>CM054802.1:27383151-28818530 GCA_028984105.1 Lavandula angustifolia | reverse complement strand
TTACAAACCTTTTGATTAAAAAAGACTAAGCGGAATTAAATTAAAATGTTTAATTAGATTCCATTTGGATATTAAACACTTAATTGGACCTCCATTAATTGGACTCTACACAAAAGTAGTGAAATTATGTGAGTAAACGTCCACCTGCGTGGCTTGCTTGCATCTTTGAGCTACAAGTTTTGTGAGATGAATTTTCCAACACAATATTTGATTATTATTGAGTAGTGGGAGCGAAGCTGTAAACGTCCATCTGCGTGGCTTGCGTGCCTAGTAAACACGAGTACTCTAGAAGATAATAATTAAATAGGATGGCTAATTAGATCAAACTGAATGCGGCATGGTTCTAGTAAGTATGTCAATTTCGAGAATTTGATTCTATTTTGGTCAAATTAATGGTCAATGCTTAGATGTCACCGCGGTACAATTCACTTCCCTCGAAGTCCCTTCCCGCGTTTTAATAGTGACATGGTGCAGAATATCGAACTATTAATTCCATTCATCTTAAGAAACTAGACGTGGATTGGAATTAAAGAGCTAGGTAAATAGCTTGGTTTAGGGTTACGCTAGTAAACGTCCACCTGCGTGGCTTGCTAGTGGAATTCCTAGAGCGGTTCGAGGTTTTTTTTAATATCATTGTTTTTTCAAAAGGTTACAATGATAGTTAATTACGAATTATGTGCAAATAACTTTTCCTTACATGCTTTATTTTAAATTATTTTTCGATATGTCTCGTTCAGCCGTTATTAATGGTCTTATGAGCCGACCCTTAAAGCGGTGTTGACAATTTTAAAGAGTGGAGGAGAAACCTTACACTAATGTTCCAAAATGAGAAAATCTCGTATGTTCTCAGTACCCCTGAACCTGAACTCCCCGAGGAAGAGGCGACTGAGGAGCGGATAAGGGAATCTGAAAAGTGGATAGAGGATAATGACAAGACTCGTTTTGTCATTCTATCCACAATGGTTGATTCTCTTGCTTCACAGTATGAAAATACGCCTCATGCGGGAGTGATATGGGATTCCATGGCTGAAAAGTTCGGTGAGACCAACAGATCTCAGAGATTTCATCTTCTGAGGCAGGTTACTACCTGCACAATGGCTGAAGGTGCATCCGTGCAGGATCATGTTTTACATATGATCGAGCTGCTAGATCGGCTTGCAAAAGTAGGTGGTGTCTTGGATGTTGGCATCAAGATAGACATCATTTTACATTCACTACCTAAGTCATATGAGAATTTCCGCCTAAATGTAGTGATGTCAAAGAAAGACTACACTCTGAATGAACTTTCGAGTGAGTTAATTACTGCAGAAGGAATCATGGGTCAGACTAAAGGTAAAGGAACCCAAATCTTGAACACTACTATAGCTCAAGGAACCCTCCTAAGGGTAGATTCCAAAAAGAGCAAGAAGGCTACGAATGTCAAGAAGAATAGTGGGAGCACGAAGATAGCACCCATCGCAGGGTTCAAAAAACCTAAGGGGAAGTGTTTCAAGTGTGGTAAGGTTGGACATTGGAAGACTCGAATGTCCCAACTTCAAGGCAAAACTCGAAAGGTACACGCATCGCCTTAGTAATCGAAATCGTGCTTGTTTCCGCATCTAACCATGAATGGGTAGTAGATTCCGGAGCAACTGATCATGTTTGTTACACCTTGCGGGGGTTTCCGCAGAAAAGGGTTCCGGGCGATGGCGAGGTAGTGGTTTCCATGGGCAATGGATCGCGAGTTCCAGCCTATTGTCATAGGAGATTTACATTTATCTCGTTTTAGACTCTATTTTAGTATTAAGAGATGTTTTATTGGTGCTCCGAGTTTAGGCGAAACATTATTTCCGTTTCAAAACTTTTTATTGTGGATGGTTATAGATCTGTTTTTGATGATCAAATTTCGATTTCAAAAGGGAAAGATCTTATCTGCAATGGCACTTTAAACGGATCTCTATATACTATTACGTCTAATCCATGTACATCTGTTAATGTTGCTTCCTCATCATTAAATCCTAAGAAGAGGAAAGAATCTTCTAAGGTAAATCAAACTTATCTATGTCATTTAAGACTAGGTCACATCAATCTAAATAGGATTTAAAGGTTGGTGAAATATGGATCATTGGAGTCTCTCCAAGTTGAACCATTTCCAACTTGCGAATCCTGCTTGGAAGGTAAGATGGTGACTAGGCCTTTTAAGGCAAAGGGTTATAGAGCCACAGAAGCATTAAGTTTGATACATTCTGACTTGTGTGGACCTATGTCTACACAAGCTCGTGGAGGGTATGAGTACTTCGTCACATTTACTGACGATTACTTGAGGTATGGATATGTTTACCTTCTTCGCGACAAGTCAGATTGCTTTGAAATCTTTAAGGAATTCAAAGCAGAAGTGGAGAAGAAGTTAGGTAAAGAAATCAAAACACTGCGATCTGATCGTGTTGGGGAATACCTGTCCAACGAGTTCAAGGACTACTTGACAGAATGTGGGATTACATCCCTAACCGACAAGACGGGCACGCCTCGCGAGAATGGTGTGTCAGGAAGAAGGAACCGAACTCTCCTAGAGATGGTTCGGTCCATGATGAGTTATGCAACTTTGCCAGTTTCCTTCTGGGGATATGCCCTAGAGACTGCAGCATACTTGCTGAACCGTGTGCCATCCAAGTCGGTTAACACCACTCAGGTCGAGTTGTGGAGCGGGCACAAGCCCGAAGATGCACCACATAAAGATTTGGGGGTGTCCCCGCTTATGTCTTGAATAAACAAGGCCGACAAGTTGGATTCACGTTCGGAGGTTATGTTGTTCATAGGATATCCGAAGGAAACGGGCGGTGGTTATTTTTATGATCCTAAAGAACAAAAGATCGTGGTTAGCACCAATGCTCGGTTCTTAGAGGAGGATTATATTAGTAATCATAAGTCTCGAGTCGAGATCATCCTTGAGGAATTATAAGGTGATCGAGATCCACTAACAGAGCCAATTGTGCAAGATAGAGCTCCACGAGCAACTGCACAATCTATTAACACAACTCCTGACACTGTTCGACATAGTGGGAGGGTGATATTTACACCTGATCGATATATGTTCACTAGGGAGACTTCTGACCATGTCCCGGCAGATGAACAAGACACCGTGGATCCCTGGACTTACAACGAAGCAGTGGGAGACGTAGATGCAGATTCTTGGAGAATCGCCATGGACTCAGAATTTAAGTCCATAACTAATATGGATGTATACGAGATCACTGAACTACCTGAGGGCTGCAAGGCCATTGGTAGTAAGTGGGTATACAAGAGAAAGAGAGGTTCGAATGGAGTGATCATGGCATTTAAGGCCAGGCTAGTGGCAAAGGGTTTTACCCAGAAAGAAGGTATCGATTATGAAGAAACCTTCTCGCCTGTAGCAATGATCAAGTCTATTAGAATTCTCCTTACATATCGACTCACATGAACCTAGAGATCCGGCAAATGGATGTCAAGACCGCATTCTTAAATGGGCACCTTGAAAAAGGTAGAGACATCTATATGAAACAACCAGATGGTTATGTGAAGAAGGGCGAAGAGCATCTAGTTTGGAAGCTTAAAAAGTCTATTTATGGACTTAAGCAAGCTTCCCGATTATGGCACCAAGCTTTTGACGAGGTAGTCAAATTCTATGGTTTTGTATCCCGTCCGAACGAGGTGTGCGTATACCGTATCCGTGTTAATGGAACAGTGGTGTTTCTTGCACTTTACGTAGATGACATCCTTCATTATCGGGCAACAATGTTGAAGTGTTATCGAACGTAAAGACATGGTTATCCAAGCGAGTTTCAAATGAAGGACTTAGGTGAAGTCGCTTACATCCTTGGGGATCAAGGTTATACGAGATCGCAAGAAAAGGATGTTAAGCTTGTCACAAGCGTCCTACATTGATATCGTTATTGCTCGTTTCAAGCATGCAAAATGCCAAGAGAGGTTCGGTATCTTTCGGATATGGCATTTTTCTATCCAAGAATCGAGTGCCCTAAAACGCCTAAAGAGATAGAAAGTATGAGACTAGTACCATATGCTTCGCCGTCGGTAGTCTCATGTATGCAATGTTGTGCACGAGACCGGATATCTCATATGCCGTAGGCATGGTCTCAAGATATCGGCCTAATCCTGGACAAGAGCATTGGGATCATGCGGTGAAAATATTCTCAAGTACCTTAAACGGACTAGAGATTATAGAATTGTTTACCGGACCGATGCCTAGTGCCTTTGGGTTATACTGGACTCGGATTTCCAGTGCGATAGAGATGAAAAGAAGTCGACATCGGGTTATGTGTTTACCTTGGGAGGTGGAGCCATTTCATGGAGGAGTGCAAAGCGAGAAATGCATTACGGACTCAACCATGGAAGCGTAATATGTGGTCGCCCGAAGCCTCGAAAGAGGCAGTTTGACTCAAGAATTTTCTCCAAGATCTTGATATTGTTCGTAATTTTCCTAAGGCAATCACGATTTATTGTGATAATGCGGGTGCGATGGCAAATTCTAAGGAACCTAGATCTCACAAGGCGTCTAAACACAGTAGACAAAGAAGTACCACATTATACGAGAATTCGTAAATCGAGGTGACGTACTCATAGAAAAGATCGGAACTGAAGATAACATAGCTGATCCATTCACGAAGAGCTTACCCATTCCGGCTTATGAGAAGCATGTTCGTGGCTTAGACCGGTAGCGATGCCCCCACTTAGACTGCGAAACTTTTGTATAAGTGGGAGAAGATGAGTGATAGATAGGATTTGCGGCTAAATACTAGTTTGTACCTAGAACTGACACATTGTATACTAAAAGTTTGCTTTTGTATAAGTGGGAGAATTGTTGGGATTTTGTATACTGGAAGCACTTTTATGCTTGTATACAATGTGTTTTTGTCCTTACCACTGTTTTATTCTCCTATCTGATAAATATGTATATTTGCACATGTTATCCTTTATCTTGTATAAAAGTTATATTTGTGTGGTGTGTCGAGTATCACAGAAGACTACACAAATTGGTTGAACTGACAAGATATAAACAGTTAACACAGCTGAGACAACTTAAGGATGAAGTTGTCGGTTTAAGCTGCAGTTTAGATAAGAAGTGGCTTGTCTTAGCTGCTTGTCTTTACTGGTACACTTAAGGTGGTGTATTGATGGATCACAGTGAGATGTGTTTTCCTAACTAACCTTAGTGGAAAACCAAGATCTCGGTGACTTTGCTGATCTTAAGCTTGGTAAGACTTCAGCTGAGTGTATTTGGCTATCTATCACTTTGACCTACTATGGTGAACGTCATCGCGACTGGATCTACGTATCTTGGGTGTTAGTAGTTATTTGTGACTCAGGCTGATTGTCTGTATCTTGCATTCGTATCCTAGTAAAATGGGTTGATAATATCCCCTGAGGAACTCGAAAGGATTAGCACACTAAACCCGACCGGTTGATTAAGTTCAGGTGTGTTAATAAGGTCGAGTGGTACTGCTCAGGAATATAAGATGTTAATTAATTTAAGCTGTTAGTGGACTTAATTAATTAACGGATATTTCTATCTTAAATACGGAGATTGATTAAGTCTAAAATACAAGCCCTTGCTCAATTTGGGATAAAGGGGTAAGGCAACATGGATTCTCTAGTGGAATGAATCTGTGTTAATTAATTAATTTTGCTATGGGCTGAGCATGGATAATTAATTAATTGGAGGCCCTGCTTTATTTCTTGTATTGGAACCCTGATCTGGCCCAATTAGTTGCCTAGTAATTTATTGTCTCTCAGAATTCATTATTAATGGATTAATGTATTTTTACACTATTTAATAATGTTATTTATCTGGAAATAATTGGCTGGGCCAATTAATTGATAAATATTAGTAGCCCAGTGGATTAATTAATTATATTATGGGCTAATTATGTGGAAGTCTATTGGAATATAATTAAATTAATGGGCTACAAATATATTAATATTATATTTGCTTTTGAAGCTTTATATATATATATATATATATATATATATATATATATATATATCAGTATTCTGTTCAGAAACAGATTACGCACTCCACATAATTACACACGCCGATCGTGAGTAAGAGAGAGACGATAGTTTTATTTTCTTCGCCTTCTCGACCACCAGAGGAAGAAAAGGCCGGGACACGAATCGAAGATTCGACACAGGAGCAACAATCAAAGCCGCGACAACATACGAAGGAGGAGGTATCGATTTCTTCCTTTTATAATCCTTCTAGTAGACCATACTGAATTTTGTGCTATCATTGGTTCTTTATTATACTTAACAGCTACTCGACCTGACATAACTTATGCTGTAGTTTAAATGCTTTTGGTTGACTACGTGTAAGATGGAACCACCCCCCATATGTAATAAATCGGTATGACTTAAAAATTATAGATTCAAATTATATATGATTTATAAGTCGTTAGTTGGTTATTGTATACGTCTTGTGCTTAAGTCAGAATTCAAACTTAATGGAATTGTCCATCGTCACAAATTTGGTAGTTGACTTCTTAGTATATAAAAATTATAAGGTAGTTATACACGCTTAATGTTTATTTTAAGATAATGGATAGTATTGGATGAACTTGCTTTTAAATGGGCATATTATTAAGTGTAAATATTTCATGTTAGGGGCACGCGCGCATGACTTAACCACTTGATATTTCAATTTCCTTCTTTCGAGTCAAGTTTGAGGTGGGGTTTATCTTTATCCTTATTATACACTATACTGTTTTTCTCATGCGTTATTCAGTACAGGCAGAGTCTTCGGGCAATTCATGCAGTAAAACCTTCGGGTTAGCCTTCGGGCATTTCACAGCAGTAAAACCTTCGGGTTAAGCCTTTGGGCTTGCATGTCTAATTTCTCATGTTAAATCCTTTATAGTTTATAGTTTGGATAATGTTTGACCCCACTGAGTAGTCGTACTCACCCCTTATATTTTCACATTTTCAGATCATGGTCCGGCAGGTGCTTGAAGTGGCGGATGATGATGGTCACAATCATGAAAGGATCTAAAATATTTTCTTTTTAACGCATTAATTTAGTTTTCATATTGAACTATGCATTTTGTCTCTATTTAATTCACTGAACTTGAAGTTGCACATGTTTTTGATTTAAGACTTCCGCTTTTATGAAATGCATTAAAACTTTATTATTTTTTGTAAATCTATTATTTTTGAAAAATAAATTGAGAAGATTAAATTTATGCATGAGGTGACGTTCCCTTAAAACTTATGAAAATTGGGGCGTTACAGATTGGTATCAGAGCAGGTCTACTTTCCTGTAGACTTATTTAAAGTTATGCAGGAAATTGACCATCATCACTGCCACAACATCGTGCAAGCAAGGTAAGAAAGATTTTCTAAGTTAATTTTGAAGCACAATATTGAAAGCATGTTTTTCTAGCATGACATGAGCATGATTATTATATGAGCAAATTATGTAAAATATTTAAAGTTCTCGAAGATGTTGCCTTAAGAATGAGAACTTAGATGCCCTACATAGTTGAATTTTATATGAACAATAGGAAGATGCCTCCGAGAAGAAACCCTATTAAGTAGTGGAGGGACATGAGACAACCCTCCAGAGAACCTTAGCAATTTACAGTTGCTAAAAGCTATGAGAGAAATGTTCCTGCAACGTCAAGGAGAAGATCCAAATATAGTTAGTAAACGTGACTACCTTAAGAAACATTTAAGTACTTAACCAAATAGTCGTAGTTCTTTTTATTCCTTCATATCGAAACGATTTTACAATTAAATAACCGAAAAATGTGAAGAGGAGGTTGCAACATGCAAGGTCGGGTTTCCAGTAGGCAAGGCAAAGGAAACAAATCGTCGAGTAAAAGGAGCAACATTGAAGATCGATAGCGTGACCTTGAAAGCAGATTTGTATATCCTGGAGATGAAGGGCTTCAACGTCATACTCGGGTTGGATTGGCTCAGCAAGCACGATGCGGTTATCAGATGCAAGGACCGTGAAGTCGTTTTCCCAACACCTGACGAAAATCAATTCCCCTTTTACGGAAGTAAGAGAAAGAGAGGACCACATATTATAACTGCAATGAAGGCTACCAAGATGATGAGGAAGAAAGACTGTCAAGCCTACTTGGTGAATATTACAAGCTCAGAGGGTGGGGAACTGACCATAAACGATATCCCAGTGGGAAGGAAATTTTCTGATATGTTCCCTGAGGAACTATGTGGTTTTCCCCAGATAGGCAAGTAGAATTCAACATCTATATAATTCCTAGAGCAGCCCCTATCTCGAGAGCGCCATACAGAATGACATCTATGGAGTTACAAGAACTAAAGATACAACTACAAGAGTTGTTAGACAAGGGACATATTCGTCCAAGTGTATCACCATGGGGAGCGCCTGTGCTGTTCGTCAAGAAGAAAGATGGAACTATGCGTATGTGCATAGATTATCGCGAGCTCAACAAGTTGACTATCAAGAACAAGTATCCATTGCCAAGGATTGAAAACCTTTTTGATCAACTAAAAGGTGCGGGAATCTTTTCAAAGATTGACCTAAGGCCTGGATATCATCAATTGAAGATTAAGGAGAGTGATGTGCCGAAGACAGCTTTTCGGACAAGATATGATCACTATGAGTTTACTATGATGCAACATGGGAAGGTCATAGCTTATGCTTCGAGACAACTGAAGACGCACGAACTGAATTACCCTACACATGATCTGGAATTGGCAGTTGTAGTCCATGCCTTGAAGATTTGGAGACATTACCTTTATGGAGGCAAGTGTGAGATATATTCCGATCACAAGAGTCTCAAGTATCTATTCACACAAAAGGAATTGAACATGAGACAAAGAAGGTGGCTCGAGCTAGTGAAAGATTACGACTGCACAATTCATTACCATCCAGGAAAAACAAACGTCGTAGCTGATGCTTTGAGCTGGAAAGGGAGTTTGACCGCCCTATATACTTCCCGAATGATTGAAGAGTTTGCAAAAATGGAAATTGAAGTTGTACCGTCGACAGAAGACACTACTACTAAGTTAGCAGCTATGAAGATCCAACCTTTGCTAAGGGACCAAATTCGGGAAGCACAAAAGAGAGATAGGTTTTTATGCAAGATAAGAGATCAAGTTCTGGAAGGGCAGAATAAGGGGTTTGAGATCGCAGCAAACGGGACGCTGATGTTCGAGAGAAGGATCTTTGTACCAAAAGGAAGTGAAATGATGAGGGAGATTTTAGAGGAGGCACACAACACGCCATACACTGTCCATCCTGGAGGGACAAAGATGTATCATAATTTGAAGAGACACTTTTGGTGGAGGAATATGAAGAGGACTATTGCAGAATTCATACAAAGTTGTATGACTTGCCAACAAGTGAAGGCTGAACACCAACGGCCATCCGGCTTATTAAAGCCGCTTGATATACCTAAATGGAAGTGGGAGGAGATATCAATGGACTTCGTGGTAGCATTACCAAAAACCCGAAGAGGAAATCATTCAATTTGGGTAATTGTGGATAGACTCACGAAATCGGCTCATTTTCTTCCTATGAAGATGACTGACAATATGGATCGGCTGGCACATATCTATATAGATGAGATTGTAAGACTACATGGAGTACCTACCGGTATTGTATGTGACCACGACCCGAGGTTCACGTCAAAATTTTGGAATAGTTTACAAGCTGCTATGGGTACTAAGTTGAAGTTCAGTACCGCTTACCATCCACAAACTGATAGACAGTCTGAAAGAACTATTCAGACTTTGGAAGATATGTTGCGAGCATGTGTCATGGATTTTGGAACCAATTGGGAGAGGCATTTGCCTTTAGTTGAATTTGCATATAATAACAGTTATCAAGCAAGTATAGGGATGACACCTTTTGAAGCATTATATGGAATGAAGTGTAGATTACCTCTGCACTGGGATGAGGTTGGTGAGAAAAGAATATTGGGACCCGAGATCGTAGAAAGAACCGTGGGAGTTATTGCAAAGATTCGAGAGAGAATCAAGATTGCTCAAGATAGACAGAAGTCCTACGCTGATTTGAAGATGAAGGATATACAATTCGAGAAGGGTGACAAAGTGTTTCTCAAGTTGTCACCAATGAAAGGTGTAGTGAGGATTGGAAAGAGAGGAAAGCTTAGACCTCGATACATTGGACCATTTGAGATACTCAAAAGAATTGGAGAAGTGTCATACGAGTTTGCACTACCGCCAAGTTTGACGTCCATTTATAATGTTTTTCATGTAGCAAACTTGAGGAAGTATATACATGACCCAAGCAACATAGTTAATTATGAAGGATTGGAGCTAAACAAAGATCTATCATATGAAGAGACGCCAAATGTCATCTTAGACCGAAAGGTTATCCAACTTGGGAACAAGGAAGTGTCATTAATAAAAGTTCTTTGGAATAAACATGATGCAAGTGAGGCGACATGGGAAGTAGAAAATGACATGGAGCTAAGATATCCGAACTTCGTAGACAAAGGTAATTAATTTTCGAGGACGAAAATTTTATAAGTATGGGAGATTGTAACACCCCGAAATTTCCTAAATAATAATAATAATAAAATGCATTTGCATCTCATGCATGATATCTTGTGAATAAGTCCTATAAGTCGCGCCTTAGATGTTAATTAAAAAAAATTCATGACTTCGTGAGTTGATAGTAATTGTCCAATGTGATCTATAGTTATGTATTACGTGTTTTTGCTTTTAAATTCTAGTGATATTATTTGTAGTTTGCCATCATTAAATGCTTATAAAATAAATAAATAAAAATGTATATATAATGACAAAAAGATGTTGATGATTAATCGTGAGTTTCATAATTAGTATTTAACTTATATTTAAGTAATTTCTTAAGAATAGGATTTAGAAGAATTATTTAAGAAGCTGGAAGTATTTATTTATAATTGTTTTTATATTTTATTCATGCTAAATCGTTTGGATAAAGACAGATTTTGTTTTCTTAAAAACTAAAGTAGATTTTTTTTTATATAATCAAATCCGTATCTTATTTTGGTTTGATGTTATCATAAGCCTAGACCATATCTAATTAGGGTTAGATAATAGTATATAATTCTGAAAACCCGTCATTAGTTTTCTGCACTTGATATTTTTCTTAAACTTGCGACTTTTTCCACCTCCAACCTTCCTTCAAGTTCCGTTAAAAATCCTTCCCGAGGTATTTCGAGAATTTCTGTGATCTTTCGCACATTATTTTGTTGTGTTTTTCTTTGATTTATGACTACAGATTAGGAGAATATTCTTTAATATAAATTGCTATGATTTGAACCAAGAGATGCATGCACCTTAAACTTTTCTGCATTAATTATCAGGAATCGTGATAGAATTTGTCTAATGAATTGATTAAACTATTTATTCTTTTTCCTCTCAACTAAAAATCTGACGTGATTCCATATTATTATATATATGTATGTTTTCTTCAATTGTGTCAGTGTGATAGGAAGCTTATAAAACCATCACATTGAAAATATTCTTAAATTTATTTATGTGGTCAGAGGTAAGTTTAGGCATCTTATGCAATTATGGTACAATATCCTAATTAAGTTTAATTTAAACTAAATCACCGTACTTTATAAACTATGATTTATTGCCTTCAAATGTATTCTTCAGTGCTTTGTTAAGAAAGGTATGATAAAAAAAATTTATGGAGTTTCCATTAATTTGATTAAAGAAGTTGGTGAATCAAATTAGACGATTAAGTTGTTCTATGAAACTGTCTGGATTTGTCCTGAGAATTAATTTAGGAATATGATCATGAATGCTTTATTAATTTAAATAAAGTGTTTAAATGCTTTTGGTTGACTACGTGTAAGATGGAACCACCCCCCATATGTAATAAATCGGTATGACTTAAAAATTATAGATTCAAATTATATATGATTTATAAGTCGTTAGTTGGTTACTGTATACGTCTTGTGCTTAAGTCAGAATTCAAACTTAATGGAATTGTCCATCGTCACAAATTTGGTAGTTGACTTCTTAGTATATAAAAATTATAAGGTGGTTATACACGCTTGATGTTTATTTTAAGGTAATGGATAGTATTGGATGAACTTGCTTTTAAATGGGCATATTATTAAGTGTAAATATTTCCTGTTAAGGGCACGCACGCATGACTTAACCACCTGATATTTCAATTTCCTTCTTTCGAGTCAAGTTTGAGGTGGGGTTTATCTTTATCCTTATTATACACTATACTGTTTTTCTCATGCGTTATTCAAGAACAGAGCGAGCCTTCGGGCAATTCATGCAGTAAAACCTTCGGGTTAGCCTTCGGGCAATTCACAACAGTAAAACCTTCGGGTTAAGCCTCCGGGCTTGCTTGTCTAATTTCTCATGTTAAATCCTTTATAGTTTATAGTTTGGATAATGTTTGACCCCACTGAGTAGTTGTACTCACCCCTTATATTTTCACATTTTCAGATCATGGTCCGGCAGGTGCTTGAAGTGGCGGATGGTGATGGTCACAATCATGAAAGGATCTAAAATATTTTCTTTTTAACGCATTAATTTAGTTTTCATATTGAACTATGCATTTAATCTCTATTTAATTCACTGAACTTGAAGTTGCACATGTTTTTGATTCAAGACTTCCGCTTTTATGAAATGCATTAAAACCTTATTATTTTTATAAATCTATTATTTTTTAAAATTAAATTGAGAAGATTAAATTTATGCATGAGGTGACGTTCCCTTAAAAGTTATGAAAATTGGGGCGTTACACTGTCGGTAAGGACCGTCTTTTTACTCCCACTGCTCTTCTTGAATTGACCACCCTTTCTGCTCTTTTTCTGGTTTCCGCCTTTCGGAGGATTCCTTGAGCTTCTAGGGATATTCAAGACTTGAGCACTCTTGCCCTTTCCGATAACCTCTTTGACCGCTACGAAAGATTTGAGTAACTTATTCATAGTAAACTCGTTCTTAGACATAGGGTCCTAAAACAAAAGTTCTTATATGACATTTGCAGAGCATTTATTGGGAAGGTAAGATATATCTTCCTCTCTGTGAAACTAATTAGACTCGTTAGGGTTTGGTTGGTGAGACTATTTAGGAACTCATGAAATTTGCGAACAGACATATCTGAAATATATAATATAAAATTATATTATATTCGCACATTATTCGTAATTAATCATCATTATAACTTTCTGTAAAGACAATGATATTAAAACCTCGAACAGGTCTAGGAAATCCACTTGTAAGCCACGTAGGTGGACGTTTACTAGCGTAACTCTAAACCAAGCTATTAACCTAGCTCTTTAATTCCAATCCACGCGTAGGTTCTTAAGACGAATGGAATTAATAGTTCGACTTTCTAGACCATGTCACTATTAAATTAAAACGCGAGAAGGGACTTCGAGGGAAGTGAATTGTACTCGCGGCGACACCTATGCATTGACCATTAATTTGATCAAAATAGAATCAAATTCTCGAAATTGACATACTTACGAGAACCATGCCGCATTCAATTTGATCTAATTAGTCATCCTATTTAATTATTATCTTCTAGAGTACTTGTGTTTACTAGGCACGCAAGCCACGCGGGTGGACGTTTACGGCTTCGCTCCCACTATTCAATAATAATTAAATATTATTTTAAAAAACTCATCTCACAAAACTTGTAGCTCAAAAATGCAAGCAAGCCACGTAGGTGGAAGTTTACTAACATAATCTTACTACTGTTGTGTAGAGTTCAATTAAATGGAGGTCCAATTTAGTGTTTAATATTCAATTTAATGGAATCTAATTAAACATTTAATTTTAAAACTTGCTTAGTCTTTTTATTCAAAAGGTTTTTTGAATCATGCTTATCCACATAATTCCTAAAGCATACTTTTCTAAACGAACATAATAAAACGTGCTCGCGAAAAATTAAACATGCTTAATATGACGTAAATTCTATTTATATGTTTTTCTAAGCGCAATTAAACACATAATCACATGCTAAAGCATAAGAATAAATACATGCGCAATTAGGAAATAAAACGTCGTTATCGTATTAAAAAAAACACAGATAATTCTATCTATTACATTGCCCGATCAAAATACAGCTCTTCGAAATCACGAACTCATCGAATTTTGCCTTTAAAACTGCTTCCGGAGAAACTTCCACATCAGCTTGATATGTATCGCCACATCAGCGTAGTGTGGCGCTAAGTTAGCGCGTCTTCTTCCTCACGAAACAATTGTGTCGCTGCCGCTCTGCACAGTGCCGCCCAACGCCGTTGCCGCCATCCCAGACTGCATTGCACCTGCCCCACCTCGCGCCGCTTGCAGAGTCGCCGCGAGTGCGAAACGTCGGAGCATCTGCGCGCGACTGAAAACTCAACGAGCAGTTGCCGCCGCGCGCTCTCTGCCTTCGCTTCGGTCGTCCTCAACCTCCTCTCAGCAGTCCCGACATCGCACAGACCTCTGCCGTGAAGAACGAGGGTCGTTGTCCTTGCAGACGCCAAGAACACGCGCTGCCCATCGCCGCCATCTCCGCCGCTCAAATTCTCTCTTTTTGGGCCACAATTCGATCAATTAAAAGAGAGAAAACATAATTGGTACACTCACGGCCACCGTGTAACGGATTCCAGCCGAGATTAGTTCATCAATTTTACGAATTTCAACAATTCGCCGGAAAGAATTCATAGTGAGCAGCAAACTTCAGACATTGATTCTGGTTGTATCCGAGATTGGATGATCCCATACAATCTATCTACGAAATGCCCGCGAGACAAGGAATCCAACGGTTCCAGACGATCATCGATTGGATGTCGGATGCACCGAGAATCACAGCCGCAAGATGCGGCAGAACCAAGAAAATTAGGGTTTTGAGCCAATTTGGAGTTTCTTTTCCGTCTCGATTTTCGTGCCTCCCGGACCAAAATATCATTACAGAACAGAAAATACAAGTATACACATTGGTCCTATCAACTACTAATGGATTTTCTCAAGAGAAAAACATTACAAAGGGATCAAAATAGTGGCACGCAGGCCACACCAAGCACGAAAATAACCTGATAATGACGGAATAAAACCCTAAACATGCTCCTAAAAGCAACAATCAAAGCCTAAAACCTCACTCTGGTACCAATTGAAAGAATATGAGGGAAGAATCAATTACCTTCCTCCACGTATGTTGTTGCAGCTTTGATTGTTGCTCGTGTTTCAGACCTTTTGATCTGTATCTCGGCCCTTTTCTTCCTCCATATGGTCAGAGAACTGAAGAAAAATGAATAATGTCTCTCTCTCACTCGCTTATCGTCTGTGAGAATATGAATATATATGTGTTCTGATTATGAACAAAATATTAATATATATAGGCTTCAAAAGTCAATATTATATAAAAATTTATAGTCCATTAATTTAATTATACTTCTAATGGGCTTCCAAATAATAAATCCATAATATAATAAATTAATCTGTTGGGCTACATCTATCTATCAATTAATTGGCTCAGCCAATTAACTTTTGATAGATAACATTATTAAATAATGCAAAATACATTAATATATTAATAATGATTTCTGAGAGCCAATAAATAACTAGGCAATTAATTGGGCCAGATCAGTGATCTAATACAAGAAATAAAGTCGGGGCTCAAATTAATTAATTATCTATGCTAAGCCCAGAGCAAAAATGATTAATAAACACAGATTCATTCCACTAGGGAATTTGTGCTGACTTACATCTATATCCCAACTTGAGCATGGACTTGTATTTAGCCTTAATCGATCCACTATTTAAGATAGAAATATTTGTTATATTAATTAAGTCAACTGACAGCTTAAATTAATTAACATCTTATTATATTCCTAGGTAGTACCACTCGACCTTATTAACACACTTGAACTTAATCAACCGGTCGAGTTTGGTGTGTTAATCCTTACGAGTTTCTCAGGGGATATTATCAACTCATTTGATATGGATACGGATGCAAGATACAGACAACCAGCCTGAGACACATATAACTACTAACACCCAAGATATGTAGATCCGGTCGCGATGACGTTCACCATAGTAGGTCAGAGTAATAATTAGCTAATGCACTCAGCTGAAGTCTTACCAAGCTTAAGATCAACTAAGTCACCGAGATCTTGGTTCACCACAAAGGTCAGTCAGGAGAACACACCTCACTGTGATCTATGAATACACCACCTTCAGTGTATCAGTGTAGACAAGCAGCCAAGACAACCCACTTCTTATCTAAGCTGCAGCTTAAACCGACAACTTATCTTTAAGTTGTCTCAGTTGTAATAACTGTTTATATCTTGTCAGTTCAACCAATTGTGTAGTTTTCTGTGATACCCGACACACTATACTAATCTAAGTTTTATACAAGATAAATGATTATATGTGCAAATATATGTTTATCAGATCGGAGAATAAAATAGTAGTAAGAACAAAAACACATTGTATACAAGCATAAAAATTGCTTCCATTATACAAAATCCCAACACTTCTCTTCTTAACATAATTTCATGATATGAAATAAAAATATTCTTGCATCCCGATTAATAAAATATATTACTAATACATTGTCCAATCACATTAACAATATATAATGCTACATATAATTAATTATAACTGATATATAATCTATCTATATGCAATTTATATATAACATCGCAAGATAAAATTAATCATTAAAAAATAATTATTCACACTGGTAGACGAGATAAAGATTTAAATGGAAGTTTGTTAAACTACTTTTGTATCATTTCACGATTTGAAAATTGATGAACTCAATAATTTTCAGTCTAAAATCTTATTTTAATGCGACTTTTCCCGACATCATATACTTATATAAGTGTTACCTTGGTAATCATAGGTAATCATTAAATGGTACGATTATCTTATCGATAATTACAGCAATCTCAATATTTTTACCGTATATCACCTATTTAAATGTGACTACTGTTATCAGTGATCAAAATTTACCATTGATAACCCATAAACCAATGGTAATGGTAACATTATGTTATCCCAAATACCAACCTGTCTGATGAATTAAACACATTATTTATTGTTATCACATAACCAGAAATTCATCCTTAAATATTAATTTATTTTCCAGCTAAAAATTATTTTCCAGCTATATATATATATATATCTCATGGGGTTCTTGGAGGGCGTCCCGGACGAGACTTCTTTGGAGGCTTCGGCTTCGGTGGAGACTTCTTCCCCCACGGCCATTTCCACCCGTTAGGATGCACCCTTGCTTCTGATTTTCCACCGGGTACCCGCATCCAGCTGTCACCAGAGACATTGGCCGCCGCAGGAGTTGCCGTCGCCGCCACCAAAACCAGCACTAGGAGAAAAAGTGAAATAGCCTTCATGGTTATTCTATGGAAATATCGTACCAAGCAAACATGAAATATATAGGCTTTATGTTGATCTCCAATTAACTGCATGCATATCCTCTCGTACCTTTTACTTTATTCCTAATTATCTCCTCCCTTTTTTCTTTTGGATGTCTCACTTATCTCCCAATAATACAAAGATAGACAATAACTTTTGCAGCTTATATAACAGTAGGACAACCTAAATTATTAATAATTACATAAAGTTTGCCAAAAATAAAAGAGTGTATCAAAATGTGTGAAAAACCAACATGAAATCTTCTTTTTTAAAGGATGGTAATCCTCGTAAAGATGTCTAATTCCCGACGCCACTAGGCATGTATGACACAATATAATTTTAGTATTTCTTGATTCCTATTATCTTAAATTTAGTTTCTGTCAGCAGCATATTATCCCTCTCGCATTTCAATCTTTTACAGATATCTGAATCAAAATATTGTTGAAAGAGATGAGAGCTTCAGCAAGGGTTTTATCCGTAAAGGAGTTTCGGGTGATTTCAGTTCTCTCATTCATCTATTTCTCGCTTATGTTCGATTTGGGTGGCGGAGGTACAAGATATTTTTCATCTATACTCGAACTAAATTTCAATGGTGTAAATTGAAAGCACTGTAGCTCTAGATGTTGATCGAGCTGTAAGAACACACAAAGTAATTTTGTAGAACTGAAAGATAGTGAGACACCAGGCACGAATTACTTTTTATGTGAATCGGGTAGAAATCCACATTAATATAGGAACTAGAAACTATGCATAATCTTTATTTGTATTTTTTTTTTTTTGCATAATCTTTATATTTTTTATACATAAAAACCTGCAATTATTTTCCATTATGCATAATCGTTATATGCTTAGGCAGAAGGACAAAAGTATAAAATTACAGTCTTTTTTGCATAAATCTGAAATAAAAGAGAAGAGAAATGATAGTATGTTTGAAAATACTCCCTCTGTCCATTAATAGTCTCATTTTCCTCTGAGTAGTGTCTCATTTCTAAAAAAATAAAAAATATGTGAAATAGAATCAAATCACCCAAAAAGTCAAATAATACAAACCACAACACATCATTTTCTTAATAACTGTACCGAAAAGAAATGAGACATTAATAATAGGACGGAATGTCTACAATTTAACCTTAAAACAAATAAAAATAGAGACAATTTCTTAAGGTCAAAATTGTAATTTTATCAACCAAACTCTTTTCTATCCATGTTCTCTTCATTTTTAGAGCAATTTTTGAGGTGGACTACACCTAATTTTCTTCTCTCTCCCATTTATATTTCAACCAAACAACTACTTTTCTTACTTTCTCTTTTAGTTCTCTCTTTTATTTTGGGCTAAGGAGACTCTCATAAACGGCTATTCTTTTGAGTTTTGATTAAGTTTTTAAAACAGTTATTAACTGCGTTTGACTTATGAAAGTACAAACAATGGTGTTTTAACTTTCATATGTGGTTTGCGTCATTATTATACGAGGTAAGCTTTATCCTTTGCACGAAAGGTGGCGGTTGTAGGTTCTTCGTCATAAAAAAAATAAAAATAATAATAATAAAATAATAATAATAACCCACAATTGCCTAGGTTGCATGGATACGGGACACGTGACACGATTCGACACGAATACGGGACACGAGATACGATATTTTTATAAAAAACTTAGAACACGACACGGGCGCTAATTTATTTAAAAATATAAAATCAAGTGTAAAATAAACTAATTTTGTATATTTTTATTAAATTTATATATTATGTATATATAAATCTATTGAACACGACAATTGAAGTATCGTGTCGTATCCAAATATCTATAACACATATCCAACACGATACTTTGATATTTTTTAAGTGTCCGTCCAACATAACTATTTGCCCATTTTCCTGAAATCTTAACAACTAAGAAAGAAACCCAAATTGGTGCTGAGATAGATATAGTAGTATAGCTTCGCTTTTCCCATTTCCTTATTCTCTCCCCCTTCCAACAAATGACCTCCGAGAATTCATCCTCAATCAAACCGACGTTTCCTTTTCGCTAGCGAAGCACGTCATCTCCCTACAAGCCAAAGGCACCAACCTCGTATTCTCGCCACTGTCGATCCACGTTGTTTTGGGCTTAATCGTGGCCGGGTCTGATGGCCCGACCCGTAGCCAGCTTCTGGATTTTCTCAAGTCCAAGTCCAGTGAAGAAGTAGAGTCGCTGTGCTCACAGATCGTGACGGTGGTGCTCTCCGACGGCGGCCCGCTTGGTGGGCCCCTATTGTCCTTCGCGAACGGCGTTTGGTTTGACCGTAGTGTTAGCTTGAAGCCCGCTTTCAAAGAAATTGTTGAGAAGACTTACAGGGCTGCTTCCGCTCACGTGGATTTTCAAAATCAGGTGCGTTTACCCACACCACATATTAGGGTTATGCTGAATACCTTGGGATGAAATCATGGTTATAATTTTTAGGAAATTGAATCAAGGATACAAGCAAACTCAGTCGTAAGTGTATGATGATCAGTTAAATAAAAATAGAATCTAGTTGCTTTGCTTTTAGCAGCTTGATTCTTCTTCTATTTAAGTTGCTATGCTTTTTAGTTGAAAACAAAAAAGGTTGCTATGCTTTTACAGTTGGAGTTAATATAGCATTGATTCACATGAATAGAACGAGTTGTTGATTTTGTTGGATTCTGTAAGCTAGCCAGCCACATACGCATAGCTACTGAGAATACGCCTTTGTATGGTGCTTCAGAATGAGAGAATAATCTAATTATAAGTCTGAAACAATTAATAAAACTAATTTAGCTGTTAGTTTTGAACAAGTACATGCAATTCCTTAATTCTAAATTGGTGAAGTTGTTTGAATATTTTTCTTGTTTTACTAACTGTTACATTTGATTATGACGAAGGCTGTTGAGGTAAGGAAAGAAGTGAATGTGTGGGCTGACAAGGAAACAAATGGTCTAATCAAAGAAATACTTCCCTCCGGTTCTATTGATGCTTCTACTAGACTTATCCTGGCAAATGCAGTGTATTTCAAAGGAACCTGGAATGAGAAATTCGATGCATCTGAAACAAAAGAACGTGAGTTTTTTCTATTAGATGGAAGCTCAGCTCAAGCACCCTTCATGACCAGCAAGAAGAAGCAATATGTCCGTTCTTTTGATGACTTTAAGGTGTTGGGGCTAACATACAAACAAGGGGAAGATAAGCGTAAGTTCTCCATGTATATCTTTCTCCCTGATGCCAAAGATGGGTTGCCATCTTTGATAGAAAAAGTGAGCTCGAGATCTGGGTTCATTGAACACCACCTCCCACATGAACAAGTAAAAGTTGGTGATTTTTTAATTCCCAAGTTCAAAATATCTTTTGGTTTTGAAGCATCTGAGGTTCTCAAGGGGCTAGGGTTGGTGCTTCCCTTTTCGGGTGGTGGTCTCACTGAAATGGTAGACTCTACTACGGGCCAGAATCTCTATGTTTCCGAGGTATTCCACAAGTCATACATCGAAGTGAACGAGGAAGGCACGGAAGCTGCAGCGGCTTCTGCAGGTGTAGTTAGACTTAGGGGTTTGCTGATAGACGATGATAAGCTAGATTTCGTCGCTGATCATCCATTTCTGTTTGTTTTAAGAGAAGATATGACAGGAGTGGTGCTTTTCATAGGCCAAGTGCTTAACCCTCTTCTCACTTGACTGTAAATACAACTTGTAGATGGATGTTCGTTTGTCTTCTTGGAATCAGACTCGTTTTGTAATAGCCTATCCTGAATGTGCCTTATTATGTCTTATAGTTTTTATTGCTAATGTCTAGTTAATGGGCTATGACTAGAAGGGGTTGTGATTTGCTTGAGCTGTTGGAAACAAGCTGGGGTCGTTGCATATAATATCGCAGCTGATGGTTTGTGCAAGTATGGAATGTCCGAAGATGCTATAAAATGATGTACAAGGGAATTCACCCTGATATCATCACGTATAATTCAATCAGTCAATTATTCGTTGTATGTTACTAGATAAAATATCCAATCGCAAGTTATCTTTGCAAGGTAAGATGGAGGAGGTTGGGCGTATGGTGGAACTGGTGATACGATACAGCATTAGTCCTGATATGATCAATTATAATGCGTTGGTAAATGGATAAAGGAAAAGAAGAAGTACGTGATTGTATTGCGAGTGAATCAAGGGTCTTATACCAACCATAATATGTTTACAAATTAGTTTGATCAAGGGAAGGTGGATGAGCTGCTCTCTTTTTCAAGAAATTCTGTGTAAAGAGGTTTACAAAATACATGTACTATAACATCGCAACAAGATACTGGATTTTACTATTAAAATAAATATAGTTTTGGCAGTTAATACTCTAAATCATATTCCAATAATTTAAAGATCATCGCAATAATTAAGCTATCAAAATGAAGTATATTAGAAACCCAGTTTGAGTTTCCTATTGAAGGACCAAAAACTATCAACTTTAGTGGCAGGAATAATCTTCAGTTTATTTTTGCATCTGCAAAAGGCAGCAACTCTACATATCACAACTAGCTGAGCATGAGTAATAGAACAAAGGAAGTTAATAAAGTCCCTCAGTACAGAGCAATAAACCACCCAAACCGATTCGGTTTCGTTCTCTATACATTTCAAACAATATTTCCTCATTATTTTCAAGTTTAAGATACTCATCCATGTCAAAGCTCGACATGCCCATTTTCGTTGGAAGTACCTCTTCTTTTTTATCAGCCGGAGAACTATGGAAAAGACCGGGACTGCTCGTGGAATAGTTACTCGGCTCGTGCAGTGGGCTTGAATCCTGGACACAACACTGATTCAATCAAAATCGATGATAACTTTCAGAAATATTACCACAATGGAGAAAATGTCATAACCTAAAAGGTAAGAGATTAAAAAATTCGGTCAGGACTCAGTTGATCGTAGTTGGTAACAAGAAAGGCATTGCTTAATGTTCGGACCCTATATTGTGAAATGCAAATCCAATCTATCCAATTGGCAAGGAACTTTTACATATATCTAGCAACATGACAATGAAGAATTTAAGATGTAGCACATCTGAATCGTTTGGTTTGGCTACTGGAGTAATGATTTTTATATTCTACTCCCTCCGTCCCAATATTTGTGGCTACAATTGATTTCGGTACAGGAATTTAAGAAGTAGTGTTATGTGAAGTAGATTGTTTGACTTTTTAATAGTTAATTTTGGTCCACACAATCATTACCTTTTTAGAAGTGAACCACAAATATTAGAATATCCATTTAGGAAAAGTGAGCCACAAATATTGGAACAGAGGAGTATGTGGGTGAAGCCTTATTAGCACACAAGACACAGAATAGTACATTGGAAGTGAGAGAAGCTAACCTTTTCGGAGTCCTCCTGTGAAGCTTTTGGAGTAGCAGGAGTTTGTGTCTTGGTCTTTCGAAACAGTGAATCATCATTGCTAGTCTCCCACTGCAACCAGGGCAGAACAACTCCATCCATTTCAATAGGGCGAGAAGTAGATCCTGGTGGATTCCTACAAGTCTCAGCCTCTCCTAGTGCAAAGTCTCTCCCCTTTCTCATACCTCCTAAGGTTGAACTTCCATCACTTCTTTCTCCGTCAAAGGAAGATAAATCTGTATCTTCAATATTAGAAATATAGTCCTCAAAGCACCTTTCAGCTTCCTCAACCAGTATGTCTGGCACTATACTTCTATTACCGCTTCTCTTTAGAACACCAAAAAGAATGAGTGTAATTAATATATCTATACTGGTAGTTATCACTTTTAGACTGATAAGAAAACTATCAGTTGACATCATAACAATTTAGTGGCAATATTAATGAATACCTTTCTGGCTTGTGACGGCTTCTCCACCATGGCTGAAGCTCTTGAATTAGGAAATCCATAAGTTTGAGAAACCTCTCGATCACACTGCTCTTCAAGCAACATGTCACTAAGAAGATTTATTTTCCGCTTTTCCAACTACAATGTACAAAAGTAGATTCCATATAACGATACTGTCTGAGAAAAAAACATTGGGTCTCATATTCTGTCATAAAGATACACAGAGTTTTTTATGCTTTTCTAATTACAATGCACAAAAGGGGTTTTATATTACAACACTGTCTGGAAAAAATTGGCAGGTCCTCATATTGTCTATTTCATAACATAGATCTCAGTGAACTCAAAAGATTTGGAGCTCTATTTCTGTAAAAGTTCAGCATGAACCAAATTATAACCAAAGATTCCTTACCAAAATACAGAGGTATCGAAATTTAATTCTTATTACTCAAATATCAGAGAAATTGAAGTCATCTGACATTCAATTCTTATTATTCAAGTAACATAGATATTGAAGTCATCTGAGATACAACTCTTTTTACTCAAATAATATAGAGACAAACCTTCTTCAACCTGCCGTAAGAAATTTACAATCTGAATAAATCATTATAAACTGAGGATAACCAAAAATGTTTTATTATTCAAAGTTTGAGTTCTCTCATGGAAAGTAACTTGCTCATAATGCCAGCATTCAGTTGGACATTCTCACTTCATGCACATCTTTAAAGGAAAAGTCTCACTAATTTACAAAGTATTGATCTGACAATTTTCCTTTTGTATATGATATAAAAACACCGAAACCAGCACGTTTTCTAAAAAAAATGGCAGTAAAAAATAATGCAAGTACAACATACTCCAATATGTAGTGGGAGTAGAGATTACGCTTACGATCGAGACCTCAAATAAAAGGATCTTAACTACCACTAAAGTCTGTCAAAATAAGTACATAAATATAAATAAAGTCTTCAAAAAATTGAAGTTATTTTGTAAGCCACATTGACTAAGTTGCTCTTACGATGCTACATGTCACATTCAAAACATCAGCAATATCTCATTGATATACTAATCATACCACATAACAAAATTGATGGTGCACACACTCAGCGTCCCCTAAAGGAAACATAATAACTAGCGCTGCAGGCTACAGCAGGTAAGTCATAGAACAGCTACCAATTATGCCATGTCCTACGTTCAAGAGGAAGCAAAAGGAAACCACTTATCTAACAGGGACCTGACTAGAGGAAAAGAACACCTGGTCAAATTCTTGTGCATATTTTTCTCCGATTCTGTAGGAATCCTGAAGACTCTTGGAATTTTCTGATAGCAAGCCGTCATCAGTAGCTAAAGCTGTCTGATTTCTTCCCATAGTCTGTGCAGAGAAAAAACAGTTCAGCACAAAAAACAACATTTACCATAAAACAAACTAGAAAGAATAATAGTTTGAGCAAACTGATTTATGGAATCAACTTGATTTAGTTCAGTTCGGATTTCTTCAAAAGCATGTCTTAGTTCTTTCCGCATTGCTTCATATAATCCACCATTTGCAACAGCCTCAGAAGGGTGCTCACCCTGAAAATTGAGATTAAATGTACAGGAGAATAGAATAAACAGATAAAGAGCTTTTAAAGATGCCTTCCCAAACAAAATACATATGCATTAGTAGTACTACAGAAGAGCTAAGATTTTCTTAAAAAAGAAAAAAGAGAAACAAGAAAAAGAAAAGGATTCATATTAACCTTCTTCTGAGCATGAACTGCTCGGATTATCTTTTCAGTTCCATTTTTCCCAAAATGAGTATCCTTTGATTCATCATCAGTTAAGACAGAAGACTGACTCTGAGAGGTTCATATGTAAAATTCATCAGAGTTTACACTTTTGAAATTGATTATACAAAAGTTCCATTTTCATAATATGATAATACAATGTGACCTGGTTATTAGAGGCCCAAAGGTTAATGGAGCTACGTGCATGCCCTTTAAAAGTTCGTCGCCCAAAATTAAAAAAGTGCATATATAAAGGTTATACAAATCATTAAATAAAATGATTCCCAGAGATCAATTTCTTCAAATAAAGATAAAATACACCCACTAGTTACAAACATATTTTATGAAGCATATTTTAAAGTTCATAATAAGAAAAATTGAAAGAGAATAAGATAAGATATATAACAAACAAAAACATGATTATCTCATCAAAAAAGATTATTAATCCTGAAAATATTCTATTAATGACTACTGATGAGTGCCAAGCTCAATATAGTCATATCCTTCTGTCACTTGTAAAAACTCCTCTTTGTTTAACTAGTGACTAGCAAGGCTTGTACTAGGAAATTATGAGACTTAAATTACCTCTAGAGCCCCAATTCTATTAATTAAGACTACTTAAGTTATCTGTACAAGAATCAAGGGTGATTTAACTGAGCCTTCGAGACTGTAGATGCTAAGGTTTAGACCATGTCTAACTTGTGCAGCTTGTTCCTTTAACAAATATAGCGGACATTAGCATTTAAAACCTTCAACGAAGCATAGTGAGTGAGATTGAGATACACAGATCTTACAGAGTAACCATCATGTATCAGAGACAGGTCTATGTGGCTTCTGGACCCCAGCCGGTGGTAGCTTGAAGCTGTTTCTTTTAATGCCAGAGGTAATTGGGCATTCCTACCAACAGGAGCTTTCACAGTAGCACGACTGCTTGAATTCTGAGAACGTTCTAAGTCGCTCTGTAAACCAAATGTAAGATGGCAGTTCACTTAGCATTCTGGAAATAAACAACTGGACACATATATTTTACTCTATAAGATCTGACAATCCATGAATAATATAATTTAGTTCTACATTCCAGGTGCATCTATCCTTGTAGATTCTCCCATATCCAAGCAAGGGTTGTCATAGGGCTACAACACCCAAACGATCAGTTATTTGGCTTCTCCTTTTTGTCTTATAAAAGATCAACACTCGCAGCAAGAACTCCTAAGAGGCAAACTTGGCCCCTAGATGCTGTAGGCCTCGAACCGGCTGATTTAGAATCATATGTATCACATACACAGAAAAGATATCAACCACCCATGATCGTGTTAACATTGTTATGAATTATGATCATAAGGTTTCTAACATTGAACTAAAGAATATTTAGCTTATTTAATATAGAATTATTATATATTCAAACACAACTTTTCAATATCTTCAATTAGAATTGCAGTTCGAAAATGTTACAGAGACCGTGATACAATTGGCGATACAGTTTGTCATGTCTCTTTACAGTCAAGTAGAGCAGCTTAAGATTTTTAATGAATGTCTGAATTTATTAAGCAAAAAGTGTAGTGCGACGATTTTATAAAAAATTATTTACTTCAAAAAAACCAAACAAGAAAGAACAAGATGAGCAGTAAACTAATCATAAAATTCAAATTTAATCTTGAATTATCAGATGACCTCAAGGATAGTCCCTGGGAGCACCTAGGTACACTTGCTGAAACATCTACAAGATCTCTCATCACTTCTATTCATTCTGTGCGAAGACTAGAACGAGCAATCTTTGAAACTAAAGTATACAAACCACTCATCTCAGTCGGAACCCCTTAAATAGAAATTAAAGATGCAATTTTGCCTCTATATGTCTAATATGTTTAAAGAACTACATATTAACCAATAAATGTTGAATATACGCAAATAAGGAATTCAGTTTCCCCTACCGTCGGTTATAATTAAGAATCAAATTCTTTGCAAGATCCGAAACATTCGTTAATCTAATGCATATCGCTTATATTTTCGAGGAACTACGATATTTTTACCCATTCATATGGAAAAAAAGTCTTTAATTGAACCAAAAACGTATCAAAGAAGAAAATAGCCGCACCTCGGAGTCGCTAATGTGATACCTCGCTACCGATAACGACCTCCGCCGTCGCGTCCCCGCATTAGACGAGACGGCGACCTTGTCCCCCACTACTAACAGCATTCCCACGACTCCTCGCCACAGATACAGACCTCCTCCGCCGCGCACCTGTGTCTGGGACAACATTTTTTACTCCCGAGGCGGCGGAACTACTAGAAACAGCGTCACCACGGCCCCTCGACAAAGAGCGCCCCCTTATTCTAGACGATGCCGTATCTCTGGCCCACCGCCCAATCTCCGCACGCCGCGATATCGACCGTCCTTCCCTTTCGCTCCGGTCCACAGCTCCTCCGTCGCTCTCATTCTTAGACGAAGAAGAGAAGAACTCGAGCGCCAGATCGTCCAAGCTGATCACCGGAAACGGTGCCGTCGAGCCCCTCGTCGTATTGACGAATTTGCCCTTGGGCGCGTCTCTGAGGTAGTCCATCTCAGTCTCCGGCTCCGGCGCAATGGAGCGGGAGAACCGGCTGAGGCTGCGGGAGCGACGGAGGGAGCGGGACGCGGAATCCCCGGTGGTGGAGCCGCCGATTGAAGCCCTCTTGCTCGTTGATTTGAACGCCGAGGTCGCCATGTCAACAAGTTGGTGCTCAAGTTTCTAGGTATTTCCAGCCGTGTTACTGTAAATAATCACTTAAAAGGAAAGTTTGAAGTAGGTCTGCAGCTGATCATTGCTACAAAAGCTTAGAAACTTCTGGGAATTTTGGTTTTTATGATGAGAGAGAGGAGAGACAGGTGAAGGTTTGGCGGATAGATCGAAAATAGAAGAAAGGTTTGAAATTGAAATTTAGGTGAGAGGCCGGACGTTAGCCGGTAGGGTATAGTTATAAATCCCAAGCAGAATTGAATTTATTATGAATATAATAAAGGACTATTAATTAGATTTAAATTTTTGTTGTAGTTTCATGTGACTTTGACTGTGATTTAAATTTGATTTTTAAAATATATTGATACTAAAATATTGTGGATGTTATAAACCAAAGAGATGAAGAATAATAATAGAACGATAATGTTATAGTATTAGGAGGATCAAAGACCATTATTTATAGAGTCGATATAGGTCAATGGGTTTTTAGGGTTTACACATGGTCATGGTAAATATACACATAAATATATTTACAACACTCATCTTTGATTGACCATCTAAAAAAAAAAAAATGTTACTCGTTAAAAAATCTCCGCTGGAAAAAGCTCATTGGAATAAAAAATTGGTCGAAGGAAAAAGAATACAGTTGCTCCCCTCAAAATAGTCATTGAAGATCATCGAGTTTACGCATATCAATCTTGTGTACAAACTTATTGAATTTCGATGTTGGTAATGCATTTGTAAAAGAATCCGCTAGATCATCATTTGAGCAAATATGTTGGATATTGATGTCGAAATTCTTGTGGAGATCATGTGTTATAATGGATATCTCGTTAAAATCCTTAATTAAAAAAAAACCCTTCAGTACAAAACTTTGAAAGAAAAAAAAAAGAGTATAACAATACCTCTCATGACCATTTCACCTTTTGGGGGGGGGAGTTGCATATTATAATAGTCATAATCGATCTTCTAAGCTACTTTTATTTTTAGCACCAATAAAATTTTTCATGCCTTTGGCGTCAATGAGTATTAATTAATTTATTTTGTCTATAAAGTATTTCAATTCTTTCATGCATATATAACACGTATATGAGATTTTAGTCACTCCTTTCGTGACTTAATAATTTTATGAACTTCTAGTTAGTAGTGCGTGAATCTAAATAATTAATCCAACGAGGATATTTGCGACATTCTATATTTCATATTTCATATCTCCACCTAATGTCCAGAGTAGTTTGACTTGGATTATAAAATCACGTTTCAATCAATAAATTAGTCCACAATTACTAGCTTATATATAAGTCATGTTGATGGAGTTTACACATTTTTGTATGTCCAGCTAATTTGTGTCTAATTTATGTTACAAATTGAATGGTGACATATGTTATACTTAATCCTAAATTATTTAAAATAATTCATTCCCTAGGATTAAGAAAAACCCATAATAAGGGATAGTTTTGTTAAATGAATACATGTGTCATCATTGTATTAGTGAACATAAACTAGACACAAATTAGCCACATAATAATAGGAATGTTACCATATATGTCTATAGATTAATTTAGTTATCTCTACTAGGCATAGCATGTCTATAGATGTCTATTTATATCTTTACTAGGCATACGACATACCATGTCTATATGTTCATATATTTAATCAATCATTAGATGACTTGAATCAAATATATTCTAGAATATTATTTTATACATAATCTTATATGTTTTATGTAGAAGTGCAAAAATATAAAATTATAGGTCTTTATACATAAAAAAGTACGAGTATGAGCATTATGCATACATTTATAGTTTCTCTGTAAATTGAATGAGAGGTAATAATACCTTATTACTGTATCGATCTATGTCTCTTCATGAGACTCGAAGTTAGATTAACTTTTTTCTCGGAGCCTCTATAATTTTCGACCCTCTCTCTCTTTTCTCTTGGTGTTCGAAAATTCCGAGTGAACTAGTATGAGAGATTTGTGCTTATTTTACATATATATAGAGCTATTCATATCCATAATGGGTTTGGAGTCCAAACATAATATATTAGGTAATAAGTCAATAAATTAGGGTCTTGCGAAAATAACTAATTTGCTCTTAAACTAATTGAATTAATAATTATCTAATTAATTCACAGGTAATTGGGTCAATGTAATTATTATGCAAGAATTGAGTCGACTAGGAATCCAAACAAGAAATAAAGTTAGGCTTCAAATTAGTTAATTATTTATGCTTTCAAACTTATCGCAAAATTAATTAATAAACACGAATTGCATTCTATGGAGATTAATGCTGACTTACCCCTTTTTATTCCAAAATGAGTCATAGTTTGTATTTAAAACTTAATTTAATCTCCTTATTTAAGATGCAAATATGTACTAATTAATTAAACTCATTGACAATTTAAATAATCAACATCTTATCCATAAACAAGTATAACTCGACTTTATTAACACATCTGAGTTTAATATAATCTCAATATAACTGACAAATTAGACTACTTGTAAAATACATAATTGGGCCTTTTCTTTTCATTAGTTGATGGAGCCCAATTAATAGATTTTGTGCCTTGGGGTTAGAATGATGGAGCCCAATTGAAAGATCATTTCACTGAATTGAAGAAAAAATCCCAAGAAACATGTGAGCAAAAAATTATGTAGTCGGCCTTCATAAGTCACAAAATGCACATTTTCTTTTGTAAAAATACTATTCCTTCCGTCTCATTAATAATTTCATATTTTTGAAATGAAAATAGATAACACTAAAAATCAAGTGAAGTGAATTTCATTTACACATAAAAATCAAGTTTCTTAATAATCGTGGCCAAGAAAACTTAAATTAGTAATGGGACGGAATGACTATGTGTTTACACTTTACGTTAGTTTTCTGTAATACTTTAGCTTGTTTTGAGAGACTCTCATCAAGGTCATGACTCATGACCTATAAGACTGTCTTTATCGGTAGGAAATTCCACAGGGTTGGTCGAACATGAGGAATTAAAAAAAATATTAAATGGATTAAAGATAAAAAAGGACGGCCAACCTGTTTGGCCAAAGTGTTGTCGGCAAACACTAACCAACCACAAGTTCATCCAATGAGATAGCGCCATGTGGCGCTTTCTCATTGGTTGACTATATTTATTTTGTGCAACAGATAAAATCGGGTATATCTTTTACATACTTTCATAAAAAAAATTAAAAATTATACCAAAATGCGTATTTTTTTTTCTCTATAAATAGAGACCAATTTTGCCATATTTTTTCACACACTCAAATCCTACAATTTCTCTCATTTTGTTATCATTCTACAAAATTTCTGCATTCTAGCCATGGATCCAAACAACTACAATTCTCAAAATTTCCCTTACTGCAGGGCTATTATCCTAGCTTCGAAAATTTTCAAAACTCCGACGAATTCACATAAGATTTTAGTATGAATTCTCAATTCCCACCTAATCCTATCTACTCCGAATATCAGCAAACCTCTCAAAACACTCCCCCAAGCTCCTTTGAAAATGCTCAAAAAATCTTGTAACAACTACGTAGTTGGAATGTACAAGAAGATATTACACTAATGTCCGCTTGATGTCGTATTAGTGGCAAGCCGACTTGCATGACGAATACTTACGAATGAGCGGTCAACTTCATAAGGAAATCGCTCATTAAATTCGTTGAAGGTGTAATTTCCAACTTCGGTGATGAATACTTGAGAAAGCCCACTCAAGAAGATATGACATATCTTTTTTGCAGGTAGGAGAACGACGCGGTTTTCCAGGCATGTTAGGCAAGATTTGATCGCATGAACGGGAATGGAAAAAATTGTCCAACCGGTTGGGCGGGGCAATTTAGGGGAAGAAGCGGTAAGCCAACAATTATTTTAGAAGCAGTTGTATCCCAAGATTTGTGGATTTGGCATTCATTTTTTGGAACCCCGGGTTCCAGAAATGATATCAATGTACTCGATCAATCTCCTCTCTTTAATGATATCATGGGAGGTCGCGCACCTAAGGTCGGGTTATGTCGTTAATGGTAATGTACACAACATGGGATATTATCTCACAGATGGCATATATCCTGAATGGGCAGCATTTGTCAAATCTATTAGAGCTCCTCTCCTTCGAAAGGAAAAATTATTTGCTCTATATCAAGAGGCTGCTCGCAAAGACGTTGAACGAGCATTTGGTGTTTTACAAGCTCGTTTTGCTTTTATCAAGCAACCGTGTCTTATTTGGGATCGTGATCTTATGGGGGAAAATAACGAGAGCATGCATCATTATACACAATATGACAGTGGAAGATGAAAGAAGCTCTTATCTGAATTATCAAGATCCCACAGAATTTATACAAGACGGTGGTAGTCAAAGCAATCAACAAAGTGGAGATGGAGAAACAAATAATTTGTTATACTCTACAGATAGGATTGCAAGCCTAAGCAATTATATGAGAAATATGGACCAAGTTCGGAATAGAGAAGAGCACAAGACTCTTCAAGACGACTTGATCGAGCACATATGACAAAAATTCGGCAATGATAACTGAACTTTTTCTATTTCGTCGTTTGTAATTTCAGTTTTTGTTGATTTAATTTCGCTTTTCACTTTCAATTATTGTTGTGTGTTTTATTAATATTATTTTTTATGACTTTTACATTTTGTTCTATTAATTTAGATAATTATTATTATTAAAAAGAATAATATTATAATTACGAAATATAAAATAATTAAAAATATATAATTTTATAATTGAGTGTTTGTGTGTTTGGAGTGGTCAGGGATAAAAGATAAAAGTGGAGGTGGCTGGATTGAGTTAAAATTGGTAGTATATGAAGGAGTGAGAAAGTAATTAAATATTAAGATGGTTGAGTGTTTGGGGTGGTTGGGGATAAAAGTAGTCTAAGGATAGAAGTAACTAAGCCCAATGAATTTTTTATTATTTTTACCAAATATTTGGTGTTTATAAATTTACTAAAATTACTCTCTTTTAATTTTCTTAACTCAGCTAGAGAGTTGAAAGTAAGTACACACGTGAATTGATGATCTAAGTTGCCTCCAATGGGAAAAGATAAAATCTAATTTTTTAGTTCACTCAGTTTTTAAAACCATCAAATTTTTAATATCTCTCTCCAATCATATTTCTACAAAATTAATTTATATATATATATATATATATATATAATCTAATTATTTATATTTATTTATAATATTACTAATATGTCTTACATTTTATGATGAAAATGATTAATATAAATTATATTTTTTTAAATAAAGCATGTCTCTATTTCCCAAATTGAATAAAGGTGGTTAGCAATAAATTATGTTTTTTTATGAAGTAATGTATCACGATTCTCAAGAAAAAAATTAATAAATAAAAATTTAATTTAAAAAGGAAAAAAAGGGATTGGGCTGTTTCCAGTAGGGGTGTAAGTGGTTCCGCTCCGAACCGCGAAATCGACCGGACCGAACCGAACCAAACCGAAAAACGCGGTTCGGTTTGGTTTCACGGTTTGGTTCAATTTATTTTTTTAGAAACCGTTTACATTCGGTTCGGTTCGCGGTTTCAAGAATTTTTGAACGGTTTGAACCGAACCGAACCAATATCCTATTTTTTAATTTTTTTATTTAATATTTGTCTTTTTTATATGAGAATATTATTGGATTTAGATATTAGATTTAAGTTAAAATCAATTATAATCTATACAAATGAAGAAAAATGAGTAACAATTCTATAATTGTGAGTTCGGAATGAGTGACATCCTATAAATATTCTTGCATTATTTTGGATTTAAAAAATAAATAAAAAAATAAAAAGGTGAACCGAGGAACCGAACCGAACCAAACCATTTATAAGCGGTTCGGTTCGGTTCGGTTTCGATATTGAAAAATCCATCGAACCGAATCAAACCGAACCATTTCTATGTGTTTGGTTCGGTTCCTAAAATCGATAAAAAACCGAACCGAACCGAACCGGATTACACCCCTGGGCTTTGAGACCATCGTTCACACACGCACGCGCGTTCATAGCACCCTCTAATGGAGATGCGTCTTTCTCCACGCGCCACGCGTTCTCGACCCAATTAACATTAAAACCCAACTCTTTACTATAGCTAATAGAAGTCAGCCCTGCCATGTCCCAATATTTTTCCTCTCCATTGGAGCCACCCTATGGTTAAAGGCATTTATGATCGGCACTTCAATTGTTCACCACTAGAAATAATTGATTTTAATTTAATTACTTTTGAATGGATAAAGGGAATCAAAATCAAATTTTAAATTCAATTGACTGGTTCGAATTGAGAAAATTAGGAATTATTTGGATTAAATTATATATGTACATCTTTCTCTCTCACTCTCTTCTCAGACTCCAATTCAATTAACTCTCGTCTCTCTCATGTCCAGCATTAGTGCTACGTACCCTCACCTCACGTCAGTCGCCTCTCGTCCAGCATTAGAATTGAGTTGGGTTGTCAAAAATGTCACTTGCGATAGGATTAATAATTACTCCCTCCTTTCCAATATTGTGGCTCAATTGCTTTTGGCACAAGAATTTAGAAAGTGTTGTTATGTGGTGTAGATTGTTTGACTTTTTTATAGTTAATTCTAGTTCACACAATCATTACTTCTTTAGAAGTGAGTCACAAATGTTGGACATCCATTTGAAAAGTAAGCCACAAATATTGGGATGAGGAGTATTATTTAGTTATATGATTATTAAAAAGGCACAACCTTGGCAAAATTATCACATCTAAGCAAACAAGTAAATTGATTTCCTACGACCATAAAAAATCAAAGCTAAAAAGGTTAAAAGCTCATTTTATTCTTAACTCACATATTAAGCTGCATAGTCCAAACATAGAGATGATTTTTGTTTTGGTACTAACAAGAGCACACTAGATTGCTAGTCCTTATCCACCCACAAACAAACATCGTAAAATCACACAATTTGTCCAATTATGGCCCCCTCACCCTTGGCGGCGGCCCCAGTTAGCACGACGGTAGAAGTGAAATACCAGGAAACGACGTCGTGAAGAGAAAAGAGAGCTCCGGTGGCGGCGGATATTCCGACTTGAACCTCGCTAGGAAGAACGGTGCTCAAGTCGTACGCATAGCTGACCTCGAAATTCTGTGAGCCGGCGTTGACATGAACACTAATCAGGTTGGTGGCTCCGACGTAGTTAACGCGGGCAGTCACCTCCTGCCCGATGATAGCATCGCCGACGCTAGTTAAGTTGCTGGACGTATGAGACTCAATATCGATCCCGACATGACGGTAGCTTGGGTCCCACCCATTAGTAATGGTGTCGAACTCGACAGCGAAAACGGAGGGACTACTGCCTGATGGATTAAAAACTCCGAAGTTACCGCCAGTGGATCCGGAAGGAATCCCGTACCCTACAGGGGCTATGAAGAAGGTGAGGCCATCTCCCGAATTGGTTTCTCCGGGTGTAATGACAAATTTTAGGGTAGTTTCGAAGTCGGCCTGGGCATTTCCTGCCCGGAATACCACTGGGCTGGAGTAGACAACACGGCCTATGCTATAGGCTTGTGGGGTGCCGGAAGCATCGGTTTTGGTAAGGCGGAGGTAGGTGGTGTCTGAGGGGAAGTGGGCGTCACCTTGGTAGGATAAAGAGGATGGTTGGTCGCCGTAGAAATCGTAGGTGAAGGAGGTCGATTCGCTTTGCGAACGAGCTGTGTTTACGAGAGCGAGGAGCAAGGCGATAGAGGAAAGCAAAGGAATTAGGGTTTGCATGTAGTGAGCCATTGCTTTTGGATGTAGGAGAAGGGGTGAGGGTTTGTTGTTTTTTGGTTGTATTTATAGAACTACATTAGAGTTGCACGTTGAGTACTTACTTTAGTACTTACATGTAGAAAATATATTAAATGAAAATTAATCAAAGTCTAGTTAAGCGTGACAACTCGTTTGCGTATAATAGTATGCACAAAAAAAATTTAAAATCTCACATTTTTAAAAATCGAAATTCCTTCTAAAACAGTGTTACGAAAAAATATAAAAACTAAGCACAAATTTAAAGTATCAATTTTCCTCCTTTCAGCAAATTTTAATGATGTTTGGGTGTAGATATAGTAGGAAGTATAATATTTATGTTTTTTTTATATATACTTGTTATATTTTTATTTATATTTTTCCCATGAGTTCTATTTTACACTTTTGCTATGCACCCTTAGCTAAACCTTAGAAATCTTAATGCCATAATGCCTTTCAAATCCTCCTAACCATTATCCTAGTGCAATTCTTGCTAAGAAGAATGCCCATGTTGTGGCAATTCCACCCAGAAGGTAATGAGTTACTCCTACAACACGTTCTTGTACAATGTTCAATGCTCTCGGCTGAGTAGCAGAAGCAACTTTTAACAAAATATTCACGTTTTAGCACCTGGTGCAACAGCTCTTAGTGCAACAAAGAAGTACCGGCTTTAACCTGGGGGAGTAGTGATTTAGTAGCAATGGATGGCAAAGTGACATAAAACACATAAAAATTATGCATAAAAAATATTTCAGATCATATTCAATCTAAAATATCAAATGATAAGATGAATCGTATCTTACGACGACTTCATATATTATCCCACGATATTTTTATAGCAATCCTCAATTGAGAATTTTGTTACTTTCAATGATAAAATTCAAGAGAAATCTTGCGGCTGTTTACAACTATTTTTCAATGCTTATTCGTATAAATATTTATTTTTTTCTTCTAAAACTGTTTATTGTTGGTATTTTTTTAAAACTGAAGAAAGATTAGTTGAAATTATTTTAGAGACTTGTTTAAAATTACTTTAGAGCTTAAAATACCATTATCTTCGAACATACAAAAAGTCTAATTTTCAGTAATGATACCAAAACCTCCTAAAAGTAATTTTGTTTCAACTATGAAGAAGGAAAAAAAATAGACAATAAGTATTTGGATAGATCTATCTATATATAATGTATTATTATATTATGTATGCACCTCGAGATTCATCAAATACATAGAATAATATATCTGTGCAACAAAACTACCTTGGAAAGTTGGCTGATGGAGTAAAATTGTTAGAAATTCAGTGGCCCAATAACAACGTGTCAACACTTAATTTACTTGAACTGTGTGTGTGAGATTATTGTGGAATTTTTTTATTTTTTTTTATCAATTGTCTTTGCGCTCAATTCATTTTGACTCTTATTTTGGTTGAATTTAATTTTAGTTTGTTAATTTGATAAATTACATATTTTTAATCCGTTTTATGAAATTAATCAAATTTATCCAATTTTGATCTGTTGGGTTAATAAAAAATATTAAAAAAAATTATTTCTGTCCCGCCTGACTTATCTTGTTCTTTTCAGAGCGGTTATTTTTGCGAGTTAATTTATATAATAAAATTGTTGGACTCATGTAATTAAATAATTGTTTAGAATTGCTATGTAATGTAAAGGTGTGGGATCCATATAGATATTTAATTGTCTATTTTGGTACATTTAAGGTGATGTATAGATGTATTATAGTGAGATATGTTTTCTTGACTGACCTGAGTGGAGAATCAAAGATGTCGGTGACTTATATGATCTTAAGCTTGATAAGATTTTAATTAAGTGCATATAATTATCTATCACTTTAACCTACTATGGTAACGTCATCGCAGCCGAATCTACGTATCTTAGGTGATATTAGTTACTTGTAGCTCAGACTGGTTGTTTATATCATTAGGTTGATAATATCCTCTCAGGAGCTAGAAAGAATTAACACACTATAACCGATCAATTGATTAAGTTCATGTGTGTTAATGATATCGAGTGATACTACTAATGGATAAAATATTAATTGATTTAAGTTGTTAGTGTTCTAAATTAATTGATGAATATTTATTTCTTAAATACGGGGATCAATTAGGTTTAAAATACAAGTTCTGGCTGTAATAAAGATAAATGGGTAAGTCAGCACGAATTCTCTAGTGAAATGAATTGGAGTTTATTAATTAATATTACTTTCGGCAAAGCATAGAGATTTTATTAATTTGAGCCCCAATTTTATTTATTTTATTAGATCCCTAGTCTGACCGAAATAGATACCCATTACTAATCTATTCTCTCTAGAAATTATTATTAAGAGAATAATGTATTTTAAATATTTATTAATAATAAAAGAATTTATTTATCTGGATTAATTGATTAAGCCAATTAATTGATAAATAAATGTAGTCCAACTAACAAATTTATTATATTATGGGTTTATAAGTACCGAAGTCCATTAATAATATAATTAAATTAATATACTACAAAAATTAATTTATTCCTTCCACTTTCAAAAACCGCACGCACGCACGTTCTCAAATAGAGAAGTTTATTTTTTTCCTTTTAGATCTATATCCACTCGGGAGAAAAAGAAAGGCCCAGAATACAGATCAAAAGATATACTCCCACCGTCCCATTTGAAATGATCAATTTTTTCCTTTTCGATAGTCTCTCATTACCTCTTTCCAAAAAAAGAAAAAAAATTACAATAGTATCTCATATTTTATCATTTATCTATCCTATTTTATCATCCACACTCTCACTATCTGACTCATCTTCTCTCTCTCTTATTTTATCATTTACTCTACTTTCTTAATTTCCGTGATGAAAAGCAAAATGGCCAATATAAATAGGACGGAGGGAGTACTTCCTAACTCCTTCAGCTTTTGCTTTAGATTTCGTTCTCGATTTATCAACGTACAAATATTTATTGTATCGGATATAACTTAATTTGATTGTGTCAAAATTTATGGAATACTTCTAACAACTAGTATCAGAGCCACTGTATGTTTATTTTCTGAGATTTATGAAGAATTAATGTATTCTTATTATGTTTCTAAGTTCACGGTATATGGTATTTAGACGAAACAATTGAGAAAGGTTATAGTATATTTTTACTGCTTTATTATTGATATTCTGGTATTTCCTTTCTAAATCAATAACGGGAATTTTAGTTAAGGACAATCATTAAATTATTGTTTATTGCTTCCTTCTTAATGGCTATAGAAATTTCAATTACGAGAATTGGTGAATTATGATTTCGGGATATATATTTCGTAAGGATTTCATGCAAAGTCATTGGCATCAGGAATCTCGTATCTGCATTATTCAATTTTGGATCTTGATTTATGATTTGGATGACCGCCTATTAATTTTGCAAAAACTTGATGCTAATTCAAATTTTGTTGGAGCCTTTTGGTTATGCATCATGAGCTGGGTTACATTTTAGATTATTAATTGTTGGAGATGTCTTTGTCGTACAGAATATAGATGAGATTAGATGATCCTTTTAATTTGTAAAATTGATTTACAGGAGATTGTTAACGAATCTGTCTTGGTTCTTCATCAAATTAAATTGCGCAATTGTCCATTCAAATAATATCATCAGAAGCGATTTCTCAATTCCCAGAATTCATGAAGTTTTGATAAGCAGATTTTCTATTAATTTGGTACTGGTGTTTCAGGAATAGGTATTTTTAATTGATGAATCTGCGTTGTTGCTTTAATCTAATAAGGCGAGTTTCTGTTTTAAGAATTCATAGATTAGGTTTAATAAATTAATATTTCATGTGACCAATATCTCGCTCCGAAGGCTATTATTTGACATGATTTATTGTTAGTGTTTGATCACTACGAAAGGCAACCAATTGCAAGTTAATTTTACAGTCCAAAACTTGATATTAATGTTGTGCCAGATACCTCTTATATGAGCATGAAAGTTAATTTTGTTTTAAGTTTTCTAAATTTAGCTATCACGCCTACTACTATTATTTTTGAAAATAGAAACACATTCTCATGCTTCATGGGTCAAAGTTTAAGGTTTGGAAGGAAAAGTTTTGTGAAAATGATAAGGTCGAGACAAGTATTTTTTTTAGCTAACTTAATCTCACTACAGTCTAAGGGCAAAAGAAAATTATCTTTGTTTTCTCTTAAGGTTCCAACTAAAGTTGCTAATAAATTATTTATTGAACTTTGAAATGGGCAAAAAGTCTAATCTAAAACACATTCACATAAGGAGTGTCCAACAGAGGTTAGGGCTAATAAGTAAAAATAAACAAATTGGACCCAAAGGTTGTTACTGGCTACTTTATTGGATATTTATAAAGGCTTAGAGGTCTCATGTTTTATGATCCTACTATAAAGTATATATATTTTGAGATGAGAAATACAATATTAATTGAGGATGTTGAGTTTGAGGGAGAAATAAGATTGTGTACGTAACTTTTGAACATGAGTCAATCTCGACTCCTACTACTACTTCTAGTAATATCGGTATCTAGTTTGTGTCATTACTCGAGAAGTAGATTTAGAACCTCAAAATAATACTGTTGAATTCTCTCTAATCAAGCTAATTATAGTATTCAAGAAAAACTAACCAACAACCTCAATTTTGGAGAGAACGTATCTTAGGTATCTCGTCAATGAAACCACAAATTACATCAAATAGTAGTCTCGTTTGGTTTTGAGCTATACTTGTTGGTGACTGTGTGCATCATAAATTCAGTGGGAGTTTAGGATTGCTTCATAAAACCAAGAAATTTTCATTAAAGATCTCGGGGAAGCTTCTTTGTTCTAAGGACCCAGATTATACTAAGAGTTGTTACTGGAATATCACAAAGGCTACATTCAGAAAATGTTGCAAATATTTGGCATGCATAATAACAAATTACAATGAAACCTCGATAAAGTAATAATCTCGCTAAGGTAATAATTTCTTCCGATCCCGATATGGGTCAATGCACTAAAATAATATTCGATAAAGTAATAACATCGTTAAATGAATATTTTTTCTCGGTCCCAAGGTTATTACTTTATAGAGGTTTAACTGTAAGTGATACGTAACCCTGTGTTTAAAGTAGACTAGGTTAGTCTCGACTAATGCCCTAACATTAATATGAAAATGAGGAAATGCAGATATTCCCCATGCTTCGGTTGTTGGGAATTAAATGTATGTTCGTGTCTCTAGAAGACTTGAAACACTTAAGTAACCTTAATTGGTATGGATCATTAAAGTGCACCAAATGGAGTTGATAAGTTGTTATTACATGTTCATATACAGAAATTCAGATCAAATCAAAATCATTGGGTAACCTGATTCTTATTTTGCTTGATGCCTAGTAGGTGATCAACTTCGGACTATATTTTCAAATTGGTTGGAGAGTCATCTCATAGAGAAGTGGTACGCAAACACTTGTAGTGTCTTCTCTTACGAAAGCTGAACTTGTACCATGTTATGAGGCATCTAATTATGAAATATAGTTTTGGATTTTGTCATTGGCTGCATATTTTGAAAAAAAGTCGAAAGACCGTTAAGATTGTGTAGTGACAATAATTCACCAATATTGTATTCCAATAACAATATAACTATACTAAGTCAAAATGTATTGACTTTAAGTTTCTGGCTGTAAAAGAGTACAAAGTGGACTCATTACTATTTTCCGGAAGTAGACAAGTCTCTCAACACCACCAACATAACTTGATTGACTATCGAGTTGGTCGGTGAATTTGATGATTATACTTTGCCAGCTATCCATTATTTCTTTTGTTTTTCGTGGTGAACTAAGTGAGAAATTTTGATGGAGGAAATGGTATCTACCGTCAATGGAAACAGACTCTTTATATTGCAGATAATTAATTTCACGCAACGATAAATTTTGAATCTTCTTTCAAACTGCTAAGCAAGTCTCACTCTCATGTGAGCATGACCGATACGAACGTAACAAAGACTTATATTTGGAATGAGACATAATTCAATTTTCAATTATTTTTTTTAAATGACATAAGTGGGACGTGAGGGTGATACCGAGTGGGACTCGGGTACACAAAATGATACAACAGTGGAGAGTGACGATGCAAGTGTCGTCAAAGGGATGAGAAAGGTACACGATCGGGACCGCAAAATTTTCGAGACCTCCATTATATGTGTCATTGTATCCTGATTGTTGTACACATAACTGTGAAAATCATTGTCTTAATGCTCTTACACATTATAAAGTAAGTAAAAGTTGTACTTCTAGCTATTTCTTGTAACAAAATATAAAGGTGACTAAAATTATTCCTTTGATAAGTGAGATGGCTAAAACTAAAAAAACAACCCTTGTTTGAATATATATATATATGTGGTTAATTAATTAGAGTTTACACTGTATTTTTTATGGTTTGCTAGTCTTGTAAGCATAATTTATTTAATTTGCAGCTCAACCAGCAGTGTAAATCGTATCCGAGAGAACGATTGTCATCGGAGAGTTGGGCCGAGAAATAAAAAAAATTCCATCTAGAAATATGATCTTCCTACAAGCAGCTGTGTATTTCCCTCACTTCTTTAAAAAACGGAGCTGGATGGAAATTAAAGTAAGGATAAGAAATACAAGATGCGTCGTTTTCTTAGTGGATGAAAGTGATTTTTTTGATATTTTATTGAACCAATCTATGCAATCTTAAACTTACAAGTGCGATATAAAAAGGTTGAAATAGCAGTGTTTGGCCTGCAAGCTAGTATTATTGGATTTTCTATTTCTTACCGCATTTTAATTAAAACGAGACATGGCAAAAGGAACATTAGTATATGTTATTTTCTCTTTCCTTACAGGCATATGTTGCGTGTGAAATAAAAGATCAAATGAAATAAAGCGTTCAAAAAATATCCAAATTATAATATCTCGAAGTTCAGACACAATAAAAACAAGTAGTCAACTTCATTACACTTTCGAAAGAAATAGATATAACCTAAGCTCCAAATAAGAGTCATTTTCACAATGAAAGAATCAATGTAATGTCAATTAAAATTTAAATCCACCCCCACCGTTGATCATGATCAATCCAACACAAAAATTTATTCCATATTGTTTTCACCTCCTGAAGACACCACACTCAATTCAGGAATTAATTCTGCCTTATTTTTTTTCTCAAACTCCAAACACAGATGATCAGCACCTCTTTATTCAGCATAATTATTACCTCAGAGATCTGGAATCCTCGTCCCACAAACTCTCAGCATTTCCAGCAAGAAGCAGCAATTATAGGCTTAGACTTCCACCCAAGAACAAGGCAGCCCTTCTCCTCCACGGTGGTATACCCCTCGCAAGCATTAATACTGGTCAGCCACTGCCTTGCCTGCGCCACCATCTTCAACGGCATTAGCTGGAACCCGGCGCGGCTCATCCTCCGCCGCCACTGATCCACCCTCTCGTGGCGCTCCACCCTCGCCGGCCCCTCGCAGCTAACGATGTTCTTTATCTCCTCCGCGAAGTAAAACTGCTCTATCTTGGCCCGCTTGGTGTCGTATTTAGGCAGCACGGCGTCTAAGGAGTCGAATATGGCGGAGTAGTAGTGTAGTGCCTCCATAAACCGCCCTAGGAAGAAGGGTCCGTTATGGCTCGAGTCTTGCTCCACAAGTACTAGAACCTTCGGAGAGAGCTCGTGGATGATTTGAAGAACGGAGTTCAAAGCTCCACGGCTCTCTTTCACTACACAATGCAGTTGGAGAATACTATTCACAACAACAACTTCACCTTGAACCACTTTAATATCCTTAGGGTTAAGATTCTCCAAGTTGCTCTCCACTACATAGAACTCGAGTTTCATCCCTAGCCCGGCCGCGTAAGTCTCTAGCTCGTCTCCAACCACCCGGAACTTGTCGGAGCAGAGTCCGACTGCGGTGATTCGGAGGCGAGGAAGTGGGCCCGGCCGTTTGGCCAGGCTGTGAATTAGGTCTTGCCACTGGTGGCCGTGAGGCAGACCAAGGGTCATGCCTAGGTCCACCACGTGGACTAATCTCTCTCCCTCAAAGGCTTCCAATATCGAAGAATTGGCCACAAAGTGGCCAAATTTAATATACGGGCAGATTTCATAGGCGAAGCGCAACGCCTCCTCCTTCTTCTCGGAGGCGGTGTCCATTATGTTCATCTTCGGAATAATGTAACCGACCGTCCCAAGCGGTTGGACCATTGCAAGACGGTCGGCGAGGCCCTGCACGAAGCACGAAGCCACCCGCTGGAAAGCCGAGCCGAACACCAGCGCGTTGGCTCGCAGCTCGGATAGCAGGAAAGATGCGTGTGACCTATCGCGGCACGCTACGGCTTCGGCGCAGGAGATGAGCTGCTGGACCAGCTTCATTCCGTCGGCATTGCCTTCTCCTTCCCCTCCGCTGTCCTCCACCGCGATTATGGCGGCGCCGGGGCAAGCCTCGCCCTCGAGGCCGTAGAGCTGACTGATCGTCTTGATGCGGTCTCGGATTTGAGGGCCGCTGCTCAAGCTAGCGATGCTGCAGCTCCGTGGAATGGTGGTGGTGCTGCTACCGGAGCTCGAGAAGCTGGTTAAAACGGTGTCGTAGCTTACCTCGCTGAGTTCGCTTAAGCTTGCGGCTTTCCTTAGCCGTTTGAAGTCGCCGCTTCCTTCGTGCAAGCTTGGGAGCCAGATAGCTTCAATGGCGTCGTTGAAAATGGGGAGGCCGGAGAAGGATACCGGAAAATTCTTCGAATCATCGAAGGAATCTTCCGGTAGGAAAGTGTAGGCCATGGGATTAGGGTTTTGATTTGCTCAAACCTTATTCAGCCCTGATCTGCAGCAAAGCACTTGAAAGAACCGTTTAACGGGAGAAGGTGGCTTATATGGAGTTGTGGGTGGGGCCCTTTATTTTCTTGTTGGATTCAACAATGTTTTTGTCGAGAAGTTATAGGACGATATGCGATGCCAGAGATTTATTTTAAATCATTTCATGGCTGTCGCCTGTCAAGGAATAAATTCATAAATATATTGCATAGTGCAATTATAATTTTGGAACTAATTTTTATTTGTAATAAATAGTAGTAAGTCTTTTGCCATTGTTTTTAAGCATTTGGAGTGTTTCTCTTGGCATCTAATCGTATAAACTCTCATATTCCCCCTTGGTAGGCACGCATTTACGTAAATTGAAAACCCTAAAATAAGGCTAGAAACTTTCTAAGTCAATCAGGCAATCATGCATAATAATTTATTTTTTTCTTACTATTCCTAATTAAGGGACATACTGAAAGGGTACACTTCCTGTTGCCCGGGGCTGGTGGGGAACGCCCACTCAAAATGGTGTAGAATTTTAGATTTTCGGAGGTAGAGTTTAAAGAATTATTATTCTGTCTCCTCAAATTATGAATTTTGCCCTTGGTCTACATCTGACCATATGTTTACCCAATTGTTTTCACATTCGAGAAATTACATGGATGAGATGTTTGATAATAAGTTTCATGGCCATACATTGATACACGAAATTATTTGAGCAATATTTCTTGTGATCTCTAGCTATTTATTAACGTGTATATTTGTTGTCCCTAATAATAATAATAATAATTAAAGTAGAGTTATTAGCTTTTAAATACCTAAAATTAGCGCATGGTTTCAAAAACTCTTGCTTAAATACATTATCTTTCAATTTGTTAAAATTTGTATACTACAAAAAAAACCATTAATTTAGTAATTATCAACGAAATGATATTGTTGTGGCACAAAAATAATATCAAGTAGGAGTATATTTTAGTAGTAAACACCGTATGATATTTTGGCCTCTACCTAGGATATTTTGGTCTCGGGAGTTCTCACCGGTATGTAATTTTTAACAAATTTAATGATTGTGTATTTACATGAACATTTCAAGGTCATGTACAAAATAATAATCTGTCCAAATTAAAATTCGTATATTAACATACTAATAACCCATTAAAATGTTCTTTCTTAGTTTCTATATATAGTTTTAATATTATAATTATTTGCGTTTCTCTATCAAGGAAACAATACTTAAATTTGGAAGAATCTTATATTCCTAAACAAAGTCTTTTAAGTCTTCTCAAACAATCATCTAGGATATAGATAGTATCCCTCGGCCTTGATTGAGAATTAAAATAACAGGCAACCATTATTTGATGTGTGTATTGAGTAAATTTTGTTTGGATTAACATTTCTTATGCTTGTGCTCTTATTTCTTGTTCATTGATGTGTACGTACTCAATTTAACTAAAATATATAAATTACATTAAACTAATCATGTGTGATAGTCTTGATTTAAAGATATACTAGTAATACTTAAAATGGCAGAGTATAAAATAACAAACTCTTATCATTTGGTCATTTCCGGGGAGAATTATTAATTAACATTATAATAATATCAGTGTTGGAAACTGAAAGCAAAATAAATAATTTAAAAGAAAAGTTAAGATGCTTTTCCATCGTCAATTTCATGTTTCAATGTTACTATGAGAGTCTCTTGTTATTAATTAATACTAATAATTGCCATCTCTTTCATTCTTAGTTAACTAGGTAATAAAATAATCTTTGATCTGAGCGGTGAAAGGAAGCTTCTATATATGACTGTTTGAATTGACATGTTATTAGCGTAAAGTATTTAATTAATCAAAACGAGATACAGATTTTGTTTTTTTGTAAATGGACTTATCCGTTCGCCACAAAGTTTACACGTCTCTGCATTCGGCTTCGTACTCTCTCCGTCCCGTTTGAAACGATTCGTTTTAAATGGGTACGAGAATTAAGAAAGTTGAAGATAAAGAATAAGAGATGAGTAGATAATAAAGTAAGAAAGAAAAAATGAGTGTGATAGTGAGAAAGTATCTAATAAAACATGAGAGAGAAAATGATTAATATAATGAGAGTACATAAAATAGTTGAGAAAAATAATAAAATATAAGGAAAGTTATTTTTTCTTTAAGAAACGTATCATTTCAAATAAAATGTCCCAAAAAGAAAAATAGATCGTTTTTAAATAGGATGGAGGGAGTAGTATATTCTAATTACTTCCCACTGGCCCACTGGCCAATAAGCAGCCCCTTAAACTTATTCCTCTTAATTAATTAACAAGCCTAATTTTTTCAAAGAATATTTTAATTAAGGTGTTAATAATGATATTTCTCATGATCAATGGGTTTGGGGAAAAATAAAAAAATAAATTAATAAATAAATAAATAAAACAAGTGCTAAATATATGTTACAAGAATCGAACCCAATAATGACTTTTCCTATAATTCCTACACAGTGTCGGCCCTCAACTGCCATGCATGTGGCTCCGCCATTATCGAGATATCTAAGAATGGATAAGAAACGACTAATTTGTTTTCCTAAAACAGAGGAAACTAACTTTGAATCTTGTCATTGAGTAGGATCGACCGTTTAATATACATTCGTTACATAGATAAATCAAGAGAATAACGACATTCATGTGCCCTAGTAAACATGGTTTATGTATTCAAACCGATCGAACCCAAAAATTCTATGAAATCTAGATGTTAATTCTACTAAACTAAAGTTCTATTTTCTCTTTTTTTGTATTTTCGATACTATTATAATAAATATAAAATTCATACCAATCTCTTGAATCATTTAATTTTTGGTGTACAAGGTTACGGGATGGTGCTAACCATTTGGTTAATATATCAAAATTTGTTCTAAAAGGAATTCCTAAAAATCCAACAAACAAAGTAAATAGGACTAATAGAATTGCATCTGCTTGCACCAAGCGACTCCGCCACTGAGCATTAGGACCATTTGCTTAATCTGAAGAAGAAAAAAGGTCATTTGGATGCGTACTAATATGACATCAAGGTTATTTCATCATAATGGGCGAAAGTTGCAATTTATTCGACGAGCATGGGTGGAATAGGAAATTCTCGAAAAACATTAAGGAAATTTGAAAAAGATTTTACTTCAGGTATAGAAAATTTAAAATATCATCGCTCTTCAAGGGATTGACCCTAACTCTTACCACGCATTTGCTTAGGGCTACGGAAGTGTTTAAGATTATATGCATAACGTTAATAAACTATGTTGAGCGCCTACCTAGACAACCACGAATCACTAATTGTATCGACACTAGCTATAACAACATAGGATAAGAATCTATATATGCAGACATACATGCAAAATGTTTTATATTAAACACGGCATGACGCAACTATTACTAAATAAAATGTATTTAGAATCTAAAAATATAATTTCAGACGTCAATTATGAAGTTGATAATACATAATAGGATAATACCATAACACAAAAACTTGTGTGAGTTCGATATACGTACATTCGGCTCAATTTGAGATCTAATTTAGGACTCATTTACCCGCCCTAACGGACCCCGCTCGCTGACGCCAGCAAGATGTCATGTTGACGTCGTTGACAAACATGGATTTTTCCTAGTTCATATCGTGTTTTGATGTCAATTTTAGATGGAAAATCATGTTTGGGAACAAGTATTTGGATTGAATTTGCTTAATTTTGTAGAACGTGATACTTGTTTGCCCTTTTATTTAAATTGCAGAGAAATGGGTGAAAATCATGGTGTTTGAATGTAATGGAGTTAAAGTACAGCTCGATACGAGTAAGTGGACGAAGACGGCTCAAGATTTGGACTTAAAACGAGTGAGAACGGTCAAAGAAAGTTGGAGCTGTAAGTTGTGACGACCCAGATGCGACTGCGTGAGGGTCATCACAGTGGAGATTAAAGAAAGCAAGACACGACCCAGACGCGACCGCTTCTGGGGCGTTACAGAGCGAGGATAAAGGACTTGTCTGCTACCCCGACGCGACCGCATCGGGGTCGTTTTCGGCTGCTGTTTTAATCCGCGGGAATTATATAAAAGCCCTTACTTAGGGTTAAGATTTGAAGGCTATAAAAACCTCAAAGGGCGCCGCTCAACACATCTTTTCTCTTAACTTTCTTTCAAAAATCCTACAACCTTTGGGAGAGCTCTTGAAGAGAAGAGAGGAAGGAAGAAGGTCAAGAAATTCAAGTTCAACACAATCAATACTTTAGTTTTCTTCTACGCTTTCTTTTACCTGCGAACATGAATTCTTGTGATTTTGCTGATTTTGTTACTTTGTCTATGAGCTAGGTTGCACGGACACGGACACGGACACGGGACGACACGGACACGGGACACGGGATACGGCATTTTTTTAAAAATTTAGGACACGACACGGGCGCTGATGTAAAAAATATTAAATTATTAATATATATATATGTATATATTATATATATTATATATATATATATAATATATAATATATATATATATATAATATATAAATTTATATATTAATATTAATATTAATATATATAATATATATAATATATATATATATATAATATATAAATTTAAAAATGATCAAGTCAAGTTTTTCAATATCAAACTCATAGTTCAAATGATCAACTCAAACGACATAGTCATAATTCATAAGTAGATAATCATAGCATAAAAATGTAAAATACTAAAATAAGTAGATAATCTAAATACATTAGTAAGGTAAGTAATATTTAATTATTTAATTATATATTTATTTACTTATTATTAATGTAATGTAAGTAATATTTAATTAGATATTTATTTACTTATTACTAATTATATATACGTGTCCCACTGTCCCTTTACTTATTTAATTTTATATTTATTTACTTTTTACTAATTTCTAACTACATGACACATTCAACCGTGTCCACTACAAGACTAAATCAAAAAACGTGTCCGTTGTCCCCTTGGGATGGCAAAGTTGGTGAAGGTGGGTAAGCCCGGGACCGATAGGTCCTGAGTTCAAATCCTACTGGAAGCAACTTTGTGGAGCCTGTCACCTATAGTTAGCGTAGGATGGTTGAACTCTCCTGTGTGGTTTGCAAGCTACTGCACAAGGAGCGGGGTTTACCCACTGCGCACCGAAGGTAGCGGCTACGGGTTCCACGTATCAAAAAAAAAAAAAAAAAAATGTGTCCGTTCCGTGTCGGACACACAAATCGCCGTGTCGGACACATAAATCGTCGTGTCCGAAAACATGTCCGTTTTTTTTTTAATTTATAGACACGTTTTTGTCGTGTCGGACATGTGTCGGGCGCGTGTCCGGGCGTGTCCGTGTCCGACACGTGTCCGACACAGTACGGCGGGTTTTTTCGGAGTGTCCGTGCAACATAGTCTATGAGTAACTAAATCTTTTTATTCTAGGGTTAGAAAGTAGGTGGATGATTTAACTACGGATCTTTTGCTAATCAATTACGCTAGCTATTTGTTCCTCCTTCTTGTGTTCATGTTTTAATTGCTTGTTTAGTTACTTGATCACCAATTAAACATAATTTGTTGTGTTGATTCGAGATTCGAAAGTGGAGAATTAATGATTGATCTATGATACAATACATGTTAATCATTCAACGCCCAAAAGGTTTGATGTTAATGTGAGAACAATAGATCCTATGAGCTTTTAAGAGTAACAGGCTAATAATTACTTGGAGACAATTTTACAAGCATGTTATCTACGGTCTAGGTACGCCCAAAAGGTTATTTAGGCTAAATTGTGATCGTTTTAGGAGAGAATAAGTCTTGTTAGTAATTGATTGGCTAAAGTGAAGTTTGATAAATCGTCTACTGAAAATCGAATCCCTAGAATAAGCTTCCCCATATTTTCTTCTAAGTTCATTTATTTAGTTATTTAAATTGTTATTTTTAGGTTTAGAAACTCAACAATTTTCGAAGTCTAAATAGAGGATAACAATAGGAATCAGTATTCACTAGTTTCATTAGTCTCTGTGAGATCGACCTTGCTTCTCTATCTACAATTGCACCTGTACACTTGCGGCGTGTCAATAAATTAGCGAGCAGTCGTTATTCCATTATTTTTTTTAAATATATTTTTTCATTTTTTTGTTTTTAAATTTTTTTTCGTTTTCTTTTTAATTTTTTCAATTATTGTAAGGATTGCATATTGTTGGTCCCGGTGTAGATTCAGGTGTATGGGGGGAGGGGGAGGAAAATACACATGATATATAACTTTGTTTTTTCAGATCAGAGGCTGACTAGTAGTGAGCCAGTCAGAAAACGTATGCGGCAATGTGATAGGCCCTGAGTATTATGATTTTCAATGCAACAATAAATCTGATGATAGTGATAATCAGTAAGCTGTCAAAACACAGATGTAACAGTAAAGAGACAGATTTTATAGTGGTTCGGATCCACAAGATCGTACCTTCACTCTTCTGCTTTCTCAGCAGGAATCCACTAAAGATGGTCGTACACTGACGGGTGCAGATCAAAACATATAAACTATCTATCTATCAAACAAACTATCTATCAGTTTCGTTCTTTCTAACTTGGAAGGGTGGGGTTTTTTGGGGTTGCTCAATAACAAGAGTTTTAAACACTCTTGACTCCAAGCTTATGATAAGTTATGAATGTTTGGAGTATGAACAGAAGACAAAATTTCTCGGCTAATGAATTTGAATAGAGATAACGTAAGAGCAGGTTCTTTAGCTTAAGTATGTTTGAGCATATTTGAAATTGCATAACCTCATTAAGAGAAGTCTTCTGCTATTTATAGTTGAGCTAGGGGATAGATCCGTTGAACATGATTGATCTCCTATTGGCTCCGTGTTGACAATAGTCTTATGAATTGAATGCGTGGACACGTGTTGCGCTCCGCTTGGTTCTACGGATTATGTACAAGGTACTGTTCTGTCCCCCTTTGACTAGGACTGACATGGCGGCCTGAGATTGGTTAATGTTGATTCTGATGTGGTCTTCTTGTTCTGTTGACCATCAACTTTGAATAGCGAGCCTAGTACCTTGTACTGTCTTCACATTTGAATCTTCAATGTGATCTGGTGAAGACTTCTGATCTCAAGATCGACGCAGCCTGAAAGGTGTCAGCTTCAAGAGCATGGCTCGGGCTAATAAATCTAATCAACCTAATCTTAAGACAAAGTTCGGCTCGACCGTACGGATACGGGTCGAAATAACCTATCAAATACATCAGACTAGTTCATCAATCAAATAGAGGTTTGAGATCATTCAAAACTTATATTATTTCCCAACACATGTCATCGTTGTGAATAAGAATGTCATTTGTTAAGTATTGTTTGTTTCAAAATAAAAGTGTTATTTTTATTTTGAAAATTTTCTACCATCACTCACAGAAGTATAATTTGTAAAGTATCATTTGCTTCGAACAAAAGTATCATTTGCGTTGAATAAAAGTATCATTTGTTTTCATACAAAAGTGCTATTTGTTTTTGAAGAAAAATGTCATTTGTAGAGTATCATTTGCTTCAAACAAAAGTGTCATTTGCGTTGAAAAAAATGTCATTGGACCCACGAGCAGAGTCTTATAGAGTGTCTTTTGTAATTAATAAATGTGTCAATTGCAATGAACAAAAGTGTTATTTATCCGAAAGTGTTTCGGAAGATTGGAAAATGAAAATGATGCTTCAAAAAATTTGGAAATAGACTTAACAAGGGAAGAACCAACACCCACACTAGTTCCACCTCCCAAACCATGCTCTTGGAAGCCTCGCGAATCAAGAAAAAAAAATGTGATCAAAGATCGTGTAAGTCCACCAAAGAATGAAAATGAGAAAGATAAAAGCAAACAAATTGGAGGTAGAAAGGCATCCTGGGTATTGGAGGTAAAAAGCATCTGAACATATTCTAAATCTAATTGTGAAAGATGGTCTAAAGTTTCATATTGAATCAATTATCAAGATTTGAAATTATGTAAGATATATGCGCTCATCTCTCGCTAGGCTCAAAGCTTTCAAAAAATGTGTTGTAGTTGAGCGATTGAAAGTAAGAGTTATGCATGTCTCGATATTGAAACCAGGTGGAACTCAACCTATCTAATGTTGGAGAGTGCTCTGAAGTTTGAAAAAGCTTTTGAGTGACTTAGGGAGGATGATGAGAACTATAAGTAGTTCTTTGCATGTGGTCATAGAGATCTTCAAGAATGTGATGTGAATGATTTAGATGATGATAGTAATGAAAGAGGGAAAGGGAAGGAAATGAATCACATTGGTCCGCCACTTGAAGAACATTGGGATATTGCAAGATTTTTTGTGAAGTCTCTGAACCTCTTTTATCATGTCACTTTTTGCTTCTTTACATGTTAACTCAAATCTGTTTTATGAAGAGCTAGTTGATGTTTCGTATTAGATTATTGTGTTTGCCCAAACAAGATGATTCAAAGTTGTCATTGATGGCATTTAAAATGCAGAAAAAGTTTTACAAATATTGGAAAGATCTTGGTAAGATCAACTTTCTGTTGTATGTTGCTACAACTTTGGATCCCCGTTTTAAATTGAGGTTCATTAGATTTGGTTTTACAAAGTTTGTGAGAGTGATAGCACTATGGCCGGTCTAAGAGAAAAGTCTCGGTTCGTTTATTTGAGTATTATCAAAGTCTGGTGCTAGTTAGAGTGGTAAGCGTTCGCCTTCAAGCTTGAACCAAGCTTCACCTGATAATATTGAGGGTGATTATGGTATGGACGATGATATATCTTTGTCTTCACAATTCATGAAACATACGGAGGAAGATGAATGCAACAAAAGCAAATTTAAACTTCACGATATTTGGATGAAAGTTGTCAAATGGATGTTGGTGATTCGATGTTTTGGATTGGCGGGGCACAACGGAAGAAACTCGTCCCGTACTTTCTCAAGTGGCTAGAGATATATTGGTTGTTCCTATCTTTGTAGTGGTGTTTGAGTCAACATTTAGCACAAGTGGTCGCATTGATCCATACCGGCGTTCTATTAATCTGGAGATGGTGGAGGCCCTCGTGAATTGCCGTTGGTTAAGGATGAAACCTTTTACAATTGATATTCAAGAATCAATGAAAGGAGTTTCCATTGAAGATATCGATAATTATGAGGAAGTTGTTAAATGTATTTCAATTATCTTTAGTAAGTATATTTTAAGAATCAATGTTTCTTTTGCTAACTCTCTACAAATATTGTTATGTTTTGGAGCACATAAAATTTCAAAATATGGGACTTCCGAATAACAAATATTATTATGTTTAGTATTTATCTTAGTTAAACTCTATGTTCTGTATTTCAGGAATTTTGATGACTCAAATAGAAGAGGGGGACTCATTAGTTTGCTTGCTGTCAAGTTGCAACTCACTTATCAAGTACTTTGGCTTTATGAATATTTTGATTTTTGAGTCACTCAAATTGTGTATTAAGGTGCACAACTTGTCCTAGATGATGAATATTTTGGGATTACTTTTAGAATATCTTATATTGGTTCTAATAATCATTTAAATTATGTAGGAAATAAAATCTTTTTAACTTATCAACCAACCAAACTACTCGATAAATCGCCTGCAGCTGTTCAACGCGCCAATATACGGTTCTCCATGTATATTTGGCGGTTGCGGTTAGATAATTTGGTAAGCTGCAAGGATTGGGTTGTTCACGATTCCGATTGTACACCTCTAGAGGCCGCCGTCTAGGAGCGACCTAGATTGTGGCCTAATAAACCTATAGCACAAAGTGGTTTTTTTAAAAGCCAAAAATCTATAATAGTAATTTTGAATTTTAAAAATGTAGTTTAAGGTGTTGGACAGGTAGTCCTAGTCCAACTTCAAGTGAAGCCCAAGATTTTTAAAAAAAGCTTAATCCACCCCACATGAACTCCTAAGTCCATTGTGGGTTACCATCGTCGAGAAAAAAGAAAAGAAAAATGTTAGTAGTTGGTAAATTAACGTGATACGTTTCCAAATTATTTATATTTTGTGAAGATAGTCATCAATTTTTTTTTAGTGAACATACAATTTGCGAGCATGGTCATCAATTTTTTTTTCGTGAACTTATTAACGAAATATTATTTTAAACTTATTAAGGTTGGTTTTCTTCTAAAACTCGTGACTTATCATTTATTGTACACTTCCTTAATGTGGTCCCTAATATTTGTTAATTGGTGGATTGATCCTTAAACTATTTGCGATTAGTTAGCCCTTAAAAAGCAAAAGGTCTAAAATAACCTTTCGTTTTTTGAATTAAAAAAATTGGTGAAATTAGTCCTCAAACTTTGTAAAGTTTGGCCGAATTGCTCCCTAAAAATATCTATTCCGAAAATGCCTTTTGAATATTTTATTAATTATTTTAAAACATCGTTGACTAATCGTTGACCGATGGAAAAGTTAATGGACGGACCAATTCCGCCAAATTTTCAAAGTTTTGGGACCAAAATAACTAAAAGTTATGGACAAATTTGACCAAAAATGCAAAAATTGAGAATTATTTAGGCCAAATTTTTTTTCATAGATAAACTTCATAATCTATCAATATCTTTTATCTGCTATTGAAAAAATATCACGCAATCTTGTTGTTTGCAAGATGATTTATTCGATTAGAGAATTTAAGTTTTATACGATTCATTATCATTTATAATCTATAATAAAATTATTTATTTTTGTCTAGAAGAGATTATTAAAATAATTTTATGAATTACTTAAATAATGTGAGGAGATTTTGGGATAAGCGATAGTAATGGCGATTAAAATAGAATATTTTTGGACTAGACGATAACAATGACAATGATAATCACAATTGAATTCTATGTCGGGTGATCGGAATAATTGTAGACCTCACACACTTTAAAACTGATTAGAAAATATAACTTTTTCAGTGGGGGCTAAAAAACACATGTTTTTGTTAGAAAAGGAGTTCTCCTTCTTGAAACGTAGCAACATATATTCTCAATGGGTAGATTTTTTGTTTTTCCGTTTGTAGTGTTTTAGTATTAAATAATTAATTTATTTTGAAATAAACATTTTTGTTTATTGTTTAAACTGTCCTTTGATTTTTATGTTTATTGTTGTGAAAAAATATCAAATAACGGGCATTATTAACAGCAGGACTATGTCCACTAATTCTAAATTGTCTGGTGACCATGTTCACCAAAAAATAAAGTTCGGAAACCATGTCTAGTAAATGTTTATGGTTTGAGAGCGTGTTCACTAAAATGAAAGGAACCACATCCACTAAATATAAATAGTTTGGTGATCTTTTATACCAATTTCTCTTAATAATTCAAAAACAATATGTTTGTTATAAACTAAATGGAACGAAAGAATAAAAGAGAGAGCGGGAATGAGATGTGTATTATTATGAGGGTGGAGACCTCTATTTATAGAGTACAAGATGGGTTCATGGGCTTTTAGGGTTTACATGGTCATCACAATATATGGTAAGTGTATATATAAAATATATTTACAACACTCCCCCTTGATTGACCATTCCTAAAAGAAACTGATGCCTCATTAAAACCTTGTCAGAAAAACCCATTGGGATAAAACCTGGTCGAAGGAAAAAGAGTACAGCTGCTCCACCTCAATAAAGTCATTTTTGATCCTTGAGTCGGTGCATATCGATATTGTGTACCAACTTCTTGAATGTTGATGTTGGTAATGCCTTTGTAAAAGAATCCGCTAGGTTGTCACTTGAGCGAATTTGTTGTATGTTGATGCCGCCACTCCTTTGGAGATCATGTATTCCATTGTCTCTTTTATGACTCAATCTCAATGACTCATTTACTTGTGTGTTGCATTGGATGCCTCGTTAAAAACCTTAACTAAGAAAACCCTTTGGGAAAAAACTTAGAAAGAAAAAAAGAGTACAATCATTTGACCTTCAGGGTCTTTGACCTTTAGGAGTCAGTCTAATATTCAGGATTATTTACAATTTATTACTCCCCCTCAAGATAACAATCTTCAAGGTTATCTTCAAGGTTTACACTAATATGTGCAACACAAGTTTAATTATCAGCATAGATAATAACATGAAATATGTCAATATATCATTACTCTCATAAATAGACCAATGTCATATTTGTCTCGAAAATAACAAAGGATGGTCAACACTATTTCAAATTATCCAATTCCACATAATTAAGGAACGTCTAGTCCCCATCCTTGTTATCTTCTATAGGTCCAAATGAGTTTCTATCCACTTTAAGTGATTGAATCAAGCATGTGGATCCGATACAATAAAATTTCTTTAAAGACCTTTCAAGGTAGGTTGACAAGCGTAACTCCATCAGGGAGATACTCGATCTACAAGTCGAGACAATTATTACTTCAACCCAAGTATTTTGATTCGAACTTCGTCTTTAAGCATGAGTTGATTTCATCAAGTACTTTTGTACATAATGATTCACATATCCTCTTCAGGAGGAATTTGGAGTGATGTGTTCTAATTTTGTATTCCGCAGACTTCTTATCTCTTAGCACCAATAAATCTCTCACGCTTCTGGCGCCAATTAGAATCAATTAATTTATATTTTATATGATGAACTTCAGTTCTTTCATGGTGCATATACAACAGGTATATGAGATTTTAGTCACTCATTTTGCACTAAATAACTTGATGAACTTCTGGTTCATAATGTGTGAATCTAAATAATTAATCCAACAAGATATTTGCGGCATTCAATCTTTATATTTCATATCTCCTCCTAATGCCGACAAGGATGTGAGTTGGATATTAAAATCAACATATCAATGAATAAAATAATCCATAATGATTTGCTCTATATATGTAAGTCATTAGGACGGAGTATACATATAAGTATTATGCTCTTCAAGAGTTTTAATCAAACTCAAGTCATTATTTATGTACCCTTCTGTCAAGGAATACTCGTCCTTCTTATTATATCATATACGACTGTACTATTTCAGCCCTTACAATGACTTTTGCAGTCTAATTGACAACATCTTTTTGACTTACATACTTTGAGCAAGTTAAATCCTTTAGGGATCTTTATATATATGTCACTATTTAGTGAATCATATTGATAAATATTTACTACATCCATAAGGCGCATAGCAAGCCTTTTGTGACATAAGTTGAGTAATCAAATATAATGGCGTCTATTATAGGAGAGTACATAATTAATTCCCGGTCTATGAGAGAAAATTGTGTTACGAGTATTGCCCTATATCTCGTAAATTTTTCATTTCTCTATGTAACAAAGACATATTTATATCCTTCGGGGATATACTTTCCGGATTTTGAAACTACAGGTCCAAATATTTTCGGCTTTCTAGGGAATATTAATTCACCTTATATGACTTCATTCCTCTTTGGCCAATTATTTCAATCTTGACAATCTCTTATAGATCGTCATTGAGGATCCTCTTTTTCATTTCAAGAGTCATATTAAAAGGCGCAAATACCGTTGTGCGTCCACGACGATATTTGATCTCTCTAATATTTTGAGATCTCATTATTTTCGGACGCTTGTAGTTCTTCGGGAACTTCATTTGATTGATTAATCATTATCGTCATTGTTTGGTTCATATGTTGTGTCCCTTTTCTTAGACACAAAAATTTCTTTTAGAACCAATTGGTCGACCATATTTGTGACGAACTTTTAATGCATTTCTTTGTCATTTATACTTGTCCTTGAGGACATGAAATCTTTGGGGGTATTTGCAAAGCAAATGTATGACATTGTCACTTCTTTTATATACATACTAAAGCATCAAGAAGTTGATTCGCAATCTTTTGCAAGTGAATCTTTTGACTTCTTGTTCACATTGATTACTTCTGTAATCCAAATGTGACTAGTTTGTTCTTGTGTTTTTTGTTGGATGTAGATTTCACATTGATTATTTCAGGAATCCAAATGTGACATATGTTCCACCTAATGTTGGGAACGTTATTTTATCATAATAACAATCTTCTTGTGAGACTCGTTTTTATACGTACAAAACTATTGATTATGCACATGAGCAACTAAGTGTTGAATCTCAATTCCAAAGTAATATAATATAAGTCCTCTTCAGGAGGAACTTATAGTTTAATAAACTCGCTAGCTTTATCAAGACAATTCTTCTTGAGGGAATTGAGTTATTTATTATTTGAACTATTAGTTCTAGCAATTGCTTCATTTCTTCTAGAAGTCAAGCATTTATGAAAATCAATGTAAAGATTCTTCAGGATCTCTATTTGCGCTCAGATAAATTTTTAATTATGTTGCGCATGATAGTTGCTCGTGAATGTCCAAACCTCTCATGTCAAAGCATAAAGCCCTTTGAACTTCCGGTTCATGACATGGTTTTTCTCACTTGTTTTTATAAATGTGTAATATGTTGGATATGAGTCAGTAGATTGATACTCAGCTGTTCTAGGGTTAAAAGAAATTGGGGGAAATCATAGTAGTACTATGGAATTGAAGATCCCAAAACCGAGCTGATATCAGTAGATTAGTGTGTCGATAGGATTAGCTGATGTATAGGTTAGACTTGATGTAATGCTTATTATTGTTGTCTAAGTCCTGTACGGGGTAGTTGTTGAACTGATCTTCTGCTGAAGATACTTTTCAGAACCCCACGTCATCGGTGTAATCGCTTGCATTCTTCGTCGCCACCGATATCAAACTCGGTTGAAGATCCCGCATGGCCGATCGGACCTCGCAGAAGCATTCTCTACAAGGCGATGGTCATCAGTAGAAGAACCAGTGCAAGCAGTATACCTTCGCAGTCGACCAACTGACTATCAGAAGCTCACTTTATCAGTCAGACGACTCAGCCGAAGAAGACAGACTTTCAAGTACGGTATCCGAAAGAAAGCGACCCAGACTAAAAGTCCCTTCAAATGTTCGGCGAGAAGACATACGAGGTAGTTTGAACGGTCAACTCGACACTCACCAACTACAAACCTCGACCAATGAGAAGCCGACAACGCTTACCTACTCTACACAAGGAAAGCTGCTCTCATGAACGGTGCATTAAGCGCCTGCTTTGCAACAAAGTTGAATAGTGGCCGTTTTCTTTGGACGCTTGTGACACGTGGCATCGTCGTCTCCAACGGACATATGTCACAACTCACAACTATAAATAGAGAAGGATTTGAAGATTTCGGCCAGGAATATACGCGAAATCAAGGGAAATCATTCAAACTCACAACGCTCCAGAACCTTCAAGCTTATCCAAATGACGAACTAGTTTTCATAGAACACTTCTTGTAGTTCATCTCTCACAGAGCACTTTGATCCCTATCTTCTCTAGACTAAGCTCATTGCTAGATTCATAGCTTAGATCCGAAGGAGTTCACATTTAGTGAATTGTTCTTGTTGTAAGAACTCCTTCTCGGTTGGAGAATATTCCCTCCCTTCTAAACTTAGGTTTGGATTGTAAAGTCGCTAAGGACTATAACTTAGAGGGAAGCGTCCGGTGCACAAGATATCCCTGCCGAGGCTTGCTCGGAATAATCAACAAGTTCTCCTCGCCTTGTTCGGGGCCGTGGACGTAGGATCTTGCGTATCCGAACCACGTTAAATCGCTTGTGTTCATTTCTTGTTTTATTGCATAGCATTCAACCGACTTGAAAATCATAAGTTTGCATAAAACGTATTTTATAAAGTGCACGACTAAAAGATTTAACTTGCAAAAACGCGTTTTCAAAAGAGACGACTCCGGGCCTAACACTTATCCGCACTACGGTCTTCGGCGGGAGTTTCGTAATATCGACATCGGTCGGTAGAAGAGCTCGAAGCCGACTCACTTTGACCCCATGATCGAAGGCTTACTTGGCACTCGTTCATCGTTGCAAACATCGGCTTCAATGACCTTCACCGAGAAAAAGAAACGAGCTCGGGTGTATTCACTCCCCCCCTCTACACACGACTTTTCGTCTCCGGACCAACAATTGGTATCGAGCTTTCGGTGTTCAACCGATCGCCGGTTCGAAATCTTGGTCCTCTCGAACCGATCCCGAAAACCGTTTTCACCGCATAAGCATCTTTTCAAAGCATCCTTATACTCTTACTCTTACAATGTCCGATATGTCGGTATTAGGATGGTGCCGATGTTCTCAATAGAGAACTACACGGTATGGCGCGTACGTATGGAGGCACACCTAACGTCACTCCACGACAGCATGTCGAGATGTCCTAGAGTCGGGACCGATCATTCCTATGATCGACGGCATAGTATTTCTTCTGCCGGAGGAGGCGTGGGAGCACAAACTGGTGCTAAGGTTCCCAAAGACAAATTCGTCTTCACGCCGAAGAAAAGAAGTTGCACAACCTTGACCGAGTTGCACGTAATGCCATACCGACTACGCTCGGTGACTCACACCTCGGAAGAGTACAAGATTGCAAAACGGCGAAAGAGCTATGGGACGCCTTGGCTGACATCTGAGCCATGGAACCCCTCGGATCAAAGAAAACAAGCTCGAGCTAGAGCCGGAAGTTCGACGCCTTTGCAATGGAGCTTCATGAAACCATTGACGAGCCGAGTGTCGAGATTCACCAATCAAGTCAATGTCATCAATGGTTTGGGGAGGTCGTTCACCAACAAGGAGATGAACACCAAGATCTTGAGAGCGTTGCCCCAGACGAAGTGGCTTCCATTTGCTACTTATTTACGTCGCTCACGATCTAAATGCTCTAACTCCCGATGTTATATTTTCGTAATTAAAATCGGAGGAATTCGAGCATAGCCTACCCCAAAAGTGCTTAAGCGCTCCGGTGACACACGGTTCGACCACGCCTTCAAGGCAACGGTCGGCAATACCGAGCCAAGCCTATTTCCTCAAGCAAAGCTGTGGCCACATCGGTAGCAAAGTCTTCCGAGACTTCGAGGCCACGACCGCCTAGCACCGATGGCTCTCAAATATCGAGGGAAAAGGAGAGAGTCAGAAGGCGAGGAAATACAACCTAGATTCTTCCTCGGGTAAGAAAGACTATCATAAGAAAGAAGAATCTAATCCTTCTACCGAATGCAGGGAAATCGGAGTGTCTGCCGCCTCGTCTAAAGACTCACTGGTAAGAGCAAACGAGAACATCTACCCGCTACAACTGCAAGAAGGAGGGACACTATCGGTACGATTGTCTCGAACTCTCGGTGCTCAAAGAGCGAACGGCGAGCCGAGAGAAAGAAATTCGCCGAGAGACGGCAGGTCATATAGCCGGGAGAGATATCCGACAACTCAATTGAGGAGGATACATTCATGTATTCTTCTAAAGATGAAGCCGCGTTCGTCGCAGTTGAGGTCGCGAGAGACAGTTCTCTCGATGAGTCGGCCGAATACTTATCGATGGCCGGAGAAGAGGCCGAGGTAAATTCTAAACGCATTATTACCTCTTCTTCACACAGCACACAAGACACGTGCTCGGTCACGAGATGATCCTCTAGATGTGGTACAAGCCTACGATGATTCGCTAGAGGAACGGATTCACCGAGTAGTAGAGTTCAAGAGAACCATCCAGGGAACTTGACAGGTAAAGGGCCGAGAATCGAGACTTTCTTCGATTGTCGGGTCTCTCTATGAGTCAGTGGATCTAGTTGCGAGACTCAAGGAAGAGATTGAATCTCTTATGACTAAGTCTCCCTTCAAGAGACTCGGATCTCGGTTCTAACCAAGGACAATTCGAGAAAGAGACCGAAATAGCCAAGCTCGATCGGAAGCTCACGGACGTGCGGGAATGACTATGACTTACTCGAAGGAGTGACGAAGTCCGGAGAGGATTGATGACTCGAACAATACCTAGGAGCGAAGGAGAAGCTTGAAAGCATGCTTAGAGCACAACGGTCAACTTACGTGAAAGAAGGTCTAGGCTATACACATGAAGCTTCTACCTCCAAAAGCTCGGCAACCCCGGTCGATAGGTTCGTCGGGAGGAAAGGTGCAAGGCTGCCGACACCACACCTCGGGCGAAAAACAAACGAGAAAATAATTACACCTCGACCGAGTAGCAACAAGCAGTGACCGGAGGTTCCAGCCCCAGGACACCGCGATCAAATTCGGGGGGGAATCAAGAAGGTCGAGATGGGCGGAAGCGTACAAGGAGCCACCCTGTATGAGCACCGGCTCGGTGCGGCTCGTACTACTATGAGCCCAGGGTCGGGAGAAGCGCTAAGACTCGAGAAGAAGAAAGCTCCACGAACCCAAAATTATCGCGAAAGTCGTATCTCCAAGTCCTGTGGAGAAGAAAGGCGATAAGGTTCGGAAGAAGAAGTCGGAACTTCTAAGGTCCCGAGACAGATCTGGGTTCCGAAATCACCCACTAACCTGTAAGGACCCAATCGAACCAAAGGGTACCTAAAAATGCCTCTGTTTTGCGGGTGCATAAGGACCGTGGATAGTGGGCCGGCGCTGCTCGAGACACATGACCTACCGGAAGAGCCTGCTGACCAACTACGTACAAGAAGATGGTCCCGATTGAATTCGGTGACAATTCCAAAGGCTACACAAGGGGATACTAACGCCGAACATTGGGATCGCCTTACGGTTCCAAGAGTAACATATGTTGAAGGACTTCAACATAATCTCCTTTCGATCGGTCATCATTCGTGATAATCTTAACAGAGTAATCTTTGTGGCCGGTTTTTCGTGATATTGTTGACAAATCTACGGGGAAAACGGTGTTATCGGGTTCGCGGAGGAAGAACATCTATGTTGCAACCGGAATACCGTGAGAACCCGAGGCTTGCTTGCTCGCACTGAGACTAAATCGAGGTAACAAGTCGGTGGCTATGGCACAAGAGACTCGGCCACCCGAACTTCAAAACCATGAACAAGCTTGTCAAGAACTCTAAAGTCGAGGACCGCCCAACGAATCGTTTATCAAAGACGTAAATTGTGAAGCGTGCACGAAGGGAAAGCAAACAAAGAGTAGCAATCCACCTATTCCGTCACCTTCCACTCGATGGAATCCTTCACCGCTTCACATGGACTTATTCGGGCCGTCTCTCCCAGGTGACTATAAGAGGCAAGAAGTATGCCCTCGTCGTCGTAAGACGACTACTCGAGATATACTTGGGTCATCTTCATCGCCAACAAATCGATGTTGACCGAGTTACCTAATCTACCGAAGAAACTCGGTGTGGAAAAGAACATCAAGATTAAGAAGATACGCTCGAACGGAGGAACAGAGTTTCTAAACTCAGTAGTTAAGACATACTTTGCGATAAAGAGGGAATTCAGGCACGAGACATCACCGCGCGCACCCCTCGGCAGAACGGACTTTGAACGTAAGAACGAACACTCAAAGAAGCAGCAAGAACGCTCCTCGCAGATTACGGACTACCCTCAAAGTTTTGGGCCGATGCTTACGACACCGCTTGTTACACTCGAGAATCGATCACTACGACACAAAGAACACATGAAGACGCCATACGAACCGTGGAAAGGGAGAATTCCTTCTATTTCTCATTTTCATGTTTTCGGCTGTCCTTGCTTTATCCACAACAATGGGAAAGATCGGTTGAAGGTCTTTGATAGCAAATCGATCAAGGAGTATTCTTAGGATACTCCCGGAGTCGATAAAGCCTTCGAGTTTTTAACTATCGAACTCTTTGCGTGGAGGAAAGCCCTCATGTTGTTTTTGATGAATTTGTTGCGAGAACGGGAAAGATACAAAGTCAAGCATTGAGGATGTCGGCGGCAAGCTACGGGATCTCGAACTAAATGACAAAGGCTGAAAAGATCCAGGCATTGTTGGGATGATGAGTCGAGAAGATGAAGAAATTCGGACTCGACCAACAAGCAATGTAGCTAACCTAGTTGATTCTATCGAACGAGAATCAACAACGGGTAACTTCGGTCGATGAGGAAGCCCCCTGTGGTAACCGAGACCTCTACCGAGAATATAAACTTCGGGGGGAACGATTAATGTTCCTGAGCTAAATGCCCCGAACACGGAAACTCGGTAGATCCTAACCTTCTTCCTGAATTACTACGATCACAAAACGATTACTACCGAAATGCCTAATACACCTGCGGCGTGCGAAGTGGTATCGGAAGAAGAAGCCCGACTCGGGCGTTCGTGGCTCGATGCTCATTCTTGAGATCTTATCATTGGAGATCCATCAGCAACTATAAGGGCGAGATCAAGATTAAATCAAGGAGAAAGCTCACTTTACTCTTGTTTTACGTCTACGGAAGAACCTCGATCGATAGAGGACGCACTTAAAGATCTTGGCCGGGTCATTGCTATGCAAGAAGAGTCGAACCGGTTCGTCGGAAATGAAGTTTGGGAGCTTGTCGACGCACCAGACATCGGCACGTGATTGGAACTAAGTGGGTCTTCAAGAACAAGCGAGATGAAAACAACGTCATTGTCGGAAATAAAGCTCGACTAGTTGCTAAAGGATACTGATCGGGCGAGGGAATTGACTTTGATGAAACATTTGCTCCGGTCGCCGGATTGGAAGCCATTCGTCTTTTTCCTAGCTTATGCAACACATCGAGAGATTTAAGGTATATTAGATGGATGTGAAGTCAGCTTTTACGAACGGCGTGCGAAGGAAGAAGTCTACGTGGAACAACCGCCCGGCTTTCGAGCGAGGACATCAGTGTACGAGACTTAGGAAAGCTACGTATGGGTTAAAACAAGCACCCGGGGCTTGGTATGATACCACTATCGAGACTTTCTACTTCGAAAAGGTTTTCAAAGGGGACGGTAGATCGCACCCTATTCAAGCATAAAGTCGAAGATGACATTCTACGGTGCAAATCTACGTGGACGACATCATTTTTGGGTGCGAGAAACGAAGTCATATGTCGGCGGTTCGAGAAGATGATGAAGGAGAAATTCGAGATGTCCATTATGGGAGAGATGAATTATTTCCTTGAATTTCAAGTAAAACAATCGGCTGAAGGAATCTTCATCAATCAAGCCAAATACACTCGAGATCTTCTCAAAAGATTCGGCCGTGATTCCACAAACCGGTCAAGATCCCCATGAACACGAACTTTAAAATCGATCTGGACAAAGAGGGAGCCTCCGTTAACTCTACTGATTATAGAGCTATTATTGGTTCTTTACTTTATTTAACAGACTAGCCGACTGACATAACTTATGCGTAGGTGTATGCGTAAGATTTGAGCGAATCCCAAGCGAAGTCATCTGGACTCGGCGAAGAAGATTCGCGATATCTAAGAGGAACACCCGAGGTGGGTTATGGTATCCTGCTGATGATAATCTAATCCCGATAGGTTATTTTGATGCGATTATGCGGGATGCGGGATAGATCGAAAATCAACTTCGGAACATGTCGGTTCCTAGGCAGCAAGGCGATATCGTGGTTTTCAAAGAAAACGGCACTCGGTAGCTACGTCCACTACAGGCCGAGTACATGGCTGCAGGGAAGTTGTTGTGCCCGGATCCTTTGGCTTCGACGGCAATTGAGAGATTATGGTATAACTCGGGATGAAGTGCCCATCTACTCGTGACTCCACCCGGTGCAATAGCTTAACTCGGAACCCGACTCTACATACCGAGATGCAAGCACGTGGACATCCGACACCACTTCATCGGGAGACCATGTCGAAAAGAAGGACATCAAGATGGAGAAAATCCATACGACAAGCAAAGGGCGGATATACGGCCAAACCACTAGGCGAGAACGAAGTTCGAGAGAACTATCGGTTGAGTTAGGTCCGCTAGATCCTGCGAGACAAGTCGATAGAAGCCGACTACGATAATAATATACTTAGCAACAATTTGTATCGGTATGGAATCGGCACGACAAGTCGAAAACTTAGTACAGTGACTCGGTTGATAGATGCACACCTTGTACAACGCAAGGGGGAACATGGTCATCAGCACAACCATCCTCGATAAATGATGGTAACACGGTGATAAGTTCAGCGAAGAGGTTTGCGTAGTATCGTTACTTAATTTGTTCGAAGCATGCTTGCGTTTAATGCATCGCTTGCATTCGGTTCCTAGGAGCATTTATTCCTTACCATTTATTATGTTTAAGGTTTGAGGAAAGGTCGCAGGACTCCTCGCTGCGTAATTAATGCTCTCGTCGCGCATTTAATGCATGTCTTCTCCATTAGCTTTTATTACGTATATCTATATTTTTGGCGGCTATTGTAATCATTCTTTTATAACATTTAATCTTAGCCGCCCCTTGATTTTGAAAGATTAAATTTGAACCGTGCGATTCAAATCGAAGATCAAACGAAATATACAAAATCTTTCATCTTTTATCAACTCCTCATTTTTCGCCATTCTTCATTTTCTCAAAGAGCTTATCTCGCAACTTTGTTTTCTTATCCAAATCTCCTAAACAACTTTGCTTTCGCATCTCTTAAAGCTCTTATACACGGTAATGTATCGGATGTCGCGCTAGCAACTACTAACTTACTCTATTTTCAAGTGCTAATATGTTGTTTTGCGGATTTCAATGGCGAACGTTCAAACTCCGCAGACAACATTGAGGAGATTGTAGCCTCCGGGATTCTTTTTGAACCTACTTTGGCCTTCCGCCAAGTGGAGATCTCTTTCCTTGAACCCGTGTTTGACGCTTTGGAGCGTTCGGGGTTGGAGATCTTGGTTTCGAAGCACCCCCGTGCTTATCTCCCTCGGCAGTGTCGAAGTTTATTTCAACTGGAAATCTCTAGCGTCGGGAGGAGAGGAATCGTCCTTCTCTTATCAGAAGGAAGTCGATCAAGATGAGTGGGAGTCAGCTGTTCTTACCTTCGATATTCAAGATGCTCTAGCTCTCTCATTCGATCTTCCCAACTCCGGCATTTCTGCGATTGGATACAAGGAGAAGGAGATCAACGCATATGTGCGTAAATTACGTGGACGCAAGGATGTGGCGTTCAAAACAGCTTTACCGAGGAATATGTTGCTACCTCGGTACATGAGGTCTAGCTTACGTGGTATCGCACATTCGACAAGTTCGGTGGATCATATGATCAACTGTCCAAACCTAGGATTCAGTGATGATGGCAATGAGACGATGGGGTTGAAGTGAACCGGGCCGAGTATTATACTACTCGGATGAAGGCACGAGGCTCGAAGTTCACCACATTACCCGCTGGCGAGAGGAGGATAGCCGAGTGTGGGTAAACTTCTATTCGGAACAAAGATGTACGTTTCCGATAGAATGCATAGTTCGGAAGGAACTCACTGTTGAGAACTTCGACCTTTGAGGACTCCAAGTACTTTGACAAGAAGTCTATCAAATTCCGGACGAAAAGCTGGAGCCGAGAAATCCATAGGCAAGGGGCCGCCCTGAGCTAAGAGAGCTGCGTCTGCTCTGCCCCCATCTATCCAAGTACCAAAGAAGAGGAGGTTGGCTAAGAATTGACTGCTGAGGTCACGGTGGCTCAACCACTTACCATTATTGAGCCGGCTCCTCCTTCTACTCAAGAGGAGCAACTACTCGATTCGAATCTTTGGAATCGAGGAGCGACTGATCAAGGACAAAGTCCAAGTGATCAGCTACGAGGAAACGAGTCCGACAAGAGGGAACCGTCACCCGAACCTCACTGGCTGAGTGGACAACAAGCGACACCACTCGGATTGCGTCTTCGTAGCCTGAGATTCAAGCAAGAGATACCGGAAATTGCCGAGCACGCGGATCTAGTTGAAATAGCGTAAGGACAAGAGCTCGGGATGCTCTTAAGGTTTTCTTGCACTCGGGACATTCTTATTGACTTTGCCAAATCCCAGCCAGTCACCGGATGAGCTGCGACGGAGGAGCAAGAGCTCCAAGCCAAGATTGGATTCGGAGAGCCGGTGATGTGGCGTCTTTCGAAGATTTGAGAGCTGCAATGCTCTATTTGCGAGCTTGAGAGCTCCGGTAAAAGCTTACTCGCCCCATCTCCACCTTCGATAAAGGCGGTAATGATGATCAAGATGAGGAGATGGATGGCAAACCCAAGGAAGCAGATCGGGGAGAATGCGCAGAGGGACAAACTCCCCAAGAGAATAGCCCAACACCACCCATAATCCCATCGGGTGAGGCTACAACTGCTTCCAGGCGCAGTAGGGAGCAATTGATCTCGTTCTACGAGCGAGAGGCTCGGAACCAGCTCTTATCGGATACAACCCATCGGTTCGTGTCCTCACGTTACGTCCAACGGGCTATCAAACGCCAAGGTGAGAAAAATCGACTCCTAGCCAAAGATGTTCATTTCAAATGGGAGAAGTACACAAGGCTCGAACGAAGCTCTAAGTAAGTTGGCGCCGACATCTCAACTCCTAAAGAGGCTTCTCGACCAAATTTCAAGGAGATAGTTGAGCAGCCCTAAGTGCTCAAAAGGCCGATTTATCGGCACGAGAGTCGGCGCTTGCCGCTCAAGCATAAAACTTTCTCGGAGCCGGTGACTCGAGGCCATGAAAGCAGTTCAAGGCTTCATAGATGAGAGAAACAAGATAGCAACCACCTCTCTTCAAACGGCCTATCAAGCAACAGAGTGAGGCCTTGAAAGCCATTCGTAAAGAAATGACAGGAATCAAATGATCAAGCTCTGCTGAAACTCCGTCGAGAGTCGGCCGCTCAATTGAAGAAATCTAGAGCCGATCAAGAGAAAGACTGGGAAAACTACCGTAACTTGGTCGGTGATTTTGATGACACAGCGTTACCAGGATCAAAAGATTACTGCACAATCGGAGCAGACGTAAAAGCTATCCGCACCTCCTCGGCGAATATTGCGATGCCAAAAAGGGGGAAGATATTGTGAAAGATGAACCCGATACGGATACGGGCGACGTCCGGATCCTCGAAGGACGAGGCTCGGGAGGCGGGACCCTCCTCGGCGAGCCCTCGGCCCCGAGAGATTCAGGGGGAACAGGCTCCGGAGGCGGGACCACCTACTCGAGTAAAGGTACATCTACCGAGGTCCTTCTCCTTGATTTCCCACTACAAGCCACCCCCCATCTCCTCTTCGTTGTGCACATAGACGAAATCGCTCAATTCCTTGAAGAGCCAGTGAAGAAGAAGAGTCTCAACATTTGCCGCAGGAGGTCGGGGAAGGAAATCGCTATCTGAATCCACTACTCCTTCCTCCCCGATCAAGAAGTTTAAATCAAAAGCGGAGCAAGAGGCATTCGACCTCGGAATAGCCCAAGAGCGCAAGACAAGCTGGACCGGGAGCGTCGGCTAGAGGAGGCAACCGAAGCGGCAAAAAAGCCTGAGGGCAAAAGTGCCAAGAGGGCAAAGGAAAGAGAAAGGTCATTAATACAAATCGAAGAGCAAAAGAAGAAAGTCCAAGAAGAATTTGCTAAGGCTCTTCCGACCGAAATCAAAGCTCTTGCTCGAGTATTCCCATATCTACTCTTACACTGAAAGCGGATAGCGTAAGATCAAACGACACGGGAGGCGACGCCGCAAGGGCGGAGTCTCGAGACGAGGAGACACTAGAGCAGCCGCTCTCCGTGAGAAGAAAAGGATGGCCGACTGGCAAGAATGAAAAGCCTATCCGATAAACCGGCCCCGATCCGAGAAGGCGGATCCCGAGAGGATCTAAGTTCATCGGGGGCCCCCACATCAAGCAACAACCGATTCAAGCATGTGGATAAGTGGGTGCCGGTGATATGAATGAACATTGGGAGAGATTGAAAGAAGCTTTTATCAAAGGCTACTACGTATGGCGCATTTACCCACTTTGCTCAGCCGATCAGCTCTTTGAGGAGTTGATTACGAGATTTAATGTTGAATTCAGTGAACGGCTGAAGCAAGTCATGGAATCACAGAATATAACCTTCCGTGCCCCAGCTTTCCGACGTATTCCACCGCCGAGACTTGCTAATGGGATCGCCGAGCACTAAGGACATAGAAAGAGAAGTGGAGGAAGCCGCCTACAGTCTGAGCCTGCTCCCAGAAAGGCCAGATGATAACTTGGAGATCCAGGAGATTCGAGCTAGAGTGTATAAATACTATTACCTGGATCCTCCCGAGGAAAAATCCACTGACTTCAAGAAGAAAACGCAGAAGTTCAAGAAGCAGCGACAGTGATTTTCTCCTTCTCATCTTTTGTAATAGCATAGGAACTCTGTAATTCTTGATATATATATCAGTTCCTCTGCTTGCTAGACAATTACTCATTGTCTTTCGGCACTTTGTCTTTGTGTTTACACAACCGATCACTAAGTGATCGACACACACTCACATCGGTTTCTCGATCTTGTCATGCTCGCCCGCTCGAAGTTCGTTTATGATTATCGTTTTTCCTCGAAGTTTAAAGGGGGGAAATTGTTGTCGGTAGGACGAGTATCCTTGATAGATATTAGAGTATAGAGGTTTTGGCATCATCAATTAGGGGGAAATTGTTGGATATGAGTCAAGAGATTGATACTAACCGTTTTAGGTTAAAAGAAATTGGGGGAAATCATAGTAGTACTATGGAATTGAAGATCCCAAAACCGAGCCGATATCGGTAGATTAGTGTGTCGATAGGATTAGCCGATGTATAGGTTAGACTTGATGTAATGCTTATTATTGTTGTCTAAGTCCTCGTGCGGGGTAGTTGTTGAACCGATCTTCTCGCCGAAGATACTTTTCGAACCCCAGCGTCATCGTTGTAATCGCTTGCATTCTTCGTCGGCCGATATCAAACTCGGTTGAAGATCCCGCATCGGTGGCCCGGACCTCGCAGAAGCATTCTCTACAAGCCGATGGTCATCGGTAGAAGAACCCGGTTGAAGCAAGTATACCTTCGCGACGAACCGACTCATCGAAGCTCACTTTATCGGCCGACGACTCGTACCGAAGAAGACAGAGACTTTCAGGAATCTTGTATCCGATAGAAAGCGACCCAAAGACTAAAAGTCCCTTCAAATGTTCGGAGAAGACATACGAGGTAGTTTGAACGGTCAACTCGACACTCACCAACTACAAACCTCGACCCAATGAGAAGCCGACAACGCTTACCTACTCTACACGTAAAGTTGCTCTCATGAACAGTGCATTAACCGCCCGCTTCGCAACAAAGTTGAATAGTGGCCGTTTTCTTTGGACGCTTGTGACACGTGGCATCGTCGTCTCCAACGGACATATGTCACAACTCACAACTATAAATAGAGAAGGATTTGAAGATTTCGACGAGAGGAATATACGTGAAATCAAGGGAAATCATTCAAACTCACAACGCTCTGGAACCTTCAAGCTTATCCGGAGACGAACTAGTTTTCATAGAACACTTCTTGTAGTTCATCTCTCAGAGCACTTTGATCCCTATCTTCTCTAGACTAAGCTCATTGCTAGATTCATAGCTTAGATCCGAAGGAGTTCACATTTAGTGAATTGTTCTTGTTGTAAGAACTCCTTCTCGCTGGAGAATATTCTCTCCCTTCTAAACTTAGGTTTGGATTGTAAAGTCGCTAAGGACTATAACTTAGAGGGAACTGTCCGGTGCGCAGTATCCTGCTGAGGCTTGCTCGGAGAATAATCAACAAGTTCTCCTGCCTTGTTGAGGACCGTGGACGTAGGATCTTGCGTATCCGAACCACGTTAAATCGCTTGTGTTCATTTTCATCGTTTTATTGCATAGCATTCAACTGACTTGAAAATCATAAGTTTGCATAAAACATATTTTATAAAGTGCACAGCTAAAAGATTTAACTTGCAAAAACGCGTTTTCAAAAGAGACGACTCCGGGCCTAACACTTATCCGCACTACGGTCTTCGACCGGAAGTTTCGTATGCCGACATCGATCGGTAGAAGAGCTCGTAAGCCGACTCACTTTGACCCCAAGTGATCGAAGGCTTACTTGGCACTGCTTCATCAGTTGCAAACATCGGCTTCACTGACGTTCACTGAGAAAAAGAAACAGAGCTCAGGTGTATTCACCCCCCCCCCTCTACACCTGACTTTTCGTCTCCGGACCAACATAATACATTTAAAATGGCAGTGTGATAACATTTCTTTTGTTAGCTTCTGGCTAAATGCAAAAGAATCACTACCTTCTTATATAATTTCAATATGGTATCCATTATAACGGATATCCTTAAAACTTAGTAAGTTCCTTCTAGACTTACTAAAGTAAAAGGCAAACTCAATAGTTGATTTCGTATCGTTTGATACAATGACACATGCTCTTCTAGAGCCTTCAATAATTCCGATGCACTAGATTTGAAAATCTTGCAATTTAGGATGCATATACTCGTATCGAGTTTTAGGGAGGACAATCAATTATATCTTTAAGCAATCCTACTGGGATGTTTCATTTCTATTGTCTCTCTCATGCCCTCTTATTGGCAGATGAACATCGATATCAATAGTGCATTAATGTCAACAAGACATAAATAATGTTTTTCATTCAAGAATAAATATATCATCGAAAATGCGAGTTGCTCTTTAAGAGCATTTAATATTCTTCTGGAATATAAAATGATGCTACTTCAGGAGCAAAAGTTGAGGCATTTCCACAAATATATGATAGTAATGTTAATATCACAATATGATCATTCTTCATGAATGTAATTGTGTTACTTCCAGAGCAACAATTTAGTTTCATGATAAGCGAAATCAATGAATTGCAAATTTTGAGATCTACCGGATCTCACATCTATTCTTGAAAAGAAAATAAACCATAATAGGATATTGGAAATGCAAATTGTCATTCAAAGAGGAGCTCTTGCTACCACTCCATATAATTAGGTAATATTTTAAATTACAACAAACCTTTAGATATACATTGTTCTTTAGGAACATGTAATATTAATCAAGAATATTAATTATGCTACTTCAGGAGCAACAATTAAAGTACGGTTATTGTGATATATGATTTCAAAATGACAAGTTTTAGTTGTTCCAAGAACATGTAGAGTTAATTGTGCTACTTCAAGAGCAACAATTAGAGTTATGAACATATAACTTTTGTCAAAATCAAAAGCTTGAATTGTTCTTCAAGAACATGTAGCATTCTTCGGAGAGTACAAATTGTGCTACTTGGGAGCAACAACAATAACAATCAAGATTCAAGATTCGCCCATCAATAAGACATATTATATGAATTGTTCATCAAAAGTACATAATATTCTTCAGGAATATTAATTGTGTGTTGCTTCAGGAGCACCAAATTAAGATTGTATGTATATATAGATGTAAATATTATACAGTATGCAACAAAAAAAAACTGAGGTATATAAAAATAATAGATAATATTAATAACTATTTAAGAGTATGTAATATTATTCAGGAATATTAACTTATGCTACTTATGGAGCAACAATTGAGTTATTTCAATAAATTTGAATTGCTCTTTAAGAGCATATGATATTCTTCAGGAATATGGATTGTGCTACTTCAGGAGCAACAATCTAGATTCAACATTAAATAAATAAATAACAAACAAACAAATAAATAAAAGCGTAAAATAAATGCTCTTCAAGAGCATGTAATATTCTTCGGGAATATTGATTGTGCTACTTCTGGAGCAACAATTTAAGTTAAAAATATGTTTTGGAATTGCTCTTCAAGAGCATATAATATTCTTCAAGAATATTAAATTGTGCTACTTTTGCAGCAACAATTAAATCATTTTAATAAGTGTCAATTGCTCTTTAAGAGCATGAAATATTCTTCAGGAATATAAATTGTGATACTTCATGAGCAACAATTAATTAATATATATATGAGGACATCTCACAAAATATGAATATAGAATTGATAAAGTGAACAAATACATACACATGTACTGATATACATCATTAATTTGAAGTATCTATGATCAACAAAAAATATGGATAAAAGAATAAGAATATTGAGAGCCATAGGCGACAATCATTAGCCGAATTTAATAAAATTTCATTAAATAGTATCTCAATTAAATCTAAATCAGTGTAACAATTATAGTCATTCCAAAATCAACACCATAAATACAATTTTTAACCAAGCATCACATAAATCAATTCAGCACATGCAATTAGAAGGAAAATATCACGACTGTTGACGTATGAACATGAAGTCACAGTAGATGATGAGGTTTACAACATCATGGGCGCATTCTACACTGCAACGTTTTCTCACCAAACCGACCTCTAGTCCTCATTTTTAATAGGATAAATATATTAATATATTCCAAATTACATAGAATAATTTACATTACTTATAAATAATTAAATATATTGAATTTTGTGTAAATAAGATCCACGGGCAATAATTTACAAAGGACCCAGCATTGAACATTTCGACTGAAAGTCGGGTAGAGAATTGTTGACCAATTCATACGAGAAAGAAGAAGTAGACATTGACCTGTCAGAGAGAGAAATAATTTCCAAGATTTGCTTCTTCTTGATTTTTAATGGGATGGTAACCCAAGATTGGTAGTGAGAAATTAACCAACAATATAAGAGTATTTACTTTTCTTGATTATTAGCGGGATGATAACACAAGATTGGTCGGGTATAATTTATGTCTTTTATGTTAATGTATTTGAGCATAATGTGATTGATGTATTTATTAATGTCTATTTTTTTTATTTTTTTATAATTTATGGCCATACACACCATAAAATCCATACACCAACTCACAAAATATAAGCTTTACAAGAATGTAAAAATTATGATGATGATGTTAATATTGATGTTGGTCAATTAGAACTTACATTATAAAAATAAAAAAAGCATGCAGAAGACATTGTCTTAAGAAACAATTTACACAAGGGTCTAAGGGGGCAGAAGGAAATTACGGAGAATTCCGTATTTTTCTGGATTCTGAATTGCAGAGATCATCACCCCTCTGATTTCCCAATTGTGAATTTACCTTTATAACCCCAAGTTGATCCACATAAGGCCCTGCCAACAAGTTAGCATCATATTATCAGCCAAGAAGATTGTTATAACTGCGCTACACAATCAACAATTATGTCACAATCAAGAACATCAAGAGTGTACTGAAAATATACTAGGCCACTGGCCTCTGCCTCTGTTGAGTTGCAATTCGTTGTCCACAAGAAAAATGAGCCTTAGATTTGAATAGAAGCATTCAGCAATATAATAGGGTAAATCTATGTCAAGAAACTCCCAGTTATCTTCATCTGAATCTTGTGTCTTCTTCTTTGAAGTCTCTGCTTTGTCCGTTTTCAACACCTTAGGTTGCGGGCGTCTGATTACAGATAAAATCATGACTTAAGACAACCAACAAGGACATTAAAGATATCAAACAAGTGTAGGGCAGTACAAAGACCGAGTAAGTGTAGTTAATAATGAAAGGTAAACTTCTTCCTTTCAAGTGAAAACACCCTAAAAGGGTATCCTTTTTTCGTTTGCACTTAAAAATAAATAAATAAATAACAGAAGATAAATACCCAGAAATCTATACTGGGCAAGTGAAGAAGAAAGCAAGCATGGAATAATAAATAATAAACAATAAAAATCGTTAGTAACTGCTAGCTATCCATCGTAATAAAATTAACTAAAAACTTAAAACAGCTATTTCCATATTTATATTCAAAGATTTTAACTAGAGTTTATCATTTGGCACAACATTCTTCGTTCACAAGCTTTATATGCTACCACAATCATCCATATGAGAACGGATCTAATTATCATAGGTGTCTGGATGCATGAATGCTTCATGAACATTTCTATTTTTTCTTTTTTAAATGTCAATTTCCACTTTTCATGACTACTACCTGAAGGATTTAGAAGTAGAGGAAAGACCACTATCTAGATGGCTACTAAAGACAAGAAAACTTAGTTTTAATGCCAAAAGCAAACTCAAGAGAGTCTTTCAACTTTCTCTTCAAAAAAAATCTACTAAATGAAAATGCTTCTGGAATTTCTTTGTAAAATAACAATCGGCATAGATCATACGGTAAGAGAAACATAAAACCAGAATCAGATATAAGGCACACTCATAAATCAAGAGAATTGGTTATGCAGTAGAGATATGAGTTTGCAAAGCTTGAAAGTGAAATTAAGAGATCACCATTTCATCATTTCGGACACTTATACTTATTACACTTGATTTATGTAGTTTTTCCACGTTCTCGAGCTCCCCTAATTTCATTGTGAACTCTTTTTTGACCCTTATTTTGTATTGAATAGCCAACTATCCCATATGTGTTCATATTTCTCATGAAAGGACAGTCAACAAGCATCTACGATTGAGTTATGAAATCTTCTGGATAGGTATATTACATCAGTCGAGAATTCTTTCTGGTTAAAAACACTTACATATTTGTATAAAGGAGATGCATTATTTGTTGGACATACAAAATAATAATAATAAATAAATAAAAATAAAAATTCAAGGGAACGTTGATCCTTCTGTTCCACTGAGAATATAGCAACAAATGAAGTAAATTTTCTTCACATACATCTGTTTTTCGAAACAGAATCTATGATTCTCGCTGCAAAAAAAATTACAAGTTGGTGACAAAATCACAAACAACAATTCAGGTAGAAAAGGAAAATAAGTAATGCTCAATACTAGTTGAACAGACCAACAAAATCAAGAAAAACATTTCAAAACAAAACGACGTCATTTTGTTGCTGCGACACGGTTGAGACACCGTAAGTGGGAGCCATATTTATTTTTAATTAGTTTAGACAAATGGCCTATATGATCCATAATTATTTTATTTCTAGCTAAAATAGTCTTCAATTTCAGTTTCCAGGCTAAATTGGTCCTTAAAAGATCAGATTTTAGTTGAATTGAACTTTAAAAAATATTACTTCCTTCGTTCAATCGGATTTGTCTTTTTTTTTTTTTTGCGCGGAGATTAATATGAGTAGATAATTGTGTGTAAATAGAAAGCCTCATACAAAAAAGTGAGAGTTTGTGTAGTAATTATTTTTCATTTTAAAAAATAAAATAAGTCAATCGGGACACAAAAAAAACAAAACAAAACAAGACAAGTCAAGCGGAACAGAGAGAGTAATTAGATTAATCCCCAATAAAATTTGGAGTCAAATATTAATTAAATTGGTCCTTCAATAAATTTATTCCGAAACCACTATTTTCATATTTTAATATCCTTTTTAACAAAAATCGATAAGTAATCATTGGCTGATATAAAATTTAATGTAATGACCAATTTAACAAAAATATAATCTTTCGTAAACAAATTTAACAAAAGAATCCAATCATAAACTCAGATTGCCTTTACTTTATTTTATATTTTGATTAGAAACCTATTTTAATAATCTAAATGATTGTGTATTATAATAAAAAAAATAACTTAACATTGTTCAATATTCATCGGCCTTAGTCGAAGTTTAATCAATGTATATAATAACTCACAAAATTATTATTTAAAAAGGGGATATAACTAGATAAAGTGTATAACTACTCTCCAACTTTTTCTTCAAATAGTAAAAAATTCATTTATACTTTCTTCGGCCCTATTGAGCTTGACTCTCTTCTTTTCGGTGCGATATTAAGGCGATGTTGATTTAGTGAGTAAAGATGTGGTTCCTAGTGCTTTAGTTTTTAAATTAAAAAGTAAAAACTTACCATATAAAAAATGAGGCAAGATTAGTGAGACAATCCAAATAGCAAGTGAGATAAGATGAATGGAACCGAGAAAATATATGTTGGGTTGAAAAAGAAATATATCCTTAAATTTATATTTGAAAGGAAACATATCCTTATATATATATTAGTGTAATATTGTATGTTTCTTAAGCCCAACATTGTTATACGTCTTTTTTTATAGCAAAAATGGATAATTATGAACTCGAAAAACAATTTCAAATAATCAACTTTAAAATAAACTTGTGTACAACGGGTGTACATGCAACAGGATTTGGACCAAGCACCAAACACATCCCATTTACCCGATCCATTTGGATTTGGGCATGATGATGTCATTATATCATTTTTATACTTTTTAGTTTTATTAGTTTTTTATAAAAAAATCAATTATTTTAAGGATGGGTGTGTGCACAAGACTTTACTATTCAAGCTGCATTATATACTCATTACTAATATATCGAAGGATTCATCATGACAGGAGCTTTTGCTCATAAATTATTTAGCACTGCGTTTAGATGCTAATTTAAATTGCATTGTTGTGATATTCTCATTCGTTTTGGACATAAGTGTTATGATATTTATCATTGTTTTGAAACAAAAGTGTCATTTTCGTTTTGAACGCCTTCTACCATCACTTACGGAAGTGTCATTTGCATTGAATAAAATTATCATTTATATATTATCATTTGTTTCGAGCAAAAGTTTCATTGTATTGAACAAAGTTTCATTTGTTTTAAACAAGTGTCATTTGTTTTGAACAAAACTGTCATTAGTAGAGCATCATTTGCTTCGAACAAAAGTGTCAATCATTTTGAACAAAGTGTCATTGGTAATAATATCATTTGCTTCAAACAAAAGTATCATTTGCTTCGAACAAAAGTATCATTTGTAGAGTATCATTTGCTTCGAACAAAAGTATCATTTGTTTTAACAAAGTGTCATTGGTAATAATATCATTTGCTTCGAACAAAAGTGTTATTTGTTTTGAACGAAAGTGTCGTTTGTAGAGTATATTTGCTTCAATCAAAAGTGTCACTTTTTTTTTTTACAAAGTGTCATTTGTAGATTATAATTTATTGAGTATCAATTATTTTAGAAAAAATATGATTTGTTTTGAAGAAAATGTCATTTATTTAGGAAAGAAGTGTAATTGTTGTGAACAAAAATGTCATTTGTTGTGAATAAATGTGTCATTTATTTTGAATAAAACTACCATTCATTGAGTATCAGTTGTTTTTTACACATGCATATTAATGATGATAGAAGGTGTTCAAAACGAAAAAAATAACAAATTTATTTCGAAATAAATAATACTCAACAAATGACATTTTTGTTCAAAGCAAATAACACTATTATTCACTACAAATGAGACTCTTATCCTTAAGAAAGAAATTTAACAATCAAAAAAGAAAAAGTAAATTAAAAACTAAAAAAAATAAGAAATTAAAAAATTAAACAAAGAAGATAATTTAAAAATTAATAAAAAATAAAATTTATTAAAAAACAAAAACATAACAAATAAATAAGAAAAAGAAAAAAGAAAAAAAAAGAGAGAGGTTGATGGGAGAGAGCCCCGATATTATAAAAAATACTCCCTCAGTCCCACTTATCTTACAACATATTTTTTTTCGAGCCGTCTCACTCATCTCTTGCAACATTTTCTAAAAATAGAAAAAATGAGTGAACCACAATCATCCTAAAACAAGTTGGACTCCATTATCTTTTAAGACTTTATACTACTACTTTATATCTTTATTCTCATTATCTTAAAACTCGCGTCCAATCTCAAATGTTGTAAGATGAGTGAAACGGAGGAGAATGTGTGGACCACACATTGTATGTAGAACGGGGCACAATAGACCGCCTCATTAACTTTATGCCAATATATTTTATTTTATATTTTAAAAAATCATTTCCACTAGCAACCAAAACAATTCGACACATAACAATATTCTTGAAATAAATTTTTTTTTTCCGATTTGGAGCTGTTTTTTTAAGATTGCATTTATGTATTGTAGGTGAAAAGACATAATGTTTGGTTTCAATCAAAAACTTACTTTCTTGTTTATTTAATATATTGGGAAAGGGAGAGAATAAAAAAATAATATTATATAAACTATACTCCAATGATATACTTGCTCTATAATATAAACTTTAAGGTGTTTCGGTCATAACTAAAATTAATACAAAAATAACCAATATACTGATACAATGACATTTTGTAGCGATTACGATAATTTTCTGGATTAAAATCGCGAGTTGCAGAGATTTAAAGAAGATGAAGGATGTAAAGAAGGAAGTTATATTAGTCGAAGAAGTTGAATCTGAACCACTCGATCAAATGAAATAACATCTAGCGGCTGAGATTGAATTCGTAATCTACTAAGCGCGATTTTTAAGTAATGTGATCGTAGTCTGTTGTAACCGTGGTACCGCCCAAAACTTTTCCCTCTTAGCAATCTAATACCATAATATAAAAGGGTGTAGATCTCATGTATCTGGTTACGGTTTTCACTTCAATTCAATACAAAACTTTTCTTCCGCTTTACTGAAGGGTTTCTATCATAGTTTGAACATATTTAATTATACATGTGGACCGAGATTGCATAATTTTTAAACTTTAACGACAAATTGTCGAGATGAAATTATTTGGTCGACAGTTGGTTCTCATTTCTCTATTGAGAATATTGCGCATTTGCAGATTTTTCATAATTGATTATTTTATAAATAAGATATGTCATATTTTGAATACTCTCTCACAGGGAATGAGGCATGAAAAAATTTTCTATCTCAAAATTTCGAACAAATAGAAATCTCATCTCAAAATTATGATTATAGTGTTTAATACTACGTTTTACCCGGAATATGGCTAGGGATGGCAAAATGGCGAGGTCGGGTCCGGGTATCATACTACCCGACCCGCCGCACAACGGACCCGCGGACCCGCCCCCCCCGTGGACCCGTGACGGGTCTGCTCCTTTGATCCCGAACCGGACCCGCACGGGCGGGTCCTACCCGCCCCAGCTTTTTTTTTTTTTTTTTTTTTTGCTCCTCATGTACTACAAAAATACTATTCACTACTTAACTAATCAAGTTGCAAAACATGTTATCATCAATACTACTACAACAAACATAAAACAAACACAATTTCATATGTTTGGATATTCCCAAATAAACAAAATACAAATCATAAAGATTTGTGCATCTAGACAAAATAATTGGGAATGAATATTTTATCAATTGTTATACGTGGATATTTTATCAATTGGGTCGTTAGATGTATTTTCACTTGTTATAATTGTATTTATACATATAATCCATTTCAATTAAAGAATAGAAAATAAAAATAAAAAATAGTTTTAAATTTAAATTTTGGAAATAAAAATGTTAATTTCATTTTCGAAATACATGTCCGTAATTACAATTTGAATATAGTATATTGAATTCTAGAAAATTAATATTATATTTTATAAGCTACTTTTTTGTTAGATGTATTAATTTTTTTTATTTTAGTATGTCATATTCTTATATATAACTATACATGTAAAATATTAACAAATGTGAACATTAACTCAAACGGCATAAATGCATATAAAAAAATTATTGATGCGGGTTCGAATATCACAAATAACATTTTTACACTTCTAAATTCTAATTTGTTACGAGGCGGGGCGGGTCTATACGGGCGGGTCTAAACGGGGCGGGCGGGGCGGGTCCGCGACAGGAACCGGAACCACCCCGGACCCGGTACAGGTCGGGTCCGGAACCGCCCCACGCTCGTACGGGGCGGGTATTACCCGCCCCATTGCGTGTGGGTCCAGGTCGGTCCGACGGGTCCGGGTCCTTTAGCCATCCCTAAATATGGCACTTAAAAAATAAAAACCCAGTGTGATAAATTATACTCCCTCCATCCCATAATTCTTGTTCACTTTGGTATTTAAGGAGAGTTGTTAGTTGTGTGTAAAATTATGTAAAGTTGTAGATCCCATAAAAAGTAGTGGGTAATAATTTGTTAAAAAAGGAATTTGAGCAAAAATTATGGGAGGAAGATAGTACACAATTTAGAAATTAAGCTTCCATAAGGATGCACGAAATTAAGATTCATTGAAAGATAAATTTGAGAGGCAAAAAGAAAACCCAAAATTTTAGTGATAATAACAAATTTGAGAATAATCTCTACTACCTAATTTGTAACTTCTTGCTCTCGGACAAATTTATTGCCTTTTGTAGGGGTTAGTGATGAGAGCTATTTTACTGTAAAACAAACTAGGCGATACGGCCTAATTCTATTTAAAATTCTATTTGCATAATTAGTACTTCCTCTGTCCCGCCCGACTTATTTTATTTCTTTTCGACATAAAAATTAAGATGAATAATTAGTTCAGTGTAGAGAAATAAACTCTATAAAGGAAAAGTAAAAGTTTGTATAGACATCCTAAAAAACAAGAAAAATCAAGTGTAACAGAAGAAGTAGACGATAAAAGAAGCGGGAAAAAAGTTCATAAAATGATAATAATAAAAAATAATTAAAAGTATATTGTTTCTCAAATGGAAAGAAGATTACGCTAAAAGTGTGAAGTGAGCCAACATCATTTCGTTTGTACTCGTTTCTCAATTTTCCAGCAAACATACAATACTGAAAATTGGCGAACACTAGGAAATGAAGTTTAGAAAAGGTAAAAATAGGATCTCCAACTACATCACACGTCCCAAAGCAGAAAAGACCTATAGTCCAGATGGGCATCAAATTCACAAAATAGAAAGGACTAGTCCAGAGTATCAACACAACACCGCACACTACCAAGTTCTAGGAGAAGAATCCACATAGCATCACCATCTGACATTTGAGCTTCCCATGGCTACTTACACTTTACAACATCAACTCTGTAAGTGCGCGATGCAGTATCTACCGCTAAAAACCTACACATATCTCCTCGCCTGATGTTGTTTGCCTCACAGAATTTACTCCAGTTACCAGTCAAGGCTCTCCCACCATAATATTCACGGTACACAACCGGCCATATCCTTCGAATGGAGTCTCTCAGAAACACAACAATCCCTTCAACTCTGGGTTTGCATCCCCGAGCTGGACCAATGGGTATTGGCAACTCCTACATAAAGCATGACAAAGAGAGGTCTATAAAAATAGATGCAAGGTATATTAAAGGCCGCTAGTTTATTAACAGTTCAAAATACACATCTGCATACAGTTTTTTCCCATGGTTTACAACAAACCCAACTTTAGGGAAAGAACCAGATGACAGTATTAGGTACGAAAGATTTATATAAGATGAAACCAAATCCTATGGGAGTTCGATTTAGTTATGTAAACATCACAAGATATATCTACGTATAAACCTATCCCACAAAAGAAATTTCAGCAATTATCCTACATTTGTTTGTGGATATTAGTGATCATGTATAAGAACTGAATCTCGGCACCTAGCTCTAGAATGAAAATCCCTGCTCCTGGAATCACCAAAAAATTGTAATAAAGAACACAGAAGATTATACCTATAGTTCATATAAGCCCACGACTCACTGATTAGTTTTAAGAGTATGTACCCTAAATACTTATATTCTGATTCAACTTTGCATATCACTGAACATGGATGTGAACCCTTAAAAATCACATGCAGCCCAAGTCAATGAATAGTTCGGATGGTTACAAATAGAAATCTAGAAACAATGAAAAAAAGGAAAGGCGAAACTTAAGTAAAATAATAGAATACCAGATAAAATCGGCTTTTCAGTTCTGCTGAAAATGAACATAATGAAAAGTAATCAGTAGTACATGGACCAGTTTCATCTGAGACCACTTCAAGTTTCACTGGTGGAATAATCTTCTGGGCATGGTTAGGAACCACGGGTGGTTTTTTTTTCTGCATTTCATGAACAAATTGTACAGGCGATTAATGGGGTTTCATTTACAAGTATTCTTGTGGACTTGCTGAAGAGCATATAAATTTAAACTAGAAAACACTACCACGAGATACTGTACAAAAAAATATTGTTTTACAAACCAGTTCCTTCTTAATAGCACATAATCTTTGTTACATTTAAACCAACAAATGAAATTTACAGCATGAACAGATAAGATGAGACACATTTCATTTACTAGTAAGTTAAGTGGATGATGGATAGAAGAAGGAAATACTAACCGAATGAAGAGGAGAAAGGAAATTCACCAAATTTGGCTTTTACCACAGGTTTCCTTTCTGGAAGGTTATTAATAGAAATGTCACAAAAATTGCTGGTGAACAAACCCGTCTCAATCACAGTCTTTTGAGCATCCTTCACTGGAGCTTTAGTATACTCCATAGGATCCTTGCCCACAGGTTTGGGTGGTTGTCTAATCCCAGAAAGTGACATTTTCACGTCTGATGCAGTCGCAACATTGACATCCTGTTTTGCATTTTCAGTATGATGAAGGTCTAACGTCGTGATTGAAGCTTTCTGAGGTGTTTTCTTAGCATCAGATGTTTCAGCAGTCTCAAAGCACGACAAGTCATATATGAGGCTCCTATCTCCTCCGAAATCCGTGTCATCTCTATTCATAATACAAATCGGATCCTCAAAGTTACCATTTTCCTCCTCCTGAAAGTTGGTTTTACTGCTACAGTGTTCAAGTGCAGTGACTGAGGTTGGTTTACCACCCAAATATACATCTGCTGGAGCTGTTTGTTGGTCTGTCCTAGATCTTTTGCTTGGTGGAGAAATTTCATCATTACCACATATTATTTCAAGGGTGTTTAGTGCAAAGATTTGAACAATAAAATGGCTTCCCTCGATATAGTTAAATATTAGAGGTTGTCCCTTCTTCAGACTATGGTCCTTAAAAAACTTTTGCCAACCCTTGTGAAATGCAAGGGAGCCATCAATACGAGATAGTGTTACAGGCCATTGGCGTCCACTTGAATCCTCAAGTTGAATTTCTTTGTCAGTCAAGTGCTTCACTGTCCTGGCAATCACCGGAGGTAGGTACTGCAAAAGAAATAGAAATCTTATAAGTTCATTTAAAAAAATGGTTATATGTTCATTTCAACAAAATGGTGAAGATCAACAGACAAGATTAAGCATAAGCAATCAACCAAAACATTATGTACCTATCATTTGACATCTCACCATATAACACCAGAAGTTCCATAAGGTACAAAATAATTGATTTTAGCTCCCAAAAATTGTCAAAAGTTTAGTCCATGTAGTTTGAAGAGTAGAAAAGGATCACACATGTCACCGGTGTCATCAAACTAAATGATCTTTTCATTTTTTAATAGGAAGACTTTTGTCTTTTCTGAAATCGATTGGTGCAGTGTTTCCGGTGTGGGTAGTCTTTGAGGTTTCTCTCTTGAGTCCCACCCAATATTTTAAAAGTCCAAATCGGGAATCGACATGTTTCTGTGGTACCGTGAAGTGTAGGCCTTGAGGAGGATGGGTAAATTAAAATAGGAAACATGTTTTTCTCCAATGAGGAAAACCCACACCTTAAACCCTAACAGCCGTCACTCACACCCTAAACCCTAAAACAAAGTAGTAACTTCAAGATTTCCAAATAAGACTTTACTTTTTCGCTTACAGTTCAATTCGCATCAAGCTTGTTCCTCGCCCTAGTGATGCAATGAGAAATGCCCTTATCCTTGATTGGGATATTTTAAACCTCAAAGTGCTCCAGCATACAACAAATTGTAACACGGTGACATTACTGGAGTAACAACATCCATATCAACCTAGAAAAACCAAAAACTATGACAAGACGAGTATGCAGTTTGGGCATTTTTAAGTAAGTTGTTTCCGTAGTTTATGGTTTCTTGAAAACATTTAAATGTGAGTCACGAAACTTCAATTTATTGTTCAAAGAGCACTATATACTTCACAAGTTATTGGATTCATAGTAATAACAATAACACTAATTCGTAGGAAAAGCCAGAAAAATAGGACATAAAAGGTGGCATGTGCAAGGTTGAAAAAGTTCAAATATATCATATTTGAACACAAATCCTCTGGACCCAAAGTCCATAATAAAATATCACTATAAGAATTTTAAATACTTATAGACAAGAAAAAACACGGAGGGGGAGGGATAAGAGAGAGAAGTCTTTTGGTACCATAAATTTTGAGTAATCCTTGTCAAAGATGACTTTAAAAAACCGAGCGACAACAGGCGAAAATCCTCCCTTGTGCTTCTGATGATCTCTCTCACATGCTTTTCGGCAAGCATCACACACTACCCCTCTGCAGACCATCTTCTTCACACTTCGTTGTGTAAGCCACCTGTCACAAAGCAACACAACACGTTGTTAAATTGTTAACTGGACCACCGACAACCAACTCCATGACTGGACAGACAGATGAGTCTCGAGAGCCTTACCGTTCTTGGCTGAAACAATGGGCTCCGAGGGGTCGACGGTGGCTCGATTGTCCTGCGGCGGCGTCGCGACGACAGTGGATTAGAGGGGGTAAAAGTTAAATTGGGGTTAAAACGTTAAAAGTTACTTTTAGGTTATATGCCTAATATTTAATGAATTTAATTTATTATATTATATATATATATATAATATATGTATATATATATATATGGAGTGTATAATGTGATAACCATATTTTATGTGAGAACTGCATACCTTATGCATAAGAATATATTTTTATGCAAAAAAAATTATAATTTTACATTTATAAATATATATATATATATATACATATAGTATGTTATCGTGTGAACGTATAAACATTGGACTTTAAAGACAAATGCACTGCACTTTAAAGACAAAGATATTTGCATTTTAAAATGCAATACTTAAAGTGCAATAGTGTTCACACGTTCGCACGATAAGACTGTTCAAAAGGGAACCATTCCCTATATATATTACCCTTAGGGGTGTCGGTCGGTACGGGATCGGGATCCCGATCCCGAAATTTCGGGATCCTGATCCCAAAATTAGGCAAAATCCGATCCCAATACCGATCCCATAGCGGTATTGGGATATCGATATTTGGGACGGTAAAATTGGGATCGGTATTCGGGATTACCGAAAATCCCGAATATTGATTTCCTTTAGAAAAAACAGCAAGAAAATGCAAGGGTATGCTAATGGATACAAGCATCACTACAATGAAGGCTCGTGTGGATAAAACCAATTGATCAATTCCCGTAGTTGCTAAGTTTTTACTAATATCAAAATTATTTACAGTGAATCATATAAATCAAAACCATTACCTTCAAGCTCGGCAACTACAACTCCTCAAGCTCTTCAAGAGGACCGGCAGCTGAGCAGCTCTTCGCAATTTCTCATTCTCGCGGCGCCCAAATCATTTAAGAGCGAGAAAGTTAGAGAAAGACATAGTTAATACTAGTTTGACCTAATTAATCTAATTAATATTTAATATTATTATTTCATATTAACTTATTATTAGTTAATATAATAGTTGTTATAAATTATAATTATATTTATAAGTGTATAAATCATAAATGTATTAATTATTTCATAAAAAAATCGGTATTTCGGTAATCCCGAGTTCGGTATCGGTTATCCCGAATTCCGATTATCTTACGAAAATGAATCCCGATATCATCCCGTATCCCAAAAAATGGTATTTCGGTATCCCAATCCCGTCGATTTCGGTACGGGATTGAGATAATCCCGAATCCCAATACCATTTAGACACCCCTAATTACCCTTATATATAAGGGGATAGTAATAAGGAAAAGACACTGTTCTTATCTACAGTACAATTTTTCTTTTCCACTCTTTTTGCTTGCGTTCATTGGCATCCATCAATGAACAAAAATTACATTACAATTTTTCTTTTCCACTCTTTTCTCCCTCCCATGTGAATCTCTGTAACAGCAAAAAAATAAAAATAAAAATTCCCTTTTAATTCGATCACTGCCCTGCCTCCCCCCTCTCTCTCATCGTCCACCCCTATTCCGCCATCCCTTTCATCATCTTCTCTGTTCGCGGTGAAATCCTGAACTGCAAATTCCACAACATTCATCAAGTCAAAATTAGAAGCGCATTATAGAAATATAATTAACAATTTCTAGCCGTTTTTTTTGGTTTGTAAAGCTTTTCATTCATCAAATCAAAATTAGACGGACAATAATGGAGTTGTTTTCTTCTTTCTTCGATTCGCAGTCTTCCTCTCGAAACCGATGGAGTTATGATTGCCTCAAGAATTTCCGCCAGATCTCCCCTCTTGTTCAAACACATCTGAAACAGGTTTTGTTTCTCGATCCTTTTCTCTTTTGGATTTTCGGGGATTTTTAATTCGTTATGATGGGGCTTTTTCTTCCTGATGATTGTAGCGTTGCAATTTATTTGAATTTATCTAAATTTCGTTATTTTATTTGTTCGGTCAGAATTAGAACAGCATTTCTCTGTCACATTTTTTTTTATATGGTTGAAAATGGGAGTTTCGCTTTTCATACATGCATTTTTATACCTAATTTGACTAATTTCGATTGTGTTGTTTCCTTTGAGAGATCTATGGGGGTTGAGATGGGGTTTTCATACATACATAATGATATTTTCATCACTTCTGCTTTATTTTCGTATTTGATGGCTCTTGTGAGGAGGAACCAGGTTGATTCTGATCATACCAAGTCTTCGGCTTCTCATACTTTGGCTAAGGCTCTGACTATACCTCATCTTATAGCCATAGGTATCATCGAATTTTACCCTTTTGTTGTGTATTCCTTCTTTTTTTTTTTTGGTTGTTCTATGCGGATATATTGCTCTGTGATGTTCTTCGGAATTATTGGATGATTTCGTAAGGAAGTTTTCCGACTTTTATATTTTTAGATATTTGCCTATTTTAGATTTGCTCATCTCTTTTTTGGTAGATTTATCATTTATGAATGACGTCATGAAGCTTTGGAAATAATACTACAGTATATGTTAGCCAAGGTTAGAAAAATAATTATTTATATGGCTGAATGAGGATATCTTAGTTTAAGAAAAGCATTGTTTTTTTGTATTTTCATTTTGACCTCGTTTTAAGTTTTTTGCTTGCATTATCTTGTCTTTAGTATCTTCATTTCAAAGTTGGAATAATCATATGTATGAAATACACACTTGCCCATTATAGTATTTTATACAAGATGTAGGCCAATTTTTTAGAACTTGAAAAAAAAAATCTAGCCTTATGGTAAATAGCATGTTTAGTATACCATGATGCTATATAACTGGTAAAAGAGTACCTTTCATCACATTTACTTATTTGAAATGTGGATATTTTCCTGTATGTTGGCATGTTAGGTTTGTGCTGGACTGTCATCACGACTACAGGAGTACAAATCTGAGAATGCTCAGTTAGAAGAACTTCTTACTGCAGAGGTGAACAATTTGCCCAATTCTTTTATGACAATAGCCTTAAAGTGGCAGAACATTCTATATGGTTTTTCTTAAATTAAACAGAGGGAACTGACGAAATCATATGAGGCTCACATAAATCAGCTCCAGAAAGATCTATCTGCATCTAAAGGAGAAGTGAGCAGACTGGAGTCAAATATGGTAGATGCATTATTTGCAAAGAATGCTGAAATTGAAACACTCGTCAGTTCAGTTGACGTGCTGAAGAAGCAAGCTGCTTTGGCTGAAGGAAATTTGGCATCACTTCAGGTCTATTTATATCTAAAAATCTGTATCTTGCTTGCATATTTTCACTTTTTTGTGCTAGAGCAATCAGTCTATCTCCGAGCTGGAGATTAGATAAATGAAAATATATAATCTCTCATTTACAGCCATGACATAGCTCACTTTTTTTTATGGCAGGCTCTACAAAATAGCGACATTTCTGTAGGAGACTCTGCTTCTGCTGCTAAGACTTCAAATCCCAGCTCGTCCAAGTTCTGAACATCTCATGTTAAATCTGTAAGTTACATTCATCTTTTTACGAGTTCGAAGTGATTTTTCAACAATTTAATTAAGATTTATTGGGCTAGGCACCGCGGTGCACAATTTCTAGTATATATATATATATATATTTAAAAACTCATTTCTTCAAATATAAAATTATATGTATTTGTTAGGAATACAACACACTAAGACAATTAGAGAAGAGAGGGTATTTCTCTAAAAAAAGTGGGGTATTTATGTAAACTTTGGTATATTGCAGATAATTTTTATTTGAATGGGTAGTCTTTGTTTTGCTTAATAGAATAATATTAAATAATATCACTATTTGTTTTTTCTATTAAATAAGTATTTTTAAGCAAGAGTATGAGTTTTTGGAATTAACATAAAAAAAAACATATATTTTTTATAGTTCTAGAAATCATAGTGCTTTTAAGAACTAAAATCATCTAGTGTTTTTTTTTGTTTTGCTTGTAAACAAATACTCATTCCGTTCCGCCCAACTTGTCTTGTATTCTTTTTCGGGCTGTCCCAACCGAGTTGTCTTGTTTTCAAAAATAAATTTTTTTACTCATTAAGTCAATACATTAACTAAACTAATTACATTTACCTAAACTAATTACCAGTATATTTTCTAAACAAGATACATCTTCAATAATACTCCTAATCTAAAAACATTTACAAAAATCTAAAAACCCTAGATCTGTCTCTCTCTTCTCTCAGATTTGGCAACGTCGTCTCCTCTTTTTCGAAACCCTACCACCGCCATCCGACCTCCGTTGATGAAAACCACTTCTATGTGTCTTTGATGCGGAAGGGAGTAGTACTCAACGAGCGAAACCCCATATCGGAGCGAGGAAACCTTCGGCTGGAGTGAGAAAACGACGAAGCTTGTTTCCCCTCCAAAGAGCCGATGATGAAAGCTGAGGCTTCGCTGGATCTGTCCGTTCATCCGTGAAATTGCGGGACTTGCCATGGACTTACCAAGGATTTCTTTGATTAAACAAAAACGAGGAGGCAGGTTGTCGCCTCTTTGGCGATATCGCCGAGGAAGCCCTGTAGAGATGGCTTCCAGATCTATTTCTCTCTGTATTGAATCTAGTGAGATCGTTCCTGCCCTTTCCTTCAGATTTTTTGCACGACCATATAATACCCTGAACATACGTATAAAAACTAAATTAAATACAGGTATTGTAATTATAGAAATACTAGTATTCCTTACCTAATTAGTTGTAATATAATAATAGTATTATTTGTGGGCCATCACAATTAACACACAATTAAAGACTACCAAACATATCCGGGCCGAAAGCATACATGGCAAGTCGCTTGGGATGGAGGGAGTATATTTTTTGTTTACGGAAACAAATGTGCTTTTAAGCACTAAAAGCTTCTCAATAGATGTTAAAAAAATTGTTTAATTAAGCAGTTTAACTATTTAGAGTGTGTTTGTAACTGCTTATTATAACACTTCATATTTGATTTTACTTAAAGTTAAAAATAATTGTTTTAAAGCAAAAGTAAGAGATTTTGGAATTAAATAAAAAAAATAGATTTTTTTTTTAATTTCAGAAATAATGGTGTTTTAAGCAGTCAAACTGTTAATTTTAGAGAGTTAAAGCAGAAAGAAGGTATTGTAAACACTAAAAAACTACTTATGCGGTAAAAAAATTAGATAAATGCTTAAAATAAACTCTTACAAACATACCTACCTAAAGAAATTAACACAAAAAAAAAAAAGATTTACAAACACTAAAAAATAGTATATCGTCAAAAAATAGATAAATACCTAAAATAAATAAGTTTTTACCAACACACATTTAATTTCGTCTCGTATGAGTACACTTATTATTTTCACCTAACTACTGTATTTTTCTTATCTTTCCAAAAACTAGTTTGCTTTAAAAAAAAAGTGTAAATCGTTAATTTAAAAAACATTTTAAATTTAAAAAACACAAAAAAGAAATCCAATTTTAGGTTCTGATGAGGTAACGACATTGGAGTCGGGGAAGGTTTCAGGGACAACCCTCGATCTATGCGGGCGGATCGACTGCACAAGTCCCAAATTTTTTGGGGTCCCAACCCAAGTGGAGGCCCAATTAATATATACTCCCCAATCCCATTGAAATAGTTCAGTCTTTTTTCCGTCACTGTTCATAAGGTCAGTAGTTAATGTGTGTAGAGTTGTGTAAAATTGTGAGTCCCTCAAAAAAAGGTGTTTGTAATTATTTGGCAAAAAAGAAACTGAACAAAACCTGTTAATACACAGGAATGTAGCAGTCCTATAGACGAAAAATCTGATATACCTAATAGCAGCACAAGCATGCGAACACGGGATCTCATCGAATTGCCACTCACAACATTCACAAGTGCTTCTGCTGATTTGAACTCTCCATTAATACGTTCTGTCGTGAACCTTGAATTTGTTTCCATTCACGGACACAGCAGTGAAGCGATGCGAACGGTCCTCTGAAGGAGCTAACTTTAGCTCTATTGCAATTGTGAGCACATTATCTCGTGCCATGACTTTTACTCGACGTTGGTCACACCACTGTTCCACCATGTGGCTTATTATCTCGATCATAGCGCATATCGGTAGACGCCTTGCTGTGAGCAGCCTCGAGTTGATGGATTCAGCTATGTTCGAGGTCAACTGACTGTACCGGCGAACGGGAGACTTCGATCTAGCCCACTTTTCTAGTTCAACATCCTTTAACTTCTCGTATGCCTCAGGATAGGCTTGATGAATCCCTTCCATCGCATGATCATAATCATACTCGTATATGCATAGGCAGCATCATGATACAGCTTGATCAGCGTCTTACCATATCATGTAATCTTATTCTGGAGATGATAGTAACAAGTGACATGAGCTGCTTCCGGATAAACAGCCTCTACCGCGTTAGCTATGCTGCGGTGTTGATCATTGATGATCATTAAATGGTTTGGCGTCGTATATGCTTCTCTCAGTCAGGACATGAACCACGTCCAAGAGTAATCATTCTCAATTGGACCCACACCAAAGGCTAGTGGAAATATTTGGTCGTTACCATCTATCGTAGCAGCTACAAATAACACGCCTTTATTCCTTCCTTTCAAGTAAGTCGCATCGACCACAATTAGATCTCGGAGGTTAAATACCCACGGGCCACGAGAAATATTAAGAGCAACGAATAATTGTTGGAAACAACCTTTTGAATCGACTTCGAGATCAGTCATTGTACCTGGATTCGTTATTTTTAGTACGTAGAGGTAACGAGGAAGCATCTTGAACGAATCTGAGTGTCCACCAAAAATCATCGCCACAACACAATTGCGTGCTCGTAGAGCTACGCTGTAGGTTGCTTGAAAGCCGAATTCCCCCTGTATAGCTGTCATAATTTCTTTCGATTTTAGGATTGATTTTTGACAGTGCATTCGTCGAGCAACATAAGCAACGAGCGCCTTTGGACGCACCCTCCTTGGACCAGTCTGCGAAAAATCTCGATTACACATGTGTTCGGCATGCAAGCAGTTTACAATCCACAACACATCTCTGCGAAACGATGCCCATAGAGAAAATGGGCAATCGCGACTTCGTCTGCATTTATACTCAACCCGACTAGTGTCAGAATGAGCCACCCTGAAATCGAGACATTGTTCCATGTGCCGAAGTGCAACAACAGCAAACAAATCCTCATTCTCCCAAAATGTCGTCCCTTCACGGGGTGGATAGTCCACAACGTGATCCAGATCTCGAACCAAAGGTGAGTCCAATGTATAGAGAGGAACAAGTGGAAGTAAACCACCACTTACTTCTTCGCCGCCACCATATATTATTTCGTCGCTTGGAGGGTCACGGTTGTCTAGCATGAGCATAGATATCAGTTGATTCATACCACCTTCTCGTCGGATCCATGCCGTGAAGTCGCCAAACGTACATTGATTTAATACACCAGGTACCTCATCGTATTCTTCGTAGGATGAACTATCCAAATTATTTTCTTCGTCACTGTCGGACACAACATGTATATCATCTTCGCGAACGAATGTTTCCTATTCGCGAACATTCTCAGCCCGATTGCTACCACCCGCTTGCTCTTGAAAATTGAACCTTGAACCGAATTGTTCAACAACATCGGATGTACGATAAGATTGAACATTGGAGTGCACAAGAAATAAAATCGGCTCGATTTGTGTACTGCAAAGACGAACTAGGACCATATCGGTCGCGAGAATGGACCTAAGCGTAATACCATGACGAGAAACGTAGGTGTAATAAATTTTATAATTTAACGAAAGTGAAGATGGATTAAGATTGTATTGAATAAACTATCGTAAAATCGGGATACAAACACTGTTTCCAGGAGTGCAGACAACTCTAACTTCACCATCAACATACTCAGACAAATTGTTAAATTGCCCGTTAAAATGAACAATAATATTATACCAACTTTCCATTTTTTTTTGGAGTGTGGAAGCAAAATTCTACAGAATTATTTTGTAATTGAAAATGAAATGAAAGAGGATATAGTGTGTTCGATTTTGGACTTCAATCACGAGTATTAATAGAGAAAATTTCATGATAGGGACTACGAATGGAAGGAGCGGGACTAGGAATGGAAGGAGCGGGACTCCGTGAGCGGGATTCTGCTCCGCCTGCCAAGTCAAAAAACTTGAGCGGGACTTGGCAGGTTGAGCAGGATTCCACGAGCGGGATTTTGCTCCCTGCTAAGTCATAAAGCCGAGCGGGACTTGGCAGGTAGAGCGGGATTTCCCGAGCGGGATTCTGCTTCATGCCAAGTCAAACTCGAGCGGGATTGGACAGGTGAGCAGGACTTCCGAGTGGGACAGGACGAGCGGGACGCGAGCGAGACTGAGCGAGATTCCGTGTTCTACTTCAGATGTCTGATTCCAATCATTAACGCACGGAACGAAGCAAAATAACGAACTCGCAGGCTGACAAGTCTGAAAAGTTGGGACTTTTAAGTAAAATTAGGTAAACCAAATATAAAAATTGGGTAAATTTGACTTTTGTAATACGAATTTGGACATTTAAGAAATTGCCCCTTTAATTTAATAGCATAGATAATCGGTTGTTTATATTTGTGTACAATTAATAAAAAATGGGGGTTCATCTATGCAACATTTGAATTACGTCTCCAAAAGGTTAATGGGCTGACTAATAATACTATTCACCTCGTCCTATAGATCTTATCATTTTTTCCCTTTTGGGGTTGTCTTATTGAGCTTGTTCCATTTCCTAAAAAGCCAAGATCTTGTTGTTAAGATTTACCCATAATTTGATGGATCCACAATTTTATATTTAACTAACAACTCTCTTAAATAATCATGCCGGAAAAAAGGCGACAAGATCTATAGGTTGGAGAGAGTATATAATACATAGAAGAGTTATAAATAATTGGATTATTGGCCTCGTATGTTGGGTCCGCCTCTGTATTTCAAATCATTCCGATTATTAGATGGGATTGGAGGAATCGGGAAGACGACTTTTTGCTAGGTATGCCTATGATGACCCTTTAGTTAAGTGTTCATCACTTTGATATACATGGTTGGGAGACAATATCCCAAACTCATCACTTAAAAGAGAATTTTTAATTAGCTTTTTTTTGTGTTCAATTTTGAATGTTTTTAATGCTGAAAGACGTGGGAAAAACAAGTGGTTGGACTAATAGTTAGTGAGAGAGGAAGAGGAAGAATACCGATATGCGTATAATGAGTTATTGCAAGGTACATCTCGGAATAAAAAGTTCATTGCTAAATAAGCTTATTATTTAACAATTAATACAAAAAAAATATGGATATAGTGCACTTAGAAAGTTAAAGTAGCTAGAATTATAGTACTGCGCACTAGGAAATCTAAGTTACAATAAAGTTATAAATATTGCACGAAACGACATTATACAACTAAATAACCAAAAGCAAAAAAAATCAGTAACAAAATAAAGCCCAAGATCTAATTTCAAATATAATGTATTTTGTAGAATTGTATTGGCAACTTGGGAGTTTTGTTGAGAAATAAAGTGTTTTAATTGATCTCAAACTCATATTGATCAATAAATCGTCAGTGTATATGTTTGGATTAGATTCAGTTTGAGTCTGTATAGATGTACTAAAATAGTTCAGGTTAAGATTTGTGTTTATGCTTTCGAAATTCAGTTAAATTGGACTGAACTCGGGCTGGGACAAAGACTTTCAAAATCTGTTCGGTCTCAGTTTGCATGATTGATGTACGAGGTACGAGGCGTGGAATTCAAAGACAATGGTCAAAGGAGACATCCAATTATCAAATTAGAATTGACCAACCGCGAAGCGCCACATAAGTCGTTGTCTCCGAAGGGATCTACAGTACTTTGTTGATCTTAAGAAAGCAAACTTTAGAAAGCTACAGGGCAAATGCATTTAATGCACTATCCGTTGAGAAGGTAGGATCCAATGGGAAGTCTATCTCTTTATCCAACAGATCTCTTCCTCCTCGTCCATAAATACAAAAGACCTCTCATTCAAGAGAGCTTATGAGAATTCAGACACGCTCATACTCTCAAGCAAGAACAAGCTATGTTTTCATATTCTCTAATCCTTACTTAGAAATTTCCCTTCTGAATATTCCAAGTAATTCACGTTCTTATCTAGAATTTGGGAATTAGAATCAAGAGTGTTTCATACTCTTGTTTGTAGTATAAAACTTTGAAACCTATTATCTTTGATAGATACTTTGAAGGTTGTTAGTTTGGTTGAAGATAGTTTGTTAGATTGATAGATTGTTAGATTGTTTGTTTGTAAGATCTGGACCTTGCCAGTGAACAAGGAAGATACTGAAATATCTGCAGAGGCATAGACTGGTCAACAAGGTAGATAGTGAAGTATCTACAGAGGTAGAAAGTGGACGCATGAGTTTGATTTTCCGAACCACTATAAATATGTATATTCTTACTTTCTGCATCTTGTTATATTGTGTCATTCTGCATAAAAACTATTTGAGAAAAGCATAAGTGTCTTGCCACATTAAACTGCAACACTCAGATAATCACTATTTTATTAAAATTGTTCTATCACTAAGTAAAGGGCTCACTGTTTCGCACACACTAAGTGGGTAATATTCAGTTGGTCTCACTCTATAAATCAAAGGATTCAGGAGTTGTATTTGGAACTCAGGTCTAAAACCAGTCGAGTGACCAACTCCGTGATTTTAGTCTAAGAAAAATCATATCAAGTGTATCCCCCCTCCACACCCGAGTTTTGTCTCGGAGCCGACAATTTGTATCAGAGCGGTGGTCAGATGACTGTTGTTTCTATTTATCTTGGTCAACTTAATCAGATCCTAAAATCTTTTCGTTGCATATCATATTTTCGGCACCTTAATTTCTTATCTATTTAGAATGCCTAAACAACTTTCGAACTCTGGATTAATGTTAATATTCTCTATTGCTACATAAAACATTTGAAGCCTGAGGATGGAATCACACATATCTTCAGTTCATGACTCCATGTGGGATGTCATAACCGCCGGCCCCATTGTCATTACAGACCCTAGCATCTGAACAATTCAATCTGGAAGTGCACAACAGGATCCGACGAGGTTAAACCCAAGATCCAACTGAATGCGGAAGAGAAAAAAAATCAACAACTTGGATAAGGTGATGAGAAATTAGATCCTTTTGACTCTGAACGACCGAGACCTTGGAAGGGACGTGCAAAACCGCCAAGGAGACATGGGACACGCTCAAAAAGTTGAGCGAGGGCAACAAGAAAATAAAGGAAAATAAACTTAAGGCTGCTATTGTAAATTTGACAATTTTGTTTTACAGGATGGTGAACGGGTCGAATGCATGCATATTAGGTTTACTATCTTGATGAATGAAATCAGCTCTCGGGAAGGTCTTCCCAATCAAAGAAATGAATGTGGAAATCATTCAAGGGCTTCCAAAGGAGGAATGAAAGCATATAACCTTCACAATTCAAAGAACTAAAAAGTTCAACAAACAACCACAGGAATCTCTATTTTCCTACCTGAAGGCAGTAGAGATCAAAGATTATGGCCTTCAAAGCTGTAACAGAGTGACAACTGTGATGAATGGTCTCATGAAGAACTACTATGAGAGGTTGTTATTCTTGCCGGTAATTCTAAAAGATGTGATGAAAGAAATAGGAGCGGCCGCAAAGATAAACCCAAAAGCTACTCCAAGACTTCCCGTGCTGATAAAGAACACAGGCACAAAAAAGAAGTCATGAAAGAAAAACCTGTGGGATCATCATCAACATATAAAAAGGATTATAAGAAAAAAGATAAAGAACCAAAGTCGTGCTACAACTGCTAAAAAATTAGATATTATCAATAAGATTGTCCAAATTCAACATGAAAGAAAGGACCGAGCGAAGAGCCAAACACGACAAGTTCTTGGAGGAACGAAAGGCCTTCCTCGCCGAGAACGACGATTCAGGTTCATGTTGATTTACTTGTACTCCATGTTATTTATTATTACAATAGGACTTCGTACACTTGGGAATTAACCCTATCCCAAGTTTCCGTTATACATAAAAATGCAAAATGTTTATTAGTTTTATTTTTACAGAAAAAAATGTTTTACAACTCTTTGCTGCTCAAGCTCAATCGAAATTTCAATGTATTTTTCGAGTCAGAAAATGTAAGATCAAGAATTATTAAATTTTTCTACTTTATTGAGATCCGTGTATATTTATTGTACATGCTATGTTGAAGCATATTTGTGTAAGATTTGGAATGGACAATTGTGGCCAAAAGGTCAAGTTCAAACGGGATACCTCTTATATCAATATTTCTAGAGTATTCTAAAGATATACTAAGAGTTAATCTTTGGTTTACTCACTCTTTAAGCGCGCTAAGTTCAACATCTAGAACCGAACACCATCAAACCAAGTAACGGTCAAAACAAGGTGGCACACGACAACCGTGCAATTTCTTCCTAAACCCCTAATTCCAAAATAAGCAAATGGCAATACATCTTCCTAAACCCCTAATCTGTCATTTATTTGTCTAGGTATAGCAGGGAAACTTCTAGTTATACTATAGATTGAACATGGTAAAGCTCTTTCTCGAAGCATGAGCTTCACCATCAAAACATGAAGATTAATGGATAAATATACATATAAAATATATGAAGAATAATGGAGAAGTCCACTTCTTGTGTTCAATATATTCACAATAAACCATGCTCAAGTACACTCAAGTTTGAGGTCTTGTGGCCACCCGAATTCCTCCAAGAAGGCTAACACGACGCCATTCGACCATCCAAATCCCGTCTGTTCAACATCACATAATAAATCAAACTAAGAAGGACGAATTCATGATTAATGGTGTTTGCAAAATCGCTATATCTTATCTTGCTAGGTGCTAACAATAAGCCCCTCAAAGATTAGTTATTTCTTTCGGAAAATTAGTAAGCTACAAAATTCGTCTTTGAGAAAGTGAAACGACTTACTTGGGGTTTATATTCGCCACCCCCTCCTGAGGCTCCACATTTTTGTACGTCGTATTTTTCGTGCATAGCTCCTGTTTCCTTATAAGCCACATAGTTGGTCCTGATCCACTTCACAACGATATCTCCAGCAACTTCTTTAGCTTTTTCAGATCCAGACCTTACAAGTCCTTCAGAAATCATGTGTTGGAGAGGCGCCCAACCATTCGGAAAATCCCTATATAAATATATAAAAACAAATTAAGAAAAATAAATGAATGTTGAAATAATTATTATATACCATTGTTGGCTTGATGCCATCAAAGAAGTGGCGATCCCAGCAGCACAGATCAGGCCAGACTTCTCAAGACTTGCTACTACTCCATCCACCAAATTCACATCTATGTGCAACACACATTATTAATTAATGATCTGTTGCAGCCTGCAGTACTAGATCAAATCAAAGACTAATTGAATGTACAGAAGAACCTGAATGAAATAGATCGATCCATAATGGGACGAAGTTTGAGGCGTATAATTTCTTATTCTGCCCTGAAGCTTTCCAAGTATGGACCCCCTTAAATCCAATAAACAACAAATTAATCACCACAAGGAAAAGAAAAAAGCCTAGCTAGCTAGTGTATCAACCACCTCTGGTGAGGGGGAATCAGTCAACCAGTAGTCGAACCATTGTTGCTTCTCCGCATTCCAGAATATGGAATTCATGGCCTTTTTTCTAGCATGAGAAGCTTCTCTGAATCGTTTGGCTGTCACAGAATCTCCGATCGTGTTTGCCAACAAGGTTATGTCAAGTTCCATCTGTGCAACACACATGTGAACACATGAAAAAGTTTAATGAAATTCGACAAGTTAGTTTCTGTCTTTACCTTGAGAATAAATGCATTCAAGTCCACAGGTAAAATTGATGTTGTTTCCAATGTCGTTAGATCGGATTCGTTCCTGAGAACTTAAAACATCAGTTTAATTTATATACATGGGATGATGGGGATGGGGCTACCTACCTCATCCATCGAGTGCTGAAATCCCATCCAGATTCAGCAGCAGATGCCAGTTCCCTATATAGTTTTTCTTTAGCACACTTGTTTGAGATTTTAGAAGCTGTTTCCTTGTCCTGCAAACTCAATTACTTACCACCATTCATACACAACCTCAAGTCAATACTCAGTGTGAAATATATATATAGTTCATACAATGGTTGATGACTCTGGCCTTGGTTTATTCCACCTTGCATAGTACCGACTCAAAGTGTGATTCGAGCCTTGCTCATCCTGAACAATCACCTTATGGACACCTTCAAAATCAAATTCGACATTTTAATCTATTTACTCACTTGCTACACAAATAGTTCCATGAATGTGTACCTGAATTCCAAAATGCATGCTCCTTGAGCAATGCAGGAAGTGATTTTGCAATCAAAGTCGCATCTTTTGTTACACGGTATATATCTACAACCATTGAGCTCAGCAGAGGAGGCTGGCTGTTGGATAACTTTCAGTTCAATCTGCATTTCTAAAATGAACAACATAAATCAATTTACCTTCTATTAGTGTAGTAGGCCCTCGCACCGTTGAGAACATAACCGAATTCATCAATTAGAGAGATGAGATTATAGACTATCCCTTTTGCTGTCTCATACATTTTACTAGCTATCAATCCCCTGCAATTACAAAACAATACAGTATGATCTTCAAACTACACACCAATTCGACTTATCATCGCTTCTATCTCTATAATCAAACAGAATCGTGTAAGATTAAGAGGCTCGGATATATTTCTATACTAAGCAAAAAAGTAAAAAAGCTGACCTGATAACCCAATAAGAATCCCAGTAATAAACCTCCCTGAACCGGGAGCCCGGGATGATAACCCGGTTTTCCAAAGGCAACAAAGTGTGAAAATCGGGCTTGTCAATAACCCGGCCCGAAACTTTCCTACTCAAATTCCTCCAAAGTTGATGCACTTCCAAAGCCCATTCCCTTACCTCCGGGCTTTTCACCAGCGGCAAGAAATCTTCGGGCTCCATCACAAAGTCAACTGGCTTCGCAACCACCAAATCCTCCTCTGCGCCGCCCAAATACTCCTCCTTGAAAAGGTTCAGCTCTTCGGCCGAAACCGAACCGTTCCCGTTTCTTCTGAGGAGTTTGTCGAACGCTTCCACCGTGGTAGAGAGGTTTTGCTTCAGCGACAGGTCTACGTACAATTTCGGATCGAATTCCTTCGGCCCGTACGTTTTCAGAGCCGTTTCCTGAACCCGCTCAAGAAAAATAACCAGCGGAGTCGTCGGAACGACGGGACCCGAACATGCTCTAGAATTTGTCATCATGAGGGAGAAGAAGATCAAGAGATTGGTGATGATTGGGCTTAACGATTTGCGTTCATCCATTTTCTGATTCTGTGAGATACATTTTTCACGACGGAGGTATTTCAACTTGATGAGGGAATAAACTGCAGGCAGGCAGGCAGGCAGCACAAGCCGGCACTCCCTTTGATTTTTACTAAGAACTTTATTCCAATTTTTATCCCACTATGTTCGTATTTAGTGGTTTACAACTATTGCTTGTACGTTTGTTGTAATTCTAGAAACCACCGATTCTGCAAAAAATCGTATCGGGTACATGGACTATGGACTTACACAGGCAAGAATTATGTGGACTCATATTTATAGGCAAGTCTAACAGGGGGGGGACAAACTCAGCCACACACCGATTACCCTCAGCCCTATTCGAAGCCAAAGGACATGCCTCATAACACACTGGAGCTTTAGTGGGCCGGTAATTCTTGGGGAGCACGTTATCTATCAGATTCTGATTATAAAGGTGTGAAAAATACTTGGTTATTAATTAGAAAAATTATCAAAAGGACTAATTCGAATATATTTTAATAGTTTAAAAATTTAATAACTGAAAGAAAAAATAATGATCAATTCGACCAAACTCCATAGTTTTGGAACTATATTATCTAATTTGCAATTCAATATTTAGATTAATTTGCAAGATCTACAAAGGAATACATATGTTCTTTTACCAAAAATAGAAGGAAAAAGAGGTTAACATATCCCTAGAGAGTTAAGACTTTCCCTTAAGTCAATAATTTAAATTTAATTATCTCAAAAAATATATAAATAACTCCTCGTATTTCTTAGATAATCAAATTTTCAGTTTAATACTCCCTCCGTCCCACTAAACAAGTCATATTTTCTATTTTTTGGATTGTCATACTAAATAAGTCTCATTCTAAAAATGGAAAGAAATTAGTGGGACAACAATCACTTTTAACAAGTGGGCTCTACCACCTATACTTTTACACAACACTTTATTTTTTCCACTCGCTCTCCAAATTCACGTCTCAGAAAGAAGTGAGACTTGTTTAGTGGGATACTAAATTAGTGTGCGTATTTAAAAATACCTTTTAATATTTGATTTAGAATTTTAGTTTTAAATATTTGGTGACACTTTTTTATCTCGCAAGGTTAAAAAAAAAAATTATCCAATGTAATACCTTTTTTACGGGATGAGATTAGTCGTCTAATAAATTCTTGTCCAATTTAGGTCTAAGTTGAAATTACGTCTTTTTGAACTGAATTTTTTAATTTTCATATCTTATTATCTGCAATTCTCTCACCGTCATGACTATTTTTCTCTCATAATTCTCTAGCAATTGAAGCAGATTGAATTGCTTCACTCATTCATTATCCCTATTCATCATCAAACTTTTGATAACTGATTCCTTAAAGTCGAAATATACGATTTCTCAGTGATAAATAGCGTCGTGCTAGATCCAAATCTAAACAATGTATCCACAGTGTACGATGGCTTTGACGTCATTGGCGGTAGTGAATTCAGAGGCAGAATCTCCAACATAGGCGATTAGGTGGAACGACGCCCATAGTTTTTGGATGAAAGGTGTAGTGGAGTGAAGCGGTTTGTGAGGGGAGATGGGAGTTTGTGAGGTGTTGGGGATGGGCTAAGCATTTTAGGAAAATATTTTTTTTTTAAATCAAATCAAAACGACGTAGTTTCGACTTTGATATAGATTGGACAGGGATTTCTTGGACAACAGATCTCGTTCCCTTTTTACACAAGGATCCAAATACACAAATGTTCTAAAATCTATATTTATTAATATCATACAATATATTAGTATTATATAGTTTCTTTTTTTTCTTTTTTTTCTTGTTGAGTATACAACAATAGGGAAAGGATTAAATCAAAACCGTACCCTTGTAAGAATTAGGAACTAAATCTACATTCTTCCTTTTATTTATTATACACACAGATTTGAATTTGTTCCTTAGTGTATAACTCTATTTATGATAGATAAGACTACATTTATCGGTGTATGTCGGCTGACAATGTATTTGTATGAATTAAAAGAAAAGATAAATAAGATTGGAGGAGAGAGAAGAAAGACAACCGAGGATAGAGAACAAAGACAACCACGTTTGGCTAAGTTTTCGAAGAGGAATGACGTTCTCATATATATTCGTCATCCCATTGATCAATAATATTTTTAATTGTGTTTAATTTAAATTAGTAATATCTTTTATATACAATATTAAAAAAAAATTATGCCAAAATTCATGATTCTTTATCCTTTATAAATAGACACCAGTATTGATATATTTTTCCACATCTTATAATTTTCTAATATTCTCTCTTATATCTTTAACTACAATTGTCTTCTTGAGTCTTTCACTAAAGATCTATATAACAACTTCTACAATTCTTAAAATTACCCTCCCTCCAACGTTTATTACCCTAGTTTAGAAAAAAATTCTTTAACTCGAATGAATTTGAATCGCAAGATTTTGGGTTCGAATCATTGTTTCCTAATAATTCTATTTAAAACAGTCCTCCAACCTACTTTGAAACTGATCGTCATGAAAAATCTTCCAACACTACAAACAATACACAAGACTAGAAACCTAAAGAAGACATGACATTAATGTCTGCTTGGTGTAACTGTATGGAAAAAGATTTGGGCCCTGTATGAATTAGCTCAAAAGAAAAACTCGAGATTGGATGAAGAAAGATCAAACGAGTCGTTGAGACAGCGTTACCAACATATTAATGCAAGCGTGATGAAGTTGATTGGTGCATATAGGACATTGTACAGTCGTAGAAGGAGCGGATGTCGAATGATGATATTGAGCAAGAAGCTCAACTGTTATAAGGGAAAACCAAGTTTACTCACCATGAGGTATATCAAAAGGTTATGAGTACTCATCTCAAATGGGAGTTGTGATTATAGTCAACTGGTTTTACACACCCTAGAGAACCACGCGATGAAGTCATGCTAACTGGAAAGAACAAGGACCGATGAAGAAGGTGATCTTCCAACGGACTCCACTTCAGAAACTCCTGTGGGTGATGCTTCAACATTTCGTCGTCCTATGGGAGAGACAAGGCTAAGGCTGCGGCAAAAAAGAAAGGAAAATAAGTGACATCTTCATCTTCTATAATACATGATGATTTCATTATTGAAATTCGTGAACTGAGGATCATGCATGACAATGAACTTCATAAGAGTGAATTGGATCGTGAGACACGTAAAGAAGAGATGGCCCATAAAATGAAGACCTTCATGTTAAATACACTCCTGAATGAAAACAACATCAACTCCAGAAGAAGATCAATTGAATTCAAGACATTTTTTACACAAGGATCCCAATACAAATATCAAATATAAAACGTCTCATTAGAATAATCGGTTGTGGTGCTTAGCTTGTGGATAAAGGTTACAAATTGAAAATTCACCAAGGTTATATGTGTAACTTTGTCACTTATACCGGTTCACCTATCTTGTATGCTAGCTTACACATGCTATTGCATTAGAGCGGAGTTTACCTAGTGCATACTTTAATATCGGTTGTGAGTTACCTCGTTATTAAAAAAATATCAAATATAAAATGTTCTAAAATGTTTATGATAGGATAGATGGACCTGAATTGCATACTCCACCTGGTGATTATCCGGGCATTGCACCATCTGAGTGGAGTGCTTTCGTTATCAGTAGTTTGTCTGAAAAATTCAAGGTATCCTAATTTTTAGTTTTATATAACACTGAAATTATTACTTTTGATTAATTTTTTTAATTTATATATCTTTTTTTTATTAAATATTTTTGTAAAACTAAATTCTCCAGAAACTTAGTGAGAAACAAAAAGACCGAAGAGCTCAATACATGCATCCTTATCGTTTGTCTCGGAAAGGATATGCAAAATTTGTCAATTAAAATGTAAGTCACTTTCATGTTAATATTAATAGTTTTTGATAATATTATCTTTATACACTTATATTAATAATTACATACATGCAGCCAACTTTATTGGGTGATGACCCTGAAGCCAATCAGGCAACTCTATGGATGGAAGGGAGGAAGAATAAAGCCGGAAAACACGAAGGAGATGAGCTGCAAGGTGTTGCTACTAAGATTGTAAGTTAGCCTAATCTTAGAACTATGTAAATTATTATTTATTTTGTACTTATATTGGCGTAACAAATGTTGGTTGAGTATATTTCGAAGAAGAAGGCAGGTACATTGAATATGCAAGAAAAGAAAGGCACAATCCTAGAAGATGTACTCGATGTTCCCGAACACAATGGGCGTTTGAGAGGTGTTGGTGGCCATGTCACGAAGACTTTATTCTACAAGTGTGCTATAGGAAAAAGATCATATTCAGAACTGAGTCATGAACAACAACAAAAGTTCCTAGAGCAAGAGGCACACATTGCCAGACTAGAAGCAATAGTATACAAAAGTGGTGCACGTGATGTTTATACCGAGGAGAAGGGCAGTTGCTCGGTGCGTTGTTTAAATGATAATGATGATGTGGATGTGGTTAAGCTAGAAGACGATGATGTGAATATAGTTGACAGTAATTCACTCGACCAGGTGGTTGTTTATTTAATTATCTTTTTGTTTTCATATTATAATATTTGGTTATGATTTCTTGCATTTTCAATTGTCTCACAGGGTAAACATGTGGCCTTAAGCTTGGAGTCCGAGACTAATGTTGGCTATGGCATCATTGTGAGAAGGCTTGATGAACCTCAAAACTGCATGTGTGTCTCCATTGATCAAGTAGTGGATGAAAATGCTCTTCTGCCCATTCCAACAAGCGACTACAAAAGCATAGGTGATACAGTGGGATCTCACGTTGCATGGCCAGTAGCCTTGTTGAAGTTGAAAGAGGAGGCAAAAATATTTCATTACTTAATATTTGATTAAGAATTAGCATGCTTTATCGGTACTTGATTTCGATTCATAGACAAAAAAGAAAAAGAAACAAGAAATGAGGCAGCCAGTGTTGAACTTTTCAACAATTCCCATGGCATTACGCATGGTGTATTGTCATTGCAATAATTCTGTTGAACAGAGTAAGAATATAATGATAAGCTTTGATGAAGATGTCTTTCGAGATAAACGGGACCTTTACATACACCTTGAAGATGTCGAGCCTTTCTGCCAATTGAAGCCAATCTCTTATAATTGCATTGATGTCTACATATGGTATGTGATGTTTCTATCTCTATAATTGTAGTAGTTGATATATATCAAATTATATATAATTATCAAGTTATATTTTTACCTGCAGGCACTTATTCAATAGGTTGAAAAAGTTAGACAAGTTTGCGAAGTTTAGATTTGTGGATCCATATAATGTTGGAAAGATCCCTTTAGTCAAGAAGGATAAGAAGATTATGCATGAACAAATTGTACAAAGAGCACGTGAATTGACGAAAGGGCTTGTTGGTACATTAACTAATCAAATAGTCTTGGTTTCTTGTATTGTGGGGTAAGTAACACATTATGATATAGAATTTCAGTATTAGATTTAGTATTACATACATTTTTCCTTGTCTCTACGTAGTGATCATTGGATTCTTACGGTGATCGACCCTTATAAGGAAGAGGTTGGTTTGTTGGATTCTCTATACAGAAGAAATTGCCATAATGAATGGAAGCAAGTCGTTGAAATGTAATTTTTACTTTTCTATTTGTTTTGTTTTTGTTTATTACTATGTTTTCAGTGATATTTACATTTAAGCTTGTTTGTCATCTATGTCAATGGTCTTTATGATGTTTAATGCCGAGATGAAAAGAAGAGGGAAAAAGTCGCCGGATTGGTCTCTAATTGAGGTATGTCATCTGACATAAATAGGAATTCATGATAATCTAATAGTCAATTGGAATTATTTTAAATTTAAGTTCCCAGACAACCAGATTGCTACCAGTGCGGTTTTTATGTGATGGCATATATGAGAGAAGTAGTTGAATCTGATTGTGATGGGACGATTGATTCGCTTAAATTGCTGGTAGTTAGTTGTCTATTAATATAATTTTTATTTAAGCTTACTGAAAATAAGTGGTAGTTATATAGTTGTCTATTAATTATGTGTTTTGTTTTTTAACAGTTCGAAAGGAAAAAATATTCGTTGAAAGACATTGAGCTAGTCCAGAAAGAGTGGGCAGAATGAGTAATAGAACATATAACTTAGTTAAAGGTAATTGATATAAATAAATACTTTATTAGTATGTCTGTGTGTATTATATGTTGTTTCCTATTGTTATAAAATTATGATTAACTTTCAGCTTCAAGTGTTATCTTTCATGTAATTGAGGACAATTGCTTTAGAGCAAGCTTCTTTATGGTGTATGCCATTATTTATTGGATTGACATTTTCGTATGTTCTGTTGATTTTTAGCATGTTATACTTAAGAGAGTTGTGCATTTTCTTGGATCTATGATTTTTAGAATTAGTATAATATTTGTATCATATGTTTGCTATGAATGATTATATTATACTTGTGTGCAGTTTCACATGATTCGACATTTATGGTTGTGGTAACCCGAATTGATTTAGGATGCAATTGGAAGTGTACATACCAACAAGTAATTCTTTTGAATCAGTCATTGAAGCCTCTGTCTATGTTTTTTTTGTTGGTGCATACACATTGAAACCTTGTTCAGGATTTTGTACATACTTCCTAAAACAATGGTTTGTTAATTTCTAGTTTGGTTTTTGTAGCACTTTTTCTGGACACGGATGTGATTTTATTTTTTAGAATATTTATGAATTAAAACCGTTGTGGTTAATATTTATTACAACGTTTAAAACGTTCTCTTTACTTAATAAGTGTAGTCGTAAGTTTATATGACAACGGTAATCAACTACAATGTAGTACATTAAAACCGTTGATGTAGATCTAAAACTGTTTTTGTTAGTATGTATAACAACAGCTAGAAAACGTTGTGTATTTAAATAAGCGTTGTCGTAAGCGTCTACAACAAGAGTTATTCACCGTTGTCTATGTATCTAAACCGTTGTTGTAGGTAGTTACGACAACGGTTATTAACCGTTGTCTATTAGGTCCTATCTACGACAACCGCAACAGTTGAGAATGCTCATAGACAACGGTTAAAAACCGTTGTTGTAAGTCGGTACGACAACTGTTAATAACCGTTGTCTATGAGCGCCTATCTACGACAACGGGACCTTCCGCAACAGTGAAAATTTACAACGACAACGGTTAATAACCGTTGTCTATGGGCTTTTTTGTAGTAGTGAATACTAAGCTCACGGCATAACACAATCATGGAGGAAGGATTTTTCTCGCTTTGTCAAATTCCAATACACACGGTGGTACTAGAGGCTAAGAACATGAATTATGCTTTTCATTTAATCTGAATAGCTCACGGCCCGAGTTATACAAGGATTGGCCTTTAGCTCCAATTTTCAAAAAGTCCATCTAGTTTCTCACTGCATGTCATATTATTGAAGAATAACATGATTTTTCATTTAAGTGCTTAACCTCAATAAAATTATGTAAATCTAATCTAATAAGTTTATGCTGTATAAACTACTTGCAATTTAGCACATATTTAAGAGACTCCTAACAAGATAAGGACAAGGATTAATATTCCACTATAATCTATTCTAAAGTCCCTTTAGAGTTCTAGTCTTGTAAAGATGTTGCAGTCAAGGGAAGCAAGAGAAATACATATAGAGAAAAAGAAGTTGCTGTATATGGTGGTGGATACTATGATTTCATCAAAGTGATAATCCTAAAACAATTAATAAGGTTGATAGCATTATTGGCTCTCACAATTGCTTAATTAGAACAGGTTAGGTTAGATGATTTACGTTGAAGCACATATGGTAACTAACATGCAAACTTAATTACTCACTAGCTTCTTGCGAATTTATACCCAGAATATAATTTCAACACTTTGCAGAGACATAAAGGAGCATGCAACTTCAAACTATTTGAAACAGAATAATAAGTAACTCAGAAAGAATTGGAATGAAGGAATTGTACCTTAAAAATCGAATTCTTGCAGAGAGGGAATTTTTTAGCGAGAGAAAAGGAGAAATCGAATTTATGTGTGTGTGTCACCTATAGTTAGACTAGAGTGGTTTAATTTTCTTGTATGGTTTGCAGGCTATTGCAAGGAGCGTGGTTTACCTAGTGCGTGTTGGATATGAGTCAGTAGATTGATACTCAGCTGTTCTAGGGTTAAAAGAAATTGGGGGAAATCATAGTAGTACTATGGAATTGAAGATCCCAAAAACCGAGCCGATATCGGTAGATTAGTGTGTCGATAGGATTAGCCGATGTATAGGTTAGACTTGATGTAATGCTTATTATTTTGTCTAAGTCCTCGTACGGGGTAGTTGTTGAACCGATCTTCCGCCTGAAGATACTTTTCGAACCCCACGTCATCGGTGTAATCGCTTGCATTCTTCGTCGCCAGCCGATATCAAACTCGTTAAAGATCCCGCATCAGCCGACCGGACCTCGCAGAAGCATTCTCTACAAGCCGATGGTCATCGGTAGAAGAACCAAGGTGCAAGCAAGTATACCTTCGCGGTCGACCAACCGACTATCGAAGCTCACTTTATCGCCGACGACTCACCCGAAGAAGACAGACTTTCGAGTACCGTATCCGACGTAAAAGCGACCCAAAGACTTAAAGTCCCTTCAAATGTTCGGCAGAAGACATACGAGGTAGTTTGAACGGTCAACTCGACACTCACCAACTACAAACCTCGACCAATGAGAAGCCGACAACGCTTACCTACTCTACACAAGAAAGCTGCTCTCATGAACGGCAGCATTAACCGCCCCGCCGCAACAAAGTTGAATAGTGGCCGTTTTCTTTGGACGCTTGTGACACGTGGCATCGTCGTCTCCAACGGACATATGCCACAACTCACAACTATAAATAGAGAAGGATTTGAAGATTTCAAAAAGAGGAATATACGCAAAATCAAGGGAAATCATTCAAGCTCACAACGCTCTAGAACCTTCAAGCTTATCCGAGAGACGAACTAGTTTTCATAGAACACTTCTTGTAGTTCATCTCTCTAGAGCACTTTGATCCCTTTCTTCTCTAGACTAAGCTCATTGCTAGATTCATAGCTTAGATCCGAAGGAGTTCACATTTAGTGAATTGTTCTTGTTGTAAGAACTCCTTCTCGGCTTGGAGAATATTCCCTCCCTTCTAAACTTAGGTTTGGATTGTAAAGTCGCTAAGGACTATAACTTAGAGGGAACCGGTCCAAAAGCAAGTATCCCTACCGAGGCTTGCTCGGGAATAATCAACAAGTTCTCCCCGCCTTGTTCGGGACCGTGGACGTAGGATCTTGCGTATCCGAACCACGTTAAATCGCTTGTGTTCATTTACTGTTTTATTGCATAGCATTCAACTGACTTGAAAATCATAAGCTTGCATAAAACGTATTTTATAAAGTGCACAACCAAAAGATTTAACTTGCAAAAACGCGTTTTCAAAAGAGACGACTCGGGCCTAACACTTATCCGCACTACGTCTCCGACCGAGTTTCGTAATACCGACATCGATCCGTAGAAGAGCTCGTAAGCCGACTCACTTTGACCCCAGTGATCGAAGGCTTACTTGGCACTGTTCATCAGTTGCAAACATCAACTTCAGCTGACCTTCACTGAGAAAAAGAAACAGAGCTCAAGGTGTATTCACCCCCCCTCTACACCGGACTTTTGTCTCCGGACCAACAAATTGGTATCGAGCACACGGTGTTCAACCGATCGCCGGTTCAAATCTTGGTCCTCTCGAACCGATCCCGAAAACCGTTTTCACCGCATAAGCATCTTTTCAAAGCATCCTTATACTCTTACTCTTACAATGTCTCGATATGTCGTGTATTAGGATGGTACCGATGTTCTCAATAGAGAACTACACGGTATGGGCGCGTACGTATGGAGGCACACCTAACGTCACTCCACGACAAAGCATGTCGATGTCCTAGAGTCGGGACCGATCATTCCCATGATCGACAGCGTAGTATTTGCTGCGCCGGAGGAGGCGTGGGAGCACAACCGGTGCTAAGGTTCCCAAAGACAAATCGCCTTCACGCCCGAAGAAAAGAAGTTGCACAACCTTGACCGAGTCGCACGTAATGCCATACCGACTACGCTCGGCGACTCACATCTCGGAAGGGTACAAGATTGCAAAACGGCAAAAGAGCTATGGGACGCCTTGGCTGTACCGAGCCATGGAAACCCTCGGATCAAAGAAAACAAGCTCGAGCTAGAGCTTCGAAGTTCGACGCCTTTGCAATGGAGCTCACCGAAACCATTGACGAGCCGAGTGTCGATTCACCAATCAAGTCAATGTCATCAATGGGCCGGGAGGTCGTTCACCAACAAGGAGATGAACACCAAGATCTTGAGAGCGTTGCCCCGACGTAGTGGCTTCCATTTGCTACTTATTTATGTCGCTCCGATCTAAATGCTCTAACTCCCGATGTTATATTTTCGTAATTAAAATCGGAGGAATTCGAGCATAGCCTACCCCAAAAGTGCTTAAGCGCTCCAACTGACACACGTTCGACCACGCCTTCAAGGCAATCAAGCAATACCGGAGCCAAGCCTATTTCCTCAAACAAAGCCGTGGCCACATCGTAGCAAAGTCTTCCGAGACTTCAGCCCCGACCGGCCTAGCACCGATGGCTCTCAAATATCGAGGGAAAAGGAGAGAGTCGAAAGCCGAGGAAATACAACCGAGATTCTTCCTCGAGGTAAGAAAGACTATCATAAGAAAGAAGAATCTAATCCTTCTACCGAATGCGGGAAATCGGAGTTCTGCCGCCGGTCCGTCTAAAGACTCAACTGGTAAGAGCAAAGCAGAACATCTACCCGCTACAACCGCAAGAAGGAGGGACACTATCGCACGATTGTCCCGAACTCTCACCGCTCAAAGAGCGTAACGGCAAGCCAGGAGAAAGAAATTCGCCGAGAGACGACAGCCTATATAGCCGGAGAGATATCCGACAACTCAATTGAGGAGGATACATTCATGTATTCTTCCGAAGACGAAGCCGCGTTCGTCGTAGTTGAGGTTGCAAAGACAGCTCTCGATGAGTCACCGAATACCGCTCGATGGCCGGAGAAGAGGCCGAGGTAAATTCTAAACGCATTATTACCTCTTCTTCACACAAAGACACAAGACACGTGCTCGGTCACGGATGATCCTCTAGATGTGGTACAAGCCTACGACGATCCGCTAGAGGAACAGATTCAGTGACGAGCAGAGTTCAAAGCAGAACCATCCGAGAACTTGAACAGTAAAGGCCGAGAATCGAGACTTTCTTTCGATTGTCAAGTCTCTACCGAGTCGATGGATCTAGTTGCGAGACTCAAGTAAGAGATTGAATCTCTTATGACTAAGTCTCGACTTCAAGAGACTCGGATCTCGGTCCGACCAAGGACAATTCTCGAGAAAGAGACCGAAATAGCCAAGCTCGCCGAAGCTCACGCGACGTGCGAGAATGACTATGACTCACTCGGAAGGAGTGACGAGGTCCGGAGAGGTTTGATGACCGAACAATACCCGGGAGCGAAGGAGAAGCTTGAAAGCATGCTTAGAGCACAACGGTCAACTTCGTGAAAGAAGGCCTTGGCTATACCCACGAAGCTTCTACCTCCAAAAGCTCAAGCAACCCCGGGCCGATAGGTTCGTCAAAGGAAAGGTGCAAGCCGCCGACACCACACCTCGAGCGAAAACAAACGAGAAAATGATTACACCTCGGCCGAGTAGCAACAAGCAATGACCAAAGGTTCCAGGCCCAGGACACCGCGATCAAATTCGGGGGGAACCAAGAAGGTCGGATGGGCGTAAACGGTACAAGGAGCCATCGTATGAGCACCCGGCTCGATGACGGCTCGTACTACTATGAGCCTGTGGTCGGGAGAAGCGCTAAGACTCGGAAGAAGAAAGCGCCCGAACCCCAAAATTATCGCCAGAAAGTCAAGTATCTCCAAGTCCTGTGGAGAAGAAAGCTAATAAGGTTCAGAAGAACAAGTCTGGAACTTCTAAGGTCCCGAGACAGATTTGGGTTCCGAAATCACCCACTAACCTGTAAGGACCCAACTGAACCAAAGGGTACCTAAAAATGCCTCTGTTTTGCAGGTGCATAAGGACCCGTGGATAGTGGACGGCGCCGCTCGAGACACATGACTTACCGGAAGAGCTCGCCGACCAACTACGTACAAGAAGATGGTCCCGCACTGAATTCGGTGACAACTCCAAAGGCTACACAAGGGGATACGGAACGCCGAACATTGGGACCGCCACGGCTCAAGAGTAACATATGTTGAAGGACTTCAACATAATCTCCTTTCAGTTAGTCAATTCTGTGATAATCTTAACAGAGTAATCTTTGACGCTGGTTTCTGTGATATTGTTGACAAATCTAAAGGGAAAACAGTGTTATCAGGTTCGCGGAAGAAGAACATCTATGTTGCAAATTGGAAAACCGCAGAACCTGAGGCTTGCTTGCTCGCACAGACCAAATCAGGTGACAAGTCATGTTGGCTATGGCACAAGAGACTCAGCCACCTGAACTTCAAGACCATGAACAAGCTTGTCAAGAACTCTAAAGTCAGAGGACTGCCCAACGAATCGTTTATCAAAGACAGAAATTGTAAAGCGTGCCTAAAGGGAAAGCAAACAAAGAGTAGCAATCCACCTATTCCGTCACCTTCCACTGATGGAATCCTTCAGCTGCTTCACATGGACTTATTCGGACCAGTCTCTCCAGTGACTATAAGAGGCAAGAAGTATGCCCTCGTCGTCATAGAGTACTACTCGAGATATACTTGGGTCATCTTCATCGCCAACAAATCTGATGTTCAGACTGAGTTACCTAATCTACAGAAGAAACTCAGTGTGGAAAAGAACATCAAGATTAAGAAGATACGCTCAGACAGAGGAACAGAGTTTCTAAACTCAGTAGTTAAGACATACTGCGATAAAGAGGGAATTCAAAGCACGAGACATCAGCTGCGCGCACCCCCTCGCAGTAACGGACTTGCCGAACGTAAGAACAGTAACACTCAAAGAAGCAAAGCAAGAACGCTCCTCGCAGCATTCCGGACTACCCTCAAAGTTTTGGGCCGATGCCACCGACACCGCCTCGTTACACTCGGTAATCGCTCACTACCGACACAAAGAACACATGAAGACGCCTTACGAATCGTGGAAAGGGAGAATTCCTTCTATTTCTCATTTTCATGTTTTCGGCTGTCCTTGCTTTATCCACAACAATGGGAAAGATCAGTTGAAGGTCTTTGATAGCAAATCTGATCAAGGAGTATTCTTAGGATACTCCCGAGTCAGTAAAGCCTTCAGAGTTTTTAACTATCGAACTCTTTGCGTGGAGGAAAGCCCTCATGTTGTTTTTGATGAATTTGTTACCGAGAACGAGAAAGATACAAAGTCAAACACCGAGGATGTCGGCAAAGAAGCTACGGGATCTCGAACTAAATGACAAAGCCGAAAAGATCCAAAGATTGTTGGGATGATGAGTCGGAAGATGAAGAAAATCGGACTCACCAACAAGCAATGTAGCTAACCTAGTTGATTCTATCAAACAGAATCAACAACAGGTAACTTCGGTCGATGAGGAAGCCCCTGTGGTAACTGAGACCTCTACTGAGAATATAAACTCAGGGGGAACGATTAATGTTCCTGAGCTAAATGCCCCTGAACCCCGGAAACTCGGTAGATCCTAACCTTCTTCTCGAATTACTACGGTCACGCAACGATTACTCGAAATGCCTAATACACCTAGTGATCATGTGCGAAGTAGTATCAGAAGAAGAAGCCCGACTCAGGCGTTCGTGGCTCGATGCTCATTCTTCAGATCTTATCATTGGAGATCCATCAGCAACTATAAGGACGAGATCAAGATTAAGTCAAGGAGAAAGCTCACTTTACTCTTGTTTTCTCGTCTACGTAAGAACCTCGATCGATAGAGGACGCACTTAAAGATGCCGATCGGGTCATTGCTATGCAAGAAGAGTCGAACCAGGTTCGTCGTCGAAATGAAGTTTGGGAGCTTGTCGACGGACCTAGACATCAACACGTGATTGGAACTAAGTGGGTCTTCAAGAACAAGCGAGATGAAAACAACGTCATTGTCGAAATAAAGCTCGACTAGTTGCTAAAGGATACAAATCGAGCGAGAGGAATTGACTTTGATGAAACATTTGCTCCGGGCCGCCGGATTGGAAACCATTCGTCTTTTCCTAGCTTATGCAACACATCGGGGATTTAAGGTATATCGGATGGATGTGAAGTCAGCTTTTTCGAACGGCGCATCGAAGGAAGAAGTCTACGTGGAACAACCGCCCGGCTTTCAAAGCAGGGACATCGAGTGTACGAGACTTAGGAAAGCTCAGATGGGTTAAAACAAGCACCCGTGGCTTGGTATGATACCCTATCGACTTTCTACTTCGTAAAGGTTTTCAAAAGGGGGACAAGAGATCGCACCCTATTCAAGCATAAAGTCGAAGATGACATTCTACCGGTGCAAATCTACGTGGATGATATCATTTTCGGCTGCGTAAACGAAGTCATATGTCGCCAGCTCGAGAAGATGATGAAGGAGAAATTCGAGATGTCCATGATGGGAGAGATGAATTATTTCCTTGGATTTCAAGTAAAACAATCACCGAAAGAATCTTCATCAATCAAGCCAAATACACTCGAGATCTTCTCAAAAGATTCGGCCGTGATTCCAAAGAAACCGACCAAGATCCCCATGAACACGAACTTTAAAATCGATCTAGACAAAGAGGGAGCTTCGTTAACTCTACCGATTATAGGGCTATTATTGGTTCTTTACTTTATTTAACAAGCCTAGCCGACTCGACATAACTTATGCTTGTAGGTGTATGCGCAAGATTTCGAGCGAATCCCAAGTGAAGTCATCTAGACTCGACGAAGAAGATTCTGCGATATCTAAGAGGAACACCCGATCTTCGGGTTATGGTATCCCGCCGATGATAATCTAATACCGACAGAGTTATTTCGATGCCGATTATGCGAGATGCGGGATAGATCGAAAATCAACTTCCGAACATGTCGGTTCCTAGGCAACAAGCCGATATCGTGGTTTTCAAAGAAACATCACTCAAGTAGCTACGTCCACTACCGAAGCCGAGTACATGGCTGCGAGGAAGTTGTTGTGCCTGCATCCTTTGGCTTCGACAACAACCGAGAGATTATGGTATAACTCGGGATGAAGTGCCCATCTACCGTGACTCCACCAAGGCGTAATAGCTATAACTCGTAACCCGGTTCTACATACCGTATGCAAGCACGTGGATATCCGACACCACTTCATCGGAGACCATGTCGAAAAGAAGGATATCGGGATGGAGAAAATCCATACCGACAAGCAAAGGGCGCATATACCGACCAAACCACTAGCCGAGAACAAAGTTCGGAGATCTATCAGTTGAGCTAAGTATGCTAGATCCTACTGAGACAAGTCAGTAGAAGCCGACTACTGATAATGATATACTTAGCAACAATTGGTATCAGTATGGAATCAGCACGACAAAGTCGTAAAACTTAGTACAGATGACTCGGTTGGGAGATGCACACACCGTAAAAGCAAGGGGGGAACATGGTCGTCGCCGCACAACCATCCTCCCGATAAATGATGGTAACCAACTGATAAGTTCAGCTGAAGAGGTTTGCATAGTATCGTTACTTAGAAGCATGCCGCATTTAATGCATCAGTCGCTTACATTCAGTTGCTAAGGAGCATTTATTCCTTACCATTTATTATGTTTAAGGTTTGAGGAAAGGTCGACAGGACTCCTCGCCCCGCGTAATTAATGCTCTCGTCGCGCATTTAATGCATGTCTTCTCCATTAGCTTTATTACGTATATCTATATTTTTGGCGGCTATTGTAATCATTCCTTTATAACATTTAATCTTAGCCGCCCCTTGATTTTGAAAGATTAAATTTGAACCGTGCGATTCAAACTCGAAGATCAAACTTAATATACAAAATCTTTCATCTTCTATCAACTCCTCACTTTTCGCCATTTTTCATATTCTCAAGAGCTTATCTCGCAACTTTGTTTTCTTATCCAAATCTCTTAAACAACTTTGCTTTCGCATCTCTTAAAGCTCTTATACACGGTAATGTATCAGATATCTGCTAGCAACTACTAACTTACTCTATTTTCAAGTGCTAATATGTTGTTTTGCATATTTCAATGGCGAACGTTCAAACACCAGACAACATTGAGGAGATTGTGGCCTCCAGGATTCTGTTTGAACCTACTTTGGCCTTCCGCCAAGTGGAGATCCCTTTCCTTGAACCCGTGTTTGACGCTTTGGAGCGTTCAGGGTTGGAGATGCTGGTTTCGAAGCATCCCCGTGCTTATCTCCCTCGACAGGTCGCTGAAGTTTATTTCAACTGGAAATCTCTAGCGTCGGGAGGAGAGGAATCGTCCTTCTCTTATCAGAAGGAAGTCGACCAAGATGAGTGGGAGTCAGCTGTTCTTACCTTCGACATTCAAGATGCTCTAGCTCTTTCATTCGATCTTCCCAACTCCGGCATTTCTCCGATTGAATACAAGGAGAAGGAGATCAACGCATATGTGCAGAAATTCTGTGGACGCAAGGATGTGGCGTTCAAAACAGCTCTACCGAGGAATATGTTGCTACCTCAGTACAGAGGTCTAGCTTACGTGGTATCGCACATTCTGACAAGTTCAGCTGGATCATATGATCAACTGTCCAAACCAAGGATTCAGCTGATGATGGCAATAGACGATGGGGTTGAAGTGATCCGGGGCCGAGTATTATACTACTCGAGATGAAGGCACGTGCTCGAAGTTCACCACATTACCCACCGGCAAGAGGAGGATAGCCGGTGTGGGTAAACTTCTATTCGGAACAAAGATGTCGTTTTCGATAGAATGCATGGTTCGGAGGAACTCGGCTTTTGAGAGCTCGGCCTTTGAGGACTCCAAGTACTTTGACAAGAAATCTATCAAATTCCGCACGAAGGCCGGAGCCGAGAAATCCATAGGCAAGGGGCCGCCCGAGCCTAAGAGAGCAGCGTCGGCTCCGCCCCCATCGCACAAGTGCCAAAGAAGAGGAGATTGGCCAAGACTCGACCTGCCGAGGTCATCGTTGCTCGACCGCCGGCCATACTAGCGTCAACTCCCCGCTTCACCTCCTCCCGAGCGCATCCGAGATTCGATATCTTGGAATAGAAGGAGCTACTCGAAGGATAAGGTTCGAGATAATCAGCTCCGAGGAAACCCGGTCAGCCACCGAGAATGCCGACCGAGGAGCCATCCGCCGAGTGGAACACCACCGATTCCACTCGTGCCCGTGCTACGCCTGAAATTCACGAGCCGATACCCGAAATCGCCGGGCACGCGGACTTGATAGAGATTGCCATCGTGGCACGTGCTCATATGCTACCGAGATTCCCGCACTGGGACATTCTCATAGACTTTTCAAAGAATCACACGGAACCGAGTTGTTGGCCGAGGAGCAAGAACTGCAGAATGCCATAGGCTTTGGCGAGCCCGCCGATCCGGGTTGTTTTGAAGATTTACGAGCTGCTATGCTCTACTTGCTAAGCCGAGGGAATCGGCTCCCGTGCAACACTCCCCCGCCCCCTTCTCCTCCCCGCCGATAAGGGAGATGATGATGATCGGGAGAAGGACGAGGCACCCAAGGATGCGGAAATGGGAGATTCTGGCCGAGGGACAAACTCCCCGTGAGAAGAGCCCATCACCACCACCGCTACATCCGGTGAGGCTCCTAATGCCCCTAAGTACTCAAGGGAGCAAGCTTCTCACGTTCTTCGAAAAGAGGCTCGGAACAAGTTCCTATCGATACAACCAATAGGTTCCGTGTCCTCAAAGGCGCCAACAAGGCGATCGGACGCCAAGGAGAGAAAAATCGCCTTCTCGCCAAAGATGTACACATTAAATGGGAGAAGTATACAAAGGCGCAGATCGAACGCCCGAACAAACTTTCGCCGACGTCTTCAAACCACAAGAGGCTCCTTCTCGCCCGATCCGAAGAAGATGATCGAGCAGGGCTCTAGTTGCCCGTAAGATTGATTTGCAAGCTCGAGTCGCAGCTTCTTGAAGCTCGCCGCCTATCTTTCTCACAAGAGCTGACTCTGGCCCTCGCAAGCATTCAAGCTCAGATGGATGAGCGTAATAAGCTGGCTACCACCTCTCTCCAAACAGCCATTAAACAACAAGCTGAGGCTCTCAAGACGATTCAGAAAGAGATGAGCGAATCCCATGATGCGGCTCGCTCGCACCTTCGCAAAGAATCGGCCGCTCGGCCCATCGAAATTCGTGCAAGAACAAGAATTGGATCGGCATGGCTACACCAAAGTGTGGTGTCTGACTTCGATACGACTGTTGATGAAGTCAAAGTTTCTATTGCCAAAGTGGCTGAAGAAGTGAAAGCACTCCGTACCTCCCTTGGACTTATTGCTGATGCCAAAAAGGGGGAAGGTAGTAAGGGGGAAGGTAGTAAGGGAGAAGGAAATGAGAGAGTGATGGGGACAGCTGATGTACCGCTTCTTAGCAGAAAGGTACAGGAGGAAGGACCCTCCACAGCTGAAGGACCCTCACAGACTCAAAGGGAAACCTCACAGACTCAAAGGGAAAAGGCACAGGAAGGACCCTCTACTCGAACTGAAGAAGTCTCAGCCGCTCAGGCAAAAGACAATACTGACGAGGTACTTCTCCTTGAATTTCCATTACAAGCCACCCCCATCTCCTCTTCTTCGCCGCACATATACAAGAGATCGCTCGGTTCTTAGACGAGCCGGCAGAAGAAGAAGAAGAGTCACAATAGCCGCCGCGAGGCCGGGGAAGGAGACCGCTATCGAATCTCCTCCTTCCTCCCCTGGTCCGAAAATTTAAATCAAAAGCGGAGCAGAGGCCTTCGACCTCGTAGTCGCCCAACAACTGCAGGACAAACTTGATCATGAGCGAAGATTAGAAGAAGTACTGAGGCGCCAAAAAGCCTAAGGGCAAGGTCGTAAGAGGCAGAGGTAAGAATAAGGCAATCGGGACAGTTGAAGAGCAGAAGAAGAAAGCTCAAGAAGAATACGCCAAGGCTTCTTCAACTGATACCCCAGCTACTGCGCAGAGTCAACCCTCTACGACTCATACGCCTGCGCAGATAGCAGAAGATCAAACAATGTGGGAGGCGGTGCTCGCCGGACTATCTAGCGAGACATGGAGACAAGAGAGCAGCCGCGCTCCGAGAAAAGAAAAGGATGGCCGATCCGGAGAAAGTGCGAAGATTATCCTTTAAACCAAAGAATGATCCGAGAAGGCGGATCCCGAGAGGATCTAAGTTCATCGGGGCCCCCACATCAAGCAACAACCGATTCAAGCATGTGGATAAGTGGGTGCCGGCTGATATGAATGAACATTGGGAGAGATTGAAAGAAGTTTTTATCAAAGGCTACTACGTATGGGCGCATTTACCCACTCGATCGCTCAGCCGATCAGCTCTTTAAGGAGTTGATTACGAGATTTGATGTTGAATTCGGTGAACGGCTGAAGCAAGTCATGGAATCACTGAGAATATAACCTTCCGTGCCCCAGCTTTCCGACGTATTCCACCGCCGAGACTTGCTAATGGACTCGCCGAGCACTAAGGACATAGAAAGAGAAGTGGAGGAAGCCGCCTACGCCCGAGCCTCGCTCCCCGAAAGGCCGATGATAACTTGGAGATCCAGGAGATTCGAGCTAGAGTGTATAAATACTATTACCCGGATCCTCCCGAGGAGAAATCCACCGACTTCAAGAAGAAGACGCAGAAGTTCAAGAAGCAAAGCAGCAGTGATTTTCTCCTTCTCATCTTTTGTAATAAAGCATTAGGAACTCAGTAATTCTTGATATATATATCGGTTCCTCCGCTTGCTAGACAATTACTCATTGTCTTTCACCTTTTACTTTGTGTTTACACAACCGATCACTAAGTGATTCGACACACACTCACATCGTTTCTCGATCTTGCCATTCTCTCGCCCGCCGAAGTTCGTTTATGATTATCGGCTTTTTCTCGGACGTTTGAAGGGGGAAATTGTTGTCGGTAGGGACAAGTATCTTTGATAGATGTTAGAGTATAGAGGTTTTGGCATCATCAATTAGGGGGAAATTGTTGGATATGAGTCGGTAGATTGATACTCAATGCTCTAGTAGGTTAAAAGAAATTGGGGAAAATCATAGTAGTACTATGGAATTGAAGATCCCAAAACCGAGCCGATATCGGTAGATTAGTGTGTCGATAGGATTAGCCGATGTATAGGTTAGACTTGATGTAATGCTTATTATTTTATCTAAGTCCTGTACGGGGTAGTTGTTGAACCGATCTTCGCTCGAAGATACTTTTCGTAACCCCACGTCATCGTTGTAATCGCTTGCATTCTTCGTCGCCACCGATATCAAACTCGTTAAAGATCCCGCATCACCGACCGGACCTCGCAGAAGCATTCTCTACAAGCCGATGGTCATCGGTAGAAGAACCAGGTGCAAGCAAGTATACCTTCGCGAATCGACCAACCGACTATCGAAGCTCACTTTATCGCCGACGACTCACCGAAGAAGACAGACTTTCGAGCACCGTATCCGACGTAAAAGCGACCCAAAGACTTAAAGTCCCTTCAAATGTTCGGCGCAGAAGACATACGAGGTAGTTTGAACTGGTCAACTCGACACTCACCAACTACAAACCTCGACCAATGAGAAGCCGACAACGCTTACCTACTCTACACAGTAAAGCCGCTCTCATGAACGGCGCGCATTAATCGCCCCGCCGCAACAAAGTTGAATAGTGGCCGTTTTCTTTGGACGCTTGTGACACGTGGCATCGTCGTCTCCAACGGACATATGCCACAACTCACAACTATAAATAGAGAAGGATTTGAAGATTTCAAAAAGAGGAATATACGCGAAATCAAGGAAAATCATTCAAGCTCACAACGTTCTAGAACCTTCAAGCTTATCCGAGAGACGAACTAGTTTTCATAGAACACTTCTTGTAGTTCATCTCTCTAGAGCACTTTGATCCCTTTCTTCTCTAGACTAAGCTTATTGCTAAATTCATAGCTTAGATCCGAAGGAGTTCACATTTAGTGAATTGTTCTTGTTGTAAGAACTCCTTCTCGCTTGGAGAATATTCCCTCCCTTCTAAACTTAGGTTTGGATTGTAAAGTCGCTAAGGACTATAACTTAGAGGGAACCGTCCAGGTGCACAGATATCCCCGCCGAGGCTTGCTCGGAATAATCAACAAGTTCTCCCGCCTTGTTAAGGACCGTGGACGTAGGATCTTGCGTCTCCGAACCACGTCAAATTGCTTGTGTTCATTTCATTGTTTTATTGCATAAAGCATTCAACCGACTTGAAAATCATAAGCTTGCATAAAACGTATTTTATAAAGTGCACATCCAAAAGATTTAACTTGCAAAAACGCGTTTTCAAAAGAGACGACTCCGGGCCTAACACTTATCCGCACTACGTCTCCGACCGAGTTTCGTAATACCGACATCGGTCCGCAGAAGAGCTCGTAAGCCGACTCACTTTGACCCCGGTGATCGAAGGCTTACTTGGCACCTGTTCATCGTTGCAAACATCGGCTTCAAACTGACCTTCACCGAGAAAAAGAAACGAGCTCGTGTGTATTCACCCCCCCCCTCTACACCCGACTTTTCGTCTCCGGACCAACAAGTGCGCACTTCAAGCAGCGGCCGCGAGTTACCCTCATCATAAAAATTAAAAAAAAAAAAATCGAAAGCGGTGAAGTGGTTGTAGTTTTGGTGGGTATTTATAGAATGAGTTTAAACCAGTCTACACTTTATACTGCAGTTTAACTATTTTATATATATACTTGACGTACAACTTCCAAATTTGGCCCCTTTTCATTTCACATAAACATGTATGAATACATGTCATGAAAACACTAACAAATTTATTATGCATGTATGTTTGTATAATTATGCTCTTATCCAAACATATATCCTTATTCGGAAATTAATTATAAGTCGTATTTAAAAACATTACTTATTGGAATTAAAATGGTATCAATTTTGTCGGGATGTGAACCATCAAATCTTAATTTTGTTAAATAATTTCTTAAATAAGTATTCCCTCCGTCCCAGCTAGGGGTGGCAAAATGAGCCTGGCCCGATGGGCCGGCCCGGGGCACCCGGGCCCGGAGTTGGGTTGGGCTTAAAAAATAGAAGCCCGAAATGAACCGGGCCTAAAAAAGCCTACCCGATGAAAAGCCCGGGCTTACCGGGCTCAGGCCTAAAAAAGCCCGGGGTTTCGGGCCTAAAAAAGTCCGCCCGAAATTAATTGTTAATTATATTTTTTTTACTTGTTTTGTTTGTTTTTATTTGTTTTGATTTTTGAATGATTAATTTCTACCCAACTTATTTATTCTTTCTTGTTGTAGGTCAAAAATCAAGACTAAAAAGAAAGAATTTTGATAGAAAAAGAGGAATTTGAACGTCTCAAGTCTTTCATAGTTTGAGCTTTCGATCATAGACCAATCTATTAACTTGTTTTGTTAATTGTTATCAAATATCAACTCATCAAAAGACTCATATTTTGCACTTAAAGTTGTTTTTAATTTATTTTTGTTGGTTTTAACTTTCAACTTTCGAATTTCGATTATATTTAAAAAAAAATCTCAGGTTAAGCCCGCCCGCCCGCCCGAAAGCCTGGGGCTGGGCTGGGCTTAAGATTTCTGGGCCCGACTGATTTTCGGGCGGACCCGACCCGACCCGATAAATAGCTAAAAGCCCGGTGGGCGGGCCACGGGGCCGACCCGGCCCGCTACTTTGCCACCCCTAGTCCCAGCTCATGTGACAAAATTATTTCCGGCACGGGAATTAAGAAGGTGGAAGATAAAGTATGAGAAAGAAGTTTATGATAAAGTAAGAGAGAGAAGATGAGTGAGATTGTGAGAGAGTAATTGATAAAGTAGGAAAGAGAAATAATAAAATAAAAGAGATAAATGATTAAAGTAGGAAAGAGAAATGAAAAAGTAGGAAAGAGAATTGATAAAGTAAGAGAAAATTTATGATTTTTTTTTTAAATTATTTCTATTTTTGGAAGTGTGTCACTTGAGACAGGACGCCAGAAATGGAAAGTGTGTCACATGGAGCGGTACGGAGGGAGTATTACATTTAATGGTCAACAGGAACTATTCTACCGGTCTCTGGATTATTTTCAGGTTTAAAATGATTTAGTTGTCCCAGCAACAATAACACCATCTGAAATGAAAATTATTTAATAACTTAATGGACTGATCTTTTTTAATTTTAAATAAAGATTACCCGACAGGAGTACAGGACACTGCATTGCTTTTATTGCTAACATTTCTTGAATTAAAATAGATGTAGTATACTTATCTGGTTGAAAACTCATGATACAGATTTTGGATCATTGGCCAAGATCATAGACATTTTTCTTTTTAAAGATTGAATGGTGAATGATGTAGCTGAGAATCAAAATTGAGATGATGGTGATTTAATAGTCTATTATAAAATGTAACTTTATACAAACTTAAATATATATTTTTGTAGAATTTTTTTTAAATAATTAATTCACAAATGATATCAATTCAATTTTTAATTAAATAATATGCAATATTATTATATAAAATCGTATAATAATTTGATAAAGATATTTCAATAATAAAAAACATGAAAACTCAGAAAGTATCTAAATTATTTCATCTCCTATTCACAAATTAATTAACTGGAGAATTAATGAAGACAGCCAAGCCATATATCCAAATAAAATAAAAATTATTTTATTCGCAAAATAGAGATCACGTTAACACAAACCCAAATTATTGCGATGAACCCTAAAACCACAGTTTCTAGACACGAACATCACAATCAAAAGCAGAAAAGGCAAAGTGATTAAATCAAAGTTCGGCTGCATGCAGGCATTTAAATCAACCGGACTCAACTTTCTTCCTCATCAAGTAATGAAACGGAGGGGTGCAGTAAGTTCCATTGAGAAAAGCCTCTGCCATCACTTTATACACTGCTTCAGTGAAGTGGGCTCCATCCCAGTTGATATACTGAGAAGGGTTGGCGCAGGAGGTGGAGGAAGGCGTACCGCAGGGGTTGAAGACGTCGAAGTTGTAGGCCCCGCCGCCGTAGCCGCAGCAAACCTTGTACTGCTCTTTGAAGCCATACTTTCTTGGATTCTTCAGAAGAGTGAGGTGCATGTTGTAGTAGTCTGCGTACAGGATGACTGAATGAGGGTTCTGCTTCCGAAGGGTGCTCAGTCGGCCTTCGAGGGCGGAGTTGTGGCCGGACGCTAGGCGGTTCACGGTGGCTACGCAGCCCATCTTGTCTCGGTCGTCTGGGGAAGAGAGAGAGAAGGAATAAGTGATGCAACCGGTTGGCGGCAGTCCTTGCACAACTATGTATTTTGCTCCCTTGTTCATTAATGCCTGCATTCCAAGAAAAATGATCCGATATTCGACTAGACATATAGTTGGGCTAAACTAAAATTTACTAATAAAAAAACATTTAAACTTTAGCCCACCCTAATTAAACAGTTGTTCTCATATAGTTACCGTCGCACGAGCCTTCCACATAATACAAGAAACGAGTATATATGTTACAAACCAAATTAATCCGGTAATTTTTATCACCTGTAAGAAGCCAGTGACGCTCTTTATGGCAAGTGTTTGAATAGTCTTTGTAGAGAGAGAAGATCCAAGGCTGCTGGTATAATCATTGGCTCCAATTTCACCAACCCAAATCAAAGCGTCATCTAGAATATTTTTACATTCTCTCGGAGTGCTATCATAATCCTTGCACCCTTCGTTTTCCAAAATCTTGTTGAACCAAACAAGCTGAGTTTGGAGGGATTGAGGCACAAGGTTGAACGTGATATTGTTCTTCAAAAAGAAGCCATGCCTAATCGCGGTGGCACCGCCCACGGCAAAGTTGACGCCGTGTGACCGGTCGGCCGTAGGGTTGCGATAGGGAGGCACGAAGGGTAAGGATAGGGCTTCCGCCACAAAGTCGACGATTATGCGGCCGTCGGAGTATCTATTGGTGGGGTGGTGGAAGTACGTGACTCCGTAAGGAGGGTTCGAGACGTAGTTGAACGTGGTCGGACCAGTTGAGGTGTTGGTATTTCCAGTGTCGGTGTAGGAGTCGCCGAAGGCGTAGATTTTCTTGAAAGGGGAAGGGGCGGCTGAGGATGCATGGGAGGAGGAGAGGAGGAGGATGGGAATAAGGGTTGTGAAGAAGATGTTGGGAGCATGCATTGTTTTTTTTTAGTTCAAAGAAAGTGGATGATGTTTTAGGGCTATATTCGCTGCTCTATATATAGAACACATGAAATGAAATTGCATGCTGCAAGTTGCATGTTCTTTGTCTCTCCAAAATCGGACCTTTAGCAACTTGCTAGGGTGTTCTTTTATTAAAGTATTAAAGGACGAATAATATTTAGTATCTGAGGTATTTTAGAAGAGAAATTTGCAGTCGTTATACAAGATGTGTAGAGAATATGGGCGGATCCAGAGGGCGGCTGATGAGGCCATCACACTAAATTGTGCAAAATATCAGATTTTATGTGTTATGCTTGAAAAATTATTATTTCGTCTCTTAAATTGCAATCAATAATTGAAGATTATATAATTAATATTGGATGATTTTGGATGATTTTGTTTCCTTTTCAAGGATGATTTTGTTTTATTGGATGATTTTGTTTCCTTTTCAATCTCTTTTACTTGTTTATATATGTTGTAATAGGGCATGGAATATACATTCTTACGGAGCATATTTTTTAATTATACACAATATCTTTTCTCATGGTATCAGAGCCGAAAATCCGGTCTTTCTTTTTTTACTAGAATCAACCATCTTCATCCTTAAAGAATGTCCGATGATACAAAAGCCGATGATGGCAAAGGCATCATCATTGATCCTATGTCGCCAAATTACATTCAATTAATCCGGAGATAAGCCCGGAGATGTCTTTGTCACTGTTCTACTTCGTGATGGTAATTACATGGATTGGCTCGATGGGATGAGCAATGCTTTATATGCGAAAAATAAAATAGGGTTCGTCAACGGCGAAATTCCGATGCCTAAAAGTTATTCGCCATATCTTCCACATTGGCAGCGGGCTAATGCCATGGTTAAGGGTTGGCTTAAAACCGTCATGGAGATCGAGTATCGTCACAGTGTGAAATTCAAGACAACACGAGAAATATGGATTGATCTTGAAGAGCGATTTCAAAAGGAGAAAGCACCTCGTGCATATGAGCTTCGATGTTCTCTGAGTACGATTCGGCAAGATGGTCAGTCTGTCGCTTCCTATTTCAGCAAATTACGATGTGTATGGGATGAAACAGTTTCAGTTACTAATTCTCCAAATTGTCATTGTGGTTGCTGCAAATGCAATATTGCGAAACAAGTTGCCGATGGACGTGATACAGAGCGTCTATATGATTTTCTCATGGGATTAGATGAAATCTATGGCCCTCTGAAGTCGCAAATCCTCGCTATGAGACCTATTCCCAGTTTAACTACTGCATATCACTTGATTTCAGAAAATGAGCAGCATAGAGCCATCTCTTCAACTCGTAAACCGGCACCGGATGCAGCGGTTTTTCAGACACAGGTTAAGAGAGATTTAGATCCTAATCGTCGTCTTATTTCCAAAGAAGGCAGGTATTACATCTAATGTGGGAAAACCAATCATAATGTTGACACGTGCTTTGAACGTATTGGTTATCCTCCACACTGGAACGTCAAAGGGAAGGATAACAAGAGAGATCTGACTCGTGGTGGCATCTCAAGAGGAAATGATCGAAACTCTGATGATCGTAGATCCAAACGCATGGGACAACAACCGCGAGCTGCTCACATTGATGCTGAAAAGACTCTTGTACAGGGGCTTTCGGCCGATCAACTTCAACGTCTCGCGGCGTTCATGAGACAAGAATTTGATGGACAATCATCTTGGGAAAACTTCGGTAGTTCCTAACGTGAACATGGCAGGTAAGTTGTCCTTCACTCGTCCTTGGATAATTGATTCTGGTGCAACTGAACATATAACTTGTGATGAAAGTGCACTTATTGATAGTACCGCAAATCCATTGGAACCATTTGTTCGAATTCCTAATGGTGATACCATTCCCGTCAAATCCGTTGCTAGCACGTGTTTGCCGAATGGAATGTGTCCGAAGTGAGTCTTATATGTTCCACAATTTCAGTGCAATCTTATCTCTGTTAGCAGATTGTCTAATGAGTTTAATTGTGCTTTCATATTTTTTCCGGACTTCTGTGTGTTACAGGGCTTACCCTCGAGGAAGCTGATTGGAGTGGGTAAACACTGTAATGGTCTCTATTACTTGGATGTTTTGAAGCGCGAAGGGGTGGCAATGTCTGTTAGAGGAAATTCCGAGATATGGCACAAACGCTTGGGACACGCTTTCGATGGAAAATTGAGCCACATCTTTCAAGGTTTTAAGAACAATAGTTTGTTTTGTGATTCTTGCGTACGAGCGAAACAAACACATATTCCTTTTCCTCGTAGTATGATTAAAACTGCTCAATGTTTTGAGTTAATTCACTGCGATATTTGGGGCAGTTATCGATGTGATTCATTTTCTGGTGCTCGTTACTTTCTTTCGATTGTTGATGATTTTAGTAGGGGAGTTTGGGTTTATCTGTTAAAATCCAAGTCTGAAGTTGTCCATTTTTTAACTCAATTTTTCCATATGGTTGAGACTCAGTTTGAGCAAAAGGTTAAACGTATTCGATGTGATAATGGTGTCGAATTCCAATCTACTTTCTTGCTTGACTATTATGCTAAAAGTGGCATTCTTTTGGAAACCTCATGTACGGATACTCCACAGCAAAATGGTGTGGTGGAGCGTAAGCATAGACACATTTTGGAGGTTGCTCGAGCACTCCGTTTTGAGTCAGGTCTACCTATAGAATTTTGGGATGAGTGCATCCTCACTGCGGTTTATCTCATTAATCGATTACCCTCACCACTTTTATCCAACAAAACTCCATATGAGATGTTGTTCGGTAAGGCACCTACTTATGATAATTTGCGTGTTTTTGGGTGCTTAGCATATGCTCATGATAGCAAGCGAAAAGACAAGTTTGCCGAGAGGGGGAGTTCATGTATATTTTTGGGTTATCCTAATGGTCAAAAGGCTCATAAAGTATTCGATTTACATAGTCACGAGATTTATTCTTCTCGTGATATCATATTTTTTGAGTCATTTTTCCCATTTAAAGGGGTGGATAGTGAGAATATGAAATTTGATGTAGCCATAGAACATGCATGTCAACGTGTGTTAGGCTTGGGTCAAAGGGTGGAACATATCTCTACACCTCAACAGTCGAGCCCATTAGGTGATGATGATATTGAACCATTAAGAAAATCCACCGAGTCTAAGCCTGCTGGAATTGAGCCCAATGAATTCGAGTCCATCACCTCCGAATCTGGACTCGTTCTCACGCCCTCTGATCCTTTATATGAGCAGCCAGTTTCGGCCTCCCAAGCATCTACGACCGAGCACGCCTCTTCTCATGCGGATGGAGTTTCTTTGGAGCATGATTCCTCCTCTACTTAGACTACAAATGCTATTGAGCCAAGGAAGAGTAATCGAGTCCGAACTCGTCCCAAACACTACGCTGCTTTTGATGTGGATTTGCCCCCTTCGCTAGACCATTCACAGTCCACTGCTAATTTAGCCAACTCGACGGTATATCCTCTATCCTCCGTCATTTCCTATGATAAGTTCTCTAAGGCTCACAAGGCTTTTCTAGCTGCCATCACATCCCATGATGAGCCAAAATATTTTTTCCAGGCTGTGAAAGATCCTTTATGACGTGAGGCTATGGAGAAAGAGATTCGAGCTTTAGAGGATAATGGTACGTAGGTATTAGTTTCTCTTCCACCAGGCAAGAAGGTTGTTGACTCCAAGTGGGTGTATAAGATAAAATACAAACCCAATGGCGATGTAGAACGCTATAAAGCACGCTTGGTTGCAAAGGGATTTACACAAGTTGAAGGTGTTGATTTTCACGAGACTTTTGCTCCGGTGGCTAAACTCATAACAGTTCGGTGCATGCTAACTGTTGCAGCAAAGAAAAATTGGATGGTTCATCAGTTGGATGTAAACAATGCATTTCTTCACGGGGATCTTGATGAAGATGTATATATGCGAGTGCCTCAAGGGTTTTATAAGGCTGGTGATAGCCGAGTATGCAGCTACAGCGATCTCTTTACGGGCTTCGACAAGCGTCACGTAATTGGTATCATAAATTCACCCAAGCACTTGTTGCTATCGGTTTTCAACAATCCCGTGCTGATCATTCTTTGTTTGTTTTCCGGCGTATTCCGCACTTATTTATGTTGATGATGTCTTGTTGGTTGGCAATGATTTTTCGCACATTAGTATGGTGAAGAAATACTTGGATGAGCAATTTAGCATCAAGGACTTGGGGACATTGAAGTATTTTCTTGGAATTGAGGTTGCACGTTCTCCGGATGGTTTTGTGTTAAGCCAACGCAAATATGTGCTCGACATTTTAGAAGAGAGTGGACTTCAAGCTGGTCGACCGGTTGTTTTTCCCATGGAACAAAACTTACGGCTTCAACCGGATGATAATGGTTTGATTGTAGATGTTGCACAATATCGTCGCCTCATTGGGCGTCTCTTATACCTCACCGTGACTCGTCTCGATATTGTGTTCCCAAGTAAGTCGGTTAAGTCAATTTCTCCAAAGTCCACGACAAAGTCACATGGATGGAGCAATAAGAGTGTTACGCTATCTTAAGCGACGCCCGGGCAAGGAATTTTTCTATCTTCTAACTCCGATTATGCTTTAGAAGGATATTGTGATTCCGATTGGGCGGGGTGCTCTTTTACACGACGTTCCAACACTGGTTATTTTGTCATGCTTGGTGGGTCACCAGTCTCATGGAAGACCAAGAAACAATTAGTCGTTTCTCGCTCCTCCGCCGGAAGCGTAATATCGTGCTATGCGGCCGTCACGAGTTAGTGAGTTGCTTTGGTTACGTTGGTTGTTAAAAGATTTTGGTGTCTATCAATCTGGACCAACTCCATTATATTGTGATAACCAGTCTACTCGTCAGATTGCCTTAATCCTGTTTTTCATGAGCAAACAAAGCACGTGGAAATGGATTGTTACTTTGTTCGCGAACATGTGTCTAGTGGCGATATTCAACCTCTTCCTATTTCGACGGAGCACCAAGTTGTCGCTATTTTCACTAAAGCTCTTGGTGCTGATCGCTTTCAGTTTCTTCGGAGCAAGCTGGGTGTTCGTAACCTTCACACTCCATCTTGAGGGGGAGTATTGGATGATTTTGGATGATTTTGTTTCCTTTTCAAGGATGATTTTGTTTTATTGGATGATTTCGTTTCCTTTTCAATCTCTTTTACTTGTTTATATATGTTGTAATAGGGATGGAATATACATTCTTACGGAGCATATTTTTTAATTATACACAATATCTTTTCTCAATTAATTTCGAACACCCCCTCAAATTGGAGATTTTGCTCTCTAATTCTATCTTATCTTATATTGACCCTGCAAAATAGTCTGCAAACCATCACAAAAAATGTAAATTGGACTAAGCTAAATATTGTAGCCCTAATACTACATTCTAAAGTTTCATGAATGAGGTAAATCACGACATATATACACTATGACTAGCCACGAAAAGCATATAGTAATTTCTTTATAGAGATTTATAGTGAGATTACGCATGATATCAAGCAAAACTGCGTCTACTATACGTCAATTAATATTCAACAATAATTAACCTCAGCTTTATCCCTGAGGACAGTTGGCCTGTAGTTATTAGTTCTGGATCATTAATTTGTTGGTATTTGATTCATATTTATTTCTCTTCTCTACCATGTCGGGTTTTCTTCGTGCAGCATGTTCATCTCATAAATAGATAAATAGTTTTTATAATTTAATTGTAATAATGTATTTATTGTGTGATCATTTTATAGCGACTTTCCCTGACTAGTTGGTCCTTAAAAAGCGATGGTCTCTTTCCGGTCCAAACTCTTAACCATGCAGGCTGATGTGAATATTCAATATTTTAGTGGTGATTTATAAAGAACACATTTTGAAATCATCGAGCGGTAAGTGGTTGGACTACTACGATGTATAAATATATTCTCGTCGCCTACAAAACTTTGAACACTGGACATCAGGACCGTTATCATGACATAATTTCAAAGGAGATTCAATTCCCAATAGAATTGGTAGCAAAGGTAAAAATAATGAAAAATAATTCTAATAAAATATGCATCAAAATTAAATAATTATATATAAACATACTCCTATCACATTAAATGAAAGAGGTAACGTTATAAAACGTATCAGTTTATCCTATTCCCAAACTACAAACAACTGCCTTAGAGAAAGGGAAAAAAAAAAACAATTACATAGTTCAAATCTTAGCATATATAAAAACTTGATGGACATTTTTAATTATTTTTATAACATGTATAGAGAGTAAGATAACAAGTATAATGCACAATATTAAATTGACAAACAAAAGTACAGATTTCACTGTTTAAATTTTAGAGTTTCCTGTGTAGCTTCAATTAATGAGATGAGTTTTTCTCACAAAATTAAATTAAGGACGCATCTAGAAATCTTCTTAGCTACCCTAATAGATCTCACAAGAAAATAACCGTCTATGGAGGGAGTAATCATAGTCTTCATAGACCTCACGAGTAAGACGAAGTATTAGTTTTTTGAGATGACCTAGCTAGTAGTAGAGCGAATTATGTTGTGGTCAAAGATTACGAGTTCTAAATAGGCAACTGGATTCAGTGGGGTTACTACTCAAAAAATTATTTGTCTAATACATTAGATTTATTATTCTCTGGTTTGTGTGTAGGAATAAGTTATGTAACTCTTTTACTTAGGGAGATTTAATTGATGTGTGGTCAAGAAAGGATCCGTCACTTTTCTAGTCCTAGAACCATTTAATTCTTCACTTGATGACCTTGGTCAATGAAAGATGAAGAGGGATTCATAATAAGTTATTGAAAACTTATAATGGAAACCATAAATTATTCAGTAAATTAGAATTTCCACATTTAGTACATACTCTAATCTCAATTGAGAGATTACATGGCGAAAGGACCTTATGTGTATGATGATAACCGGCATTCATATAGGTGTGCTCGTCATTTGACCTTTAGACTATAGTAATCATGCTACTAGCAAGATATTCTCATTGTTCGTGGATTTTGGAATTAATGAATTGATTATTAACATACATTAACTAATTTGATAAACTCAAACTTGCAGAAAAGGTCCCAAACTCACTATTAACATAAGGTGCCTCCAACCATGAAAAAAAATCTCAAATTTTTTTATCGTCACATCAACTTTTAAAACTCATCAATTTTTTAATATTTTTCACTTCAATCATAAATCTATAAAATCAACTTTTAAATGGATCCCACTAAAATCTATACAATTAAAATAGGGGGAAGTGCAAAAATGGTCAAATTACAACATGGGATGGCAAAAATAGTCAATTATATCTCATAAATGCAAAAGTAATCACTGGACAATTTTATCCCTATTTCTGTCAAAAAGTAAAGCACTTGCTGACAACAAGTTAGAATACAAGCGTGCACGTCATGTCCTGAAGGATAATAAAGTGTGCATGCAATTCTACAGACTTTCAACATGTGACGGTTCACGTCATTTACTAGTGTATCTTGAATAAAAAAATATTGAGTTGTATTTGTGAATGAATTTTACCTTGAATAAAAAAATATAATAATATTAATTGAATTCATATAATAAAAAATGTGCATCTTCTACCATATCATCACATCAAGTGAAAAAGGTAAGGTTTTAGGTATAGCTTAGGTGTCAGAGTAGGTGCAATTAAGACCAAGTGAAAAACATTGACTATTTTTGCATTTATGAAAAATATTGACTAGTTTTGTATTTTCAACTCCTATTTGTGATTTTGAAACGTGTAATTTTTAATTACAAGAAAACTCATTTTACCATTATATTCTCTCAAAGTGGAAAAAAAGAACTGCGCAAAATCATTTCTTTCTTAAGGAAGCCTTTTATGGGTCCTCTACTTTAAATTTTGGTAACTTGGTCGTGCCTATTGGTAGAAGACTCGTCTCGTTGATCACTTGTACATAAGTGGAGTTTTCCCTCGAGTCATTTACGAATGTTTTTTTCAGTAGGATATATTTGTACCAACTTTGATAATGCTAGCCAGCCAATTGTAGATTTAGTAAATAGTTTTACGTAGCTTAAATTAATGTGACCTTTCATTATAAGATTGAAGGAAAGCTGCAAAAATGTTGTTAAATACCTTAATTAGTTGATCTCACAAGAAAATAACCACCTACAGAGAGAGTACAATCATAGACCTCACAAGAAACTAGCCATCTCATGTGGAAAGAGTATAATCATAGACCTCACAAGATATAACTGAAGATAATAGTTATATGTGGGCATGCAACTGGGAAGCACAACATAATTTTTGTTGCTTGGAGTGGAACTCCTTGATTTTTGGTATAAAAGGAAAAGTTGCATGGTATGAAACAAAAGTATTTATGGGTACATGCCTTTTCACAATCAATATCCCTTGTGCAGAAACTGCAGGTAAACATTATTTCATGTGTAATAGTTGCAAGGGTGATGTGCAGATACAGATAATGCAAAGATGGAAAATGCACATACATACACAAATTAGTATAAATGCAATACTAGACATTAGTTCTTTTTACCCCTAAAAAGTTACTCTATAATGTCACAATCATAGCCTTCTCTCTCCTTGTAGTTTTCCCATGTAATTTTCAGTACATTATTGTCTAATCATTTCACCTTCTCTCTCTTGTCACATGTATTTAAAGCTTTGACCACTTTTTTTTCATTTCATCTTTAATACTCACGTGAGTACTGTAATTCAAATTAGGTAGCTGACCACTTTACACGTCATCTCTCTGTATATATATATATACACGTCATTTATCTCTATATATATGTTCTCTCTCTATATATAAGTCCTCTCTCTCTCTCTCTCTATATATATATATATATACACGTCCTTTATCTTTATATATACGTTCTCTCTCTATATATAAGTCCTCTCTCTCTCTATTTTCATATCAGTTTATATATACGTCATCTCTCTCTCTATATATATATATATATATATACGTCCTCTCTCTCTCTATTTTCATTCATATCTCTCTCTATAATATATACAGCTACTGGGCAACCTCTCTCTCTCTCTCAACCTAGTTTATTTCGAAGAAATCCATGTATTGGAGCTCCAAAAAATGCGTGTATTATAGGTGACGAAAATTTGGATTTATTCCGAAAAAATCCGTGTAGTGGAGTTGACGAAAAGTTTGGATCTCAAGCAACTTTTTTTGTCTCAAAAGCACAAGGTATGTATAATTTTTCCAACAATTCATTTTATACGTTTATTGTAGACGTTAAGTAACACTATCCGTAAAATATTTGGATAAATACTTATCGTGTGTTAATACAATATCTTAGTTCCCCGTATTTTATTTAACGCATAATTTTATAACAGTGAACTAAGTTTATCACTTGTGTAATACAGTGAACTAAGTTACTTTATGTGTTATAGTATTATGTTTATATGTAACATTTACATTGTAAACTTACAAATAAGATGTTTATACAGTGAACTACGACTCCTTTTAGAATATGTTAGAATAAGATGTTTATAAACGTAATTTGTATGATAAATTTCGTTTATTATGTTAATCTTAATTCTAAGTTTAAGATATGATTTGAAATCTGTTACAATATCTTAGTTCTCCGTTTTTTATATAACTCTTTAAATTCCAATAGAGAACTACGATATGGGAGCACAATATGTTATGATATATGTCATCTATCTCCTATTCACGGCATACTGTCTTATTTCTTCGTGTTCATGTATAATTTATCGTTATATAGTGAAATAAGATATGTATACGAAGAACTATGAATGTTTGACATTTTATGTTGGAACAGATTGTCGAATGGATACGAGTAACTATCAAGTACGGAGGTAGCTTTTTAGGTTCAGAATACATAGATGGGGATGAACAATTTGCAGCAATTCCGTACGCCGAACTATCCCTTTCAACCTTAAGAGCGATAATTGAATCGCTTACGCAAAGAAACTCAGTGTGCAGCCCATATTTGCTATTTTCACTAGAGCATAATCGAGCTGGTCGGCTGGTGAAGTCATTAATGACGAACGATGATGATTTACATCGACTCATCAACTATGAGGCAGACCCCATTGTTTGTGTTGTGACGACGAGTTCGGATCCAATCGAGCAATCCATTGACCCCATTGTTTGTTTGCAACTGCTTCCTCAACGTGCACAGGTAAAGTTCGATCATATCGTGCGATAACATTTGGGACGGATCTTCAAGAACATCAAACCATCCATGCGGAAGGTGGTACCCCGTATCTGTCAAACAGTGGTTGTTGATCTCGTCTCGTGCGCGGCGCCATTGTCTAAATCTTTTTAACCCATTGACCGACTGCTTCCCAAGATAACGGTCGAGATGGTTTCGGGTAGAAACATATGGTGACTTAAAAGCATGACTAGGCATTTTCTTTCGCCTACCATGTCCACGTGGACTAGCGACACTATCCATCATAACCGATTGAATCGGTTCAGGATCTATTGGCGTGCCGAAAATTGGATATGAATCTGTGAAGGCATCCTGTAATATGGACTCATTTTCATCTTCTTCCTACAAAATATATCAAATATTCAGAAACTACTTATTTCACGGAACATTGTAGAAATCATATTTCTTCATATTTAAATCATATTTCTCTAACAGAGATATAAATTCACATCCATATGGAGAAATAATAATAAAATTATGATTTTACTGTTTACGTCAGCCTGCTTTTTGTCGTGACGTTTCTTCGTCTGTGCCTCTGATTCCGCCGATAGTCGCTATGCGGAATCCCTTCATCCGCGCCTCGCATTCCGTATATGACAAGGCGACGCTCCTCGACATGCGCACTGGAATGTCTCCGGACTGACTCCGCACGCGCACTTGAATGTGTACGGAAAGACTCTGCACGCACACTCGAATGTCTGCCACCGGACTCGGCATGTGCACTCGAATTTCTACCATCGGACTCGGCATGCGCACTCGAATCCGCATGTGCACTCGAGTGTCTATGACCGGACTCGGCATGCGCACTCGAGTGTCTACCACCGGATTAGGCATGCGCACTCGAATGCTGTCAACCGGACTCGGCATGCGAAACCGAATGCTCACCGGACTTTCTACCCGATCTTTTGCTTTCTAATCCCATCAAATTTTTTCCCCAATTTTTTATCTTATTCCAAAATTTCTTCTCTCTCGGTGTCATATCTTCGGTGTCAAGACTACTCGACCCATCCGAACTTACCGGTTCTTTTTCCTTACCACGTGTGGATCGTCTTTGCCTGGCATGTGGTGAAGTTCACGGGGAGTATGCTCTTGCACGACCGCGTGGACGAGGAATACCCCTCGCACGCGCTGCCTCGGAACCAAAGTGAATGACTTGCGGTTCTCGGTATGCTACTCCAAGCGGATCGTTATCCATTGTGGTCAAAAAGTACGCCGACTGCAACTCAGCATCCTCCTCAATCAGAGAATGGCATTCCAACTAAGGCAAAACAGACAGAAATGCTTATTACTCTATAGTTATATCGTATTTCATCATGTTAAAACCTATGTTACATATTATACAAAGTAAAAGGAAATTAGCATAATTATTTCAGATCATAAAAAAGCATTTATGTAACTGAGGACAAAATAGTATATATTTCTTCATAGTTAAATCTTATTTCTGCAATTATTACAACATCTTACATCTAATACGAAGAAATAATTTGAAAACTGACCTCATCGTCGAAGAAACCAACAAATGTATCTCTGATCAAGGGAAAACGCCACCGTAACACACGTGGAAGCGCATTTGGCTGAATTAGCCTCGCACAACGTTGTCCAAGTAGGGGAATGGACTCGTACGCCCATACTTGTAAGGCCCAGATAGGCCCACTGAAGTGATACGAAACTTTGCATGCGGCTAGAGTGGTCGGCACGAATTGCTTGTAGTGCAACAGCGCTTGGTATGCATATGCACCCCAAGGGAAATGTTTCCATTCGTTTAGGTCGTCCACTAAGACCCGAATGAAGTCATCAATTAACCGAGCGCGAGGGACACACAATATGAGTAGGTGCATAAATAATATGTTGGCAATCTTCAAGTAGTCAGAACCGGTAGCATCTCTTACGGAGTGTTCTCGGAACATTGCCTCCAATTGTTCTAATTTTATTCGGCTATCTCCACAAAAAAGACGCCTAACCCGAATGGCTGAAACATCGTGCTGGATGTTCAGGTCAAATTCAGACGACCCAAACATCAATCCCGTCACTATGGAGAACTCTTCAATACTGAAGTGGAGCATGCGACCGCTCACATTGAACCACAAGCTACTTACGTATGGTGGATCATGACGAATCTTGTGACACATTAGTTGATGGAGAGCTTTGCTAGCACTATACTTCCCCTCCCATCCCATTAACTGTCCGAAAGGGCTCGTCCGAACGAATTCATCGTAAAGCTCAAACCCGCCAATGGCCGTAAGGGTCTCTTTAATCAATAAAATTACATCCCACTTAACATGCGTCATTACTTGCGGCTTTGCCGATCTAGCAGCGTGTCTAACCCAAGTCCAAGGTCTCTGCATGTACATGTGGGAAAATATTAAACTTATTTCTTCATGTTTAGATCATAGCACTCTGTAATTATTTAATAAAGCAGAGAAATAAGAAAATACGTCACAGCAGACAGAGTATTGTGAATAACTGAATTAATAAATCGTCACATTTTTCATATTATTCATCATCATAAATCGATATAAGATTAATAAAGCAAAATCTTCTCTCTCTCTCTCTCTCTCTCTCTCTCTCTCTCTCTCTCTCTCTCTCTCTCTCTCTCTCTCTTCTTTCTTCTCTCTCTTCTCTCTCTCTCTATCGAACTCTCTCTCTCTATCGAACTCTCTCTCTCTCTCTCTCTCTTCTTTCTTCTCTCTCTTCTCTCTCTCTCTCTCTATCGAACTCTCTCTCTCTCTCTCTCTTCTCTCTTCTCGCTCTCTCGAACTCTGTCTCTCTCTATCTCGCTCTCTCGAACTATCTCGCTTTCTCTCTCTCTTCTCTCTCTGGAACTATCTCTCTCTCTCTTCTCTCTCTTCTCTCTCCTCGCTCTCTCTCGAACTCAGTCTCTCTCTCTCTAGAACTATCTCTCTCTCTCTCTCTCTTCTCTCTTCTCTCGACTCTCTTCTCTCTCTCTAGTACTCTGTCTCTCTCTCTCTCTCTCTAGAACTATCTCTCTCTCTTCCATCTTCTGTCTTCTCTCTCTAGAACTCTGTCTCTCTCTCTCTCTCTAGAACTATCTCTCTCTCTCTCTTCTCTCTTCTCTCGACTCTCTTCTCTCTTCTCTCGACTCTCTCTCTCTCCAGATTCAATATGTACTTACCTCATTATCAGTCATTGGAGAAGCGGTGAAACGTTCAGTGGATGAAGAGAGGAAAATATTATGAAGGAGTTATGAGTGAGTGAGTGGACGAAGAAACGTTCAGTTGTGAAGAGAGGAAAATAGCTGTTGAGTTGTGAACAGAGGGTGAAAATATCATAACTGTCGAAGGAGTTATGAGTGAGTGAGTGGATGAACAGTAATGGTAACTGTCCAAGAAGTTATGAAAATATTTTAATATTAATCATTAATACTAATCTAATTATATTTAAATATTTATCGAACAAAATATTTATATGATTTCAAAATATTTATATGATTATATTTATACTTATTTTGGGAAGAATTACAAAAAATAATTACCATCCTAATTATATATAATATTTAATATTAAATATTAAATATATTTTTTAGCGAATAAATATTTCCGTATAATTACCATGTATTTATACGTATAATCTTTCCATATAATCTTCCCATATAATTACCATGTATTAAATATAACAGATGGCCGAATAATTACCATGTATTTAAATATAATTACCGAATAAATCTTCCGTATTACCGAATATAATTATAATCTTCCCGTGTAATTACCATGTATTTAAATATAATTACCGAATAAATATTTCCGTATAAATTACCATGTATTACCTAATTATATTTAAAATTATTGTTGCATTATTGCTGCAATTATTGAAGCATGCTGAGTTCCAATGTATTCTTGCATGGAAAAGAGCAAAAGAGAGTCTACTCCCTTGTAGAGAGCAGCAGGCTGTCTACTTCAAGCAGGGAGCAGTAAGGTGGCAGGAGCAGGCTGTCTCTTTTGCATCGCAGGCTATCTCTTTTGCATCGATTTCAGGAATATATTGACTGAAAGTTGAAAAATAGGGGTTTAAATGTCCAATGTCTAGTATTGCATTTTACAAGTTCAAAGTGTCTATTTTTGACATTTCGAAATAATGGTGTCTATTTTTAACATTCTGCTCATTAAATATACTATTAATAATAGATATGCTGTATGCCAGTGGAGGTAAACAACTTCCAGATTTCAGTCTCATTACCAATATATTTTCTGAGCTGTAAATATACACTGCAAAGAAAAGACGTGAGATTGAGCTAATTAATGAATGAAAACTTGTACTCGTTACTTTGAGTTTGGGGTCAATGTTCATAAATTTGATTTCAATAATGTTTTTATAAATTGAGCCTAGTGCAAATCATTAGTTTAAGAATAGTTACATCTGTGTTTTTTGTGATTAAAGGATTTCGTATGTTGATTGCGGTTTTTGCTCGTTGCTACAAAATATCTTAAAAATTAAAATAGAAATGAAAAAAACTTGGACCTCGTTGTAGTGCAGACACGTTGAATTAGGCTTGTACCTCCCAACTATATACAGCAACGGAGCATTGGTTGAGTGGGACTTGAGTAAAAGCTTGCACTCAAATCTCTCTCTCTCTTCTTATCCTTAAATTTTCTTTGATCAACAATTATACATGCAAGACCTCTTCATAAGAATTTATAACAACTTACTACACTCGTTGAGATTATAGGATGAAATACATTATTGAAGTACCAGCCAGGACAAATTAATTTAATTTCTTTGAAGGTAATAAAAACTAGACAAGTTTTCAAAGGAAAATTTATTACTACAAAAAAATTTAAATATATCAACGGAAATGGCGACGGATATGAATACGGGTCGCCAAATGGTGATGGATTACTGACGAAATCGATGTCGTTTTATTACCAATTATTCTGTACAGATTACACATTGCTGGCATTGGATTTGCTGACGCGTTGCCGACGAGTTTAGCCACGGAATTGACAGTTGTTGAAGTTTACGATGGATATGGCCCATCATTATTTATCATTTTAATTGTTTTTAAGAGACTGATTGGCAAGTGGCAACAGAAATCGTCCAACAGCGATCCGCCAATAAAAAACAGGTCAACGGGTTCGAGAAAGGATCTATTCACTGCAATTGAGAAAGGCTCCCTAGTAACCTAGTTCTCTTTCTCCCTCTCTCGCTCCAAAGAGGCAACCTCCAGCCCTCCAGACGCTCAGACCCCAGCAACCAAACATTTCCCTCTCTTGTTCCACCGGCTCGAAATCCATGTCGCTAGTGATACATCAATTTCATCGCGCTTTACATATTCTTTATGTATTTTATGAATATGCATATTGTCTCGGTTCACTATACCCATCCGTTATGCAGAAACTTAGCATACATATCATATATAAAGATTATGCATAAAATATAAGGAATATGCAAATCCAAATTTTGAATCACGGCTTCAAATCTAGTTGTCTAGTGGCCGTTGTATCGCACCAAATAAATATTGCAATGTTAAAACTTAAATTAGTATAGCAAATCGGTAATAGAACATAGGGAACAAAGATTTCAAGAATAATATTCCTATCAATCTAGAGGGCAAACTTTGGGTTCTTCTAAACCAAATTTGTAACGTAAATAGCAAAAATTATAACAAGAAATTAAAGCGAGCACATATGTAAAAATATGAATAAAGACGGATCCAATAAGATGACCAATCCGGATCTTCTGGCTCATTTTGTGAGGATCACTCAGTGGCCCACCAATTAACCGATGACACGTGTGTTTTTATTGGTAAACAAACATTTTAATATTAAATATATGGTCCACCAATACACGCGTGGCACCGCGTGATTGGTGGGCCACTGAGTGATCCTCCAAAAAATGGGTCAGATGATCTTTTGCGTAAGATGACACGTACGGTTTCACGATCCGCGACACTAAAGATGAATTAATCCCTAAAAATCAACTAGTTATAGGTAGTTATAATTAAACTAATTTGTCCCTTATTCCCCCTTAATTATTCGGTAGCCGTTATGATGGCAATCATAACGGTTACTTCTCTAAACTAGATACACCTACTCTAGTGGGCAATGAATAGGGTTTACACCTAGTCAGCATTAAGAACTAAAATAATCCAATTTAGGAGCCTACTCGTATGGTGGACATCTAATTGTCTCGTACCAAATTAATCTAGTTGTTCTAAGAACAATTTTACTACTAATCTAATCGTATTCCACGAGAAACGGTAGAAATACTAAATTAGCTAGCTTCGAATTAAATTAACCTAGGTGATAAGCCTAATTACTAACCTAGTTCCATAATCCAAGATTAATTCAAAACTTTAGTGGTTAATTATTACTTCTCAAGTGTCACATAATTAAGTATGTGTGTGTTTCACATCTTATCGGACCACTACAAAATTAGCTACACATACTAGTCCGACTGGTTAATCGAACAATAAAATTAAACAGAAAGAGAAAACATGATGTAAATTGACTAGAACATGCACGAGAACAAAATCATACAAACGCGAAATTGAGAACATAAGAATTAAAATGGAAACAAAACTAACTGATTAAAAGTGTGAAATGGACTTATCATTATCTATTGTCATCATCAATAGATGAGATTGATTCTTAATTCTTTTAAGAGTACACCAAAAATCATTTTCGCTTTAAGTTTATTTTACATTCATCAACGAAGGGTGAATATATTTTAGAGTACAATTGACCGTACCCTTTATTTCGGGTTAATCTCTTACAATAATATGATGAAAATATGATAGAGAATTTCATATCCACCAATAATAAATGCACATCAAGATTTCCCGACAAGACTATTATAAGATTAGAGTTCATGTGAACTTCAAAGTGACAGTTGTGAACGGGTGAACGGTGACCCATTTATTTAATTGGATGTAGAAGCTATTAATACTTATATTAATTATGTTTTTTCTGGTGATAAAGAAAATTCGATGATCGATATTTGAGGTTCATATTTAATGAGCGATTTTTATATTATAGTTTGCAAAGCACAAAGTAGATGTGATCATAACTCATTAGTAATTTTTTTTTTAAATCGCTATAATATTGAATTAGTAAATTTCTCATTAAATTATTTGTATGATTCAGTGAATATAAAATTGACTGCCATGTGGGTGAGTTCTATATTACAGAGTAATGGTAGGAAAACTCGCCCTAAACAAGTCCGAACGAGTACTTTGTCATACCCTTTCGATGTACATATAGTTAAACCTCGATAAAGTAATAATTTTGGGACCGAGAAAAAAATATTTATTTAACAAAGTTATTACTTTATCGAAAATTATTTTAGTGCATTGACCCATATCGAGACTGGAATAAATTATTATCTTAGCGAGATTATTACTTTATCGAATATTACTTTATCGAGGTTTAACTGTATAAATTATACATTTAATATGTGATTTTCTTTCATTCTTCTTCTTGATTATTGAGTTAATAAAAAAAAAGTTTATTCTATAATCTTACGATTAAAGTTCGGACTAAGAATTCATATATTTTTTGTTTTATATAATCCGCTACGTATATGCAAGTGAAAAAATATAGTAGAGGTAGAACAAATTTCTACAAGGTTTAAGAATCAATGTGCATCCTTTATTTTTCTTTTATTGAACGGTCAAATTTGAATTTGGTTTCTAATGCATAACATTTTTTTTATGCATAAGTGCAAAAGAGTAAATTAAAGTTCATGCATTGCTCGTTAGGGGGAGTATGCATTGGTTATAAGAAAACTAGCTATAATTCCTAGTTTTCTGATAACGGTTGGTTACATGTGACGAACGGGTTCTTAGAACCAATAGTGGCAATAATAAAGAATAACTAAAAGAGAAAATAATAAACAGAGAGAAATCTAACGCGGTACGATCAATAGCCTATATCCACGGGCGGCATAAAAATAATTCACTAATAAAGAGGAGAATACAAAATGAACCTCCAGAATATGGTTCTAGACCCAAAATTACATTCACACAACAAAATGGATAAGTGTAATGGGTAGAGAGAGTACAATTAAAACTCATAAAATAAAACACATAAATAAAGTTTATTAATCTCTTGATAGTAATAGCGAGACGACGGGAGTATGTTTTAAGGGAACAAAATTTAGATTTTATAATGTTGAGGAGTGCAGAAGTACAATTTTAGGGTGATAAATAATATTTCCTCCGTCTCATAGATTTTGTCTCATTTTCTTAATCTGGACGTCTCATATATATTGTCAGTTTTTATTAAAATTATAAGATCTTAAGCCTAGGATTTAATTTCAATTTGAAAGATCTATTTATTTATACATAACTAACAACTCTCCTTAATAATCGGGCTCAAAAGAAATGAAACAATATCTATAAAACGAAGGGAGTAATTTTTAAAATATATAGTTAAAGTTTACGATTTTTGTAATGTGAAGATTATATGCCTAATTTAGAGTTTACTTACTATAAATTTCCAAAAGTATCTCATTCATACTTATAACCTATAAGCAGTTTTGACCACTTAATTTTAAAAAAGCTCTCACTAAAAAAAAATAGTTGCCAAACACTTCCTTCATATCAAATTTTGAATATTTCTCTCTTAGATTTAGGAAAATTATTAAATGCCAACAGTTACTAAAATTCAACAATTTCAAATACTCATAATCATAGGTGATAATGCCAATATTTGTTTCCAGCAACACAGAAGTCAGAACATAAGAAGTTTCATCGTCTGTGCAAAAACTGTATTTCAGGTAGTAAAAAGGTCGAGCAGAACTTCCAGGTTTGAAATTTGTACCTCTAAATTAACATGAAACAGAAGTAAGACCTGCCAAAGAGTCCGGATGCTTTTCTACGTTAGCCTCAAACTTTTAAGCTTACAAATCAGCTTTAATTTCCTTTCCCCAGCAGTACAGCCCCATCCATTGTCGTTGAGTTCCCAAATGGTGGCTGATCAAAAGGAGTTTGCAACATGGCGAAGTTCGATGGGTGATCATACTTACAGGCTGGTCCGTACTTGCAGATGCCATATCGGTGATAGTGCGTGCAGATGGGCTGATCCTGCATCATCAAGAAGGCAAATAAGACGTAATCAAGATGCAGGCTATCAGCAACATAGTTTGCTTTGATTGATCAGAGCTTTTAACAACGCATTAGCATGTGTCATTCATCGTTGGATATAATGAAGAAGAGGGTTTTGCTTTATACGCTAAATGGAGAATTCATCTGGAACGTTAATGGTTAGGCTCAAGAAAGAACGTTTATCAACACTGTGAAGGCAACATATATGTTTTGTGTGTGTGGGAGAGAGAAAATAACAGAGCTTACAGGTCTAAGAGGGAGGCCTTTGTCGCTGAGAGTGAATGAGTTTACTCTTCCTTTGTTCATATGATTCTTCGGGTGATTAAATTTGCAATGTGACTTGAATTTGCAGTCGCCAGTTTTCAGGAAAAAATTGCATTCTGGTTCACCAGGACGCTCTGGATATTCTTCGAGTATCATATCAGGATGCTGGTGCATGGGAAAGTTGATATCAACTGGCAGATTATTCATGGCAAATGCTGGGGGTGTTGGTAGCCCCTCTGATACAGGGTAAGTTGAAGTCTGAAACAAGTCAAAAATGAAAAGAGATCAGATAAGACGCTAAAACAGTATAGCCGTCAGGCACCCTCAAAATCAAACCCCATCACACGCAATCATAAAGACGTTACACATGCTGATGAGAATTATCAATTAGCCATTATTCCAATTGCCTTCACAGTGTGATGTGGAGAGCCAATACATGGAATAGTAATAAGATCTTAATCCGCAATTCAACATATTGCTCACTGACCTGCATCAGCATTTACTAACGAAACAATATTTAACACGTTATTGAGCAAATGACACTGTTATTCAGTTTTCACTGAAAAAAAAAAAGAAAAAAGGATCAACCTGGTGAGATGTCGAAAATGGAGGTAACAATCATTACAAATTTCTAGATTTTTGGGCCGTTCAGCATGACACAGTTTATAGGTAATGAAAATCGTAACAAATAAAATAGTCAGAGTTTGTTGTTATTGACCACTTCAGTTATACAGCAATTTGACCCTTCTATGAACTATGTATAGTACTCATTTGATAAGTTGATCATCTACCACAAGACACCACATACAGAAATAGGTCAATTAGAAATCTAGAATATGCATAATGACTGAGGAAGTAGGCATCAGAAGATTTTGTCATAGCTTACAAAAAGAAGACATCAGAAGATTTTGTACATTCTAATCGTATATTCAACTCCCTACTCTACTCCTTCCTGTTCCCCAGAATAAAACAAAAATTAGCGAAGGTGAAAAAAAAGAATCCACTGGGTACAGAACCCCATGACTATAGAATTAGGTAGCATCAAGGAAAGATCAACAATAGCGTTCCATACATCACTTCAACTTTCATATAAAAACCAATTAATTATATTCAGAATAACTCATTACCTATCCAGAAACACTTGTTCCTGAAAAGGACAAAACACAAACCCACCACACAGATACATTCACAGAGGTTCACACTACATAACGATGACAAGAAAAACAATTCCGACAAATTTTGCATAGATATTTGAAAACCTCAACTGCAAAACATTTAAATAAAAAGAAAACTAATACTGAAATTAATGAATCATACATTAACATAATTAGCAAATATCACCTGAAACCCATTCCAATCTTGACTTGAGTTTGGAGCAGCTTGGGATGGAGGAAACATGACTGGTACGAATGAAGAAGTCTCGTTGAATGCTCTAGGTGAAGACCAAGAAGAGGAAGATGATGAGGAGACAAATTTTGATGGAAAAGGGCCATTATTTCTATATCCAGAAGGGGAGTCCCCGCCAACAGTGACAGGATCAGGATGATGAAATCTACAATTTGATCCGTATTTGCAGGATCCAGTGCGCATGTAGTAAGGGCATTCTTTTTCTCCCTGTGAGAGATTACTATTTCCAGATTAGGAGCACCAACAGATTGAGTAAAATAAAACTAGTCAAACTTTACTTAGGATAGTCAAACTATTCAAACTTTCTTATCACCACAACACTTCTAGAAATGAGAACCAATTTTTTTCTAAGAGCAGCTATTTGAAACTAACAGCTATTGTCATAGCGTTCCAGTTTTTACTGTATCAGGTTTCATGAAATTCAGCATTCTAATTACGCTGCATTCCCTATTGACCTAAAAATATTTTTGAGCCAATCGATACAATTAGTTGCTTAATTAGGAAGTAAAGAATTGCAATATGAGTAGAGCAAAACCTAGATAATAGGAACACAATCCAAATATACATGAAAAAATTTCAAAGTTTGCAGAAGAGCCATACAATTCGAATTGGCAACCCTAAGAAGTTGAACTCTGAAATTTGGTTTGTGGAGCTTCTGTCTGAACCGTGAGTGTATTTACAATCCTTTCCATATTTGCACCCACCTGATGTCAGGTAATACTGCATTACATACAATTAAATAGCTTCATCAGGTAAAAATGAACGGAAAAACTCAACATATGTATACAGCGAAAGAAGAAAAATGATGTGCTTTATGCTTCAGAAAAGGAAATAGACAGAGAAGAACCAAGAAAAAACATTAATGATCAGATAATTTACAGTGCAGGAACTGCAAGAGCAGACATTTGGCTTTCACATGCATATTGTTCAAACAAGGGTTGAGCCTTGGTAGCAAGAACAAAAGACAGGCTTTCACACAAAATCTAGCAAGAAATTATCAAGAACCACTTTGAAGAAAGTAAATCCATACAGACACTATGAACAATATAAAGCAACTATATATTTGTTTCGGCAAACAAGTGTAATAATAACCTTGCATTCAGTCTGTCCTGCCCTTTCTGAGTTCTCTTCCCTGTGATTTTCTCTCTCCTTAACATCCTGCAAAAAACAAACATTTTTATAATGATTGAAACAAGTAACAATGACTACAAAATGATGAACTATGATCTATCCAAATATGCAAATGGACCTGGTTCTTTCTCCTAGGAGGGTGGTTAAACTTGCAATTCAACCCAAATTTACACGACCCAAATTTCATATAAAATGAGCAATCATCTGCATCAGGTCTCATTGGATAGTTAACCCTCCTCCGGCTATTATTCTGGTTTATTCTCCCTATATTTGTCACTCCATCGTCCAACTTACTAGAGACAATACCCTCCTTGTCCTCATCACCATCAATCTGATTTTCATCTTCGTCATTACGCGAATCTTTTCCATCATTTTCTTCATCCTGATCTCCCTTTTCTACTGTTCCAAAAGAATCCCCTTTCTCCTCATCAACACTTTCCAATATCTCAAGGGCCCTCTCGGTTTCGGCCTGCTGGATAGTAAACTCACACAAGTCTCTCTCAATAGCATTCTGCATTTCCATCTCTTCATCGTCGGCGGCGATTTCGCTCACCATCTCGGCCATCACCGCCGTCGGCTGATCACTCTCTCCACCCGGGGCAATTTCGGGAGTCTCCGAGTGCTGGATCTCGACAACATCAGGGGAAGGTATGGTCGTATCGAACGGAGATGCGTCATCGAGCAAAGTTCCTAAACCTACCTTCTCGATTGGGAGTTTTTCAGAGGTTGATGATGGTGATTCAGCCATGGTGGCCCCTCCGCATTTCATACCAAAATAAAACCCTAGATCAAACAGCTGCTGCTCCTCTTTCACTGATGAAATGATTTATGGAGGATAAAATCGAGCGAGAATATGTGTGGAATTGAAATTAGTGTGTTGTGCGTGTGGAGTCCGGACAAGGGGCAGAGAGTTGAATTGGAGAAGCACAATCTGCTACCTTTTCTCTCTCTACAATGTAGGCTATGTACGTAAATATACTGGATATATACGCGAGTTATTTAAAAAAATTTAGAATATTACTCCTAGATAAATATTAGGGTTATTTGCCTCAAAATACACCAACTTTCTTCATTTTCCCGTTTTGCACACGAACTTTAAAATCCGCCCGTAAATACATAAACTTTCGATTTGTTTCAAATTGCACATGATGTAGAATTTTCCCCAAATTAAAGCTGACATGGCAATCGGAAAATCCTACATGGCTTTGCCGGCCAGTATACTAAACGATGTCGTTTTATTCATGTAATTAAACTAGCTATTAACTTGAAACAGCGTTGTAATTTATTAAAGATTATCAGAATTGGTATTATTTTCTTTTTTCTTTGAACTCCCAATTTCTTCTTCGCATAAGCCCTCTTCCCTCTTCCCCTCACCACCGAGCCGCCGCTCACCCCCTCACACCAAGGCTTCGAGAATTGAGAATACCCGGTAAAGAAAAAGCTTCTAACTAAAGGCGCTACCTCTGCCTCTTTTGAAGACACCTTTCGTAAGGGATTCGTCGAGGATAGGGTTCCGCAAGCCGCCTCTCTTTTTTGGAAATTGGGACTTTCAGTTTTGTTAGATGTTCTTGTGGAACTTTTGTACCCAGTGATATCTTTACAGGTAATTTTTCTGTGTTCCATGCTTCTACAGTTCTCTATTTTGATACCTTTATAGTAAATTGTTTGAACAAAAAATGCATATCGTTTGCCGTTTCATTGCACTTTTGTTTGTTCATCAATTTTTGTGCGACCTCTTTTCATGAGATAGAAAAGTGGCCTTGACTGGGTCTAGTACTGTTGGCTTCAGGTTGAAACCCAAAAACTTATATGAAAACAAGCAGCTGGAAGATTGTTGTTTCTTTTTCTGCTAGAGTTGATTAAATAGCCCTTGAAGGGGTATATATACATTTGTTCCTTATGAAGCATTTCCCCTTTTGACGGAGGATAGTTAAAGGCAGTTCTATGATTTTTAATAAACTAAGCAAGGTGCTTGTCCACTAGAACTTTATTCGTATTGACATGTCTATTCTAAAACTTAATTGTGTTGATTATGGCCATTGAATTTTTTGGGTCCCTGGATTTGATCGTCGACAATAAATTCAACATTCTTCAACCGGCAGGGTCTTGAGATGCATAATAATTTATCATGCAATTGCATAGTTGTATGAATATGACACTGCTGATTAGGTTTATTTCTTCTTTATCATTGTGTACCATGCATGCTCTGCTATTCACTACTTGAAAGAGGATCCATTTGCATATGTTAATGATTATTACACAGTAGAAAGATATAGAATAGCATACAGCTTCGGGTTGGAACCGGTTAGGGGTGAAAAAATGTGGCCGGAGGCCGAGGGTTATCCTATACAACCACCATTCATTAAGAAGATGCCGGGTAGGCCTAAGAAGAAGAGAGTCAGAGATCCTCATGAGAGAGATAACAAGAATCCAACCAAGTTGAGAAGATGTGGAGGTCAGATGACATGCCAAAAATGTCAGCAAAAAGGACACAATCAAAGAACCTGCAAAAATGAGGCAGTTGAGAAGAGTACAGAAAAGGTAAGCTAACTATCGTGATGTGCAAATAATTTAATTTTTGTGACTAATATTTTACCTTGTTTATTGTAGAGAAAAGTTGGAAGGCCTCGAAAAAATACTACAATGCAAATTGAACACTCAAGTGGTAATCAACTTGCAGTGTCAACCTCTGATCGAACAGTCATTGCGAGGGAGAGAGCCACTGCGAGAAGTGGCATGGGAGTGCTAAATTGCACAGATACTGGAAATATATACATGCAGGTATGGTCTTCAGTGTTTTAACCATAAAATTTTGTGTAGTTCAAACTTATTTAGCTTAAATGATCTTCATTTGCAGATGAATCATCAGAGGAAGGTGGTGTTTGTGAACCCTCCAAGCAAACTACCATCAAGAAGAGCACCACGTGCATCAGCTTCTGAAGCGTCTGGGACTACGACCGACATCCCCACCACTCAATAAAGTCACCCCTCTAAGCTTATGTTTGTCGGCATGGACAGATTCAATATGATAGATTGTTATGATAAAATATTGTTTTCTACTATTTTTCCGAATTTTAATTCAAATTTTGTCATCCACTGATACTTCATAGTATGACTCCACTATAAAGCTGTTGGATTTTTTGAATGAAGTTGGATTTATTGAATGAAGTTGGGGGCAGTTTATGGAAGAATTGTATGATAAGTGAAGCTTCTGCATCTTTTTATGAAATGAAAGAAAAGGGTACCCCTTCCTGATGCAGTAACCTTTGAAAGAATTATGAATTTGTATCTTCGTGTCGATTTACATGTCTTGAACGAGATTATTAATTTTTCCTTTTCATCAGTTGCCTCAAAGACCGTGAACCAAGGCAATATGAACTTTATGTATAAATTGGAATAAAATTTTAAGTTTTTGTACAAATCGAAATCAAATTGAAAGTTCATGTGCAAAACGGGAAAATTCACAAAGTTTGTGTATTTAAATTTCAGACTTTTGCTTCAATGCTGACTGGACAGCCACGTGTGCGGACACGTCAAGTCGGAAATTGTCACGTCAACTTTGATTTCGCCGGATTTTTGACCGGTGTGAAATTTGAAACAAATCGAAAGTTTGTGTATTTACGGGCGAATTTTAAAGTTCGTGTGCAAAACGGGAAAATGAAGAAAGTTGGTGTATTTTGAGGCAAATAACCCTAAATATTAGTATTCAAATTTGAATAAATTAAAAAAAATTATTAAAAATTGAATGATATGATTGTGTTTTTACTATAAAAATTGGATTAACTAGTCTTTTAATAATACTATCATATTAATTAGACTCATAAAAGTTAGTGAAATATTTAATTTTATATAAAAAAATTATTATTTAACATATAAATTTGGTATAGACGGAAAATAAATTATTAAAAATTGAATGATATGATTGTGTTTTTACTATAAAAATTGGATTAACTAGTCTTAATAATACTATCATATTAATTAGATCCATAAAAGTTAGTGAAACATTTAATTTTATATAAAAAATTACTAATTAATATATAAATTTGGTACAGACGTTAAGAGAAAAGAGGCATATAAATTTGGGATAAAGGGAATACAAATTTTAAAGGATAGATTTCTTATATAGATTTTTGTTTCTATAATAAAAGTTTATAGAAGGATATACATATTTTAATTATGAAGTAAATTTTCCATCCACTTTGTACAGAATTACTCCTACGCATCTGAATATTTAATACCAACTACCAATTCTATTACTAGTACTTTGACTTTTTCGAAAAAGTAATAATTAATGATCGAGAACGGAGCAAATTAATTTGTAAGAGAGGTAGATATAATTCAATGTTAATATTAGCAACAAAATGCATTGAAAGCTCACTATTTTAACACACTAAAGAAACTCTACAATATTTCCAAGAAAATGTAGTCAAATACACTTACTTTTTATTAATAAAAAAAACTAATCACTGTATTAACAACAAATAATTTCAAAGTAATACACGAATTAAAATGGTGTTAAGTTTCACTAAGAGGGTGTTTGCAAACAATTAAAATTTTGAATTTATGACTTAATTTAAGGAAAAGTTGATTTTGAGTGTTTTCAACAACTTAAATTCTTCAAAATTCTCTAAATTTAAGTTGAATAAGTTGAATTTGGTTTTAACCAACTTCTCCAACTTAATGGCATATTTGTAATTTCGGATAAGTTATGATTTGACATCTTACTTATAAATCTCAAAATAAGCTACTACAGTATAAATTTTGCAAACACTATTTTTTCAATTTTTTCTTCTTTTAAGCAGTTTTTGCAAACACACCCCAAATTCTCTAATAAGACACTTTTACCAACTTCTCCTTAATTTAAGCACTTAAAAAAATTTAAACTATTGCAAACACCCACTAAATAGTGCCGAAAATAGAAAGTTCTACTCTAAGTTGACTCTTTAGAAAAAAAATGATAAAATCTGAAAATTAATTAAGTTCTCTAAGGCAAGGAGCAAGGAGTAGTATGCGCAGCCTATAGTAGAGTTTTCCAAATTGTTTTAACTCACATTACTCATCATGTGATTACAATAATAATAATTCGTAAGTAACTATCGAAAAAAAAAACTCGTAAGTTACATTAAATTGCATAACTCTAAATTATAACTCCCAATCTTCGCAAAAAAAAATTTAGTTAATATTTTTTTCTTTCAAAAGTTAATATGATTAGAACATTCATTTTCAGATATTTTTTCCCTACATTCTTAATATCGGGTAGACTGTCAGTGGATAGGAAAAAAAATCATAGAAGCTTAACGACGGGTGTAATATTCTTGAAAAAGTCATAATAATTGAAAGCATTCGAAATAAAATAAGATTATATACCTTTTAGAATTAGACAAATTGACAAAAATGATCCATAAACTATGTTAGTTTTAACGAATTAATTTTAATATTTTTTAAGTTAATTGGTCCTCAAATTATGATAGTTTGGATGAATTTGTTTTTTTGTTAAATTTGAAGTTAATCAACCATTAGTAATAGAACATTTACAGAATAAAAGTTTTAGGGATCAATTCATATAATTTTTAAATTAAAATTTAACTTTTTTTTAAAATATTTTTTTTTCAAATTATAATCTTTTTCAAATTAAATTTTTAATTAATATTTTCAAATAAAAATTTGATAAGAAAAAAATTCAATTAAAAACTTAAATAAAAATTAATTAAAATAAAAAATAACTAAATCTAAATTAGTAGTAATAGTTTTAGGGACCAATTCATTCAATTTTTAAATTAATTTTTTTTAATAAAATCTTTGGTAGGAAAAAAAATAATTAAATAAAAAACTTAATTAAATCCTTTCTCTGCAGCCGTACCAAGGTCACGCCCGTCATCGCAACAACAAACTCCACAAGCTCGTCACCCTCATCTAGACCACCCTCTTCCAATCCTCCGCCTACGTCTTCCTCCCATATCCTCGGACGACATCTCCGACCTCGAAGAACACAACACCTTCCATAAATGATGTGTCGACCCGCTCTCCTCCTCCGCCGTCAGAAGCAAACTATTAGTTAATCTTGATTTATTTAATTTTTTATTTTTAATTAAATTTTGTCTTAGTCCAAAATTATTTGAGAAAAAAACTACTTAAAAATATTTGAAAAAAATAATTAAAAAAAATTTTTTGAAAAAAAAACTATTTAAAAATGTGGATGAATTGATCCTTAAAGTTATTATTAATTAATTAAGATTTAATATTTTTAATTAATTTTTTATATCAAATTTTTTTATTGAAAAAAAAATAATTAAAAAATTTATTTGAAAAAGATTATTATAATTTATACAATTATTTGAAAATTAAAGTTAAATTTAATTTAAAAATTGGATGAATTCGTTCTTAAAACTTTTATTTCGTAAATGTCATTATGACTAACAGTTTATTAATTTAAAATTTAGTAGAAGGATTAGTTCATTCAAAGTATTATTGTTTTGGGACCGATCAACTAAAAAAATATTATGAACCAATTAATCCAAACTAGCATACTTTATACCATCAAATGAGTGGTGCCTATTTAGAATTTTCCATTTGAATAGATGCACCCTTATAACTTTTTATTTTTATTACAGGTAACATTTGTGAAATTAATAAAAAGATCTAGCTTCCTTTTTTATATATATTTCCTCTATCCCAATAAACATTACTTGTTTCCTATTTTGAGTTGTCTCATTAAAGTTAATTTGTTCGTTTTCCAATATAAAATAACATTCTAATAATTTAGTGAGTTCACTAACTTTATACATAGTTACTTTTTTTAATCTCTGTGTCGAATTCAAACAAATTATGTTTATTGAGACGGAGGGAATGTGTATTATGAGTAGTGTGATATATAATAATAAAGATTAAGAACAAAATTCTGATTTTCTGAACTCGTAACAATTCGACAAAAATTAAAATTTTCATTGTTAAGTCATTAGAAACGCAATTTTGCCCCTTTAATATATGCTGCCGCTCTGAATTTGGGAGCATAGAGTAGCATTCGTTATTCTCAATGAAATGATTATTATTAGTACATATATAAAAATGGATCAAAAATTGATCGGGATAAATAGGGTCATTTACGTGATTTCAACAAAAAATAAATTTTATATTTTACCTAAACTATCCTTATAAATAATTTAGCTTTTAGATTATGTGGTTTCTTCCTTTGCAAGAGTTTAGTCTAGCTAAGTATTTATCTACTTTTTTTTAAAACTATATTAGTAGTTTTTAACTTTGCAAAATTTGATTTTTATGTGAGCTTCTCAAAAGCATCAATTGCGATGTTTTTAGTGTTTAAAAATAATATAATTTCAAAAAATTAAAAATAAACACAATTATCTTAAACATAATATAAGAAGGTAAATTGGCAAAATAGTCATCAAACTTCACGTTTTTGCGAATTTTGTCCTCAAATATTTTTTTTTGTTTTTTTGACCCTCAACTCCTTGTTTTTGCGATTTTAGTCCTACCGTTAGATTTTCCGTCCATTTTAACGGTAATTCAATTTTAATTTTAAAAAATAAAAAATTAAAAGGGCAAAATCGGAATTTTTATTTATACGGACCAAAATTGCAAATGAAGAATTATTTGGGACTTATTTAGCAAAATTAAATAGTTTAAGGACTGATTTCACAAATTTTACACAAATAAGCTAATTGATTCGTATCGACGAGATTTTGCATTAAATTTGTTAACTCCGCGCGCCGCACCAGCCCCGCCCCACGCCGCCGCCGGGAGAGCCGCCGCGAGTGCGAAACGGCAGAGCATTTGCACGTGACTAAACAAGCAGTCCCCGCGCGCTCTTAGCCTTCGCTCCGGCCGTCCTCTACCTCCTCTCGGTAGTCCCGACGTCGCCCAGACGTTTGCCGTGAAGAATGGCAGTTGACGTTCTTGCAGAAGCAAAGAACAAGCGCTGCCCGTCGCCGTCGTCTCCGTCGCCCAAATTCTCTCTTTTTGAGTTGTGATTCGATCAATTGAAAGAGGTGAAACGTAATTGGAACACTTACGACCACCGTGTAACGGATTCCGACCGAGATTAGTTCATCAATTTTCCGAATTCAAACGATTCGCCGGAAAGAATTCATAGTGAGTAACAAACTTCATACGTCGATTTCGGTTCCGTCTGGGATTGGATGACCCCTTACGACCTATTAACGAGAAGCTCGTGAGACGAGGAATCCAGCGGTTTAAGTCGATCGTCGATCGGACATCGAACGCGCCAGGAATCGCCGCTGCAAGATGCGGCTGAACCCTAGAAAACTAGGGTTTTTGTCCAATTTGGGGTTTCTTCTCCGTCTCTAATTTTGAGCTTCCCGGACCAAAAAAAACAGTACAGAAATAGTACAAACGGCAAATAAAAGTAGACACATTGGTCCTATCAATTACTGTAGCGCCCCAATTTTTATAACTTAACTAGGGACGCTACTTCATACTTAACATGCATATTTCAACTCTTTCAAAACATTTTCATTCAATAGAATCATTGAAAAACTCAATTTATTTTCATGATAAATTAGTTTTCGAAAATTATATGCACAGTTCATGATAAAACTAGTTTTGATGCATTAATAAGTTTCATAAATCCTTATTCGTATGACCATCACCACCAACACCTCTACGCATCGGCCGAGCCATTTCCTGAAAAATATTAAAATAATAGGGATGAGTACGACTACTCAGTGGGAGATGTACACATTTATCAGAATTATAAATCACACCGATAAGACATGAAAAATTAGATCATGCAAAGGATACTCGGTCACACAGACAACATGAACTTTTCAAACAGTCCGATTTCGACTAACGGCCGGATTTTGACCGATTTTCATAGAGGATCCGATTTCGATCCTAGGGCCCGATTTCGACCCTTCCTTTCATTTAGGATCCGATTTCGATCCTAGGGCCCGATTTCGACCCTTCCTTTCATTTAGGATCCGATTTCGATCCTAGGGCCCGATTTCGACCCTTCCTTTCATGCTTGTCATAAACACATGAAATATCGAACATAACATATAATAAAGATAAACGGTAACATTCCCCACCTTAACCTTGACTTGATGAAAATAATGGATATCAATGTTTAAGTCCTGCGCGCCGATCCTATACATGGAAATTTATCTTAATGCCTCTACATGGAATGTCATGCATGCATTTATAATTCAAATAATTCATAAATACACATAGATCAAAATAATCAAACAAATGTATATTATACATAATCCACTTATTAACATGCAACTTTAATGGTTTCACATAATAACAAACTTAAGTATATTAAATATAATCTAACTTTTATTGACAATCCATTCGTGCATTGAGTAATCCATCAATTCATGAATTTAATAAAATCATAAAAGTATTGTTCTAAAAATTATAGAACTCAAACATGAACAACATATTACATATACCATCATAATAAAACTTATCATGATCAACAATTCATTTAATAATATCTGAAAACTTTTATTTTTTAATCTACATGCATGTTGACAAAATAATCTGGCACATCAAGAAATAAATTAACAAATAAATACCAAACGTATCCTAAAAATTCTATATTTTTAACATGAATGACCTAACATGTATTATATCCTATTAATATTCAGCATAGTCGAAAACAACTCAAAGAAAATATGAAAAATAATTTTCCTATCAAGCTTATGGACATGCTGTCAAAAACTGGCAGGTTACGAATAACAATTTAAAAAAAATACTTATCATGATTGAAAAATTCTACAAAAATAATAACGTATACTAGACATACCTATAAAGACAACCCTAAATATTTTCACGATAATACGACGACGGGAAGATATGAAAATAATTCTTGAAACAGTTCGCAGATATGCTGGCAGATTTTCGAAAATTTATGGGATGCTTTATTATGAGCGACTAAGGGGTATTTATAGGCCTAGAAATCATTATCTAAATATTCCTAATCCTATAAGGTATCAAATATATTTTATCCATATTTATTTTCGTTCTCATATAATTTATATAGAATTTAATATATCACTTACCGTATAAGAGATTCAATCTTAGATAAATTAGGATATGGATAACCACAACTAGATTTTATCCTAAAATATTTATATCACACATAAAATATCTATTTTAACCATAAAATATAATATAAAATTATTTCCTAATAACTTAATACAATAATAAATATTATATCCTTTTATGAATCCTAGTTGGTTTAGTAATATTATTCTTGCCTAATAATTCTAACATGATTTCTAAATAAATAAATAAACAATATAATCATAATATGATATAAACAAACACATTCAAAGTTCAAAATAAATTTACATAACAAAAAATAACATAAATGCTTCAATTTTCATTTAATTTCTAAGGCGCGACTTACAGAACTAAAACACTTGATAACATGCATGAATAGATATGCAATGCATTTTATATTGAAAATTTCGGGGCGTTACAATTACAAATTGGCAAATTTAATGCAAAATATCATCGATACGAATCAATTAGCTTATTTATGTAAAATTTGTGAAATCAGTCCTTAAACTATTTAATTTTGCTAAATAGGTCCCAAATAATTCTTCATTTGCAATTTTGCTCCCTATAAATAAAAATTCCGATTTTGCCTTTTTAATTGTTCATTTTTTAAAATTAAAATTTAATTACCGTTAAAATGGACGGAAAATCTAACGGTAGGACTAAAATCGCAAAAACAATGAGTTGAGGGTCAAAAAAACAAAAAAAAAATGTTTGAGGACAAAATTCGAAAAAACGCGAAGTTTGAGGACTATTTTTGTCAATTTGCCATATAAGAAACATCCTTGTTTGCAAAATCTTTTTTAAAAATGTTTATCTACTTTTTAAAGGTATAAACAATTTTTTACTTTTTGCAAAACTTTGTTTCCTACAATGGCTTTTGCTAAATTAAGCAATCAAACTACTTAAAGCATCAATTATGATGCACAATTTATGGTGATTAAAATATCATAAATTCTAGAACTATAAAAAATAGCGGCTTTTTACTATATATAGATCCAAATCATATATATATATATATATATATATATATATATATATATATATATAAAGTTTTTTATATAAAAACTTTTATATAAAACTCTTTGCATTTTTGATAAAATACTTTTTCACCTTAAACAAAAATAAATAAAATTATTTATAATGAGCACGCATAACTTATGAGCAAAATCAATTAAGAATTTACTATAGGGTATGTACCCAATACCCATAATCTATTTTGTTGACTCAGATTTTATATTTTATAAACATAACTATTTTGATTATTTAGATAATCAAGCATATACATCAATATGAAAATTAGAAGTTTTAATGAATTAGCTTTTTAAGAAATAAAGTAATTTATTCGAGCAAATGAGCAAATAAGAATTTAATTTACGATATGTGTCCAATACTTGTTACAGTTAAATCTTAATAAAATAATAACTTCACTTAGATAATATTTTCTTCCAGTCCCGACTTGGATCAATGTACTAAAGTTATACTTTTGATAAATGTATTAAGTAATAAAAAAATTTAAATCCTTAAGGTCCCAATGAAAATTTAAAGTAATAATTACTGAAAATATATATAGACAATTATAATACTACAATAGTACAATAATCGTTTCTTCTAAATATATGCTTCCACAATTGATGCTTTTTCTTCCCACCTAAACCAAAACTATCATCGTTAACATTCTGCAAAGTTTATAGAACTTCTAAATATTTTGCTCGTGTTGTAAAAATTAATTATTTAAGGTGGTTATTATTGAAATAAACATTTTAATAACACGATTATAATAATGTACTATCATCTCCTTTAGGATCATCCTCTTCATCGTCATTACCGTTCATAAGTGTTTCAATAATTTCTTCATTCATCGGTAATTACATAGTTGCATAATTCTCGATAACTAAAAGATCTTGAACATTCATAGCATTTCTGTAGCGTAAATTAGAGATGATATTACTTAATCTTTGATATATTTATCTAATTCATTTTGGTAGATCATTATCTATTGAAAGAATCTTGTAATGCCGAAAACATATTTCTTGGATGATTTTAATATAAGCAAAAATAAAATTTTCATTTTTTATGTATATGAGCTTTGTTCTTTTATAAAATCATTGAGTTTTTTTAATTGAATAATTTGACTTGTTTTATAATTAGTGCATATACAATAGACATTTTTAACATGATTTTACTAAAGCAAATGCTAAAGCTTTTTATTTTTTAATACTTACACAAATTAAGTTATTAAAAAAAGTAAATTTATTACAGATATTTAACTTGTTATATATCATAAATTTCTCTTAAAAATAATGAATATTCATTTACGATAATTGAATAACTCGAATATTTTTTTTCGATTTCAAGTACTCCTTTTGTCCCATTAATAATGACCCCTTGATTTTCCGGCACGAGAAAAGTAGAATAAGTAATAAAGTAAGAGAGAAGATGAGTGAGATGGTGAGAGAGTGAATAATAAAATAGGTGATTTTTTTTTAATAAAGAGTCATTTTAAATAAAATAAATTAAAAATAAAAAATGGTCACTATCAATGAATAAGGGACTATATTACTTTAAGAGGTTTAACTCTAGTTTTTTTAAGACGCGGCTCGGCTGGATGCACAATGTCGCGCTGCAATTACGAATTAGCCTCATGGCCTCATCTCTGATTTTATATTTTCTGGTTTTCCTTTTCTTCAAACCCCATTCTCCTTCCCTATGTTATTAAAACCGGTCCGGTCATTGACCCGGAAAAATTAATTTTAGTGGTTCAACCGGTCGAACCGGTCGAACCGGTGGGTCAACCCGGTGTAACATAATAAATATTAAATATCTTTTAATAATACTAATAAATAATATAAATAACTTAAAAATATAGAAAATCTAATATTAACATAATTTGAAATAAATTAACCTAGCATTTTCCATGTCCAAACTCTAAACTTCATAATAAGAATGACAATAAAAGATTGTTGGGTGATGATTCCATCCTCAGCACTGTTTCACTCAGTGGGAAATGATTCGGTCTTAGACACTGATCTTAAGCTCAGTAGCCTTGTGCTCTGTACTTGTCTGAAGATTTGAAGATCCCAAAACCCTATCTGAATGATGAACCATTCCCTTGTATCTGTTTTGTCTCTGAAGTTTCAGACTCAGTAGACACTCTGCTCTGGTCAAGGCGCTCGCAGCTTATCCGCCTCGGCACCGGTGCGAAGACTCAGATGATCTTGGACTTAGCGAGAGCAAGATATCGAGAGAGTCGGTTGAACCGAACTCGGCGGGAGTAGTTCACCTGGACTCGTAGCTAATCTTCGGTAGACTTATCTCGGCAGCCTATCTACCGAATGCAAGGTCGGACTCAAAGAACGGCAGATAATCTTCGGGGACTCGGAATCTTTTGAAAGACAATCAGCATTGTCATGTACGAGGAAGAGAGAAGTCGGCTTCGATCCGTCTCGAAGTTTGTGCTTGTCTCAACCACTCCATCCACCTCGACGAATGACAAGCATACACATGTCTTCTCACCGCTAAAGCCTGCAATCAACCTTTTACCTAAAAAGGTGGGAAAGTACACTGTTACCTACACCAAAAGAGCCGTTTGCTACCAAAAAGAGAGAGAGAAGAAGATCGTCCCCAACGGATCTATTTCAATCTCTGCTCTATAAATAGAGGGATCATTCAAGATTTGAAGCTCACCTAGAACACGAGAGAGCGCGAAAAACGAGCGAATTCCAAAGAACAAAGTCTTAGCAAGAACTTGAAGAACAATCTCCGGCGAAAGACTACATTCTAGCTCATAGGGAATCAAGCTAAACCGACATATAAAGCCTCTAGTATCCAAATCGACGTTACACGAACTCAAAGCTTACCTTCAGCTGTTCGTCGATCTAGAAGCTACTCTCATATTCCCTATCCCTCTAACCCTAAGCTCAACTGTTCTTATCCATAGCTTAGACGAAGGAGTTCACATTTGAACCAATCCTTATTGTATAAGGACTCCTTCACTGTTGGAGAAGTTTGTCAAACACTTTAAGTTTGATAATGTTGAAAACTGAGACTTGGATCAGTATAAAAACCAAGACGCGGCTTTGCCCGAGTGTGTAAGCCGACCGAGACTAACTCGGGATAATAAATAGCCTCCCGATCATTCGGGACAGTGGGACGTAGGATTTGAGCGATATCCGAACCACTTTAAAAATCCCGTGTCTCTTATCGCTTTCTTAATCGTTGCATTGATTTTACTATTCATACCGAACATCATATTTAAAATCAATCAACCGTCTCAAAGATACCGAACTTTTAATCTACCGAACCGAGACTTAAAACGTTTTCTCACAAAAACTGATTTGGGCCTACACTATTCCGCGCACTGAAATCTTACCGTAGATACTGAATTCTGACCTAGTCAGTTAGCAGATCTCAGCTGAGTCAGTACTCTTAGCCTTTAACTCGATTCGTAACGGTTGTGCAGTCTGGCCGAACCGTTTCGCCGACACCATCCTGAATAGGACTGTTCGTGTTCGAAGTTGAGAAATCGAATCAGGTGTATTCACCCCCCCCTCTACACCTGACCGTACACTCGGGACCAACAAAGATCATACCAAATATTCAAAGTTTCAAACATCATGGGATGTCTATAAAACTAGAAACAAATTGAAAAAAAAAAGTTTGAAGTCCACTCTTCATTCATCAAATCCATAAGTATCTGGATATCTTTCATGTTGAAATTGGGTATCATCCAATTGATTCAAATCAACTTGTTCATTAATCATCTCCACATCAACATCTTTCTCTTGGTTGCCTACATATTTATGTAAAACCAAAATATAAGGAACCTTTTCAAACATTAATAAATAATAAGATTATAGTATAAAAGTAAACCTGTAGGTGGTTGTGAACTTTCTATAGTAGAAAGATTTTCCTCAATTAGAGCATCAAGTTCATCGGCATCAAGTTCTCCACTAGGCTCTTCATCCACAACCCAAAACTCAACTTGATCTATGCATTCATAATTGATCGGATCATATGATCTAGATTTTTTCCCACTACAATGCACAAAAGGTTAGTAAATAAAATAATTTTCCGACATAAATGAATCAATACCAAAGAAATAGAAATAATTAGTCTTTACCGGCTTCGTAGTTTCAAATTATAATGAACAATTCCTGCACTTCCTTTCATATAACTTGCAATATTGCCCTTTTTCCTTTTATTCTTTTCATTATCAAGAGAATTAGAGACATCATCAACATCTTCTTCATCTTCATCTATGGTTAAAAAAGGTCTTTGTTTCTTCTCATTCTTAGTTGCTTCAATATCCAACAAAGATTGTTTAATTCTGAAGCTAACATCAGGATCCACTTTTGAACACGGAATTACTTGACCTTTAACTTTTGCAAGGTGTTGTTTCATGCGATTAATTCCACCACCACGTACCTCATGATTGCAGTAGTTGCATTTAATGGTACTCTTCTTTCCTTTAGATGTTATTTCTGTGCAATGATCCCATGCAAAATCAGCCTTTCTTCGTGAACTTACAACAGAAGCAGATGAAGATTCCTTAGAAGCTTGATCGGTAGGTGAAGGTTGCTCCATGTTAATTCTGCTTAACAAAACACGATTTGTTAATTCGGCTTAACAAAGATGAAAGAATTCAGTTCACAAATATATTCTTCTCCTGTTGTGTTACATTTCGATGATAAATTTTCTCTTCTGAATTAGCAGACTTTACCCATTTGCTAGCAACATTACTTAACTTTTTGACAAGAATATAGGCAGTTAAGTCATTGGTCTACACTTCATAAGTCTCGCAGTGATGCCTTATCAATTCAAGAAAACCGAAACTAATTCCCTACTTTGGTATTACTTAGTTTTCTGCCAAACATAACTCACTTCCTCATAAAGTCATTTAAGTAAACCTAGCAGATGGCATCTGCTCCCCGAAATAGCAAAGAGCTAAATTGAAATAATTCACAACCCAATCCCCATAAAAAATAAAATATAATTCAGTCAGAGTTAGCATCGCTTACCGCTGGTGTAGGAACAAGTCAGCCCAATGGCGAACGCCAGCGATACGGTAATTACGAGCAGAATGTAACCACATCTCTGACTCTCTAATCTCTATAGCCAAAGCCCAAAAGCCACACTCAAGTTGACGATGGAGACGAACGGCTGCGGGATTTCATATTTGGATTTTGGACGGAGGAAGAAATGAGAACAGAGATGAGAGAACGCGATTTTCAGATCTGGAATGGATTTTGGAACAAAAATTACATATTTAGTTATTTACTTTTTTTATTGACCGAGTCAACCGGTTAACCGGGTACCGGTCACCGAGCCAACCGGCCGGTTCTTCCGGGTCTCACCGGGTCAAAAGCACAAAACGATTTTCGATTGGCCCGGCCCAGATTTTTCACCGGGTCACGGTTGAACAGGGTCAACCGGCCGGGCCACCGGTTTTAATAACATAGCTCCTTCCCCACCTCTATTCGCGAAACAAAATACCCCGCCCAGCCAAATCCACGAAACTATATATCAACCCAGAGTATATATGTATTTTGGTGCAGACAATTAGTTTGAACCTGGGCCGTACATTTTACCACAAAGGGCTTGAAGATTTTTTATCAGTGCCTAGTCCCGTTGAGCGCCGTTATCTCGGTGCGTTGGTGCAATATTCGTGCTCGATTTCCCCTATTCGACTTTGTGTTTTTTAGTTTTATATTTCTTTTGTTGTGTGTTGTTGAGAAATGTTGGAAAGAATGAGTGAAATTTGGGGTGGGCGATGCTTGGTTTCATGAAATCCATCGACGTTGTGAGTAAGATATCTGGTTTATATACAGTTTCTTATAAATGGTTCTTGGCCTGGGCATACGTAGAGGTTTTATTGATTAAATTCTCAAATATTGCTGTGGAAGATATAGAAATCTTTCATGTCTTTTAGTGGAATGAAATTAGTTCACCTTTCGAAGATAATGAAAATTTTTCTTGAGCTTCCCTAGGCCGAAAGTACTCTGGAACACTGAAATATGCAGTAAATCTATTTAGCTGATGAGGTTGTAAAATTGTATAACATTGAACTCTTTGCTATATTTTACTCTATCTTTCATGCTTTCCTAAATTGATTATTTTGTTAATTTATTAATTGTGTAGTTATTCTCCAGGTTCAGTTGTGAATTGACATGTTTTACCATTGTTCTCTTATTTTTCTGACAGCAGCATGGACAACAAAGAGAAATTTATGAAGTATGAGGCTGAATTTAAACAATATTTGATGTCGAAGTATTTCTCAGACAAGACTATTTTTGGAGGTAAACTTTCTTGGAACTAATACTAGATGGAGGACTTCATTGTGATTTGGAAGTATGCATAAGTTAAATATGCTAAGCCTCCTTTTGACATAATAAATGGTAAAGAGGTGGGGACTTATAAGACTATCCTATAAGGTCCTTCATCTGTCTTGATGTAATTTTTGCTGCTTTTCAGTTCTTAATCAACTTTATCCTGAAATATTTTCTTCATTTGTATTTGTTATTATAGATTTGTAAGTCTAATTGGTAATAACAGAAAAATGACCGGACTGAGATAGGAACCTTGTTTTAGGAGAGGAATGACAACTCAGATTATGTTGTAATCTGCCAAGCTCAAAGAAGAAACAATCTTAACCAAAAGCATGCGGAGCTCTAATTCACCAATGAGCTAGAATCTATACCCTATGACACAGCCAGCCCTGGGATAACTGGTAACTAACTATTTGTACACGAACCATGGCTTTGTTTAATTACTAGACTAAATCAGATAATAACTAGGAACTATCAAACCCTTCTACTGAGGGTGCCTCGTATACACAAGCTCACTCGGCTTGCTAACACTTGCTGCCCTGTCTGGAACAACCTTGTGCCCTCTAGGCTGAACTCTGGAAACTGACCATGCATATCTGCCACATCCATTCACGTTGTATCATCACCTCTATCCACCCTCGAACCAAAACCTGAGAAATAGACTAGGGCCAGCTTTGCGAAACCCCAATCTAGCATGTATTGTGGCAAATATAGTTTGCCAGCTACCTGCCAACAATTTTCAGACAGCCTCTGCGAGATGGTACCCTTTTATGGCTTTTAGCTGCAAATTTGAGGAACCTGCAGATGATAAGCTACGGCCTATACCTGCAAGGGGGCTAGCCACAGAGAATTAAGCTTTAATAGTACGTTATCACTTATCCCAGAGCCAATGATTTAGAAAAGTGTTGAGGCGCATGCTTGGCTTGCTAACAGATCCCTGTCAATACTACTATACCTATAGTTCTGTCATCCCAGCTCAGTTATTCTCGGAACTTCTCATTTAATTCTCATAAAAATCCACATGCCCTAGAGTTTGTTGTATTTGATGATCTTCAAGTTTGATTCTTGAGGAATCAAAATTATCTGTTATCTTATGTGTACTTTACAGAACCCTAAAATGGCACGAAATAAATTTATTGATGGATATTTGGTGAGTAATGGACAAGGGTATCCTGTGTTATAATTAGTCAGTCTGCCATTCTTGCAGGCAATATATTCGACGTGAAGATGAATATAGATGGACAAACAATAACGGCTAGCAGGTTGAAAGACTGTCTAACTCATTACTCAGTCAATACCTTCATTTATGTTGATTACTTGATTTATGTGCTTTGCATACTTTTTCTGATGCAGGTTGCCTCCATACCAATCTTATCTAGATCCAGCGACTTTTGATGAAGTGATAAACAAAGGGTTAAGTTCCTCGGAAGAAATCCCAACTAGTACTCCAAATGGAATGCCCTCTACCTAATGCCAGGTAACTCGAGCTCCTCAGTCGGATTATGTGGTTGATTTCACCTGGATATTTGTGTTCATAGGGTAGTCCATAATAGCGAGCCACATCATGTTTTGAAGTTCTAATTTTGCTCGTCTTAAATTGCACTGTAAGTTGATCAAGGTAGCTTATTTGAAGCTTCTTCCTTTCTCGCCTCTGATGATGAACCAACCTTTCACAGACAAGGTTATGGGTTTCTCTAGTAAAAAAAAGAGAAATAGAAAAGAAAAAAGATGATTAGTAATTTTATGGTCTAGTTTCTCTGAAAGTCTGAACTACCAGCATATGCATTGTAAGTGATAAACAACATAGACAACTTGTTTGGAATTTGGAAATATGGCTTGTAACAGAGGAAACATGATGCCTTTTCCTATTTGTATTATTTTGATAAATAATAGTATGATCTTTCTTCTGTAATCATTATTGAGATGCCCCTTGCATGTAGAAGATTCTTACTATATGTAGAAGAACCCCTTAAATCTGCCCTTGTTTACAAATAAAATTACTTTTTCAATAAACCAACTGTATTCTTGTGCGTGAGAGGTCAAAGTTTGTGAACAGCTTCATACTTAATAAGGAAAACTAAATTAAGATTATTCATCTTACTTAGGGTTCTCAATACAGTCGGTTAACCCGGACCTAATCAATTTTTTTTAACAGAACCAAATAAAAGGATTTTGGTTCGATATTCCGTTTCACCATCTAGATATCCAAATCGAACTTAAAATTGATGTTCTTTTTTTTCTTTTTTACGTTGTAAAAAAGTTTAAGCAACATTTTATCTTCTTCCCTCTTATTTTTCTCTATTAGTTATTCTGCATGTGTTCTTCTTAACGTGTATTTAGTTTTCAAATGTTAAAGGTAATATTTTTGTAGTGCAATTGTATATTAAGCAGATTTCATGTGCCTTTTTTACAATCATATCATTTTTAGATGTCTCTATTTTCTATTTTCTCTTTTGTCAATTTCTTTTTGTTTCCTTAGAATTTAGGTTAAAATCGAACTGAATGGAACCAAATTAATTTTTTTAGTTTGATATCTGGTTCGGATAAACTCTGATTGAGCTTCTATCTGAAGCTCGCAAGCATACCTATGCTTCCTTCATAACCATTCTTCTACAGGATCAAATGGGAGGCCTCCAAGTTGTGCGCAATAATCTTTTCATAAGATATTTGTAGCAAATGAGATTAAATTGGCTTTTAACAATTTGCATGTTAAGACAGCTTCATCGCCATTTCTATTTCAGGGGTTACATCGCAAGGTGCTCATGGATTTCAATTCCGATTCAATTCAAGCGAAGAATATAAATTTGAATGTGTTGGTAACGAACATCTAAGGTTCTCCCTTGAAGTTGTTTTCATCTGGTTCCTTGTGATCTTGAGGTTGTTTCAGGAGCTTCATTTGTGTCTGATCATGTTCCTTCCCCCATAAAAGCAAATAGAGTCCCACAACAACAATAGCCCCACCTATTATGCTGGTAAAAAACAGAGCAGCCGATTAGACTTTTCTCTTGTCTCCACACAACATCACACACAAAATATTCTACCTTCCAATGTATAGCTTCTCCCCAAGCACAAAATATGCTAGAGCTGCTACTAACAATGTCGAAAGGGGGTTAAAAAGAGTCACAAATACGGGTCCCTTTGCTTCCATGCACCACAGCTGAACGTAGGTCACGACGCCCGAAATCACTATTCCCTAGTACAATATACTCACAATGTCAGTTCATATTTATCCCGATCAATCACAGTTAATATTGCCGAGTTTTTCAGCCTTACACCATATAAGGTAGACCAGAGATCAATGTTCAAGCCGATGGTCCATGCAGCTTGTTTATGGTGTACAAGGACTGTGTATACAGCAGATTGTGCTGCTCCTACAATATTCATCCATGTAGCAAGTGAGAGCTGTGCTGGATATCTTTTCAAAGTATATGCCTGCAAGAAAATAAATTAAGAGAGAGAGAGAGAGAGAGAGAGAGAGAGAGAGTAATTCTTTGTTTAGATGAGATTTTCGGACCAAAATTAGAGAGAGAGAGAGAGAGAGAGAGAGAGAGAGAGAGAGAGAGAGTAATTCTTTGTTTAGATGAGATTTTCGGACCAAAATTGACCTGCATGATGAACCATATGGACCATGTAATGCAGCTTGCAACTGTAAGAAGTGAGCCCTTCAACCATTTCTTTTGAACAACGGCTGTGCTTCCTCTTATATGAATCAGAGCATGGCCTATATCTTTCAGTGCAGCTCCCTTATACAATGTCATCATCGTCACACCGGCTAACGAGACACCCGCTCCGACGAATTTTGCGATCCCACGAGGGCTGCGGATATTTGCTACCTCCAATCTGCCCATAAAATGATTGGATATATGGCTGTATCTACCGAGTTACTAGCTACTTAATTGTCTTTTATTAATTAATTACATTATTACCTGAGTACAAGCGCTGTTATAAACGTCAAGGAAGCTATAGTGTTGACCATGCATGCCAGTAGCGTAGGAGATGTATACTTCAAACTTGTGAAATACATGTTTAGAGTTAAACTCACCCTGCAACGATTAGTTAGTGTTGTATGTATGGAATTATGAATACATCTCTGCAGCATGCATTCTTACCCGAGAAGAGAAAGTATAAAGATCTCTAGAAATATAGCCTTTGTGAGCTTTGGCCTTGTTTTTCTGCAGAAGAAAGAGAAATCAGCTTAATTCTTCATGAGAAAATAGGTATATACTCCATAATATACATAGATTTGTGTACCTCTCAAGAAAATAGGCGAAAGGAAGCATAACCAGAGCGGCAACTGTGTGTCGGTAGGTGACGTAGACGGAAGGATTCATCCCATGGTTGAAGGAGGCTTCTGTGATGATATACATGAACGTATAGCCTATCTGAGCCATAACCATGAGCAGATGAGGCTTAAAATTCAGGCAAAACCCGCCCGACATGGCTCCTGTTGTTTTACTGATTGAGAGGCTGAACTATAGTTGGTTCATATAGTTTTAAAAAAGGAATAAAATATTTGTATTGTTATTGCATCTTGTAAGCATCATGTTCCGTCTGATGTAAGAATCTTGTTGGAGAATGGAGAAAGGATGTATGCGTGATTCTAATCAATTATACTACGGAGTATATGATTATGCTTTTATTCAGTTGTTGTAAGTGTTTGTGTTAGAAGTATATCTACTTTATGATTTTGATGATAAAAAAATATATAGTCACAATGTGTGATACGTTGAAGGAATTAAGTGACTTGTAAATTTTAGCCGTCATGATAAGCGGATTTATGGCTGATTCAATTAGCGTTGTACCATATCTTTGCTCCCTCGAAAACAACTTAATGGAAGAGGTATTCTATTCTTTAAAGTATCTAATGCTTCACCAATTGCCGGAACCAAAAATATCATATTTGTAGGGTAAGATTCTGCCAAACTTGGATGCTTTTTAGTACCATATAACTAAGAGAATTGATTCGGTAGAACAAGATTTGGAACCGTTTTTTAATTTTTCTGCCTTTATATATAAATAAACGAATATTATCCCTTACTATTTAAAAATATCTTCCCCTAAATATAATATACTGGTGTTAATGATTAGCTCACAATATATAAGGAATGCAGTGATTTGAAGAAAATAAATCAAGATTCCGTTCATTCTACGAAATATTGGTCCATAAAATTCTAGGGTACATCCAAAATCGAACTCACAGAAAAAGATCTCCTATTGCCGAAATCAAAACTGCGAATTACAAACCATATTACTAGAAAACATGTCGCATTTATTGATAGACGAGACTGCTATTATGTCGGTTGCATCGTACACTTGATTATTTTCTTACATTAAATACATTGTCACCCGCCCACAACTCCACTTGCAATATTGTTCAAACCTCGTAGTAAACGAGATCCCGATAGTCAGGAACTTGATAAGATATATAGTCTCTCAATACAATCTGTTTGTAAATCTTGTCCATCTTAATTCTGAATTTCCCATTCGACACCAACTAATTCAAACAGATAAAAGAGAGGATGATGTCCCATTTAGAAGTAGATACATAATCGTATGTGATTTATAATGTTTACCTCCTAAAACGGTTGGCCTTCATACAAGTTGGTTTTGAAGAAGATCGAATTATGAAGGACAATATATATCATCATTTTATTAACAAAGTAAGCTGAAAGAATTGAGCGTGTCAAATTTCAAGAAAATCAAATTTCTTTTGTAATATATTATTAATTTAAATCGACCCCAATCACTTACGCAGAAGTGAGAATACCAACTATACTACATGTTGCCGGTTCTTTTGCAATATAAACACAATGGAATAATGGACTACATTTTTATTTTATTTCAATATCATCTATATCTTCAGATGTAGCCTACACAATTAATGTGAGTATATATATACAGTTAAACCTCAATAAAGTTGGGATGAGAAAAAAATATTCATTTAATTAGGTTATTACTTTATCGAACATTATCTTAGTGTATTGATCCATATTGGGACCGAAAAGATTTATTATCTAAACAAAATTATTACTCTATCGAATATTAGTTTATTAAGGTTTAACTGTAATATATTTGTTGTCATCGGAATTGTCGATCCAAATCCAAAAGACGCTAGGTGTTAAATAAAACAGACACTTTTGTGTGGAAAATAACATGATGCTATAATATTAGTGGAAAAGTAAGCACGCGCAAATAAATTTTATAATTATACTCATTAATGGGATAATGAGTAGGAAATTAAAGTTGAAGAAATAGCATTGTAAGAACATAAAGCTTGTATCTTAAATAAATCAAATTCGTATGATGCGGTGCGGGACGGGTTTGGTCCTATACTACTCGATCCTGACCAGCAAAACTACCATCTCTATTTACAATTAGACCTCCATGGTGGACGAAAAAAAATTGCCATTTTATACCGTCCACGTGTGGTCCAACTCAATATTCCGTCAATTAGAAAAAAAAATTAGAAAGTTCGTGCATAATTCGTTAAAGTTTAAAGTTTGTGTTAAAATTGCAAATTGACTGACTAAATCCGTACTTTATTCACCACTAACAATAAAATAAAAGATTATCATGATGGACGAAACATTAATCCTTTCACTGTTTCACGTCGTGGCCCATTTCTCCACAAATCCTCGATTATATATGTATTTTCTCATAAAATCTCATGCATATTTTTGTATCATTTGTAAAAATTACAAAAAGAAATCAAAATATAGAATTTTGCAGTTTTCTTGTCATCAAAATAAACAGTGTGGATATATATATGTATTATATATTATTTCATATTATCGCGCAGACAGATTTTAGAGCTTGAACTTGTATATTACTTTACTTACTATGTGATTAGTATGTTACTGAATTGAGTTTTGAGGTTATGTGGCTGGGATTAAGGGACGCAGAGCCATGATTATAGTTCTCAAATTTGATCAATCGGGATTTCGGTCAAACTAAAGAGTTGAGCTTATGCTGACTATTACACATTGCTATAGACGGTTATACATATATATGACCTCCACTTTCGCAATTATGTATAGTGCATGGCACGAAGAACCACATCATTTGTGATTAATTAAAAAAGTTCTGATAAGCATTGCAATTAACAAATAACACTATTTATGTTTATATATATATATATATATATATTTTTTGTCTTTCCAAAAATATAAAGTGGTATTCGTTTAAGGACTTCTCAACCACATCATCACAACCAAATTAAAGGTTGAATTAATAATAACAGGAGTAATCTAAAGATCTTCTCTCTCACATACACATTTCCAAACCTCTCACGTTCATAATCTAGACATTCTTCATCAAGATTCACATAAAACAATTGCACCACAATACTATATAAGAAGCAACATATTCACATATACCCAGCAACTTCATCTTCTCTAAAATTTAACCATGTTATGTTCCTAGAACTTATGGACCTTTCACTTTAAGCAAAATCTAGACTTATAATGAATCCAGGGTGAAATCATTATTGAAAGGTGCATAGTGAAAGTACCTGGACTCAGAAGAGTCAGATGGCTCAGAGGCACCTCTCAGGCTTTGCTTCGGGTACTTCTGGAAGATCCAGATGTACCTTTAGGTACTAGTGTGAGTGAGTGTCCATACATCTTTGTTTCTAACTATGTTCTCTAGTTCATCAGTTTTATTCTTAAAGATCTATATATTGACTCTATCTTAGGTACTAGTGTCCATTCATCTAGCTTAACATATTGTTTCAAGTTCTCCATGCATAACAGTGACCCAAAACACATCATACGACGTCTCTTGCACTTTTGGGTTTAGTTTGTGAAATACTCATGCAAATCATTCTTACCTCACGATAGTGGACTGAAGATTTGATTCTGATTTTGGAGCAACTGAAGATGTTTTATCATCGCATGACCCTGAAAAAATTGATAATGAACACTTTGACATAAATGTGCTTCAAATTGTTGCAATATCTAAACCAGATTGTTCATTTGTGTTCACTAGCTCCATGCATCCCTTCCACATGCATATCTTCACTGCACTCCCTTCTGCATACATATCTTCAGTGCTTCCTCCAAAACTTATCGGATAATCAAACACAATATTGATAGATTCTTGGACGCATGCATACTTGAAATTATAAATTCGAAATCCACGTTCAAATCTCAAACACAATTAATATTGATGGCTTTGTGGTGTTTTTACTCAAACTTGAACAATCAGTCTCGACCATCAAGAGTGTAACAGATAACACAAAAACATCAAAGTGTTTGACACTAAGTTTTTGTCTGTGTAGGATCTCATAAAGGGTCATGGTGGTTTCATGCCTTAAACTCACACAATTTTGTGACATGGCATAATTAACATCTTCTGACACTCTTTTAATGCAAATCATGATATATTTCATTTCTTGCAAAGTTATGACTTGTCTTCGAATAATTTCATTATAATCAGAAAAATCAAGAACGATGCCCCTATTAAAATAGATGTTTTTGAACAACTCATTTTCAAATTCACCCCATGACTCGTTTTGATTTTAACAACGCTAGTATCATAGAGATTTTTAGATAGAAAGAACACTCAAGAGAACCTAGAAAAATCATCTATGACCACAAACACATACCTTTTCGCTTGAAAAACTCTTTCAAAATGTCTATGCTTGTGACCGTGTCTTTGAAGAAGCAAGAGATTACTGATAAAATAAGCAAGTAAGATAGTATAATATAATGCAGTAAAAGATATTAAGATTTATAGTTGTTTGGAGATAACTCCTACGTCCACTCTTCCTGATAAACCATGATTTCTCTTAACAAAGCTTTCCAAGGTCTTGTTACACGTCTTCATCGTCGCCGTCTTTGTCTACTTCGATTTCAACTGCAATATGAACTGCTCAAACTCTACAAACACTACAACTTCTGAAGAGTCTGGTTTGTGTTTGGTATTTCTCCAACAAAGAGAGGTCCTTGCAAACAGGCAAGACCTTCTCATATCTAACCTAGGACATGAATATAGCTTGGAACAAATAAGGGAACCTAAACTTCAAGTGAGAAACATAACTAATCAAGGGTTTCTTGAGAATGCTTGAGAGCTTTGAGTATTTAAAGCTTTAGATGTTTTTGATAATTCCCGTAACCTGTTTGGAGCAAGGTTCTTCATATTTATAGGCACACCACTGAATAAATCCATTGAAGAGAGATCTATAAGGTATGTGACAACAGTCTAAATCAAGTTTGACTTAAAGTTGTTCAAACATTGTCTGTCGTCAACAATGCTAGACTGGGCAACTGTCATCGGAACAATTCCCCCAAAAAGTGTGTCTCAATCTCATGACACTAAATCAATTTTGAGATAGTATCTCGTTGTGTTGAGCTGACACTTGAGAACCAATGACTAGGAGGTCAGTAACGAATCAGTGACTTCTTAAGCATGATCAGGAGATGATCACTGAAATGATGGATGTTGGCTAGATTAATCACGATGTTGGTTTTCTTTAGCCTTCCCACAATCATGTCATAAGCAAGATGGCTTGTCAGGCTGCACGAGGTCAAGTCATAAATAAAACGAATAAAAACAATGTGACATTCTAACATTATAGTTGCCTAAACCTGATAGGAATATATTGTTGACATTGGTTCATCATCAGTTAGGGCTTTGAAATCTTAATCAAAATATTATCATTAAAATTCTGTCCCAACAAGTCTAATTTCATATTTGTGGTTGTCTGGTTGAATAATACTCTCTCCGTCCCGCTAGAAACAACTCGAGACTTTTTGGCATAAGAATTAAGAAAATGATGTTTTGTGGATTATATTGTTTGATTTTTAAGTAATTAAATTTTATCTAGATAATCTTATAGCCTTTTATTGAATTTGCCACTTATAGTGTTCCTATAAAAAAAAGTCACTTATAATAAGGTGGAGAGAATAATTGAAATGTATTGACTATATTTTTTAATTCAAATATGAGAATTTGGTATATTAGTACGAACGAATCAAACAAAAAAGAATATATTTAATGAGTCAATGGTTAAATGGGTGTGGTGTCGCAGCCTCGCAGGTGCAATTAGCTCCACCTTCGATTTGGTGCTCAAACTTTCAGTTATTTTGATGTTTTTGCGTCTAAAGTTTTTGATGTCTAAATTTAACAATTCATCTCCGTTTTTGTGTCTCCATTACTTTACAATTAAATACTGCAAAATCTATTAGAGAAGAATGGATAGAATGGTAAAATTATGTATAATTTTTAAAATAATGTTATTGATGTGATAAAAATTCTAAAATCTGAACTTTTCTTTCCCCTCCTCCCACCCAACTTTAAAGAAAATAACAAAGATAAAAGGTATCATCTACATATTAAAATCTAACTGTAAACCCATTGAAAATAAAATAGAATAACTTTATCATAAAATAGATGGTAATTTTAATTATTTATATCACTTTCTGATTGATGAAATTTGCCATGCAGAAAAATTGACTCCTAATAATATTAATCTAGACAAATTGCACTTCTAAGATTAAGGAGCATGAACACTACAAACTTAAAACTTAAATCACAAAATTATATATTAATTATTATTGAAGCTCGAGGAATTGATGTAGAAATCAAAATTAATTATATTAATCTCCAGATATCCAAAAATTTAAACCCAAATATCAAAAATTTACAAAAACTTATGACTTAAAATAAATTTATTATAACTTTGTATAAGAATTTACCTTTTTACATATTTTCCTCTTATAAAATTTATAGTTTTTAACTGTAAAATAATGAAAACACAAAAATAAAGATAACTTTAAACACTAAATTCATCATACAGTAGAACCTCTGGAATTTAATACTCGATTAATATATAACTTTTTTAAGATAATATTTTTCCATGGTCCAGATTCAAGCCAGCGTAAAAAATCATCAAAATTCGATAAAATAAAAAGATAATAATTTTCAAAAAATTTCAATGTAAATATATGATCCCATTAATATCATAAATTTATAATTATTTAAAATTACGTACCAACAATACTAAGACAATTTTGTGAAATATGATTCTAGTGTTATCTGTTTTTTCGTTAAACTCAACTCTAATCACTACAAGAAATCTCGATTTTACCGACAAAATTACTGACGGAATAAAAATACGGGTCGGCTTACCGACGGAATGTGAAACGTCGATTTTACCGACAGAATGCCGACGAAATAAATCCGTCGGTAATTTAACGACGGAAAAACCTGTCGTTAAATCTTATTTTTAATTCTTTTATTACCGACGGAATTTTCCGTCGGCAAACTTGGTATTTAATTTATAAATTATTTAAATTTTAAACATTTTATTACTGACGGAAAAATCCGTCGGTAGTAAGTAAAATTTTACCGACGGAAAAATCCGTCGGTAAGCCCTAATTTCATATACGGGCAGAAGCAGTCTGAACCAACACATTTCGCTGGTTCAGTTGCCCCCTGCCGCCCTCCCCTCACCGTCGTCGCCTCCCCCCTCCGTCGCCGCCGTCGCCCCCTCCGTCGCCACCGTCGTCTTCCCCCTCTTCTGGCAAAAGGTAATTCATAGGTTTTGTTCTTCCCCTTATTGAATATTGTTTTGATGATGAATAAGTCTCGATAATTTATTTGGAAAACTGATTGGTGTCTGTGTGGTGGATAGTCATAATTGAGAAGACTTACATTGATGATTGCTAATATGAGTTGGATGATGTTTTTGTTTATTAGTATTGATAGTTCTAACTCACGTGAACTACAAGCCAGTAATAAACTAACATAAGTGAATTGGCTGAATTCATAAGGCTTTTTGATAAGCTAACATAAGTTTATAATGCTAAATTGTTATGTTAATTGAACATGCAAGTGGTTAGTGAATTTGCCTGTAAAGTCAATTGGCAATTGGGCAGAAAATTTATTTCGTTCTTCTCATAACTAGGATTGTTAGTGTGTGATTTGGAAAAATAAATGAGGTGTTAGTGTGTGATTTGGAAAATAAATGAGGTGCTCCTAAGTCAATTAGAGATAAACAATAATTTAATGCGCGTGTGTTTACACAGGATTGGAGTGAGCGTAGAACTTTTAGTGAACAATATTAATTAAGATTTGAAATAATGAGTCGTTCGTGGATGTATACACAGTGGGCAGTAGACGGTTTAAGATTTAATGAGTCGTTCGTGAAATAATAAGTCGTTCGTGGATTTGAAAGCAATTATGATATTTTTTTGGCTAAGATTTAATGATTATTCGTTGTTTTCAGGTACATGGCGCCTCCCAGAGGTCGTGGCGGCAGGACTACATCAGCTCCTGCTGGGCGTGGAGCACCCCCATCGTCGTCTGGCTATGGGGGCAGTCCCCCTGAGTCGGCTGGGCCCCATCAGGGTTCTACCGACTCTTACTCTGTGGATAACCGCCGTTGTTTCGAGATTTCACCTGAGGGGTATGTAATAATTGGTTTTATTACTTTTAAATATATCAACTAGTACAACAACACAGAGAGGTGGGCGGCCCTCAACGAGTACTGGATGCGGCTAGAGGTACTCTAAAAGTCGGAGACTGCTTCCCAGTGCCACAGGTCAGAGCCAGAGCCGGGCGCCAGGATGAGCAAGCACAAAGCGTTGGGATTTTGTATACTGGAAGCAAATTTTATGCTTGTATACAATGTGTTTTGTCTCTACCACAATCTTATTCTCCTATCTGATATATATATATATATATATATATATATATATATATATATATATATATATATATATATTTGCACATGTTATCCTTTATCTTGTATAAAAATTAGATTTGTGTGGTGTGTCGGGTATCACAGAAGACAACACAAATTGGTTGAAATGACAAGATATAAACAGTTATCACAGCTGAGACAACTTCAGGATAAGTTGTCGGTTTAAGCTGCAGTTTAGATAAGAAGTGGCTTGTCTTAGCTGCTTGTCTTTACTGGTACACTGAAGGTGGTGTATTGATAGATCACAGTGAGATGTGTTCTCCTAACTGACCTTAGTGGAGAATCAAGATCTCGGTGAGTTAGTTGGTCTTAAGCTTGGTAAGACTTCAGCTGAGTGCATTTGGCTATCTATCACTTTGATCTACTATGGTGAACGTCATCGCGACCGGATCTACGTATCTTGGGTGTTGGTAGTTATTTGTGGCTCAGGCTGGTTGTCTGTATCTTGCAGCCGTATCCTAGTAAAATGGGCTAATAATATCTCCTGAGGAACTCGAAAGGATTATCACACTAAACCCGGCCGGTTGATTAAGTTCAAGTGTGTTAATAAGGTCGAGTGGTACTACTCAGGAATATAAGATGTTAATTAATTTAAGCTGTCAGTGAGCTTAATTAATTAACGGATATTTCTATCTTAAATACGGAGATCGATTAAGTCTAAAATACAAGCCCTTGCTCAATTTGGGATAAAGGGGTAAGTCAGCACGGATTCTCTAGTGGAATGAATCTGTGTTTATTAATTAATTTTGCTCTGGGCTGAGCATAGATAATTAATTAATTTGAGGCCCAGCTTTATTTCTTGTATTAGATCCCTGATCTGGCCCAATTAGTTGCCTAGTGATTTATTGTCTCTCAGAAATCATTATTAATGGATTAATGTATTTTTACATTATTTAATAATGTTATTTATCTGAAATTAATTGGCTGGGCCAATTAATTGATAAATATTAGTAGCCCAGTGGATTAATTAATTATATTATGGGCTAATTATGTGGAAGTCCATTAGAAATATAATTAAATTAATGGGCTACAGATATATTAATATTATATTGGCTTTTGAAGCCTATATATATTAGTATTCTGTTCATAAACAGAATACACACATACACAAAATATACACGGTATGCGTTAGTTTTGTGGAGAGACAAAATCTTATTTTCTCTAGTTCTCTGACCACCTAGAGGGAGAAAAAGGCCGGGACACAGATTAGAAGATCTGACACACGAGCAACAATCAGAGCTGCAACAACATACGAAGGAGGAAGGTATCGTTTCTAACCTCAATTATCCTTCAATTGGTATCAGAGCCTGGTTTAGGCTCTGATTGTTGCTGTTAGGTGTATGATTAGGGTTCAATTCCGTCGTTATTGGGTTAATTTTCGTGTTTGGGGCGGCCTGCGAGCCACTGTTTTGACCCCGTTGTAACGTTTTTTCTCGTGAGAAAATCCACGAGTAGTTGATAGGATCAATGTGTTATGTGATTGTACTTTTATTATACTGTAATTGGTCCGGGAGGCACGAAAATCGAGGAGCAACGGCGCAGAAAGACGAAAGAGGCGAAACCCTAGAAACTGGCAGAACACGACCGCCGAGTTGTGACTGCGCGTGGGGGCACGTGTAAACTTCCGATCCGTTCAGATAGTTTTGTTTGTTGTTTCGTTAGCTTCGTCTGGATAGGTCGCACGACCCATTCCGATTTCTGGTTTGTCCGGAATAGCGTCGGAAAGGAGAAGTGGTCGTGTTGTCCAGAAAAGCCCCAAATTGGGCGAAAACCCTAATTCGGCTAGGGTTCCGTCGCATCTTGCGGTGGTGATTCCCGGCGGGTCCGGCATCCGATTGACGATCGGCTTGAACCGCTAGAATCCTCATCTTACGAGCTTCCTGTCGATAGTTTGTAAGGGATCATCCGATCAGGGATGCGATCAGAATTGATGTCTGAAGTTGGCTGGTCGTTATGAATTCATTCTGGCGAATCGTTTTAAATTCGGGAAATTGAGGAACTAATCTCGGCCGGAATCCGTTACACGGTGGTCGTGAGTGTTCCAATTACATTTCCCCTCTATCAATTGATCGAATCACGGCTCGGAAAGGGTGAATTCGATTGGCAGCGCGGCGGCGGCGGGAGGTGCGTTTTTTGCGCTTTTGCAGATCGCGGAGGCGGCTCTAGGCGGCCGTTTTAACGGCCCAAGACATCTGGAGGGGATGAGACCGTCGTGGACGGCCGGACGTGGCGGCGGGAGCCGCGCGCTGGCGGAGGCGCAGACGCGCGGCTCGCTGCGGCTCCCGGCGCCAAACGGCGGGCCTTCCGGCGGAGGATGCCGGCGGTTCCTGCGCCGTGGCCGGAAGACCACCACCACGTCGGCCGCCGGCCGAGAACCGGCCTACAGCGGCGGCGCAAGCTGAACCAGCGGGCGGCGGTTTTTTTGTGTTGTTGAAGATGATGCTGACGTAGCGATGACGTGGCGCGCCACGTCAGCCTTTGCTGACCAGGCGTACACGTGTCTGCCACGTGGCAGACCCCTGATGACGTGGCGACAACAGTTTTCGATGCAGTTTTCAAATTCGAAGATTTTGAAGATCGAAGAGCTGTATTTTGCTCGGGTTATGTAATAGTTAGGTATTACGTGTTTTAAAGCCCGATAATGATGTTTTAAATTTCCTATTTGCGCATTTATTTATTATTATGCTTTAGCATGCGATTATGTGATTAATTGCGCTTAGAAAAGTACGTAAATAGGATTTACGTCGTATTACAGCATGTTTTATTTTTTTGCGAGCACGTTTTATTATGTGCGCTTAGAAATTACATGCTTTAGGAATTATGTGGATATGCATGATTCAAAACGAACCTTTTGAAGAAAAAAACTAAGCAAATAATAAATTAAATATTTAATTGGATTCCATTTAAATTGGAAATTAAATATTTAACCGGACCTCCATTAATTGGACCCTACACAAAAGTGGAACAATTATATGAAACGTCCACCTAAGTGGCTTGCTTGTATTTTTGAATCACGAGTTTTGTGAAATGGGTTTTCTAATGCAATATTTAATTATTATTGAGTAGTGGGAGCGAAGCCTTAAACGTCCACCTAAGTGGCTTGCGTGCCTAGTAAACACGAGTACTCTAGTAGATAATAATTAAATAAGATGGATAATTAAATCAAATTGAAAGCGGTATGGTTCGCGTAAGTATGCCAATTTCGAGAATTTGATATTAATTCAGTCAAATTAATGGTCAAAGCTTAGATGTCACCGCGAGTACAACTTCCTTAGAAGTCCCTTCCCGCGTTTTAATATTAATAGTGACATGGTCCAGAGATATCGGATTATTAATTCCATTCGTCTTAAGAACTTAGGCGTGGATTAGAATTAAAGAGCTAGGTATATAGCTTGGTCTAGGGGTACACGAGTAAACGTCCACCTGAGTGGCTTGCGAGTGTGATCTCTAGGGCTATTCGAGTATTTAACATCATTGGTTTTTCAAAAGGTTACAATGATGGTTAATTACGAATTATGTGCAAATATTAACTTTATAAATACTTTTTAAATTATATTTTTCAGATATGTCTGTTCGAAATTTTTCGAGTTCCTAAACAGTCTCACCAACCAAACCCTAACGGGTTTAACAATTTTTAAATAATTTCATAGAGTGGAAGAGATATCTTACCACTCCCAATAAAAGCTCTGCAAAGGTCTTATAAGAACTTCTGTTTTAGGACCGCTATGTCTAAGAACGAGTTTACTATGAGTATGTTACTCAAATCTTTGGTAGCGGTCAAAGAGGTTATAGGAAAGGGGAAGAGTGCTCAAGTCTTGAATATCCCTAGTAGTTCAAGGAATCCTCCGAAAGGCGGAAACCAGAAAAAGAGCAGAAAGGGTGGACATTTCAAGAAGAGCAGTGGGAGTAAGAAGACGGTCCTTACCGGCGACATGCGAATGTCAAAGGAGAAATGAAGGTTCTTCAAGAGTGGTAAGAAAGGACACTGGAATAATTATAATCCAGATGTCAAGGCAAAACAGAAAGAGACGCGAGTCGCTCTTGTAACTGAAACTGTTCTGGGTTCCTCTTCTACCCACGTGTAGGTAGTAGATTCGGGGGCAATTGATCATGTTTGTTACACCTTGCAAGGTTTCTTGTAGAAAATGCAATTGAGCAATAGCGAGGTGGTAGTCTCAATGGGCAATGGATTGAAAGTTCCTGCAATTGTCATTGGAGATTTAAATCTATCTTTTGATAGTTCTGTTTTAGTATTTAAAGAAGTTTAATATGTGTCTGAGTTTAGGCGAAATATTATTTCTGTTTCAAAACTCTGCACCATGGATGGTTATAAATCAAGTTTTGATAGTGAAGTTTCTATCATAAAAGACGATGATTTTATCTGTGGTGGACCATTAAACGGATCTTTATATACTATTACTTGTAAACCGCGTAGTTCTGTTAATATTGCTTCCTCATCATCAAATCCTAAGAAGAGGAAAGATTCTTCTAAGGTAAACCAAACTTATTTGTGGTACTTATGACTATGTCACATCAATCTTAATAGGACTCAAAGGTTGGTGGTATATGGATCATTGGAGTCTCTCCAAGTTGAACCATTTCCAATGTGCGAAACCTGTTTAGAAGGAAAGATGATGACTAGGTTTTTCAAGGCAAAGGGTTATAAAGCCACAATAGTATTAAGTTTGATACATTCTGACTTGTGTGGGTCTACGTCTACACAAGCTCGTGGAGGGTATGAGTAATTCGTCACATTTACTGACGATTACTCGAGGTATGGATATTTTACCTTCATTGCCACAAGTCGGATTGCTTTGAAACCTTTAAGGAATTCAAGGCAAAAGTGGAGAAGAAGCTAGGTAAAGAAATCAAAACACTACGATCTGATCGTGGTAGGGAATACATATCCAACGAGTTCATGGACTACTTGACAGAATGTGGGATTACATCCCACCTGACAGCACCGGGCACACCTCAGCAGAATGGTGTGTCAGAGAGAAGGAACCAAAGTCTCTTAGAGATGGTTCAGTCGATGGTGAGTTATGCAACTTTGCCAGTTTCCTTTTGGGGATATGCCCTAGAGACTGCAGCATACTTGCTGAACCGTGTGCATTCCAAGTCAGTACAAAAGATCCCTTTTGAGTTGTGGAGCGGGCACAAACCCAGTATGCACCACTTAAGGATTTGGGGTTATCCTGCTTATGTACTAAATAGGCAGACCGACAAATTGGAATCACGTTCAGAAGTGATGTTGTTCATAGGGTATCCAAAGGAAACGAGGGGTGGATACTTTTATGATCCTAAAGAACAGAAGATCGTTGTTAGCCCTAACGCTCGGTTCTTAGAAGAGGATTATATTAGTAACCATAAATCTTAAGTCGATATCATCCTTGAGGAATTACAAGGTGGTCGAGTTCCACTTGTACAACCAGTTGTGCAAGATAGTACTCCACGAGTAACTGCACAATCTGTTAACACAGCGCCTGACACTGTTCGACGTAGTGGGAGGGTGATATTTACACCTGATCGGTATATGTTCGCTAGGGAGACGTTTGATCATCTCCCGATAGATGAACAAGATACCGTGGATCCCTGGACTTACAACGAAGCAGTGGGAGATGTAGATGCAGATTCCTAGCGAATCGTCATGGACTCAGAATTTAAGTCCATAATTGATATGGATGTATACGAGATCACTGAACTACCTGAGAGCTGCAAGGCTATTGGTAGTAAGTGGGTATACAAGAGAAAGAGAGAGCACCGAATGGAGAGATCATGGCGTTTAAGGCCAGGCTAGTGGCGAAGGGTTTTACCCAGAAAGAAGGTGTTGGGTTATGAGTCAGTAGATGGTATTCAGCTGTTAGTGGTTAAAATAATATTGGGGGAAATCATAGTAGTACTATGGAATTGAAGATCCCAACACCCAGCTGATATCAGTAGTGTAGTGTCTTGATAGGACTAGATGATGTATAGGCTAGACTGTTTTTATTATCTATCTTTTTGTCTAAGTCCTGTACGGGGTAAATTGTTGGATTGATCTTCTGACGAAGTTACTTTCCAGAACCCCACGTCATCAGTGTAATTGCTTGCGTTCTTAAGTCATCAGCTGATCTTCGCCTCGGCAGAAGACATCTCATCGACCGACGTACATCGCAGAAGAACTCTATGCAAGCTCAGTAACCTTCGCAGTCATCACTGACCTTACTCTGGAGATATATCCTTGTCAGCCAACTCAGACGAAGAAGACAGAGACTACTTAAAGTCTACTGTATCCGACAAGAAAATACTCCACTGCTAAAGTCATTTCGAAAGTCAGCAGAAGACATACGAGGATTAGAATAGTCAACTCTGACGGCTGACACATTCTCACCTACCACAAACCTCGACCAATGAGAAGCCGACAACGCTTTATCTGCTCTGACCAACTAAAGCTGCTCTCATGTACATTGTCCAACAACTCTGCTGCAACAATTCGAAAATATGGCCGTTTTCTTTGGAAGCTTGTGACACGTGGCATCGTCTTCTCCAACGGACATATGCCTGCTCACAACTATAAATAGAGAAGAAATCCAAGCTTCACGCACGGGATTCACAAGGGAAAAAGCTCAAGCTCACGAACAACTCTAGCAAACTTAAAGATTATTCCAGCGAAGAACTTGCCTACATGGAATATCATTAGTTCTTCTCTCTAGAGTTCTTTAGATCCCTCTTCTCTAGCTAAGCTCATTGCCAAATTTATAGCTTAGAAACTCGAAGGATTTCACTTTCTGTGAATTGTTCTTATTGTAAGAACTCCTTCCTAGTTGAAGATTATCCCCTCCCTTTCAAACTTTGGTTTGAATTGTAAAGTCGCTAAGGACTATAACTTAGAAGGGTCTGTCCAGTGCACAGATTCCTTGCTGAGACTTGCTCAGATAAATCAACAAGAACTCCTGTTCGGCAGGACCGTGGACGTAGGATCTTGCATATCCAAACCACGTTAAAAATTGCTTGTGTTATTTACTGTTTTATTGCATTGCATACAAACTGATTAAAAATCATATCTTTGCATAAAACGTATTTTCAAAGCGCACTAGCCAAAAGAATTTAACTTGCGAAAACACATTTTCAAACTGAGACGAATCTCCGGGCCCTACACACTTATCCGCACAACGTCTTCGACTGAGTTTCAAGTACTGACAAAAGTCAGTAGGAGAGCTCAGTAGTTGGCACACTTCTGACCCGTGATCGAAGGTTACTATCTGGCACTGTTCATCAGTTGTAACCTACAGCTCAGCTGTCCTTCACGTTCTGAGAAAAAGAAACTGTGATCACGTGTATTCACCCCCCCCCCCTCTACACCTGACTATTGTCTCTGGACCAACAACTGGTATCAGAGCGCGTGTGTTCTTCTGAATCACCGGTTCTGAAATACTGGTCTTCTCGAACAGATCCTGAAAATGTTTTTAACTGCACAAGCATCTCTTCATACATCCTTATACTCTTACCCATAATGTCTGATATGTCAGGTATTCGGATGGTACCGATGTTCTCAATAGAGAACTACACGGTATGGCGTGTGAGAATGGAGGCACACCTCACATCGCTGCATGACAGCATGACGGACGTCCTTGAGACAGGACCCATCATTCCCATGATTGACAGCGTACAATTTGCCGCTGTGGGAGGTGTAGGAGCGCAGACTGGCGCTAAGGTCGCTAAAGAAAAATCAGCCTTCACACCAAAAGAGAAAAAGTTGCACAACCTCGACCGAGTTGCGTGTAATGCAATCCTGACTACGCTCAGTGATTCTCACCTCGGGAGGGTGCAAGACTGCAAGACGGCGAAAGAACTTTAGGATGCCCTGGCTGTACTGAGCCAAGGAACCCCGCAGATCAAAGAGAACAAGCTCGAATTAGAGCTACAAAAGTTCGACGCGTTTACCATGGAGCCCAGTGAGACCATTGACGAGCTAAGCGTCAGATTCACAACCAAGTCAATATGATCAACGAGCTGGGGAGGATGTTCACAAACAAAGAGATGAACACCAAGATCTTAAGAGCTCTACCTCGACAGAAGTGGCTTCTATTTGCTACTTATTTATGTCGCTCTGATCTTAATGCTCTAACTCCTGATGTTATTTTTTCAGAATTATAAACAGAGGAATTTGAGCACAGCCTACCCCGAAGATGTTCCAGTGTTCCAGCTGACACTCAGATTGACCATGCTTTCAAAGCAACAGTCAGCAAAACTGGAATCAAACCCATTTCTTCCAGCAAGGCAGTAGCTGCAGCAGAAACAAAGTCCTCTGAGACATCTGCTACTGACCCACTTGCGCTTTTGGCTCTCAAATATCAAAGAGAAAAGGAGAGAGTCAGAAAGCTGAAGAAATACAACAGAGATTCTCCCTCAGGTAAGAAAGATTTTCTAAAAAGGGAAGAATCTAAACCTTCTACTGACTGCAGGAACACAGAACCTGCTGCGAGTCCATCCAAAGACTCAGCTGGAAAAAGCAGCAGATCATCTGTCTGTTACAACTGCAAGAAAGAGGGACACTATCAGAACGGCAGGCCAGACGCGAGAAATTTGCCCGTAGGAGGCAGGCCTACATAGCCAGAGAGATATCCGATAACTTAATCGAGGAAGATACATTCATGTATTCTTCTGAAGACGAAGCTGCATTTGTTGCCGTTGAGATCGGAGAAACAGATCCTGAAGAAAATGCAGAATATTGTCTGATGGCCGGAGAAGAGGCTGAGGTAAATTCTAAACTTAATTTAATCTCTTCTTCTCACAGCACACACGACATGTGCTCGGACACAGATGAGCCTCTAGATGTGGTACAAGCCTACGATGATCTACTAGAGGAGCAGATTCAGCTGAGCAGAGAGTTCAACAGAACCATTCAGGAACTGGAACAGGTAAAGGCTGAGAATCAGAGACTTTCTTCTAATTTTCAGGTCTCTACTGAGTCTGAGAATCTTGTTGTGAGACTCAAGGAAGAGATTAAATCTCTTATGACTAAGTCTCAGCTTCAAGAAACTCAGATATCAGTTCTGACCAAGGACAATTCTGAGAAAGATACTGAGATAGCCCGACTCAGTCAGAAGCTCGCAGAAGTTGAAAAGGATTATGAGTCACTTCGAAGAAGTGATGAAGTTTGACGAGAACTGATGACTGAACAGTACCTAGGAGCTAAGGAGAAGTTGGAAAGTATGCTTAGAGCGCAAAGGTCGGCGGTCATGAAAGAAGGACTTGGCTATACTCATGAAGCTTCCACTTCAAAGAGCTCAGAACTGCTGGCTGATAGGTTCGTCAGAGGTAAAGTTCGGATACTGCGACTCAACACCTCGGACGAAGAATAAACGAGAAGATAGTTGCACCTCGGCCGAGCAACAAGAAACAGTTGACCAGAGGTTCCAGCCCCAGAACACCACGATCAAACTCAGGGGAAACAAAGAAGTCCAGGGGGCGGGAACAGTACAAGGAACCACTGTATGAACATCCAGCTCAATATGGTTCGTACTACTATGAGCCCAGGGTCAGGAGGAGCGCAAAGCCTCAGAAGAAGAAAGCTCCTGAACCCAAAATCATCAGAAAGTCAGCATCTCCGAGTCATGTGGAGAAGAAAGCTGACAAGGTTCAGAAGAAGAAGTCTCAGACTTCTAAGGTCCCTAGACAGATCTGGGTTCCGAAATCACCCACTAACATGTAAGGACCCAACTGAACCAAAGGGTACCTAAAAATGTTTCTGTTTTGCAGGTGCATAAGGACCATTGGATAGTGGACAACGGCTGCTCGAGACACGTGACTTATCAAAAGAGCCTGCTGACCAACTACATACAGGAAGATGGTCCCAGAATTGAGTTTGGTGACAACTCTAAAGGCTATACAAGGGGATACAGAACATTGAATATTGGGACTGCCTCAGTTCCAAGAGTAACATATGTTGAAGGACTTCAACATAATCTCCTTTCTGTGAGTCAATTCTGTGACAATCTGAATAGAGTTATCTTTGACGCTGGTTTCCGTGATATTGTTGATAAATCTACAGGGAAAACAGTGTTATCAGGTTCGCGGAGGAAGAATATATATACATTGCAAACTGGAAAACCGCAGAACCTGAGGCTTGCTTACTCGCACAGACTAAATCTAGTGACAAGGCAGGATGGCTGTGGCACAAGAGACTCAGCCACCTTAACTTCAAGACTATGAACAAGCTAGCCAAGAACTCTAAAGTCAGAGGACTGCCCAACGAATCGTTTATCAAAGATAGAAATTGTGAAGCATGTTTGAAGGGAAAGCAGACAAAGAGTAGCAATCCACCTATTCCGTCACCTTCCACTGATGGAATCCTTCAGCTGCTACACATGGGCTTATTCGGGCCAGTCTCTCCAGTGACTATAAGAGGCAAGAAGTATGCCCTCGTCGTTATTGACGACTACTCGAGATATACATGGGTCATCTTCATAGCCAACAAATCTGATGTCCAGGACCGAGTTGCCCAAACGCTCGAAAAAGCTCAGTGTGGAAAAGGACATCAAGATACAGAGAATTCGCTCAGACAGAGGAACAGAATTTCTCAACTCAGTAGTTAAAGAGTACTGCGAAAAGGAGGGAATTAAGCATGAGACATCAGCAGCTCGCACCCCTCAGCAGAACGGACTTGCTGAACGCAAAAAATAGAACACTTAAAGAAGCAGCAAGAACGCTCCTAGCAGACTCTGGACTACCCTCAAAGTTCTGGGCAGATGCTACTGACACCGCCTGCTACACTCAGAATCGCTCACTGCTTACACAGCAACACATGAAGACACCATACGGATTATGGAAAGGGAGAATTCCTTCTATTTTTCATTTTCATATTTTTTGTTGTTCGTGGTTTATTCACAATAATGGGAAAGATCAGTTGAAGGTCTTTGATAGCAAATCTGATCAAGGAGTATTCTTGGGATACTATCGGGTCAGTAAAGCCTTCAGAGTCTTTAACTATCGGACCCTTTGCGTGGAGGAAAGCCCTCATGTTGTTTTTGATGAGTTTGTTACTGAGAACAGGAAAACTACAAAGACAAATACTGAAGATGTCAGCAGCAAGCTGCATGATCTCGCACTAAACAACAAAGCTGAAAAGATCCAGCATTGTTGGGATGATGAGTCAGACGATAAAGAAATTCAGACTCAGCCAACAAGCGATGTAGCTGACCTGGTTGATTCTACTGAACAGAATCAACAATAGGTAACAACGGTCGATGAGGAAGCCCAGTGGTAACTGAGACCTCTACTGAGAATATAAACTCAGGGGGAACAAATACTGTTCCTGAGCTAAATGCCCCTGAACCTGGAAACTCAGTAGATCTTAACCTTTTTACTGAAGTGCTGCAATCACAGAACAGTACAACTAAAATGCCTAACACACCTACTAACTGTGCAGAAGTAGTATCAGAAGAAGAAGCCAGACTCAGACGTTCATGGCTTGACGCTCACTCTTCAGATCTTATCATAGGAGATCCATCAGCAACCATAAGGACAAGATCTAAATTAAGTCAAGGAGAAAGCTCACTCTATTCTTGTTTCTTGTCCACAGAAGAACCTCAGTCAATAGAGGACGCACTCAATGATGCTGACTGGATCATCGCCATGCAAGAAGAGCTGAACCAGTTCGTTAGAAACGAAGTTTGGGAGCTTGTTGACCGACCTAGACATCAGCACGTGATTGGTACTAAGTGGGTCTTCAAAAACAAGCGTGATGAAAACAACGTCATTGTCAGAAATAAAGCTCGACTAGTTGCCAAGGGATACTATCAAGCAGAAGGAATCGACTTTGATGAAACATTCGCTCCAGTCGCCAGATTGGAAGCTATTCGTCTATTCCTAGCTTATGCAACGCATCAAGGATTCAAAGTATATCAAATGGATGTAAAGTCAGCTTTTCTGAACGGCGTGTTGAAGGAAAAAGTCTACGTGGAACAACCGCCCGGCTTTCAGCAGGGACATCAGGTGTACAGACTTCGGAAAGCTTTGTATGGGTTAAAACAAGCACCCATGGCTTGGTACGATACCCTATCAGACTTTCTACTTCAGAAAGGTTTTCAGAAGGGGACAGTAGATCGCACCCTGTTCAACATAAAGTCAGGAGATGACATCCTACTGGTGCAAATCTACGTGGACGACATCATTTTCGGTTGTAGAAACGTGACTATATATCAACAATTCGAGAAAATGATGAAGGAGAAATTCGAGATGTCCATGATGGGAGAAATGAATTATTTCCTTGGATTCCAAGTAAAGAAATCACCTGAAGGAATTTTCATCAATCAAGCCAAGTACAGTCGAGATCTCCTGAAAAGATTTGGCTGCGACTCGAGCAAGCCAGTCCAAATCCCCATGAATACGAATTTCAAAATCGATCTAGATAAAGAGGGAGCTTCTGTTAACTCTACTGATTATAGAGCTATTATTGGTTCTTTATTATACTTGACTGACTAGCCGACTCGATATAACTTATGCTTCGTAGGTGTATGTGCAAGATTTCAAGCGGATCCCAAGCGAAGTCATCTAGACTCAAGAAAGAAGATTCTCGCGATATCTAAAAGGAACACCTGACGCAGGGTTATGGTATCCTGTTGATGATAATCTAATACTGACAGGTTATTCTGATGCTGATTATGCAGGATGCAGGATAGATCGAAAGTCAACTTCTGGACGTGTCAGTTCCTAGGCAGCAAGCTAATATCTTGATTTTCAAATAAACAACTTTCATTGGCAACGTCCACTACTGAAGCTGAGTACATGGCTGCTGGAAGTTGCTGTGCCCAGATCCTTTGGCTTCGGCAACAACTGAGAGACTATGGTATAATTCAGGATGAAGTGCCCATCTACTGTGACTCCACTAGTGCTATTGCAATAACTCAGAATCCAGTTCTCCATACGAGATGCAAGCACGTGGATATTCGACACCACTTCATCAGAGACCATGTCGAGAAGAAGGATATCAGAATGGAGAAAATCCATACTGACAAGCAAAGGGCAGATATACTGACCAAACCACTAGCTGAGAATAGATTCAGAGAATTATCAATTGAGCTAGGTCTACTGGAACCTACTGAGTAGAGTCAGTAGAAGAAATCAGTATGACAGGTCAAAGACTCAGTACAATGATTCAGTCGGGAGAATCAAACTGTACACAGTAAGGGGGAACGTGGTCATCAGCACATCAATTGTCCTCCTGAGTCTAAACGGTAACCAGCTGATCGTAAAATCAGCTGAAGAGGTTTGTGTAGTATTATATACTTAAATTTATATCAGAAGCATGCTCGCATTTATTATCTCAGTCGCTTGCACTCAGTAGTTAATGAGCATTTATTTTCCGCCATTAATTCTTAAGGATAAGTCAGTAGGAAACCGTTCTCATTTAAAATGACTTAGTCTTTAATGCTGTCTGCAACGCATTTAATGCATGTCTTTTCACTTACCTTAACTGCACATAATCCTACGTGGGTCTATGGTAGAGGCGGCTTATGCAATCATTCCTTTTATAACATCAAATCACAGCCGTCATTAAAAATGAGAGATTGAACCCTGACCGTCCGATCTTAACTGTTTGATTCACACAATCTATAAAATCTTTCATCTTCTACCTTCGCCTCACTTTCACTGTTTATCGTCCTTAGAGCTTAAAATTTTTTAGAATTTTCTTCTCTTCAAAATCTGCTTTTTCATTGCAACTCAAGCTCTATCACTTACGGTAAACATCCTCTACATTATAGTAAGAATGTTGTGTTTTGATTTCCATTTTTACAGTCGCTAACAGAATATTTGCAGATAAAGATGGCTATCCAAACACCCTCCAACATTGACGAGATAATAAAATCTCGAATCCAGTTCGAGCCAACCATGGTGCTTCACCAAGCTGAACTTCCGCATATGGAGCCCATATTTACGGCTCTCGAGACCTCTGGACTAGAGATTCTCGTCTCAAAGCAACCAAGATCTTACTTGCCCAGACAAGTCGTTGAAGTATATTACAACTGGAGGACAAACGAATCTACTGGAATGGAAGAATCCAGTTTTTCTTTCATGAAGGAAGTCGTCCCACAATCTTGGGATGCTAATACTCATACCTTCGACATACGAACCACTGTAGAGCTGACGTTCGATCTTCCAGCGCGAGGAGTATCTCCTATTGGATATAAGGAGAAAGAAATCAACGCCTATGTTCAAAAATTCTGTGGCAGGAGCGACATAGTCTTCAAGACTGCTCTGCCTAAGAACCTACTTTTACCAGAATACCGAGGGCTCGCATACATTGTGTCTCACATCCTCACGAGCTCAGCCGGTTCTTATGATCAGCTTTCCAAGCCCCGCATTTAGCTGATGATGATTATAGATGATGGAGTCAGAGTGAATTAGACTGATTATTACGTAGCCGAACTCAAAGCTCAGGCTCAGAAGTTCGTAGCAACTCCCACTAGAGAGAGGAGACTTATCAGTGTGGGTAAGTTGCTTTATGGGATGAAGTTGTCAGTACTCATCGGAGAATCCGTATCGGATCGCTCAGCTTTTGCTGACGCCAGATTCTTTGACAGCAAGCTCGTGAAATTTAAGACAAGAGCCTGGCCGAGAAATCGTCGGGCGAGGGCCGCCTGAGCAGAAAAGACTCAGCACCGACTTGCCCCCTCGTGCTGACCCTCCAAAGAGAAAGAGGCTAAATAAACATGGACCGTCTGAGGTGCCAGCAAAACTTGCCTCCCCTCCACCCACTCAGGAGGAGCCACCCCTTGACGCGGACACAGGCATCGAAGGTGCCACGCTGAAAGATAAGGTTCAGCGAATCAGCTCCTCAGAGACTCAGTCGGACAATGTCGGACCGACTGAGGAAGTCTCCTCTGAGTGGACCACGATGCATTCCACCCGTCTCCGCGCTACAGGAGAAATCCATGCTCAGATTCCTAAAATCTCTGAGCATCCAGACTTGGTGGAAATTTCCATAAGGGCTAGGACACAGATGCTGCTGAGGTTCCTCAGGTGGGATATTCTTGAAGATCTAATCAGGACCCAGTCAGCTCTGTCCCTACTTGCCGAGGAGCAAAACTTACAGTCAGCCATAGGGTTCGGGGAACCAGCTGATCTTGCTTCCTTTGAGGATCTGCGGGCGGCATTGCTTTACCTTCTAAGCCTGTGCTCCTCAGTACCAGGCAACACCCCGTCACCTCCATCGCATCACGACGACGATAATGATGATAACAATGATGACGGATTGGATCAGGCGCAACCCAAGGAAGCAGATTTGGGAGGATCTGCTGAGGGTAACACTACTCGCGAACAGGGCCGATCACCACCACCCTCCACATCAGGTGATGCCCCAGTTGCCTCGAAGCTGAGTCGAGCGCAACAGATCGCGACATCTGAGCAGAGGCTCAGAACCAGCAGTTATCAGATTAAACCAATCGGTTCTGTGTCCTCTAAGTCGGTCAACAAAGCCATCAGGCGACAGGGAGATAAGAATCGACTCCTTGTAAAAGACGTTCATCTCAAATGGGCTCAGTACACCAAAGCCCGGACTGAGAGCGTCGACTGACTGGCAGCAGGGGTTGAGAAGGTCTCCGAAACTCCTACTTCTTCAGTCAATATCAAGGAGATAGTCGAGGCCGCCCTAGAAGCTCAGAAGGCGGACTTAGCCGCTCAGAGTCAGCAGCTCCTACTCTCTTAGCAGAAATTATTCTCTGAGCAGCTGACTCAGGGCCTTGCGGCAGTCCAAGCCACTATGGATGAAAGAAACAGAGTGGCCTCCTCGAGCCTTCAAAAAGCCATTCAACAACAGGCGGAGGCACTCAAAGAAATTCAGAAGGAGATGACAGAATCTCATGATCGGTCTCTCTGAAACTCCGACGAGAGTCGACCGCTCAACTCAGACTATTTAGAGATGATCAGGAGAAGTAATGGGATCAGTACTGCGATGCAGTAAAAGACTTCGAATCCACCGCCACCCTCATCAAGGATCTAATCTTTAATTTGGATAAGGAGGTAACTGCCATCCGCACTCATCTCTCCCTGGCTGATGATGCCAAAAAGGGGGAAAAAGTTGAGGAAGAAGCCGAGGTACATGTACAGCCGAGGCGGATCGAGCCGTGGTGGAGAATCGGGGGAAGGAAATCAAGGGGAAGGTTTAGCTATTCGAGCCGGAACCGGTTCAAGTACCCCCTCCCGAGAACGTCCAAGTCCCTAAAGTCCAAGTCCAACCTACTGCGAGCAGCTGTTTCAACTGCTCAACTCATTGAAGACATTGCTCAGTTTGTGGATGCAGAGGATGAGCCACTGCCACTGCAAAGGCCAGGGAAGGAGATCACTACTGAAGCTACTCCTCCATCTTCCCCGATGCCTAAATTCAAATCAAAAGCAGAGCAGGAGGCATATGATAAAGAAGTTGCTCAAAAGCTGCAAGATCAGCTGGATTCAGGAGCATCAGATAGAAGAAGCGAAGAAGGCCAAGAAGCCTAAGAAAGTAATTGGCAAGATTGCCAAAGGAAAGGCTAAGAAGATACTGGATGATCAGAAGAAGAAGGCTCAGGAGGAGCTTGCCAAAGTGCCTCCTACTGCAGTCCAACCCTTAGCTCAGAGTTATTATACTCCTACACTTACACCTGAGCAAGAGGCCGAGGACAGAGCCACCTGGGAGGCCACACTGAAAGGACTTAGTCTCCGAAGAGGATATGCTAGATCAGCGGCTCTCAGAGAGAAAAAGAGACTGGAGGACCTGGCTAAGATTTTTGCTCTAACTGATAAGATAGCCAGAGAGCCTCTAGTTGATTGGAGGAAGCAGATTCCGAGGTCGTCAAGATATTACAGGAGAGGAGCGCCTAGAGCACCTTACATCAAGAAAACTATTACGCATGTAGACAAGTGGGTGCCCACTGAGCTGAATGAACAATGGGAGGAACTCAAGGAAGAATTCATCAAGGGCTACTATGTATGGGGTTTCTATCCATCCGGGCTACCAGTTGATCAACTATTTGATGAGTTTATGCATCAATACAACGCCGAGCTCAGAGATCAGCTCCGGGTGATAATGGAAAGAGAGAATATTCCTTTTCGAGCTCCAGCCTTCAGGTGCATTCCCCCTCCGAGGACAACTCGTGGAACTCTTTGCACAAAGGAGATAGAAGACGAGATCAAGGTAGCTGCATATCATTTCGATCTAAGCGAAGACCTTCCTGCTGATCTCGAGGAGATCCAGACATTGAGAGCAAGGATTTACAAGTATTATGGTCTGGATCCTCCAGCTGATAAATCTGCTGATTTCAAGAACCAAACGCAGAGATTCAGACGTCAGCCGTGATCTTCGTATCTTTTGGTTTGTAATAGAGATAGGAACATGTAATCTTCATGTTCACATATATATCAGTTCCTATTTCTAGCCAGACAATTACTCATTGTCTTACGGCTTTGATTGTATTTTTGCTATCACAACTGATCACTGAAGTGATCTGACACACACTCACACATAACCGTTTCTCTGATTTTGCCTATCTCTCAACTGCTGAACTCTTAAGGCTAACTGATTCAGTTTACTGAAGTCTATCTACGTCAGTAGTTTAGTATTCTTTATTTATATTTTATAGAGGTTTTGGCATCATCAATTAGGGGGAAATTGTTGGGTTATGAGTCAATAGATGGGATTCAGCTGTTAGTGGTTAAAATAATATTGGGGGAAATCATAGTAGTACTATGGAATTGAAGATCCCAAAACCCAGCTGATATCAGTAGTGTAGTGTCTTGATAGGACTAGATGATGTATAGGCTAGACTGTTTTTATTATCTATATTTTTGTCTAAGTCCTGTACAGGGTAAATTGTTGGATTGATCTTCTGACGAAGTTACTTTCCAGAACCCCACGCCATCAGTGTAATTGCTTGCGTTCTTAAGTCATTAGCTGATCTTCGCCTCAGCAGAAGACATCTCATCAGCTGACAGACATCAGCAGAAGAACTCTATGCAAGCTCAGTACCTTTGCAGTCATCAGTTGACCTTACTCTGGAGATATATCCTTGTCAGCCAACTCAGACGAAGAAGACAGAGACTACTTAAAGTCTACTGTATCCGACAGAAAACGACTCAGCTGCTAAAGTCATTTTGAAAGTCAGCAGAAGACATACGAGGATTAGAATAGTCAACTCTGACGGCTGTGACATTCTCACCTATCACAAACCTCAACCAATGAGAAGCCGACAACGCTTTATCTGCTCTGACCAACTAAAGCTGCTCTCATGTACAGTGTCCAACAACTCTGCTGCAACAATTCGAAAATATGACTGTTTTCTTTGGAAGCTTGTGACACGTGGCATCGTCTTCTCCAACGGACATATGCCTGCTCACAACTATAAATAGAGAAGAAATCTGAGCTTCACGCACGGGATTCACAAGGGAAAAAGCTCAAGCTCACGAACAACTCTAGCAAACTTAAAGATTATTCCAGCGAAGAACTTGCCTACATAGAATATCATTAGTTCTTCTCTCTAGAGTTCTTTAGATCCCTCTTCTCTAGCTAAGCTCATTACCAAATTTATAGCTTAGAAACTCGAAGGAGTTCACTTTCTGTGAATTGTTCTTATTGTAAGAACTCCTTCCTATTTGGAGATTATCCCCTCCCTTTCAAACTTTGGTTTGAATTGTAAAGTCGCTAAGGACTATAACTTAGAAGGGTCTGTCTAGTGCACAGATTCCTTGCTGAGACTTGCTCAGATAAATCAACAAGAACTCCTGTTCGGCAAGACCGTGGACGTAGGATCTTGCGTATCCGAACCACGTTAAAAATTACTTGTGTTATTTACTGTTTTATTGCATTGCATACAAACTGATTAAAAATCATATCTTTGCATAAAATGTATTTTCAAAGCGCACTAGCCAAAAGAATTTAACTTGCAAAAACACGTTTTCAAACTAAGACGAATCTCCGGGCCCTACACACTTATCCGCACAACGTCTCCGACTGAGTTTCAAGTACTGACAAAAGTCAGTAGGAGAGCTCAGTAGTGGGCACACTTCTGACCCGTGATCGAAGGTTACTATCTGGCACTGTTCATCAGTTGCAACCTACAGCTCAACTGTCCTTCACGTTCTGAGAAAAAGAAATTGTGATCAGGTGTATTCACCCCCCCCCTCTACACCTGACTATCGTCTCCGGACCAACAGAAGGTATCGATTACGAAGAGACCTTCTCGCCTGTAGCAATGATCAAGTCCATTCGGATTCTCCTTGCCATAGCAGCTCACATGAACCTAGAGATCTGGCAAATGTATGTCAAAACCGCATTCCTAAACGGTCACCTTAAAAAAGGTAGGGACATCTACATGAAACAGCCAGATGGTTATGTGAAGGAGGGCGAAGAGCATCTAGTTTGGAAGCTTAAGAAGTCTATTCATGGACTTAAGCAAGATTTCCGGTTATGGCACCAGCGTTTTCGACGAGGTAGTCAAATCCTATAGATTTGTATCCTGTCCTAACGAGGTGTGTGTACCGTATTTGTGTTAACGGATCAGTGGTGTTTCTTGCATTTTACGTAGATGATGTCCTTCTCATTGGCAACAATGTCGAAGTATAATCAGATGTAAAGACGTGGTTATCCGAGCAGTTTCAAATAAAGGACTTAGGTGAAGCTGCTTACATCCTTGGGATCAAGGTTATCCGAGATCGCCAGAAAAGGATGTTAAGCTTGTCACAAGTGTCCTACATTGACACTGTTATTGATCGTTTTAGCATGCAAAAAGCCAAGAGAGGTTCATTACCTTTCAGACATGGCACTTTTCTATCCAAGAATCAGTGCCCTAAAACGCCCGAAGAGATAGAAAGTATGAGGCTAGTACCATATGCTTCCGTTGTCGGTAGCCTCATGTATGCGATGCTTTGTACGAGAGCAGATATCTTATATGCCGTAGGCATGGTCTCAAGATATCAGTCTAACCCTGGAAAGGAACACTGGACTGCGGTCAAGCATATTCTCAAGTACTTTAAACGGACTAGAGATTAGAGGCTTCTTTACTAGTCAGACAGTCTAGTGTCTTTAGGTTATACAGAATCGGATTTCCAGGCTGACAGAGACGAGAAGAAGTCTACCTCGGGTTATGTGTTTACCTTAGGAGGTGGAGCCATTTCATGGAGGAGTGCAAAGCAGAAATGCATTGCGGACTCAACCATGGAAGCAGAATATGTGGTTGCTTCAGAAGCCTCGAAATAGGCAGTTTGGCTCAAGAATTTCCTCCAAGATCTTGATATTGTTCAGAATTTGCCTAAGGCAATCACGATTTATTGTGATAATGCGGGTGCAGTGACAAATTCTAAGGAACCTAGATCTCACAAGGCGTTTAAACACATAGACAGGAAGTACCACATTGTACGAGTATTCGTAAATCGAGGTGACGTGGTGATTGACAAAATTGGAACTGAAGTCAACCTAGCTAATCCTTTCACGAAGAGCTTACCACTCCCGGCTTACGAGAAGCATGTTCGTGGCTTAGGGATGGTAAAGATGCCCCCCACTTAGGACTACAGAAACTTTTGTATAAGTGGGAGAAGATGTAGTGATAGATAGGATAGATAGCTGAGATATAGTTGGGTACTAGTTTGTATCTAGATAGCTGAGATATAGTTGAGTACTAGTTTGTACGTAGAACTGACACATTGTATACTAAAAGTTTACTTTAGTATAAGGGGAGAATTGTTGGGATTTTGTATACTGGAAGCGAATTTTATGCTTGTATACAATGTGTTTTGTCTCTACCACTATCTTATTCTCCTATCTGATAAATATATATATTTGCACATGTTATCCTTTATCTTGTATAAAAGTTAAATTTGTGTGGTGTGTCGGGTATCACAGAAGACAACACAAATTGGTTGAACTGACAAGATATAAACAGTTATCATAGCTGAGACAACTTTAGGATAAGTTGTCGGTTTAAGCTGCAGTTTAGATAAGAAGTGGCTTGTCTTAGCTGCTTGTCTTTACTGGTACATTGAAGGTGGTGTATTGATGGATCACAGTGAGATGTGTTCTCCTAACTGACCTTAGTGGAGAATCAAGATCTCGGTGAGTTAGTTGGTCTTAAGCTTGGTAAGACTTCAGCTGAGTGCATTTGACTATCTATCACTTTGACCTACTATGGTGAACGTCATCGCGACCGGATCTACGTATCTTGGGTGTTGGTAGTTATTTGTGGCTCAGGCTGGTTGTCTGTATCTTGCAGCCGTATCCTAGTAAAATGGGCTAATAATATCTCCTGAGAAACTCGAAAGGATTATCACACTAAACCCGACCGGTTGATTAAGTTCAAGTGTGTTAATAAGGTCGAGTGGTACTACTCAGAAATATAAGATGTTAATTAATTTAAGCTGTCAGTGAGCTTAATTAATTAACGGATATTTCTATCTTAAATACGGAGATCGATTAAGTCTAAAATACAAGCCCTTGCTCAATTTGGGATAAAGGGGTAAGTCGGCCATGCATTCTCTAGTGGAATGAATCTGTGTTTATTAATTAATTTTGCTCTGGGCTGAGCATAGATAATTAATTAATTTGAGGCCCAACTTTATTTCTTGTATTAGATCCCTGATCTGGCCCAATTAGTTGCCTAGTGATTTATTGTCTCTCAGAAATTATTATTAATGGATTAATGTATTTTTACATTATTTAATAATGTTATTTATCTGAAATTAATTGGCTGGGCCAATTAATTGATAAATATTAGTAGCCCAGTGGATTAATTAATTATATTATGGGCTAATTATGTGGAAGCCCATTAGAAATATAATTAAATTAATGGGCTACAGATATATTAATATTATATTGGCTTTTGAAGCCTATATATATTAGTATTTTGTTCAGAAACAGAATACACACATACACAAAATATACACGGTATGCGTTAGTTTTGTGGAGAGACAAAATCTTATTTTCTCCAGTTCTCTAACCACCCAGAGGGAGAAAAAGGTCGGGACACAGATCAAAAGATCTGACACACGAGCAACAATCAGAGCTGCAACAACATACGAATGAGGAAGGTATCGTTTCTAACCTCAATTATCCTTCACAAAGGACGGTCCCGGTCAGCCCTACAGTACTCCCAGTCTACGGTAAGTCTCATTTTATAAGTTTTTAGCTTCTTATGTCTTTGTTTTGACATAATTTTTTTTATGCATGTGATGAATAGGCTTCTCAGAGGGGATGCTCCTTAGAGTCCACCGCCTTTGACACTTTCCAGAGTCTTCATGTTTCCAACATGAAGGCGGCCAGACTTCATGTAAGCACTCAATTACAATATACAGAATATTATTCTAGAATTATGAGTTTGACTAATTTCTATTTTTATATTGTAATAGGCGGAGGTGGAGCGGATTGCTGCTGAAGAAGGCCCCAACGCGGATAAAAACGCGATTTATCTGCGGTTGGAAGGGGTTCGGGACAAGAAGCAGCGGCTGTACGGTTTCGGCCAGGAAGGGAGTAGCTACATCAACGCCGCCAGCCGCTCTTCTACTTCTTCACTTGGGCCTTCACAGAGCAATGCCGAGATCATGCGCCGACTGGAGGAGGAGTCGGCAACTAGGAGGACCCTCCAGGAGCAGGTCACATTCATGAATGCGAAGATGGACCAGCTTATGGTGTTGATGGGTTCCTCTAGCCGACGAGACCCTCCAGACGACAGCAACCAATTCCCTCCTCCTACCTCTTTATGATATACTTATTTATGTTTATGTATACATACTAAATATTTGGATTTTATTATTTATATATTTATATTTATGTTTCGATTTGCTTTTTGATTTGATTTGAATAGTTATATGTATGTGCTGTGTTGGTTGGTTAAAAAAATGCAGGTTGTCGAGAACTGGGTACGAAAAAATAAAAATAATTATGAAAAAAAATAAAACATTACCGACGGATTACAGACGGAATTCCGTCGATACAGATCGAAAATTGCCGATGGAATTTTCCGTCGGTAAAGTTTACCGACGGATATATTCCGTCGGTAAAACGTCGGTGATTACGCCCCGACAGAATACCAGACGACATTCTCCCGATAGAATATTTCGTCGGTAATATTTACTGACGCAAGAGATCCGTCGGTAAAGTTTACCGACAAAGCCTAACCCGACGCCATTATTCCGTCGGCATTCCGTCGGTAAATTTATTACCGACGGATATTGACGGTTTACCAACGGAAAATTCCGTCGGTATACGGTGAATTTCTTGTTGTGAATTGGATTTTATCTCTAGCTTTTCTAATTGTAAGAGAAAGTTCCGGTGTTGTTTTCTCAAGTTGTACCATAAAATTGTGAAGAGTCATAGACGAAATTAGTGATTGCTTGCGCTTAACTGGTTCCATAAGAATTGCATTATCTTTAGTATTTTTTAGTCTTCATTGTTTGGATGTCAACTACATCATTGTACTTTTTTTTAATGAATAAATTTATTATGTCTTAAAATTAATATAATTCATTATTTATATAAATAGTAAATAATAAAATGACATTAAATATGATATATAAATAAACTTATAACTTATTCTATGCATCTAATTAAAATTAAATTTCGTTAAAATTTAAAAATCATCTCTAAATTAATAAATATAAATAAATTACTATCTTTTTAAAATAATAAAATCTTCGAATCCAAAAATATTAATTTAAAAAAGTATAAATATAATTTTTAAAGAATGAGCGCAAAAAAAATAAAATTAAAATAATTGAAAGATTGGGAACCGAATACCCTCTTTACCCGTTTTCATATTTTCTGTGTTCCCTTTCACCTAAGCCCTTTCTTCACCTTCAATTCCCCACCTCAAACCCCTATACAAATTGCCCCGCCCGGCCAAATTCACGAAACTATATATCAAACTAGCGTGCTTATTATGTATATTGTTGCAGACATTTAGTTTTGAATCTGGACCGTACAGTTTATCATAAGGGGCTTGAAGATTTTTTATCGGCACTTAGTGCAGTTGGAGGGCCGTATATCGGTGGGTTGGTGCAATATACGTGCTCGATTTCCCCTTTTCGATTCAGTATTTTTTTTTGGTTTTGTATTTCTGTTGTTAGTGATAAATGCGGGAAAAAAAAATTGAGTGAAATTTGGGGTGGGCGATGTTTGGTTTCATGAAATCCATCGATATTGTGAGTAATATATCTGGTTTCTATATGTTGTTCTTATAAATGGTATGTAGCCTGGGAGTACATAGAGCTTTCTTTCATTGAAGTCTCAAATATTGCTGCGGAAGATATATTTAAAAAAAAAAACTAAAAAAATTCATGTCTTTTAGTTGAATGGAATTAGTTCATTTACCCTTTAGAAAATGAGTATGCTTTTGAGTTACTCATATCATTTTTTGGAGTTAGAATAACCCTTTATTTGTATGTTATTACTTATTTCTTTACTTAAGGAAGATTTTTCTTAAGCTTCCCTGGTCCAGAAGCATTCTGGGAAGAGTGAAATATGCTATGAATCCATTTAGCTAATAAGGATGTAAAGTTGTATGAATTAAATCTTTGCTATATTCTACTCTACTTTTCATGCTTTGCTTAGTTGATTATTTTGTTAATTTATTAAATGTTACTAAAGCTCTAGGTTCATTTGTGGAATTGAAATGCTTTACCATTGTTTTCGTAATTTTCTGATAGCAGCATGGACAACAAAGAGAAATTCATGAAGTATGAGGCTGAATTTAAACAATATTTGATGTCCAAGTATTTCTCAGACAAGACTATTTTTGGAGGTAAACATTCCTGCAACTAATACTTGATGATGGAGGACTTCATTGTGAATTGCAAGTATGCATAAGTTACAATTGGAAATACTAGGGTAAGTCAATAGGCGGTCTTCTTTAAGATCCTCAATTTATATGATAAGTCTTCTTTCGACATAATAAAATGGGAAAACGTAGGGACTTGTAACACTTACCCTATAAGGTCCTTCAGCTTTCTTGCTGTAATTTTTGCTGCTTTTCAGTTCTTAATCAACTTTGTCATGAAATATTGTCTTCATCTGTTATCTGTATTTGTTATTAAAGATTTGTAACTCTGTTAACTCGAAGATAGCGAAACAATTAAGACAAAAGATAGGGTCAGTATATAAAGAAACATGAATCTTTACTGAAGGTCCAACATATGCATCCTGTATCCTAACTGGGGTCTGTTTCTTCCACTTTCTTTTGACTTGAAAAGTTGTAGGTTTGTGCTTCTGGTGGAGTATAAGGGGTCTAACAGAAAAATAACGGGACTGAGATAGGAATCACATTTGATGATAGGAATGACAACTCAGATTATGTTCTCATATGCCGAAGCTCAAAAGAAGAAACAGTCTTATGCAAAAGCATGCATACCCTAATCTATCAACAAGTTAGAATATTATACCCCTACGACAGCCCAGGGATAACTGGCAACTAACTATTATCACACGAACCATGGCTTTATTTAATTACTAGACTAGTATAAGTCAGATAATAACAACGAAAAGATCAACAAGGAAACTATCAAATCCTTGTACTAAGGGTGCCTTGTATACACAAGCGCACTTGGCTTGCTAACAATTGCTGCACTGTCTGATGTCCGGAAACTGATCGTGCATATCTTCCACGTCCATACACGTTTATCATCACCTCTATCCACCCATCAAACCAAAACCTGAGAAACCCGCGATCTAGCCTGGGTGTGGTGGAAAATATATAGGCTCCCTAACACAAGATACACCCTGCGAATTTGAGGAATCTGCAGATGGTAACCCACGGCCTGTACCTGACCAATCACCATAAACGGCAAATAAACTTGGCTGTACCTGCAATAGTACATTATCCCAGAGCCAGTGATTTGAAAAAGGGTTGAGGCTCATGCTTGGCTTGCTAACAGATCCCTGTCAATACTATTTCTATAACTCAGTCATTCCATATCAGTTACTCTGTAGTTTTTCGCATAATTCTCATAAAATTCCATCTTCCCCAGAGGTGGTTGTTTCAAATGATCTTCAAGTTTGGTTCTTAAGGAACCAAAATTTCTGTTTTCTTTTGTGTGCTTTTATAGAATCCTAAAATGCCAGAAAATAAATTTCATTGATGGATATTTGGTGAGCAATGGACAAGGTTATCCGTGTTATAATTAGTCAGTCTGCCACTCTTGCAGGCAATATATTCGACGTGAAGATGAATATAGATGGGCAAACAATAACTGCTAGCAGGTAGAGAGGCTCTCTAACTCATCCAATGGCTTCATTTATGTAGATTTATGTGCTTTGTTTACTGTTTCTGGTGTAGGTTGCCTCCATACCAATCTTATTTAGATCCAGCGACTTTTGATGAAGTGATGAACAAAGGGTCAACTTCCTCGGAAGAAACTCCGACTGCTACCTCAAATGGAATGCCCTCTACCTAAGTTCACGTGAGTCGAACTCATCGATCGTATCTTGTGGTTAATCTCACCTGGGTATTGTGCTCATAGGGTAGTCCATAATACCACACACCACATCACGTTTTGAAGTTCTAATATTGCTCGTCTTGTAAGTCGATCAAGGTTGCTTGTGAGAAGCTTCTTTTTTGTAACTAGTTCGAAGCTTTTCTGCATATGTGAACTCTGATGATGCATTGCATGACATGAGTCTAAAACTTTGCATCTAATTACTTGTAAAGAGAATATAATAGTATCTTTTAATTGTATAGTGACAAAAAAAGTAGAAAGTAAATATGTACCCAAAAAATGTTGAGAGATAAATCTTCCCGGCAAGCAACACTTTCTCTTCATGTTAAACTTTAGAGAACGTTTACCAAAAAAAATTCAAAGAAAGCTTTAAAAATTAAACATATACCCAAAATAATAATACAGATGATAAAACAGACGCCAAAGTAATCACAGTCTAGACCCAAAATTCATTCTATATATTCAAAAAACAAAGGTTTCTGGATCAAAATTAAATGTTCTCCTTACTAAGAATGAATGTTGATAGGAGGTTAACAGTGTAATGAATTTTGCCAGATTATGATTTGATGTTAATTTAAACAGTATTCTAGAAGATCAATGTAACATGCATATTGATGTAATCCAGGATTTCATACCTTTCTCAGCCATCATCGATCGGCTAACGTCGCATGTGATTTGAAAATCTTAATTTGAACTTTTCAAATAACCACATCAACGGAAATTGTTGAAGATTCCTGATTTTTTTCAAACTTCGTTTTAAGGTAAATTGGCAAAATGTAACGTTAATGTTGCTTTGCTACCCTAATTGATTGTTGTAATACTAATAACACACAAAAGCTTGTGTGTACCACACTCGTATACCCTTGTGTGTACCACCACACTACAAGGGTATTGACATGTGTTAAATATGGTTCACTTGATTTAATGAGAAATGTCGCATGTCAATACCCTTGTGATGTGATACATATAAGGATATACGAAATTGGTACATACAAGCTGCTAATATCTGCATTATATTTCTGGGAGAATTCAACATAAAGCAAGAAAGAAACTTGATTTCTGAGAAGTAGTTTTATCCATTTCATGTGAACAGGCAAAAACCCTCATCATCCAAATAAAGATATGTAACAACCAACCCCAACAAGGGTTTCAAATTACGTGTACGTATACCATGCCCTGTGTATGTCGCCAATTTTAGAAATGGATGTTGATTTAGTGAGTTTCGAATTCATGATCTTCGGTCATAAATTAAACACCTTAATCTCTATATCATTCATAGGAGACATTAAAAATTTATTCTTATTTAATAGATTAGAGAGAGAATAATTTTTATTTTGTAAATATTTTTGAGAGCGCATTGTATATTTTTGGTTTTTTTTTAAAAAAAAAGAGTTATTTTAGAAATTCATTTGGATATTATACAGAACTCACCTAACTTAGCTTTTACATTTGACTACGCTCCCATTTCTCTATATATATATACGCACAAAATTGGCCAAACCCTCATATGTTCGTGAGAAAGAATCATTCCGTAACCAACATTCTTCATTCCATGTCGATTTCCAAGTCATTATTCTTGATCTTTCTGGTGATATGCTCGACTCTTATGATGGGCTATTCTCAAGTTATAACCGGCGGCGGGGATGATTTGTCATGCATTAAAAAACTGTCGCCGTGCCTGGCGTATCTGAAGGGAGGGCCGTCGCCGGCCCCGTCGTGCTGCGTGCCGCTAAAAGAGATGGTTGTCGGCGACAGCCAGTGCCTCTGCGCCGTCTTAAAGAATGAGGCCATCTTAAGAAACCTGAATGTGACGCAGGATGATGCTCTCCATCTTGCCAAAACTTGTGGTGCCAATGCTCATCTATCCATCTGCACAAAAGGTTAGTCTCATGATATCCATTTTGCAAATTCCCAATTCTTTTCGTACGCGGATCGGAGTCCATTAATTTGACAAATTAAACTGCATATATTTACAATTTCTATAGAAATGTCCGTTTGGGTATATATATTTTTATGTAGAACTACTGTAAGAGTTGTCCAAATCAGAATAGTATATTGATAGGCATAGGTTCAGATGGCCAGATTATGGGGACAGCACTGGCTCACTGCCCCCTCAAATTTTGCATCATTCCAGTATATTTTGATAATTTTCTGTTATTCATATAATTGCAAATTTCTCCCTCTTCTTTTTGGATACTAAATATTGCCCCATAAATCTTTGATACTTGATTAGTTGATATGCGCCCTTGAACCTAATCTTTTACGCACATTAATTATAACCCTAATTTGAAATGTATACGAATACTTGATTGGCCTTTTTACAATTTACAGCAATCTTAGTTGAGATTACTAACTATAAATTTATGGGTTATTTCCCTTATTGGTTCCAGTGGCTGCCCCTTCTCGCTCGCCTTCTCCAAATGGTAAGTCTTTTTTACTTAAATTTTAATTTCTTACTTGTTTAGAAAGTTAAGTAGTTTTCTGAATAGTTAATTATTGATTCTAAGAAATATATAGGACATTATGAGTAGCTGTTTGGCTCTGCTCCCCACCCCACCTTATTACTAAAAAATGAAATATTAGTTTCTTATGTCATCCAAGCATAACTTGTCTCTCTCTCTCTCCAGGAATGTATGAAGTCTGAATACATAAAACTAGTTAAGTTTATATAGGAGAAAATATAATAAATCAGTTAACTACCATTTATTCATACGGTTTAGTGGGTCAAATCAATTTTTCAAAAACCGGCAAGAAAATCAATCCTGAAAATGAAGATTAAGTAGTTTAATAGGTCGAATCGGTGGATTGACCCAAACACTTGTGCTATAGCACCACAAACATTTATAAATTTATTTACTTATCTATAAATATCGAAAGATGACTTGAGGTCAAGGTTCCACAATTTGAAAAATACAAACTTTTTTTTAGTAAAAAAAGTGCAAATTTGGTTAAACCGGTTAACAGGTCACTGAGTCCTAATTACCTCGATTGACATGGCTGAATCACACGAACCTTGAATGAGATTTGCCGCCGGACCTCACTTGAACGGTTGAGCGAACCAGTTCTGAACATAGTGGGTCTAACTAGGTTAAAGTGGAACAAAAATTTTTAAGGATGTTACAAAAATATATTTTTTATAGAAACGGCTTTAAAGCTTTTCTATTTTTCAAATTGGCTAGTTTGTTTGCATTTGAGTTTTTCAGCCACAATTATATAAAAAATGATGAAAATTACTCTTTGAAAATTGACCAAGTAGTACTATTATCCTCAAGTTAATGTAGAACCAAATTTATTAGTTTCTTATTTTCCTCTTACATAAATCTGCGTACATTTATTTGTGTAGGTTCCGAAGCGAGCGCGACGCCGAAGAAAAATGCAGCCACCGCGACGTGTCATGTTGGAGGGTCTGTTTTCCCAGCAGCTATTATGGTCTCACTTTTATACTTCCGCTATGTCAGAGACTTATTATCATTTACATTCTAATTTTGGATTTTTGGCTGATTTTTAATGCGCAAAGCTTGATATTTTGAAGAGCATAATATATATATAAAAAAAATCCTGATTTAAGAAATATAATTAATTTAATTAAAAATTTTGATATCTATAAAAACCAAAGTATAGAACTTAGAATCGGTCTGGATGGACCCACTCTATCCTGCCCCGCGACTGGGTGGGTATCATCCACCCAGCAGAAGTATGAGGCGAGTTCACATGAGTTTTGGTTTGGATCTTTTCTGTGTTTCTCGAAGCAACCGATCAATCTCCAAGCCGAATACGTTGCGACGATCCCAGAAGCATTCAATCTGTTGAGAGTTTTAGACATGAATCCTATCAAATTCCCAAGATTCCCGTCCAAGATCTCGCGTTTGATTCATTTGCGGTACATTGTTCTATCAGGCGACAGTCTCAACTTCCTCCCTGAGAGCATCTTCAAGCTATGGAACCTCCAGACCATCCGCATCGAGACAATGTCTCGTAACTTTGAAATAAAAGCAGATATATTGAAGATGATGCAGTTGAGGCATCTGAAGACGAAAGCAGCCTCAACTTCCTCCCTGAGAGCGTCTTCAAGCTATGGAACCTCAATCCGCATCGAGACAACGTCTCGTAACTTTGAAATAAAAGCAGATATATTGAAGATGATGCAGTTGAGGCATCTGAAGACGAAAGCAGCCATTGTTGTGAAGGAAATGAAAGGCAAGGCTGAGAATCTTCATACACTGAGTAGACTATCAGTATCAGGCGAATGCCGCTTCAAAGACGTTCTTGACCGAGCTCCGAACCTCAAAAACTTGGGGATTCGCGGCAGGCTGGATGCGATTATGGACGTTAAGTGCTTTGAGAAACTTAATCATCTTCAGAAGTTGAAGCTGGTGCACGACGTGTTCCCCGGTGTGAAGAATGAAATGCCGCTGCACCGACTCCCTCAGCCGGAGAGATTCCCTCCGAATCTCAAGATCTTGAAACTTTCCTCCACGTTTCTTGAATGGGGCAACATGGCTACGCTGGGAAAGCTATTGGAAATTTGGTTTTGACTAATTAATATTTTAGTCTAACCATGATTAAATTGTTGTGACCACGTTCGTATTCTCAAAACTGAATTTCAGTGAGTGAGAAATGTGCGTTTTTAGTTGGTCACTTGTGTGGGTATTTTCGTAATTGGATGCAAGTACTGTTAGCCTGCCTGACCTATTACTTGGCTCGTGTCTGGGCAAGTAGACTCGTGTGACTGTTGAGCTGCATGCGAGTTGTTGGCACTTCAAAGGTCTTATGACCTACAAGCATCCAATGGAGAACTTGAAAGGTCTCAAGTGATGGCTCTTAATGAGCAAGTAGTGGAGTGGATCTTTAATGCCTTTAATCCCTTGACATGGTGGATTTTGCTTATATATATAGATGCATCTTACAAGCATTTTACACAACACACATAAACAACATAACATTCACTACACACGAGCATCTATAGTCTAGTTATGTGTCTGCCCAGTTCGTGCATTGGTTCAGTTCGCCGGAGCCTTTTCAGTTTGCGGTGCTGCTACTGAGAAGGAGGAAAGTCATTTTATCTTTGGGGACAGATTGTCAATCCGTGAGCACTAACCGGGGCAATACTGTTGCGGAAAGAGGAAACTCGACTCGACTTTTGTCTGTTCAGTTTGTCGTTTCATATCCAGGAGAATCATCAACCCGGACGTTCTGCCCAGAATACTAGAAAGTTGTATGCCCTATTGGATACGAAATCGATTGTAATCTAGTATCTCAATTTCTATTTCATTTTTAATTACTTGTTACTATTTTGTACGCATTTCCAAGATTATCGTCTATTTATAACCAACAAAAGCTTTGGAATCTTGAGGTGCTGAAGCTGAAAGGTATGCATTTGTGGGGAAGATATGGCAAGCTGATGATGGTGGCTTTCGCTCTTGAATGCTTGTACAGTGCTCGTACAGATTTAGAGTTCTCGAGTGGGTCGGGCGATCCATTTCCGAAGCTGAGATGCCTTGAGCTCAAGAATTGAGAGAAACTTGAAGAGATCCCATCGGCAGTGGAGAAAAGCCTGCTGGTATTGGATATCGAACGTGTGACCAACTCCATAGTTGAATTTGGGAAGGAATTGGAGAGGAAAAAACGAGACCACCAAAAAGGTAGAAGGGGTGGATTCAAGCTTATAGTTGCTCCTGGGGATGGACGATGATTATCCTCACTATGATCTTAATTCCACTTGTTTGTCTGACTTCAAACTTCACTTGTTTAATGTTATATTGTACTGTAAATTAAGTAATGAATATAAATTAATACTCTCTGTTTCACTAATAAGTTCTATTTTCTATTTCGGTCTTACTAAACAAGTCTTATTATGAGTGACCACAACTACTCTAAACAAATGACCCCATCACTTTATGTTTTTACACTACACATTTTCTTTTCCAAACACTTTTTAAATTCTTGTGCCCAAAAGTAATGGAACTTGATTAGTGAAATAGAGGGAATAGTAAATTTTCATTTTTTTTTCTTTTTATAAGCCGCATGCTAGCCTATCTATTGTTATACCCCTATTCGCAATCTGGATAGTTCGATAGAAAATTGAAGTTTATTTTCATTGAATAACGAACAAATTACTTTACACTGAAAGAAAAGAAGATATATATATAGCAGTATATAGCAGTGATTGATCATAATCTTACCACAAAACAAGTGTAGGTTATGAATCAAAAGTTAAGGTGGGTTGTTATTGCTGTTTCTCATTTACTGGTATTATGTCATTTTCTTTATAAACATGTGATTAAATTATATCATGGTTGGGTGGTTAATTTTTTTTTAGTTAATACTGACACAAATCAAAGCAATTGCAAATACAGATAAGTAAATGAACAAGTAAGACCTTTTGATAACATTATTATGATTAAACACAAGCAACAAAGTATTCGACATCCGTAGTTTTAAATGTTTTAGATGTTTTACCTGTCTTAGGTAAAAGAGCAGAAGCATTCGTCTTGAAATGTCTTAACTGAATCATATTCAAAATATCTGCTTTGATGTCAAGGGTCCGATGATCTGTATGGACTACAAGAGTCTGAATGTTCCAAAGTTCGGAGAAGTTTGTGGGAAGAACCTTTAAATTGACAGACAAGACCATGTACCTTAAATGAAGCAAATTGGGACATGTCACTAGGAAGTCTAGTGAACTTGATGGGCTTCACATCCAGAACTCTGAGCATTTGAAACCTGCAGGAATGGATGAAATGTATTCCACTGGCATGGTTGTTTCATCCCTAGAGAAACAAACAAATGAACGGACACTTGGACCATAAGGCTTGTTAGAAACAAAATTCAAGACATTGGAATGAATGCAAAGACGACGGTGCTTGAGTTCGTCGGTGGCAGAAGGCCGGAAACCTCCATCACTACACATCTTAATTTCTTGTAAGAATCCTTCCTTTTCAATTCCAGCTTCATTTTTGCAAAAATCACGTAGCATGTCGTGAATGCGGCAAGTTTTAACTCTACCATCAGGCTTAAACTTATCGGCTCTAACTAAGTTCCTGTTAATAAGATCCTCTAGATAGTTTTCAGCAGTTTCCTCCAAGCTTATATCACCTTCTGTTGTACTAATTCTTCTGCAATCCACATTTACATCAATTTCCATGTAGGGATCTCAAAGTCTTCCAGGAACAACCCGAAATAAAGAAAGCACTCTCTCAAGTGGTACGGAAGTTTTTCGTAACTCAAAGATATTATTTTATCCATTCGTTTCTCTGTATCCACATCATGAAGATATGTGTCAAAGCTTTTAACAACTTTTTCCCAAGTATTCTTCATCGCTCTCATATCACCTGAAAATCTTTTAACAAGATTGCCTCCTATCACAACTATTGCAAGTGGCAGTCCAATCACATCACTTTGCAATTAGTTTTCCTTTGACTTCCAGCTCAGGAGGGAAGTCAGGTTTACGGAAGACTTCCAACCGAAGAAGCAACCAACTCTCGTCTAGAGTTAGGAAACGCAACAAATATGGCCCTCTAATGCGGTTCACATGCCAGCCAACTGCTGCCTGACGACTAGTGATCAACACTTTACCCCTTTTGTTGGTCTTGGGAAGAGCAGTTTTGAGTTTATCACAATCCTCACAACTCCATACATCATCCATGACCAGCAAAAACTTTCTAGTGTCTAGGTAACTAGCAACTAGTTCAACTAGCTCTTTATCAGTTTTGTTTTTAATATCGTCAATGTTCCTCGTGAACTCTTTTATGATAGTTACTAAGATATCCCTCTTCGTGAACTCTTGAGAAACATAAACCCATATGCGTGTGGGAAACTAAAATTGAATTGTTGGATCACGAAATATCTTCATTGCAAGGGTTGTCTTTCTGAGGCCGGGCATCCCCACAATGGAGATGACATCAAGTTCTTGAGATTCTTCTGTGAGAAATCCTTTTAGTTTTTCTGCCTCATCTTCAAAACCCACCACATCCATTTCTCTTACTTCTGTTGGATGGATAAGTAGAAATTTGAACATTATTGAAGTACTGATAGGCCCAATATTTAGCACCTCGTGCCTAAGCCCTTACACACACTACTGCAGGCCCACTTTCTATCTCGGCCCAGCTCTTTAATTCAATCTTGTAACGGCTCCATCCGTTACTGCGAGTTTTGCGCGGCCTGTTTCATAACCCTAACTATAAAAGGGGTTGGAGTGTGAGACGAGATTGCTGCGCAGCTGCTCTCTATCTCTCTGTTCTCTCTTCGATTCTTTTCTTCTTCTCTGTGTGAGATCTAGATTGTTTCTGTGAGTTTTCTGAGAGTGAAACTTGTAATAGTGTTAAGGGATTGTTGGAGTTGTGCACTGTTTGGTGTGGTGGTTGTATTGGTGGCCTGAGCCTCAATCAAATTTTCGATCCTCAAATTTGTAACAGTGGTATCAGAGCGGGTTTCATCACCGCTCAACCACCTTCGCCTTTGACGACTTAGATCGCGAACGGGCGGTTTATACCGTAACCCTAGATCTGAAGTCCGGGTTCAAATCTCTGAACCCCGCTCTGGTAAAGCGGCTGAAACCTTTTTCTTACTTCAATCGTTTTCTAGATCTGTCAACTGGAGCAGTTAGGTTTGAGATTTGCCTGCTGATAGAATCTGCCGACTGGTGCAGTTAGGGTTTTGTGGTTCTATCTGCCTGCTTTGTCAACGTGTTTTGAATTATGTGGTTCTTCATTTCGTGCTTTCGCTGCTGTTTTTTGAACTTCAAATTTAAAACTGTCTTGTGAGTGTTACTGATCTATAACGATCATATCTCTTAACCATAATATACGATTTTCTCCTTTCTTTAAGATCTTTGGCAGTAGATAAGGTGACCCCCTGCGCCCAAGACTTGATCCTGCGATTGTGATCTGAGAAATCCCTTAGTCTGTTTATACTACCAGATATCAACTCAAAAGGGTTAATATATTTTTCATTATCAATGGCTTTGGTATCCTCTAGTGGAATTGCCACTTTTAATGGAAAAAATTGATTTTAATCTGTGGAAAAAGAGAATTACTTCTATCTTGATTGAAAAGCGTGTTTCTGCTGCTATTAATCATAACTATGAAGTTGATTTATCTGATAAGAAAAAAACTGAAATGAATGATCTTGCGCTATTTGCCATTACCTTGAATTTAACTGATTCTGTGCTTATGAAAGTAGAACATCTTTCTTCAGCCAAAGAAACATGAGATAGGTTAAATGAACTATATACTGAAACCTCCCTTCCCTCTAAGATGTATTTGTTGCAGAGCTTTTTTAAATTCAAACTAGATATGTCTAAAGATATGGATGAAAACTTTGATGAGTTTAATAAGTTGCTGCAGTTGATTAAACAAACTGGTGATACTAGTATTGATAACTATGCACCTATTGCCTTGTTAAATGTCGTTCTTGGGTCTTATAATGATGTTCAGTCTGCCATTAAGTATGAGAGGGACAAAATAGAACTTGAGACTGTAATTAGTGCTCTTAAGTCTAAAATGGATTTAAAGTTCAATAGAGAGGTTAGGATCACTGAACAGATTACATCTTATCAAGTAAGGGGTAGAACTAGTGGAAGACCAAGTACTTCCTTTAGTTCTGAAAAGGGGGGGGAAACAAAACCAAAGGTCTAGGTCTAAGTCTAGAACCAAAGGTAGAAAATGCTTCAATTGTGGGGAATATGGGCATTACCAGAAGGATTGTCCTTCTCCTAAAAAAGGAAAACAACATGCTGATCAGAAGAGTGTTTCCAATGCAATTTTAGGTGATGATTCAGAAAATAACATTCTAGGCAAGTATTTTATGGTTACTGAACCTAGCTTCTCTTCTGTAAATAATGTGAATTCTGAATTAATCAATGAGTGGATCATGGATTCTGGCAGTGCATATCATGTTTCTCCTTTTAAAGAGTATTTTTCATTACTGAAAACTGGTAACTTTGGTAATGTAATTGTTGCCAACAAGCATAAGTGTTCTGTGTTTGGAATTGGTGATATCTATTTAAAATTTCAATCTGGTTTTGAGTATACCATGAAAGATGTTAGGTATATACCTGAAGTTGCATGCAATTTTTTGTCTTTTACTAATTTAGAGAATGATGGATTTGGTGGGAGTTGGGGGAAGGGGTGGATGAAAGTTAAAAAGGGGTCTTTAGTTTTGTTTAAATCTAAAAGAACAAATAACTTGTATCCTTTTACTGCTATCTCAACCACTTCTGCATCAAATGTGCATGCATCATTCTCTGATAAAATTGTTTTGTGGCATAAAAGACTAGGGCATGCTAGCTCTAAGAATTTGTCTATTCTGAGAAAAACTTGTGTCTTTGGTAAAGACAAACTTTCTGATTTACCATTCTATAACTCTTGTGTGCTAGGTAAACAACATAAAGTCTCTTTTCTTGTCACTGTCTCACCTGATAGAACAGTTTCTTCTGATATTCTTGAATATATCTATGATGATGTTTGGGGTCCATCCAGTACCCCAACCCATAGTGGTTGTAGATATTATCTGTCAATTATGGATGATTTTTCTAGGAAAACCTGGCTTTTTCTTTTAAAACACAAGCCTGAAGTTTTTCAAATGTTTTCTGACTGGAAATTGAAAATTGAAAATCAAACTGATAAGAGGATTAAGGTCCTTAGGACTGATAATGGCATTGAATTCTGCAATTTTCATTTTGATAACTTGTGTGTTAAGTCAGGTATTAGAAGACACAAAATTGTTCCTTATAATCCTCAGCAAAATGGGGTAGTGGAGAGAATGAATAGAACCTTGTTAGATAAGGTGAGGTGTATGCTAGAGAGTTCAGGGTTGTCTAAGAAATTTTGGGGTATAGCTGCTTTAACTGCAACCTATTTAATTAATAGACTTCCTTCTAGTTCCCTTAAAGGTCAGTGCCCAGAATTTGTTTTCACATGAAAACCTCTAGACCTTTCCCACCTTAGAGTGTTTGGTTGTGCTGCTTTTGTCCATTACAAGGGTGATAAGTTAGATCCTAGATCTAAGAATGTGTTTTTCAAGGATATCCAGAAGGGGTAAAGGGTTATAGACTTTGGGATAGAAGTCAGCCTGATTTTAAGGTAATTATAAGTAGGGATGTAGTCTTCAATGAATCTAAATTTCCTTGTCTGCCCACTTCTGATAATGTCACCCCTTCTAAGGTGGAACCTCAACCTCTTTTATTTGAACCTGATGCCTCTGATTGTGAATCTGAACCTGTTGTTGACCATACTGAGTCTAGTGGTAATGTTGAGTCTTTATTTGATGATTCTGATTCTTTGTCTAACTCTGAATTGCATGATAATACTGATATTGTGGCTGATCTTTCTGATTATATGTTGGCTAGAGACAGACCTAGAAGAGATATTCATGCTCCTGCCAAATATGATGATTATGTTATGTATGCTCTTAATGTTTGTGAATCTTTGAATATAGAACCAACATGTTATTCTGATGACATTCACTCTGCTTCCTCTGATAAGTGGATTACTGCTATGCAATCTGAGATGAATTCTTTGCATGTGAATAATACTTGGACTCTAGTTCCCAAGCTTGCTTCATGTTCTGTTGTGGATTGTAAGTGGCTATTTAAGCTCAAGCATGAACCTAAGTCTCTTAGATATAAAGTTAGGTTAGTTGCTAAGGGCTTTACTCAAAAAGGAGGGGGGGGAGGGGGTAGACTATTCTGAAATATTTGCTCATGTTGTTAAGTTGACTACTGTGCGCATTATGCTGTCTTTAGTTGCTCATTTTAATTGGGAATTGAAGCAAATGGATGTTACCACTGCATTTCTTCATAGTGACTTATAAGAAGATTTACATGAAACAACCTGAAGGTTTTATAGATTCTTCAAAACCTGATTATGTGTGTTTGTTGAAAAAGGCCTTGTATGGTTTAAAATAGTCTCCTAGGCAGTGGAACAAAAAATTTGATAAATGTATGCTATCTCTAAATTTTACCAGAAGCTCATTTGATCAATGTCTCTATTTTACTAAAAATGCATCTATCCCTGTATACTTGATGATATATGTGGATGATATGTTGATTGCCAGTCCTTGTGTAAAATCTATTAAACACATTCGAAGTGTTTAAGTGATACTTTTGAAATGAAGGATTTGGGAGATGCCAAGAAGATACTTGGTATGAATATTGATAGAGACAAAAAATTTGGTACTCTTGTTCTTAACCAGATGTCTTATGTGGATAAGATTTTGAGTAAATTTGCTATGTCTGCTGCAAAACCTGTAAATGTGTCTCTTGCTTCTCATTTTGTATTAAGTAAGGATCAGTCTCCTAAGACTGATTCTGAAATTTCAGATATGTAAAAGGCCCCTTATGCACATGATATAGAGTCTGTTATGTATCTCATGGTTAGTACTAGACCAGATATAGCTTATGTTGTTAGCTGTCTAAGCAGATATATGTCTAATCCTGATATGCCTCATTGGAATGCTTTAAAGTGGTTGTTTAGGTACATGAAATCTACAAAATCTGTAGGATTAAAGTTTTCAAAGTGTTCTGATGGTACTAAACTGACTGGTTATGTAGATTTCAACTATGCTAATGACAGAGATAATAGAAAGTCCACTACATCTTATGTGTTTACTTTCTGTGGATCTTGTATAAGTTGGAAGTCTCAGTTACAGCCCATTGTTGTATTATACACTGTAGAGGTTGAGTATGTTGCTGTTGCTGAAGCATTAAAAGAAGTTGTTTGGCTTAAAGGTCTTCTGTCTGAACTTAATTTTCTAAATAACACTGTGACCATGTTTTCTGATAGTCAATCTGCAATTCAATTATGTAAAAATCTGTATTTCATGATCGTACTAAACATATTGATGTTAGGTATCATTTTATACGGGATATAGTTGATAAAGAGATTGTTATGCTAGATAAGATCCACACAGATCATAATCCTGCTGATATGGGTACTAAGTGCTTAAGTGTGCAGAAACTTAATTAATACATGTCTTAAGATACTTAATCTTGATTTAAGATAATTATCTATCTGTGTATTTTTCCTTCTACTGTTGCTTGTGTTTTTTGGATGCAGGAAATAGGTTGCGGGTCCGTGGAGAAAGGGTCGATGATGACAGTAAAGATCCAACTACAAACCTTCCTTATTTGAAGGCACACCACTACTACTTGGCCTAAGGTGGAATATGAAGTACTGATAGGCCCAGTATTTAGCACCTCGTGCCCAAGCCCTTACACTACTGCAGGCCCACTTTATATCTCGGCCCAGCGCTTTAATTCAATCTTGTAACGACCCCATCTGTTACTGCGAGTTTTGCGCGGCCCGTTTCATAACCCTAACTATAAAAGGGGTTGGAGTGTGAGACGAGATTGCTGCGCAGCTGCTCTCTATCTCTCTGTTCTCTCTTCGATTCTTTTCTTCTTCTCTGTGTGAGATCTAGATTGTTTCTGTGAGTTTTTTTTAGAGTGAAACTTGTAATAGTGCTAAGGGATTATTGGTGTTGTGCACTGTTTGGTGTGGTGGTTGTATTGGTGGTCTGAGCCTCAATCAAATTTTCGATCCTCAAATTTGTAACATTTATAAAAAAACATCTTATAAATTATGATATTCTTTATAAGTTCTACTACAATCCATATTTCATTGTCTTTAAAGTTGAAGTTTTTTGAACAAATACAATAGACAATACTCAGAATTTCTGTAAGATGAATATAATCTTTTTCTTCACCAAAAGATGAGTTTTTTTTTTCCAAAAATTTTAGCTTGGTCCTTCTATGTAGAGGATTTTTTTTTAAAAGTACCATCTTCGCACAGAAGAGGTATGACATACAAATATTTTCTCTTTTTAGTATATTTCACATTTCATTCTATTACAGTATGTTAAGTTTTTAGTAATGTCAATGGGTCAATTGTTCGGCCAATCTTCTCATAACTATTAGAAATTAGTACTCTCTCTGTCCCATAGAAAGTGTCTTATTTTCCTTTTCAAGTCATCCCATAGAAAGTGTCTTGTTTCTTAAAAAGACAAACAATATGTGCACCAAAATTAATAAGCCAAAAAGTCAAACAATATAAACCACACAATCTCATTTTCTTGATCTCCATGCCCCATAGAAATGAGACACTTTCTATGGGACGGAGAGAGTATTATATATGAGCGTAGAATAGAAAAAAATAAGTAAACTATTTCATTGTAAATAGCACTGTGTTCGAAGCTAATCTTGTCTTAGTGTTCTAGTAATGATTATTTTGAATTTATCTTCCAAAACTTAAACTAAACACGTAGCAAAAGAAGAAATTATTTTGTATGTCTATCGGTAATTAAAGTACAGAATTTACTGAATCATTTCAGAATTGTCATTAGAGAAGTACTATAATACTATACTGTTGGGTGATGATTCCATCCTCAGCACTGTTTCACTCAGTGGGAAATGATTCGGTCTTAGACACTGATCTTAAGCTCAGTAGTCTTGTGCTCTGTACTTGTCTGAAGATTTGAAGATCCCAAAACCCTATCTGAATGATGAATCATTCCCTTGTATCTGTTTTGTCGAGGTTTCAGACTCAGTAGACACTCGCTCCGGTCAAGGCGCTCGGCAGCTTATCCGCCTCGGCACCGGTGCGTAAGACTCTGATATCTTGGACTTAGCGAGAGCAAAGATAACGAGAGAGTCGGTTGAACCGAACTCGGCGAGAGTAGTTCATGGACTCGAACCGATCTTCGATAGACTTATCTCAGCAATCTATCTACTGAATACAAGGTCAGACTCAGCAACGGCAGATAGTCTTCAGGACTGTCATAATCTTTTGAAAGACAATCAACATTGTCATGTACGAGGAAGAGAGAAGTCAGCTTCAGTCTGTCTCGAAGTTTGTGCTGTCTCAACCACTCCATCCACCTCGACGAATGACAAGCATACACGTGTCTTCTCACCTGCTAAAGCTGCAGTCAACCTTTTACCTAAAAAGGTGGGAAAGTACACTGTTACCTACACCAAAAGAGCCGTTTGCTACCAAAAAGAGAGAGAGAGAAGAAGATCGTCTCCAACGGATCTATTTCAATCTCTACTCTATAAATAGAGGGATCATTCAAGATTTGAAGAACACCTAGAACACGAGAGAGCGCGAAAAACGAGCGAATTCCAAAGAACAAAGTCTTAGCAAGAACTTGAAGAACAATCTCCGGCGAAAGACTACATTCTAGCTCATAGGGAATCAAGCTAAACCGACATATAAAGCCTCTAGTATCCAAATCGACGTTACACGAACTCAAAGCTTACCTTCAGCTGTTCGTCGATCTAGAAGCTACTCTCATATTCCCTATCCCTCTAACCCTAAGCTCAACTGTTCTTATCCATAGCTTAGACGAAGGAGTTCACATTTGAACCCAATCCTTATTGTATAAGGACTCCTTCACTGTTGGAGAAGTTTGTCAAACACTTTAAGTTTGATAGTGTTGTAAACTGAGACTTGGATCAGTATAAAAACCAAGACGCGGCTTTGCCCAGTGTGCAAGCTGACTGAGACTAACTCAGGATAATAAATAGCCTCCTGATCATTCGGGACAGTGGACGTAGGATTTGAGCGATATCCGAACCACTTTAAAAATCATGTGTCTCTTATCTTGCTTTCTTAATCGTTGCATTGATTTTACTATTCATACCGAACATCATATTTAAAATCAATCAACCGTCTCAAAGATACCGAACTTTTAATCTCTTGAACCGAGACTTAAAACGTTTTCTCACAAAAAACCGATTTGGGCCTACACTATTCCGCGCACCGAACTCTTATCGTAGATACCGAATTCTAACCTAGTCGGTTAGCGGATCTCGACCGAGTCGGCACTCTTAGCCTTTAACTCGATTCGTAACAGGTTGTCCGGTCTGCCGAATCTATTTCGGCCGACACCATCCTGAATAGGACTGTTCGTGTTCGAAGTTGAGAAATCGAATCAGGTGTATTCACCCCCCCCCCCCTCTACACCTGACCGTACACTCGGGACCAACATATACTCTCGTACAAAAATTAACTAAATAGAATGATAAAAAAAAATCGAAGAGAGGAAAGATCAAAATGAAGTTTACAAGAACTCACTCAATTAGCTGGACAGGTTTTACTCTTTAAAAACACTTAAAATAAGTAAATTAGTGATCTTCAATTCTTCATCTAAACCAATCTACATGAACTAATTTCCATATTTAAAAACATGGAAGCCAACCTACAATCGGATTAATTTAATAGCCACGCTTGAACTATTATCTCATTCTTCAACCAATCCACCTAAAGAAACTCATACGATCAAAAGCTTCAAAAGTCAAAGACTCGCATTTACTACTATGAATGACCTCATTATCATCATCGACTTTGAGGTTGGAGAAATCGATAATCGATTTTGCTGAGGACAGTTTTGACCTTGTCGGCGATGCTGGAGATTTTGGGAAAATAATTGCTACCAATTGACTTGACCATACAAAAAATACCCATGCTGCATATGATTGTTGGATCTTAGGGTAAATTCTTTTATATTGAGTATGGTTTTTACTCAACATATTTTATTTATAATCAGAAAAATTAACCCTTATTCCTAGGGTTCATTAATTATTGTAAAACTACTTATATAATTGTGTAGGTGTCGAATATTGAGATGGGGAGAGCATTTGTCATACCCCTACCTGTAAAAAATAGGACAGTGAGTGGTCTTCCATAGAAACTCTTTAGCATTCATTTCTTGTGGCCAACTATCACATGTTTTAATTTGACAAATTAGTCTAAATAGTCTCAAATTATGAAGTTTTGCCCGAATTGGTTCTTAAACTAAATTTTTAGTTTTTAAGCCCACAGAAGCTATTATGATTTGGCGGAATATCTAATTCCATTAAATTTTTATCAGTCAACGGTTAGTCAACAATATTTTGAAAAAATAAAATATTTAAAACATATTTTCAAATAATTTTTTCAGAAACCAATTCTATTAAATTTTTAAAGTTTGAAAATTAATTTCAACAATATTTTTTAAAAATTAAAAGTGAAATGGTATTTTAGACCTTTTGCTTTATAATTAAGTTTTAAAACATGATATATTTTTGGTTGGTTTTCCTGCAAAAAGGTTTAAAGTATTCTTTCATTTTTTAATTATTTTTTTTTTAAGTTGTAGTCTCAAACTTTATAAACTTAGGCCAAATTGATTTCTAGAAGAATTATTTTTTATGATATTTATTATTTTTTTTAAAATATCATTAACTTAATTATTGCTGACGAAAAAGTAACGAAATGATCAATTCGACCAAATCTTAATAGTTTAAATACCTAATTTTAAAAAAAAAGATTAAAGATTAGTTCGATCAAAGCTTCATAATTTGGGGACTATTTACACTAATTTATCTTTAAATTAGATTTTTTTTTCATTTGGGCGACTTTCTAATTTCTTAAAAGTTAACGTGCTTTTGTCTTATATAGAGGACGATGCGTGGGATGGTGTAATGATTCGGAGTGGTCTAAGTTTAGCTCCATTAAATCTTATCTTGTTACCACTTCCACAATTGAGGTGCTACCGTGCTACATCATTAAGGCTTGCAGGTTTTTTTGTTTTTGGTTACAAAAAATAACTAATCCGGATTGCATGTCATTATTGGCATTGAAATGCTGAAGTTCAGTTTAAATAACTAATCCGGATTACATGTCATTATTGGCACTGAAATACTCAAGTTCAGTTGTAAATGCCAGCTCAAAACTTAATTATTCTTTCTCAAAAGAGAATAGAAGTCATTGCACCTTACATGATGTTTTTTGGACTGGATCCACATGATTGCACGGGTTACCCAAGAACCACCCCCCCGCACCATCATCTCTCTCAATTAAAAGGTCTTTCTCTTCTTCCTCCGTCCTGCTCTAAGTGACCCGTTTCTTTCCGGCAAGAGAATTAAGAAAGTTGATGACAAAATATGAGAGATAGATAGATGATAAAGTAAGAGAGAGAAGATAAGTGAGATAGTGAAAGAATATAAATAATAAAGTAGAATAGAGAAATGGTAAAGAAATGATAAAGTATGAGAGATAAATGATAAAGTAGGAGATAATTTGTAATTTTTTTAAAGTTATTTCTTTTTTTGGAAACGGGTCACATAGAACGGAATGTCCGAAAAGGAAAACAGATCACTTAAAACGAGACGGAGGGAGTATGTAATTTTAATTACAATGTGAATCCAAGTCGGACTCAACAGAAACCCCTTTTTTGCTCGATTCGCGATTGTTCAACGAAGTCAACCGAATCAATCGGGACATATAACCAATGGCATGTATGCGTCTTTAAGAAAACTATAAAATAAAATAAATCGTGAAACTGTCAAAGCCTTAATGCAGTAATGTATTAATGCTTAGCATCTTCAATGGTTTTAGTATTTTAGAGTTGGGTATCCCTATTTTACAATGAAAATAGTATTTCATCTCTAATGATTCTGCTCTATTTTACAATAGAAAATGAATATTTCATCTATTCATTTAAATAATTTTAAACTTTTATTAAAATAAATTAATACAAAAAGATGCAAATAAAAACTTCATTAAAGCAAAAAAACATAATTAAAAGTAAATAAATGAAAATGCATAGGTTACCATTGTGAATAATAAAGTTTTGAATGATCTCAATCACTTACTGTAGATGAACCAGCCTATGTATAGACCAGGTTAGAAATCAGTCTGAGTCTATATCGATAGATTGATATTCGTTTCAGACTAGGGTAGTTTAGATCAGGTTAGCTGAGTTCAACGATCTTCAATTTGCATCTGTCTTTGTCTTAACTAACTGATTGAAGTATAAGGTACAAGGCGCATAATTCAGAGTTGATGGTCAATGGAACAACCAACTACCAAATCAGTATTGACCAATAACGAAGCGTCATGTAATCCATAATCTCAAAGGGACATAACAATATATGTTGACTTGGAGAAAGCGACGTGTGCTTGATGCATTTAATGCATGAGACCGTTGCTTGCTCGGAGCCAATGTGAATCCGATTTTAGTTCAACGGATCTCTTCCTACTCGCCTATAAATACAGAGAATCTCTCAGTTTTGAGGGGTTATGGAATTTCAAAGCACTCAAACTCACAAGCACAGAACAAGCCATTGCTTTAGAAATCATAAGTGTTCTTTCATAGGAAATTTCCTCTGTCCAATTTCAAGTGATTATGATATATATCATATACTTGGAATCAAGAGTGTTTCATACTCTTGTTGAGATTGGACAAAACCCAAACCCTATATCCTTATTGTTAGAGAGTTAAGCTGATAAATTGTTAGCTTGTTTAGTTGATAGATTCGTAGATAGATTGAATGATAGTTTGTATTGATCTGCTCTCGACAGTCTTCGAGAAACTGATGGATATCTGTAATGGCAAAAAGTGGACGTAGAATCTTGTAAATCCGAACTTATATAATTGTCGTGTTCTTATATTATGTATTTTGATATATTCTGTCACTTGCATAACCTGATTTTAGAAAAACATTGCTTCCTATAATCAATCAGATTGAGCATATAACTTGCATCATATGATAATCATCATTTTATAAAAGGTTTTCTCACTAAGTTATTAAAGGGTTCACACTATTCCGCACATGCTGACTTGACGTTTGTGGTGTTATTTGTTCTGGTATGGTTATTAAGAAATTTGACTTTTGTGTGTATAAATGATATTTTGACCCATTTAACCTTTAATATTATATTCTTTTCATTTCGATAGACCGACCACTAGTATCCGCCATTGATTACGGTGACATGGTATGCTAGTGTGATACACTTAAACATTTGTGTATTGTTAGGGTTGCCTTGATTTTCAGTCCATATTTATGGGTTGAGAATTATTGAATAATTAATTTAGTATAATTAACATTATTTTTTTTTTTAAATGATGAACGGGTAAACCCGTTGCATTCATTCGGTTTAACGGGTGTGGATTGCTCTCACTATTATGATAAATTGTGTATCCTTTCGTAACAATTATATATGTACTTGGAATGGATCATTAAAACCTCTTACGACGAGAAGTTAGCAAAAAGTAGGTCATAATTAAACACAATAACCTCCAACATTCCTTTATTGCCAAGCTTCTATTGATACACCACGCTTTTCATTGGTTACAGCATGAAACAGAAGTACAAAAACATGATCCATTAGCCTTGATAAGAATATCTAAAGATTTTTGGAAGCAGGAAGATCGATCCACTGGAGTTGAAGTTGGAGTTCACCGCATTCAACGTTTCTGAGTCGAAGGCACATGTCCTGCATTATCTGTCCGTCTCTCCACATGACGAAACTCTCCTCGGCCAGGCAGTTGCTCCGCGAAGGCTGTATTATCTTGATTCTTGTGTTGTTTGGGAGGCCGCGCGGCTGCACCTTCAAAGACTCCACGAATGGCCGGATGTCGAATTCCGTGTCTCCCATTGAGTCGTCCATGCTGAACGTGTCGTGGTCGTATACGCTCTGCATTCACATTTAATTACTATCAACATGCAGAAATTGATTAAGTGATTCGAAGTTACCTATATGTTTTTTGAGAAATTACAATGTTATTCCGTGAATCATATATAAATCCTAAAATTCTAGATGTTCGTTTTTTAATTATGAGACTTACAAGAATTACTGGCTCGGAAGGATCTGTTACCGAAAGCGTCAAGTCCTCGTTCCATTCAGGATTTATATCCTTTCTGATAACTCGAGTTTTTATTCTCTGCATCAGAAACAAATTATGAGTTAACAAAAAAGATTAAAACTTGTGTCAAACATCTTCATGCAAATCTATTTTACTATTCAGTCCACCCTAAATTTGCAAATTTGTCATTTCTTGGATTATGGGTATTTTAATCCTTACTATCCACAAAAGAAATAAAGAAAAACATAAGTATGGAACCTGATTCCCCATCTTGATAACAACATAGGGATCACTGCTTCTGACATCGCGAACGGCGAGATTAACACCTCTCTTGAGCCGGATACGGAGCAGCCCCAACGCCGGAGTATTTGTGGGACTGCCTGAAGGCTGAGGCATAACAGATTGGGTATTAGGTGACCCCATTCTTTCGACTTGTTTATCTATTTCGATCGACAAACTTCCTTATTTTGGTTGCTCTTGTTTCATCCAAATTCTTTCAAATCTGCAAGAAAGAGATACGATCTGATAAATTAGGACAGAGAAAACGAAATCAAATCAAGAAAACATAATTATGTCTTGCATGTGATTTGGGGTGAATGGGAAGGCATACACAATTCCTCTATTTTTCTGCATGAAATTGTTTGATTTGTTTACGTAACAAACATGATGATGCTTAATGCGTGCTACCAACTTAATTACAGATATAAAATAGATGGACCTTTTTTGTTGGAAGTTGTGGTTACGTACCAATTGTAAGGCCGAGAAAATGGGAACAGGAGAAATAAGAGGTTGGAAGCGCGTGAATTGAAGCTTCTGAGTATTGAATATATGGGGAAGTTTGTGTCAGTTTTGTGTATGGAAATTAATGGGAGGACTACGTTACGCCGAAAATAACGCCTCTCCTTCGTATGAATTCTTAGAGAGAGAAAGAGTGAGTGTGCGTTAGCCATAATTAACAATACATTGGTTAAAATTCTAGAGTAGCTATATCTAAATTAGTGTTATAAACTAGAGAGAATGTAGAGAATAAATAGAGAGAGCGAAAATAAGATGTGTATTATTATGAGGGTGGAGACCTCTATTTATAGAGTACAAGATGGGTTCATGGGCTTTTAGGGTTTACATGGTCATCACAATATATGGTAAGTATATATATAAAATATATTTACAACACTCCCCTTGATTGACCATCCCTAAAAGAAATTGCTGCCTCGTTAAAACATTGCCAGAAAAATCCATTGGGATAAAAACTGGACGAAGGAAAAAGAGTACAGATGCTCCACCTCAATATAGTCATTCTTGATCCTTGAGTCGGCGCATATCGATCTTGTATAACAACTTCTTGAATATTGGTAATGCATTTGTAAAAGAATCTGCTAGGTTGTCACTTGAACGAATTTGCTGGATGTTGATGCCGCTACTCTTTTGGAGATCATGTGTTGCATTGGCTCTTTTATGAATCAATCTCAATGACTCATTTTCTCGTGTGTTGCATTGGATACCTCGTTAAAAACCTTAACTAAGAAAACCCTTTGGGAAAAACTTAGAAAGGAAAAAAGAGTACAACCATTTGACCTTTAGGAGTCAGTCTAATCTTCAGGATCATTTACAATTTGTTACTCTCCCTCAAGATAACAATCTTCAATGTTATCTTCAAGGTCTACACTAATATGTGCAACACAAATTTAATTATCATAATAGATAATAGCATGTAATATATCATTACTCTCATAAATAGATCAATATCATGTTTGTCTCGAAGGTAACAAAGGATGGTCAATACTATTTCAAATTCTCCAATTACACATAAGTAAGGAACTTCTGGTCCTCATCTTTGTTATCTTCTATAGGTCTAAATGATTCTCCATTCACTCCAAGTGATTGAAGCAACTATTAGGTAGTTATGTGGATGCGATACAATGAAATCTCCTTAAAGACATTTTAGGTAGGTCGCTAGTTTAACTCCACCAGGGATATGCTCGATCTGCAGGTTGAGACAATTATTAGTTCAACCTAAGTCTTTTGATTCTAACTCCATCTTTAGGCATGAGTTGATTTCATCAAGTACTTTTGTACATAATGATTCACATATCCTCTTCAAGAGGAATTTGGAGTGATATCTTCTAAATTTCTATTCCGCGGACTTTTTATCTTTAGCACCAATAAATCTCTCATGCTTCTGGCGTCAATGAGAATCAATTGATTTATTTTGTTTATGAGGAACTTCAGTTCGTTCATGGTGCATATACAACAGGTATATGAGATTTTAGTCACTCCTTTTGCACTAGATAACTTGATGAACTTCTGGTTCATAGTGCGTGAATCTAAATAATTAATCCAACGGGATATTTGCGGCATTCATATTTTAATCTCTAATCTTCCCCTAATGCCAACAATAGCTGAGTTGGATAATAGAATCACGTGTCAATTAATAAAATAGTCCATAAGTAGTGGCCCTGTATAGTAATGTTGACGGAGTATACACATAATTTTCAAGTATTAAACTCTTCAGGAGTCTTATATAAACTGCTTTGCTATTAGTTTTCTTCTTGAAAACATATGAGCAAATATCTTCACTTTTGGGATACACGTTCTTACAACGATTTTGCAGTTTACTTGAAAAAATATTTTTGATTTACGTGATTCAAGCAAGGTAAATCCTTCAGGGATTTTCAAGTATATATAACTATCAAGTTAATCAAAAAGATAGATATTTACTACATCCATAAGGCGCATATCAAGCCTTTGTGACATAAGTAGATTAATCACACTCTAAAATATAATGGTGTCTATTATGGGAGAGTACATAATTAATTCCCGGTCTTTGAGAGAAATATTGTGTTACGAGTATTGCCCTATAACTCGTAATTTTTCATTTCTCTTTCTAACAAAGACACATTTATATCCTTCGCGGATATACTTTCCGGATTTGTACTACATGTCCAAATGTTTTCCGGCTTTCTATGGAATATTAATTCACCTTGTATGACTTCTTTCCTCTTTGGCCAATTATTTCTATCTTGACAATCTCTTATAGATCGTTGTTGAGGATCCTCTTTTTATAATCTCAAAAGTCATATTAAAGGCGAATATATCGTCATGCGTCCACGATGATATTTAATATCTCCAATATATTGAGATCTCATTATTTTCAGACGCTTGTAGTTCTTCAGTAACTTCATTTGATTGATTAATCATTATCGTCATTGTTTGGTTCATATGTTGTGCCCCTTTTCTTAGACACGAAATTTCTTTTAGAACCAATTGGTCAACCATATTTTTGATGAACTTTATATGCATTTGCTACCATTTGTACTTGTCCTTCAGGGACATTTATTCTGACGGGGGTGTTTGCAGCAAATGTATAACATTGTCACTTCTTTTATATTAAAAGCATCAAGAAGGTGGTGTGCATTCTTTTGCAAGTGAGACTTTTGACTTCTTGTTCACATTGATTACTCCAGGAATCCAAATGTGACTAGTTTGTTCTTGTGTTTTTTGTTGGATGTAGATTTCACATTGATTACTTCAGAAATCTAAATGTGACATATGTTCCTCCTAATGTTGGGAACATTATTTCATTATAATAACAATCTTCTTGTGAGACTCATATTTGTACTAACAAAAACCATTTTGAGTATGGTCATGAGCAACTAATTTTTTAATCTTAATTCCAAAGTCAAATAATATTAAATCCTCTTCAAAAGGAACTTAGAGTTTAATAAACTCACTGGCTTTATCATGATAAATCTGCTTCAAGGAATTGAGCTCATTGTTTTTGAACTTGTAGTACTAACAAGTTCTACATTTCTTCTAGAAATCGAACATTCATGGAAATTAAGAGATTCTTCAGGTTCTCTCTGCAACGCCCCTATGAATTTTCAATTATGTTGCGCATCAAAGTTGTTTGCAGATGTCCAAACTTATCATGTCAAAGCATAGAGCTCTTTTGAACTTCAGGTTCATGACATGTTTTGTCTCACTTATTTTTGTGAATGTGTAATACATTCAAGGTGGTAGTGTGATAACTTTTCTTTTGTTAGCTTCTGGCTAAATGCAAAATAATCACTACATTCTTATATAGTTTTAATATGGTATCCATTGTAACGGATATCCTTAAAACTTAGTATGTTTCTTCTAGACTTACTAGAATAAGGGCAAACTCAATAATTGATTTAGTATCATTTGATAGAATGATACAAGCTCTTCGAGAGCCTTTAATGATATTCGATGCACTAGATTTTAAAATCTCGCAATTTAGGATGCATATACTTGTATCGAGCTTTAGGGAGAACAAGCAATTAATATTTTTATGCAATCCTGCTGGGATGCTTCGTTTCATTCTATTATTATCTCTCCCGTGCCTCTTATTGACATCGATATCAAGAGTGCATTAATGTCAACAAGACATAAATTATCTTTTTCATTCGGGAATAACATATATTATTGAAAGTACGAGTTGCTATTTAAGAGCATTTAATATTCTTCTAGAATATAAAATGATGCTACTTCAGGAGCAAAAGTTGAGGCATTTTCACAAATATTTGATAGTAATGTTAATATCACAATATGGTCATTCTTCAAGAATGCAATTGTGCTACTTCCAGAGCAACAACTTAGTTTTATTCACGATACGTGAAATCAATAAATTGTGAATTTTGAGAACTACCGGATCTCATATCTATTCTTGAAAAGAAATTAAACCACAATAGGATATTGAAAATGGAATTGTCACTCAAAGAGGAGCTCTTGCTTCCATCCATATAATTAGGTAATATTTTAAATTACAACATACCTTTAGGTATACATTGTTCTTTAGGAACATGTAATATTCATCAAGAATATTAATTGTGCTACTTCAGGAGCAACAATTAAAGTATGGTTATTGTGATATAAGATTTCAAAATGACAAGTTTTAGTTGTTCCAAGAACATGTAGAGTTAATTGTGCTACTTCAAGAGCAACAATTAGAGTTATGAACATATAACATTTGCCAAAATTAAAAGCTTGAATTGTTCTTCAAGAACATGTAGCGTTCTTTAGGAATACAAATTGTACTACTTCAGGAGTACCAATATTAAACCACTTCAGGCGAAAGACTAATATTTTTTTTTTTAGAAACCCAATTACTCTTTAGGAACATATAATGTTCTTTGGGATATAAATTGTGCTACTTCGGGAGCAACAATAATAATAATTCAAGAACCAAGATTCGCCCATCAATAAGACATATTATATGAATTGTTCATCAAAAGTACATAATATTCTTCAGGAATATTAATTGTGTGCTGCTTCAGGAGCACCAAATTAAGAGTGTGTATATATAGATATAAATATTATACAGTATGCAACAAAAAAAACTGAGGTATATTAAAAAAACATAGATAATATTAATAACTCATTAAGAGTATGTAATATTCTTCAGGAATATTAACTTATGCTACTTATGGAGCAACAATTGAGTTATTTCAATAAATTTGAATTGCTCTTTAAGAGCATATGATATTCTTCAGGAATATGGATTGTGCTACTTCAGGAGCAACAATCTAGATTCAACATTAAATAAATATATAACAAATAAATCAATAAATAAATAAAAGCGTAAAATAAATGCTCTTCAAGAGCATGTATATTCTTCGGGAATATTGATTGTGCTACTTCTGGAGCAACAATTTAAGTTAAAAATATGTTTTGGAATTGCTCTTCAAGAGCATATAATATTCTTCAGGAATATTAAATTGTGCTACTTCTGAAGCAACAATTGAATTGCTCTTTAAGAGCATGTGATATTCTTCAAGAATATCAATTGTGCTACTTTTGGAGCAACAAAAAGTAAAGTAATATTCTTCAGGAATATTAGGATATTGTGCTACTACAGGAGCATCAATTGATTAATAGATGAACACGTCGCATAAAGAACTTGAATAAGCAAGAAAAATATAATAATTCTCTTCCTCATGAAAACATATGAGACGAAAAGCATAATAACTAATTTGCATTTAGCTTTTTGATTGATGAATAATGATCCAAATTATGATTAACAGAATCTTCACGTACTAATGATGGTTTTCCACGTAAAGAGTAAATCAATTAAAACACGGAACATGAATGGCCTCATAAGTCATGATCAACTCAATCACTAAAGCCGTAGGAAACAAACCACCAACAATTTTGAAATAATTGGAGACGTGAAGATTGGAATCGAAGTTATACCTTCCGTGGATATCGTCTCGTATTTTGAAAAGAGTCTCTCGTGCTGATAACGTGTTATAAACTAGAGAGAATGTAGAGAATAAATAGAGAGAGCGAAAATGAAATGTGTATTATTATGAGAGTGAAGACCTCTATTTATAGAGTACAAGATGAGCTCATGGGCTTTTAAGGTTTACATGGTCATCATAATATATGGTAAGTATATATATAAAATATATTTACAACAATTAGAAAATATTTATTTTTTAAGTGGTGTCATATTTACTACTGTCGGAGTATACTGGAGAAAAAGAAAATGGATATGAGCAGAGAAACGAAGAATAGACCTTTTTATTGTTGACTAATGCACGACAAAACTTCAACCATGGTGGTGTACGAGGATCTAAAAATAACATAAACGGTGTAAACCACAGCCCCTCTCTAAAACAAATAAATGGTGTATAGCTGTCTCTCATCATCTGCTACTCTCTCTCTCTTAGCAATTTGGTAACTGGAATACGTCTATCTCCAATTTTCATGTACTACTGAAATAACTTCCTCAGCCTATCCAAAGATTGAGCTGCTCTTTTATTGTTTGGCTCGAGAATAAGTGCATATCCAAAGTCTGCAAGGTAATGTAAGAGTTTGAGTACTAATCTCCATGCACGGCATAAAAATATCACATAGCATTCCCCAAAAGAATCAACGTATAGAGACTCACCATCCATTGCTTCTCTATAGTAGCCCAGCATTTCCCGCGCTGTTCCCCTCCTCAGGTAGGCTTTCACGTTCTGCAAGCATGTCGAAATATGTTAATGCAACCACAGCATGGAAATATGGATCTTGTAGAGTGACATCATAACAGTACCAGTTAACAGAATGCACAAGTCACGATCACAATTCATGAAGTGTCTAAGAAAGATAATTATGAAAGTCTTATATGAGATTTAGTGTTTATACATGTAAAGGCACTGACTACTAAAATGACTCTCAACCACACCCCATAGCTCAAATCCTCAAAAGGATACGTCCGGTGACACCAGTAATAGAGTAAACAAAAGGGCTTTTCTGGAAAGATGAGGTCACAGACAAGCAATGCCATCGGACATTTCTGACACAAGATGATGCTACTATTCTTCAAATTGGAAGGCAAGAAAAGGAAACAAAACCATAAATCCTGACGACAGATGCATCAAGGTGTAACGAAACAATATAGCTTATTATTTTGCTGAATTCGAATAACAAGCAAGGAGTACAAAAAGACATATCTTCCAAAAAGAGCAAATAGTAATTTGTTATATACATCCACCAAAGAGCAACTTTAGGAAGTGACTGAGAAGTTGAGAGAGGCAGACTGATAACCTTCTTATCGAGATCAATCGCTTGGCTACAATCTGCTTCAGCTTGGATGTAACTGACAATGATCGAATATATAAATAAAACTTGAGCTCGTGAAAAAATCAAAATGCCATTTCAACTCAACTACCTTCCAATCTCCAAGTAAGCTGCAGCTCTGTTACCATAATAAGTCGCATTACTACTGTTGAGCTTGACAGCTTCTGTATAAAATCCAATAGCCCTCTGCCATTGTTTTTCTTTGAATGCTTGATTGCCCTAGGATGAAAGGAAATTAACCAAATGTCAAATTGATTCTGAAAATCATACCAAATGCAAGCTTCTTTGCAACTTACAAAATCATACAGTACAGGAAGAGAACAGAAGACTCTCAATCCACTTTGCCAATCATAAAATATGGATGACAATTGAGGTTGTAAGAGTTCAGAACACAAGATTGAGGCAAGCATATCATAACTCATCCATGAGATGGGTTATTAACCAAATTGGAATACATCACTCAGTTATACTAGACATGTGAATCTATGTTCTCCACAAAAAGCCTGCATTAAGAAAGACCATCTAAGAAGCAATGAACCTTCTCATCTAACATGGCCGAAATTGCTTGTCTAGTCTGATTCTCAAGGTAGAGAAGAGATTTTTGCTATGTCATGTAAGTCTCATTCAGGAAAAGAGAGTGACATCTTTAGAATATCGACCTAAAGGTCAAAAGGGAAAACAAATGCAAAAATGTGCACTACTCAAGATCTCAGAAGGTCAGAGAGGGGTCATAATTTTTATCAAGTCATAAAAGATAGAAGTCTTGCATCATATTCATAAGCAATTTGTAAGAGCAGTTAATGTCAAGCATAGAAAAATACAATATCAGTCATAATTTACCTTCTCCTTAGCCATATCAGCAGATGCTTCATTTGTGATAGCTTTACTAGATACTTCAGTGTTTGAAGTTGCATTGACCTCTTCCTGTAAAGATGTATACATGGACTGCAGAGTATCTAGCAGAAACCTGTCACACCCATGCCTGGCAAGAAGCGACAAAGAAACTGGACACTTTTCATGGATTCCCAATGGTAATGCAACCTAGAACGGAAAAATGTCAATGTGACAGGAACGATATGTACAAAGCATTTACAAGTGCAATGGGAAAGAGATGGAAATATTTACCTGACAACAGCCAGACATACTAGCGAGACTTGATAGGGTAAATGCCTGGATCAGATACTCCTCAGAATAAATCTCCTTGGCATTAAGTTTTGGAGGAGGATCAGTAGCAGTTGGAATTACTAATATTCCGTCATCCTGTTGAATGCATTTTACGAGGCAACAAGCATAAGTGAGTTCATTTTGACAATACCAAAAACTGTAAAACTAGCTTTTTGCACTTACACTTCGTTTATATGAAACAACTTATTATTGCATGCATATTATTGACATGCCTACTAGAAATTAAGCCAGCGAATACAACGAAAAATAAGGAGATCAGTTCAAATAGCCAGTTGAAGCATCGCAAAGTGGAAAAATGTTCATTCAGCAGTAAACTACTGGTGGAAAGATTAACTATTAATGCCAAACTGAAAAATCTTAAATCAGGACCTTTAAGAGGGCATTTATAGCTGAACGCAATTCACTTCTGATTGCATGACATATTTCAATCTCTGCATCAGTTACTACCAAATCTTCCTGCATCTGTGCTGAGATAACAGGATCCAATTTAGGCTTCACCGAGTTAATCCATTCATTATGATTTTGCCTGAATTCGTGACTGCATATAAACAGGAAAGAAGTAATTTACTTAATGTCCAACAGTGAACTCCACAAAAAGGACTTCCACAATTGGTTACTATAGTATCAAACATGTACGTAAACCAAGTAATAATCACTCCATCTTGAGAAATATATGATTTCCATCATTTAGCTAATCATGGCAATAGCATTAGTTTAAGAGGACAAAGAGTAGAGCAGTAACAATGGCAATATAGGAGATTGTGGAGTAATGCACCCAATCCCAGGTTACCAAGCATATTGTATTTCTGGAAATATCAACATCCCATCCACCCACCATACCAGGAAGACTAATCATGTGGCACACCATGGAGGCTTTTACTCGAGGGGGTGCAGTAGGGAGGCCTTAAGCCTTTCAAACTAAGATGTTCGGAAATCAAATCTATGAGCAGCCTGATTTTATCAATTGTTAGAATTTTCACTCAAGGAAATCATGCATTTTCTAAAATATTCTTATTCAGGAAGAAGAAAAAAAATGAAGCAACCTGCACACCACTTCATCTTAAACTAAAAACAACATAGCAAAAACTGGTAGATATAGCACCATTTACTCATGCATTAAAATTATGCTACCAAATCCATACCCAAAGCTAGGTAAGAAATCAACAGGAAATGTACTCCATTAAAAATAAAAAGAACTACATCATGGACTAACTTTTTGTCATGATATTTTTTATACTAATATAAGAAGAAATATGTTTACTTGTAAAAATTGAACCACAGTAATTTGAAGTAATACATATAGTCCTACCTACCACCTCACCTCTTAATTTTCTGCATCGCATTTGCTATCAATCTTAATGGAGAAAATTTCCCATCACTATTTGCTTTCGTGGAGCTGAATGTTTTCAAACTTGGAACATTGAGTTTTATATAACCACTTAGATTTTCATGCCTCAGAACTTGTCCTGAAAGGTGAGCCTAATAAGCAGCAATTCAGGATAATCAACAAAGCAAATCTGATTAAGCATATCAAACAGCCTGTAAGAGGAAAAGGACATACTTCCATAAAGCTTCTCAACGGATCTGATCACCAACTGACTGGCCCGCTCTGCAGGAACCTTCAACAACTGGAAACAGTCATCTGCAATTACAATGTTCCTCGGATTGCGTTTTGCAGCATATGGAACCTGCAGCAGCACATGACAAACACGATGAAGTATACTCGGATCCTTAGCAAACCATCCTGCAAGCACGAATACAGGAGAAATAATCTTGTGAGTTGTACGCATGTAAATTTGAGATACAAGAGAGAAACTCTAGTCTAAACATTTAGTCATGCACTCCCTCCGTCCCGCTATTACCGTCTCATTTCTTTTCGGCACAAAGATAAAGAACATTTGTTTAAGTCTGTATTTTATGAATTTTAATTGTAGTAAGAAATGGATATAGTTTTCGAGGAGTGATTGGTGGGAATAAATGAGAATTCATCCGAATTTTTGCAAGGCATAGTTGAGGCAATCGAATATTTTTTTTTTCTATTTCTTTACACGCAATTGAAGAAATAATCTAAAGTTTTCAAAAGGTAAAAATCATAAATTTGTGAGTTTGGAGCGAAATCGTGAGTGAGAGATTTTTGGAGAGAGAGAATATAAAAAATGTGGGGGTGAGTAATAAGTAAGGAGGGGTCCACTTTATTTTAGGTTTAAGAGTTATTTTTTGTCATTTTAGGAAAGAGGACAATAATAACGGGACAATCTAATTAGGAAAGCAGGACAGTAATAGCAGGACAGATGGAGTATTTTATAATATTGACAATCATAGGAGTCTGAGACTTTTTATACTGAACCCGTATATGCATTGCTCTTCAATGAAAGAAAGCGACAATAATATCAGGTTCAATATTTTCAAAACTCAATGTGTTCCAATATCATGTGCAAAAATACTCACATAGGTCTATGAAAATATGCCAACGACTTTACTGACAAAGCCAGTGTCACTTAATTAATATGTTGGAGAAAATTAAAAATGCACTTTTCCATTCTCATGTGAAATACCCCGCCCCCTGAAAGATGCCACATGGCCCACATCTAAGAATATTGATACCAGTCTACCATTCTAACTAAGTCATGTAGCAGCCACAATAAGCAAAAGCAAATGATGATAACATCCACATGAAAGACGAAATAAAAGAATTTTTCTGAACAGCCAAACTTTTAATGGTTGGAATCCAGGTAGGACATTGAATACATACCTACGGTGTCAAGACTCCCTGAAACAGGAACTACACCAGAAAGGGGGATAGTCCCATGAGATGGTCGAAAACCAAGTACGGCACAATTTCCGGCAGGCAGCCGCACACCACCATCTGAATCTATGCCTGTTATATTTCCCAAGTTAAACATATACATCATTCTGACAGAAGGATTTTTCAACATTACCAAGCATAACACAAGAATAACTTATGACATTTAGATTATGTATATTTGTCACAAAAGAATCATATATAAATAGTGATGAACAACAAAGATACATCCATAAATTTCATAAGACTTGATAAAGGATGGATTACACATTAAAAAAACAATGTATGAAATGAGTAACAAAATTTAGGAAGACTTCTTGTTATGTTCAGAAGTATACTATAAGATGTTCGGTAGGCATAAACACCTCATATAAGTAAGGCCAAAAGGAAGCACCCGTTTATCTTGGAATCAGTAAGTAGTTATAAAATAAAAATCCTTCCTTTTTTAAAGAACTAGTTCGTTAAATATAATCTACCAATCAACCTAAACAAAAAAAATGTGATTAAGGCGATTCATTTGAAATATATATTCTTTTTCCTGTTCTCACCATGCACAGTTTCATAAACAACAGGACTATCCTATACGCCAGATAGAACTTTCCAGTGGAGGAGCTAGAATCTCACCCAATGAAAATTCAACAAGTCTAGCAGCAACAGCAACAGCAGCACCACTAGAAGCTCCTCCTGGTACTCGTGCGGGTGCAGCAGGATTAGTTGGTGTACCATAATGCTTGTTTTCTCCGCCAACACTATTTACACAGAAGTGAACTATATGTTAGAATGAAATAAAAGATTAATCACAAAATGAGTATCTGAAAACTGTCTCAGCTAGAACAAGGGGAACAAACCCAAATGCCATCTCATCTATGACAGTTTTCCCGATACATGTAGCACCTCCATCAACAAGGGCTGCAATCACAGGACATGTCCGAGTTGCAGGCTCATGAGTTCTGGACCAATCTGGATGGCCAAACCCAGTAACAAATCCTTCGATGTTAAATCTGATGATCAAGATTCAAAATTTAAGTTTGGGGCTAAAGGAAAAATACTGTGTCCGAATATTTCACAGGCAAGTAGCAGTCATCAAATTCATGTGAATAAATTAAAGAAGCAAAATGTCGAATACAAGCTTTTTGATGAAACTCCAATCCCTTCAAAAAACATTCAAAGTTGATTATATTTATCTTAAACATAATACGTCTTCACGTAGTATTTATTTCAAAATAAATATTCCTTTTCTAGCAACTTATAAGTATAGATACCAACACGCACCACATGACCAAGTGCCTATAGGAAATTTACTATCTCAACCCACTTCCCAACTAAGAATCTTAAACTGTCAAACAAAACAACGCCATTCAAACAGAAGCAAAATTTAAATGTATGGTGTGGGACGGTGGGTACTTTAAGGTCAAGCTAACCAACACAGCAACACCCAAAGACAAATACCAATAATCAAATCATCTACTAAAAATCCCCCAAATATCTCATTTTGCTAACAAAAATACAAAAAATATAGTACGGTACACTAAACCACAGATGCTCACGCGTCAGAAACCGCAAAAGAGAGGCCATTAAGAGGATGAGGAGCTTTTGGAGGGGCGGGTTGGGGCGGCGGTAATAGCTGCAACCGCTCCATAAACGCTCCGAAATCAGCCTTCACAGCCCGCTTCAGCTTCTTCGTCATAATCAATATCCCCGCAATCCCAAGCCCTAGTAAAACCCACAAATTCGCCGATGAAGACGCCATTTTTTCGGCTTTACAATAATTCAACCGTTCAGTTTGGTTGGATTGTTTTGTCTACTAATAGCACACAAAAATAAAAAGATTAAAGACTTGTGTTGGGATGGTAGAGGAAACCTAGGCGTGCGTGTGGGAATTTTGGGGGCTTTGGGACTTTGGATGACAACTTTGCACTGGGGTTTATCATTTCTCCAAGTTTTTTATTTTATTTCGTCTATCTATAGACCCCGAAAGAGCTTATTTGCTTATCCTTTCATATCATAGTTTATATATCGGTATCACTTGGATAAAAGTTTTTATTTTTATTTTCTGTTTTTGGATTTGGGTGTCTTTTTCCAATAATGAAGAATCTATAGCTGCTAGTTTTAGTAGGTATTTGAAATAGCTGAAGTTTATTGATAAGTGTTGAAAACTGTTAATTTGAGAATTTGTAGGTATTTGGAAATAAGTATTAAAAGCTGCTGAAAGAGGAAAAAATACTATTTGAAAAACTGCTTATATCAGTAGCTTATTTTTTAAATAAAATATCCGTCTTACCCTCAATATTATTAAATAATTATGAATTATAATGAATAAATAAAAATTTAAAAAAATTACATTATAATTTCGATTTCAATATTACAAAATATTAAATTAAATTAATTTTTATATTATATAAATTCATAACATATCATTTTAGCATAAATATATCATACTATTATATTTTAAATAATACTTATTTGCATAAATTCATAGTAATGATATTTTTATAAAATTTTAATGATTACGTAGCTAATAAATAATCATCATTAAATGAAAATAGAAAAATATTAATTCAAAATTTTCAGAACCCACTATTTTAATTAATTCATATTTAATTTTAATAATGATTATTTCATTAAACTTGAAGAATTTATAAATAATAAATATAAAATTATTTTTATTAAATTACTAACTAATATAATAAAATATAATTATAATTAAATTTATAACTAATATAAATATTAAATTTATAATTAATGATTTTTTTAGAATTATAAAAATATTTAAAGGATAAAATAATCCAATAAATTAAATAAGTTGTAAGCTGCAGCTGAAAGTTGAGTCATAGCTGATTACTTGAATCAGGGTTTTGAGCATAAAGATTCCACTGACCTGTAAAAAGTGGACCTAACCCTTGGGGATGCGGTAATACATCTAAGAAATTATTCCATCAACTCCCCTCTAGCTCCAGGAATAGCGACAAAAAAGATTTGTCTAAGCCACTTCGTTTCTTTTTGTCCAAGTTGCTTTTCTTTTTGTCCAAGTTGCTTTTCTTTTTGTCGAACTCACTTCTTTTTTTCTGTGTGAGTTTCGGGAATATCCCCATTCATGGGTCCGAGATCTACATCTATTGTAACGCCTCAATTTTCATAACTTAACAAGGGACGCTACTTCATACTTAACATGCATATTTCAACTCTTTCAAAACATTTTCATTCAATAGAACCATTGCAAAACTTAGGTTATTTTCATACTCAGCGGAAGTCTTAAATAAAATAATTACGACTACTAGTTCTTGAAAATAAAATGCAAAGTTCATGATAAAAATAGTTTAATGCAATAATAAGTTCATAAATTCTTCCTCGTGTGACCATCACCACCAACACCTCTACGCATCGGTCGAACCATTTCCTAAAAATTTTTAGAATAATAGGGATGAATACGACTACTCAGTGGGAAATACACTTATCCAAACTATATAATATACCAATATATTATGGAAAATTAGAACATGTAAGAATTACGTAGTCACACAGACCACCGAGTCAACTTCGACTCTAACATTTAAAACAGATCAACTTCGATCCCGGTCAACTTCGACCATAAACCTTGATACCGATCAACTTCGATCACGGATCAACTTCGATCCTTCCTTTTCATGCCTGACATTAACTTCCCCACCTTAACCTTGATTAAAATATAATAAGGATAAATGTAGTGTAAGACAACTTCCCCACCTTAATCTTGATTTTGAATGAAAAACTATGGATATCAAATGATTAAATCATGCGCGCCAATCCTAATATGAAAAGTTATCTTAATGACTTGTTCAAAGAATGTTATGTATGCATCATTAATTCATATAACTCATAAATGGACATATTTCTGACTAATCAAATAATCTATATTATAGATAATCTACTTATTAACATGCATTATATTAAACATAATCTTACTTCTATTGACAATTCATTCGTGCATTTAGTAATTCGGCGATTCATGAATTAAATTAATGAAATCATAAAAATTATAGATCTCGATCATGAAGAACATAATACATATTCCATCACAATAAAACGTACCATAATCAAGAATTCATTCAATAGTAACATTAAAACTTTTGTTTTTCAATCTACATGCATGTTGACAAAAGAATTTGGCACATCAAGAAATAAATTAATAAATAAATAGTAAACGTATCCTAAAAATTCTATATTTTTAACATGAATGGCCTAACATGTATTATATCCCATTAAAATTAAACCTGGTCGAAAACAATGTAAAGAAAACATGGAAAATAATTTTCTTTTCAAGCTCAAGAACATGCTGTCAAAAACTGGCAGGTTACGAATAACAATTTTAAACAAATACGTAGCATGCTTGAAAAATTCTACAAAACTAATAGAGTATAATAGACATACCTAGGAAGACGATCCTAAATTTTCACGACGATATGATGATGGGAAGATGTGTAAATAATTATTGAAACAGTTCGCAGATATTCTGGCAGATTTTCGAAAATTTTATGGGATGCTATATTATGAGCGACTAAGGGTATGTATAGGCCTAGAAGTCATTATCTAAATATCTCTAATCATATAAGGTATCAAATATATTTTATCCATATTTATTTTCGTACTTATATAATTTAGATAGAATTTATTTATTCTATCACTAACTACATAAAGAGATTCAATCATAGTTAGATTAGGATATAGACACAATTAAAATTGATCCTAAAACGTGAATATCACACATAAAATATCTATTTTAATCATAAAACATAATATAAAAAAATTTCCTAATTATTTCACACAAGTTTAAAATATTCTATCATTTCATGAGTCCTAGCAGGTTTAGAAAATCCTAAATAAATAAATATTATTCTTGCCTCATAATTCTAACATTATTTCTATTTCAATAATAAACAATACAATCATAATATGATATAAATAAACACATTCAAAGTTCAAAATAAATTTACATAATAAAAATAATTTAATGACAAATAAGATAGATACTTTAATTTTTCATTTAAATTTCTAAAGCGCGACTTACAGAACTAAAACACTTGATAACATGCATGAATAGATATGCAATGCATTTTATGTCGAAAATTTTGGGGCGTTACATCTATAAATTGAAAGGTCCGAATGATCAACTCTGCAATTAGTTTGTTAGAATCAATAGGTCTTCAAAGTGTTAATTTGAAAAAATGGAAACCCTTCTTATTGGATGATCATGATACTTCCCGAAAATGGAAATTCTTGATCAATGATGGTAGAGCGCGCCCCTGATAATTGCGTCGTTGTGCCTGGGTTGTGAGGGCTCTCAGCCACATGGATAGTTCACTGTGCTCAATGGTGCCTGACCCTAAGGTGGATCATCCAACGCACATTAGCATAGCGTACTCCTCCTGTTCGAACCGAGGTTTGAAACCAAAAAAGAAATAACGGATTAGTCTTTCTACTTTAATCTACTAAGCTTTATCTACTATAAAATATAAAAAAACGGCAATATTTTTTTTTTCTTTTAAAAAAAATGAAGAAAAACTCATGGTAATTATTCGAGCCGATGAAATTAGTAATATTATCTGTGAACGTATTGAACAATATAATAGAGAAGTCGAAATTGTAAACACCGGTACTTACTTCAAATAGGCGACAGTATTGCTCGTATTCATGGTCTTGATGAAGTAATATTGGGTGAATTAGTTGAATGTCTATGCACATGTTCGTATAAAGATTTGCATGAAATAATTAATTATTATGCAAAATTTTCACCTTATTGTTACATTTTTTTATAATAATAAGAAAAATGATGAAGAAATCCAAAAGGCGCATAAAAAATAAAAATAAAAATATAAGAAAAATGCCTAAGCACATAGACAAAGCACATAAAAATATAAATATAAAAAAAATAATGAAGAAATTAATATGTAAAACGTAATATCTCCAGAAAGAGAAAAAACCGCAAAAATAAATGAGAAGATGATCAACACAAAAAGTCAGTTCCTAAAATTCAATTAATCAAAACTGAATTTTTAATTAAGTTATAAAAAATATAAAAATAAATTTACAATCTTACCCTTAATGAAATTAATTATATATTAATATATAAAAAACAAATAAAAGACATTATTTAATTAAATCTAAGGCTAGAATTGGCTTCTAGTTCCATAATCCATATATATATATATATGGAGGAGATCAAATGAAAACAACCCATCATGTAAGAATTAGGAACACACTTTCCTGTATTAATGTGATATAATAATTTGTATACAATATTTTAAGTTTAATATATACTCCATTAATTATTTTAAATCGACCTTAACGGGAATATTATATATAGATTCTTTATATAATTTTTATATTAATGTGATAAAATAATTTTTTATATAATATTTTTAGCCCAATACTCCATTCGTCCTGCTATTACTATCATCTTTCTTTTCGGTACGAAGATTAAAAAATTTCATTTAAGTGTGTATATTATTTTTAGTATGAAATTAACACGGTTTCTGATGAGTGATTGGTGAAAAAAAATGAGAATTCATCCAAGTTTTTGCAAGGCATAGTTGAGTAAATCGATTTATTATTTTTCTATTTTTTCATGTTATAATTGAAGAATAATATGACAACCTGATTATAAAATGAGGACAACAATAGCGAGACTAATGGAGTATATATTATTAAATAAATCGACACTAATAGGGATTGAATACTCAATCAACTCCAGAACGAATTACGTAAAAGTTAGAATACCAACTACACGATGTGCTAGTTTAATAGTATAACATATAAAATAGGAATGGGAAAGAAATTCTCAATTTTCTTAATATAGAAAAATCAAATAGACTTAATATAGTAGGTTTTTGTGAACAATTATATATTATTAAATAAAACTACTTTCAGCGTTTATCAATAAGTTTGAACTACTCCAAATTCATATTTTTTTTGGGATTAGAATATTGGACCTGGATGCAGCAGTTATATAGTAGGGAGAATTGCAGAAATAGACAGATATGTAACTTTATTTGCAAAAATAGGCACACTGTGTATAAATTGCAAAAATAGGCAAAGACTTTATTTTAAATATTTTAAATTCTGACTCAACCTACTCTAAGTACCTATTCTGAAACGATAAAGTACCTATTTTGAATCAAGTAATTTTGATTGCTTATTTGCTGAAATTGAGGACTTTGATTACACAATCATTTAAATTTTGATTGTGAATGCACACACACACACACAAATATATATATACACACACAACGTAAACGAAACTATTGTTTATTTTAAATTTCATTACACAATCATTTTAATTTTGATTGCTTATTTATTATTCTCTTTCAAAAATAATAAAAAAAATTAATTAGGATTGATATTATTAACAATTTTTGTAGTATTCATCAAGATAAGTGCTACGTCATCGATACACAACGTAAGCGCTCGATTTCTCCATAGTGCTTAGATTTTTTCTTACGAGCGCTTAGATAATTTTTACGAGCACTAAGGTGAATTTTTTTTTTCTTCAACTTTTTGATGATTAGCTTGCTTTGATTTTCTTAATTTAATTATTTATTTTTATGATACCATATTTCAAATTTATTTTATGAATCAAATTTAATTTTATTAATCAAACATTTATTCCAAAATATTTTCTTTTGGATAAAAGTATTTTCAAGTACAAAAATTCTCCCAAAAAATTCAACTGAAATTACGAGAACTTACTTTTTATTTTCAATTATTAGTACTCATACAAGTTAAGAAGATAAATAGAAATCTACAACTGCAATGCGCGTCAATTAGGCGGCCCTCTTGCTGGACATCTCCTCCTTGTATAACCTGGTAGATGACAAATACCATAATATTTGGTACCCTTAGGTCTACTACTACTAGATGCCTCAAACCCAGATCGGAAACGCCCTGTCTTTGGACGACCGGCTTGTCGTCTCGCTTTAGGCGGCAACACATCTTCAGCTTGAGTTATGGTCCACCGATCTGGAGGAGGAAGGGGATTCAATACATGTGCATACAATCCCGGTAGGTGGTTGTTAAGTAGTAATTTGATACAAAGTCATAGTTGCTGACCCCCGAATGCCTGGGTCCAAAACATTATATTAGTAGTACAAAATTAAAAAAACTAATAAAGTTTTAAAACTTATTTGCTTACATGATAGCCGTAATAGCGTGCGAACATGGCAGCAGATCCAACTGAAATTCACAACACGAGCACTGACACGTGTCCAAGTCTACCTTAAAGTTATTTTTTCCGTCATTGACCTTGAACTGTACATCGGAAGTCCTTATGACTGTATAATATCTTTCTCTATATATATAAATAAAAATATTTATAATCTATATGTTGGTCTGGAGACGAAAAGTCAGGTGTAGAGGGGGGGGGGGTGAATACACCTGAGCTCTGTTTCTTTTTCTCAGTGAAGGTCAGCTGAAGCTGATGTTTGCAACTGATGAACAGTGCCAAATAAGCCTTCGATCACTGGGGTCAAAGTGAGTCAGCTTCGAGCTCTTCTACCGACTGATGTCAGTATTACGAAACTCAGTCGGAGACTGTAGTGCGGATAAGTGTTAGGCCCGGAGTCGTCTCTTTTGAAAACGTGTTTTCGCAATGTAAAGTCTTTTGGTTGTGCGCTTTTTAAGATACGTTTTATGCAAGCTGATGATTTAAAACTGGGTTAAATGCAATGCGATAAAACAGTAAATAACACAAGCGATTTTTAACGTGGTTCGGATAACGAGATCCTACGTCCACGGCCCCGAACTCAGGAGAAACTTGTTGATTAATCGAGCAAGTCTCGCAAGAAGGAAACCGTAAGCGGGACGGCATCCTTCTAAGTTATAGTCCTTAGCGACTTTTACAATCCAAACCTAAGTTTAGAAGGGAGGGAATATTCTCCAACTGAGAAGGAGTTCTTACAACAAGAACGATTCACTAAATGTGAACTCCTTCGAATCTAAGCTATGAATCTAGCAATGAGCTTAGTTTAGAGAAGAAAGGGATCAAAGAGCTCTAGAGAGATAAACTACAAGAAGTGTTCTATGAAAACTAGTTCGTCTCTGGATAAGCTTGAAGGTTCTAGAGCGTTGTGAGCTTGAATGCTTTCCCTTGATTTCGCGTATATTCCTCTGTGTTTCGAAATCTTCAAATCCTTCTCTATTTATAGATGTGAGTTGTGGCATATGTCCGTTGGAGACGACGATGCCACGTGTCATAAGCCTCCAAAGAAAACGGCCATAAATTCGAGCTAGTTGCAGCAGGGCAGTTAATGCACTGTTCATGAGAGCAGCTTTACTGTAGAGTAGGTAAGCGTTGTCGGCTTCTCATTGGTCGAGGTTTGTAGTTGGTGAGAGTGTCAGAGTTGACCGTTCAAACAACCTCGTATGTCTTCTGCTGAACTATTCGAAAAGACTTCAGGTGCAGGGTCGCTTTCGTCGGGTACAAAGTAGACTGAATACGTCTCTGTCTTCTTCGGTGAGTCGTCTGACTGATGAAGTGAGCTTCTGATAGTCAGTTGGTCGACTGCGAAGGTATTGTGCTTGCATAGGTTCTTCCGCTGATGACCATCGCTGATAATGTCTTCTACCGAGATCGGGTAAGCCGATGCGCCGTCTCCGGTGAAGTTTAGCATTCGGCTTCCGACGAAGAACGCAAGCGATTACACTGATGACATGGGGTTCTGAAAAGTATCTTCAGCAGAAGATCAGTTCAACAACTACCCCCGTACAGGACTTAGACAAAAACAATAAACATAACATCAAGTCTAACCTATACATCAGCTAATCCTATCGACACACTAATCTACTGATATCAGCTCGGTTTTGGGATCTTCAATTCCATAGTACTACTATGATTTCCCCCAATTTCTTTTAACCCTAGAACAGCTGAGTATCAATCTACTGACTCATATCCAACAATTTCCCCCTAATTGATGATGCCAAAACCTCTATACTCTAACATCTATTAAAGATACTGTCCTACTGACAACAATTTCCCCCTTAAAGCATCTGAGGAAAAACTGATAATAGTAAATGAACTTCAGCAGGTGAGAGAAAGGCAAGATCATAGAAACTGATGTGAGTGTGTGTCAGATCACTTGGTGATCAGTCGTGAAAACATGACACTAAAAAGCTTAAAGACAATGAGCTATTGTCTAGCAAGCGATAGGAACTCTTATAGATAGATCGTCAAAGTACAGGTTCCTATGCTATTACAAAGAATTATCAAAAACAAAGAGGAGAAATCACTGCTGTCGTTTGAAGCTCTGAGTCTTCTTCTTGAAATCAGCCGAGCGATCAGCTGGAGGGTCCAGACAGTAAAATTTATAAATCCTTTTGCGCAAAACCCGGATTTCCTCTTGATCTTCCGGGGTCTATGCGGATGTAACTCATGCCGATAGCGTGCAGATTCGATTTCTTCTTCGATAGACTTTGTGATGATAATGCCTTTAGCGATCATGGGAGGAGGATATCTTCCGAATGCGGGTGCTTTCACGAGAATGTTCGGCTTCTTTCATGATAGGCAAGAACCGTTCTCCGAGTTCGGAAAAACTTCATTAAAACACTCTTCGAACAGTTGATCAACCGGAATGTCTTTCGGATAGAAGCCCCATACATACTGATTTTTAACAAACATTTCTTTGAGAGTCTCCCATTGATCATTCGGATCAGCGGGTACCCATTTGTCCACATGAGGTGCGGGAATCGGCTTCATACGAGGAGTTCGATAGTAGTCCTCCTGTTCCTCGATCCTCCGGGTATCTGTTTTCTCGGATCGGCCGGCTTATCGGATAGGCTTTTCATTCTTGCCGGTGTCGCCCATCCTTTTCTTCTCACGGAGAGCGGCCGCTCTAGTGTCTCCTCGTCCGAGACTCGGTCCTTGCAACGTCGCCTCCCGTGTCGCTTGTTCTTACGCTATCCGCTCGGGTGTAAGAGTAGATATGGGAATACTACGAGCAAGTAGCTTTGATTTCGGTCGAAAGAGCCTTAGCAAAATCTTCTTGGGCTTTCTTCTTTTGCTCTTCGACCGTATTAATGACCTTTCTCTTTCCTTTGCCCCCCGACGCTTTGCCCTTAGGCTTTTTTTCGCTTCACCGCCTCCTCTAGCCGACGCTCCCTGGTCCGGCTTGTCTTGCAGCTCTTGGGCTATTCTCGAGGTCGAATGCCTCTTGCTCCGCTTTTGATTTAAACTTCTTGACCGGGGAGGAAGGAGTAGTGGATTCGAGTAGCGATTTCCTTCCCCCGACCTCTGCGGCGGCTATTGAGACTCTTCTTCTTCGGTGGCTCTTCAAGGAATTGAGCGATTTCGTCTATGTGCGCAGTGAAGAGGAGATGGGGGTGGCTTGTAGTGGGAAATCAAGGAGAAGGACCTCGTAGATGTACCTTCTTTCGAGTAGATGGTCTTGCCTCCGGAGCCTGTTCCCCCTGAATCTCTGCGGCTGAGGGCTCTGCTGCTGAGGAGGGTCCTGCCTCCTGAGCCTATCCCTCAAGGATTTGGACGTCAGCTGTATCCGTATCAGGTTCATCTTTCACAATATCTTCCCCCTTTTTGGCATCAACAATATTTGCCAGGGAGGTGCGGATAGCTTTTACGTCCCGCTCAGTTGTGTACGAGAATCTTTGATCCGGGTAATCGTGTCATCAAAATCACCGACCAAGTTGCAGTAGTTTTCCCAGTCTTTCTCCCGATCGCTCTAGATTTCTTCAATCGAGCGGCCGACTCCTGACGGAGTTTCAGCAGAGCTTGATCATTTGATTCTGTTATTTCTTTCTGAATGGCTTTTAAGGCCTCAGTCTGTTGCTTAATGGCTGTTTGAAGAGAAATGGTTGCTATCTTGTTTCTCTCATCTATGAAGCCTTGAACTATTTTCATGGCCTGAGTCACCGCTCCGAGAAAGTTTTATGCTGAGCGGCAAGCAGCCGCCGACTCGTGTTGTTAAATCGGCCTTTTGAGCACTTAGGGCCTGCTCAACTATCTCCTTGAAATCTGGCTGAGAAGCCTCTTTAGGAGTTGAGATGTCGGCGGCCAACTTACTTAGAGCTTCGTTCTGAGCCTTGGTGTACTTCTCCCATTTGAAATGAACATCTTTGGCTAGGAGTCGATTTTTCTCACCTTGGCGTTTGATAGCCCTGTTGACAGAACGTGAGGACACGGAACCGATGGGTTGTATCTCGATAAGAGCCTGGTTCCGAGCCTCTCGCTCGTAGAACGAGATCAACTCGCTCCCTATCGTACTTCGGAGCGGTTGTAGCCTCACCCGATGTGACTATGGGTGGTGTTGGGCTCTTCTCTTGGGGAGTTTGTCCCTCTGCAGATTCTCCCTGGTCTGCTTCCTTGGGTTTGCCATCCATCTCCTCATCTTGATCATCATTATCACCTTTATCAGAAGGTGGAGATGGGGGCGGAGCTGTTTCAGTCGGAGCTCTCAAGCTCAGTAAATAGAGCATTGCAGCTCTCAAATCTTCGAAGGACGCCACATCAGCTGACTCTCCGAATCCAATCTTGGCTTGGAGCTCTTGCTCCTCTGTCAGTAGCTCATCTAGTGACTGCTGGGATTTGGCAAAGTCAATAAGAATGTCCCAAGTGCAGTAAACCTTAAGAGCATCTCGAGCTCTTGTCCTTACTGCTATTTCAACCGGATCTGCGTGCTCGGCAATTTTCGGTATCTCTTTGCTGAATCTCAGCTGTAGCACGCAGTCGAGTGGTGTCAGTTGTTGTCCACTCAGCAGTAGGTTCGGGTGACGGTTCCCTCTTGTCAGACTCTGTTTCCTCGTAGCTGATCACTTGGACCTTGTCCTTGATCGTCGCTCCCTCGATTCCAAGATTCGAATCGAGTAGTTGCTCCTCTTGAGTAGAAGGAGGAGCCGGCTCAATAATGGTAAGTGGCCGAGCCACTGTGACCTCAGCAGTCGAGTCTTAGCCAACCTCCTCTTCTTTGGCACTTGGACGGATGGGGGGCGGAGCAGCGACGCAGCTCTCTTCGGTTCGGGTGGCCCCTTGCCAATTGACTTCTCTGTTCCGACCTTTGTCATAAATTTAATACTCTTGAGATCAAAAGACTTTGAGTCCGCAAAAGCCGAACGTTTACGTACCACACTCTCTATCAGCACCGACATCTTGGTGCCGAATAGGAGCTTGCCTGTCTTGGTTAGCTTCCTCTCTCCGATGGCGAAGTAGTGAACTTCGGGCTTGGGCCTTCGCTGAGTAGTATAGTAGTCGGCCCAGTTCACTTCTACTCCATCGTCTATAATCATCATCGGTTGTATCCTCGGCTTAGAAAGCCGATCATAGGATCCACTGAGCTCGTCGAATATGAGATACAACGTAAGCTAAACCCCTGTACTGAGGTAGCAAAAGATTCCTCTGTAGCGCCGTCTTGAACACTATGTCGCTGCGTCCACAGAACTTTTGGACGTAATCATTTATCTCCCTTTCCTTATAACCAATGGGAGAAATACCAACTGAGGGGAGTTGAAAGGCTTGAACGAGAGCCCTCGAGATGTTGAAGGAGTGGGTAGCCTCCCTCCACTTATTTGGGGCAACTTCCCGATCAGTAAACAAACGAAGCCTCTTCTCCTCCTGAGGCAAGCGACTTCCAGTTGTAGTAGGCCTCCACAACTTGTCTCGGCAGATGAGAACGGGGATGCCTCGACACAAGAGTTGCCGCCCCGACTTCTCAAGGGCGCCAAACACCGGCTCCAAATATGAAAGGTCCACTCGGGAGAGCCATCGTCGGCTCAAACCGAACCCGGATGGTCATGATCTCAACCATCTTCTCGGGAGTCCGTACTATCGCCATTGAAATCCGCAAAACAAATTGTTAGGACTTGAAAATAGAGTAAGTCGGTGACTATCGCAGATATTAATACATTACCGTGAAATAGGGCTTGAATGAATATACAAAGAATGCGGTTTGGATGAGGATTTAGGAAGATAACCGAATCGCTAAGAAAAAGCTCTAAGATATGAGAATGGCGAAAAGTGAGGAGTAATCGAAGTTGAAAAGATTTTATATAAGTTGATTTGATCTTCGGTTTGAATCCTATGGTTCAAATTTAATCTTTCAAAATCGATGGACGTCTAAGATTGAATGATATAGAGGGTATGATTACTTAGCCGCCAATACTATAGATATACGTAATAAAGGTAAGTGAGAAGACATGCATTAAATGCGCGACGAGAGCATTAATTACACGAGCGAAGGGTCCCGCCGACCTTTCCTTAAACCTTAAGCATAATAAATGGTAAGAAATAAATGCTCCTTAACAACCGAATGTAAGCGATCGACGCATTAAATGCGGCATGCTTCGAACAATTTAAGTGACGATACTACGCAAACCTCTTCGCTGAACTTATCGCTGGTTACCATCATTTATCGGGAGGATGGTTGTGCCGACGACCATGTTCCCCCCTTGTTGTGTACAGTGTGCATCTCCCAACCGAGTCACCTGTACTAAGTTTTTCGACTGTCGTGCCGATTCCATACCGATACCAATTGTTGCTAAGTATATCATTATGAGTAGTTGGCTTCTACCGACTTGTCTCGGTAGGGATCTAGCAGACCTAGCTCAACCGATAGTTCTCTCGAACTCTGTTCTCGGCCTAGTGGTTTGGTCGGTATGTCGCCTTTGCTTATCGGTATGGATTTTCTCCATTCTCGATGTCCTTCTTCTCGACATGGTCTCGATGAAGTGATGTCGAATATCCACGTGCTTGCATCTCGTATGCGTAACCGGGTTCTAAGTTATAGCTATTGCTGACCGGTGGAGTCACGGTAGATGGGCACTTCATCCCGAGTTATACCATAATCTCTCAATTGTTGTCGAAGCCAAAGGATCCGGGCACAAAGAACTTCCCTGCAGCCATGTACTCGGCCTCAGTAGTGGACGTAGCTACCGAGTCTTGTTTCTTTGAAAACCACGATATCGCCTTGCCGCCTAGGAACCGACATGTTCCGGAAGTTGATTTTCGATCTATCCCGCATCCCGCATAATCGGCATCGGAATAACCTCGTTAGTGTTAGATTATCATCGCCAGGATACCATAACCCAAAGATCGGGTGTTCCTCTTAGATATCGCGAGAATCTTCTTCGCCGAGTCTAGATGACTTCGCTTGGGATTCGCCCGAAATCTTGCGCATACACCTACAAGCATAAGTTGTCGGGTCGGCTAGTCGTTAAATAAAGTAAAGAACCAATAATAGCTCTATAATCGGTAGAGTTAACGTAAGCTCCCTCATTGTCTAGATCGATTTTAAAGTTTGTGTTCATGGGGATCTTGACCGGCTTGCTTTGGAATCACAGCCGAATCTTTTGAGAAGATCTCGAGTGTATTTGGCCCGATTGATGAAAATTCCTTCACTGATTGCTTTACTTGAAATCCAAGGAAATAATTCATCTCTCCCATCATAGACATCTCGAATTTCTCCTTCATCATTTTCTCAAACTTCGACATATGACTTCGTTTCGCACCGAAAATGATGTCGTCCACGTAGATTTGCACCAGTAGAATGTCATCTTCTCGACTTTATGCTTGAATAGAGTGCGATCTACCGTCCCCTTCGAAAACCTTTCGAAGTAGAAAGTCTCGATAGGGTATCATACCAAGCCCCCGGGTGCTTGTTTTAACCCATACTGAGCTTTCCTAAGTCTCGTACACCTGATGTCCCCGCTCGAAAGCCGGTGGTTGTTCAACGTAGACTTCTTCCTTCAGCACGCCGTTCGTAAAAGCCGACTTCACATCCATCTCGATATACTTTAAAACCTTGATGTGTTGCATATGCTAGGAAAAGATGAATGGCTTCCAATCTGGCGACTGGAGCGAATGTTTCATCAAAGTCAATTCCTTCAGCTTGACTGTAACCTTTTGCAACTAGTCGAGCTTTATTTCTGACAATGACGTTGTTTTCATCTCGCTTGTTCATGAAGACCCACTTTGTTCCGATCACGTGCTGATGTCTAGGTCTGTCAACAAGCTCCCATACTTTATTTTGCACGAATTGGTTCAGCTCTTCTTGCATGGCTATGACCCAGTCAGCATCTTTAAGTGCATCCTCTATCGATTGAGGTTCATCTGTAGACAGAAAACAAGAGTAAAGTGAGCTTTCGCCTTGACTTAATCTTGATTTTATCCTTATAGTAGCTGACGGATCTCCAATGATTAGATCTGAAGAATGAGCATCGAGCCACGAGCGTCTGAGTCGGGCTTCTTCTTCTGATACTACTTCTGTACAGTCAGTAGGAGTATTAGGCATTTCGAAGTGAATCGTTTCGTGATCGAAGCAATTCAGTAAGAAGATTAGGGTCTACTGAGTTTCCAGGTTCAGGGGCATTTAGCTCAGGAACATTTAACGTTCCCCCTGAGTTTATATTCTCAGTAGAGGTCTCAGTTACCACGGGGGCTTCCTCATCGACCGTTGTTACCTATTGTTGATTCTATTCTGGAGAATCAACTAGGTCAGCTACATTGCTTGTTGACTGAGTCTGAATTTCATCATCGTCTGACTCATCATCCCAACAATGCTGGATCTTCTCAGCTTTATCAATAAGTCCGAGATCCTGTAGCTTGCTGCTGACATCTTCAGTGTTTGGCTCAGTATCTTTCCTGTCCTCAGTAACAAACTCATCAAAAACAACATGAGGGCTTTCCTCCACGCAAAGAGTCCGATAGTTAAAGACTCTGAATGCTTTGCTGACCCGAGAATATCCTAAGAATACTCCTTGATCAGATTTGCTATCAAAGACTTTCAACTGATCTTTCCCATTATTGTGGATAAAGCAAGGACAGCCAAAAATATGGAAATGAGAAATAGAAGGAATTCTCCCTTTCCACAGTTCGTAAGGCGTCTTCATGTGTTGCATTGTAAGCAGTGAGCGGTTCTGAGTGTAGCAGGCTATGTCAGTAGCATCTGCCCAAAACTTTGAGGGTAGTCCAGAGTCTGCTAGGAGCGTTCTTTGCTCGCTTCTTTGAGTGTTCTGTTCTTTCGTTCAAGCAAGTCCGTTCTGGCCGAGGGGTGCGTGCACTGATGTCTCGTGCTGAATTCCCTCTTTATCGCAGTATTTTTTAACTACCGAGTTTAGAAACTCGTTCCTCCGTCTCGAGCGTATCCTCTCGTATCTTGATGTCATTTTCCACACCGAGCTTTTTCGTAGATTAGGCGGCTCGGCCCGAACATCGGACTTATTGGCGATGAAGATGACCCAAGTATATCTCGAGTAGTCGCCTATGACGACTAGGGCATACTTCTTGCCTCTTATAGTCACCGGAGAGACGGCCCGAAAAGATCCATGTGGAGCGGTGAAGGATTCCATCGGTGGAAGGTGAAGGAATAGGTGGATTGCTCTTCTTTGTCTCGCTTTCCCTTCGTGCATGCTTCACAATTTCTATCTTTGATAAAAGATTCCTTGGGCGATCCTCCGACTTTAGAGTTCTTTGCGAGCTTGTTCATAGTCTTGAAGTTCAGAGTGGCCGAGTCTCTTGTGCCATAGCCACTGACTTGTCACTTGATTTAGTCACGTGCAAGCAAGCAAGCCTCGTGTTCTCGCGGTTTTCCGGTTTGCAACATAGATGTTCTTCTTTCGCGAGCCTCGACAACACTGTTTTCCCCGTAGATTTGTCAACAACATCACGTAAAACCGGCGTCAAAGATAACTCGTTAAGATTATCACGAATTGATCGACAGAAAGGAGATTATGTTGAAGTCCTTCAACATATGTTACTCTTGAACCGAGGCAGTCCCAATGTTCGGTGTTCCATATTCCCTTGTGTAGCCTTTGGAGTTGTCACCAAACTCACTCGGGACCATCTTCTTGTACGTAGTTGGTCGGCGAGCTCTTCCGATGTGTCATGTGTCTCGAGCACCGCCGTCCACTATCCAAGGGTCCTTATGCACCTGCAAGACGTAAACATTTTTAGGTACCCTTTGGTTCGGTTGGGTCCTTACGGGTTAGTGGGTGATTTCGGAACCCGGATCGCTTAGGAACCTTAGAAGTCCGAGACTTCTTCTTCGAACCTTGTCGCCTTCTCTCTCTTTAGGACTTGGAGATACCGACTTCTTGTTGACTTTGGGTTCGGGAGCTTTCTTCTTCTGAGTCTTAGCGCGTCTCCTGACCCTGGGCTCATAATAGTATGAACCGTACTGAGCCGGATGCTCATACAGTGGTTCTCTATACTGTTCTGCCCATCTGACCTTCTTGGTTCCCCCTGAGTTTGATCGTGGTGTCCTGGGGCTGGAACCATTGGTCACCGCTTCTTCCGGTTGCTCGACCGAGGTGCAATAATTTTCTCGTTTGTTCTTCGCCCGAGGTGGAGTGACAAGCAGCTTGTACTTTCCCTCCGATGAACCTATCGGTCGCCAAAGTCTCGAGCTCTTGGAAGTGGAAGCTTCATGTTTGTAGCCAAGGCCTTCCTTCACAGCAGTTGCCCGTTGTGCTCTGAGCATATTTTCCAACTTCTCCTTAGCTCCAAGGTACTGTTCAGTCATCAGTCCTCTCCGGACTTCGTCACTTCTTTTGAGTGAATCATAATCCTTCTGTACGTCTGAGAGCTTCTGACTGAGTTGAGCTATTTCAGTCTCTTTCTCAGAATTGTCCTTGGTCAGAACTGAGATCTGAGTCTCTTGAAGCTGAGACTTAGTCTTAAGAGATTTAATCTCTTCCTTGAGTCTCGCCACTAGATCCACTGACTCAGTAGAGACCTGACAATCAGAAGAAAGTCTCTGATTTTCAGCCTTTACCTGTTCAAGTTCCTGAATCGTTCTGCTGAATTCTCTGCTCAGCTGAATCTGCTCCTCTAGTAGTTCATCATACGCTTGCACAACGTCTAGAGGATCATCTGTGACAGAACATGTGTCGTGTGTGCTATGTGAAGAAGAGGTTGTTTTAGGTTTAGAGTTTACCTCAGTCTCTTCTCCTGCCATCAAGCAGTATTCGGCTGACTCTTCAGGACTTGTATTTGTTTCCTCAACTGCGACGAATGCGGCTTCGTCTTCAGAGGAATACATGAAAGTATCCTCTTCAATTGAGTTGTCGGATATCTCTCCGGCTATGTAGGCCTGCCTTCGTTTGGCGAATTTTTCTCTTCGGCTCGCCGTTCGCTCTTTGAGCGCTGAGAGTTCGGGACGTCGTGCGATAATGTCCCTCCTTTTTGCGGTTATAGCATGTAGAGACTTTGCTGCTCGCTCGCTTTTTCCGACCGAGTCCTTTGAAGGACTAGCAGCTTCATGCTCTGTTTTCCTGCATTCAGCTGTAGAATTAGATTCTTCCCTTTTTTGATAATCTTTCTTACCTGAGGGTGAATCTCTGTGATACTTCTTCAGCTTCCTAACTCTCTCCTTTTCTCTTTGGTATTTGAGAGCCATCAGCGCGAGCTGATCAGCACCAGATATTTCAGATGACTTTGTTTCAGCTGCTACAGCCTTGCTCGATGAAGTATTTTTGTTTCCAGTTTTGCTGACAGTTGCCTTGAAGGCATGATCAATGTGGGTGTCAGCTGAAACACTGGAGCATCTCTGGGGTAGGCTATGCTCAAATTCCTCCGTTTTTAGTTCTGAAAAGATAACATCAGGAGTTAGAGAATTTAGATCAGAACGTCTTAGATAAGTAGCAAATGGAAGCCACTTCTGTCGAGGTAACGCTCTTAAGATCTTGGTGTTCATCTCTTTATTGGTGAACATCCTCCCCAGCCCATTGATGACGTTGACTTGGTTTGTGAATCTAACACTGAGCTCGTCAATCGTCTCATTTGGCTCCATAGCAAGGGCGTCGAACTTCTGAAGCTCTAGTTCGAGCTTGTTCTCCTTAATCTGAGGGGTTCCCTGGCTCAGTACAGCCAGAGCATCCCATACTGTATAATATTTATATCTATATATATACATATAATCTCAATTTGTTGCTCCTGAAGTGGCACACAATTAATATTCCTGAAGAATATTACATATTTTCGATGAGCAATTCATATATTTTGTCTTATTGATGTCGAATCTTGGTTCTTGAATTGTTATTATTGTTGCTCCCGAAGTAGCACAATTGATGTTCTCAAATAATACTATATGTTCTTGAAGAACAACTGGGTTTATGGAAAATTATAACTTTTCGCCTGAAGTAGTTTAATATAGACTAAAATTGTTGCTCTTGAAGTAACACAATTTGTATTCCTGAAGAATACTAAATGTTCTTGAAAAACAATTCTAACCTCTTGATTTTGACAAATGTTATATGTTCATAACTCTAATTGTTGCTCCTGAAGTAGCACAATTAATATTCTTGATGAATATTGCATGTTCCTAAAGAACAATGTATAAATAAATGTATGTTGTAATTTAAAGTATTACATAATTACATTGAGTGGTAGCAAGAGCTCATCTATATTTGAGAACTGCATTTCCAATATCCTATTGTGGTTTAATTTCTTCTCAAGAATAGATGTGAGATCGAGTAGATCTCAAATTTGCAATATATTGATTTCATTTACCTTGAATAAAACTAAATTGTTGCTCCGGAAGTAGCACAATTATATTACTGAAAAATGACCATATTGTGATAGTAACATTACCATCACATGTTTGTGGAAATGCCTCAAATATAGTATTTTTATATACTATTTAACTTTTGCTCCTGAAGTAGCATCATTTATATTCCAGAAGAATATTAAATACTCTTAAAGAGCAACTCGCATTTTCGATGATATATGTTATTCTTGAATGAAAAATATTATTTATGTCTTGTTGACATTAATGCACTATTGATATCGATGTTCATCTGCCAATAAGAGGGTATGAGAGAGACAATAGAAATGAAGCATCCCAATAGGATTGCTTAAAGATATAATTGATTGTACTCCATAAAACTCGACAAGAGTATATGCATCCTAAATTGCAAGATTTTCAAATCTAGTGCATCGAAATTATTGAAGGCTCCAGAAGAGCATGTGTCATTCTATCAAATGATACTAAATTAGCTATTGAACATGCCCTTTATTCTAGTAAGTCTAGAAGACACTTACTAAGTTTTAAGGATATCCGCTGCAATGAATACCATGAAAAAATAATATATAAAGGTAGTGATTCTTTTGTATTTAGCCAGAAGCTAACAAAAGAAAAGTTATCACATTACCACATTGAATGTATTACACATTCATAAAAATAAGTGAGACAAAACATGTCATGAACCGGAAGTTCAAAGAGCTCTATGTTTTGACATGAAAAGTTTGGACATCTGCAAGCAACTTTGATGCGCAACATAATTGAAAATTCATATGGGCGTTGCAGAGAGATCCTGAAGAATCTCTTAATTTCCATGAATGCTCGATTTCTATAAGAAATGTAGCACTTGGTAAAACTACAATTTCAAAAATAAAGAGCTCAATTCCATCAAAAAGATTTGCCTTGATAAAGCGAGTGAGTTTATTAAACTCCAATTTCTCCTGAAGAGGATTTATATGGCTTTGGAATTGAGATCGAATAATTAGTTGCTCATATCCATACTCAAAATGGTATTTGTCCGTATAAAAATGATCTCACATTAAGATAGTTATTATGATGAAATAACATTTCCAACATTAGTTGGAACATATGTCACATTTGGATTCCTGAAGTAATCGATGTGAAATCTACATCCAACAAAAAGCACAAGAACAAACTAGTCACATTTGGATTCCAGAAGTAATCAATGTGAACAAGAAGTCAAAAGACTCACTTGCAAAAGATTGCGAATCAACTTCTTGATGCTTTAGTATGTATATAAAATAAGTGACAATGTCATACATTTGCTGCAAATAACCCCAACAAGATTTCATGTCCCTGAAGGACAAGTATAAATGATAGCAAATGCATTAAAAGTTCGTCAAAAATATGGTCGACCAATTGGTTCTAAAAGAAACTTTGTGTCTAAGAAAAGGGGCACAACATATGAACCAAACAATGACGAAAATGATTAATCAATCAAATGAAGTTCTTGAAGAACTACAAGCGTCTGAAAATAGAGATCTCAAAATATTGGAGAGATCAAATATCGTCGTGGACGCACGACATTATTTTCGCCTTTTAATATGACTCTTGAAATGATAAAAGAGGATCCTCAACGACGATCTATAAGAGATTGTCAAGATTGAAATAATTGGCCAAAAAGGAACGAAGTCATATAAGGTGAATTAATATTCCCTAGAAAGCCGGAAATATTTGGACCTGTAGTTCCAAAATCCGGAAAGTATATCCCCGAAGGATATAAATGTGTCTTTGTTACATAGAGAAATGAAAAAATTACGAGATATAGGGCAATACTCGTAACACAATGTTTTTCTCAAAGACCGGGAATTAATTATGTACTCTTCCATAATAGACGCCATTGTATTTAGAATTTGATTAATCTACTTATGTCACAAAAGGCTTGTTATGGGCCTTATGGATGTAGTATATATCTATCAATATGATTCACTAGATAGTGACATATATATGAAGATCCCTGAAGGATTTAACTTGCTCAAAACATGTAAGTCAAAAAGATCGTCGTCAATTAGACCGTAAAAGTCATTATAAAGTGGCCGAATAAGTATGTACCGTATATGATATAATCATAACGACGAGAATTCCTTGACGTAAGGGTACATAAATGATGACTTGAGTTTGATTAAAACTCCCGAAGAGCATAATACTTATATGTATACTCCGTCCTAACGACTTACATAGAGCAAATCATTATGGATTATTTTATTCATTGATATGTTGATTTTAATATCCAACTCACATCCTTGTCGGCATTAGGGGGAGATATGAAATATAAAAATTGAATGCCGCAAATATCTCGTTGGATTAATTATTAGATTCACGCACTATGAACCAGAAGTTCATCAAGTTATTTAGTGCAAAAGGAGTGACTAAAATCTCATATGCCTGTTGTATATGCACCATGAAAGAACCGAAGTTCCTCATAGACAAAAATAATTCAATTAATTCTCATTGACGCTAGAAGCGTGAGAGATTTATTGGTGCTAAGAGATAAGAAGTCCGCGAAATACAAAATTAGAACACATCACTCCAAATTTCTCCTGAAGAGGATATGTGAATCATTATGCATAAAAGATCTTGATGAAATCAACTCATGCCTAAAGACGAAGTTAGAATCATAAGACTTTGGTTGAACTAATAATTGTCTCGACCTGCAGATCGAGCATATCCCTAATGGAGTTATGCTAGTCGACCTACCTGAAGGTCTTTAAAGAGATTTTATTTTATTGCATCCACATAGCTACCTAATGGTTGCTTCAATCACTTGAAGTGGATGGAGACTCATTTAGACCTATAGAAGATAACAAAAATGAGGACCACAAGTTCCTTAATTATGTGCAATTGGAGAATTTGAAATGGTATTGACCATCCTTTGTTATTTTCGAGACAAATATGATATTGGTCTATTTATGAGAGTAATGATATATTGACATATTTCATGTTATTATATATACTGATAATTAAACTTATGTTGCACATATTAGTGTAGACCTTAAAGCTAACCTTAGATTGTTGTCTTGAGGGGGAGTAACAAATTGTAAATAATCCTGAAGATTAGACTGACTCCTAAATGTCAAATGACCCTGAAGGTCAAATGGTTGTACTCTTTTTTCCTTCCTAAGTTTTTTCCCAAAGGGTTTTCTTAGTCAAGGTTTTTAACGAGGCATCCAATGCAACACACGAGTAAATGAGTCATTGAGATTGATTCATAAAAGAGCCAATGCAACACGTGATCTCCAAAGGAGTGGCGGCATCAACATCCAGCAAATTCGCTCAAGTGAGAACCTAGCGGATACTTTTACAAAGGCATTAACAACGTCAACATTCAAGAAGTTGATACACAAGATCGATATGCGCCGACTCAAGGATCAAGAATGACTATATTGAGGTGGAGCAGCTGTACTCTTTTTCCTTCGACCAATTTTTATCCCAATGGGTTTTTCTGGCAAGGTTTTAACGAGGCAGCAGTTTCTTTTAGGAATGGTCAATCAATGGGGAGTGTTGTAAATATATTATATATATATACTTACTATATATTGTGATGACCATGTAAACCCTAAAAGCCCACGAGCCCATCTTGTACTCTATAAATAGAGGTCTCCACCATCATAATAATATAGATCAATTTTCTCTTTCTCTCTATTATTCTCTCATTCTATTTAGTTTATAATATTTACCTGTTTTTGCAATTTATACACAATATGCATATTTTTGCAAATAAAGTTACATATCTAGTTCTGCAATTCTCCTTATATAGTACATAAAATAAATGCTTATTCAAGACTGATTTTCACCCTTATTTGATACTGATGATCATTGGATTCTGTAGGGTGACACGTTTAGGAATATAATTAAAAATAATAAGAAAAGAACGAAAAGAAAAGGCAAAACCGTGAAATACCAAAAAAAAGGCAACAAAAGGTAACAAAAAAATAATTAAAGTTAGGAATGAACTGTACTACTGACCATTACACTAAATTACACCACCGCTCCACCGCCGAGAATCTACAGAGCCCCGCCATAGTCGCCGGCGGTGACTCTTGTACAACTTCCGCCGGAGGCAAAACTCTCTCGTCAGCAAACAAAGCACGCCCATTCCTCGGCAGTTCCTGAATGAGACCTTCCTCAAGCTCCATTGCTGCCGCGCCGCCGCCGCCGCCGTCTCCAAACCTCCTCTCAACCTCCAAATAGTCCCCAAGAGAGGCTCTCCTGGAGTCGAGTTCTTCCCTGCACAGCCTCCACCACCGCCGCCTCTTCCGGGTCGCGGCGGCCCTGTTCTTGTTTCTCCGGCCGCCGTTGACGGCGGAGACAGGGTTTTCCTGCTGGCGATGCTGGGAGGCGGCCCTAAAGGTGACGGCGTGGCCGGTTACGCCCATGAGGGTTCCTAGCGTGGTGCTTCTGTCGGGGAAGAAGGAGCCGGTCGACTGATTTCATTTTTTACAAAACAAAATCGTTCATAAGTTATTTTCTATGTAAATTTTCATATCATATAAAAAGATAAATTAATATAAAGACACCTACCTCAGTGTCAAGATCGGAAGAGGAAAGGGAGGAAATAGTGGGGGAGGAGGGTTGTGGCGCTAGATCATTTGCTGGATTTAACATCACTAGCTATGTGTGTCGAATTGTGTTAAATGGGCTCTTAGGGTAAGAGAGAGAGAGAGACAGATCGGGATCGAGGTGAGAGGAGAGAGAGAAAGAGGTTGCTTTTGATATGTGTTTGGGGGAAGATTGTGTCCCGTATGGACGAGAAGTGCGTGAATAAAAATTATTGTTAGATTATTTTTTATTTTTTTTGGATGTAATGAAAGATGGTTAGATTCAGAACTCAGGACTGGAGTAGAAGTATTCGGAACTCAGGACTGGAGTAGAAGTATTCGAGAATATGTTGCAAAATAAGGAACAAAAAATAGAAAAATTACAGTTAAACTTGGAAAATTTAATTATAAATAATATTTTTTGAATTTTTAGATTTAAATTAATGAACTAAAATAATAATCTAGCAACAAGGATAGGTTTCGGTAATAACTACTCATCTTATAAGAATCAGAAACAGATAGGAGTCGTTCGATGGAGACAATCTAAGATTGAGATTGCATCTTCACTTAAAAAATGGGCCGAACACTTTCTTTATAAATAACTACACAAAAGGACAGTCGATTTACGAATTAAATTGGGCGCTTTTGTGTTTTGAGGATCAAAATAGATTTCATCATCTGCAATTTTACGGGCTGCTCCTCTTTTGCGTTTTGAGGATCAAAATAGATTTCATCATCTGCAATTTTACGGGCTGCTCCTTTCACACTCTTTAGATGCCCTAGAGCGAAAATTAGGACCATCCTCTTCCTGCGTTCCTTTTTTCCTACTTTTTGGCACAAACTTCATCCCCGCTTCTAATAATTTCATGGGGAAGAATCTAATTGGTGGCAGCATGGAGAGAACCACACTTGCTGCGCACAAAAAAGCCTTGACGGAAGCATGTCGAGGCAAAAATCCGGTTGCTGGTGATGAAATTGACAACGATGCAACGCTAGGGGAAGGGGGAAAAGATAATTGTTTAATTTCGGAAGGTAATGTAGGTTACGGTTGTTCTCGAATTGAGTAGCGTGAATTTGTGAATTTCTGAAATTTGGTTTAATTTCTAGATTAAGGTTCATGATTGAGCTTCTCAATTTTGATTTGATACTTAATTTCATTACCATAGTGAAAGATTGAGGTTTTTACATATAATGTACTATTAAATGCGCAAGAAATAAAGTTGGGTCTAACACTTAACAAAAAAACATAAGCAAATAAACATATAGTGTGTGTGTGTGTCGGTGATCATTCATATGATCAGTTGTGTGAATTTAAAGAAGATAATGGACGAACAAAACATACCTTTTAAAATGTTGGGGCGCAGCGGGAATTAGAATAAAAGAAGATTATTGGATTATTAAACCACACTAAGTAAATAGTCAAATAAGTATGGATGGGTCGCACCGACCACGCTTAAAACCACTATGAGATCGGGGTCTTAGTGACCACACAAAAAACCACCCAATGAGGATCGCAACGATCACTTTTAAGCCCACCTTTTTCAGACACAATTTACTATAGTAATTTAATAATACAACATATCACAGCTAATATTTTCAGAACAATAACATGCATAAAATAATGAATAAATGACACCAGGAATTTACGTGGTTCACCCTTTTAAGGCTACATCCACGGGAACAATAGCTCCGAGTATTTCTTCACTATAAATGGTAGGTACAGAGAGAAGGGTTACAACAAAATAGATACACTCGGTGTTACTAACAACCTCACTATTTTGTACTCACAAGAACCCCTTACTTAGAGTAAAACTTTTACCCTAACACTCCAACACTCTCATACTACCATGAGTAAAGAAAACTTCTCTTTACAAACCCACAAGAAGAAAAACAAGGAAGGAAGAAATGAGATTGAGGGGATGTCCTTCCAAATGAAGAATGCATGGCAAGTAACACTATTCCCATAGCCCACAAAACTTGAAGAATTGGCACCCTATATTAATGTCAAGTTGAATTTTTCCTTACTAGCTTGGGTGGCTAAGAGTAGCCTCACATAGAGGCTTGACTCAACATAAAACTCCTAAATTCAGAAATCTTCAACCCCCAAGACTCTTGATGGAGAGATAAGTGAAAGAGCCTTTGACAGAGAGATACTTGAAGCGATTCTTATAAAAAATCTTAACGTTGAAGAAGAAGATCAAGAAGAGATCAACAGAATAAGGGCTGACCCCTACAAATTATATGGACTTCTGCCACCTGAAGCAAGATCGAAATAATTTGTTCAGAAGACTCAAGCGTTCGGATCGAAGAAGTGTTAGTTCCTCAACATAGATTTCTTAGTATAGCATGACTGATCCAATTGTATTTGTAATTTCTCTCATATTTTAATGGATTCAACATGTTATCAGTCGTGATAATCACACATTGTCTATATCCCTCTATGTTGATCTGAACTTCTGTCAGCAACTGAGGTTCATAGTGTTTAATCATACCTTCATATATCTCCTCAGCACTGACTTTTCTTTCCCATAAGTTCCAACAGTAGAAACGCTATATAAACTTAATTTTGATTTCTTCCTATCTGGCGTTCAACTGAATGGGTATCCATTTGTCCTTATGAGGGTAAAAGACCTCAAATTATCATCAGCTTTCATCTGTCTTGCTCTCCTCCTGTAGAATTTAGAAGCAGTAGGAATTTCTTTGTTCTTAACACTTGACCTTTCTCTGGCTTCCTTCATCAGCCTTTCTTGTTCAGCTCGGAATTTTCCATTAAGCCATATTCTTTCAATATTCATCAATTTGTCTGGCTTCAGCTCTTGAATCCAGACCTCTTTCAATATTCTTTAGTAGGTTTGGCTCTAAGTTTCTGAGTAGTTTGATTTTGTTCTTTGTAAGCGAGCTGTTTTTCATGTTCAATTTCCTTCTCTTTGATTTTGTCGTCTTCATCTTGCATTTTCAGCTTTGTCATAGCATTCGATTGAGTTTTCCTTGGCACAACAGTAGGCTTCAGAATAGCTATTTTATTCTTCTGAACATTCTTCTTTTTCTTTTGTAACTTAGCTTGTTTTTCTTTTGAATTTCTTTACAGGGGAGGTATCAACAACTATGGTTTTTCCTTTCTTTGGGTTCCTAGGTTGTTTGCCTTCTGATTCCTCACAGAATTGAGCAATTTCTTCTATGGCTTGTTCAACACCCTTTGATGTTCTGACCCCTCCATCTAAGGACTCTACCCCTTAACTCTTTTTGTTTCAGCCCTTTTCCCTTGGGTAGTATCAGCTTAACCCTTTTCAACTGCTTTGTCAACATTTCTTTCCCCCCTTTTGGCCTTTATCAATAGTCAAGGGAGGAGAGGTAAGAGAAAGAACTCCGGCATCAAGCTTTTCATACAATTGTTGAATGTTAGAGAGGTGAAGATTCGCTTCGTACATGGCAATACCGTAATCAATCCAATCTTCGACTCCTCTTCATGTAATAGCCTCAGAGCTTCCCTAGATTGTGCTCTGTGATGCTGAATTCCTTCTGATAATTGAGTCTTGTAGGCACTTTGAATATGTAGGAGGGATTTGTTGTGCTCTGCAATGATAACATTAGTGCGCTCAAGTGTTGAAGACTGAGTTGTTGTAACAGATATGAGTATGGACATCGTAGCCTCAGTCAAAGATCAAATCAGAGAAATGCTTGGCTTGATCATATAAGCTTGATTTTTCAGTGCTTCTTCAAGGATTGCATTAACACTAGGCAGTTGGACTGATTAATCTTCTAGATTTCTGCTTTCAGACTATCGATTTTCTTATCTTGCTCTTGAATGGATGAAGACCATTTATGATGAACATCTTTAGCCAGCTGTCTGTTTTTGTGGCCTTGTTTAGTAAGAACCTTATTGATAGACTTCACATCCCTAACATCCTTTGTTTGATAGTCTTAATGCAAACACTATTTATAGATTTCATATCGATTCCTGATTCGGAACCTCTCTTGCAGAACGCCCCCCTAAGACTTTTGATTAAATTAATGTTTGATTCTGGATAACAGTGGAAGTATAAAAAATGAGTTCAAAACGCCCTCCCTAAGGCTTTTGTCCATTTTGTATCATGTAACTTTTAAAAGTATTTGTCTTTTGTCATGTAACTTAACAAAATATCTAATTTTACTTGGTTAATTATATGCTTTTTTCTTTTCGATAATTTACGTTGATGATCAAAATCAGAGACTTTGTAAACTAAAATTGTGCACTTTATTATGTTATAGGACAAAAGAAAACATAAACCACATTAGAGGACCAAAATCAAAATTTTCTCATCGAAAACCGGCAAAACAAAGATATTATTTTCTTATAGAAAAAATGTATAAAAAATAATACACGATGTACTTTGTTAAGTAAAAAACTTTCTCCATTAAATATAAAAATTTAAGCAAATTACCGGATTGAGAAAATCAATGGCTAGTTTTCTATCGCTGGGGATCACCTGACCCAGAATTGGTAGACCACTTGGTGGCCCACCAATCACGCGGGGCCACGCGTGCATTGGTGGGCCACCTTTTTACAACTTAAAAATGTTTATTTATTGGTAACATGGTCCACTAATGCACGTGTGGCACCGTGTGATTGGTGAGCCACTGAGTGGTCCACCGTAAATGGGATAGAAAATCCGCTTTTGTTTTCTATAGGGGTGGGAAAACTGCCTATTTTCCGACACATCATCACCACTTTCTTTCTTGTGCTTTTCTCGACATCTACAAATGGAACACAAGTCAAAGAAAGTACTCGAAATCGTGTAAGATATGTTCTCGAATAAAGATGCAGAGAAGCACAATTGAGTCCTTTAAAGGAAACTATACAGCCAACGACCCTCCTATAATTAGTATCTATCTGTTATACCATAAAAAAGGTTCAATATACAAAATGACCTAATAGATTAACATGAACATCAGAATCTATCGATAACTAACAAAGTAGTCAACCACGATATAAATGTATTACGAAAATTAAAGGTTTATTAAGCAAATATTTCAGGTTCTCATCTGAATTAGCACAATCAACTCACTACTTCCCAAAACCATCAAAAGGATACATAAATCACAACCAAGCATAGATGTAATGGAATACAAGAGATGAGTAAATTGTTTAACAAAAGATGGAAAACCAGACAAGGAAAAGCGTTTCACCTGCGGTTTTGGAACCAGACTTTAAGTTGCATGAACACAAAATCTATTGTAGCTGAAAATTGCTTGGATTTGCTTTCTCAAGAACCTCAATCTGCTCTTCCGAGTATCGACCCTACTTTCCTCTCTCTTCACGCTCTGAATTCTTCACTATTAATCGACACATTCAAGCCAGCACAGCAGAGCTTGCACATCAAACCTGTTATAGCAGAAGCTAGTTTACTATGCACGAGAATACATCCATATTAAATGTGTGTATGAGCAACTTGTGTGAATTTGCAAATATAAGAAATAGCATAGCAATGGTTTTTAACTAGAATCCAACTTACCATGAAAAACAAGTACATTAAACACGGAATCACCTTATTTGTAACAATAATTATAGGGGCATGATTAATACATTTACAACGCAAACATCCAATGCCCACACAAGAACAAGGGTGATCATGTACAACCACCTCTAACTAACATTCATAGCAAAGAATTACAAATAGTACTACACAAAAATATACTTAAATGCATCAATGGCTTCTGAATTGCATACGCCGGCAATTAAACAGCAAACTACATACAAAACACTGCAATTTATTGAAGAAAAAAAATCCCATTACAGACTATTAGGTTATGAGTGCAGAAAAATATTTGCAAAATATCAAATACTTAATCAAATTCAATCTATACATAATGTGTGTGCAAAATTATAATGTTGCATACATACACAAAGCTGTGTGAGTTTACAGCTGAATATGCTTATTTGGATTTGCTGCCATCACCATGGAAGAATTACATCAAAAACCGAATCAAATCCTAATTCCACAATTATATTTTCTAATTTCTTCCCACCCTTTACCTGGCAGGGAGGGGAGGGCACGGGAATACGCGGGTTTATGCAGATTTCAAGAAAACATCTTGAAAAAAAAAAGTATTTTCAAGAAACCGACTACCAAATTTATTACGGTAATTTGTAAAAGTTTTAATCTATTATTAAGAGATATATGTTTATCACTTTTTTTGTTGGTAATAAAGGTTTAATCACAAAAAAATAAAAATAAAAACATAAATAAATAATAGTACTAATACTTTCTAGAGCTGAAGATAATTTGCATTTGTATTTTCCAACCATCATCTTATCCAATATAGATTTAATTAAAAAAAAAAAAAAAAACTTGAACCATGGTTTTTACGAGATAAAAATTCAAAATTAGAACAGACCTTGAGAGACGATTAACAAGCTGAATATTCGAAATCGAGACCGACTCTCCAAATCATTTTCAATTAGTTGATTCATTTTCATCCATTGATTTAATAGATTCCAAATTGTATCCATCATCCCTAATCTAAAAAACCTAGACCTATCAATTAATTGATTCATTTTCATTCATTGATTTAATAAATTCGAATATTGATATACTTTGTTCAAAGTTCGAACCATGATAATTGATGTTGAGTGTAAACATCATTTTTATGGGCCAATACAAAAGTAAATTTGATAGGCTACACGATTAATAAAACGTGCTTACGATTAAATGTAGCTAATAAAGTTTTATCTCGCACTAATTTGTATCTATTAGTAACTTGTAGTAGTATAATTTTGAGCGGATACTAAATATAATACAGGCCATCTTGCTAAAAAAATATTTAATAATAGCTTATGAATCTTGGAAATATCAAAATCTAATACGGCCCTGCGATATTTAAGTTAAACCGTGATGGATTGAATATCACAACAGAGCTTGAGTTTGCAAGAAAAGATTAAAGAAACGTCAAACATACCTTTAACCTTCTAATGTTATTTTATTGTTTTTTTTAAGCTTTTCATATTTATTAGTATAAAAATTCTTTTAGAAATTAGAATATTTTATTGTACGGTTGTCAATACGATCGATTAATCGACCAAACTGAACTGAACCAAAATTCTCAATTTGCTATTCGATTTTATCATTTGCTTTTCGAATTAAACCGAACCAAAAATATAAAATATTTTTAGTATATTAAACCTACATTATATGCATTTTGTCCAATCAAATCATTTTCATGTCTTTTAACTAAAAAATATTATTAGAATATAATACTAGATATAATTTAATGAGAGAGAAAAATGTGTGTGTATATATCAATTATAACTTTTTTTTTTTTTTTGATACGTGGAACCCGCAGCCGCTACCTTCGGTGCGCACTGGGTAAACCCCGCTCCTAGTGCAGTAGCCTGCAAACCACATAGGAGAGTTCAACCACCCTAGGCTAACCATAGGTGACAGGAATAACTTTTATACATAAGAAATAGTTTATATGAAAAAGAACCAAAATCGTAGGGCTAAAACATTCACCCAAAATCCAAACCAGCATTTACTACCCTTTCTTCCTTTTAGTGCCATTCACCGCAAAATTCTACCCTTCCATAGTAGAATACTATATCGCAAGTTCTCCCATGGCAGAAGATGAAAATTCAATGTTACAGGAGATATTCGAAGTATCGAAACAATCTTCAAGCGATTCCTCATTTATATATGTGGGTAATGTCTGGACAATATACTGCTGATACGTCTTTCTATATTCAGGCAAGAGACGCCATTCAACTATCTGATAAATTGCTACCGACGTGCCACTGCGGACTCCAAGAATTACACAGATGTTGTAGTGACCAAGAGTAAGGAAACTACTATCTACTATATCATACATACTTCTGGATAATCATGCAGAATCCGAGAAAATTTGCCAATAACCAGAAAAGGTTGAATGTATAGAGTCTATTAGATTTGATTTTAGGTGATTTTGGGGGTGTGAGTGGAGTTCTGGTTCCTCCTGGTTTTTTGGATCAATTAATGAATCAGACTGGTGGTGAAAATTTGGCTTTGAGTGTTATGGAGAAACTGTATATATTCTTTAGCTAGAAACTCACTTCTTACCAGTACGCTATTGCATTTGAAGGCATTGTCATTTATGGTGAAAAAGGAATGTTGGATTCCTAGAGGTCTCCAATTTCAGTTCAAATTCTCGATGAAGGATAATTAATAATATCGTTGACATGGGGCAATTTTAGAAGTTCAAAATTTGTCATTTCAATTTTTTCCCGTGATTGTTTCTAATTATATCAATCGTGGTCAAATTCGGTACCTATCCGAAGCCTCAAGTCGTAGACTAGATAAAACGATGAAAAGTGATATCGATGTAGTATTTCATAATGCATTGAGTGAAGTTGTTATAAGCCTCAAATACTTGTGGAAAATTTGTTTTGTACTTCTAATTAGTCATGAAGTAGGTACCAAACCTTCTTCACTCTTTCCTTTTTCCACTATTGTAAGACGTCTTATGTTTTATTCAAGCTGAACCATCAGGAACAAGTTTTTGCTTTCAAGAACCTATGAGGCATATCGTGTTTCGATTAGTATTTCTCTACTGTATTTTCCTTTTACTTGATTCGGATGAAGTCATGAAGACTCACAAGGTCAGATTTTAGGCAAGAATAAGCGAATACGCTTTTAAGCAGACAAATCTAAACTTGTTGTACAACAATTAGAGGCGAGTTAGTAGATGCTGCTGCCCTTACAATTGATCAAGCTTGCACATTGTAGTAATAGTTGTTCAGTTTACTGCTCAAATGAGTTTTTCATGGACAAAAAAAGCTTATCATGTTGGCTCCTTACCAAAAGCTGAGGAAAAATCAGATCAATTGTCTTGATCTTCTCGATTGCGTTTACCCTTCCTTTCCCTCTTCATAAAGTCTTCAATTCTCCTCTTCAGCTCCATTTGCGATAGTACGTCATCTCCGGTCAGCATTGACCTACCATACGGATTTTTCTGCAATTCCAAACTAAAACCAAGAGTAAGTTTCTTTCCCTCCCAAAAGAAATACATAGCAAAAATAAATAAATTAGTCGAAGTTCTCCGATGACACCAATACAGGGTATTTAAACAGTGTGCCCTATAACCCAAGAAACAATGACAATTGTTGTTTTAGTCGAAGTTTTTATTATAATGAATTCTACGTTCAAGAAAATCACGTACCGTTATGTCGTATAAAAGATCTTCGGGTATGTTCTGAATTTCAGATGCAGCAGCTCTTCTCCCAAGCTCCTCAATCTCTCTGATGACACTACTATCAGTTTCCATCAAGACTTTTAAGTGCAGAATCAATATGCTGGTAACAGAAAAACCACCCACCAGAAAACACATGTATATATAAATAAGAACTTAATATACTTGGTCAGAATTCTAGTTGTCAACCATGTGTAAGGAAAACAAGAGTAAAACTTTTTGTTGTATTCGAGTTTTGCTCTGACTACCGGGAAAATTTCATCCTTGTCTGCTCTAGACAATGTGAGATACATATCAATAGTCTTCAAAAACACAACTAGATGAATGAGGATAAAGTGTTTGTTGGGGGAAGGAATAAAGTAAAAGCACAAGGAAGTCAACACGAACACTTTCAAAATACCAAATCATAAGATGAATACACAAAAACCAATTTAATCACGGCTCCAAAGAACCAACACGAAGAAGATAAACCTTGAATATCTGTCATTGGATTGTAGTGAAGTAGAATGCATGTTTCATTAGACTACTTTTATCCCCAACCACCCCAACACACCCTAACACACCCAATCATCTCAATATTTAATTAATTTCTAACTCCTCCATATACTACCAATTTTAACTCAATCCAACCACCTCCACTTTTATCTTTTATTCCTGACTACCCCAAACACTCAAACACTCAATTATCAAATTATATATTTTTAATTATTTTATATTCCGTAATTATAATATTATTATTTTTAATAATAGTAATTAACTAAATTAATAGAACAAAATGTAAAACTCATATAAATTAATTAATAAAACACACAACAATAATTGAAAGCGAAAAGCGAAATTAAATCAACAAAAAACTAAAATTACAAATGACGAAATAGAAAAAGTTCAGTTATCATTGCCGAATTTTTGCCATATGTGCTCGATCAAGTCGTCTTGAAGAGTCTTGTGCTCTTCTCTATTTCGAACTTGGTCCCTATTTCTCATATAATTGCTTAGGCTTGCAATCATCTCTGTAGAGTATAACAAATTATTTGTTTCTCCATCTCCACTTTGTTGTGCTCTTCTCTATTCCGAACTTGGTCCCTATTTTTGCCACGGTCTTGTATAAATTTTGTGGGATCTTGATAATTCATATAGGAACTTCTTTCATCTTCCACTATCATATTGTGTATAATGATGCATGCTCTCAGTATTTTCCCCATAAGATCACGATCCCAAATAAGACACGGTTGCTTCATAAAAGCAAAACGAGCTTGTAAAACGCCAAATGCTCATTCAACGTCTTTGCGAGCAGCCTCTTGATATAGAACAAATAATTTTTCTTTCGAAGGAGAGGAGCTCTAATAGATTTGACAAATGCTGCTCATTCAGGATATATGTCATCTGTGAGATAATATCCCATGTTGTGTACATTACCATTTACGACATAACTGACCTTAGGTGTGCGACCTTCCATGATATCTTTAAAGAGAGGAGATTGATCGAGCACATTGATATCATTTCTGGAACCCGCGGTTCCAAAAAATGAATGCCAAATCCACAAATCTTGGGATACAGCTGCTTCTAAAATAATTGTTGGCTTACCGCTTCTTCCCCTAAATTGCCCCGCCCAACTAGTTGGACAATTTTTCCATTCCCAGTGCATGCAGTCAATACTACTTAACATGCCTGGAAAACCGCGTCGTTCTCCTACCTGCAGAAGATATGTCATGTCTTCTTGATAGGGCTTTCTCAAGTATTCATCACTGAAGTTGAAAATTACACCTTCAACGAATTTAATGAGCGATTTCTTTATGAGTTGACCGCTCATTCGTAAGTATTCATCATGGAAGTCGGCTGCTGTGCCATACGCCAATACCCGCATGGCTGTAGTGCATTTCTGAATAGAAGACATACCTTGACGGCCAATGGCATCCCTTTTCTGTTGGAAAAATTCATCGGTGGCAACCAACTGATTCATTATATGTTCGAATAATAGCTTTCGCATGCGATACCTTGTTCGAAAATATTCTTCAGGATATATTGGATTTTCTGAAAAATACTGCTCAAACACACTCGCATGACCCATCTCACGTCCTCGTTCAATAAATCGCCTCCTTTGTCTAATAGTATGATCAGTTGGTTGTAGTGATAGAGAATGTGCTCGAAAGGCCACCTCCTCAACCATGTCGTCAACAATGCGATTTTGTTTAGCTTGCTGATCTTTCCAACGTTCATTTCGTTGTGGTCAATCATCATATTCGAGGAGATTTGAAATATCCCAATTAGAACCTGCCACCATTTTTTTTTGTAGAAGAGGGAATGTGTAACACCCCGAAATTTTTCCTAAATAAATAAGTAAATAAATAAAATGCATTTGCATTTCATGCATAATATCATGGGTTTAGTTCTGTAAGTCGCGCCTTAGAAATTTAAATGAAATATTAAAGCATTTATCTTATTTGTCATTAAATCATTTTTATTAGGTAAATTTATTTTGAACTTTGAATGTATTTGTTTGCATCATATTATGATTATATGATTTATTTATTTATCTAGATCATGTTAGAATTATTAGTTAAGAATAATATTTATTTTGGATTTTCTAAACCAACTAGGATTCATAAAAGTATATAATATTTATTATTATATTAAGTTATTAAGAGATATTTTGAAATTATATTTTATGAATAAAATAGATATTATATTTGAGATATACATGTTTTAGGAAAGAAATCTATTTTTATCCAAATCCTAATTTATCTAGTATTGAATGTCTTCTATGGTAAGTGAATAGAGTAAATTCTATATAAATTATATATGGACGAAAATAATTATGGATAAAATATATTTGATACCTTATAAGATTAGGGATCTTTAGATAATGATTTCTAGGCCTATAAATACCCCTTTAGTCGCTCATAATATAACATCACATAAACTTTTCGAAAATCTGCCAGCATACCTGCGAATTGTTTTAAGAATTATTCACGTACCTTCCCGACATCATATCATCGTGAAATTTTAGGAGAAGCTTCATAGGTATGTCTAGTATACTTAATAATTTTTGTATAATTTTTCAAGCATTCTAAGTAATTGTTTAAAATTTTTATTCGTAACCTGCCAGTTTTTGACAGAATGTTCATGAGCTTGATAGGAAAATTGTTTTTTATATTTTCTTTATGTTATTTTCGGCCATGTTGAATATTAATAGAATATAATACATGTTAGGTCATTCATGTTAAAAATATAGAATTTTTAGGATATGTGTACTATTTATTTGTTAATTTGTTTCTTGATGTGTCCGATTCTATTATGTCAATTCTTTGGTTGTTAGAAATGTTTAAGTTTCATGAGAATATAAGCTGTCTTGCCATTTACTTTTTCTGCCGAGATTTCCAGAGCCAATTACTCGATCATTTGTTACTTGAAAAATTCTAGAAAAATTATAACGATGAAATTTAGGATATCTTTAAGGTCTCTATAAAGTTTCGTGATTTTTGGACAAGTATTTATATTTTTAAAGAATTTTCACTTTTATGCTGCCCAAAAACCCTGCATTCGGGATAGAGCTTAGTAAAATATTTATATCTCACTCCAAACAAATGTTTTTGATTAGATTCTTTTTCCTAAATACTCTATACACTTAGTGAGTTGTAATTTATTTTGTATTTTTAACGTGCTTGTACGAAAGCAGTTTAATAAAAATGTCCGGGTAGTCAGTCAAAGCATGCATTTTCGTATTCGGTTTTTGAGTGAAAAATGATCTGTATATTCTGAATACAACACTTATCTATATGTTTTGAAATTTTAACATGATATTTCTACATATGTCTCCTAGATGTGTATTAAATCTTAGAATTTTTAAAGTACGTCTTGTCCTTGAACCGTATAGATAAAGGACAGTAGGTCAGAAACTGACCCCGTTAGCACAATAGATATTGTTTTGGTTATAATTTTTAAAAGACTTATCATTTTGATTTGAAACCAAATCGGGTGTGTTTTAGATTCATTAAGGAATCTTTATTTCGAAAATTAGAAGTTTTGGAATAAATTCATGTTCTGTGGAACACTTTTAAAATAGGTATTCTGCACGTGTTATGATTAATTGTTTCATGCACATCACGACATTAAGACTCGATATTTTCATGTTAGGATTGGCGCGACGGACTTAATCCATTGATATACATCATTTTTTTTATTCACTCAAAGTGGTTAAGGTGGGGTTTGTTTTTCATTATCCTTATTATACACTTACTGTTTTTCTCATGCGTTATTCAGTACGGGCAGGCCTTCGGGCAATTCATAGCAGAATGACCTTCGGGTGTATCACAATAGTATAACCTTCGGGTTAGCCTTCGGGAAATTCATAGCAGAATGACCTTCGGGTGTATCACAACTGTATAACCTTCGGGTTAGCCTTCGGGCAATTCATAGCAGAATGACCTTTGGGTGTATCACAACAGTATAACCTTCGGGTTAGCCTTCGGGCAATTCATAGCAGATTAACCTTCGGGTTAAGCCTCCGGGCTAGCATGTCTAATTTCTCATGTTAAATCCTTTATAGTTTATAGTTTGGATAATGGTTAACCCCACTGAGTAGTCGTACTCACCCCTTAATATTTTCACATTTTCAGATCATGGACCGACAGATGCTTGAAGTGGCGGATGGTGATGGTCATACACAGAAAAGGAATTATGAAACTTTCACGCTATTAATTTAGTTTTATCTTGAACTATGCAATTATTTTTATTTAATTCTGCGAACTAATAGGTAAACATATTTTTGATTCAAGACTTCCGCTATTTTGAAATGCATTAAAACCTTATTATTTTTATAAATCTATTATTTTTAAAAAATAAATTTGAAGAAGAAGTTTATGCATGTGGTGACATTCCCCTTCAAAAGTAATGAAAATTGGGGCGTTACAGAATGTATGGAAAATATTGTAGTGATGTTTTTAGTTTTCATTTCGTAGCATTTATAGTGATAGAAAATAATTCTCTCTCTCTCTCTCTCTCTCTCTCTCTCTCTCTCTCTCTCTCTCACACACACACAATAATTCTCACATGTCTTTGTCCCGTTCAATCAATTTTCCAACCCATTCCTTATCTTCTTTCTCTCTCTCTCTCTCTCTCTCTCTCTCTCTCTCTCTCACACACACACACACACACAATAATTCTCACATGTCTTTGTCCCGTTCAATCAATTTTCCAACCCATTCCTTATCTTGTTTTTCTCTCTCTCTCTCACACAATAAATTTTCCAACCCATTCCTTATCTTCAATCAATGTATTTCCGACATGAACTTCCATCAATTGTCCAACCCATTCCTTATCTTCATTTCGTAGCATTTGGGATAGATAAGGCCATTGCATGGGTATTATCTTCATTCCTCATCAATTGTCCTACCCATTCCTTATCTTCATTTCGTAGCATTCCTGGTTAGTCTTTCTTTCTCTCTCTAGCAAGACTACACTTCGTTTATCCTTTAATTTTGGGATTGTATGGGTATTATCTATTTGCAGTTTGGTAAGATTTCCTGATTATCACTTTCATAATCCACTTAACACGAAGAAACATATTACATAAACCATACAAAGTACAATAAAAATGACTTAATGGAAAATAACGTGACAATTAAAATAACACTTAGATAGGGTTCGATTTCAATCGGAAAATAATTCTGCCATCAGACGCAATTTCAGCGACTCTTCTTCTGGAGTTAATATTGTTTTCATGATCAGTGCATTCCAAGCAACTGTTTTCATCCTCCGATCCATCATTTGCATTTCCTGTTGACGTGTCTGAATCTCCTGTTGGCGTAGTCCATTCTCTTGGTGTCAGGCCTCAAGCTCCTTCTCACGATGGATCCTCAATGCACGAAGCTCCACAGTGAAATCATCAGAGACAATAGAAGACTGTGATGCTACCAATTTGCCTTTCTTTTTCGCATGAGCTTTCGCGGTATCTCTCCCCATATGACGACGTAATGTCGAACCTTCACTCCTAGGAGTTTCTGGAGTGGACTTGGTTGGAGGATCACCATCTTCACCGGTCCTGGTTCTTTTCGAGCTACCACGACTTTCTTCAGCAGTGTTTTCACTTTGATCCACATTACGTGTAAAGCTAGTTGAATCTAACTTCAACTCCCATTTGGGATTCCCACTCATCACTTTTTCAAAGATCTCGTGGTGAGTAAACTTTGTTTTACCGTAGATAACTTCAGCTTCTTTTTTAATATCATCTGGGGACATTCCGCTTCTTTGACGCTTGTACGCTTCCTTATATGCACCAATCCACTTCATAACATTTGTATTCAAGCGTTTATAACGCTGTCTGAGTGACTCAACGGACCTTTGATCGCCCATTTTGTTTTCAACTCGAGCTTGTTCATAATATTTATGAATTTTTTTCCATAATGTATTGGCATTTTGGTTGGTGCCAACAATCGGATTGCCACTAATACGACACCAAGCAGACATTAGTGTAATATCTTCTTGCACATTCCAACTCTGTGGATTGTTACAAGATTTTTGAGCATTTTCAAAGGAGTTTGGGGGAGTGTTTTGAGAGGTTTGCTGATATTCAGAGTGAATAGGATTATGTGGGAATTGAGAATTCATACCAAAATCTTGTGTGAATTCGTCGGAGTTTTGAAAATTTTCGAAGCTAGGATAATAGTCTTGCGAGTAAGGGAAGTTTTGAGAATTGTAGTTGTTTGGATCTATGGTCTAGAACGCAGAAATTTTGTAGAATGATAACAAAATGAGAGAAATTGTAGGATTTGAGTGTGTAAAATAATATGGCAAAATTGGTCTCTATTTATAGAGAAAAAAAATACACGAATTTTGGTATAATTTTTAATTTTTTTTACGAAAGTATGTAAAAGATATATCCAATTTTATTCGTTGCACAAAAAAATATAGCCAACCAATGAGAAAGCACCACATGGCGCTATCTCATTGGATGACCTTTGTTGGGTCAAGTGTTTGCCGACAAGCGTTTGGCCAAACACGGTGGTCGTATATGAAATGTATTCCATTATTTTACCATTTATTTTTAATGGTCAGAGTTCGACCAACCACGAATTCTTCTTGGCAATAAAGATAGTCTTAACTTGATATTGTGGTTCGAACAAGGCAACCATATCTGGCGCCTTAAGGGCTTCAATTTCAGTTGTTATAGCCTGACAACACCTCTTGGGGGCCTCCAGAAGTCTTTGTAGGGCCTTAATTCCAGTTACAATAGATAAAGGTTTTGGCGTACCAGACTCATAACCACTTGTATGTATAATTTGTACAAATATAATTTATTATATTTTGATAAACTTAACTTTTAAGGTTCATTGTATTCTCTTAATCGTCCAAATTCATACATAATTAGTTTAAATACCCTCATAAATATTCATTATATCTTTCAAATATTCCAAGTTCATACGATAACTTACCGGATTCTATGTACTCATCGTACTAAAATTTAATGGATGAAAATTATGTGTTCATGTATACTTTAGTTTATAATAGCGCTGACAGCAGTCATTTTATTATTATATTATATTATATTATAACAATTTATTTATTTTATTACAATATCAATTTGAAAATTGAAATTGCATCCAATCTGTTCCAGTTGCCAGTTGCTCTAATTTCGCGAGACTCTCGACTGAGGACGGAGACGGACTGCAACGCCTTCAGCCCAATTTCACCAGAAACTCTTGTAATAGATTTAGTAGCAGAGGCCATGTAATGAATGTTATAAACTGGAACTGATTTTGAGCAATAATAAAAGGAGAGAGATTGAGAGGAGAGAATAGATAGAACAGTAGAGAAGAGAGAAAGATCAGAGAGGCGGAAATTCTTGTTATTTTCATTCATTCGCGTGACTTGGCTTATATAAGGGCCAGTTACATTACCTAAAGTTTAACACAAATTACGTAATTAAAAGCAACTTAAGAAATAACTAATGATAACACGTGGATATTTGGGATGGCGTCCACGCGCGCTCCTTTATCCCGATCCCCATATCTAGCCACTCGTTATATCGACGGCCGTGATTTCATCTGAGGCATCGAGATATACCTCATTATCTTCACTCAGATCAAACATTTCATTCTCTCTCCCCGATTCACAGATCCCCAATTCACGAACCCTAATTTCCTTCTCTTCAATTCCTCCGTCCATCGTCAGGGGCGTAATATTACCCCCTTCTTTAGCCCAACCTTGTCCCCAAGGTTGAATCTTTGGGAAGAATCGATTGAGGTAACGTTCTTCGTTCCAAGATTCCACCTTTACTCCTTGAAAATCCCATTCGATTAGAAACGAATGTATGGTTCTTCCTCTTCTGTTCGTTTTACTGCGCTTTCCCTTTACTGCAGGTACGAAGGCCACGCCACCGTCCTTGTCCAACAAAGGCAAGTCGGTTGAGTGGAAGCTTTCCGGCTTGACAGACCGCTTCAACAGGGATACATGGAACACCGGCCATATCTTGGCCCCGACGGGATGATCTAACCTGTAAGTTACTTCCCCTAGTTTTTCAGTTATAGTAAAGGGCCCGTAGTAACGCGGCACCAATTTTTGATTTTTCCTGAGTACTACGCTACTCTGGCGGAAAGGTTGTAGCTTCAAATACACCTTCTCCCCAACGCTGAATTGTCTATTAATTCGGCGTTTATCTGCATACTTAGCCATCTTTTCCTGAGCCCGCTTCAGATTTTCCATGATGGTCTGTTGCATTCGTAGTCTCTCTTCTGCGAATTGCATACTATCTAGAGAATCTGTCCTTGGATAAGGCCCCGTAGTAAAGATAGGGGGGCTATATCCATAAAGGGCCTCAAATGGTGTCATCCGTAGGCCCGAGTGGTAATTGGTATTATACCAATACTCGGCCATGGAGAGCCACTTGTGCCATTGTCTGGGATTTTGCCTCACCATGCACCTGAGGTAAGTTTCCAGACACTGGTTCACTCTCTCAGTCTGTCCATCAGACCGAGGATGATATGCTGAAGTCATATCTAGCCTTGTTCCCAGTAATCTGAACAACTCTTCCCAAAACACACTAGTAAATATAGGGTCCCTATCAGTAACAATACTGAGGGGCTGCCTATGTAGTTTAACTATGTTATCCAAGAAAATCTGAGCAATAACAGAAGCAGTATAAGGGTGAGTCAAGCCAATAAAAATACTGTATTTAGTAAACTTGTCCACCACTACCAGGATGACTGTCCTTCCTTGAGATTTAGGAAGGCCCTCTATAAAGTCCATTGATAGATGTGTCCAGGCCTGATCAGGAATAGGCAAGGGCTGGATTAGACCTGGGCTTGGACACCTCTCACTTTTACTTTCTGAACAAATAGCACAAGAACTCACCCAATCAATTACTTCCTTCCTCATCCCTCCCCAGTAGAAGTATCTCTTCACCCTTTGATGGTGCCTTCCTCTCCAGAATGCCCCCCCATGGCAGAATTGTGTAACTCCCTTATAATATCCCTTCTCAGTTCTTCATTGTTACCCAACACAACCCTCCCCTTCTTCCTCAATAAGTCTCCAGAGTAGGAATAGTCAGGATAGGTGGTTGAGTCTATTGCTTTAGCTGTAACAATGTTAGCCAGGTAAGAGTCCTGGCTGTAACTCTCAGACACCTTCTTGACCCACAAGGGTATTGCACTGGTAAGGGCCAGGCATTGGTTAGTGTCCCTTCTAGATAATGCATCTGCTGCCACATTTTCCTTTCCCTTCTTATAGTGTATAGAATAATCATAGCCCAGGAGCTTTGGAATCCACTTCTGCTGTAGTGGAGTAGTGATTTTCTGATCCAACAAATGTTTTAAAGCCTGTTGGTCTGTCTTGATGATGAACTGATTCCCTTGTAGATACCCCTTCCACTTCTGAACTGTTAATAGAATAGCTAAGAACTCCTTCTCATAGATGGAATGTTTGATTTTTCTGACTCAAAACCTTGCTAAGATAGGCAATTGGTCTGCCCTCCTGCATGAGTACAGCACCAATACCTGTCCCACAAGCATCTGTCTCTAGAACAAAATCCTTACTGAAATCAGGGAGAGCCAGTACAGGAGCTGTGACCATGGCCTCCTTCAGTTTCTAGAAAGCTCTACCTGCCTCTTCCCCCCACTCAAATGCCCCCTTCTTTAATAGGTTAGTAAGAGGCTTACTGAGAATTTCATAGCCCTTGATGAATTTCCTGTAATACCCAGTTAAGCCCAAGAATCCTCTCAGCCCCTTTAGATTGTTATGAGTCTTCCACTCCATCATTGCAGCAATTTTTTCAGGATCAGTAGATACTCCATGTTGAGAGATAATATGTCCCAAATAAGCCACAGACTTCTTCCCAAATTCACACTTACTCATCTTGGCAAATAACTTCTGTCCCCTCATGATCTCCAGTACCTCTTCAACATGCTGTAGATGTTTTGCCCAAGTGTCACTATAGATTAAGATAACATCAAAGAAGACCAATACATTCTTTCTCAGCCTTCCTTTAAAAACTTGATTCATCAGGGACTGAAAAGTGGCTGGGGCATTACACAGCCCAAAAGGCATCACTAGGTATTCATAGTGGCCATTATGGGTCCTGAAAGCAGTGAGGTACCTAGATGCAGGGTCCATAAGAATCTGAAAGTACCCAGATCTTAAATCAACCTTACTGAAAAATTTGGCACCATGCAACTTATCCAGCAACTCATCAATGATAGGTATAGGGTAGTCATGCTTTACAGTTAAGTTGTTTAAATACCTGTAATCCACACACATTCTCCAAGATCCATCCTTCTTCTTTACCAATAGTACAGGTGAGGAAAAGGGACTTTTGCTAGGTTGAATCTCCCCAGACTCCAATAATTCAGTTACAGTTTTCTCAATCTCAGCCTTTTGTGCATGAGAAACTCTATAGGGATACTGTTGCTTGGGTATGCTACCAGGGTATAATACAATCTTGTGTTCCACTCCTCTGCTGGGTGGTAGGCCCTTTGGTGTTTCAAATACATCTTTATAGGATCTTAGCAATGGCTCCATCAAGGGATTGTTCTGATCCTTTCCTTCCTCCATAGCCAATAATAGGAACTCTTCAGGTGTGGTAGAGTTCTGCTGCAACAGCTGGTATACAGCTGCAACAGTAGTTGGTTTTGGGATTCCTCTTCCCTTGGCAGTGTTGATATGTATTCTCTCACCCTTGTGCATAACTAAAAAGAACTTTTCTTCATAATCTAATATAATAGGGGAACCCTTCTTCAGCCAATCACTTCCTAGAATTAGGTCATACCCAGCAGTAGGTAATAACCTAAGATCATAGACAAAGTCATACTCCTGCATCCTCCATTTCAATCCCTTAATTTTTTTTATCACTAACCATAAGATTACCATTAGCCACCAAGACCTTGAGAGGTCTGGCTGACTCAAAATTCCTTCCCAATTTCAGGGCCAAATCAGAATTTAGGAAACTTAGTGAGCTTCCCGTGTCTACTAAGATTCTCAGTTTCTGCCCACCAGAACTTCCCATCAACCTCATGATGCTTTTACCAGATTCCTCCTCCATTGACCCCAAGGTCACCATGGCCATCCCTAACTCATCACTAGCATCACCAAAATCCTCTTCATCAGTTTCTACTTCAATCCTGTTTAAGAATTCCCCTTGTTCTTCAACTGTCATAACCATGAAGTTAATCTTATTCTTACACCTGTGACCAGGGGCAAACTGCTCATCACAGTTATAGCAGAGCCCTTTGGATCTTCTCTGGTCCATTTCTAGTGGAGTAAGTAATTTAAATCCTGGCTTAGGGTTCTGAATGACCTTCTGAGCCTGTTTCTGTAATGTTTTTGGCTCTTGTCTCCTTGTTTGGCTACTGACTGACATGCCCTTAGTATATTCCTTGAGCTTTCTTAGTAATGAATCATTCAAATGCACCTGTTGTCTGCCTAGATGAATGGCTGACTCTAATGAGTTAGGGTTCAACATTTCTAACCCAGCTTGAATGTCCTTGTCCAGCCCACTCACAAAAGCAGCAATCCAGTAATCCTCATCAAATTCCCCACACTTGCTGTGGACTATAAATGCCTTCAGTTCTTCAAATCTGGAGACATACTCCTCATATGTCCCTGTATGTCTCAATTTATGCAATTCCCCAATAGCTTTGTTAGCTTGTAGATCCTGAAACCTGCTGGAAATCAGCCTTACAAATTGTGCCCAGAGGAGCTCCTCTCCCTTAAATGGTAAATTGTCATACCATTCTAATGCTTTTCCTTCAAAGTGCATGGAAGCAAAGGTAACTTTCTGCTCCTCTGGAATTTGGACCATAGAGAAGTAACTGTGACACCTCATCAGCCATGATCTGGATCTGTTCCCATCAAACTTTGGGAAATTGATCTTTGCCACGGTTGGCAAGATTCCAGCAGCATTCCCAGTATTACCAGTGTATGGCCTAGATCCACTCCATCTGTTGTTGTTTCCCATAGGTACAGAGTAGCTGGATTGGTTATTGTAGGCATGTTTCATCCCACTACCCAATATAGACGGCCTTATCTCCTCATTAAACCTGGGTGTCTCCATATACACCCCTCCCCCAGCCCTAGACCCCTCCATAAATATAGATCCACTCCCTTCTTCTACCCCCTTCCCATTCTGCCTGAACCCCGGTGGAGATCTAGAGTTCATACGTGCGGTGGGGTTTGCATAATGTGGTGTGGGAGATCTAGTTGGTAGAGTTCCAGGTCTAGAACCAGTGTGGAGTTGTGACTCCACCAGATCCAAGCGATCTGATAAGTTTCCTATCATTCCCGATAGGTTGTTGGTGAGAGTGCGTGTGTTTATGGTGAGATGTTGCATCATATTATCTACTAATACCTGTGTTTTTTCGTCCAGGTGTGTAGGCTGCAGAACAGAGTCTTCTTCCTCCACCAAGCCATCCTCGAGGATGGGGGATAAACCGAAAGCGGCCATTAGATCGAGCCGCTCTGATACCACTGCAACGCCTTCAGCCCAATTTCACCAGAAACTCTTGTAATAGATTTAGTAGCAGAGGCGATGTAATGAATGTTATAAAGTGGAATTGATTTTGAGCAATAATAAAAGAAGGAGAGAGATCGAGAGGAGAGAATAGATAGAACAATAGAGAAGAGAGAAAGATCAGAGAGGCGAAAATTCTTGTTATTTTCATTCATTCGCGTGACTTGGCTTAAATAAGGGCCAGTTACATTACCTAAAGTTTAACACAAAATACGTAATTAAAAGCGACTTAAGAAATAACTAATGATAACACGTGGATATTTGGGATGGCGTCCACGCGCGCTCCTTTATCCCGATCCCCATCTCTAGCCACTCGTTATATCGACGGCCGTGATTTCATCTGAGGCATCGAGATATACCTCCTTATCTTCACTCATATCTAACATTTCGTTCTCTCTCCCCGATTCACAGATCCCCAATACACGAACCCTAATTTCCTTCTCTTCAATTCCTCCGTCCATCGTCAGGGGCGTAACACGGACGGCTCACGGTAGACTACTTTCTCTCCCCCGCCCATCCCCGTCGCCTTTGGCCGTCGGCGTCCATCCTCCCTCCCTCCGTCCCGCCGACCCATTGACAAAACACGGACGCAGGCACGCGGCACGCCGCCCCGGAAGACTGCCCCGACTCTACGTCCGCTCTGCCTACTCTTAAGTCCTAATCTCCGACTCGCCGCCCCGCCACGCCATTGGAACAAGGAAATGAGGTTAATTACCACCCCTAATATGAAATTACTACTACCTTCCCCAAATTTCCCCCAATTTTCTCTGCTTTGCTGCTCTCAATAAACTTATTATTAGCTTATTATGGTTTATAGGCTAATTAACATGAGTTTTGGCCTTTTTTTTGTAGATACTGACCTGTTCCCTATAAAAAACATAGAATAGATACAATAGAATTCTGGGACTGAAACTTTTGGGGATCTTATATCAATAGAATTCTGGGCTTGTTTCAGTCCGGTCGGTTTCTCGGTTAACTGAAAACCAACGGTGTAACAGATGTCGGTAGTCGGTTAACCGAGAAACCGATCGGCGTCCGGCATCGCTTCTGGAAAGTAACAGATGTTGGCGGCGGTTAATTGACTCTCAGTTTCGGCATCGAACTCTAACCGATACCGAGCCGATTCCTAGGCCTAGTTTTCTACCTAACTTTGCATCGAACCAAATAGCATAGGATATTGTTCATAAATTATTTGAGAGTTAATAGTAGGAATTTTAGTAGGGCATCCTTCTCGTTGATCTCAGCTCCGGTTCCATTCGCCTGCGATTTCGACCAAGTGAGTTATTGCTCTCTCTTATTATTTTTTTCCTTTGTTACTGTGCAAGGTTACAATAGCTGAAATAGGAACCTGGAGGGTCTAAATTCGTGAAGCTAATTAGAATTTGAGTATGTACAGATTTAAAAAAAATAGAACTTGGTGTAGCTACAATTGGTTAGATAGTGATCTGATTGAAACAAAAATGAGAATTTGAGATGCATGCTTTGCACCTAAAAAGCTCCTCAATTGATGTTAATTCTAGCTAGCACAATAATATGAAGAGTGAAGACATGATTTGATAGTAAATTGCTTCTGTTTCTTATGCTTTTATTCTGCTTTTGCCGTGGGTTTAGACTTTAGAGGTGTAGATTTATTTCTCCCTCTTTCCTTTCTTTTTCTTTTTGTTTGGTATAATTGGGTTTGTATTATGTTCCTTTGTTCATGATGTTATTTGAATTCTGTTTCAAACAAAGTTACTACCTGCTGGTTGCTGCTTGTGCTTACTGTTTGACAGTTGTATTTTTGTCTTGATGTTTCCTGAGACTTATTATATTTGATGTTGTGAGAAGGAGATTATTGTGTGTTTATGAATTGAAATAGGAATCTTTACATAGTTTTTAGAATTCGAGCAAATTTATCATCAAGACTCATAAAGATTGTTACTGTGGCCTCTGATTTCCTGGTGCTTTTCGTTTCTGTTTCTCCTTCTGTATTTTGTGATCATATCACGCTTCCTTTTCAAATAAAATTCTGAAATATCATGGAATCTGTTTTCTTTTCCATGCCCGTGTTTCTTTTCGAAATTTGAATTTTATAAAGTGAATCAGTTTAGATGGTTCATTATCATGGCCTTTGTCTTATATAGTTTAGTGTTTAGGTATTTTAACTAATCTGCAAATTACTAATTGAAACAGAAAAAGGAGGGTTTGAGATGTGCGTTCATTTTATACCTATTACCTAGAAAGCTCTTGAATATATGTTAATTCTAGCTAGAACAATAATCTGAAGAGGGAAGATATGTGGGTTTTAAAATTTCTACTCGCTTCTGGTTGCTGCTTGTGCTTACTATTTTACTGTTCTGTTGCTGTCGTTTTTTTTTCCAAGATTTATTATTATTACTCTCTGTCCTCCTTGACTTGTCTCATTTTCCTTTTCAAGTTATCCCACTTGACTTGTTCCATTTCCTAAAAAAAGAAAATAATTACTATACAAGCTCCCACTTTTTCTTTGTAGGACCCACTCATCTACACGCGACCAACCACTTATCTTAATCTCCATTCCGAAAAGAAATGAGACAAGTCAAATGGGAAGGAGGGAGTATGATCTTTTCTGAAGGGAGATTATTACATGTTTCAAAATTTGAAATAGGAAGCTTCGCATAATTTAGAGATTCCAAACATATTTATTGTCGGACTTGTGAAGATCATTATTTGGCCTCTGATTTCTAGGTATTTTCAGTTTATGATTACCCTTCTATTTTTGTGGTTATATCATGTTTCTTTTTTTTATAAAAATCTGTAGTATCACGTACTCTGCTTTCTTTTTTTATCCATGTTTCTTTTGAAACTTTGAGTTTAATGAAATGAATTAATTTAGACGGTCTCATTTTCATTGCCTTTGTCTTGTACATTGTAGTATAATGAATTGAAAACTACCTTGTCAATGGGGTAATCTGCTATCAATTATATAGAACAAACAGGTAATAATATTATGAGCTAGAATGCTTATTAGGGGTTAGTAGAAATAGTGACTGTTTCGAGTTGCGATGATAGTGCTGAAGCTTTGGGGTGATTGTCTATGGTGTTACATATTGACTTTATGTTAGTTTAATTAACATTTTTCAGGATGATGAAGATGGAGGGTGATAGAGCATGATATAGATCTTGAAGGGAACATGAGAGAATTGATATAAGAGCGAGATCATCAGAACTACAAGATTTTTTAGACCTACCAGCACCGTCCTGATAAAACTTCAGCTGAATAGCCTCTGACCTTATTTTCCAATTGATTAAGTTGAACCTCCTATCAGTAGTGAAGCAGTCAGTATGGTTAAACGAACTGTCAGATGATTGAAAAAGGCATTAGGTTTATACTCCCAACAGATATTAGAATCCTCAGTCAACATTGTAAAGCTCTGAATCAGCTTAAAGCTATTCATGCCAACCTTCTGAAACTCCCGGACTCTGCAAACACGACCCCTGTTACTTCCCTCCTCTCATATACTGCCACTTCAACCAACACTGAATTGTTCTCATATGCTTGTGTCATATTCCAAAACCTTCAATCCCGTACCACTTTTCAGTACAATACTGTGATTAGAGGATATGTGCAATCCAACCAACCTATTCAAGCCATCTTATGCTACAGAGATATGATGAGAGATGGACTAATAAAGAATAACTACACGTTTACACCTCTCGTTAAAGCTTGTTCCATGGTTTCACCCGAGTTTGGTTATATGGGTCTTTCAATACATGCTCATGTTGTCAAGTTAGGATTTGGTTCTGACCTATTTATTGCAAGCACATTGATTGAGTTCTATTCACTAAATCTTGATATGGAGACAGCAGAAGAGCTGTTTGGCGAAATTCCAGTGAGAGATGTGGTGCTGTGGACAGCAATGGTTAGTAGTTATGGTAAAATGGGGGACATCGAGAAAGCAAGAGCATTATTTGATAAAATGCCGGAGAGGAATGTAATTTCCTGGAGTGCAATAATTGCAGCTTACTCACAAAAGAGTGATTTTAGAGAAGTGTTATACTTGTACAAGAGAATGGAAGAATCGGGTTTGAAGCCTAATGAGTCGGTTCTTGTGAGCGCACTTACTGCATGCGCTTATCTTGGTGCATTAGCACAAGGTGTATGGATACATTCATATGCTAAGAAATGTAGATATACTTCCAGTCCTATTCTAGCCACCGCATTGGTTAATATGTACTCAAAATGCGGTTGTGTGGAGTTAGCTTTAACTGTTTTTGAAGAGATTCAGAACAGGGATTGCCAAGCGTGGAATTCTATCATATCCGGTGTGGCCCTAAACGGGGATGTGATGAAAGCACTCGAACTATTTAATGACATGGTCTTTTCTGGCATCCATCCTACTGAAGCTACATTCATAGCTGTCCTCACTGCTTGTACTCATGCTAACATGGTTTTCGAGGGCCTCTCTCAGTTTGAAAGTATGAGTAAGACATACAAGGTTGAGCCTAAGATTGAGCATTACGCTTGTGTTGTGGACCTTTTATCCAGATCAGGTGGGATACAAAAGGCTGAGAGGTTTATAGAAGAGAACATCCATAGAATTGGTGAAGGGGATGCTAATATATGGGGAGCTCTGCTCGGAGCGTGTAGGATTCACGGGAAGGTCGATATTGGGGATAGATTGTGGAGAAAGCTGGCTGATAATGGATTTGCTGATTACGGGCTTCATGTGCTGGCTTATAATATGTACCGGGAAGCTGGTTGGGAGTCGGAAGCAAAGAGCGTTAGGAGACGGATTGAGACGAAACAAATGAAGAAGACACCGGGGTGCAGTGCCGTAGAAGTTGATGGGATGGTGGAAGAGTTTGTTGCTTGTGATGTGTTGCATCCTCAGGCTGGTAAAGTTCGTGACATTCTTCACCTCTTACTGCGTCATACTTCATGCCCTATAACATTGTATCACTATGATCACAGCAGTAGCTAACACCGCCTACTTTCCCTTTACATATTCTTTTCTTCGAAAAGACGGTGATTTTTTTTTTTTTTTAAAATCATGAACACGGTTACATGTAAGATCTTTTGAATAGACCGATAGTTAATGGCAATTAACAAATAATGTATAATCTTGAGGTTCAAAATCACTCTTTTAGGCGCCTAAAATCAAGCAACAAAACAAATTACGAAGGCAAAAATATAAATTCTAGGATTTGGGAATATTGGATGACCAGACAAGATTATAGAGGAATCCAAAACGAGAGAGAGAATCGTGAATGTTGAATCATGTGGATACGGAAAGAGAGATTTTTGGCTCATGATTAAGTTGGTATAATTTGTCTCTTTAGCAAATTAAAGAGCTTATCCAAAGAATATCGGCTAATTTATTTATTGTCGGTTATTACTTTGAAACGGAGAACAATTTACTACTGTAGATTCTGAAATCAAAGGTGTGATATAGAAGGCCCACCAACCGTCCACTTCACAGCCAGATCTACTGCAGAAACAAGAAGACGGTCAAAGGAACAAACTTGTGAGCAATCTAATGGCGGAGGCGAAGCTTTATGAACTTAACAATGGCACTATGCGTGTCCTGGTCTCCAATTATGGATGCACCGTCACCTCCGTTTCTGTACCAGACAAAGATGGTAATTTCTGCATTCCAATTCGTACCAAAATTCAATCTCTGTGCATTGTTTGTGTATTGATGTTTTGAATTTGGATTTCTGAAGGAAAATATGCTGATGTCGTTCTTGGATTTGACACAATTGAGCCATATCAGGTCTCTGATCTTTTGTACAAGTTAATTTTGTGAATTATTGCAAGATATTGTCTTTTCATAAGGGTTTTGCATGGATTTTAGGTATCCATTTTTGTCTTTGTGATTCAGTTGAAATTGCATTGGTCTTCAAGGTGCTTAGTATACTCGCTTGAATTGTTAGTTTTCTATATTTCTTTTGTGTGTCAAATAGGATTGTGATTGTTAATGGTTATTTGCAGAAAGGTGCTGCTCCTTACTTCGGGTGTATAGTGGGTCGGGTGGCAAATAGGATCAAAGACGGGAAGTTTACACTCAATGGAGTTGAGCATTCACTGCCTATTAACAAGCCACCAAACAGTCTTCACGGTACTCAAATAATTATTTCATGTTCGAAGATATGGTTTCGTAGCTATGTTTGCTTACTTGAGCCTTTTGAGCTATATCATTTTGTTTCTATATGTTATCGATTTTAGTTCTACTGTAAAGATGAACAAGGTTTGGTTGGAAGTCAAGATGTAGTAACAATGGGTTAAGATTGGAACTCAAGATATGTTGATATGATAATATACTGAAAATAGGTTGAGTTTGGAACTCAAGATGTGTTGATATGCTATTATACTGACAATAATTCAGTCACTCGGTTGATTACTAAAAAGAAAGGAAATGCAATTCCAATGGACCTTCTGGCTTATATTAATCCATCAATATAGTTTGAGCCTTTGAGGTAACAATACTATAGGAACCACAATGCTGAGTTAGCTAACTTATCACTGCACAATCTTCAAGGAGCCCTTATAACTAAGGAATAATAAATCTAGCAGTTGTTAGTATCTGTTCTCCACATCTTTAAGACTATTATCCACTTTAGTTCGTAGATTGCATCTGTCGCTGGTTCCTCTGCAGCATTTCTACAACGAAAACATAGTTGAATGTTTTTGTCTTCGTGGTGCTCTTTTATAATATTCCATCATTGTTTCTTCAGGCAATATGTGATATGTGATTTATTCTATACCTGTTGAGCCTTGTTAAATAAACTTCTGCAAAGTAAAATGTCCAATTTGAAATGCAATTTTCACATTGTGGAATACTAATGTAATTTTGGCCGAGGTTACAACTTGGATGAAAGTATTTGCGCTTGAGGAGAAGTTTGATAAAAAAGTCATTGAAGTTGAGGAGTTTCAACTTTTATTTTACTTGTGATGCCACTTCTATACCATTTTACTCGAAGGTGGGAACAAGGGATTTGACAAGGTCATCTGGGAAGTGGCTGAATATAAGCAGGGTGATACTCCATCAATTACATTCAAGTATCTCAGTCGTGATGGGGAAGAAGGTAATGCAATTATAGTCGAGTTAGTTCCCGGTCATGTTTCTCTCACTGCATATATTCAATTACTATCATATGCAATGCATAGGTTATCCCGGTAATGTTTCTTTCACTGCGACATATACGCTCACATCCAAGACCACAATGAGGCTTGACATGGAAGGCGTGCCGGAGAACAAGGCAACACCAATCAGCTTAGCACAACACACCTATTGGAACTTAGCTGGTCACGAATCCGGAACAGTTCTAGACCATACTATTCAGATATGGGCTAATCACATCACCCCCGTGGATGAGAACATCGTCCCAACCGGTGAGATCATGCCCGTTAAAGGCACCCCATTTGACTTCACCACTGAAAGCAAGATTGGCAGCCGTATCAATGAGGTTGGTATAGGCTATGATCACAACTATGTTCTCGACTGTGGGGAGGAGAAGTCCGGGTTGAAGCTTGCTGCGAAGCTAAAGGATCCCGCAAGCTCAAGGACTCTTAACTTGTGGACCAATGCTCCAGGTATGCAGTTCTACACAGCAAATTTTGTCAATGGAGTTGTTGGTAAAGGCGGTGCTGTGTATGGAAAGCATTCCGCGTCATGCCTTGAGACGCAGGGATTTCCGAATGCTATAAACCAGCCAAACTTCCCTTGTGTTGTTGTCCAGCCAGGAGAGAAGTACAACCATAGCATGGTGTTTGAATTCTCAACTGAGTAGGGTTAGCATGTGTTTGAAGTTTATCTATAATTGAACCTATCTATATAGACTACAGTTGTGCCGAAAATAAGTTCACCATTTCATATGGTAGATTCTGGTTTTTAACTGAAATTATGTCAACATATTTCAACATCAGGTTTGCTTAGCTTCTTATAATCTGGTGTGAGAACTTGGAACTTATCTGGGCCGTTTAAATTGATTATGATCATATGAAGTACAAAACAACATTATTTGTGTAATAATAATTAAGATGTACGGCAATGAATCCAGGGATATAAGGAGAATCTGTAGAAAAATGTTTCAATAGCACAAATAGTAGCTTACAACAAATAATATAATCATGTGCATATAGATTGCTTTTGCTACTTCAGTTGTGGTGTGATGAGTAATAATTGCTGCATTGGCCATACTTAATCATTGAAACGTTTCAACTTTATTTGAATTGTAATAAAGCATATGTTCACGCTTTTGATTATTTTCTGTTAGAGAACTACTTGAATATATACAATCACAAACTCGGTATTTATTAGCGAACAAGTAGTCCAACTTTATTTAATTAATCTACACCCAATTATTAAAATATAATACCATAAAAATATTATAATTTTCTATTAGAAAATAAAATTGCAAATCGACATATAGAATAAAACTTCTAATGAAAAGCTCATTCTTCAGCAGTTTCATGCTGGACATTAGTAGTTACAAACTTAAAGCCTGCAGCTTAACTTCCAGAACTTATATTATTATTAATTAAATGAACTGTCAATGATCGATCAATTCGGTATAGTTACAAATTCCATCAAGCTAAGAAAAAGAAAACAAAAACAAAAGGTATGTTTTAAATACAAAAAGCCAAAAAAAGAAAAGTTTATATTCAACAAGAGAGAGAGAGAGAGAGAGAGAGAGAGAGAGAGAGAGAGAGAGAGAGAGAGAGAGAGAGAGGGAGACTAAGTATGAGGAGTTTCAATGATGGTTTCCAAAGCAGGCTGCCATGATCTTTGCCTAGAATACCTCTCAACCTGGTGCAATGAATTAACACCACCAATTGCATCAGATTCCTCCGATTCCGAACCACTGGGAAACAGACAGAACTCTGGAAAGATCTTGGAGAAATTTAAGGTAGCAGCATGCTTCATTCCTTTGGTTGTTTTGTGTGTAAGAAACTTGAGTTCTTCATCGGTGAGGACGGAGTAGAGCATTTCCATGGGGAGAAGGAAATAGACCTGCCCGCTCTCCAGTTCTTCCTCTGCCCAGATGCCCGGAATCCGCTGCCCGACTCTCAGATGGCTGGATTCACACACAAACTGCCCGGGAAATTCAAGCATGATTTCTGCTGCTTTGATTGGTGCCCTTGTGTAGACTAGTAATCTTCCATCGCTGCACAGAATCTTTACTTCATTGTTGGAGATTATGGAAGGAGCACACATGGCTACATTGCCCATTTTGGAGGTTTGGAGAAGAGAGGGGAGGAGGGGGGTCAAGTGTATATATATGTCTAACTTGAGAGAGAGAGAGAGAGAGAGAGAGAGAGAGAGAGAGAGAGAGAGAGAGAGAGAGAGAGAGAGAGACTAATTAAGATAGTGTTTTGGCAAGAAGCGTTCAATGGGATCATCAAAAAAGCCATTGACAGGAAGGTTTAGGAATATTAAAATGGACAACATTATTAATTAGGTAGCTTTTGTACCACCTTTTTTAATAAACTCACAAAGTATTGATGCACATAATGAAAACTCGCCGTCACTATCCGATTGCATAGTATATAAACTCAATTTTATGTAATAGCCTGCTAAGATCGTTTGCATAAGATGTAAAATCGCACTAGATTAGTTATGTAGTTATGAAAAATACATTAATATTGGTGACCACAAATTAGTACAGGTATCCCAAATGCCAGCAAATTTGACTCCTATTGAAGTATTACAGAACTGCAGCTTGTGAGTTGGGCGCTCGATCCGACAAAATCTTTATCTCATTTAGTGAATGAGAAACTTGAATTTAACTCTACTCAGTTACATAGCTTGAACATGTAAGTCTTATGTAAATCTCATGATACATGAATCTTCATCTATATATGAGACTTGTTACTGTAGACGTACTCAATTATTTTAGAGAGAGAGAGAGAGAGGCATATGGTGTGATGAGCATTTGAAATCCTTGTTTTGGCCTCATGTGGTTAAATTATTCATGCAAGCACATGGTAAGGTATGGAGCAACGGATGAGCTATATATCGCTAGTCACATAAGACGCCACCAAACCAATAGTGATTGGCATAACTTATTTCCTTGTTACTATTCTATTTGTCTACTCACCAAATTTAATTGCCCCAATTACATTCATATTATAAGAAATTCATTGAGAGAAAGGCATAATCATGCAACTTTTGAAGGAAAATCTGGTGAGCTGTTAATGAGGGAATCTTAATCCTGATTAAGATCTTAGGTTAAAATGTTAATGGATTTGTCAATATCCTACCTTCCGTAGGTAGGAAGTCACTATCAAATTCAATCCTTAATAAATCCCCCTTTTTAAATACGTTGCCTTTTATGTACTTATTTGATGTCGTCTTTGGGGTTGTATATATGTGTATCTAATTTATTTTAAACTATTGTGTGGTTAGCTTCTTCATCTTAAAATATGTTATAATTGATATACGTATTAGACGTATAATGCACTTGAATTTTACTATTTTACAAAATTTTGTACTATAAAACAATATCTGTAGATAGCAAAATTATTGTGGTAAGAGCAGATTAATTAGGGATGTTTAATTTTTCTAGGAACCAATCCACTTGACTTGAAGAATTGTAATAGTTGGGACTTGGGAACACTTATTTGTGTATGTTTTTTGAACTAATTAAGTCTTAAAGGCGGTTGTCTAGTCTAGTGTGACTAATTAAAGACCGTGGGTTCGTATACACCTTTGATAGTGATTTATGTTTCTTTTGTTTTACATATAAAAAAGAAAAAACTTGAATATTAATAAAATCTTTAAACTCTTGAAATATTGCAATTGTGCATTTTGCCCTGGAATATGAAAATGTGTAAACCTCTCCTATACTATCTAACGTTTTGCATTAAGTAAAATCCCAAAGAAAAAAAAAAAAAAAAACTTATAACCGTTGGACATACGTGCGAGGCTAAGGATAATGTCATAAAAACAGGTTTTTACTTGTTCTATTCAAACGCAAATCTAAAGAAGAGAAAAAAAAAACAGCGTTTTTCTTCAATGACTCAATCGAAAGAAGAGAAAAAAAAAAAAACAGGTTTTTACTTGTTCTATTCAAACGCAAATCTGTCTAATCTTATATCAATGAGAACTTTTCACATTGGTACGTGCTACGACTTTTTCGAGAATCATAATTCTTTTTATATTTTTTAAAGTTTTTATCCCCTTTTATTTATATAATAAAAATTAAACGAGTTTTAACTTTTAATGTGGGTTATCCTTAATTAGCGCGGGTAATCCATATTCTGGAATTTGGATAGCCACTCTCTTATTACGAGTTACTGCTACCTAGATTTCTTAGTTATATTTCTCCAAAGTATTTTTATAGGTTAACGAAGCTTCAAATCTCCATTGCATTATAAAATAATTGGTCCGCCGCTGAGTGGTGGTTCATCAAAATTATACTTCCACTCTTCATATAACAAACAATAAAAATAAAGATTCCAATAATTTTTTAGGAAAAGATTCCTATGTAATTAAATCAACTAACAGAATTATTAAGATAACTGTATATACAATTTAAATGGTATTCAGTTGGTGCCATAAAAGGACAAAAATACGAATGATTGTTTTTAATGATACATTTTAGAAATTTAAATTATTGGTTCCACGCAAATGGCCAAAATTAGAGTTCTAATTACTACTTTTCACACACACAAATAGTTAACTTATTCCCATGAGCGACAAACTCCAGCTAAGAGGCTTAGAATCCAAATACACATCTACTATTTTATTTTTTATAAACATGGAAAAACTTAATTACAAACGTCGAGTAAACGACCTATCATTCGAATGTATTACATTTTGATATAAGACTACTACCCCATAGTTAGGGATGGCAAAAGGACCCGTTGGACCCGACTTGAATCCGCACGCAATGAGCGGGTAATACCCACCCAGTACTAGTTGGAGGCGGTTCCGGACCCGCCCCGTACCGGGTCCGGTCCGGGTCCAGTTCCTGCCGCAGGAATGCCCCGTATGGACCCGCCCCGCCATAAATTAGAATTTAGTAGTGTTAAATGTTATTTGTGGGATTCGAACCCGCATCAATAATTTCTTTACATGCACTTATACCATTTCAACTAATATTCACACTTGTTAATATTCTGTTGGGTTATGAGTCAGTAGATGGTAGTCAGCTGTTTGTGGTTAAAATAATATTGGGGGAAATCATAGTAGTACTATGGAATTGAAGATCCCAAAACCCAGCTGATATCAGTAGTGTAGTGTCTCGATAGGATTAGATGATGTATAGGTTAGACTTTTTGTGATAGTTTATCTTTTTGTCTAAGTCCTGTACGGGGTAAACTGTTGGACTGATCTTCTAACGAAGTTACCTTCCAGAACCCCACGTCATCAGTGTAATCGCTTGCATTCTTCTGTCTTCAGCTGAATCTGTCCTCAGTAGAAGATTCTTCATCAGCCGGTAGACATCAGCAGAAGAACTTAATGCAAAGCTCGGCACCTTCGAAGTCATCACCGACCTACCAAAGCCTTATCGCCTTGTCGCCCAACTCGGCCGAAGAAGACAGAGATCGTCCTAAGTCTATCGTGTCCGACGTAAAAACGACCCAGTCGCACAAGTCATTTCGAAGTTTAGCAGAAGATCATACGAGGTTGAAGAATAGTCAACTCTGAACACTGCACATTCTCACCTACCACAAACCTCGACCAATGAGAAGCCGACAACGCTTTACTGCTCTGACCAACTAAAGCTGCTCTCATGTACAGTGTCAACTGCCCTGCTGCAACAATTCGAAAAATATGGACGTTTTCTTTGGAAGCTTGTGACACGTGACATCGTCTTCTCCAACGGACATATGCCTGCTCACAACTATAAATAGAGAAGAAAACCGAGCTCCACGCACGGGATTCACAAGGGAAAACGCTCAAGCATTCAAACACTCTAGCAAACTTGAAAGATCATCCAAATGAAGAACTTCGCCTTCATAGAATATTTCTAGTTCTTCTGCAGAGTTATTTAGATCCCTTTCTTCTCTAGCTAAGCTCATTGCCATGTTCATAGCTTATAAATTCGAAGGAGTTCACTTTCTGTGAATTGTTCTTATTGTAAGAACTCCTTCTAGTTGGAGATTATCCCCTCCCTTTCGAACTTAGGTTTGAATTGTAAAGTCGCTAAGGACTATAACTTAGAAGGGTCTGTCCAGTGCACAGATTCCTTGCTGAGGCTTGCTCAGATAAATCAACAAGTTCTCCTGCCTTGTCAGGACCGTGGACGTAGGATCTTGCGTATCCGAACAACGTTAAATTGCTTGTGTTATTTACTGTTTTATTGCACTGCATACAAACTGGTTTAAAAATCATATCTTTGCATAAAACGTATTTATAAAAGCGCACTAGCCAAAATACTTTAACTTGCGAAAACACATTTTCAAACTGAGACGAATCTCCGGGCCCTACACACTTATCCGCACAATGTCTCCGACTGAGTTTCAAGTACTGACAAAAGTCAGTAGGAGAGCTCAGTAGCTGACACACTCTGACCCGTGATCGAAGGTTATTATCTGGCACTGTTCATCAGTTGCAACCTACAGCTCAGTTGTCCTTCACGTTCCGAGAAAAGAAACTGTGATCAGGTGTATTCACCCCCCTCTACACCTGACTATCGTCTCCGGACCAACAATTGGTATCAGAGCAACGGTGTTCTTCTGATCGCCGGTTCTGTACTACTGGTCTTCTCGAACAGATCCTGAAAATGTTTTCACTGCACAAGCATCTCTTCTTTCATCCTTATACTCATTCACAACATGTCTGATATGTCAGGTATTCGGATGGTACCGGTTGTCTCCTTTAGGGAACTATACGGTATGGCGTGTGAGAATGGAGGCACACCTTACATCGCTGCATGACAGCATGACGAACGTCCTTGAAACAGGACCCATCGTTCCCATGATCGACAACGTACAATTTGCCGTTGTGGGAGGTGTAGGAGCACAAACCGGTGCTAAGATCCCCAAAGAAAAATCTGCCTTCACACTGGAAGAGAAAAAACTGCACAACCTCGACCGAGTTGCGCGAAATGCTATACTGACTACACTCAGTGACTCTCACCTCGGGAGGGTGCAGGACTGCAAAACGGCAAAAGAACTCTGGGATGCCCTAGCTGTACTGAGCCAAGGAACCCCGCAGATCAAAGAGAACAAGCTCGAATTAGAGCTTCAGAAGTTCGATGCCTTTGCTATGGAGCCCAGTGAAACCATTGACGAGCTTAGCGTCAGATTCACAAATCAAGTCAATGTGATCAACGGGCTGGGGAAGATGTTCACCAACAAAGAGATGAACACCAAGATCTTGAGAGCGCTGGTGATCGCTGTATTGCACCAAATAATCCTGTAAAAATCAGAGAATTACTTCAGTATAGTTCACAGGTATCGAACACAGGGAACGGACAACTAGACACTTTATCTTTCCTACTTATCTAGGGTTTTGGTTAGCAACCACGCAAGAATTGGGTTTTCTATTAAACTACGAACTTGTAAAATTAAAAGCAAATATAAAAACAGAAAACGGAATTTAAACTGTATTAATCGGGCAAACGAAAGCGTGTCCAAGCAGAATATTCATGCACACATAATTCCAATCCTCAGCACTTAATATGAATTAATCTCAAGAATCTACTAGTTATAGACCACCGTAACTTAAACTGCGTGATCCTCACTCCCACTTATTTATTCGGTAACCGCCATGTTGGGCATAGAAACGGCTACTTCCCTAACCTAGCTACAACCTACGTTGTTGGGCAATCAATAGATTTAATAGCTAGACAGCTTTATCGAACTAAGGGAGCCTAGTATAGGAGCCTACTCGTATGTTGGGCATCTCATAGTCTCCTATCGGTTTAATCCAATTACTCTTACGAATAATTTCGCTACTTACCTAGCCTTGTTCCACGAGAAACGATGGAAGTACTAAGTTAGCTACAGACTCGCGCAACCTAGGGGTGATCAAGCCTAAACTACTAGCCGATTAATTAATTCGAATTATCCCGAAACCCTTTTGATTAATTATGAGCACCTAAGCCTCATGTACTGTTCACGTGTGCATTCACATTCCGCACGGACCCTAAAAAAGTTTAGCTACTCATGCCGACGCTTCGGTTGGACAACCGGGACGCTTTGCGAAACGTAAAACATGAACACGAATAACCCTAAATTTAGCATGCACGAAATTTAAACTAATTAAGGTACGAACTAGCGTAAAAATAATAACTTACGAAATTTAACTAAAATCTTGAATTGAAATAACAAAGAGGTTCGAATGTAAAATATTAAGTTCTTAGAAAACGATTAAATTCAAAACGGAAATAAAACTAGAGTTCAACTACGAATTTAAAGAACATAAGTCTGAAATTAAAAAGTGTTTTTCTTCTTCTAATAGCTACGGAAATCTGGTTCAGCTGGTTCGGAAGGTTGTCCGGCTTCGGCGGTCGGCTTGGGCAGTTCGGCGGCGGCGATCGTGCGGTGGTTCGGAAGGGAGCAAAGGCCGGAATGTGAGCTCGGGATGTTTGGGACGTGTTCTATGGTGTAGAGAATTGTCTCGCTTGTGTAATTTTCGTCCCTCATCATCCTCTTATATACTCCTCCTTTTCTTCCTCTCCAAGGTAGGTTAGATCTTGATTAGGAAAAGATTTGGGTAGATAAGGAAACCAGATCTTTCCTTAACCACCTTAAGATATTTTCTTGATCCTTTCCTTTTCTCATAACTGTTCCTTTCTCGCGATTTTCCGCGCCTTTTCTTCACCAAAACGCGCCAATTAATATCCTTGTCATCCTGCCACGTCAGCGCCAAAAACTTGCATTATACGCCACCGCGATCGCACCGGTTGGCCACATCGACGCACTTTTCGGCCTGAAATCACTAAGTACGAAAACGACTCATCAAATATCCTTACACTTGATTTATGCTCGCCCTCGAGTATAAGGAGAGAAAAAGTTATTTCGGCCAATCCCCAAGACTCAAAACAAAAATAAAAGACTCAAGGAAAATAAAGACACGACAAACAAGGACATAAAGACACGAACAAAAACAAAGACACGAAACAAACACACGGACTCAAATAAAAACAAGAAAAACGACGACATGAAGCAGCACCAATCAATCCAAAATTCTCAACACCAATTAACTAGCCAAGCAAATCAAATCATGCAAATATGATCTCATCAAGCAAGTAGACGATGCAAATTTCGAAACTAAACACACATATATCAACTTGGTCAAAATCTAAACAATGTGGATCTCCTCAAGGTTCGCTCATCACTCAACTAATCTAAGTCCGGTTCAAGCCACTCAAGAAAATAAATCCACGCAATTACGATAAGAGATCGTCACAATAGCAATATCAAGGAGGTCTTTCTCATTAGGTTGTAATGGGGCTTAGGACTTAGACAAATTGATGTTGGTAAGGGTCCTAGGGGTACTAAGCTCCATAAAAATTACAATTTAATGTTATGCAGATCAAATTCACTTACTTGTGCAATCAATACAAAAATTTAAAACATCCCACCACTTAACAATTTCGAACAAATGCTACAATTATGTAATGTACCCATTTTTTTTTTTATATATTTTTTTCTGCCACATCTTTTTTTTTTCTTTTCTGAATATTTCATATGTATTTTTCGTGGCATAATTTTTTTCTTCTTTTTTTCACATTGTGGGTACAGACTGTCTCAACTGGGTAATCAGGCCACTTAAAATCTGCTTTCTTCTTTCGCAGCTTATACATTCAACTTTCGGCCTATACAAATCTTTTTGCAGCACCTCTTACTTTGGTAGGTAGAGGACATATGTAACAATCCTCTAAACAACATCTATCATGCACAAGAAAGTTTATAAGACACGCAATAACATGGGTCAAGAGAAAGTTTAAAAAGGCCTTGGCTAAATTTTTACTAACTCATATCAAAGAATCGGTCAAGGCTCAACTTGGCTCACTAGGGGATAATTTAGGGTCGGGAAAAATTTTGTCGCGGCCATTTGGCTAAAAATCCCTAGTGCCTCCTATCATGTATCACAAATGACTCAAACTTATTGCAATTTTGCGGATAAACACTCTCAAAAGAAATAGTAGGAAGTGTCCTACTTTAGGCTCAAATCTAATTTAAGTGAGTGGTTTAATAAAATTCGATCCAACAAAGTTTATTTTTCGTCATCCCAAATTACATACACATATGTGCCTAGATCTAATTTTCACAAAGTCTGCGAGCAAGAATATTGAAACACAAAAGCACAAATAAGACATGCTTGAACATAGAAATCGGCGCTTCAAAAAAAATCGAAAATTTTGGCATGCTTCGACACAAAATAAACCCCCCTCCTTACACTTAAAACTTGCTCGCCCTCGAGCAAGAAGAAAAGACAAAACAAAGAGAGAAGGCATGACAAAATAAAAACAAAAACACCCTCCTTACACTTGAACCCTTTCAAGTGTAAGAACATACAAACGACAAAAAGAAAATAAACTACCCCTCCTTACACTTGAACCCTTTCAAGTGTAAGGACACAAAAGACTCACAAACACAGACTCAAAACAGAAAACAAAAACACAAATTGGGGAGAAAAGTTACTTGGCGCCTCGATTGGGCAAGCGAGGCAGTCGGCTCATCACAGTACGGCGCAAGCGGTCAACACGGCGTCCCAAAGAGTTTAAGTCAGTGCGCAGCAGCTCCACAGAATCTCCACCTACACTCGAAGATGCACTCGAGACACGAGGTCCCGGTGGATAGAACTGAATGTCCCGGTTAGGCAGTTCGTACACTAAGCGAGAATGTCTCAACAACGATATATCAAACGAAGTGGGAGGGGGCACTGGACTTAAAAACTGAGCATCATATATCACAAAATTACGTTCAATGAACGTAGCAAGTAAGTGGCACAATGTGAGGTGTCGTGCGGTGTGACTAGATATGATGAACATATTCTTGGCAATCCAATAAGCAAGGTTGACCGGTCGGCCGGCATGCATACACCACAAGAAATACGACTCATTTGCCGTTACCTTATCAAAAGCCGTACTCTTACCAGTGAGGTTGTGGACTAGGTATTGATGACAAAGGCGGAGAGCGGGATCCTCGATGTAGCACACGTACGAACCCGAGGATTGAAAGTCCTCCGGGTCGCTTGGTGCTAGAAGCCTCCATGCTTCCATCAATCCTATGTATTGCGGATCCTTGTTCGGCAAGCAATGCGAACCCATCTCATATCTCAACTCAAGGAAATGATCAAAACTCGTTATACCTAAACGCGCACTCCACTCGGCCAAAGATAAATTATACGTATTTCCAAATAACCGAAACTCAATACAAGGCACATACAAATCCGTATCATGCTCAAAGTGAAATGTATTAAAGAATTCCCTAGCAAGCTCCTTAAAACACAAGTAATGATGTGATTCCAACAACCAAGACCAACCAATTCTGTTAAAATACCGAAAGAAAGGAGCGATAATACCTGTTCGGCGAAGGAAGTCTCGGTCAAGTAAGCGGCTACTCCGGAAATCTTTACCTTCACGCTCCATGTAGCGCATATCCATATACTCGATCTCAAAATGAGAGAGTGCGGCTACGGCTTCGGGTGTATCCAAGTGAATGATGGTGCGATTACCATATTCATTTTCTTGCGGGAAGGCGGATGTGGAGTCAGAATCGACTAGAGAAAGTCCACTCAAGTTGAAATCTCCTTCATAATTGCCGTTATGGTCGTCGGACACATAGTCCGAATCTTGGTCTTCGCTCGGCAACTCACCATGTATTCCTTCCAACCACTTAATTCCTCCATAATATTGCGGTTGCGGCACCGGTTCACATACTCGAGCTTGGTCCACAAAGGGCAACCACTCGTACACCGTTTGCGGAGAGCGAGGCGGTTGAGAGGATGAGGCTTCACCGGGATGTCGAGCGGACGATCGTCGGGCACGAGATCGGTGAGGTGGAGACGGCGGTGGTGTAGGCTCGGGTGCATGCTCAGGAGACTCCTCGGATGTTGTTTCCGTGAGATCCGCCCTCGGCGGTTGGATAGGTTCTTCAATGCGAACTCCCGCATTACTTCTTAACCGTCTCCTTGGCGGTTTCGGAGGTGAAGACGATTCCGTAACAAAGGTTGAATATGTACCTTGCGTGTCTTCCTCCGGCTCCGGTTGGTATGTAAACTCTGGCGGTGGTGCGACATCTTCTTCTTCAACTTGTTGGAAAGGCACAATGGCAAGTGCTTGGGCTCGAGCTTGAGCAGCGGCGGCCTCAGCGGAAGCTTGAGCGGCGGCACGGCGGCGCTGTAACTCTGGGTCATCCTTGTATGCTGTGAACCACTTTGCGGCGGCGCGGTGTATCGGTTGTGCATGATGTATCGGTTGTGCAGTTGGTAGGGTGGTGGAGAGGGAAGTTGTAAATCTTATTGAAAATTCTTTGAGAGAGAGAGAGAGAGAGAGATGTGGACGGCGGTAATGGGAGGAAGTTATGGGAATAGTGGCAAGTGGGTAGGGTTCAAGATTTCCTTCCTTTTATAGTTGCTAACTTTTGCACTTTGACCCCACCACTTGCACAAATTGGAAAAGTTACCCCATCTCTTGCAATTGAGTCCTCAAACTCTTTACCACACTCTCCTTACACTTAAACCTTTTCATCCTCAACCAAAAATTCTGAAAAATAAGAAGAAAAAACATCAAGCATAAAATCGGCAAAAATAAATAAAAACACGAAAAATTAAAATAAAACGCGGGTTGCCTCCCGGTAGCGCCTCTCTTTAGATTCATCGGCTAGACCTCCTCTTCAAAGAGTCAAACGTAAGAGGGAATGGACAAGCTCTGCTCGTCCACATCTTTCATTATGGCGGCTGCATGGTAGATTTTAAGGCGATGGCCATTTACGGTGAAAGCTTCATCCGAATCCAGTTTCTGTCTGACCACTGCTCCGCTTGGCCAAGGAATGGACCAATCCATCTGGACCTAAGCTTTCCCGGCATGATCCGTAGGCGTGATTGATACAGCAAGACAAGTTGCCCTGGCTCAAATTTCTTCAAACGAATAGCCTTATCATGCCATGCCTTAGTACGATCTTTGTATCGCATGGCCGCGTCATAAGACTCCATCCGAATCTCTTCCAGCTCTTGAAGCTGATATTTTCGTTCTTTAGCACATTCGGTTGGGTCCATGTTGATTTTCTTAACAGCCCACCAAGCTTTGTGCTCCAGTTGCACAGGCAAATGACATAGCTTACCAAAAATCAATCGGTACGGAGACATTCCGAGAGGAGTTTTATATGCTATCCGATAAGCCCATAAGGCGTCATCCAGCCTCGTACTCCAATCCTTCCTTGATGGATTGACAGTCTTCTCCAATATAGTCTTGATTTCTTGATTGGACACTTCAGCTTGTCCATTCGATTGAGGATGGTAAGCGGTGGAGACTCGGTGAACTACTCCATACTTCTTCATTAATGATTCTATGGTGCGGTTGCAAAAGTGTGTGCCTTGGTCGCTTATTATTGCTTTAGGCACTCCAAACCTGCAAAAAATGTTAGTACGGAGAAATCCTGCAACCACTTTAGAATCATTAGTTTTTGTGGCTTTCGCCTCGACCCATTTTGAAACATAATCGACGGCAAGTAAAATATATACGTTCCCATATGAATGAGGAAAAGGACCCATGAAATCCATACCCCATACATCGAAAATTTCACAAAATCTTAAAGGCTTTTGGGGCATTTCATCTCTCATGGATATATTTCCAGTCATTTGACAACGTGTACAAGACTTACAGTACTTATAAGCGTCGAGGTGTAGGCGTGGCCAAAAGAATCCCGCATCCAACACCTTCTGTGTGGTTCTTTTTGGACCAAAATGTCCACCATAAGCAGAAGAGTGGCAATGGAATAAGACATCTTCTTGCTCTTCTTCGGGTATGCATCTTCGAATCACTTGATCGACTCCCATTTTCCAAAGAATTGGGGAGTCCCAATAGTACTGCTTGCACTCGCTTTTCAACTTAGCTTTTTGAGCGTGAGTAAACTCGGGTGGAAGCTGCTTAGATGTCAAATAATTCACAATATTAGCAAACCAAGGTAAATTAGAAGTCTTACCCACCGTCTGCAACTGTTCTGACTTGATGGTGTCTCGGTTGGCCAACTGAGACACTTTCTGAACTTGCATAGCAAAACACTCGTTCCGATAGCGTTGGGCAAGGCCGGAAATGTCTACGGAACATCATATAAGTGTTCTTCTGGAAAGGTCTCGTTGATTGGCTCTCCATCATCTTCTTGATTTAATCGGCTTAAGTGATCCGCCACATGATTTTCAGCTCCTTTCTTGTCCTTCACTTCCCAATCGAATTCTTGTAGCAAAAGAATCCATCGGATAAGCCTTGGCTTTGATTCCTTCTTTGCAAGGAGATGCTTGACGGCGGCATGATCGGTATAGACGATTATCTTCGAGCCGAGTAAATAAGAACGAAATTTATCAAAGGCAAAACACGATTGCCAACATGCCTCCTTCTCTGTGGTGGAATAGTTACATTGAGCCGAATTTAATGTCTTTGATGCATAGTAAATCACATGGCTCTCCTTCCCGGATTTTTGTCCCAGTACTGCTCCGATTGCCCAATCGGAGGCATCGCACATTATTTCGAAGGGCTTATTCCAATCCGGCGGCTGCATCACCGGAGCTGTTGTAAGTTTGTCTTTTAGGAGGGCAAAGGCCTCCTTACACTTGTCATCGAAATCAAATTCGATCTGTTTTTGCAGTAGCCTTGTCAATGGTTGAGCTATCTTTGCGAAATCCTTGATAAAACGCCGATAGAAACCGGCGTGCCCTAGAAAACCGCGGACTTCTTTTGGCGTAGTAGGGTACGGTAATTTGGCTATGGACTCAACCTTGGCCTTGTCGACTTCAATCCCTCTTTTAGAAACGATATGACAGAGCATAATTCCCTCGGTCACCATGAAATGGCATTTTTCATAATTCAACACCAAATTCTTTTCGACGCACCGGGCTAGGACCTTGTCTAGATTCTTCAAGCACGTAGTATAAGAGTCACCGTAGATGGTGAAGTCGTCCATGAAGACTTCTATGCAATTCTCGATAAGGTCTGAGAATATACTCATCATGTACCTCTGAAAGGTGCCCTGCGCGTTACACAATCCAAACGGCATTCGGCGGTAAGCGAACGTTCCATATGGACATGTGAACGTTGTCTTGTCTTGATCTTCATCTCGAACATGGATTTGGAAATAACCGCTATATCCGTCTAGAAAACTGAAATAGACTTGCCCCGCAAGTCTCTCTAGCATTTGATCGATGAAAGGAAGCGGGAAATGATCCTTGCGTGTGGCCGAATTTAGCTTCCGGTAATCGATGCACATGCGCCATCCTGTCACTAAACGTACCGGAACCAGTTCATTCTTCTCGTTCTCCACCACTTGAAATCCGGATTTCTTCGGTACGACGTGCACGGGACTCACCCATTTGCTATCCGATATGGGGTAAATAATACCCATTGACAACAGCTTCAAAACTTCCTTTAGTACGACCTCCCACATATTCGGATTGAGCTTCCTTTGTTGGTCGCGGAAAGGCTTGCTATCAGGCTCCATCAAAATCGAATGCTCACATACATCCGGACTTATACCTGTAATGTCGGCTAAAGTCCAGCCTATAGCCTTCTTATGCTTCTTCAAAACTTCAAGCAGTGCCATCTCTTGATTGTCATCAAGCTCCTTGTTGATGATGACGGGCGCGTCTCATTCTCTCCCGTATATGCATACTTCGAGATGTGTAGGGGTCAGTTTGGGCCCGGCCTGAGCTTTGACGATAGAGGGCAACAAGTTTCTCGGTAGGTGTCTCGGTTGGGCAACCGAGACACGTTACGACGCTTTCGATCTTTGGGGCTGCGTGCATGAGCTAAGATGCTCTCTCCGATCTCCTCATCTCTCATATCTTTGACGTCCGCCTCGGCCGGTCCCTTGAGTCAAGGTAACTTCCATCTTATCCCCGCACCACATACGTCTCAAGATATTCTTGGACAATAGCATCAATGGAGTCGTATAAAAAGCATTCTCATTCTCATGATCGTAGGGTTTCTTTAGTGCTTCGGTTATCCTATGAACATAAGTTTCATTATGATATGCCACACTAATTGAACCCTCATCCACATTAATTATGGCTTTTACTTGTCTTTAAAAATGGTCTTCCTAATAATACTCCCGCAGTTCCCTCAACTTGTCTATCATTCGTATCAATTACATAAAAATCAGCCGGATAGACAAAATTATTGATTCCGACTAAAATGTTCTCAAGCAAACCAATCGGAGCAATGCATGACCTATCTCGCTAATTGGATAATCACTTTAGTGGGTATTAATTCAGCTCCTACCAATTGATTATATACGAGATAATGGCATAACATTTATAGATGCTCCTAGATCACACATGGCTTGTTTAATCATGACATCACCCATCGACAGGAAGTGTGAACATACCGGGTCGGCACATTTGGCGAGAAGCATCTTCTCGTATAATCACCGACACCGTGTGATCGAATAGGACTTTCCCCGGACTTGGGAACTTTTCCGGCCTATGAAGTCCTTCACAAATTTTCCGAACTTTGGAATCTTTACGGCTTCAAGGAAAGGGATATTTATCTCCAATTTCTCAAACAACTTCATGTAATCCATGCTTTCCTTGTTCGGCGTTCTCTTTCTTTCTAAAGCTCCTGGAAATGGTGGAGGAAGTATCGGTTCGGACTCCGATTGGCTAATCGGAACAGTTTCCTCTTCTCGTTCGGTTCAAGCATCTTCAAAGCACGCGGCTCTTCTCGAACAGTAGGGTTGTGCAGGCCGTTCTGCGGCCTTCTTCTTTCTCGCCGGCTTTTTTCGGGTGTCTCGCTTGCACAACCGGGGCCGAGCGCTTCTTTTCCTCCACGCAGCCGTAATCCGACCGCAGATTATGGGCATTTGGATTTTCCCTGTGGGCCGAGCTGGAAGTCGTCCTTGAGAATTCTTTATCTCCCGCATAGTAGAATTCAACTTACTCATTTGCTTGGCCAACCGATCCATTGTAGCTTGGCTTGGTCCTTCTTCGTTTGATTCATCTCTCGCCGAGTTTGGATTATCTCCTTTCGTATTTGTTGTTGAAATGCAAGTAGTGTCTTTCTCGTGAAGAAACCATTTCACCAAGAGTTTTTCCAATGGATTCGGTGCTCCGGTTGGGCAACCGGAGCACTCTCGCTGGAACCGCCTTTGATGCGGAGGCCTATACGTCCGCCGGTAGCTATTTCGATTAGGAGCCCGGTAAGGCCGCTGATATGGGCCGCCGAAATTGTTGTTGAGGCGGATTCTTCTGTTGAAATTGTTCTTCCGGTTGCCTCCATCGAAGGTTCGGATGAACCCCTTGCTGTCCGCTCCAATTTCCAGCTGCGTTTACTTCTTCTCTTGGACATTGTAGTGAGGTATGTCCTTTTCTCCACACGCTCCGCATGCGTGATCGGCATTTGATCGGCTTGAAGCGGGAGCGTTCTGCTTGAGTAGCAAGTCGAGCTTGTCTTGTAATAGGCTGAATTTTGCCTCCACTTTATTATCGATCTCATCCAAGTAGTCAGAATGAGACCAATTTACATCTCTCCTTGTTGGTCTCGGCCCCTTGTATTGTGAGGTGGATTCCGCAAGTTCTTCGATTATATTCCTTGCATCTTCGTAGAGGCTTGTATGGAAATTCCCCCTTAGACCGATATCAACCATGGCTTTGGCTTCGTCTCGTCATTCCTTGATAAAAAATCGGAGAAGCTCCACATCCGAGTAGCCATGGTTCCGACAACTATCGACGAAGTCGTCCAAATCTCTCCCAAGATGCGCCAAAGGTCTCATCGAAGTTCTTGAGCAATCCCGGAAATCTGCTTCTTTAATGCATTTGTCTTTGATCGCGGGAAATACTTCTTTAGGAAGACCGTACGCATCCGGGGCCCACGTCGTGATCGTATTCGGCTTTAAACTAGAGAACCACGCTTGTGCTCCGTCTTGAAGAGTGAATGGAAAGGCCTTGAGCTTGAAAGCGCCTCAGCCGCCCCCGCGGTGCAGATTACACACTTGGTTGAATGACGCCAAAAAGGAATTTGGATTTTCGTTCGTCCTTCCATAAAACTTTGGCATGGCAGCGACCATGTTTAGCTTGACATCAATTTGTTCGTAGTAGTGATTTGGATTGGACCGGTAGGTCCGCTCCCATGTCAAGCGATCCGGTATTCATCCTCAAGGGTGGTGGATCATGCACTTCGTCCTCCATCTCTTCCTCCTCTCGATTCCCGAGCTTGTTACTATGGAGTGTTGTGGAGTGTTTTGTCGAACAAAACAGTCTCGGTTCCGAGTCGCCGATCGGATCAACGGCGGATGTTTTGTCTCCCTGGTTGGGCGTTAAGACGTCCGCTCGCCCGGGACGTAATTTGTTGCTTTTGCAGCTTTGTCTCCTTCCTATTTCTTTTAGTCGCTTTCTCGATCTCGGGATCGAATATCGACAGCTTGGAAGACCTCGCTCATACAACATTAAAAAGCACGAAAGATTAGTAGAAAAATCAAAGAAACTAGTTAACACCGTTCCCTAAGCAACGGCGCCAATTTGGTGATCGCCGTATTGCACCAAATAATCCTCGTAAAAATCGAGAATTACTTCAAGTATAGTTCACGGTATCGAACACAGAGGAACGGACGACTAGACACTTTATCTTTCCTACTTATCTAGGGTTTTGGTTAGCAACCACGCAAGAATTGGGTTTTCTATTAAACTACGAACTTGTAAAATTAAAAGCAAATATAAAAACAAGTAAAACGGAATTTAAACCGTATTAATCGGGCAACCGAAAGGCGTGTCCAACAGTAATATTCATGCACACATAATTCCAATCCTCGGCACTAAATATGAATTGATCTCAAGAATCTACTAGTTATAGACTACCGTAACTTAAACTGCGTGATCCTCACTCCCACTTACTTATTCGGTAACCGCCATGTTGGGCATAGAAACGGCTACTTCCCTAACCTAGCTACAACCTACGTTGTTGGGCAATCAATAGATTTAATAGCTGGGACAGCCTTTATCGAACTAAGGGAGCCTAGTATAGGAGCCTACTCGTATGTTGGGCATCTCATAGTCTCCTATCGGTTTAATCCAATTACTCTTACGAATAATTTCGCTACTTACCTAGCCTTGTTCCACGAGAAACGATGGAAGTACTAAGTTAGCTACAGACTGCGCAACCTAGGTTGATCAAGCCTAAAGTACTAGCCAGATTAATTAATTCAGAATTATCCCGAAACCCTTTTGATTAATTATGAGCACCTAAGCCTCATGTACTGTTCACGTGTGCATTCACATTCTGCCGGACCCTAAAAAGTTTAGCTACTCATGCCGACGCTTCGGTTGGACAACCGGGACAGCTTTGCGTAACGAAAAACATGAACACGAATAACCCTAAATTTAGCATGCACGAAATTTAAACTAATTAAGGTACGAACTAGCAGAAAATAATAACTTACGAAATTTAACTAAAATCTTGAATTGAAATAACAAAGAGGTTCGAATGTAAAATATTAAGTTCTTAGAAAACGATTAAATTCAAAACGGAAATAAAACTAGAGTTCAACTACGAATTTAAAGAACATAAGTCTGAAATTAAAAAGTGTTTTTCTTCTTCTAATAGCTACGGAAATCTGGTTCAGCTGGTTCGGAAGGTTGTCCGGCTTCGGCGATCGGCTTGGGCAGTTCGGCGGCGGCGATCGTACGGTAGTTCGGAAGGGAGCAATGGCCGGAATGTGAGCTCGGGATGTTTGGGACGTGTTCTATGGTGTAGAGAATTGTCTCGCGTGTGTAATTTTCGTCCCTCATCATCCTCTTATATACTCCTCCTTTTCTTCCTCTCCAAGGTAGGTTAGATCTTGATTAGGAAAAGATTTGGGTAGATAAGGAAACCAGATCTTTCCTTAACCACCTTAAGATATTTTCTTGATCCTTTCCTTTTCTCATAACCGTTCCTTTCTCGCGATTTTCCGCGCCTTTTCTTCACCAAAACGCGCCAATTAATATCCTTGTCATCCTGCCACGTCAGCGCCAAAAACTTGCATTATACGCCACTGCGACTGCACCAGTTGGCCAATTGACATACTTTTCGGCCTGAAATCACTAAGTACGAAAACGACTCATCAAGCGCTACCTCGACAGAAGTGGCTTCTATTTGCTACTTATTAACGACGCTCTGATCTTAATGCTCTAACTCCTGATGTTATCTTTTCAGAATTAAAAACAGAGGAATTTGAGCATAGCTTACCCCAAAGATGTTCCAGTGCTCCAGCTGACACTCAGATTGACCATGCTTTCAAAGCAACAGTCAGCAAAACTGGAGCCAACCCTATTTCCTCCAGCAAGGCAGTGGCCACGATAGAAGCAAAGTCCTCTGAGACTTCAGGCACTGACCAACTCGCATTGATGGCTCTCAAATATCAGAGAGAAAAGGAGAGAGTCAGAAAGCTGAGGAAATACAATAGAGATTCTCCCTCAGGTAAGAAAGACTATGAGAAAAGGGAAGAATCTAAACCTTCTACTGATTGTAGGAACTCAGAGCCTGCTGCTAGTCCATCCAAAGACTCAGCTGGAAAAAGCAGCAGAACATCTACCTATTATAACTGCAAGAAGGAGGGACATTATCAGTACGACTGTCCCGAACTCTCAGCTGCTCAACGAGCAGAACGACAGGCTAGACGTGAAAAATTTACCCGAAGAAGGCAGGCCTACATAGACGGAGAGATATCCGACAACTCAATCGAGGAAGATACATTTATGTATTCCTCTGAGGACGAAGCTGCATTCGTCGCAGTTGAGATCGGAGAGACGGTTCCTGAAGAAACGGCTGAATACTGTCTAATGGCCGGAGAAGAGGCTGAGGTAAATTCTAAACTTAACATAACCTCTTCTTCACATAGCACACACGACATATGCTCGGTCACAGATGAGCCTCTAGATGTGGTATAAGCCTACGACGATCTACTAGAGGAGCAGATTCAGCTGAGCAGAGAGTTCATCAGAACTATTCAGGAACTGGAACAGGTAAAGGCTGAGAATCAGAGACTTTCTTCTGATTTTTAGGTCTCTACTGAGTCAGAGAATCTGGTAGCGAGACTCAAGGAAGAGATTGAATCTCTTATGACTAAGTCTCAGCTTCAAGAGACTCAGATCTCAGTTCTGACTAAGGACAATTTTGAGAAAGAGACTGAAATAGCCCGACTCAGTCAGAAGCTCACAGACGTAGAAAAGGATTATGACTCACTCAGAAGAAGTGACGAGGTCTGGCGAGGACTGATGACTGAACAGTACCTGGGAGCTAAGGAGAAGCTGGAAAGTATGCTCAGAGCACAAAGGCCAACAGTCATGAAAGAAGGACTTGGCTATAGTCACGAGGCTTCCACTTCAAAAAACTCAGAAATGCTGGCTAATAGGTTCGTCAGAGGAAAGGTGCAAGCTGCTGACACCACACCTCAGACGAAGAATAAATAGAAAATAGTTGCACCTTAGCCGAGTAGCAAGAAGCAGCTGACCAAAGGTTCCAGCCCCAGGACACCACGATCAAACTCAGGGGGAACCAAGAAGGTCAGGTGGGCGGAACAGTACAATGAGCCACTGTATGAGCACCCGGCTCAGTATGGCTCGTACTACTATGAGCCCAGGGTCAGGAGGAGCGCAAAGACTCAGAAGAAGAAAGCTCCTGAGCCCAAAATCATCAGAAAGTCAGTATCTCTAGGTCCTGTGGAGAACAAAACTGACAAGGTTCAGAAGAAGAAGTCTCAGACTTCTAAGGTCCCTAGGCAGATCTGGGTTCCGAAATCACCCACTAACATGTAAGGACCCAACTGGAACCAAAGGGTACCTAAAAATGCTTCGTTTTGTAGGTGCATAAGGACCCTTGGATAGTGGACAACGGCTGCTCAAGACACATGACATACCAGAAGAGCCTGCTGACCAACTACGACAAGAAGATGGTCCCGCACTGAAGTTCGGTGACAACTCAAAAGGCTACACAAGGGGATATGGAACGCCGAACATTGGGACCGCTGCCGGCCTAAGAGTAACATATGTTGAAGGACTTCAACATAATCTCCTTTCTGTCAGTCAATTCTGTGACAATCTTAACAGAGTTATCTTTGACGCTGGTTTCTGTGATATAAATCTAGCGGGAAAATAGTGTTATCAGGCTCGCGGAGAAAGAATATCTACGTTGCAAACTGCTGAAAAAGCTCAGTGTGGAAAAGGACATCAAGGTACAGAGAATTCGCTCAGACAGAGGAACAAAATTTCTCAACTCAGTAGTTAAAGAGTACTGCGAAAAGGAGGGAATTAAGCACGAGACATCAGCTGCTCGCACCCCTCGCAGAACGGGCTTGCCGAACGCAAAAACGTAACACTCAAAGAAGCAAAGAAGAACGCTCCTAGCAGACTACGGACTACCCTCAAAGTTCGGGCGATGCTACCGACACCGCTTGCTACACTCAGAATCGCTCACTACTTACACAGCAACACATGAAGACACCATACGAACTATGGAAAGGGAGAATTCCTTCTATTTCTCATTTTCATATTTTTGGCTATCCTTGCTTTATCCACAATAATGGGAAAGATCAGTTGAAGGTCTTTGATAGCAAATTTGATCAAGGAGTATTCTTAGGATACTCCCGAGTCAGTAAAGCCTTCAGAGTCTTTAACTATCGGACCCTTTGCGTGGAGGAAAGCCCTCATGTTGTTTTTGATGAGTTTGTTACTGGGAATAGAAAAACTACAAAGATAAATACTGAAGATGTCAGCAGCAAGCTACAGGATCTCGCACTAACTGATAAAGCTGAAAAGATCCAGCATTGTTGGGATGATGAGTCGACGATGAAGAAATTCGGCACTCGACCAACAAGCATTGTAGGCGACCCGGTTGATTCTACCGAACGTAATCAACAACGAGTAACAACGGTCGATGAGGAAGCCCCAGTGGTAACTGAGACCTCTACTGAGAATATAAACTCAGGGGGAACACAAATTGTTCCTGAGCTAAATGCCCCTGAACCTGGAAACTCAGTAGATCCTAACCTTCTTACTGAACTACTGCAATCACAGAATAGTACGACTGAAATGCCTAACATACCTACCGACCGTGCGAAGTAGTATCGAAGAAGAAGCCGTACTCGGGACGTTCATGGCTTCGACGCTCATTCTTCGGATCTCATTATAGGAGATCCGTCAAGAACGATAAGAACAAGATCTAGATTAAGTCAAGGAGAAAGCTCACTCTATTCTTGTTTCTTGTCTACGTAAGAACCTCAGTCAATAGAGGACGCACTCAATAATGCTGACTGGATCATCGCCATGCAAGAAGAGCTGAATCAGTTCGTCAGAATGGGAGCTTGTTGACAGACCTAGACATCAGCACGTTATTGGCACTAAGTGGGTCTTCAAAAACAAGCGTGATGAAAACAACGTCATCATCAGAAATAAAGCTCCACTAGTTGCCAAGGGTTACTATCAAGCAGAGGGAATCGACTTTGATGAAACATTCGCTCCGGGCCGCAAGATTGGAAGCCATTCGTCTTTTCCTAGCTTACGCAACGCATCAAGGATTCAAAGTATATCAGATGGATGTAAAGTCAGCTTTTTTGAATGGCGTACTGAAGGAAGAAGTCTACGTGGAACAACCGCCCGACTTTCAGCAGGGATATCAAGTGTACAGACTTCGAAAAGCTCTGTACGGGTTAAAACAAGCACCCAGGGCTTGGTACGATACCCTATCAGACTTTCTACTTCAGAAAGGTTTTCAGAAGGGGACAGTAGATCGCACCCTATTCAACATAAAGTCAGGAGATGATATCCTACTGGTGCAAATCTACGTGGACGATATCATTTTCGGTTGCAGAAACGTGACTATATGTCAACAATTCGAGAAAATGATGAAGGAGAAATTCGAGATGTCTATGATGGGAGAGATGAACTATTTCCTTGGATTTCAAGTGAAGCAATCACCTGAAGGAATTTTCATCAATCAAGCCAAGTACACTCGAGATCTTCTGAAAAGATTTGGTTGCGATTCAAGCAAACCAGTCAAGATCCCCATGAACACAAATTTCAAAATCGATCTAAACAAAGAGGGAGCTTCTGTTAACTCTACTGATTATAGAGCTATTATTGGTTCTTTATTATACTTAACATCTAGCCGACCTGATATAACTTATGCTGTAGGTGTATGTGCAAGATTTCAAGCGGATCCCAAGCGAAGTCATCTAGACTCAGCAAAGAAGATTCTGCGATATCTAAGAGAAACACCTGGCGCATGGTTATGGTATCCTGCTGATGACAACCTAATACTGACAGGTTATTCTGATGCTGATTATCTAGGATGCAGGATAGATCGAAAGTCAACTTCTGGAACATGTCAGTTCCTAGGCAGCAAGCTAATATCTTGGTTTTCAAAGAAGCAGCATTCAGTAGCAACGTCCACTACCGAAGCTAAGTACATGGGCTCGCCGGAAGTTGCTTGTGCCTGCATCCTTTGGCTTCGACAACAACTGAGAGACTATGGTATAATTCAGGATGAAGTGCCCATCTACTGTGACTCCACCAGTGCTATTGCAATAACTCAGAATCCAGTTCTCCATACGAGATGCAAGCACGTGGATATTCGACACCACTTCATCAGAGACCATGTCGAGAAGAAGGATATCAGAATGGAGAAAATCCACATACCGACAAGCAAAAGGGCGTACATACCGACCAAACCACTAGCTGAGAACAGATTTAGAGAATTATCAGTTGAGCTAGGTCTACTGGATCCTACTGAATCGTGTCAGTAGAACACAACAATTGGTTGGTATCAATTGGTATCAGTAGAAACCAACCACTGATATACCAACAATTGGTATCAAGTGTAAGGAAACAGTATGACAGGTCAGAAGACTCAGTACACTGATTCAGTCGGGAGAATCACACTGTACACAGTAAGGGGGAACGTGGTCATCAGCTCATCAACCATCCTCCTTAGTCTAAACGGTAACCAGCTGATCGTAAAGGTTCAGCTGAAGAGGTTTGCGTAGTATTACTTACTTAATCTTTTTTTTCAGAAGCATGCTCACATTTATTATCTCAGTCGCTTGCACTCAGTAGTTAATGAGCATTTATTTCCCGCCATTAATTTTTAAGGATAAGTCAGTAAGAAACCGTTCTCATTTAAAATGACTTAGTCTTTAATGCTGCCTGCAGCGCATTTAATGCATGTCTTCTCACTTACCTTAACTGCGCATTATCCTACGTGGGTCTATGGTAGAGGCGGCTTAGGCAATCATTCCTTTTATAACATCACATCTCAGCCGCAAATAACAATGAGAGATTAAATCCCAACCGTTCGATCTAAACGGTTTTTCACGCATGATCTTACAAAATCTTTCATCTTCTACCTTCTCACTTATCGCCATTTTCGAAATTTTAGAGCTTTCTCTCCGCGATTCAGTTTTCTTCCAAAATCTTAAGACTGCTTTGCATTTTTAGTATCTCCAAGCTCTAAATCACTCGGTAATGTATTAAATCTTGCTCAAAACGCATACTAACTTATTCTATTTTCAAGTGCTAACGAGTTATTTTGCAGATTCTCATGGCGACAGTACAGACACCCACCAACATTGACGAGATCATCAAAACTCGCATCCAGTTCGAACCCACTATGGCGCTTCGTCAAGTTGATCTTCCATATCTGGAGCCCGTATTCTCAGCTATTGAAAGTTCTGGACTAGAATTGCTCGTCTCCAAGCAACCTCGAGCGTTTTTACCCAGACAAGTGGCAGAGGTATATTTCAACTGGAGAACCCTAGCTTCATCGGGCGAGGGCCGCCTGAGCCGAAGAGAGCAGTCTCAGATTTGCCCCCTCGCGCCGACCCGCCTAAGAGGAAGAGGCTAACTAAAACTGGACCCTCTGAGGTCTCAGTCGAACCACCCAGACAAGCCTCTCCTCCACCCACTCAGGAGGAACACATCCTAGATTCTGACACCGGCATTGAGGGTGCCACGATAAAGGATAAGGTTCAATGCATCAGTTCTAAGGAAACTCAGTCGGATATCAGGGAACCGACTGAGGAAACCTCTGCTGAGTGGACTACTCTTCACTCCACCCGTCTCCGTGCCACATGAGAAGTACATGCTTAGATCCCTGAGATCTCTGAGCACCTAGACTTGGTGGAAACAGCCATAAGGGGCAGCTGATCTTGCGTCTTTTGAGGATCTGAGAGCAGCGATGCTATATCTTCTCAGCCTGCGATCCTCAATCCCTGGCAACAGCCCCTCGCCTCCATCTCATCATGGCGTGATGATGATAAGAATGATGATGAGATGGAACAGGCATCACCCAAGGATGCAGATTTGGGAGGATCTGCTGAGGGCTCTACTCCCCGCGAAAAGGGCCAATCACCACCACCTTCTAAATCTGGTGAAGCTCAAGTTGCCTTGAAGCCCAGTCGAGCGCAACAACTCGCGATATCTGAGCAGAGGCTTGGAACCAGTAGCTATCAGATAAAATCGATAGGTTCCGTGACCTCTAAGTCGGTAAACAGAGCTATCAGGCACCAAGGGGACAAGAATCGTCTCATCGCCAAAGACGTACACATCAAGTGGGCTCAATACACAAAGGCCCAGACTGAAAGCGTCGACCGACTAGCAGAAGGGGTTAAGAAAGTCTCAGAAGCTCCTACTCCTCAGATAAACATTCAGGAAATCATTGAGACAGCCCTTGCAGCTCAGAAGGCGGACTTAGCCGCTCAGAGTCAGCAGCTCTTGTTATCTCAGAAGAAATCTTTCTCTGAGCAGCTGACTCAGAGTCTCGCGGCAGTCCAAGCCACCATGGATGAGAGGAACAAAGTGGCCACCACGTTAAATTGCTTGTGTTATTTACTGTTTTATTGCACTGCATACAAACTGGTTTAAAATCATATCTTTGCATAAAACGTATTTATAAAAGCGCACTAGCCAAAATACTTTAACTTGCGAAAACACGTTTTCAAACTGAGACGAATCTCCGGGCCCTACACACTTATCCGCACAACGTCTCCGACTAGTTTCAAGTACTGACAAAAGTCGGTAGGAGAGCTCAGTAGCTGACACACTCTGACCCGTGATCGAAGGTTATTATCTGGCACTGTTCATCAGTTGCAACCTACAGCTCAGCTGTCCTTCACGTTCCGAGAAAAGAAACTGTGATCAGGTGTATTCACCCCCCCCCTCTACACCTGACTATCGTCTCCGTACCAACATATTCTACATGTATAATTTTATATAAGAATATGACATACTAAAATAAAAAATTAATACATCTCACAAAAAAATTAGCTTATAATATATATATATATTATTTTTCTAGATTTTAATATACTATATTCAAATTGTAATTACGGGCATGTATTCGAAACTGAAATTAATATTTTTATTTCCAAAATTTAAATTTAAAACTATTTTTATTTCTAATTTTCTATTCTTTAATTGAAATGGATTATATGTTTAAATACAATTATGATTAATGAACAATTACAATTGAAAACTTTTTATAACAAGTGGAAATACATCTAACAAAATATATTATATTCAAATTTCTAATTTTCTATTAACTTTCTAGATTTCAATATATTATATTCAAATTTCTAATGGTCGAGCTTTATGTCGGGGTAACTTTTTTTTTTAAGCGTTCAGAAGTTGACTGCAGCTTTATGTCAGGGTAACTACAATGCTGGTAGCTCCTCAATGGTCGAGCTTTGTTGGTAGGTGATGCTTATTTCAAACTTCAAGACTGATACTTACCTCCTCTGATACCTTAGACACTTTACTGAAAAGTTCTCTATTGACATTTTCTAATGTCTTCAACATGTTGACCATTGTTTTCATACTGACTCCACAAATTCAGTAGGTTTGCTCCGAATCCTACAGATTCATCAAACAACTGAGTTTCCAGAGACTGCTTGAACAAATAAGCTACTAAAATCTATCAACAGCTACTAAAAAGTTATCTAGCCTACTAAGCTCCTAACATGCTGAGCTAAACTAATCTATACATATATTACAATTTATTGGTTCATCGCTCAGCTAGAGTTTTTAGGATCTTCAAATTTTATACTATAAATTATCACCCAACAATTTTCTCATATTTGATGATGTCAAAACCATTTACAACTCAAATAGATGTACTGGAGACAGAAAGAAAATATGACAATAAAGAATAAATGTGAGTGAGTGTCAGTGATCAGTTGTGCTCAATTTGAAATACTGAGGCCAATGCGACAATGAGTAGTTGTGAGGCCAAAAGGATAGTACTGATTTCATTCAAATGAGAGAAATTATAAGTATAGGAATCAGTACTAGCACTATCAAGCTATGATATTCTAGACTAATCAGCTACTCCTTCTTCACTCTGAACTTCTGCAGTTTAGCCTTGAAGTTAGTTGATCTCGCCTCGGGAGGTTGAAGTCCATACAACTTATAGATGTCTGCTCTGAGCTTCTTGATTTCAGCTTGATCGTCATTTGCAGTCACTAACATACTTTTCTTGGAACCAACATCCTTAACTTCTTCATCAATCTCTTGTGTGCATATATTCCCTTCAATTGTCCTTGGAGGTGGAAGTGATCTGCGTTCAGGAGCTTTCAGTTGCAATCCTTCTTTTATGAGCAACTCCTGAACATCATCAAGTAGATCAGGATCATAGGTAATGAGCATCTCCTCGAACAATTGATCTGCATCTACTCATTTCCACAACTTCCAGCCATAGAATCTCTTGATAAATTCTATCTTAATAGATTCCCATATGTGATTCAGATTCCATGGTATCCATTAATTTGTATATAGGCTTCTTCAAGTCATCATTCCAAACTCTTCGTCTGTAGAACTTGTAGGTGGTAGGAATCTCTTTGCTTTTCTCAAATACTTTCTCCTTAGCCTCTTTCCGAGTTCTCACTATGTGAGCATCCATCTTAGCTTTGTACAAATCTATCTCTAGCCTCTACAACTTGTCTGGCTTCACCTCTAATTCCAGTCCTCTCTCACAGGCATCCCACTGTTTTTTTTTTTTCTTCAACCTTAGCCTTGGTTAGCTGAGTAGTCTGAGTCTGTTGCCGAGAGGGGCTTTGTCTAGATTGATCTTGTGGTGATTCAGCTAATTTTTTTGTTTGTGCCTTTGCTGCCTATGCTCTAGATTATCTAGTTACAGGTGTTCTGGCCTTTTTGGGGACTAGTGTTTTGATGAAATGTATCTTCTTTTCATCTGGCCTTTTTGGGGACTGGTGTTTTGATGAAAGCTTTCTTCTTTTCAACACCCTTTTTCTTACCTTCGAAATCTAGCTGAGCTTGAAGATGTTTAGCCATTTGCTTGTCATACTCCTCTCGAGCCTCTGAACTAGCGAACATCTTTTTGGGAGATAGAGGAGGGATATTAGGAGAGCTATTAGTCATTTTCTTCTCGGTAGACTGAGGCTCAGTAGACTCTTCTAGAAATTGTACTATCTCTCTCTTCAATGGCTGCTGCGGAAGATCCTTCCCCATTGAATCTAGCAGCTTATGCTTGAGCCACTTTTACTATTCTCTGCTCTACTGATTTTCCTTTCCTTTATTTGCCTCGATAGGCCCTTCAACAATTATAATATTCTCCTTTTTTTTTTTTTTTTACGAGGAACCCGCAGCCGCTATCTTTTGGTGCGCACAGGATAAACCTCGCTCCTGTGTAATAGCCTGCAAACCACACAGAAAAGTTAAACCACCCTTAATGTGACAAGGTGACAGGCTCACACATAGCGTGTCCAGTGGGAATTGAACCCATAACCTATCGGTCCCGGACCACCCACCTTCACCGCTATGCCATCCCAAGGGACAATATTCTCCTCTTCCTTAGTTTCACTATCCCTTTTCCCCCTTTTAGCATCATCAATGAGGCACGGGAGGGAGATAAGGGTTGTGATTTTCTTTGTGAGGTCGTCTACTATGAGTTTGATAGTTTTGAAGCCTGCTACGATATCGTAGACGCCTCCTGAGAAGGATTCATATTCATTCGTCTTCTCTATCTCTTCCCCAAATCTCTAACATGTGTACACAACTCTTGCTACAGAATGTTATCTAAATCAAGATCCTCTCTTAGACATTGTATTTGCCGGCGCCAGAATGAACAAACATGGCGATGGAGAGGGGCAGAGCCGCCAATTATCAGGGTTACTGCTACAGAGAGAAGTGGTGTCGTTCGCCGCCATGGTATCCTTTCAATGCATCTCCGCAAGTAGCTGACGAGAGTCGGAGAGAACCCCTTTTCTCATGCCATTAATCGAGATCTCAAAGGAGAGAGGTAAGATCTGAGACTGAGAGTGGAGAGACTTTGTGAGAAAGAGTCGAGGGAGAGTCAGATCTGAGATTGGAGAGACTTAGTTAGAAAGAGTCGAGAGGAGAGTCGGAGATGGTAATTGTTCCGATTCTTATTCCGATGCTGGCAAAGACTTGAAGCTCTTGGAGCCGGTGGCTGAAGACACGAAGATGCAGAAGGATGCAGGCGCGGGAGTGACAGTTAATAACGGCTGAGGACGCGTTGTTTTTTTGTTTCTTAATAAAAGCGTTATAGCGCTTCTTTTAGTTTAGTCAAATAAGAGGCCGTTTGATCTTGTTATAGATGGACGGTCGAGATTAGTACTTAAAGAGTCGTTGTTTGTTAGTATAGCGTGTCTTAGCTGGTTGCGATATCGTAGACGGTTATAACCGTCGTTCTTCTCAAAGTTTCCGCCCGCCTATAAATATAGGTCAGGGTGGATCCTGTAGATATAGTTTTTGCTATGAAATAAAATTCCTTTCTCCGATCAAATCAGCCCAGGTTTCTTCATGGTATCAGAGCTAGGGGAAGTTAAAGTGTGCACCTGTTCAGACGTCTGAACTGCTTCCAAGACATAAAGCCTCCCCATAGCCTGTCCCCTGCCCAGCAAGACATCATCTGATAAACGCTGCACCAAGCAGTATGTAGGAAAAAAAAACACATTTCACCTGCAAGTCATTTGCCAAATGAAAAGTAGATATCAAATTATGTGTAAATTCTGGAACTAGTAGCACTCTATCCAACACAATCTCTGGTGTCAGACTCATCCTTCCAATCTTATGTATTAGTTGCATTGAACCATTAGGTAAATATACTCCTTGTGGCGTATTCAACCTTTCAATATCTGTTAGCAACTGATCATTGCAACATATGTGACTACTAGCTCCAGAGTCCATGATCCACACGTTTTCAGTTTTCAGATCTCCAAAAAGGCTAAAAGAATAGTGTCTTTCTACCGCATCCAACGGTGTATATGATTGTACAGAGTTCACTGAAGACGGAAGTCCTAACCCCTTCAGTTTACTCAAAGCTCTTTCAACCTCTGAAATCAAATGATTCACACCTCCATGAGCATCTCCCCCTCCATTTACTCAACTGATGATGAACAACCATCAGTACTTTCTCTAACACAATTCACTTGTCCTCTATCTTTCTCATCCTTCAACTTTTTGAACCAGTCCGGAACTCCATTTAATTTGAAACAATCAGTCCTCTCATGACCTGATTTTTCACAGAACGTGCACTTTAACCTTCTCTTCTCCTCTTTGCTTAATCGAGGTTTAAAGTTGTTTCCTCTCTGCATACTTAAACTTCCTCCTTTATAGTTTACATTCATAACCTGATTATCAGAATCCAGTTGATCCACAGACTCTTTAACTTGATTAACACTCATAATAATCTGTTCTGAAGGATGAGCTGACTGCTTTAGAAGAGAACAAAACTTGGGAGTTAGTGACTCGTTCAGCTGGAATGAATGTTATTGGGTCGAAGTGGGTCTTTAAGACAAAATTTAAGACTGATGGAACTATAGAAAGACTTAAAGCTAGGCTTGTAGCTAAGGGCTACAAGCAAGAATATGGGGTGGATTACGAGGAAGTTTTTTCTCCGGTAGCTAAGCATGTTACCATCAGATTGATAGTTGCTTTGGCTGCAGTGAATGGATGGTTCTTGCATCAAGTTGACATTAATAACGCTTTCCTACATGGGTACTTGTCTGATACAATATACATGGCACCTCCTCAAGGTTATGATAAGGCTGTACTAGGGCAAGTTTGCCGGCTGATTAAGAGCCTTTATGGATTGAAGCAGGCTTCGCGTGAATGGAACACTGAGCTGTGTAAAGTATTGTTTAAGTTTGGTCTGATACAATCTTCCCATGACCACTGTCTTTTTACCATGGGACATGGTGATCGTTTTGTTGGGCTGATTGTTTATGTTGATGATATTTTGCTGTTTGGGCCCAGTTTCTTTCTTATAACCGAGTTGAAGGACTTCTTACAGCAACAATTTACTATCAAGGATTTGGGTGAGGCCAAGTATTTCCTTGGCATGGAAGTTGCTCGGGGTACTCAAGGTATTTCTCTCAACCAGCGAAAATATGTTCTTGATCTTGTAGACAAGGCAGGGTTGCTTGGCTGCCATCCCACTTCTACTCCTCTTCCCCAAGGAGTTGTGTTGAGTTCTGATTCCAGTGATCTTTTAACTGATCCAGAGTGTTACCGGAGGTTGGTTGGTCAGCTTCTCTATTTGAACCTTACCAGACCTGATCTGAGTTATGCCACACAACAGCTTAGTCAATATATGGCTCATCCTAGAGTTCATCATTTGCAGGCTGCACATCATGTACTTAAATACTTGAAGGGTTGCCCTTCTCTGGGGTTATTTTTTTCGAGTTCTACCCAATCTGCCTCTGTTTCTGCTTATGCCGATGCAGATTGGGGGACCTGTGCTCTTACCCGTCGTTCTCTCACCGGGTTTTGTGTCTTTCTGGGAGGATCTTTGGTGTCTTGGCGTTGCAAAAAACAAGCCACGTGTCTCTGTTTCAACCGCTACGGGCGAGTATGGGGCTCTTGGCTCTACCGTGCGCGAACTCCTTTGGGTTTCTTATCCGCTTCATGATGTTGGTTTTCCTCCTTCTCTCGCCTATTGATCTCCATTGTGACAATTCTCGTCGTGGTTCATCTCTCGCAAAAACCGGGTGTTTCACGAGCGTACAAAGCATTTAGAGATGGACCGTCACGTGGTACGTGATCGCGGACAAGTCGGGTTTTGTTTTGCCTCGCGGGATTCACACTTCTTTGCGGCTTGCGGATTTGTTCACCAAGAACTTATCCGGCCCCCGCTTTCGATTTCTCCTTGTCAAGATGGGGCTTTCTGACGTTCACCGCCTCCATCTTGCGGGGGGGTGTTCCGATTCTTATTCCGATGCTCGGCAAAGACTTGAAGCTCTTGGAGCCGGTGGTCAAGACACGAAGATGCGAAGGATGCGGGCGCGGGAGTGACGATTAATAACGGGCCGAGGACGCGTTGTTTTTTTGTTTCTTAATAAAAGCGTTATAGCGCTTCTTTTAGTTTAATCAAATAAGAGGCCGTTTGATCTTGTTATAGATGGACGGTCGAGATTAGTACTTAAAGAGTCGTTGTTTGTTAGTATAGCGTGTCTTAGCTGGTTGCGATATCGTAGACGGTTATAACCGTCGTTCTTCTCGAAGTTTCCGCCCAGTCTATAAATATAGCTGGGGTGGATCTGTGTAGATATAGTTTTTGCTATGAAATAAAATTCCTTTCTCCGATCAAATCAGCCCAGGTTTCTTCAGTAATGTTTTGGAGTAAAGAATGTAATGAGAGATATGAACTAACAGAGTTGGTTTAAAACAAACAAAAAAAAGAAACATAAAACATATGGAAAATAATTTGAAAAAGTTCTCTCAATTAAAACTTAGCCACGTGTCGAGATCTGGAAAGGGAGGACCCCCCGGTCTCCCTCCCAAAGATCAAACAAACCGACGGATGGTCGTACACAACCACCCTTCTCTTCTTTTAATTACTACTCCCTCCGTCCCGCCCGACTTGTCTTGTATTTCTTTTCGGGCCGTCCCACTCGACTTGTCTTGTTTCATAAAAAGAAAAATAGTTACTACACAAACTTCTACTTTCTACACAGTCACATACTCATCTACACACAACCACTCACTTACCAAAATATCCGTGCCGAAACCAAACAAGACAGGTCGGTTGGGACGGAGGGAGTACATTTTACTCCCTCCGTCCCAAAATTCTTGTCCGCTATTCCATTTTGGGTTGTCCCAAAATTCTTGTCCACTTTCCTTTTTTAGTAAATTATTACACACAACTTTTTTGTGGGACCCACAACTTTATATCAATCTACACACAACTAACAACTCTCCTTAAAAACCGTGCAAAAAATAAATTGGACAAGAATTTTGGGACGGAGGGAGTATCAATTTTTCATTTTGTGCTTTCATTTTTTATTTTTTTAAATTTTCTCATTTGTTTTAATTTTTCAATTTTCATAAGTTATACTTCAAAAAATTATGATTAAAATTGAGAATTTATCTTATTATATTTCGAAAGAATTTGAAAAATAAGTATCAAAGTATAATAATGATTTCAAACTAGAAGAATAAAATCAAACAGATGTATTAAAATGAATCAATCCATTACGAATCCTGGAAGAACGATTTCGAATCCAAATTCGATTTCAGGCTCGAACCAAACGTCCTCTTATTAGTGTGAAGACATAAATAGTTATAATTTTCCTTACATTTATAATGTGAAACACTTTTCTTTCCCAATCATTCACAATATCAAATGTAAATGTATAAATCTTAATCAATATATATTCATATGATGTACTCTCTTCGTCTCAATATTTGTGGCTCAATTATTTACGGCACGGGAACTTAGGAAGTGGTGTTACGTAGTGTAGATTGTTTGATTTTTTAAAAGTTAATTTTGATCCACATAATTATTAACTTTTTAGAAATGAGTCATAAATATTAGAATAAAGTGAGCCATAAATATAGGATGAAGGGAGTATGACAAAATCGTCTAAGTCAAAGAAGCCACATGGATCCTCGACGCATCAATGAATCCAATGTCAAATTATTGATCATTTTCACCCTGTCTCGTTCAACGCAAAACATGAGCTATGGTGTATTGGTATTATTAAATCAACAATATTATTAACACTAACATTATCAAAAACCTATTACACAATTTTATCTAACAATTGAAAGTGAATTTAAAATTAAAACAAAATGCTACATATTAGGGACATTTTATTGGCAACTTGAAAATTGATTCTTGTGTGGATTTTTTTTATGTAGAATTTGGAATGAGCACTAGATATGGATTTTACATAAAACCCACCAAGTATTATCATTAGAAAATCCCAAATTTCAAAATATAATTCTAAACTTAATTTTGATAGATCAAACACCTTAGTTTGACATTCGTACCAATTCCTCATTCAAAACCATCTTACCAAATGTCTTTTTGAAATCAAACTTTAGTCTATCTTATACTAATGAACTATAGTTCTCCTATAATCAATTTAATCACAACCTTTATCAATCTGCATATTGAAATTATGTTCTTATATACAACCTCCAAATCATGACATAAAATAAGTTGAAACGGTCGCCTTAAGATGATATAACAGTTGAGTGGTTGAGATATCTGTCTTGTAATTGAAGTCATCGGTTCGAAATTTACCAATACCATTATGCGTACTAATGATGATCATAGATTTCTCACGTCAATAAAAAAGAAATAGATTGAAATTTTTGTATAGAAGGCTTGAACAAGTTTCTTAATACTATCATATCTAAATCTATTTAAGATTTATAATATATATATATATATATATATATATATATATATATATATATATATATATATATATATAGGGTATGGTTCTAGAGAGATCCAACATTTAAAAGAGATACAAGAACCAATCGTGATCGTAGATGCATCATAATCGAATGGCCAAGATTATACTAATTAATCTTTTTTTTTTTAAAAGGGGGGGATAAAGGGCATTTTTAGAAACGAGATTTGTTTCAATTTTAAGATACGGGAATGAAGATTACACAATTCACTTTCTCTTTCTTCGACTAGGAGCCGATTTCGACGAGAACCAGATCAAGGTTTCGACTTTCATTGGAGAAATTGGTGAAAGCTCGAGTACAATTAATCAATTAAGAGGTAGGTTTGGTGATTTTATTGTTCTTATAGTTTGCCCATCGCAATTTTGGGGGATTTTTCTGCGTGCAAGTTTCGGTTCTGAAAACCCACGCAATTTTGGGGGAGTTTTCTGCAACACTCCTTCGTTTATGGTTTCGGTATTGAGATTTTGTTGTTTCAAAGTATGTTCATTTGTTCGAAACAGCATTTGGGAGAGTAAGGGTTTTGTGCAGAAATTCTAGTGAATTGGTATGAGATTTAGGGTTTTATTTTGGTTTTGAGTACGATTACTGGTTTTTTTTCTGGTTTTGAGTACGATTTCTGGTTTTTAAACATAGATCTACGATTTTTAACCTTAGATATATGGGTTTTATCCCTAGATCTATGATTTGTTTTCGATTCTTGTTAATCTTGATATGTTTTTCGATCTGTTTCTAGAGATATACATTGAGTTCTGCAATTATTGCTCTGTTTGGAATGTCATTTCGTGATTCTTGCCCTTTTTGGAAAAATATGCATATGTAGCAGTAATATGCATGAATCTGTAGAATGATATGCATAATTTAGATGTTATATATGCATGAAAAAATGAATGCATTGTGAGTATGTGACAGACTGTTTCATTTTGGGGTTCGAAGTAATATGCATGAATTAGACGTTATATATGCATGAAAATGAATGCATTGTGATTTGACGGACTACATTTCTTTTGGGGGTTCGAAGTAACATGCATGAATTTGTTGAGTCGTATGCATGAAAATGAATGCATTGTGAAGCATATGACGGACTGTGTTTCATATTGTATTCGAAGTAATATGCATGAATTTGTAGAATAATATCATGGATGAGATATTATATATGCATGAGAATGAGTGCATTGTGAAGCATGTGACGGACTGCGTTTCATATTGTGTTCGAAGTAATAAGCATGAATTTGTATAATGGTATGCATGGATGAGAGGTTATATATGCATAAAAATGAGTGCATTGTGAAGTAATATGCATAAATATGTTCGATGGTATGCATGAAATTGTGAGTAAGTATGCATGAAAATGAGTGGCGATTTGCATGAAACTGTAAATTGTCATGATTGAATCTCAATTTTCTTTTGCAGGAGATATTCAAAGGTGATGGAAAGCCTTGGAGACTTCCATCCAACTTAATAGTTTCGATTTATGTGGGCATTCGAGGACGAAAATAGAATCAACATAATGAAAAGAACTATATTCATCAAATGACTCGGTCATTCGTGTTCTGTCATGCATGAAACGTTATAAAAATCTGCATAAATTTACTTAGAATATAATATACATAAATAGATAATCAGAAAATAGGAAAACACAAAAATCGAATAAAACAAACGAAATGAGCAAAATTGCCCAAGAACAATGAACGCCCATCCAAAATCAATCTTTAAGCGTACACATCAGATTCATTATAAGAAAAGAAACAATTGGGGTCAAAAGAAACATTTGATTGTAACGACTCTGGTATTCCGATTCGGACATGCATGAAAAGTTCACAAGATGAGCATAAGCACATAACATCATGAGCATAAAAGTGTAAAAGTCAAACATGACAGCGAAATTGGTGCAGAGAGAAAATATGAAGTTGAATTAAAAGAAGAGAAGTTTACAAAAATACCCTTAATGAGAGTGATTTTCTCCTTTTTTGATTTATTTTTAAATGCTATCTAATGAAAAATGATAGCCATAGATCAACGAAATGGACGGACGAGATCGGTTCTCGTATCTCTTTTGAATCTAGGATATCTTTTGATCCATTTCATATATATATATATATATATATAGGGTGTGGATCTAGGGAGATCCAACACTCAAAAGAGATATGAGAACTGATCCTAAGCGTCGATCGGTCCTAATCTAATGACCAATATCAACCCCTTCGTTCTTAAAAAAAAAAAAAAAAAAAAAAGGAGAAAAGGGCAAAATGGGAAAATTGAAACAAAACAATTTGAATCCAATTCTCAAATCTTCAACAATCTCTCTCACTCTCTTACAAACAAATACGCACTCCATTCTCTCTCATTCTCTCTCTCGCGCTTGTATCTCGATTTCTTTTCCAAAAAACTAGTTCTTTTGCTATAAACCCTCTTGTAACAGGTTACCGAAACAATAGATTTGCAGATGGAAGCCTAATCTTCGCAAATAGTATTTTCGTGTTTTGGTCCCAAAATCGACTACAAATTCGCACAAATCGACTATAAATCCCTGTAATCGACGAAATTTCATGTATGTTTCATATTTTTGTTTCTTAATTTAATTTACCCATGGATGATTTTGTGTTTTAGAGGAGAAATTGTTGTTGTGAATGAAACCCTTTTGAAACCGATGACCTTGCTCAATACGGAAGGGGACGATTTTGTGATTTTAAGGAAACCGAAACAAATTAGCTATTACAGAAATCCATTCGCTGAAATTCTAGATTTGCAGACACAACCTTTCTGAAAAATCTTTGTTTTTGGTAGCGATTATGTTGAAAATCGACTTCAAATCCCCTTAATCGACGAATTTCGAGGTATGTTTTATGTTTTCGGTTGTTAATTAAGTTTACCCATGGATGATTTTGTGTTTTAGAAGAGAAATTTCAATTTAAATATGAAGAAGTAAAATATTCGGATATTAAATCGCGTTTGCAGTACTGAACCGCCTTTTGTTTCGTGGGTTAGTCTTAGTAACGAGAAACGCCGAGCAAGAAACAAAGAGAGGCAGAAAGCAAGGATTGGGATTTCTGCATTTTCTAATTGTTTTTTCACCTATGCGTATGTTAAGAGTGAATGGATTATCGTAAGTGGTGCATCTTAATAGTGGTTAACAAAAAGCCTAAATACATATTTCTTTCTTTACTTTGTCCTCATTTTCTAATTTATGGTTTTTTCTATCCCGGTTTCATTGATATGCATGAATCTTGTGGATTATTAGCATGAAATTGAGTGCTTGTGTGCATGAAAGTTTTAATATTGGTATGCATACCCTTTTTTCGTTTGCCTTTTTTTTTGTAAGCGTAAGCATAAAACAGTTTATATATTAGCATAAAAATATGAAATAGTAAGCATAAATTTTTTTTCTCATTGGTACATATTATTTTGGATTTTTGTGCATAATTAATATTGGTGGTGTGCATAACTTGCTTGAAAGGTTAGCATAAAAAGATTGAGTCAAATGCATAAAATGTGTGCATAACTTGATCGAAAGGTTAGCATGAAATTATATACTTGTGTGCATGATTTCTGAGAAAGGTAAGCATAAATCAATTTGTAACGGTAAAATTTGATAAATATGAATTATTTATTGCAGGAGTTTATTTGGATCTCGTATCTCTTCGTATCTGAGAAATGTAAGGATAATTAATATTGGTGGTGTGCATAACTTGCTCGAAAGGTTAGCATAAAAAGATTGAGTCAAATGCATAAAATGTGTGCATAACTTGATCGAAATGTTAGCATGAAATTATATACTTGTGTGCATGATTTCTGAGAAAGGTAAGCATAAATCAATTTGTAACGGTAAAATTTGATAAATGTGAATTATTTCTTGCAGGAGTGTATTTGATGAGACATATGGAGACGTTCAAGGATGACATAATCAACTGGGACACGAGATTTTTGAGGAAATGTGTGAAACAAATTAAGCTTTTGAGGATGAGATATTGCTTGAGCATAGTCAATTTCGATGATAACAAAGTGAAGGAGACAGTGGAACAAGAGGATGTTGGTCATGCCGATGAGAATGAACTTGATTCTAAAGAATGTGTGAAAGAAATGCTTGATAGTTAGAAGTTTGGTTGTGAGTCTCTTTTGTTGGAACAACTTGGGATGTAAAACTTAGAAGTTATGGTGGTACTTATGTTTTTTATTGATACAAGGTAGTTGAACTAATGTGGCGAACACTTGTTTTTGTAAATTTAAGTATTAGAAGTTATGCATATATAACGTGTTTTTCATGCAAATCAAAATTGGGCACTATGCATATATATAAACACACATGTATATAAAAAAGGGATATGCAAAAAAATTACATACCATAAGCATATAAATACACTACGGTATGCATGAAATATCTAACCTTGAACATGACTACGAAAAAATTTAAATGAAGGGCTAGAGAAAAAGAAAAGAGAAGTTTACAAATTTGCCCTTAATGAGCCTATTTTTTCCTTTTTTGATTTAATTTTAAATGCTTTTGGGGATAAAATGAGAGCCATAGATTTGCGAAATGGAGGGACGAGATCAGTTCTCGTATCTCTTTTAAGATTTGGATCTCATAATATCCATTCTCTCTCTCTCTCTCTCTCTCTATCTCTCTCTCTCTCTCTCTCTCTCTCTCTCTATATATATATATATATATATATATATATACTAGAACATGCCCACCGCTTTTGCGCGGTGCCTAGCGAAACATGTGTTGCGTCGTCTTATGGTCATGGTGTAACGGGAAAAGAACAATAAATATATTTGCATGAGTTTAGTTTTATTGAGCTATTTGACCGTTGTACAAAGTAAAGTACATATATAAGATACATAATACTAATGTTTGGTTAAAAATATTTCTTATTTTGTAGTGTCATTTATAAGTCCTTTCGTATCCCGGTTGATTAAATATTGTGATGGTGAATTCGTTGGGTGCGTGCGGCACGAAGACAAGTATGTCACCATTCTGTAGATTGTGGTCCTGGACGAAAAGCTTCCAGCTAAATCGAAGGGTCTTCTTCCATAGGTTGATTCGATATTCTTTTATTCCGCTTTTGATGATGATTTCGTTTATGTCGTCTTGTAATATAGTGATATCGGCGAAGCACCGTAGTTGCTTCAGACAGAATAGGTAGTTTCATAGGTCGATTCGATATTCTTTCATTCCGCTTTTGATGATGATTTCGTTTATGTCGTTTTGTAACAGAGGGATATCGGCGAAGCGCGGTAGTGGCTTCCGGACATAATAGGTAGTTTAAGTTTGAATTTAGATACAACTCATATTTGTAAATGTTGATTGGATGCATGTTGTACTCCGGAATAAACATTTTGTGAAATTGGTTTTTTTTCTTGATGAGGTGATGGTGGAATTGATAATGAGATGGGTCCCGCTAATTATATAATATATAGTATTTGTTATTTACTTTATTGTTGTATTGTAAATGTTGGTTAGGAAAGAGTTACGAGTTTGGTCTTCTTGGTGAGAATGAATCGAATACGAATACGAATATTCGAATACGAATCGAATACCGAATCGAATGTTGTGTGATTTGATTCTTTTACAACCCTATTTTCAACATTCACTTGACCTTTCACATAGTGAATCAGTCCCAAATGAATAATCAATACCCTCTTTGCAAAAATCCACACAAATATAAAGGTAAAGTTGCAAAATTGGCAAGGGGTTGGCTTTAAATCAAAAGTGACATTTATCAAAAGATATGGTGAAAAGTGCTCCACTTCTTTAGCAGCTGATACAAATATACTTTTTCTACCCTCTATATGATAGCAAAGTAAATACTAATGTAAATAACAAGCCCACTACTATATAAACACATCAAATTGGAATGCAAATATAACATAGATGGAGATCCAATAGAGTTAGTATGTTTCCCAACTGCCCTCAAAGGCTTCCAATACTCTCAGCCGGCTGATGAACCGGTGGAGTATTCCTCGATATTCCAAGGGTTCCTTGTTCGTCCACCAAACCAAATGTCATCATATGCTAGTGACCCTGTTACAAGCTTTGCAAGAAGAACTGCCCCAGCAGATTTAAGCCTGAAATGAGTGTCAGATTCACTGTGAAAAAGGTAAAAGATAAACAAATCTAGCTAAGAAGATAAATACCTCTTATAAACCCAAGTTTCAATATCAAGAACTTGGTTTTTAAAAGATTTGGATCCCCATGTTGTCTTGTAATGTGGCACTGCAATTATATCCTTCAATCCGTACGGAATCCCATGAAGCAGACCTAAATAAAAGCCGTAAAATTAAGTATGATTCCGAGTCTTTTATTGAAAGGATTGTGCAATATGCGAGAAAAAAAAATCATTTCAATCATAACAGAGAAAGATTTATTAGAGGAATTCTAATGATCCACAAAATACAACCACCACGTATTTTTACGGTGATTTTTATTAACGACGCCTAACTTTTGATAGATTATTTATTTCATTACTTCAATGAAGATCATACCATATGAGCTTGCCACCTCTCTTTATTTGTTTTACTGAGAAAAAAGTTGAAAAAGAGAAGTTGCATACCCAGATAGGTGCCTTTTGCAAGCAATTGGTCAGCTTCTCTCGCTTGCTCGTATGCCAATTCTTCTGTTATAGTAATTACAGATTCAAGGACAGGACCATACCTGCACCAAAACAATACATGTATCAATAGAACCAGATTACTGCATCATTCATATCCATTTGATGCTATCTAATAGATAATACCTTTTCAATCTATTCAAAAATATCCGAGCAAGCTCCTCAGATGTAATTTTCTTCGACTGAACCAGTTGCCCCAATTCAAGAATCTGGTTCACCAAATTGCAAGAATATGAAAAAACTCTGAATGTAGTGAAAAACTCATAAATGATTAAGTTAATAAATTTACACTCATGAATGCAATATCTTCATCACTCTTTGGCCTTTCCACGCCGGAAAGAGAAGGGTAATTAAATATTTTCGAGGCATCTTGAACTCGATCGTAACTCCATGAAGAGGTGAAAACCAAAGAAGAGGGATTATCTAATCCTCCATTTACCGAAGCAACTAATTCTCGATTCGATCTGATAATAGGTACATTGAGTTCCCTTGCACCCCTCTCAATCTCCTTCATCTACAAGAAAGTACAAACCATACCAAACTATATTACTCTACTTCCCTTAATCGGTAAACCCTATAATGAACAATTCTGAAACGTGATAAGTTGAGGTAATGAAGTGTGTGAATCCTACCTACTCCAAGAGTACAACTTTCTGATTCAACAATTTTATCAAACACAAATCATTCACACATATAAAATAAAAGCATATATAATTATAAAAACGTAAACCTGTACAAATTGGAATCAAGGGGCTGATAACTCTGCAGGGCCCTTGTATTCAAAATCGCTTCAATCCCAGATGGGTTACTGAAAAACTCACTGATATGATTTCCTCCAACACCAACACCATCGCCGTAGTTAGGGAGTTTAATCCTCTCCTTCTTTCTGGCGGAAAGATTATCTCTCTTTGCATTTGAATTCCACAAATTACATTCTCTAGAGACCCGGCACAGACAACTCTGCTTTCTTTAATCTAAATTTAATCCAAGGGTGAGAGAAGCATCCTGATATGGGGTAGTAAATTACTGAAATGACCTTAGTAGAAAAGAGGTGTAAGCGAGGGGTATTTTTGCCATTTCCCATAGCATGTCAAGCATGTCACCTATCTTCTTCTTATATGTATGGTATCTTATTATATGTATGTTAAATTAAATACAAATTTGAGTTAGGAAGTTGAGTTATATTCGATCTTTTCTCCCACAATTTTGAGCCACTAACCCTGTAAATTCCAATAGGAGTATAGGACCCGGTTAGCCACGTGTCTCTTTCGTCATTCCTATCAGTTTCCAATCATTAACCCCAATCGCCATCCCAACCAAAACTAATCAAACAATGTTGAACCCCCACAATTCCACGCACAACACACAGTAGCCATGGTTCTCTACCCTTTCCCCTCGATCCCCCCCAAACCCCCTTTCCCACACCCAATTTAGTTTCCAAATTCCGATCCCTAGTTTTCAAAGTTATGGCGATGGTTACCGGCGACAGATATCTTGAATCACTCGTAAAGTTCGTCGAAAATCAGGCGGATAAATTGATCGAAGGAACACTGGTATTGAAATTGAATCCGGTGGGTTTGCGGTATGTGCAATCGAGGCTGGAGGCGTTGGGGGTGCTGGAGAGCTTGTTGGCCGGAGCTCCGCTCGATTACTTACGGGCCTATGTGTCGGATTTGGGAGACCACCGCGCGCTCGAGCAGTTGCGGAGAATTCTTCTCCTGCTTCCCTCGTTGAAGGTGGTTTCGCTCCTGCCGCCACTCTGCAAGGATCCGACCCCCCTGTTTCTGCTTCCGTTCGGTAGTTTGAAAGTTTTGGAGCTCCGTGGATGTGACTTGTCGAAGTCTGCTGCGAAAGGGTTGCTTGAGTTGAGGTTTACCCTCGAGAAATTGATATGCCATAATTCAACTGTGAGTGCTGATTACGTTATAGAGTTTGTCTAAAGTTTTTGTGCTTGCAATGTTGATAACATTGAGTTCTCGTTTGATTTTCGTGAGAATTTGCTTTTGTTGGGGTTTCTGAGATTAGCGTGAATAGAATTTATATGGAGAATACAATTGTTTTATTTCATCTGTTTCATGCTTCGAAGCTATAGTTTAGGATTTACAAATACTGCTGTATACTATTTTGCATTTTATAATGGGAGGAATGAAAATATTGAGTGATGCAGGGAGAATGTCTTGGGACTCGTGAACTTCAGTTCTTAGATAAACTGCCGGATAAACGTTGATCAGTTTTGTTAGTTTGCATCTTACAGTGGGAGAATTGAATATGGAGTGACGCAGGGAGAATGTCTTCACCTTTATTAGTTCTTAGATAAACTGCAACGTAAACGTTTATCTGTTTTGCTAGTGTCATTGTTAGATATATATTATCATGTTGATCCTTTTATTTTGGTCATGAAAATTTGCGTAGGATGCATTGCGTCACGTGTTTGCAAGTAGAATCGCGGATATAAAAGATTCACACCAGTGGAACCGGTTGTCTTTTGTTTCATGTGCATGTAATGACTTGATTCTCATGGATGAGTCGTTGCAGCTTCTTCCTATGGTTGAAACCCTTGACCTGAGTAGGAACAAGTTTGCAAAGGTGGATAATCTCAGGATGTGCACCAAATTGAAGCATGTGGATTTGGGATTTAATAACCTAAGAAGTATTGCATCATTAAGAGAGGTAATTTTCCTGAATCAGTTGTCTACTAACAAAGCAAAAGAAGACGCTTGTAGCATTGAGTTGAAGATATAATTTCTTGATTATTATTGTTCCCAAAATTTGGAGACAAACATTTTGGTAGGGCTCATCTGTGGTTACAGAGATCAGCTAACAATATATTCAAAGTATGGACATAAATATCCATTGGTTAATGAAGATAGTATACCTTCATTTCGGGAGAATAAAAAGTCTATGTATTGAAAGATCCTTTTCTCTTTTTATACAATAAATGAATAAATGCAATATGTACTTTAAAGTAAGACTTCAAGTCAGTTTATTATGTTGGTTGGTCAGTCTTGCAACTTAACAGTTTTGATGCAACTCCATTTTGTTGAAATTTGGGAATCATAAAAAAATTGATTTTATAGAACATTTACATGATATCTTACAAGTGGGTAAAAACACTATATGTGATTGTAATCTGTGGAGTTCTTGAGACTGTTATACCTGCTATTGAAAAGTTTATGGTTCTTTTCCCTTCTTACCTTAAAAGGAGACTTCTGGCCTTCACCCTCAAGTTATTTCTTTTTTTTACTTGTTTCTTTATTTTCCTTACAATTGATATCCTGATTGTATTAATTAAAAGCCCTGTAATGTTTAAGTCTGGGGCATGAGCCAGAGCCACACAAGTTACTTAAGATGTTTTCAGTGATGTCATCTTAATTTCAGTTTTTCAGCTCAAATATGTGAATTTACTATTACACACTTCAACTCATACTTTGGTCTTCTTTTGAACTAAAAGAAGCAGAACAAATGAGAATTGATAATAATTGAAGGTCCTCTATTAAATGATTTTCGTGCATGCTTAATTCTTTTGACAGTCAATTTTGTGACGCTCTAAGGTCAATAATATGGTACTTTTATCTAGGGAGTTGGTAGCAGAGCCGCTTTAAATGTTAGTTTGTGCAGGTTCCTTGCCAGATTGTTAAGCTTGTGCTGAGGAACAATGCTTTAACTTCATTGCGCGGAATTGAAAATTTGAAGTCACTTCAAGGGCTTGATCTTTCATACAATATTATTTCTAATTTCTCCGAGGTAGAGGTCCTTGCTGGTATCCCATCTCTTCAGAGCTTATGGTTAGAAGGAAATCCTCTTTGCTATGCCCGATGGTTCCGAGCTAAAGTTTTCAGCCTTTTTCCTCATCCAGACACAGTAAGTTGTTGGTCCTCATTTCCAGGTTGCTATTACTGAGTAACATATTTATGCATTAAATTTTCATCTGATTTCTTGGAACTTTTATTTCAACTACTCATGCTCTTGCACTTACTTATATACTTTATATATGGGCATGTGCTTTAGCTTATGCTGGATGAGAAGAAAATCTCTAGATGTGAGGCTTGGAAGCGACAAATAATAATTTCAGGCAGGCAGAAGGAGCCTTCAAGCTTTGGGTTTTATTCACCAATCCGGTATGATGCTGATGGAGAAGAAAGTGCAAATACAAAGAAGGTAAAAAACTACTCAATGTTATTTTATGGGGTTTCATGAAGATATGATTAGCAAGTATGTGCTAATCTGGGAAATATGGTAGCAATAAATAATTACTTTGTTCTGATGATTTTCAGAAGTCTTCCCGCCTTGCATATATTGAGAATAATGAGCAGAGCATGTATATTACTGATCGAGACTCGGTGTCATGCGATGATGAGATCGAGAGCAAAGGCGAAAGTGCGCATACAGAAGAAGAAGCAGAAATCGAATACATAATTAAAAGAATTGAAGTTTTGAAGAAGGACCATTCTGTTTTATGGTTGGAAGAATTTCAGGAATGGATGAATCAAAGATCAGAAAATGTCGCTGATGGTAGTAAACTTGGGAAAATCATCTCACGCGGTAATAAAGAGATGCATTCGAAAAGCAACACAGAGGATGTGGACTATGCTGAGCCCTCAAGATACACCGACTCTTTTCTTCTTTCTGGAGATGAGACCAGTACTGTTATTTTAGGATCCGAGACATCCTTTGCAGATACGGTTGTCAGTGCTCAACATTATTTTGACCGAATTGGTGAAGCAGCTTCAAGGTTGTTTACGAGGCATGCTGGAGGGGACAGATCTATTTTCAATGATTTTAGTGAGAGTCAGGAAGAGCTGAGATTCATAAATAATGTGGGGTTAACATCTACAGATGCGGGGTACTTGCAGTTTAATTCCCTTGAAACATCCAGAGGGGATAATTTGGGTACAGAAATTGCTACTGTCCCCTCAACTGCCATAAATGAGTTAATGGGTTCCCATTCTTCCTCAGCTTGCCCGACATCTCCACCTCATTACCAAGAGGATATTTTACATCGACGCCACAACTTAGAAGAAGAAATTCTGCAGATTTCCGCTGAATCCTTGTCAATGGCTTCGTCTGATAGTAATACAAGTGGTAGTGAAGATGATTCTGCTCAATCTGGCCCTTCAGTGTCTCAGATTGATCATGCTATTATTGATTCATCTAAAACGAGTCAGGACAAGTTCCTTAGAGCAGGTGATGCATATCATGATAGCTTTTCATCATTACAGCGAAATGGGACCGGTACATCACTTTCTTCTACTGAAGGGAATTCTGCTACTACCAGTGGTAGAGATTTGGATAGATCCCTTCCTGGCAATGACATCTCTTATGATGATGAGAATTTAGGATTTATTAAGGAGAAAACTGGTTGGGTGGAGAAGAATAGACGCAGAAGGAAACCCAGTAGAAGGATGATCTCCTTACCCGAGGAGGATGGTGACGCTGGTTAATGAATAGTAAGATTTTCTGTTTGCCTTTTTTTGTTTCCTTTTATTTGTTATGGTGTGAGTTCTCCTAGTATATGTTTGATCTTGATTTACTTGTAAATTAAACAGTTTTTTCTTTCTGTGTTTTGTATTTTGATTTATTGATTCATTCCTTTCGAGAAGCGCTAGTGTGAAGAATTTTTTAGTGTTTAGTTGGGTGGGTGTTAAAGGTGGTTTGGATATAAAACATTCTTGAGTTGTATATATAAGTGGTGATGACTTTGCATCGGATAAACAATATTTGAACTTTTTTTTATTTTATTTCATATATAAATGCGAATTATTAATTTCATTTGAATATATGAGCCAAACTAGAAAGTAATGATACTGTGATACATTTATAGACCCCCAAACTAGCCAGTTTGGGGAAGTATGAAAAGAATTAGTCGTGTAACGTTAAAGCATGGTTATATGGAGATCCTTGGGAATTAACTCTGTTATCCATTCAGGGAGATCCTTGATGCCAAGTGCCAACTACAAAGTACTTTTTAGTTGACAAAATTCGCCCTGGGCAGATTGTTTCAAGCATACTTCGACCATCGCAAATAACAAATTCTCAGAGATACTTTCCGAGAACATGAAAGATAATATGCCTTAGTTGCAAATTGCAAGTGGAAGATATGAATGACAGCCTCATGACGAAAGTCTGAAACTTCTCTAGTATAGACAAGCATTTAGGAACAAGGTACCTCAACACCAACGCGGATCTTCTCGTCCCAAAATGGGAGGAACAACGGTGGCGCCACCAATCACGCAGCGCCACGCGCGTGCGTTGGTGGGCCCCACTCAATTAAATTAATATTTGATTTTAAAAAGGTGGTCACCAACGACGCGCGTGGCGGGCGTGATTGGTGGGCCACCGAAGGGGCCACCAAAAATGGGCCAAATGATCTTCCGGCCCTCAACACTTGGTTGCCCATTGACTAACCAATGGTATGACGCCAAGTGTTGCTCTTTTATTGGTTGGTGATATTTTTTTCCTCCAATAAATATAATTAGGTATATCTTTTACATGTATTAATTTAATAACAAAATAAATATCAAAACTCATAATTTTTCATTCTAAATAACATAGACCAATTTTGCCATACTTATTCACACATTCAAATCTTTTAATTTTATCTCATTTTATTTCTTTCTACAAGTTTTCTTCCATCTTCAACCATGAATTCAGATAACTACAATTCAGTTAGAGTAAAAGGAATAGTTTGCAAGTTTGCAACAATCACAAAAAACTGATGGCTGTTCAATTAACAAAGTGCGGAAAAGAAAAATACAAGAACGAGGGTTGAGATCACCTATCCCAGTTTTTGGTATCCCAACTATGTCCCAGCCAAAAATGTGTCGCCGTTTCATAACAAAATTGAAAGTGGTTTTTTTTTTTTGAAATCATCCAAAATACATAGTCTTCCTTAACCCCTTCAAAAAAAAATTAAATTTTGCACCAATCAATAAGCATGGCCGATGAATCCCAACCCCTCCTCCATATGAGCCCCAGGGCGGAATTAGAGGGGGTCAGGTGGGTCAACCGACCCCCGTAGACGGAATTTCGATTGAATAGGGTATATGATTTGTATTGCCTATAGATAATTTTAATGAAAAATATAATTAATTATTTACTTGTAGTACAGTTGGTTAATGACTTTGTCTCTCTTAAGATAAGTCTCATGTTCAAAACCAATACACTCATTTTAGTTTTCTTTAGTTTTATTATAAATATAATTAATTCAATATATATACATCTCTTTCACATGTTATAAGTATTTTTCTCTCTCTTTTTTTTCTACTAGTTGTATAAGTATTTTTCTCACCGTAACAAATATAAGAAATAATATATATTATATATTTCATATCGTGTTTGTGTTCGAACCATTTAAAACTATATTTAGCAATTTTTAATTTTTTTTCTCTGCCTTCGGCCATCATTGTTCCTCTACTTCGACCCCCAACCTTCATAGCTCTAGTTCCGCATGAGCCCCCACCAGAGACATTGCAAAATTGCTTGCACGCCGCATTCTAATTGTCTCCGTCATCACCATTCTAGGTAACATCGCCCACTACCACCCAACCATCCAACACACCGCCGTAGCTAGCCTACAAGTCCAACTCATCCAAATTCGTTTCACAGCCACCAAAGCCTGGCTACCCGGACGGTACGAGAACATCGACTCTCCTCCATCGCTAGAGATGAACGATAAATTCATGGTTGCGCTCAATTCAATACATGACAGTCGAATAAGAGATTATTGAAGAAGAGGAGAGCGTGGGTTTGCCTGCCAGAGGAGAGAGAATGTAGGAGGAGAGAAGCTTAAAGGTTTTTTAGTGGAGTCGATTGAATTTGTAGTGAAGATATAGTAATTTAATAAAAAAGAAATTAAAAAAAAAACTTTCAATTCAGTGATGAAATGTCGACGTTTTGGACTGGGACATGGTTGAGATACCAAAAACTGGGACAGGTGATCTCAATACGTTATGAAGTAACTAGGGTAATGTTAGGATCTATCAAAACAACTCTAACAAATTCTATGGCCCCGTTTGGAAGAACTTATCAACAGCTTATTCTAAAATATAAGTACTTATACACGTGTTTGGTAGAGCTTATGAAAACAAATTATTTTAAAAAATAAGTTATTTTTACCTTATTTTCATAAGTTGGTAGGAATAACTTATGAAAATAAGTCAAAAACAGCTTATGCAAAATAGGTCATCATATCAAATCCTCTTACAATAATTTTTTAAACTTTATATATTCTAATTAAGTGCTTATATATAAATATTCAAACGCAACAACTTATTCAATTTAAGCGCCTACAACATAAGCAGTGTAAGCACTTATTTAAACTGTTTTCACAAATGGGACCTATATTGACTCTAACATACATTTTACAAATGATTAACGGATATGGATAGATTATTTTCATAATGTATCATTTTGTGCATGATCGGAACAAGATTAATTGATTAGAGTTATTCACTTATTTATGAGGCGTTTTCAGTTTATGCTGAATTGTTTTTTGTACATAGAAATTTCTAGATTATTATTCAAGCAATTTATTTATTTATTCACGGGACTTATAAAATGAGTTTAATTAATAATTTATAAATTCTTGATGCTACCAATAACTATACCAAAAAGATAAAAGAAAATAAAAATACGCAATAAAGTTAGTCTATTCACCTGCATAAAGGACCGTAATTTATGTTTATTTTATACTAGTTCACATTTTAGAATTGAACCTGTCACATATAATTTTAGTATGATTTATATTTTATGTTTTTGCAAGTTATTACTAGAGAATAATTTTACTAATTCATAAATCATATAGTCGTTGGAAATTTTTTCAGTCTCACAAAAGAAAAAAAGAAAAACAACAGCTAAAAATATCCAATACACAAAATTTTAAGTAGAATACTTTATGCTGCTCAAGAATAGCTAGTAAGCGAGTCAAAGTGAATCTCTTACTCTTTATTTGATTTCATGAAGAAAATGAGAGGAAAGAAAATAAAGAGAAAGAAAAATGTGAAAAATATAATAGATTTTATATGTTGTTTGGTTTGAGAAAAATAAAGAGGAAAGAGAAGCAAAAGAGATATTTTATTTTCCCTCTTCCTTATTTGGTTGTATAGAAAGTGAGAAGAGAGAAATAATGTTTATTTTAAGAAGACATAAATATGCTTATTAAAAAAAGAAGAGAAAATTATAGAGAGTTGTATGAGAATATAATTGTCTGTTTTGTAGTCAGGTTTATTTTCTCTCCAATTTTTCTCATATTTATAGAGAAATAAAAATCATATGGAGCCCACTATTTTTTTCCGTCTCCTATTTCTTCTCTCCACCAAAATAGAGAAAACTAACATTTCTCTTAAAATTATCTCTCCTCTTTTTCTTTCCACTTTAATTCTCCCGACGAAATACGATATAAAGCAAGAATAAAATAAAATAGTTTGCAAGTAGTAATATGTGAGTATTTGTCTGACTTCAGATTGACAGCTGTACATGGTCTTTCATTGGTGTTCATGTCGCAGCTTGCCTTCATTTTCTTAATTTAATTATTTAATCAACAAATCGTCAATTAAATAATTTAGAAATTCAATAAGAAATGACGAATATAATCTCAGGTTTCGGACACGTTCATTAAATGCAAGTCAACACTTTAATTACTTGATGAAGAGTTTATGAGCTCTCACATCTAATAGGTATTTTTTCTTAATTATAGTAGTATTAGTATTTAGTGTGATTGAAATTACATACTATTATTGTGAAAAAGAAAATGTTTTTTCCTGATAACCTCTAAATCAGATACAAAATGACACTAAATTAGTCTATGTGCAACACACACCTAGACAATCTTTGATCAACTCATTTATGCAGTTTCCTTCTACACAATCAAACTGCACTAATTTATTCTCTATTATTTTGTTTGATCATATGATTATGTTCTTAATATTTTATGATGATAATGGTATTATCTTCTGTATACTTAAAGAGCTTACTTCCGCGAAATGTTGAGAATGCCCCTACTTTTCCGAATATTAACAAACACAACTACCTGTATATTACTTACCTTTTAGTCTAATTGGAGTATTGTAGATTCTGAAAAAACTCTGCCCTCTCCTACAGCCGACATCAACAAGTAGGACAAACTAAGAGAGAGAGAGAGAGAGAGAGAGAGAGAGAGTAGAGGGGGAAATGGCGGATGCAGCAGTGGAATTCCTACTGGACAACTTGAAGCAGCTGCTGATCCACCACGCCCAACTGTTAAAAGACGCAAGGGGGCAGGTGGAGCAGCTTGAGACAAACTTGGGCTTCTTCAAATCGTTTCTGAAGAAAGTATCGACCAAGAAGCAGCGCAAAGAAGACACTCTCAAAACCCTCGTGCGCGACATACGCGGCGTTGTCTACGACGCCGAAGACATCATCGACGCCTTCGTCACCCAGGCCGCCGAGAATAAGACCAAGAACTACTTCTCCAGGATCCTCAACACCTCCACTGGTCTCATCAGCATCGCCGACCAAGTCAACATCATTTGCCGGAGGATCAATGACATCTACGGCGGCAAGGACAAAATTGACCTCGTCAACCTCGCCATCGATGCCGACGACGAAGAACCCCTGCAGGTTAATTTCCTCTCTCTCTCTCTCTCTCTCCATTAACTAAATCTTAGGGATCTTGAATTTGAAGATCGTTGACTTTAGGAAATTAGCCCTTGTTTTGTTTCAGGTGTTCAATTAATTGCTTTTAATTAGACATGGTGTTTTTAATTACATCCTTCAGATATTGTGGATTTGGAAATAGATGAATGACTACCCAATAATCTTATCCTTCTTAATCTGGGACCAAGTCATACACCACATAAGTCATCTACTTTTAACGGCCTTTAACATTCCTATAATGCTCAATCATACTACCTACTTATAGTGCCGACACCTTTATATTACTGTATATGAATAGCTGATCATCATATACTAATACATTATAGTTAGTAGAAAATGGAAATAGTATATTAATATTAATAATGCATACAATATAGGAGTATAATATAAAAATACTGTTTACTTTCCGAGTATATTAGGTTAATCACTTGCTCTGTTTCAAGTTAAGTTTTCATCGAAGATATTTAAATCTAATATCTTCTTGAGTCTTAATGAATTCAAGGTGTTAATTTCAGCCTGTGCATATGTTTCATAAATTTGCAAATCATAATTTGAAGTCTTTATAAAAACTCCAGCTTCACAATAAATCAAAGATAGCCTCTTTTCTGATATTTTACATCGTATCTTTGTTGCCTCTCTTACATCTATACCAACCGAAACTCAATCTCCGCATTGAGTTTTGAGATCTTGATCTGTCAATAGCTCGATGAAAGATGATAAGATCATTTTTAATCACCTAATATATATGACAATTACAACCTTTGTTACTTAACTTCTTTCTCTTCTCTAGTAGATGGCATAATTTCCTGTTTCCTCAATGGGATAATCAATTAAGTAATCTTTGATGACAATGTTCTGCAAACTTGATATGACGAGAAGCATAGCGAATCTATAACCTTTTTTGGTCGAGCCACGGTTAGTCTTCTATATCAAACTACAATTACCATGGAAAGGCTTTTAAAATTCTCTTAGTATCTCTTTATTTATGGGATGTAGAAAAGGTTGTTCGATATAAGAATCATCTCCAATTTATATATAAAACAATTGCTCACATGAGTTTTTATGCAGTCAGAAAACTAATGCATGTAGAAGCATTACTAAGTGTTCTCTTAAGCTAACTGTCTGATTGAGCCGTTTCTCTTATATGTGGTAGTCATATTTTCTCACCAAATAGAAATCACTCTCTTAATGATGTAACTACATTCATGATTACATGTTGAAAACATTAAATGGCATATTTCTACATTACAGCTGAGAGAACTAAATCTGCAATGTAACTTTTCTTTTTCTAAATTTTTCTGTAAGAAAGTTATATTCATCCAGGGAAAACTTATTACACTCCCTCCCCTCCGTAATGGATATGCCTGCTTTCCCTTTTGGTATGTCCCAAATTGATATGCCTATTAGAATGTTTTTTTGTGTCAAATTAAGTTTCTATATTAACTACTACTAGTACTTTTTTGTACAAGTTAAAATTTATTGTAACTAATGCAAAGTAATTGTGAATAACTCAAGTATTACTCGAATTCTCATATCACATTCATTATTTGTCTTGGTACTAATGCAAATAATTGTGAATAACTTTAAGTATTGCTCATATTCCCATATCACATTTATCTTGTATTAAGCAAAAAGTGACAAGTTTAGCTCATTTAAGATTCTTCTTAATCTGTGTGAAATTGGGAAAAGACTTATTTATTCGGGACGGAGAGAGTATTTATTAACAATAAAACATCTATACAGTAGTATAGTCAGGACCAGAAAAAAATATTATTATAAGGAAGTTAATACTAAAAAAGAGATTTATATGTAAAAATTATACTAGTATATTAAATATAACTAAGATGCATAATTTAGCATAAATTTTATTTATTCATGTCTTAAAACACAAATTTAAAAGATATATAAATGCAATCTAAAAGAAATGCATGTACGTCATTCATGTATGTACATTGTGTATAAATTTTTAGAAGATTCATTCATTATGTATATAAGCATTTCAAAAAAATTATGTGTACATATAGAGGTGTCCCCTCATATTCTAAAAAAAATTAATAAAGAAGGTGAGTGTGCTGAAGGGTTACTATGAACACACAATTTGAAAGATGTAGTATTAACCTAAAAAGTATAAGTTATTTTCATAGACAACTTTAGATAGCTATTTCATGTCATCTTAACTTTATGTTAAATATTTACAAAATTATGGATATTTTATGAATTTGTTGAAATTTAATACTCCCTCTGTCCCGCTATTTCTGTCATACTTGCCTAATCGGGCTGTCCCGCTATTTTTGTCATATTTCCTAAAATAGTAAAAATTACTTTTAAACATAAAATGAAGTGGGTCCCCCTTACTCACTACTCAACCCCCACATTCTTATACTCTCTCTCTTCAAAAATCTATCTCTCACTCGATTATGTTCCGCTCCGAACTCAGAAAATTATGATTTTTATCTTTTTGACAACTTTAGATTATTTCTTCAAATATAATATAAAAAAAAATATAAAAAATAAAAATCGATTGCATTTCACTAGCCTTGCAAAAATTTGGATAATTCTCATTTCTTTCCACCAACCACTCCTCGAAAACTGTGTCATTTTCTTTATACAATTAAAACTCATAAAATACACACTAAATTAAAATTTTTTAATCTCCGTGCCGAAGTCAACTGGGACGTTTTTAGCGGGACGGAGGGAGTACATTTTATTACTATGTGGAGGTTAATTTCTCAAAGATGTACTTAGAAAAAATATGTAATATTATAATGTAGAGTTTATTACTATTTATACTCCCTCCGTCCAATTATTCTTCTCTGCTTACTATCCAAAGCGGAGTTTTAGAAAGCGAGTGGATTGTGTAAAAGTGGTGGGGTCCAAGATTCATTGTGGTCCACAAATTACTTTACTTTTTTGGATGATAACAAGAATAGCGGGACAGTCGAAAGAGAATAGCGGGAATAGTTGGGGCTACGATTTTTTATTATAAGGTTATTACTATAGGTATATATAACTATACAGAGGTTTTAGTGTATTACTCTCTCTGTCCCGCTTCAAGTGACCCGTTTCTTTTCGGCGTGGAAATTAAGAAAATTGATGATAAAGTATGAGAGACAAGTAGATGATAAACTAAGAGAGAGAAGATGAGTGAGATAACGAAAGAGTAAATGATAAAGTAGGAGAGAGAAATGATAAAGTAGGAGAAAGAAATGATAAAGAAGTGATATAGTAGGAGAGAAAAATTATAAAGTATGAGATAATTTGTAGTTTTTTATAAGTTATTTCCTCTTTTGGAAACGGGTCATTTGGAGTAGGCCCGAAAAGAAAAACAAGTCACTTGAAGCATGACAGAGGGAGTATGTTTTAGAAACTTTGAAAATTTAAAAATTTAATGTCGATTATAGTTGCTAATTATCATTAAATAATTTAAGCATACATTATTCTAGGAAATTATACTATATATTTCTTTTAATGACTGAACTCTTTTTTTCCCTAAACAGCCAACACCATCAAGAAAAGACAATGTGGTGGGTTTGACGGATGAAGCTGACAAAATAAAAGGATATCTCAATGAAAAAACTAGGCAAATGGATGTAATAACCATTATAGGTATGCCTGGCCTTGGCAAGACAACACTGGCAGGAAAGATTTTTCATGATCCAGATATCAAATATGAATTTCCCACCCGCATATGGGTCTACATTTCTCAAGAGTTTACAGTAAAGGAGGTGTTTTTAGCCATTTTGAGACAGATGATGACCAAGCCCGATGAGAATGAGTATGGAAAATTGACTGTCACACAGCTAGCTGAAGAGATTGCTACAACTCTAGAGGGGGGAAAGTTCTTGATAGTCATGGATGATGTGTGGACACCTGCCGATTGGGATAAGCTTAGTGTTGCCTTGCCCAAGCATAATATGATGGGTAAAGTCTTGATCACCACCCGTCAATCCGAAGTCGGCAAGCATGTTAATCGCGATAGAGAAGCACATAAACTTCGTCTCTTGACTCTGGATGAGAGTTGTGAGCTTCTCCAGTGGGAGGTTTTCAATAAGCCAGAATTCCCTCATGATTTGGAAACTGTAGGAATACAAATTGCTGGCAGTTGTGATGGGCTACCACTTGCTATTGTGGTTATTGGAGGTGTCCTTGCCACAAAGGTTTCAGCATCCGCCAGTGCATGGGAAAAAAGTTTCCAAGAGTGTGACTACTTTTCTTCAGTTGGACCCTCTTAACCGCATGGATAAAATTATATCGATGAGTTATGAGAAACTGCCTTACCACTTGAAAGAATGTTTTCTCTATTTGGGGATGTTTCCGGAAGACTTTGAGATCCCGGCATGGAAATTGATCCGAATGTGGATTGCTGAGGGATTGATACAACCCAAGGATGGTGTTAGTATGGAGGACAGTGCTGAATTGTATTTGGATGATCTTATTAATAGGAACTTGCTTAGAGTTGATAAGTTGAAGGCGGATGGCAGAGTAAAATCATGTCGTATTCATGACATGCTACGTGATTTCTGCAAGATTGAAGGTGGCAAAGACAGAGAAAATTTCCTTCAGGAAATTAAGCAGTCCAGTGATGGTGGGCTTCAACCATTAGTTACTGAAACTGAAAAGCATCGGCGTCTTTGTATTCATTCTAATGTTGTAGAATTCCTCGGCAAAAACCCAAAAGGTCCTTATGTCCGCTCGTTTGTTACTTTCTCTGAGGACATCGAGATACCGACAGAAAACATTTCTGCTATTTCTGCAGCTTTTAAGTTGCTTAGAGTTTTGGAAGCCAAGCCCCTCAAATTCTGCAAAATACCTAGTGATTTCTATCACCTGGTTCATTTGAGGTACCTTGCTCTGTCCTTGAAGTTAGACAACAGCTCAAAGGCAGCAACTCTCCCGAAAGCCTTCACTAAACTTTGGAACATACAGACGCTAACCGTTGACACGACATCTCGTACCCTTGACATTAAAGCAGATATCATGAGCTTGACTCAACTAAGGCATATAAGGACAAATGCATGCACCACTCTGGTCAAGCCTTCTAAAGACAATAAAGAAGGTGAAAAGCTTCAAACGCTGGGTACAATATCACCAGAAAGTTGCACAGAAGCAATTTTTGACCGGGCTCGTAATTTAATGAAACTCAGCATTCGTGGGAAAATAGCCTTATTTCTGGATGGCAAGATTGGATCTTTTGATTGTTTGAAGAAACTGAGCAAACTTGAAAAGCTGAAGCTGCTAAACGATGTGTTCCCAAAACCGGCCTCAGAAGGGAAATTGGTTTGCCTTCCTGCATCCTACACATTCCCAAGCAACCTAAGGAGCCTGACTTTATTCAATACGTATCTTGATTGGACTCATATGTCTGTTCTGGGATCTCTTGAAAAGCTGAAGGTGCTCAAGCTGAAAGACTATGCATTCATGGGGTCAACATGGGTGGTGGGCCGTAGGGGTCTCGACTCTCTCGAAGTTTTGTACATTGGACGCACAGATTTGTCGATTTGGGTGGCATCAGCCCTCCATTTCCCCAATCTGAAACGTCTTGAGCTGCACAACTGCGAGAAACTTAAAGAAGTCCCCATTGGTCTGGCTGATATTCCAAAGTTTGAATACTTGGACTTGCAGCGTTGCAAAGAAGCAGCTGCCTCTGCCAGGAGAATCGGGGCGAAAAAGAATGTCCGCTCGTTCAAGCTATCCATTTTCCCTTCAGATGATGTCAGAAATAACTCCTGAAAAGGATCCACAGGTACTTGAGAAATCTCAGTTTAGCATTACTTGGGATTTACATATGTTTCACTGTTCAATGTTATCATCCATACTTACACGCCTTGTGTAAATGGTGCAGTATCGATAGCAGAAGAAGAGATACTGCATAAGTTGTAAATTACAACTTTAATTGTGTGAAGGCCAATGATATATCTATGCAGAGCTGGGGTTGGGGATCCATCACGTCTGCTTGTTTATGTTGAACTTCCAAGACATTACTATTTATATGTTGTCATTTGCCACTGTCTGTTTGTTACTGCGAGTTAACCGATTAATATCGTAGTTGTCCCGTCTTATGTTGTTCCTTGGATAAAATGTTGTTCGATAGTGATCTTGATATCATTGCCATTTTGATTTTTTATTTTTTTTTTGTATGAATGGGTTGGAATTAATGTCAGTGAAACTTGAACCTACTTTTTGATTTACTACATAGTTGCAAGAAATATTTTTTGGACCGGTTAATTAACTTAAAATTGAGTTCTAACTTTAGCTGAAGTTAAACTTTAGTGAACAAGCTTGAACATGTAACTGTTTTTGCATATTAATTATCTAATGCAACATGTTTACTCTAAAAAGTAATACACTTCAGTAAATATATATTATTAGTAATGATTAAATGATAAATTTAGTAGAATAGGATGTAGTTTTCGTATAAACTTCAAGTTTTTGAGAATTATAAATCTATACATACTTATATTTCTTTTAATGTATTATATATAAAGTCTAAAGTTATAAAAATATATAAGAAATATCCATGAATTTTATGCGAATTATTTAATGAATAAAATAAATGGTGTAGATTAGTTCTGAGTTGTTACCAATAGTGTTAGTTCTCATATGAGTAAATGATCCACTTCCGAGCATAATATTTTGTTCGAACAAATTAATTTACTTATGAAAAGGAACAAAAAACAAGAATATTTTAATACTAAGTAATATGTTTGGAGCCGATTAAACCCGCCAACGTAAATGTATTCAATAGATTAATCTGGACTTAGGCGCAGTAACACGTGGCAAGCTTCAATTTGATAGTTTAGACACAACTCGATCAGAGTAGCCCTTCATCTAACCGTAGCCCTATTTTTTAAGTAAACATTGTAAGTGAAGAATAAGGTTTACATAAAAATTAGTGAAGCGTGATGACAAAAAAGCTGCCCATTCCAAGGTTAACCCTTCATCCTATTAATTCAAGATTACACAAAAATCCAAAATGTGCTCGTAAATCTTTATTAAAACATTTTTCAAACGAATATTTTAACTGTTAAAAATGAAATCTTTTTAAATATCAAAGCCTAGGCATAGATAAGGGACAGAAGATGAGTTCTCTCAAAGTATTAAAGAAAACAATATGCTTTTTAATTTATTTAATACGCACTTCGATAGCGACTGCAAGTTACTTTCATCATTAAAAAAAGAAAAAAAGCATGCCTTTTTATACTCTTTGAAACCATAATAACTTAGAATTTCAACATTAATTTGTGGCATTCGAAACACTATGTTATGGGATTTATAACACCAACAGGTGCTGCAAATCTTACACGCCAATATTTCAATGTTTTAACTCTGTCTCTCTCTCTCTCTCTTGAAGTTTCCAAGAGCTCGTTTTTAATCATTCGTTTCAACGCATGCTTGCATATGCTTTTATTCTACTTACTTTGGTAATTTCTAGAACGACTAAATAATTGATTATATTTTATTATGATTAAAATATCCTTAAGATAATCTTTATCTTTGCACCAAAGTTTGAGCTACTTTTGTAGCCGCCAATGAGGAATTTTTCCATGTTTATTGGTACTTGAGGCGTTCTTCAGAAACTCCATCGCAGCTATAGAAAATTGACCCTTATCTTTATGAACTACAAAATTAATTTTGGAAAGTTTAATTTATTTTATGTAAAAAATCTACATTCACGTAATAAAACTGTTTGTAATGGAAAATATATGATGGAATACAATACACAAAAAATACCGCCTAAGTTTAAGCGGTTTTTTTTGTGGTCAAGTAATAGGTTTTTAGGAATTAAATAGCGTATGATTCATTTACATTATTTACGGTGTATAATCTAATCCATCAATGTAATGTTTTCTCAAAAATAGATATCATTGTCTGACTAAGAAAGTAAACTTTAAAATTTGTCATTTCATAATAAAAGAGTAGCATTAATATGCATCGCGCATGATTATTTTTGTGGAGTATATGTGCAGAATGCAATGTAAAAAGCTCTGATCACATGTATTCTCGACCCTCGTGACTAGTGTTTGTATTGCCTCCTTTGAGCTCTTAACCTCTTATTGTCATTCAAGATCATTATTCGTTGATCATAAATACGTCAAGTAACGAGTTAAGTTGTGGCATCAATTCTCACTTATCTTGTTTAATAGTGTTCAGTTCTTTCAAATCTTATCTTGTTTTGTTCGCCATTGTCTTTTTGGTTAAATGGGCAAAGTCATTCAATCTTTTTAGATAAACTATCGAATACATGAGAATTAGTCGGGGATAAATTTTGTCCTGATGAGAACAGAGTTCAGTCGACTCTGCTTGTAAAGAAATAATAATACAATTATTTCTGTTCTCATGGGATGACATAGTGGTGAAGGTGGGTGATCCGAAATCGAAAGGTTCATGAGTTCAAATCTCATTGAACACTCTTTTTTACAAAAGTGTGAGCAAATATATCCTAAATTTAACACCATCCAAATTATGTTATCCGCTTGTTATTTATTGTAATTAATTTCAAATACATCATTAACGTATTAAAGTTTATATTGAAGAACAAAAACATAACTATTTGATGATTTTTCCCTTGGCAATTTCCCTCTTTACGTGCTTTGCTTTTAATACACAAAACTTACATAACTTTTAAAATCTTTCGATACTTTAAAGAAACAGATTTCTTAATTATTATCACTGGAACGCAATTAAATTTATATATATATATATATATATATATATTATTATTATCGCTCAATTTATCCATTAATAAATAATAATTAATTAATACTATCAACAATTTCTTTAATTATAAATCCTAAAAAAATAAAAAATAAATAAATAATCTATAATTTTATAATTTATAGACATAAACTTCTGTAAGAAAAATTTCTCCATTTTCAAATCAAATACCAGCAACCTAATGCACTACACCAATCAATTAAATACTATATCAATGTGTATCTACGAGAAAAAATCAATTTTGATCATATAAAAATACCCTAAATCGATTTTGGTCCGATGCTCAATTAATTTTAATCTTTTAATTTCACAAACTAACCAATTTTGGTCCTCTCTGCCGGAGAGTGAGATATACTCGTCATTTTCCGTCACTGGAGATATTTCCGGCCATTTGCGAATGTGAAGTAAAATCTATGGTCCTGTAATATTGCATATAATCGATTTTGGTCATTTAATGTGGTTTTATAATCGATTTTGATTCTATAATGTGCTTATAATCAATGTTTGTCGTGTAATGTGATATTAGTTCATTTTTTTTTTGTCTTATAACGTTACATGTTTTTATTTTCGGTCTGTTTGTGAACAAAGAATCGTTGTATTAATTTTTTAAACCACTTGATAATACTAAGAAAACACAATTTATTTTACTAATATCATTAAACACAAAATTTAAAAATTATGTTGTAGTTGCCTAAAATGGACCGAAAAGAAGACATGCCGTTTTATAAAATAAAAAAAATAAACTAATGTCGCATTACTACCGAAATTAATTATAGACATGATACAATACCACAATCAATCATAAAACCACATTATAGGACCAATATCGATTACATGCTACATTACATGACCAAAATCGATTATTAGCTAACATTACAGGACCAAAAATGATTTTAAGAGTTTGTTTCACAATGCGCAAGTGGCTGAAAATATATTTGGGAACGGAAAATGGTGAGTGTATCTCACTCTCCGGCAAGAGGACAAAAATAAACAATTTGTAAAATTATAGGACCAAAATTGATTTAGATATCGTTCAGGATCAAAATCAATTTAGTGCAACATTACACTACCAAAAATGATTTTTTCTGGTCTATCTACATCAACCAACGCACTCTGATACAACATTCATCTTGTAAAGTGATTATCAACAAATCTACAGTATATCGGATCAGTGGCTTGTGGAAGGGGGAGGAAGAATCGAAGAAGCAACAACAGTGGCGCAGAAGAAGAGAAGTTGAAGAACATAAATAATTTTGTTAATTCAAGTGTTTCATTCAAGTGTTTCAAGTGCATCAAGTGGAGGAGAATTCGAAGAGGGGCGAAGAAGAAATGAAGAAGAGGAATTAAAGCCCCTTTTCTTGACAGAAATGATTGAAATCGGAATCAAGAATCATTCCTAGAGTTATGGAACGAAGGAAAACAGTGTTTAGTTTGATTGAAGAAATAAAATCAATTATTTTTTAATTAAATACATTTTTATTTAACTTCATATTTTTTTATGTTATATTATAATTAAATATTATAAAAAAATGCTAATTTTTTCTCTCCAAAAACCTTCCACAGGCCATCCACTTCTTTTATCTCTTTATACTCTCTCTTTCTCTTTCCCTGCCATAGGTTCATCGTCAATCTTTTTTTCTCCATTTCGGAGGGGTTAGAGAGGTAGAGAGGCGTACATCCATTAATTGCAATGAATCTATCAATTGTTCTCACAACCGCTCCTTACTCGCCTCAAATCAATGCTCGATCTCTCACCCCCTTTCTCCCCCTCCTCTGGCCACCTCTGCCTATCCTCAATTTGTCTCTGCCGCCGTCGCTACAAAATCTCTGGTATCCGATGTTCATCGGAGCAATCCTCGACCACCTTGGTCAAACCTGATGTATTTGGAAATAAGAGGGAGCTCACCGTCATCCAGCCCGTTGTCGATGGTATGTCGCTGAGAAATAAGAGGGAGCTCACCGTCGTCCAGTCCGTCCAATCCGCTGAGCAGTGACGGCGGCTCGAGCAGTGACCGCTAAGAAATTTTGCCGTTTTGCCGCTGAGTAAGGAAAATTTGATGAAAAATATATTGTGAATAAAGAGAGGATCGAGCGAGAAAAAGTAAAGGAATCAGATTTAAAAGTGCCCAAACATAACATAGAGGAATGGTAAAGTGTTATTTGGAGGGATTGGTGAGGGTAAGAATCATACCTCTACGCGTTTTTGTTCTCCAAACACGAGCAATGAAATCATTTATTTAAAATAATTTCTGATTCCATTCCTCCGCCCCAACCAAACGGGGCTAAGGGTTTTGATAGAAGTGTAGGATTTTTAAGTGATCAAAAAGAGGGGTGAAGAAGATCAAGGGCGGCTTAGAGTTGGAAACTAACAGCGTTGCAAATGTGTTAAAATATGGATATATTTGCCTAGTTTTCTAACGAATTTTTCTATCCTAGACCCGGTCCACAACTTAAGTTGTGGACCCGGTGGTTATAAAACATGCCACATGGGATGTTCTTGAAATAAAAAAATTCAAAAAATACACAACTTCAATCCTAGACCACAGGTCTTGTAGACCGGGTCTAGGATAGAAAAATTCTTTTCTAACTTGCAGGGTATTTGTGCACAACATACATAAAGTGCGTATTTGCTCAAAAAAAGGGTATTTCTGCATATTTTTCCAAATAAAAACAATGAAAGTATTAAAACATGAAAGAGAAGTGTCCCATTTATTATTATTATTATTATTATTGGAAATACAAGTATTTACCCAATCTTACTAAAAAAACACAAAAGTACCCACTAACTATAACAATAATTATAGAATACTCAATATTATTTATTTACCCTTACTTTTTTCAGTTGGCAATGAGTGCCGATAGGACCCTACGGGTGCCAATAAATTGTCATCGGCACTAGATATTTCAAAATTTAATTTTTTTTATAAAACAATTGATCCGTAACATGTTGATTTCCTTAAAAAAAAATACAAGTGCCTAAGGGTGCCGATAACATGATCGGTTATCGGCACCCTTAGGCACTCATAGAATAATACGAAAAAGAGTCCCTCTATCGGCCGTAGAAGTTGTAGGCCGATAGAGGGAACATGTTGGTTTAAAAAAAAAAAAACATAGTGCCTATGGGTGCCGATCATGTATCGGCACCCTTAGGCACTCATAGAATAATACGAAAAAGAGTCCCTCTATCGGCCGAAGAAGTTGTAGGCCGATAGACGGAACATGTTGGTTTAAAAAAAAAAACATAGTGCCTATGGGTGCCGATCATGTATCGGCACCCTTAGGCACTCATAGAATAATACGAAAAAGAGTCCCTCTATCGGCCGAAGAAGTTGTAGGCCGATAGACGGAATATGTTGGTTTAAAAAAAAACATAGTGCCTATGGGTGCCGATCATGTATCGGCACCCTTAGGCACTCATAGAATAATACGAAAAAGAGTCTCTCTATCGGCCGAAGAACTTCTTCGGCCGATAGACGGAACATGTTGGTTTAAAAAAAAAAATATAGTGCCTAGACACTCATAGAATAATTAGAAAAAAAGTCCCTCTATCGGCCGAAGAAGTTGTAGGCCGATAGAGGGAACATGTTGATTTAAAAAAAAAATTATGGTGCCTATGGGTGCCGATAAAATGACCGGCACCCGTAGGCACTAAAATTTAAATAACAAAGTGCCTAAGGGTGCCATAGGCACCCATAGGCACTCCATCGGCACTGAAAGATTTAAAAAAAAAACAAAAAACAAAAAAATTGACGAAAATTTGAGGGCAAATTGATAATCTTTGGTATTTGGTGAATATAAATTTAAGGGATGGATAGTTTTGTGCTTTTTTAGGTAAAAATGGGTAAAAGAAGAAAACTCCCTTATTATTATTATTATTATTATTATTAAATCGATTCTAACAATAATTAGATACTAGATCAACTATTTAAGTCGAAGTAGAATACTAATTAAATTAGTTGTTATCATTTTATGCGAACATATTAAAATATTATTATTATTAAATAGAGCATAACAAAACACTGCATAAATAAAAATCTTGAAAACCTTGATTGCGTTTAGCTTCATAGAGTTTCAGTTTTTCTTTCAAATTAAAAGCGTATCCAGAACAAAAGCTAGGGCTGAGCAAAAAAGAAAAGGTAAAAAAAACATAATCTACACTCACTACCTCCAGACCAAATTTCCTTCCCCAAACAGTGTACAGCCACGCACCAACTCACTATCAAATTCTCTCTCTCTCTCTCTAAATACAAACACACCTTAAAACAAACAGGATAAAAACAAAGTGAGGCAAATATAATTACTTTCTCCCACGCCCAACCCACCACCCACAAACACACTCTGCTTTGGGCACTGCAAGTGCAAGCTTGCTTTGCAACTCTCAACAAGTAGAGAAACATTATACTATTCCCTCCCTCTCTCCCAACTCCATAAACACTCACATGCTCCTCTCCTTCACATCCTTTATTCTTCTCTCTCCTTCACTACTACTCCTCCTCCACACCTCCTCATCTTAATTACTACTTTTTTATCTCAAAAATGATCACCGGAGCTGACTTCTACCACGTCATGACGGCGATGGTGCCGCTCTACGTCGCCATGATCCTTGCCTACGGCTCCGTCAAATGGTGGAAAATCTTCACGCCGGACCAGTGCTCCGGCATCAACCGCTTCGTGGCCCTCTTCGCCGTCCCCCTCCTCTCCTTCCACTTCATCGCTTCAAACAATCCTTACACCATGAACTTCAGATTCATCGCTGCAGACACGCTGCAGAAACTCATCGTTTTGTCTGTTCTTGCTGTGTGGGCTAATGTCAGCAAGCGCGGCTGCCTCGAGTGGACCATCACTCTGTTTTCTCTCTCTACACTCCCCAACACCCTCGTCATGGGCATCCCTCTCTTGAAGGGAATGTACGGCGACTTCTCCGGTTCGTTGATGGTGCAGATTGTGGTGCTGCAGTGCATCATTTGGTATACCTTGATGCTGTTCATGTTCGAGTATCGAGGGGCCAAGATGCTCATCTCCGAGCAGTTCCCCGACACGGCCGGCTCCATCGTGTCCATCCACGTGGACTCCGACGTCATGTCGCTCGACGGCCGCCACCCGCTCGAGACGGAGGCCGAGATTAAAGAGGACGGGAAGCTACATGTTACTGTTCGAAAATCGAACGCTTCGAGGTCGGATATCTACTCGAGAAGATCGATGGGGTTCTCGTCGAACACGCCGCGGCCGTCGAATCTGACGAATGCCGAGATTTACTCGCTGCAGTCGTCCAGGAATCCGACGCCGAGAGGATCGAGCTTCAACCACACCGACTTCTACTCGATGATGGGCGGCGGCCGGAACTCCAACTTCGGCGCCAACGACGTGTACGGAATGTCGACGTCGCGTGGGCCGACGCCGCGGTCGTCCAACTTTGAGGAGGAGAGCGCGAATAAATCGAGGTTTTATCACGGGACGAGTAACAGCAACGCGAATTATCCGGCGCCGAATCCCGGGATGTTCTCGCCGACGTCGAAGGCGAACGCCGCCGCTGCGAAGAAGGCGAACGGGCAGCAGAAGACGGAGGAAGGCGGGAAGGATCTACATATGTTTGTCTGGAGCTCGAGCGCTTCTCCGGTTTCGGATGTGTTTGGCGGCCATGATTATGGTTCAGTAGACCAGCAAATTAAAGAAGTTAGGGTTGCAGTTTCTCCCACCAAAGGTAAGAATAATTAATTAATCTTTATAATTTAAATAGTGATTTTTTATTGTTTGATTAATGTTTGAATCTGATTTAGTTGAGGGTCAAAGAGACAACCAAGAGGAATATCTAGAGAGAGATGATTTCAGCTTTGGAAACAGAGGTGGAGAGAGAGAGAATGGAGGAGAGAACAAAACCAAAGTGATGCCTCCTACAAGTGTAATGACAAGGCTGATTCTGATCATGGTTTGGAGGAAACTCATTAGAAATCCCAACACTTATTCAAGCTTGATTGGTTTAATTTGGTCTCTAGTTTCATTCAGGTACCAAGAAATTCTCATCCCAACATACAAAAATAATCACTAATTTTAATTTTCTTCTTTGATAGATGGCATGTTGAAATGCCAGCAATCATCGCCAAGTCCATATCCATACTGTCAGATGCAGGCCTAGGCATGGCCATGTTCAGTCTCGGTGAGTAGTCATGCCATTTCTCTCTCTTCTTTCTCTCTCTCTTTTTAGTGGGTAATTAGTATTAATAAATGATTATAAACTGTGGAAAAGCCAAAGCAAAGCATGCTAAGCAGACAACAGTGTGGGGATGATGAGATGTCTTGCTCTTGTTGTGGCATGCTTAGCTTTTCTTCTTGTGTCTCACTCCGAGTAGACATGAGTTCAAAAGGAAAAGATAGAGTGACGGGCTGTGACATGATATGCAGGTCTGTTCATGGCTTTGCAGCCGAGGATCATAGCATGTGGGAATTCCGTGGCAGCTTTTTCCATGTCTGTGAGATTCCTTACGGGACCAGCTGTCATGGCAGCCGCTTCCATTGCTGTTGGCCTTCGTGGTGATCTGTTGCGGGTTGCCATTGTCCAGGTCACTATAGGCTTTCCCATTTACTTTAAATAGTACTAGTATTTTATGATTACTACACTTACTGTGATTATTATTTAATACTACCTCCGTCCAATTATTTTTGACACATTTTCTCGAAATGGAAGTCCTGCTATTTATGACACACTTCTTAATTTGAAAATAACTATCATCTCTCTCATACTTTATCATTCTCTCTCTTACTTTATCATCTTCTTTCTCTTACTTTATCATTTAATCTCACTCATCTTCTCTTACTTTATCATCTACCCATATTTCATTCTTAATCATGTACTTTTTTAATTTTCGTGCTGAAATGAAGTGTGTCGGAAATAGCGGGACGAATGTAGTAATAAAGAATAATAGTATTTCTTTAATTTATGGTCCCCCATGCTAGAATTACCTTTCTAGACTGACCGTCTTATACGTACTATTTTAATATATTTTTGTATGTATCACATTATAAAAATATTAACATTTATTAAATATGACCCACATTTTTAATATAAAATGATATATTTCAATATTCTTATGGTGTGTGTGGTACACACAAAAATATATAAAAATAATACACACAAATCTTTGTGCTTTATAGAGAATCTGACTAAAATACTCGAACACATGACTCTCGACACGTGAATATGTATCTTTTTCTGATTTAAAAAAGTGAAAAAAAATAAGGAAACGGAATTTTTATTTCTTTACTGGTTAAGTCCAAATGAAGGAAGACAATATGGTTGATATATACAAAATATTAATATTAATTAATATTCGTGTGTTGTTTTTGTATCGGCAAACATGCATGCAGGCTGCTCTACCCCAAGGAATTGTCCCCTTTGTTTTTGCCAAGGAGTATAACGTACACCCTGACATTCTCAGCACGGGGTAAACATATCTCTCTCTCTCTTGAATGCATGTTTTTTCACACACATATATATATAGAGAGAGAGAGTTTTTTTTTTTTTTTTTTTCTGTTTAATGTTTTTTCTGTTTAATAATTTGTGTGACGCGGGCAGGGTGATATTTGGGATGCTAATTGCGCTGCCAATAACTCTTGTCTACTACATTTTGTTGGGGCTATGATGATGAGAAAGAATGAAGAAGCAAGTGGAAAAAAGTAGTGTATTTTTTTCTTGTATTTTTTATTAAAAAAAGAAAAAGTAGTGTATTTAGCATCAAGTATTTGGAGAAATAGTGGTGCTTTTGTTGCACGGCTTCAGTATAAATAACTTAAATTTTCACTATTTTGCCTTTTCAGAAAATTAATCATTTATTTTTTAATCAAAATTCACATAAATTCGATATTTATATTTTTCAATAAAAATGCAACTCAACGAATTTGCCTATCATCTTTGTTCTACTTGACGTCGTATAAAAATAACCCAGTCGTTAAGTTGCGGAGTATATATATATATGGGAGTGTTCAATAAGGAACACTGCTTTATTGAAGGAACTAGGAATAGATAATCTCCCTTCATTTTGATGGATCAAAGGCTAGGATCAAATATAGGATTTAAGTTATTATTCTTCAATAAGGATATAATTGTTTAATTCCAAACACATTAAATTATTATATCTTACTATTAAATAAAGATTATAAAACTGCACTCATCTTTTTTATCTGTTCGTGCCTCTCTCTCCCTCTTTCATCATTATCCCTCATCTCTCTCTCTCTCTCTACCTTGCAGATGCCGCCTCTCTCCTTTCCCTCTCTCTCCTTCCTCTCTTCTCACTCTCTCTCTTCTTTGTTCGACCATCACCAACATCTCGCCGCGAGTAGCCTCTCGCTCTCTATCTTTGTTCGAACATCACCGGCGTCGCTGCCGCTACGAGCAGCCTCTCTCTCTATCCCTGTTCGGACATCACCGGCATCGTCGCTGCCGCGTGCAGTGCAGATATGTCGAGACTTGTTCCAGATCTGCGATGATCCCTTCCAGATCTCTCTCGATTTGGCCATCGCTACCGTCGCGGACAAACCAGATCTGTAGAGGCTTGTTCCAGATCTGTAGAGATCCCTTCCAGATCTACATAGATCCGTCTCCAATCTAATTTTTATAGTACTTTTTGTTCAAAAATTCTGAGCAATAGTAATTTTTTCGACATTTAGCTGCAAATTTTTCGTGTTTATCCGTATGCACTTTGTTTAAATAGTGTATGTAGTTTTATTAATAAATTTATGCACTTCGATTAAAATGTGTATGCACTTTCATTAAAAACTATATGCACTCCGATTAAAAATATGCACTTCCATCAAAATTTGTATGCACTGTGCTTAAAAATTGTATACACTTTGGATGATTTTTTATTTGATAGTGGAGAAAGAAAAACGAAGAAGATGATGAAGTAATTACATAATTCATGTCTTTAATTAATGAGTTAAATAAATTTTAATTAATAAAATAAAATACATAAATTGAATGATCAATTTTAATGTTCAATCGAGAATAAGGATTAAATAAAACTGGTTTACATTTTCTCTTACTACAAATATAGATTTTGGATATTTTACATTTAATTATGAATTATTTCTCAAAATCAAATAATAGAAGATATGTAAAAATAAAATAAAATGAGTAGTTTATATCTGTACTAGCTAAATAAAAGATTCAAAAATTAAAATAACTCATCTAATCCTAACCACTCATTTAATGAAATGGAGGGTCAGGATATGTTCCTAGTTCCTTCAATAAGATGTTCCTTAATGATCCAACTCCTATATAATAATAATAATAATAATAATAATAATAATAATAATAATAATAATAATAATAATAATAATAATAATAATAATAATAATAATAATAATAATAATAATAATAATAATAATATTTATGTAAAATTGATGAAAAAAAAAGAATCAAACAGAAAAGGTAGGAAACCCTAGACGTTTAATTTGCAAGACGACCAAAATTCTAAAACATAAAACGTATAAAAAATTAAAGAGATGGACTGGGGTGCATCATGTTGCATATGCAACATGATCCAATTTATTAATTTTGACCCAATTTGATCCGGATTTGACCCGGTCCAATATTTAATTAAAAAAAATAAAAATTAAACCCTCCCCTCCCCCCTCCTTCTCCCTGCCGCCTCTCTTTCCACTCTACCCTAAAATCTGCTATCTACCTCTCCGCTTCAATATTTCATTCTCTGCCCTTCTCTCTCACATCTCTCTCTCTCTCTCCTCTCCCTGAGAAACCGCAGCAACATTAGCGTCGCGCAAATCGTGGCAACTTCGTGGTCAAACAGCCAAGGCGCCTCAGATTCTTCGAAGCAGCCGTTGACTGCATCGCTTTATGTGCCGGGAAAGCTGGATGATGCGGAGAAGGTCTTGGTGGACGTTGGAACTGGTTATTTCATAGAGGTTAGCGCCGCGAGTTTTCCCTTTCTATTTAGTTGAATACATCGTTGTAGTTTATTTACTTTGTTCTGAAAATGGAAGCGTCTTAATGTATCATGAGCCCTAGTTTTTGTTTAAGCTATTTAGTCAGTGATTCGAAAGTCATATTCCTTTGGGCCATGTGCACAAATACCCATTTCTAATTGTGTAAATGCACAAATACACACTTTATACAAAAAATGCACACATAGCCAAACTCTCTTTTTTACCCTTCAAATGTAGGCTTAGGTAGTAGCCTGCGCATGGCAGGTGTGGCCTGTGGGCTGTCAACTTGTGTGTTATTGCCTTGATTTCTGCAAAAGTTGACTGCATGATTACTGCAATGATGTGTCTGCTTTATTGAATTTTGAAAATGTTGACTGCGTGTATTTTGAAAAAGTTTGCCCAGTTGACAGTTTAGTTTCACGTGATGCCAGCAGAATTTGATTCCCTTTGATTAAATCGAAATAAAGTTAATTAATTCTAAATTTAGGCAGCATATTGATTAAATATCCTCGAATTTATTGATTAAAATTTATTTAGCATATTGATTAAATATCATCGGCGGCGGAAATGGAGAAATTATCGGCGATTTGATTAAATATTTAATCATCAGCGAAAATGATTAAATCAACTCAAAAAATTATGGGAAAATTGATGAAATTATCGGCGAATAGATTAAATTAACTGAAAAAATTATTAGCTGAAAAAATTATGGGCGAATGGAGTTAATCATCGGTGAATATATTAAATACTTAATTATTTAATTTTTAATCATTTAATTAAGATTTAATTATTTTATTATCTTCTCTGAAATTGCGATTAAATGTCAACTGCTTTTTTTAATTTTTCTGAATCACAACAGGCTCATGGTAGATGCAGTGACAAATTTCCTGAAATCATGGCATGCATGCAATTTGTGTATGCAGTGACAAATTTTATGTGTATGCAGTGACAAATCAATTAAAAAGTAATAGTTTTATTTTATTTTTTATTCTACATTATTTAATTCATGAAAGATTTACGCTATTATATATAGAGAGGTTATATCCTTAGTTTAGAGACATTATATCTTGAGTTTAGAGAGAGAAAGATTTAGAGAGAGGAAACAAATTGCGCAAAGATCGATCTGCATCATTTTTCGAAGAAGGTATGTTGTTTATAATTTAAAATATTTTCTATTTTAAACATTTTCGCACAGGGCAGGCATGTATAAAATCCGAGAAATTAGTGTTTATAAATTTGAAATTAGGGTTTTTAGAAATGGCGAAATTAGGGTTTGTAAATTCCGATTTTCTTTAGGGTTTATATATGAAATTAGGGTTTGTAAATAATAAATTAGTGTTTGTATAAATAAGAAATATGGTTTATATATTTCGTATCTATAATTTATTGTTTTTAAAAATAAGAAATTAGGGTTTGTAAAAAAGAAATTAGTGTTTGTATAAATAAGAAATTAGGGTTTGTTCATAAGGAATTAGTGTTTGTTCATAATTTATTGTTTTTAAAAATAAGAAATTAGTGTTTGTATAAAAACCCTAAATAAGAAATTAGGGTTTGTTCATAAGGAATTAGGGTATTTTCGTATATTTCGTAATATTTTCGTACATTATTTCGTATTTTCATAAGAAAATTCGAAAGAAATATGGTTTATATATTTCGTATATATATTTCGCACAGGGCAGGCATGTATAAAATCCGAGAAATGGCGAAATTAAGGTTTGTTCATAAGGAATTAGGGTATTTTCGTATATTTCGTATTTTCGTACATTATTTCGTATTGTTCATAAGGAATTGGTCCTTTTATTTTGTTCATCAGAAATTAGTGTTTGTATAAAAACCCTTAATAAGAAATTAGTGTTTGTATAAAAACCCTTAATAAGATCCGCCGGTCGGCCGAGGTCACGCCGATATAGATCTGGCGTAGAGGCAAGCGCCGGTACAAGCACTAGACGATCTCGGAAGTGTGGCCTTTGCAAAGAGCATGGGCATACAAGAAGGACCTGTCCCACCAGACTTTGAATCTATAACTCTATTTATAGTACTCTTGTTGTTTAAATAGTACTCTCGCTGAAGGTTGTTGTAATTTTAATTTCCTGTTGTAATTTTAATCCACTACTTTCTAAACGAGGTACCTTACGCGTATGGTTTATGTGCAAGTTATTATAACTAAACATCACAAAATAGGTACTAGTTACATTTTCCGTTTTTAGTTCTCCGTATATTTTGCGTATATCTCCGTATAAATAATTATACGACGATATCTCCTAAAATACACACTTTTTACGGAGAACTAATATTTTAGTACGATTCCAAATGACGTTCTTTGGTATAATACAAAATATATCTCTGCAAAGTACGTATAGTCCCCCATGGGACGCTGTAACAACTTTATACGTACCTTGGACGAATCGCTTTACGTTGTTTTTAAATTGTTTTAATTGAGAAAATATGAGAGAGAACACTATATAACCTACTTAAAATGGTAATCTCTATATTTAAATTGGAAAACACTTGTTCTAATAGTCCTCTCTCAATTTACCTTCTATATCATAGGTAAGATATACAATTGTGAGAAATATTTGTCAAAATAGAGAGAAAGATTGACACATATATAGATTTATAGTAATTTCTAAATTTAAAAAAACAGAATTGACATAAATTCATAGAAAAACTATCTAGGTTACTTTAAATAGTAGTCTTGATGTTTACATTGACGGTTTTCCTATTGTAATAGTACTCTATCAACTACTTTCTAAACGAGGTACCTTACACGTATGGTTTATGTGCAAGTTATTATAACTAAACATCACAAAATAGGTACTAGTTACATAGAAAAACTATCCAAGTTACTTTAAATAGTAGTCTTGCTGTTTAAATTGACGGTTTTGCTGTTGTAATAGTACTCTATCCGCTACTTTGTAAATGAGGTACCTCATACGTATGGGTTTTGTGCAATATATTATTACTAAACATCACTAAATAGGGATTAATTACATATTCCATTTTAGTTCTCCGTATATTTTTCGTATATCTCCGTGTAAATCAATATACGACGATATCTTCTAAAATACACACTTTATACGGAGAACTAATGTTTTAGTACGATTCAAAATGACGTTATTTAGTATATTCCGAAATATATCTCTCGCAAATTACGTATAGTCCCCCGTGTGTATTCGTAACAACTTTATACGTACCTTGGACGAATCGCTTTATTTTGTTTTTAAATTGTTTTAATTGAGAGAGTATGAGAGAGAAAACTATATAACCTACTTAAAATGGTAATCTCTATATTTAAATTGGAAAACACTTGTTCTAATAGTCCTCTCTCAATTTACCTTCTATATCATAGGTAAGATATACAATTGTGAGAAATATTTGTCAAAATAGAGAGAAAGATTGACACATATATAGATTTATAGTAATTTCTAAATTTAAAAAACAGAATTGACATAAATTCATAGAAAAACTATCCAAGTTACTTTAAATAGTAGTCTTGCTGTTTAAATTGACGGTTTTGCTGTTGTAATAGTACTCTATCCGCTACTTTGTAAATGAGGTACCTCATACGTATGGGTTTTGTGCAATATATTATTACTAAACATCACTAAATAGGGATTAATTACATATTCCATTTTAGTTCTCCGTATATTTTTCGTATATCTCCGTATAAATCAATATACGACGATATCTTCTAAAATACACACTTTATACGGAGAACTAATGTTTTAGTACGATTCAGAATGACGTTATTTAGTATATTCCGAAATATATCTCTGCAAATTACGTATAGTCCCCCGTGTGACGATGTAACAACTTTATACGTACCTTGGACAAATCGCTTTATTTTGTTTTTAAATTATTTTAATTGAGAGAGTATGAGAGAGAAAACTATATAACCTACTTAAAATGGTAATCTCTATATTTAAATTGGAAAACACTTGTTCTAATAGTCCTCTCTCAATTTACCTTCTATATCATAGGTAAGATATACAATTGTGAGAAATATTTGTCAAAATAGAGAGAAAGATTGACACATATATAGATTTATAGTAATTTCTAAATTTAAAAAAACAGAATTGACATAAATTCATAGAAAAACTATCCAAGTTACTTTAAATAGTAGTCTTGCTGTTTAAATTGACGGTTTTGCTGTTGTAATAGTACTCTATCCGCTACTTTGTAAATGAGGTACCTCATACGTATGAGTTTTGTGCAATATATTATTACTAAACATCACTAAATAGGGATTAATTACATATTCCATTTTAGTTCTCCGTATATTTTTCGTATATCTCCGTATAAATCAATATACGACGATATCTTCTAAAATACACACTTTATACGGAGAACTAATGTTTTAGTACGATTCAAAATGACGATATCTCTGCAAATTACGTATCGTCCCCCGTGTGACGCTGTAACAACTTTATACGTACCTTGGAATTCAAAATGGGGATGAATTGCTTGTAGTGAAGCAATGCTCGGTATGCATACGCTCCCCACGGGAATTTCTTCCATTCGTTCAGGTTATCCACTAACACCCAAACGAAGTCGTCGATCAGTCTCGGCCTCGGAACACCCAAGATTAGTAGGTGCAGCATCAACACATTTGCCACTTTGACGTAGTCGGCTGCCGATGCGCCGTTCACCGCGTGTTCTCTGAAAATATCCTCCAACTCGGATATTTTCAGTCTCCGATTTCCACAAAATACGGCCCTTGCACGAACCGTGGAAGCATCATGCTCCGTTGTTGGGTCAAATGTCGATGACCCAAACATCAACCCCGAGACCAGGGCGAATTCCTGCGGACCGAACTTCAAATGACAATCCGATACGTGAAACCAAAAGTTGTTGGATACATAGTCGGCGAAATCCACTTCACGGCACATGAGCTAGTGGAGAGCTTTGCTTGCACTAACACTCCCCTCCCATTTCATCAAATGGCCGAAAGGGCTGCTCGAACAGAATTGTGCGTATAGGGTGTCACCGCCTACGGCAATCAGTGTCTCGCGGATCAGTGGGATCACATCCCACTTGTAATGAATCATGATTTGAGGTTTAGCCGACTTGGCTACGTACCTAAAAAAAAACCATTGACTCTGCATGAACAAAAAATAATACAAAGACTAATTAGCCGATTGTATAATAATATAAACAAATAGGTCTTTGTAATATAATAATATATTATAATATACAAACAAATAGGTCTTTGTAATATATATTATACAAACAAACATACAAATAAATAATATTATAATATATAAACAAATAAATCAGCATACAAACAAATAATATATAAACAAATAATATTTGAGGTTTAGCCGATTGTTTGTTTGTATGTTCGAACATATATTATAATATACAAACAAATAATATTATAATATATTATAATATACAAACAAATCGCATGGAATTCACAGTTATATAATAACAAATCAGCATAGAAACAAATAAATCAGCATAGAAACAAATCGCATGGAATTCGCAGTTATATAATAACATACAAACAAATCAGCATACAAACAAATTCAATTATACACAGTTATATAATATATTGTTGAATTCGCAGTTATATAATAATATATTATATATTAATACATAGTTATATAATAATATGTTATACCCATTAATCTACACAGTATATACACAATATATACCCATGAACCTATATTATATATATACCCATTAATCTACACAGTATATACACAGTATATACCCATTAATTTATATAATTAATATAGATTTAGTCTACACAGTATATACCCATTAATCTATATAATTAATATTAAAATCTATATATACCCATTAATCTATATAATTTCGTCTACACACTATATACCCATTAATTTATATAATTAATATTAAAATTATTATAATTAATATTAAAATCATGAGGCATGTTAATATTAATCTATGTATACCCATTAATCTTTATAATTTCGTCTACACAGTATATACCCATTAATCTATATAATTAATATTAAAATTTGCGAGGCATGTTAATATTTAATATAATTAATATTAAAATACAATACTGTGTATATACTGTGTAATATTAAAATCTGCGAGGCACGATATAAGTATAATTAATATTAAAATACACGATATATTAAAAACTATAATATTAATACCCATTATTTCTTCTACACAGTATACATGATAATATTAATACCCATCACCAAGGTGGATTTATTCATAACAATAATCGATGATATATTATCATAACAGTTTATACCCATTAATCATAACAGTTTATACCCATTAATCTATATTATCACCAACGTGGATTTATTCATAATAGTTTCACAGGATACATGATAATCAATTGCTAAATAAATTTCAAACCCTAAATACACGATATCTGATTTCACAGTGAAAAAAAAAACGATTAATAAATTTATAATTAGGATTAATAAATACACGATATCTGATTTCAAACCCTAATTATTGGATTTCGTCCTAAATAAATTTCAAACCCTAAATACACGACTAATAAAGTGCTAACACGATAAAAAAAACGGATTTCGTCTACTAACCTGCGAAGCGGCATAATATTCATCCATAACTGCTGTGATTCTCGTGAGTATGGAGGAGTGGGGAGAGAAACTTGACTTGTTGATTCTCTATTCTCGTGAGTATGGTTGTGGGGAATTGGAAGTAGAAGAACACGTGAGTATGGTTGTGGGGAATTGGAAGTAGAAGAACATCTTTATATAGCAACAAAGGGTTGGAAGTAAATACCCAATTAATTCTACAAACCCTAAATTCATACATCAAACAAAAAAACAATAAACGTGCACAACTTTAATTCACATCACCAGCGCATGATAAAGCTGCACACCTTTAATTACGTAATGCATATATATTCGGATTTTATATAGATTACATAATTTCGGTATATAAAATCCCAATCATCCTCCATCTCCTCTGTTCTTTTCTGCTCTGGTATGTTGAGACAAAACGGAGGCGCTGACTCTTCGAGGGGAGAGAGAGAGAGAGAGAGAGAGAGAGAGAGAGAGAGAGAGAGAGAGTGTGGAGGAATTGGACCGGACGGCTTTTAAAAAATGAGTGACAGAAATAAGGGTGGAATTTATTTATAGAGAGAGAAAGGAAATGAGGGTCTATGGATTAAATGGGAGGCAGAGAGAGAAACTTTTGCAGGTGTTGGGATGGCACTATCAGAGGATTTGGGTTTATATAATGGGAAATTGCCAGCTGCGTTGACATAACACCAGCTGCGTCTCCTTTAATTCACATCACCAGCTGCGTGGGAATCTGCAACTTTAATTCACATCACCAGCTGCGTGGGAATCTGCACTGTAGCAGACGCGCGTTCCCATGCAGTCAACCAGCCAGCATTGAATTTGTCGTCCACCTCACCCACCTTATGCGGCAATGCAGCATGCAACATAGCAGAGGCTGTCAGGATGCCAGAATAGGGATAAAATAGTCACCATGGGTAGAAATGCAATTTTGAATAAGAAGTGGCAGATACTGCAATTACAAACATGAAGTGTCTATTCTTGACAATTTCCCTATTCCTTTTATGAGTCTACTGTCAGCTGCTATGCAAGCTATTGAATTGAATGTCTACACCGATGTGCTATTTGGTCTCGGGTCTATGTGTTTGCAAAGTTCCGGATGGTGAAAGCTTATAATTGAAGTGGTTTTGCGTGTTTACAGCTATGAAGTCGAACTAATTGCTCAGTTTTGTATGTACGATAACATTTGTTAGATGTAAGGTGTTAGTTCTAGCCACTAAAAATTGGTAAATTAAACATTCTGGGGCTTTAACAACAAGAAAGACGATATTGGGATTTTTCTGTTCTAGAGCTGATGGAGAAAATTAACTTTGTTAAGATTTTCCTTTATACTTATAATGTGAAGTTGATTCAACATCCAACCAAAATTAGATGGGAGTAAAATTGACACTTTTGTTTATTACGATTGACACTTTGGGCAACATTTTTCATTATTATGCTTCATATTTTATTGTGTGATTATTGAATTAAAGTGACACTCTGCTCATCATTGACACGCTCTGTTATCATAACTGACACGCACAACAGAGATAATTGACACTCTACTCTCTACTATGAATTATGGCTTAAACAGACACTCTGCTCATCATTGACACGTTCTTTTTTCTTGATTGACACGCACAACAGAGACAATTGACACTCTGCTCTATTACTGTGAATTATGGCTTAACCAGACACTATGCTCATCATTGACACGTTCTTTTATCATGTTTGACACGCACAACAAAGACAATTGACACTCTGCTCTCTACTGTGAATTATGACTTAAACAGACACTCTGCTCATCATTGACACGTTCTTTTATCGTGATTGACACGAACAATAGAGACAATTGACATTCTGCTATCTATTATGAATTATGGTCTAAACAGACACTCTGCTCATCATTGATACGTTATTTTGTCATGATTGATACAAACAGCATAGACAATTGATACTTTTTTCATAAACAAATGATATTTTTTCGAAACAAATCGCATTTTTTTCAAAAATAATTGATAGTCAATAAATGATACTTTATTCAAATACAAATGATATTTTTGTTTGTTATGATTGACACTTTGAATAAAAAATAAATGACACATTTATTCCTTACAAATGACGCCTTAGTTATCAAAAAAATCGAAAAAAAATAAAAAAATTTGTTTGTTACGATTGACACTTTTGTTTGTTACAATTGATACTTTCGTATGCAAAGAGTGACACACTCGTCCTTAAAATAAATGGAAAAAACGTTTAAAAAAAAGAAAAAAAAAATTTAATTTAAAAAAAATTTGTTTGTTGCGATTGACACTTTTATTTGTTACGATTGACACTTCCGTATGCAAAGAGTGACACGTCTGTCCTTAAAATAAAGAGGAAAAAAAAAACGTAAAAAATTAAAAAAATAAAAATAAATAAATAAAATAATAAAAAAAATTAAATAAAAAAATTAAAAAAGATTAATGATGTCATGCTGACATCAGCGGATCAACACGGGTCAAAGCTAGTCAACGGGTCAAATACGGGTCAAAGCGGGTCAAAATTGGGTAATTGGATCATGTTGCATGTGCAACATGGTGCACACAAGTTTTTGCCAAAATTAAAAGGTAAAGTATAAACTCTTAGGGGCCTTTGGTTGTCATGAAACTAAATTTTTTTCAGAAAATAAGATTCTTCAGAAATTAAAAAAAAAAAAAATGCGGAGCCACTAATTATAAAATATAAGTTTTCTAATAATTTTGACTATAATATCCTTATAAGTTCCAAATCCAAAAAAATTAAATCGTATTTTGAAACGATTCTTTTTAAGGAATCGATCTGATAGCAACTTTGGATATGAAATTCAAAGACTTTGAATTGGAAAGGAAATTAGACTCTGAATCATATATTATATAACCTATAATTAACTTTTCGTCAAATTTCCAAATGTACAACTTTTACTTAATAAAACCCAATAAAGAAAAAGTTTCTTACAAATTATTGAAAAATGTTAGAATGCGAAACAAACATAATTTTCAGGAATGAGAAAGTTATGGAAAACAACATAAATTGGCAAAAACATGTTTTAAAGTTGGCGACTGATTTAAGTGAATATACTTATGTAATTTAATACAATTCATATCTTTCATATATATGACTGAGATCGATGCATGAAAAAGTTGATGGCCTTAATGATGGACATGATGCTGTTTCATTTTATTCAAATATTCTTACCAGGACAAAAGTTGTAGTAAAGGGCATTATAGATTGTTAGAATATGGAATCATGGGTTGAGAGTTCGCAGTATAACATGTCAAAAGTTTGCAACTTTTAAGTAGTACATTCTGATAGGATTTGTTAGTTGTCACACCTTCTTTAAGAATATATAGCTTCACTTTGCCATGTGACATTTGTGTACTATTTGCCCTTAAAGTAAAATGAAATATACACCAAATCTTGAGGGTGGTGCATTAAAGTTTATTTTAGTATAATCTCATAATTCAAATTTCATGTGTTTGTTTTTTCTTTCATAAAACGTTGAGCCGTTGGCATGATAACATAAGATAGATCTCAAATAGATTAAGTAAACTTTGTTCTTATGTATTAGACTAATCATATGCGACATACTTGATCTAAAAACATTGACGGAATTCGAGGTTGTTACAATACAAACAAGCCAATTGATCTATTCGACGACTTGAGAATTAGTAGAAAAGTTATTCCATTCAAGTTTGAGATTCTTGTACTAGAGAATCTTAACTATTCATATTTGAAGAAAATGTACGATATTACATTCAACATTTTTATACAGGTTGAAGAATTTATTGTTACTTTCATTGTGTTAATTTCATAGTACTCTATCATTTAGAGAAATTTTAAAGATATTCTTGTGCTTGAAGAAGCAAGACATTTTAAAGGGGTATTTGGTGAAGTTCCTTCTCTATTGATATGTAATTAATCCGTAGTTGCTATTCGAATTGAAATGGTCACGGGTTAAACCTCGCTTCTATGTATAATTTGCATACCACACAAAAATGTAAATAACACTAGAGTAACATGGATCACAATTCACAAACTTGATCTAAAGATGGTGGCTTCGAAAAAGAAAGAAGAAGAAAGCATAAGTTCTTTTAATTAAGAAGTCTTTTCACTAAAGTACTCATATTTTAATACTATAGTAAAACCTCCATATAATAGTATTCTCTTTACTAATAACCTTCTCATAGTAATAAAAATCACGATCCTAAATTAGAATAATTATAAATGATAAACTCAACATGCTATTTTTTTAAGGTTCATCCTTAAAAAATAACCTCAATATAATAATATTGCATAAGTTTCAAATATATTTATTCATCTATATAAAATATACATAACTACATAATTAAGTTATAAACTCAAGAGGATATAAAATAATTATCTAAAGTTGTTTATAACAATACACGACATGCATACTGTGATATCCCTAGTTTCCTTACAAGGTTAAAAAGATTAGTTAATTCTTTAGTTATAGACTAGAAGATTCACATTCCGAATCAAACTCTTTTAATTCTAATAGAAAAATTAAATAATTAGAGTACGAATTTTATCTCATGTTGAATAAGGATTTATAGATATAACACGTTAATTACGTATAGTAGAGGGCTTACATGTTAATAATTATGGTAAACATATTTTAACGGTTTCGGTTGAAGAGAATAAACAATATAGGTTATACCTTCCACTTTTTAAAGGAAAAATATCTATGATATAATATTAATAAAACTAAATAAAATAATAATATTTAAAGATTTTTTTCAAAAGCTTGGAAGATTGAGATAAGTCACTTTCCACGTGTTACTCACAACCCATGCATGTGGTGAGAAGTGTGATTAAGCACGGCTATAAGTAAGTGACTAAGTAAGTCTATTCCTATTATTATATAATTTAGATACTTCTTCATTGGGGTTATAAATAGAGGGGTTAGGTTGGTGATCGCTGTTTACACCAAATAATCCTGCAAAATTGCTAGAACTAGAATCAGTATAGCAACAGGTATCGAACACAGGGAACAGAGATCTTTAAACTTAAAAATCCTATCAATCGGAGGTTGGTTAGCAACCACGCAAGTTTGGGAATTATCTAACCTAAAGACAATGAAAATAAAGCAAGATTTAAACACGAAATTGATCTAATGCAAATAAAAGCAGGTCCAGCAAGATGATTCACACACACACACAATCGATCACTGACACTATTAATTAATTAATCCACTTAAATCAATTAGTTGTGGGCTACCGTAATTAAACTGACATAACCCCTATTCCCCTTTAAGTATTCGATAATCGCCATCGTGGGCATTGAAACAATTATACTCTAAACTAGATGCAACCTACGTTGGTGGGCAAGCAATAGATTTAACACCTAGTCAGCTTTAAGAACTAAGGGAACCCAATTTAGGAGTCTACTCGTATGGTGGGCATCTAATAGTCTCCTACCAAATTAATCCAATTGCCCTAAGACAATTTGCTACTTATTTAGCCTAATCCCATGAGAAACGATGGAAGTACTAAATTAGCAATGAATTAAATTAACTAGGGTGATCAAGTCTAAATTAATTAATTCAATTAATTAAACCTAGATTAATTCAGAACCCAAATGATTAATTTTAAGCCCTAGTCTCACGAATTTAAGGTGGTGTGTGTTTCACATCTCGCCGGCCCTAAAAGACTTAGACGCGCATACCGGCCGGACTGGACAGACAGACCGGTTTACTGGACAGAACACAAAATATGCTGAAAATCATGAAATAATTATGCACGAAAATTCAAACAATAATAAATAATCAGAATACCAATAGGAACGAAATTAAACCCAAGAAATTATGAGATCATAAATTAAAGTCTTCAAATCAATCCAACAGGAAAATTAAGCGGAAGCAATCCAAATACGGGAATGTAAAACGGAAGCAAGAACATGTTGTTTTCTCCAAATCAACTACAATCAACGAAATTAGAACTGAAATACGAACTCTAAAAATATGATGAATACTCCTTCGGACTCAGATCTCCCTTGGCTTTTGGATCTCTCTAGGTGTTCGGCTTCGGCGACTCTCGGTTTTGGAGGTGTTAATAAGATGATGATGATGGAATGATAATAAAATAATCAAGGTTTGTCCTCTCCTCCCTCATGCGTTGACGGACAGATAATGATGAAGAATGAATATCTTAATATCTCCCTCACGCTGGCTATCGAATCCAAAAAATATGGTATGGAATGATTATAATAATAATAATCAATCCTCCCCTTCGTGTAACTGCCGTGAGATATCAAAGAGGATCAAGATATGATTTCTCCCTTAATTATCTCCTTGGACGTGTGATATGGAAGATATGGAATTAATTAATTCCCTCTTCCGTTCCCTTCCTTCTCGGTGCCCTCAAATTATAAATATATACTCCTCTTAATCATCCTCAATTAGGATAATCAAATATAGAAGAAAATAAATTAATTTATTTTCTTTCTATACTTAAATTCCTTCTTGATTTCTTCCAAATTGAGTATATATTTCCTTAATCGTGCAACCGCCACATCAACGCCTCGTCAACGCCACATCATCAATTAACACTGCAAAACAAACACCAAAACAAATCCAAACGCCACAAAATATGCCAAAACAAACGGAATATGGAAGATTGAGATAAGTCACTTTCCACGTGTTACTCACAACCCATGCATGTGGTGAGAAGTGTGATTAAGCATGGCTATAAGTAAGTGACTAAGTAAGTCTATTCCTATTATTATATAATTTAGATACTTCTTCATTGGGGCTATAAATAGAGGGGTTAGGTTGATGTTTTCTGCAGACAGGTTTGTGTTTTTAGTATTTAGGCTAGGTTGATGTTTTCTGCAGATATGTTTGTGTTTTTAGTATTTATGTTAGATTGATGTTTTCTGCAGATAGGTTTGTGTTTTTAGTATTTAGGTTAGTATATAAGTCTTTTAAGTTCGGATTAATAAAATATGTGGTAGAATCAAACTTGTATACGTAAGTGAAGGGATGCACAAGTAAATATTTAGGAGAAGTCAAAAGGTAATTGTCTTGCCACGTGGTGTTATTGAGGAAAGGTATAACTTAATACCATGCAAAGCTATAAGTGATGATTCATGCAACCTACGTGGGTTAATTGTCTATAAATAGGAGATGAACCAGTTGAATTATTCCATAAAATTCGTACGTCCTCTTTGAGAATTCAGTAAACTAGATTTTGAAGAAACTAAGAAGAAGTTCTACGGAAAGAACAAAAGCACTTTGTGGATTAAAGCAATTCAATACAAAAGAACGAGGTGAGTTTTACTTTCTCAAAACTATTTTGAGTTATTAAGCTCTATGAAATGTTATGTTTATCCATGAAAATGTTTTTGTGCGTTCTACTTGTTTAATGCTCTGAATTAATCGATCGAGATTCTTGACTAGCCTAACACGCTAGTGAGAATTGTGTACACCATTGTTAGTAGTGCAATGGTTTGATTTCCATTGTGTGCTAACCAAGGGAGAGGACTTATGAGCTTCGGCTTTAAGTCTAACGGTTGGGATCTCTGGGTCAAGACCCGAGATCAGATGTTTATGGGACTCACTGGGTTGTAGCCCAAAGTCCGAAAGGAAGGAGGTATAGAGTAAGAGTAACAGTAGAACGTGACAGTGCGCACACAAGGATATAAAGGTTGGTATGATTGGGAGTGACTTTTGTTTCAAAACCTTCCAAGTCATACGATTTATGCATGGATAAACTATTTATAAAAATGTTTATGAATTGCTTCACCCACTGAGTACACTAGTGCTCAGCCCAAACTATTTTCAAAATGTTTTCAGGTTGGGCGGATGGTGGTGACGAGTAAAGCTGAGTCGAGGGTTACTGTTGTATATCTATATTATATATTGCTTCCGCTTAAATTTAAATACTTTTATTAAGAACTCTGAGGGGCTTATCTTGTGTATACTTACTTTGATGATTAATTGCTTAAAGACTCAATTTGAGTCGAGTCTTTGAATATAAAATTCTTGAGTACTGTTATCACCTTTGTTTTCACATGACTCATTATTGAAAGACTTGTTACACCATCTATCGGGCTTTCCGCTTGATTTATTCCAGATAATACAAACCTTATTTCTTTCCTGTTTCTTTTCTCCAACCCCCAGTCTCACCCTGATGATCGTATCCTTCTCCGAAAATCGGGGTGTGACAAAGTGGTATCAGAGCATAAGTTCTTGGCTCTGTGGCCTAAAGTTCATTGTTTTGAGTCTAGAATAATATCTCTAGACTTGTGAGTGTTTATAGTAACCCTCGCTTGCCGTCACACTGCCCTCAACAAAAAGGTATGCCTAAAATTATGCTTTTAGAACTGGTTATGATGGTGTGCGCGAATGGTGATTTGCTAAAGGCAATCACGAGATGAGAATGTTGTCGTGTTGGAAAAGTCCACTCGACTGAGGAATACGTTTTCATGATGAATTTCTTTGGGATCATGATCATGTTGAAAAGTATTATTATCAAGTTGGACAAGTCCACTTGACCATTGCATACGTTTATCGTTGTGTTCCTTTGAGCTCAAGTGATGAAATTTTGAGAGAAAGTATTTGATACAATGTTATGTTTCGTTATATTGAGAACTTTTATGCAGTATGACTTGAAATAAGTAAAGTGGCAGTGACGAAAAGTATAGTGATATTTTGTTATGGTGATGAAAGAGATATTTCGTTATGTTGGATTTTAAATCAATGCAACTAGAAAGATGATGAAATGGGAAAAGAAAATGATGAGATACGTAGTGATAGCATTGAAGAGGCACAAGTTGATAACTTTTATGGCTTCATAATGGGACACTTTACTATGATAATGGTTTAAGTACTCATGCTTAAACATAGAAGTTGTGCCTTCAATTTACTTAGATGCTCTCTTACGTGAGGGATTAGTTTCTTATATAACATTTCACAATAGACGGTTTCATTTGGTGCGCTACTGAAACGGGTAGGCGAACTCATACTTGACAATAATGTGAAGATTGCTTTCACGTTATGAACGTTATGAGGGTTTTGACGCATAATAATCAAATTTATAGGGCTCTACTTTGTCGATTAACGTAGGACTAAAGTAATTGTCACGGACCTTGAAGCACTTCGTTGTTTTATAGAAAGAGTATGTTCACAACGGAGAGCAAAAAATAATGACAAAATAAACGTTAATCTCGATTCTCGTTGTAGAGAATGTTAACCGATCCAAAGTTGGAGTATGTTATACCGGAGTAATCACAGACAATTGATAATGATTGAGATGCTATAGACGGTACACGTGCAGATAACGACGACCGATGTGTTTGATGAATTGCAAGAATTATGGGTGATATACTATCGTCTTCTAATTTTATACCCACGTATATTCTTTCCGAAGAGTTGATATAAAAGGACTTTCAACAACTAAGAGAGGATGATAGAAATAAGGATTTTTAGGGGTTGACATTAGATTTTTAATAGATAGTTATGATGATTTATTTTGGTTTATTTCATTTGACTTGTTCAGTAAGTTGTCAAGTTTTCCTTTTGACATGAATCTTACAAATATCTTGACAACAAAGTTGGGCCTTGCTTTTCCATAGCCTAGACTCGAATTGATAACCATATCATTTTATATACATTTTGAAATCCTTCTCAAAGGAGTCTTGTTGTGCTTAACAGTCGTCTATCAACATGTTCATCTTTATACTTGGTTATGTGTTGTTTGAATTCTCTTTTCAACAACGCATCTTGATATGCTTATCTTGAGTATGTAATACATTTTTCTTGAGAAGACGATCAGACTATTATTTTGGAATAATATCGTAGTATTTTGTTTCGGTATAAGATTGAAATATTTTTCTTTTAAGTCTAGACTAGAATATCTAGACTTTTAAAAGTTGGTCAACTATTTCTGGGTAATTTATACACCGCAATGTTACTTGTGTTTTCCAACTTTTGTAACAAGTTTTTGTCATGTTTGAGACTATGAGCTCATATAATCCTTGTTTTGGAATCATTGTCAACTTGGTTTTCAAACCTTTGACTCAGTTTCAATAAGAAAAGAAATCAATTTGAGTTTCACAATTCCATGATAAGATAGTAGTACCTGGTGTGCATATGAAAGTAATGATTGAACTGTTATATTAGGTTTTGTTGACCCTTATAACATAGCAGGATTATGGTGAAAAGATTGTGATTATCTTGTAATTAGAGACACACACTAGATGAGGTATGATGTGATTTCAACCTTTATAAGTTCACTCTGAGCACGTTTGAATGAATATGAATGAGAAAACTTATAAAGACTATAGAAGATAGAGAATTTAGCAAGTATTATCTCGTGTGGTTCGGTGATAGATTAAGATCTATCTTTTAAATGATGAGAATAGTTAACATGCCCGTAAAGCGCATCGCAAGAATAATCACGTGGAATGAAGTAAGAGGTGATATTACCAGAAGACATCTCATACCCTTGTTAATTGAGTACCTCAACAATGGAGATGACGAACGAACGCTCAAATGCATGATGTACTAACCTATGATTTAGTAACGTATTTATCAATGATCGAACTTCAACTTAAATTGACAGCTCTTCTACGACAGTATTTATGCAGATGTTATGTCCGATGACTTCGCCGAGCATGAGATTTAGATGGATATCTCAAGTGTTATTCCCTTACTGCTAAAAGATTGACCTCTACGTCGAGCAAGATGCAACTTTAAAGCATGACCTTTAGGCAATGATTTAATGATTGTACGAGTGGTACCTCTCTAATGATTCTTCAAGAGTACAAGCTCAGCTGGATTCAACTTTTGCGGACAACTCTAAGAACTTAGTATATTTGAGACGGTTAGATCAAGATCACACGATGTCGATGGTTGATGCGAAGATAAAGACATGAGTAACACCACCACCGTGTCACGTTATATTAATACATGTTGGAGTATGATGTTTTTAAGACACTCGATCACGAACGATGAAAAGAGAATCCGGCTAAGACTTGAAGTAGTAGATGCAAGATTATTTAAAAAGTATATGCCTATCTTGTTATTATATAGTTGGCCATTTATTTCTTATTGGACCATTCCACTTATTTTACTTCAACTAAACAGCTATGTCATTTTGGTACTATAATTGTCGGAATCCATTTCGATAGTTCATCCCAAGTGATCATTTTGTGTTTGTTTGAACTCCCTTGAAAGTATCATTTGATAAAATTGCGATTGCCAATATTATCCAATTCTCTTTGATTCCCTAATTTTGTTTTTAACTCTATAATGAGTTTTTCTCTATATTGGTTATATAGTGCAGTTTTCTGTCAAACTGACTGGGTGTATTAATATGGTCATGACTTTCTCTAGAGATATCTATCTCAAATCCAACCCAATTATCAGTTTAAAAATATATTATACATGTTCAGGCTCCCAATATTTCAGGAATTGTGGTTCTCGAAGTTGTCTATAGAAGTAGGAAGGTTTCCAAGAAATTGAAACTTACTCTCTATAGTCCTCTATATCCATCAAATATTGAATCTTTGAAGTCATTAAATATTTGATCTTACAGTGATTAGAAGTGAGATCATTTTAATTGATTTCATCTTGATTAAGATTGGGAATAACGTTTTCATTTTCTTGTTCCCCTCGAACTTAGAAGACGAACTTCACATTTCGTTTGTTCCATTCCTCCACTCTATTTCTCAGCCCTCAGTAATTGGTCATAGTTCATCTCGAAACTTGATCTCAGATGATTATTCCATATATCTATTTCTAACCTCGTTGAAATATTTGTTTGATTCATAAATTTATGAATAATATTCTTTTTCCCCTTTGACAGTATAGTCAGACTCATTTCATATTATATTTTCTTAAGATCCATCTTGTTACTTGGTCATCGATACTTATCGTTCCACCTATTCGTTTTAACCCCATTGAACATATCCTTTGATTGATGGAAGTATGAAACTTTTCTTTTGAAATATCTCTATTATGTAACCTGATTCTAATAAAGGTTACACAACATCCGTAAGAGCTAAATCTGCCCAAAGGAAGATAAGTATGAGTGGAAATAAGGAGATGAATTATTTTTAGAGAAGATAAGTTCTCGATCGATTAATGATGTTTGGACAACAACAAATAACCCTCTTATGGTTGAGAAAGGATTGTGTGTCAGAAATTAAAGGGCGAGACCAGAAGCTCGTAATACTTGATAACGGTCGACACAAGAGATACCACAACACATCATTGAGTAAACTAGAAGAGAATTTCCCTGCAGCGGCGTTTCAATCTAATGGCATGAATGTAACTTGGTTCCAGAGTAGCTGGTTTACTTTTATACAATGCGTGTTGATGGAAGCGAGGAGACTTCTTGCAAGGAAAGGCAGCGCATATCAGTCTGATTCTCCACATCTATATTGTAGAACACGCACGTAATTAGTAACTTCAATAACTATAATTTACGAGCATAGTTAGCAGACTCACAAAGCAATTCCTTGGTTGGAAGAGATGAAGTCTTTCATCGTATTAGACACTACACGAAAGACTAGATTATTGCAGCCCTACGAAATTCCTAAGAAAAGTTAAACGTATTGTTATAAGCTTTATCAGCAGAATGAAACACTGCTATGTGAGCCAAAGTCAGCTGATTGATAAAGTCCACGAGTTTCCTTCAATTCGAGTCACGTTCCGATTGGGTAGATTAGCATAATAGTACCTCAAGAAGATTTTAGAGTACGGGGCGTGTGGTTGTCAATCATCTCAGAATGTGATTCCAGATTCATCTCAAAATGCTAGAAGAGTTTATAAGAAACGATCAACGAGTAATTGAGTATTGGTTCAGTTCTCAATCCGTGAACTGTAGGGAAAGTTAGAAGGAAACTATTTCAAGTCATGGTAGATTTGGAAGTTACTTTTCTCCAAGTGGAATACATCTATTACAAAAGCAATAAAGACAATGATTACCGTGGCAGCTTATGAAAGTGTATATTTTCGAGAGATAAAGATACTAGATAATGGTTAGTCCAAGAAAATGCAGAAAATCTATGGCGATAGGGAGAATTATAGTGATGAGCGTGAAATGGTTTTATGATTAATTATTCATTATAAAGAGTGAGATGATCTAGCAAAATAAATTGAGTTCATAAGAAATTCTCAAATCACGGAGCAAGATAGATAAGGTTCTTAACAGATAGGTTGAGTAATATCTCTTCTCATATTAGTTAAAAGTGATCCAAAACTATTTCAATAGATGATCGAGAAATTTGATCACATCAAGCAACGAATTAAGGAGGCCCAAGATAGACAAAAATCTCATACTGATAATCGCCGAACTGAGTTAGAGTTTAATGTGGGCGATCATGTTTTTCTTAGAGTTTATCCTTCTAAAGGGATTGTACGTTTTGGCAAGAGGGGTAAATTGAATCCCAGATATATAGGACCATTTGAAATCCTAAGGAAAATAAGTCCAGTAGCCTATAGGTTAGCTTTGCCACCTAGTGTTAGGGGTGTATACAACGCTTTTCATGTTTCCCAGCTTAGAAAGTACGTGTTTGACCCAAAGCACGTTTTTAAATATGATGAAGTAGTTCTGAGTCCGAATTTAAGCTATGATGAAAGACCTGTTAAAATACTTGACCGCAAGGTTCAGATCTTGAGGAACAAGCAGATTCCTCTAGTAAAGGTTCTGTGGAATCACCATGGACAAGAAGAGGCTACGTGGGAACTAGAAGAAAATATCAAATCCCAATATCCCGAATTACCTTATGAAGGTATGTAAATTTCGAGGACGAAATTTTTTTAAGGAGGGGAGGATGTGATATCCCTAGTTTCCTTACAAGGTTTAAAAAGATTAGTTAATTCTTTAGTTATAGACTGGAAGATTCTCATTCCGAATCAAACTCTTTTAATTCTAATAGAAAAATTAAATAATTATAGTACGAATTTGATCTCATGTTGAATAAGGATTTATAGATATAACACGTTAATTATGTATAGTAGAGGGCTTACATGTTAATAATTATGGTAAACATATTTTAACGGTTTCGGTTGAAGAGAATAAACAATATAGGTTATACCTTCCACTTTTTAAAGGAAAAATATCTATGATATAATATTAATAAAACTAAATAAAATAATATTTAAAGATTTTTTTTAAAAGCTTGGAAGAGTGAGATAAGTCACTTTCCACGTGGTTACTCACAACCCATGCATGTGGTGGGAAGTGTGATTAAGCAAGGCTATAAGTAAGTGACTAAGTAAGTCTACCCCTATTATTATATAATTTAGATACTTCTTCTTTGGGGCTATAAATAGAGGGGTTAGGTTGACGTTTTCTGCAGACAGGTTTGTGTTTTTAGTATTTAGGTTAGGTTGATGTTTTCTGCAGATAGGTTTGTGTTTTTAGTATTTAGGTTAGATTGATGTTTTCTGCAGATAGGTTTGTATTTTTAGTATTTAGGTTAGTATATAAGTCTTTTTGATTCGGCTGAATAAAATATGTGGTAGAATCAAACTTGTATACGTAAGTGAAGAGATGCACAAGTAAATATTTAGGAGAAGTCAAAAGGTTATTGTCTTGCCACGTGGTGTTATTGAGGAAATGTATAGCTCAATACCATGCAAAGCTATAAGTGATGATTCATGCAACCTACGTGGGTTAATTGTCTATAAATAGGAGATGAACCAGATGAACTATTCCATAAAATTCGTACGTCCTCTTTGAGAATTCAGTAAAGTAGATTTTGAAGAAACTAAGAAGAAGTTCTACCGAAAGAACAAAAGCACCTTCTGGACTAAAGCAATTCAATACAGAAGAACGAGGTGAGTTTTACTTTCTCAAAACTATTTTAAGTTATTAAGCTCTATGAAATGTTATGTTTATTCATAAAAATGTTTTTGTGCGTTCTACTTGTTTAATGCTCTGAATTAATCGATCGAGATTCTTGACTAGCCTAACACGTTAGTGAGAATTGTGTACACCATTGTTAGTAGTGCAATGGGTTGATCTCCATTGTGTGCTAACCAAGGGAGAGGACCTATGGGCTTCGGCTTTAAGTCTAACGGTTGGGATCTCTGGGTCAAGACCCGAGATCAGATGTTTATGGGACTCACTGGGTTGTAGCCCAAAGTCCGAAAGGAAGGAGGTATAGAGTAAGAGTAACAGTAGAACGTGACAGTGCGCACACAAGGAGATAAAGGTTGGTATGATTGGGAGTGACTTTTGTTTCAAAACCTTCCAAGTCATACGATTTATGCATGGATAAACTATTTATAAAAATGTTTATGAATTGCTTCACCCACTGAGTACACTAGTGCTCAGCCCAAACTATTTTCAAAATATTTTCAGGTTGGGCGGATGGTGGTGACGAGTAAAGCTGAGTCGAGGGTTACTGTTGTATATCTATATTATATATTGCTTCCGCTTAAATTCAAATACTTTTATTAAGAACTCTGATGGGCTTATCTTGTGTATGGTTGTTGGGCCCTGTGATACTACTTTGATGATTAATTGCTTAAAAACTCAATTTGAGTCGAGTCTTTGAATATAAAATTCTTGAGTATTGTTATCACCTTTGTTTTCACATGACTCATTATTGAAAGACTTGTTACACCATCTATCGGGCTTTCCGCTTGATTTATTCCAGATAATACAAACCCTATTTCTTTCCCGCTTCTTTTCTCCAACCCCCAATCTCACCCTGATGATCGTGTCCTTCTCCGAAAATCGGGGCTTGACACATACATTTTTGTATAATTTCCTTATACATACATGAATGAACCTACTAGATTTAATACACATGCAATGTACGTGAATAATGTACGTATGTATGTTCTTTCCAAATTCATAAATAGTATACTCCCTCTGTCCCACAAATTTTGTAACATTGGGGTCTCGGCACGAATTTTAAGATAGTGGGTATAAAGATATAAAGTAGTGGGTGTAGATATATAAAGTAGTGGTGTAAATGTTAAAGTAGTGAGGTCCACATGTTTAAGTGATTGTGGTCTGCTCATTTTCTTTCTATTTTAGGTAATGTTGCAAGATTGGTGGGACAACCCGAAAATGATATGTTGCAAGATTGGTGGGACGGAGGGAGTATGACTTTTTAATTTGGTTAAAGTTGCATACTGACAAAAAACTTATGAAAAATCAAATCTGACAGGACAGACAATGTGACTTTTTAGTGATTAGTTGGAAGAATGATTTTTTCCATTAGAAAATTATGTAGTTCTTATCATTTGGAAATAACGAAGTTTGAGTTTAATCTAATTTTGCACGTGACTTTTGAACTTTGATAAAATATGTTTAAATTATATTATATGTTTACTGTTTAATAGAGAGTGTGAATATATGATTAATTAACATGAGTTAAATTATAAGATAGATCTAAAATATTTCTCTAAAATTTATCATTTACTGTAGGGTTGTGAACGAAACTAATCGACTTAAATATTATAATATTCTATTTGTATTCTTATTCGATATTATTGGAATTTAAAATATTAAACTTGATCCGTATTTGATACATTATTAATATTCAGGTTATTCGGTTCAATACGAATACTCGATTCTTCTATTCACAATTTAATAAATACTATTAAACAGATACTCCCTCCGTCCTTTTTTAATATGCCTTTTACATTTCTCACACATATGAAGAAGATATTTAATTGAGTTTAACTTTCATTTTCCACTAATACCAAGACAAAATATTATATTGGAATATGAGTAAATAAATAAAAGCTAGCTACATAAATTATTATTGAAAAAGTTGAATGAAATATTATAATGCACCAATAAGATTTGATTTGAAATTGTCCCACAAAAAATAAGGTATATTGTAGTTAGTAAAAACATTCAATACACACAATATACAGTCTAATAACCATATCAATTTGGGACAAACAAAAGAGCAAATAAGGCATATAAATTTGGGATAAATGGAGTAATAAAATTTAAATATATTTTTATTAAAGTTCGAAAGTCATGTCCAAAATTTGATAAAACTCAAACTTCGTGTATTTCTAGGTGATAATAACTATAAAATTTCCTACATTGGAAAATCTAGCTCTCAGGTAAATAAGTAGTAAAATGCCACATTGTCTGCCCCGTCAGATTCAATTCACTGGGTTTTTCATCTTTAGTAGTTATCTTTGGTTTTTTTATGAATTTGTAGTTTTCATTGTTGGCCAGCTATTTAGGGGGTAGGGATTTTCTATCCAGTACATGTCTGTTAGTCCCGAGTCAAACTTCAGGTGTGGGGGGGGGGTGAATACACTTGAAAACCTTTTTCTCAAACTAGAACGCGAACAGTCCGATTATCGGAGATTGTCTGCTGAATGAATTCAGTATACCCGACAAGCTGTTCTAGATCGCTTGGACAGAGTGACTGAAGATGCTGGCTGACTGATGTCGGAATTCAGATACGTTCAGTAAAGTTCAGTAGCGTGCAGAAAGTGTAGGCCCAATTTAGTTTGGTTTGAAAAGGTTTGTTTATAAAAGCTGTTTCAGTAGATTAGTGCAATCAGTTAAGCTTGATACTGAAACTCGGTTGAATGATTTTGTAAATGGTTTTTCAGTACGAACAATTAAATCAATGCAATAGTTATAAACACAGAGACTTTTAAAGTGGTTCGGATACGCAAGATCCTACGTCCACTGTCCTGAACAAGGCAGGAGACTATTTGATTATACTGAGTTAGTCTCAGTCGGTTTGTGCACTGGACAAACACATCCTTGTGATTATACTGAGCAAGTCTCAATTTATAGGGTCAAACAAAATATGTTTGGATGTATCTCCAACGATGAAGGAGTTCTTAACACTAAGAACAGTTCAATAAATTGAACTCCTTCGGTCTAAGCTACAGATAATACAGTTGAGCTTTGGTTAGAGGGAAAGGGAACAAGAAGGGCTTCTAGAGCGAAGAACAGTGAGGAATAATCTCTTTGGGTTCGTGTTCTTCACTTGGATGCTAGAGGCTTGAGTTCTACGAAAGCTTGTGTTCCCTTAGAGCAAGTTGAGTGCTTTTCACACTTGGATTGAGCTCTGAAGTTCGTCGCGTATAACTTGTGTTCTTGTTTGCTTGTTGCTCTGTTCGTATATCGTTGTTGTACTTCTTCAATTTGATTTTTCCTCTATTTATAGATGTGAGCTATGGATAGATCCGTTGGAGACGAACTATCTACATGTTACTCTATTGGTAGCTAACGGCTCTTTTTGAATTTCCGCATAGTCCACTGGTGATCGCTGTATTGCACCAAATAATCCTGCAAAACTTTAGAATTAATTCAGTATAGTCTACAGGGTATCGAACATAGGGAACGGAGGACTAGACACATTATTTTTCTACTTATTTTAAGTTTGGTTAGCAACCACGCAAGTTTTGGGATTTTATCTAAGCTAAGAAATTGTAAAAACTGAAAACTGAAATAAAATTGTTTTAACTAGGCAGTTGAGAGATAGGTCCATCAGAATATTCAGCACACACGTAATTCCAATCATCGGCACTTAATGTTAATTAATTTCATGAATCTACTAGTTATAGATTGTCGTAATTAAACTGACACAACCCTCACTCCCACTTACTTACTCGGTAGCCGCCATGTTGGGCATCGAAACGACTACTTCCCTAATCTAGCTACAACCTACGTTGTTGGGTAATCAATAGATTTAATAGCTAGATAGCTTTATCGATCTAAGGGAGCCTAGTATAGAAGCCTACTCGTATGTTGGGCATCTAATAGTCTCCTACCGGTTTAATCCAATTATTCTTACAAATAATTTCGCTACTTACCTAGCCTTATTCCATGAGAAACTATGGAAGTACTAAGTTAGCTACAGATTACGCAACCTAGGGTGATCAAGCCTAAATTACTAGCCAGATTAACTAATTCAGAATTAATCCGAAACCCTTTTAATTAATTATTAGCACCTAAGCCTCATGTACTTTTCACGTGTGTGTTTTACATTCTGTCGGACCACAAAAAGTTTTAGCTACTCATGAAAACCCTGACTGCGCAGATAAGATACTTTGCAGAATATAAATATAATCATTCGTAACTCTAATTCTAGAATGCACGGATATTAAAAATAGAACAGTAGACACGAGCGAAACCTTAAAACGAAACACGAACTGCAATTAAAGAAATAGGAACAACACTAAGGAACGAGAGTACCAAATTCAAGTCTTCGATCTCTCAAACGAACGAAAATTTAGACCTAAACGATTCTGGAATTCGAACATCAATCAACTAAAATAAATGTGTTTGTTTTTCCTATCTACTTCTCGAATTGCAATGGAACGGAATGGAAACTTCTTCTCCTCGGCGACGGTGGAATCGGAAACGGCGGCGGCGGTGGTGATGTGATTTCGGGATTGAGATGGGTCGGAAATGAGAAGGATACGTGTATGAGGAGGTGTAGATTTCGTGCCTCCCTTCCCTTTTTATATGGCTGCTCCTTGATCTAGATAAACTAGGGTTCCTTTTTGGATAAGGAAAGGATTCTTAAGATAAGGAAAATATTTTATCCTTCCTTATATATCCGTTCTCTTCCCTTCTCTTCTATTTCTGGTCAAACTCGTTCGTAATCACGTCATTCCAGCTAGAAAACACGTTGCCACGTCACATGCCAAATCAGCCTAAATTCCTGCATAACTGCCAACAAAAGCGTCTCGCCTGCACAGTTAAGAGACTTTTCGGACATAAATAATTAGGTACGAAAACGACCATCATCCACTAACTTTTTCAGAAAAGTGGTTGACTTGCAGCTTTTATCAGATACTTTTCCAACTGGCTGCTTGTCATTGGTCGAGGTACAGAAAGTAGTTGAGACATGTTCAGACTTCAAGGCTTACTAAAGCTGACTTCTCTTATGTGCTACCTCGGACAACTCTACTGATTTATTCTCTGAAGTCCATTGTCAGTTAAAGTAACTAACTGACCGTTGCTGAGTCTGACCCAAGGTTCAGTAGTATACTCCTGCTAAGTTCAACTCTACTGAAGGTCAAGACTCTGAGTTAAGTAAACTGCTCCTGCTGAGTCCAGTTCTACTGACTCCTGAACATGTTTCAGTATGATTCTCCTGCTGAGTCCAACACTACTGAATCTTCACTCCATGGCACTGCGACGGATATTCTACTGAAGGACAACAGGCATAACTACTGAGCCGCTACCATACTGAAGTCTAGTCTACTAAGTCCAAAACACTCAAAGACAAAGGTATTAACTTTTATAAATGTATGGTTCACCAATCAACAAATGATTTTGGGATCAACCAAATCACTAATCACTAAGCAACTGATCTACTGTTGAATCATCTCCCAAACAATCCCACCACTAAGGTGAGGACATGTGTTATAACACATGTTCTCACCTTAATAGTGAAACATATAGTGATAATATGTAATGGGATAGAAGACCCTTACTCCTATTTAGGCCTTATCTTGTTATTAGTATGGTTCACTTGTATCATTGAGGAAAAATCACTTTATGATGTAGACATTTTTTATGATGTAGACAGATATTCTCTCTTTTCGATGTTAGGGGAATAACCACTATTTCTTCCATTCTAATTTTTATATTATTTTTACAAATTACTCCATGTGTCCTATAATTGTTGCTTCATTTTTTTTTTTTGGTTTGATCGACAATTGTTGTTTCATTCGAAAAAATAGTATATCATTACAAATATTTTACTTAAGGGTCTCACATCTTTATATACAACCTCACATCTTTACTCACAACCAAGAACTTTTTTTACAAATCTTATTGAAAAGTTTTGAAGCAAAATTGTGGGATGAGAGTATAATTTAGTTGAAATTTGTAAAACCCACGACGTAAGTGAAATTTTGGATGGAAAAAGCAATAGTCCTCTCTAACAACAAATTTCGGCTTAGAAGTTAAAAGAGTTATAGTAAACTGTTGATTCTGATTCATAAAAAATTCTATGGATTCGATTCCATGTGCAGCCTTCCTTGTTTTTCTTGCTCACTCCATCCTTGTTTTTCCTTGTGCTTTCGGATTTAATTTTGTAATGTACGTATCTTTTTATCTAAAGAGTTTTTCTATTTATAGAAATAAGTATTCGAAGGATTTGAAATATACATTATAAAGAAAATTATAAGAATATAATATTCTTTTTATGCGATGACAAAATATGCTATCCTAATTCGTAATATAAAATTCGTTCAAGTACAATCGACTGTATATTTTTTGTATATAGCACCGGAAAAAAGTTAGTCGGAAGAAACAAGAAAATCAATAAATTCAGTATACCATCATCTAAAGTAGACTATTACTATTGATGATGAATAATATGAATAAGTCCATTAAATCCCAAAGAACCTTATCATACCTGCAAACAGTAAAAGAAAGAAAATATATCTAATTTCTTGAAAATAAATGTCGTTTGTCGCCTTCTCTAATTGGTCTGGTTTTCTTTTTCTTAGAAAAGAAAGGGCAAATAGATAATAATAGAAAGTGTTTCTTAATATATATTTGCACTTACTTTTTTATTTCTTCTATACATGAGATAATATGTAAAAGCAAAAGTAAAAAAGTAACACATTTAATTTTTTTTTCTTTATTGTATGTCTCGAGGGTAAGCCGGCGGGGGTTATTTAATGCACTATATTTTATGAATAAAGGTTATTTCATTACATACTTTAAAAAAAAAACAAAAAGTTCTAATAGGATAGTTATCATGGACGTACGTACGTGTAGCTAAAGAAAGGCAAGTGCTTATCCCTTGATTTTTGTTTTTTAAATTTTTTTTAATTAAATTTAGTTTGTATATCTTAATAATTCTATTAAATTATATAATATCTTATATTCTAATATGTTTATATAGTAAAATTTCACAATAAATTTGCATTATATTTGATTCAATTAAGTTTTTTTGACAATTAAATGAATTGCGTCTTATAAATTTTTTTATATATATAGCGTGTCCTTTTCAAATATTAACTCTAAAGTCCATATTAAAAAAATATAAGCTCTTACCAAATTTTAGGTAATACTCTATTTTCTTTATATATATTTATATATGTATTTACCATTACATTTTCGTTTTAGTTTTCATTTTTTCAGCCAAAAGTAAAATTTATGTAATTTCAATCATACTAATGCAGTTGGTTTTATCATTTTTTACAATTATTTAGTTGTTAGTTTGATATTTATACGTAAAGTTATATAACTTTTTTTTTTAGATTTCATTTTTTGGTACAAATTCATAGCTTTTATAGATACAATGAAAACATGAATTTTTGCCTTCCCTTACCGAAAATCCTGCATGCGTCCCTGGTAGTTATTATATTCATATTAAGACATGTTCCTTATTTCTTAAAAATTCATTTTTGGTTAAAAAGATAAAACTACAAAGCAACGAATATAACTATATTTATTTGTTACATAAAATTTGGGAAGTATTTATACAAAATTAAGGGAATAGGATCTGATGTTGGATTTTTTTTTTGTTGTCAAATTATTGTTTAAATTTATGCCACTAAAAGAATAACTACATACGAAAATGAATTATTTTAAATACTTTAGAAATATTATTTTGACCAATCATTATAAATAAGTGTCCATTAATTTTCTTAATCTATGTATAAAAGTAATAATCTCGCTAAGATAATAATTTCTTCCGGTACCGATATGGGTCAATGCACTAAAATAATGTTCGATAAAATAATAACCTCGTTAAATGAATATTTTTTCTCGATCCCAAAGTTATTACTTTATCGAGGTTTAACTGTAACAAATAAAAATAAAAGAAATATATGTATTTATATTTGATGGGGGAATTTAGAGCCAAAAAATATAAACAAATAAAGTGAGGGCAGTTGAGCATGCACGCACTCGAACTACGAAATGATGGATGACTCCTAGTCCGAGGAGGATTGCGGAGTGGCTGAATAGACGTATTACCAAAAGATAAAATTGCATCCCAAACGTCAATCTTTTTCATAAACGAGACAAAACACAAATGCAATTTACGATGTCTCTTAGAGTAATTTCACTTTTGCATAATTATTTGCACGGTCATATAAAAGAGAAATTATTCTAGACTAGCTATATTACACCGATCCACCTAAAAAATGTTGGTATATTTTGGATCTATAATAAGCTGAATTTATTATTCTAAGGTGTGAAATTAATTTTGGGATGAGGCCATGAGGGGATGAAATACTAAATTTTGAGGGGTTTGATTGCAGTCGGACGTAACCCTACATTAACAACCCAAGCTAAATTGGACCATAATCCAATGGTGTGTGGTGGCGCTTAGAATCCCGGAATTTTTTCAAGCTTTCCCTTGATTTTTGGAAAAGAATATTTTTTTCCATACGAAATTACAGTTTTATCCTTATGTGCATCCAAAATTTCAGATTATGTCCTCCAAGATAAGAAACGCCGCTCATAAGAACTGGCGTTGAAAATTCTAAATTTTTCTCGAATTTCCAGTATATGTTTGGAAAATATATTTTTGCACCCCTCTATTCTACTCCCTATATTGTCTCATAATTTTTTGACATAGAATTTAAGAAGAGTTGTTGATTGTGTGTAGACATATGAATTATTGATAAATTCTAGTTTACACAATCTTAACTTTTAAGAAAATGGAAACAAAATTATTGAGGTAACGTATGTCATCCCAAACGTCGCTGTTGCGAGGTGCAGGGGAATATCTATCTGCCTCAGTCAGTGTGTGAGATTATATATATATGCATCTACGTACAAATGTGTGTGTCGCCCACTAAGGTGTGTTAGGTCGGCCAATAGGCAGACAATTCTAGTGGGATTCATCTCTCACCTCCATCTTCCTTTCCCGCATACCATACACGCGCACGCCACATCCGCACCGTATATTCTTATTCTAATTATTAATAAATTAATTCCGCACGAATATATTTACAAAATTTTATATGTGTGTAAATAATACTGCATCCTTAAATAAAGTATGATTTTTTACTCACTATTCACTCCATAACCCTTATACTATCTCTCTAAAAGTCTCTTTCACACAATTTCCCTCTAAAACTTAGAACTTTATTATTCTTAACTTTTTTATTTATAAATTATTTCTTCATTTACGATATAAAAAAATCAATTATCTTAATTATATTTTAATAAAATTCGGATGAATTATCATAAATTCCTACCAGCCATCACTTGAAAATTCTATTTATTTCTTAATACAATAAGGATGAATAAAATAAACACCTAAACAAATAAAAAAAATAAAGACAGATATTTAATTTGGTCCTGAAAATTAACTACACTTAATACATATTTTCAAAATGTGTTATATTTATCTGACTATATTCTAGTTTTTAAAAATAGATACCAAATGATAATACAGACACTTGAGTTAAATAAAAATGATAATTCGAAGTCTTGAATCAAATAAATTATAAAGAGAGATAATTCCAAAAATATTACTAATAAATGGGAACCAAAAAATACCTTGTTCCTAGATAAGATCTGACTCTCTGCTACTAAACAAATCTCCAATAATATATTATTAATAAATACTAATAACTCATATTTGGCTTGTTTCCTTTGTGAAGATAAAATAAAAAAATGGATAGTTGCGTAATTGAGTTATAATGGGTAGTTGTGTGTTAAAATGGTGTTATTAACTTATTTTCTTCCATTAAAATCTATAAATTATTTTATTTTTGAAAGCAAACCAGCAATAATAGGACAGTTCGAAAAAAAAAAAAAAAAAAACAGACCAACATAATGAGACAAAGATAATAGTACATATTATATGTCATTATAGTAGTTAAAATTGGTCCAAAATGACCGGACCCAATGGGTAAACCCTACTTTAACTTTAGGCTAAACTGAGCTTGGGATTTTAACATCTTGAAAAATCCAGTCTAATTAACACGACTCGACAGCCCGACAGACTGATTAAGCTTTTGGCAAAAAAAGCCCATAAACTGTTGGGCTAAACCCGCTCTTACTATATTGTTTTAAAAAATTATGATATTTAAAATCTTATATATATATATATATATATATATATATATATATATATGGCATAATGGCAAATGGTTTTACTACAAAAAAAAATGTTCGAGCGTTAATTTCACAATAAATTCATTTATTAATTTTACATTATTTAATTGATAATTATTATTTTTAATTTTTCAATATATATATATATATATAGAATTAAATTTGTGGGTCAATTTCATCCAATAGTTGGGTAGCCCATGAAAGATTGAGGGGGTGTTTGGTTCATGGGTATCCTACCCTATTATGGGTATCACTCGGGTTTGATATTCATATATCGTGTTTGGTACGTGGGTATCGATACCTTACTATGAGTATTGAACCCATATGGGAATGATTTTTTTGAAACCTAAGTGATAGGTGGGTATGAGTTTTGATACCCATATGGGTATCAAAATTATATTTTATGTATTATTTTTTAAAATTGAAATTTATTTTTATAATATTATTTAAAAATAATAATGATATAAATATATATTTTCAATTTTATAAATAACAAGTATCATTAGTTAGAAATATTTGAGCATGAATATAAAAATATTTTTATAAAAATATATACACTTATGTTTGAAATATATAACTTTATAAAAACATAACTTTATAATTATTAAATAAAACTTAATAATAAAATTTATCAAATAATAAACAATATTATTTAAAAATATTTAAACATAATTTATCAAAATGTTTTTAATTTAATAAAAAGTAAATACACTAATCTCATAAAAATATATAATAACATAATAATATTAAATAAAATATATAAATAATTTATAAAATGTTTTTAATTTTTATTAAAATAAATATTCAATAATCATAAAAATATGTAGAAAGTATCTTTACAATTATTTTTTAAAATATTAGATTATTTTTTGTAAATAATCAAATAAAAGATAATGTACTTTTTATTAAAATATTCCTGTATTAAATTTCACAAAATAAAAAAAAAACATGACTCATGTTATTATTATTTATCACGTTAGAATATTTACAAAATTATCATAATTTTTTTATATAAAATTATTCATTCTCATTGAAGCCTAAGTACAACCAAACATCATATTTGGTTATCATACCCATTCACTAGCAAATGCCAAACACCATTAAAAAGATTTCTCATACTCATACCCAATCACCCTACTATCATACCCATTATCATTGTCATTCCCGAATTCTTACCAAAAGGCTCCTGAATTGTATTTTTAGAAATCCAATTAGCTTTTAGATGAAACGACCCGACTTGAAGTAATGAGATAGTCCGTGGGCTGAGCCGGTTTGCCCGGCCGCCCAAAAACTTTAACGTTTCTAGTGTCACAACTAACAACGAAAGGAAATTCATTATGTAATTTTGAATTACTCACACAGTATAAAGTGTCTTATTTTCCTTTTTTGATAGTCTTATAAAAAGTGTCTTATTTCTAAAAAAATAAAAAATGTGTGAATCAAAATTAACAACTCAAAAATCAAACAATATACACTATACAATACAAATTTCTTAATTTCCGTGCCCCATAAAAAGGATATACTTTCTATGGGACGGAGGGAGTAATTATTTTCTAATGAAACTACGTACGATATCAAAATACAACTATATGTACTTTATCATGGTCTATATTAAGAACAACCTGCAATTAATATGCTTACGTGAACAAATAACATTTAATTGATTATCTTGATTTAATTAAATAATAGATTTATAATCTCACAATATGTAACCGGGAATATATCTAATCTTCCACTCATTAATTAAGCACAGAACGATTAGTTTACATGCCTGAAATCCAATCAAGTGCAAGTAAAATGAGAACGATATTTTTATGTGGAAAATTCTTCAAATCAAGGGTCAAAACCACGGGACTAGCCCATAAATAATTGTACCATGTAAATCACAATTACACAAGTAGGGTAATCACTACACCAATGTTCACCAAAGAATCAATAGTAGCATAAGAAATAATATTGTGAAATAAACTTAGAAGAGAGGAATCGACTTTCGCAGGAATCTCTGAAGAAGATTTAAAAGAATCTAAACATGTCGCATTAAAGATCTTACATAATTAATTCATCCAAGTTCAAATAGTTGCCCAAATATCCAACCCCCCACTCTTTTTCTCTTTGGGCAAAGAAAACATTTAAGGTTATGATCAGGTTCAAGATGTAAGTCATACGTATTCAGCTTTTAATATTCTTAACATAAATAAAAACCCAAACAATTAGTGATTGTTGTCAAATCCAAGCAGATAGAACAATTTCATTAAAAATCTTAGGGCAAATTATATTGGAATATATTTTGGGATATGAATATATTTTGGGCGTAATCTTTGGGATTTCTTGAGATATACTTTCGTAATATTTGTTTGTAATATCTTTTCCTTTTCTTTCTTCTTGTATATATAGGCATGTATTGTATGGTTTCATCACTCGGGAAAAATAATACAAAATGACTTTCTACTCACTCTCATTTGTTCATCGTTTGTTTAAGAATTTGTCATGGTATCAGAGCATTGAGCTCGTATCGTGGATAACACAGTCGTGAGAGTTCATGGCTGCCGGCGAAGATGATACTAGATCCACAATAAAAAAGGTGGACATGACATACTACCTTGGCTCGAGCGACGGACCAGGGCAAATCATCACACCCATTCAACTTCGTGGCGAGAAACTACGATGAGTGGGCGAGGACGATCCGAATTTCACTTAAAGCCAAGCGAAAATTCGGGTTTATTGAAGGCACCATCACGAAACCAAAAGCGTAGGATCAATTGGAAGACTGGATAGCTGTGCAGTCCATGCTCGTGTCATGGCCAGGGGCGGACCCACCCCATGGGCTGGGGTGGGCTGGTAATTCTTTTTTTCCTTTTTTACTAATAGTAATTTTAGATTTTTTTTAAAAATATAGGTTAAAAATATTAGCCACCCCAAGGTATTTCTTCCGATCCATGTTCAGCCCAAGGTTTTTTTTTTGGGCTGGATCCGCCCCTGGTCATGGCTGGCTAACACTATTAAGCAGTCGATTCGATCTACTCTCAGGGAATATGACGGTGCTCGCTTGTTGTGGAATAATTTGAAGAATCGCTATTGTGTGGGGAATGATACGAGAATTTGCCAATTAAAATCTTCTTTAGGTGAATGCAAACAAGGTACGTCCGAGACTGTTTCTTTGTATTTCGGACGTTTGTAAAAAATATGGGATGAACTACATACTTATGCGAAGCAGCCCAAGTGTAGTTGTGGGGGTTGTAAGTGTAATATTGCAAAGCAAGTTGAAGATTTAAAAGCGGAGGACTACTTGCATCATTTCTTAATTGGACTTGATACGACTTATGCATCTACTTGCACTAATCTTCTTGGTCAAGATCATTTGCCATCGTTGGATCGAGCCTATCAGCAGGTTATGCAGGCTGAACGCTTGAGGGTTGCAGACACGGGGTGAAAGACTAAAGAGATAATGTGGTGGCCTTTGCAGTTCAGCCGGATACTCGTGCCAAACCGCGAACTGTGAGCAGCACAGAAAAATTCCGTAACCATTGTAATCATGAGGGACATGACGAGTCCGCTTGTTTTCAACTTCACGGGTTTCCGAATGGTGGGGAGATATGTCAAAAGGGAGCCGTGGAACTGGACGTGGAGGTGGAGGACGTGTAGGCCGTCGATGAGGACACTCAGGAAGGGGTGGTCGATCTGGTTATCATACTGTTCGTGCAAATAATGTCGTTGCTAGCACGTTTGCTGGAAATGGTAACAGATTAGTAGAGCAGACCGATGCTACTGCGGGTCTTGCTGGTATATCTGCTACACAAATTTAGCAACTTCTTGCTGCGTTAACTCAATCTAAATCTCAAGCTCATGAACGTTTATATGGTAAGAGATACAGTTGGATAATTGATACCAGAGCTTCTAATCATGTTATTTGTGATGTATCTTTTATGATTAATAAGCATCATGTTCTGTGATGCCTAGTTGAATTGCCGAATGGTTCAGTAGTTGGGACTGAGCTTGAACGTGATGTTGCGTTACCCGGAGGATTGATCTTTAAAAACGTGTTGTGTGTACCACGTTTGTCGTGCAACTTGATATCCGTAACCTAGCTAATTGATGATACAAGTTGCGTGTTACAGTTTGCTAAATATATTTGTGTTATACATGACCTACTAACGAGGAAGGTGAGTGGAGCGGGTGAGAGAATGGATGGACTTTATTTTTTCCATGGTGTTCCGCAGGTGAAACTTCACAGCGTAGATGGCAGAGGATCGCTTGAGTTGTGGCACCAACGTATGGGACATGCCTCGGAGAAAGTATTGAAGATGCTTCCTAGCATTAGTGGGTTACGTCGTAAGAATTCTACTGCTTGTGACGTGTATCATCGTGCCAAGCATTATAAATCCAGTTTTTCTGTTAGCTTGAGTCGAGCTAGTCGTGTTTTTGAACTCATTCATATAGATTTGTGGGGTCCGTACAAACAATCTTCGTCGCTACACATTTTTTAACCATTCTGGACGATTTTTCTCGTGGTGTTTGGGTTTATTTATTACAAAATAAATTAGATGTGAAATCTGTCTTCCTTGAATTTGTGGCTATGGTGGCAAAACAATTTGAAAAGGTGATCAAACGGGTGCGTAGTGATAATGGAACGGAATTCAAGTGTGTGTTTGAATATTTTCGTGAACATGGCATGTTGTTTGAATCATCGTGTGTAGGGACGCCACAACAGAATGAGAGGGTTGAGCGAAAACACCGACATATTTTAAATGTGGCACATCTTATAAATCGAACACCATCTCGTATTCTTGAGGTAAAAATACCGCATGAATTGCTTTTTGGTAAACTTCCTAATTATTCCACCTTGCGCGTTTTTGGTGCTTATGTTATGCACATAATCACCGACATCACAATGATAAATTTTCTAGTCGAAGTCGAAAATGTGTTTTTGTCGGCTATCCATTTGAAAAGAAAGGTTGGAAAATGTATGACTTGGAAACCGATGATTACTTTGTTTCTCGTGATGTAAGATTTTTTGAGTGTGAATTCCCCTTTAGACAACCCGATCCTCTTGTTGAACAACCCACTTCCATGGATAATTTGGGTGCTAGTAACTTCCATGATGATGGTGGATGGGGTAGTGAGGATGAAGATTATAAAATTATTGGTGACAACCCACCAACTACCTCAAACGAATGCATTTCAAGGAGTTGGGGTCTTCTTCTTCACCCATAGTCAACACTATGAATGAGCCAATTGATGAGTCAACATCTAGTGTTATGGTTGAATCAGAGGATCTTGGTCGTGGGAAACGTCAAAAAATCCCGAATCGGCGTTACCAAGATTTTATCACTCACACCGTACGACAATTACGTCCATCTCTCTCACCACCTTCGATATCGCTCTCCTCAGGTACTCCCTATCCTATAACACAGTTTGTAACTTGTGAATGATTCTCGAACTCTCATAGAAATTTCATTGATGCCATAACATTAGGGCTTGAGCCCAAGAGTTTTAAAGAAGCATTGCAAGATTCTGGATGGCGTGAAGCCATGAATAAAGAAATTCGTGCTCTTGAGGACAACGAGACATGGGAGAATCACCAATGAAGACATGAATAAAAAAGGCTCTTGACTTGAATTAAAATGACTTGGAAATTCGTGCTCTTGAGGACAACGAGACATGAATAAAAAAGGCACTTGACAACCAATGGATCTACAAGATCAAATACAAATCAGATGGTAGTCTTGAACGACTTAAGGCACGACTTGTAATACTTGGAAATCACCAAGAAGAGGGCATTGATTACAATGAAATATTTGCACCCGTAGCCAAAATGGTGAAAGTTCGGACTTTCCTCTCGGTGGCTGCGTCCAAAAATTAGGAGGTTCATCAGATGGACGTGTACAATGCGTTTCTTCACGACGATTTGACGGAGGAAGTATATATGAAAGTTCCTCCGGGTTTTAAGACTGACGATCCCTCAAAAGTTTGCCGTTTAAAGAAGTCATTATATGGTTTAAAACAAGTGCCACGTTGTTGGTTTGCCAAGCTTTCAAATTCATTGAAGGAATATGGCTTTGTTTAGACTCTCTTGGACTACTCGTTGTTTGTTTATCACAAGGGTACTGTTCAACTTTCCCTCCTTGTTTACGTAGATGATATGATAATTGCAGGTAATCATAAGGATGAGATGGCTCGCTTTAAAACTTATCTAGGCCACTGCTTCCATATGAAAGACTTGGGGATTTTGAAATACTTCTTGGGATTGGAAGTGGCTCGAAGCCGTGAAGGTTTTTCGCTATGTCAGCGAAAGTATGCTTTAGAGATTATCTCAGAAGCTGGTCTTTTGGGAGCCAAACCAACGAATTTTCCAATAGATCAACACCATAATTTGGCTCTTGCAACTAGTGAGTTACTTGCGGATCCAACCTCGTATCGGAGATTGGTTGGCCGATTGATTTATCTCTCCGTTACGCGTCCGGATCTCGCCTATTCTGTTCATGTGTTGTCTCAGTTTATGCAACAGCCGCGTACCGAACATTGGACAGCAGCACTTCGTGTGGTTAGGTATCTAAAGAAGAGCCCTGGTCAAGGTATTTTCATTCGATGTAGTGACGTTTTGAATCTTGAAGGGTGGTGCGACTCTGATTGGGCTAGTTTCCCTCTTACTCGGTGTTCCGTGACTGGTTGGTTTGTCACTCTTGGTGGTTTGCCTATATCGTAGAAGACAAAGAAACAATACACGATGTCCCGCTTGTCAGCTGAAGCAGAATACCGCGCCATAGCTGCCGTGGTGTGTGAGTTAAAATGGCTAAAACAACTTCTGTCTGAATTGAGTATTTCCCATGCCTCAGGGATGCGACTTTATTGTGATAGTCAATCGGCGTTGCATATAGCACAAAATCCTGTGTTTCATGAAAGAACGAAGAATATTGAAGCCGATTGTCATTTTGTGCGTGATGCCGTGACAGATGGTTTAATATGTCAGTCGTATGTGCTGACATCAACACAATTAACCGATATCTTCACCAAAGCTCTTGGTCGAAGTTCTTTTGAAGCCTTGTTGTGCAAGTTGGGCATTCGAGATCTACACGCTCCCACTTGAGGGGGGTATTGGAAAATATTTTGAAATATGAATATATTTTGGACGTAATCTTTGAGATTTCTTGAGATATACTTCCGTAATATTTTTTTGTAATATCTTTTCCTTTTAGGATCTTCTTTCTTCTTGTATATATAGGCATGCATTGTATGGTTTTATCACTCAAAATAATACAAAAGGACTTTCTACTCACTCTCATTTGTTCATCATTTATTTAAGAATTTGACAAATTATAAAAGATTCTATCGATTACAATTTCAGACTAACAACACAAACTCAAATTACATCGGCTCAGGTTTGATTTGATCTGGTGCAGCCTCTCGTACTCCTCCTGTGTCATAGTTTTCGCCTTGAGAGCCTTTATATCAACATTGAAACGAACTTCAAAGATATCACTGGATTTTAGATATCATAGTTTCCTCAATCTTGGCAGCTACTTGTGGTATCTTCCAATATAGCCTGTTGGAATTCAACTTCAATTTTCTCAACGTCGACCTTGAATTCAGAATTCTTGAGCATTAATGGCTTCTTGATGTATGAGCTGGTGTACACAAGACCGTTTTCTTTGCAGAGTTGACCAGGTTCTTGATCTAGACGTATAATTTGAAGTATCTGTTCCTGAGATACTCAATGAAAATCTCGTCCTTGTTCCAGATATTAGAATCGATTCCCCAGACATGCCAAAAATACGTCATCTTTATAAACTCGATCTTGGCCTGCTCCTAATCATAACTCAGCTCCACGGAACCCACTTATCAGCCCTCGGGTGTAGTCGATCGTTTTCATCTTGAATCTTCGACTTCTTTTCTTCGGCAAAAGATTTAATGATTCTTTTCTTCTTTAGAGCATTGTCGCCTTTCTTGTAATCCCTATGCAACTTTTCCCGTAAGGCAAGCAGTCTCTCGTCATCAGCCATGTTCCTGTCAGCCTGTCTTTTCATCGACTCCATCATCCTTTTCTTCCTGAATTCAGCCTCATTATCTAGTGATTCTTGAGCAGGATGAAGAATGTATGCTAGCGTTTTCAAAATCCCTTCAACTACTTTTGTTCTCTGTTCTGGTGTGGATGGTGAAACCGTGAACCTCAATCTTTTCTTCCTCCTGGCTTCGGCCTTGTCGAATTGTTTAGCAAGCTGAACAACTTTAATTCTATCCAGATCCAGCCTAATCTACTCAAGTTTGTCGTCTTACTTCTTCTTAATCTCATCTTCTTGTTCTTTCTATAGGCGTTCAGCCTCTTTCTGACTCAACTCTACCTCTTCTTTCCTTTGACACTCATCCATCTCAATCTGAAGATTATCAGGGAGTGCGGACATTTTTGAGGCAAGCTGGAATTCCTAGTTTTCAGCTTCAAACTTCTCTTTCTTCTCCTTCTCTTCTTTCTCAACCTTTTCCTCCTCCGACATACCATCTGATTTATAACATCAACAATTTTAGCTTCAATCCCACTTACGTCTAGATCATTAGTCTTTACTCCCTCTTCAGCCTGTATAGCAACAGGTTGTTCCCCCTCAATCATAACTTCATCTTCAACATGGGTTTCAACTTGAGTCTGTCTAATAGTTTCCTTTACCTCTTGGACGTTTTTGGCATAATCAAAATTCTGTTCCAAGGAGAGTAGGTGGGCTGATAGGGTGTTAATCATATCGTTCAGAGATTTTATCTTAGCTGACTAAGCTTCTATCTGACCGCCCAGAACCGTGAGATCCTGGTTAACCTCGGCAGCAACCCTAGAGGCAACGACTTGGATCGCACGCTCAACATCAGCTTGATAGAACGAATAAGATTTAGATAGGATCTCATGGCTATATTCAGCCATTTCTGTAATGCTTTGAGTTTGATGTAGACATCAAGAATCTTGCTGAGAGCTCCTACAAACATGTCCATATTGTTATCAATGATTTGAAGATTTTTGCGAGTTGTTTCAGTAATCCCTTGAATAAATAATTAATATCGAAATATTTCTGTATGCCGAAATGCAATTGCGCCATAGATGCAAATGCAACTCGTGCAACTGAAGCACTTCCAACCTCTTCATCCGTCTATAGGTTGGACCTATCTAGCGTTGGGCCTCGGCTAAAGAATTCCCAACAATAGCTTCAACATCACTGACTTCTGCAGCCTTTTACTAGACTCATCATCATCAGCGTCATCGTGAGAAGTTCTCCCTTGTGCAACTGATCATCATCCTGCTTCTTGTCATCATCACCTTGTCCTCATCATCATCTCCACTTCCACCTCCAGAGGTCAAAGCTACCTCTATTTTATTCTGACTCGACTCAATCAGATAACGTCTTCATTCCTGAGGTTCAGGTTGCTCTAAATGCAAATGGAAGGAGAGTAAGCATGACTTGTGTTCTGGTGGCTATTTCATGGACATCATGACAGAGAACGATTTCAGGCACTAGCTCGATTGGCGTGTCATAAACATCTGAGGGTGGATCCTCATCGGATATGGTTTCTTCCATATCGCTGATGAGATGGAGTATAGGATAATCTAAGGAAGGGATATGAATTTTCTCTGGCATAGCTATGGATTTCCCTTAGTCAAATTCTTTCCTCAAGGTTTTCTACGACATCTTCTAGAGCACCTTCCGGTGCTGTCTCATTATCTTGAGGAACCTCAGTCTCAGTATCCATCGTAGTCGAAACTGGAACCTCGATCTTAGGCTCCAACTCTGCTCTTTCCTCAAATTTAACTATGGGAATTCCTCAAGTCTCTAAAGCAACTCCAACTTGCTTAGACGAGTCCACATTTTTGTGTATCTCGTGTCACGCACTTCACAAAGGTGTTGACATGTAGCATAAATAATTAAAAAAGTTGGTTCATACATAATACATTTCAATACTATTATGGAGTGTGACCCCATAAAAATATAAAAAAATGAGACATAAAAGTCTTTGTGGGTGTAAACTCGTTAATATGCTTAATTTTTACTAGTTTTGTAATGTTAAAAATGACATTCATATCTCCCACAAAATTGTTTGTTAATTTACCCATTCACTTAAAAATTGGACTAGAATAATTAAAACCCACTAAAATTCATTACATAGATAACCGATTTAAGGATGGGCCTCAGCCTTGTAGTTCATACCTGCAGCCACATGTCCTGAAGCCCAAAAATGATACGGTGTTGGATAAATATATTACTACTATTATTTATCTAATTGCAAAAAAATTGCCATGTACAATAAGAAGAAAAATACAACTATTCACTTTCAGTAAATATTTTTCTTGAACAACATAACAGGATTTCTAATCATTATCGTTTTGTGTAATTTTTTGTTAGGATGTGAAATCAAACCTACCAAATTCATCTTAAAAGAATAATTATACCTCAAGTTTGTACCAATAAAATATTGTCACATATGGTTAGCCTAATAGCGTAATTTACTTTTTTGTATTGTTTGCAAATTATTATATAGAAACAAGCTTTACTATGTGCATATCTCATATGGCCTATGAAATTTTTTCTCGGTCACACAAAATTAATCTGGAGTATTTATTTTTGTTTTAATAAAACTTAAAACTGCAACGCACGTACTAATTTCTAATAACTTTCGTCTGGAAACACGACCAAATATATCATATACTATTATAAGTGTTTTTTAGTAATGCAACCCAAGTTAATAAAAATTGAAACAAAAATAAATCATTTTCAGTTTATACAATAATTGGATCAGAAATAATCGACGGTACTTTTAGGTAGTACAAAGTCTCTGTCAAGCATTACACCATTCAAGAAATTGTTATGAGATATTGTTGGTGATGTGGTTATAAACAAACATCAATATTGAAGACCTCTTTCCTCTCACCCTTTGCCCTCATCGGGAAGACCAATACTGTTTCGAAAAGGTCGCTCCAGTAAATTAACCATATAATTATTTGGTTCAATTAATTTGTTCATATAAAATTTTAATTTATACTCTCTCCGTCTTATAAATCTTGTCCCATTTTCATTTTTGGGTTATATAAATCTTGTCTCATTTTTTTAAAAATCAAAATTGTGTGGTTAAAATTTATCTACAATTTGAAGGACTCACATCTCTACACAAAACCAACAACTCTCTTTAAATTCTGTGTCAAAAAATTATAAGACAACATTTAAAGAACAGAGGAGTAAAATTGTATTGTAATGTAATGTAAACCGTCAGGGAGAGAAAATGTAAATTCTATTAGGTTCGAATATGTAATATTTGGTTACAAAATGACTAATTCTACGACCAAGTCATCAATGAGGAGGTATAGTGTATCCCTTTTACATAATATATTATTGTCATTCGACCAATAATTATAATGATATTTGAATAAAAAATATTCATAGTAATTATATCTAGATAAATGAAGAAATTTAATATAGCCAATTTGATAATAATGGAGTATTGTTTTTAAAAAAATGTAGGAAAAATTTGTAATATGCATAGAAAATATTATGTGTGCGTGGACTTGTCATACAATAATGAGTGTTTGCAAGAAATATATATGACCTAAAAGTAGGGGCGGATCCAAGATCTTTGGTTAGGGGGGGCGAAATGTATTGGTGTATGACACTTCCCCCCAAGAAAAAATTTTAGGACATTTTTCTAGTAAGTCTAATTATACTTATTCTTTTGACTTATTTAAAGTATTGTATTCTTCTTCTATAAATAACCGCTTATTCTTCATATTTATTCGAAAAATATCGTACACAATCTTATTTTGTCACTCTAAATTTAGTTGGAGAAAATTATGAAGACTAACAATATCTAGCTTAGGAGTTAATTAAGTATTTAAATAATAGTTTATTTACACTTGCTAATTTTAGATCAATCAAGTAATTAAAAAAATTGAAACATAATATATCAATTACATAAAGTTATATATGTAACTCTACTAAAATCGATGTCTATAACTCTAAATTAAACATCTCCACTAAAATAAATTACACTTAATATACTTTTTTAAATATTTTTAAAAGTTCGTAGTCACATTAACACTAATTCTTCATTGTTATTTTAGTTTAGGGTAATAAGTTTAAAAATTTCGGGGGGGGCAAATTCGAAAAATTAAGTGGGACAAACATATAAATTACTTGAAATAAACGAAAACTCGTAGTAATGCACGAAAAATCGGGGGGGCGGTCGCACCCACCCGCCCCCCTTGGATCGGCCATTGCCTAAAAGTAAAATGACAAGCGATGAGGTGTTAAATAATACTGTCAGTCTATTATGATGGAATAGCTCTATTATTGGATATGTGTACTTGGTAAATTTAATTTTAATATAAAAAACTTGTAATATATTATGTAAATTACAATAAATTAATTATGTGCGATAAATTCTATTTAAATACATTACTGAGATTTGAACATGTTTCATTTAATATAAAACAATTCATTTTATGATTAGGTCGTCCTTAAGGTAAATAATTTGTTATGCGTCATTAGAATCATCTAGTGATGAAGTGATTGTCTAACTTGTCATCAAATATGATTAATTTGAATTTTACAATATGTTAAAAGTGTTTTTCAAATGATTCTCCTCATTTTTTAAAGAATTGTTAAACCACCTTATATTACATGTGGTAGAATTGTTTCAGGAGGTATTTCTTTGTCCCTTTAGAACTTTGATATTTGGTTTGTCATTCTCAAAGAAATTTATAAATTCATGTTTTAATATGGTATCAAGAACTCTATGGACTTAACCAAAATCTTATTAATAAAAGCAACAGTTACATATTTTAACTTATAACTTTAATTAATTTCGAGGGATTAGGCACAATACAATATTAATGGTGATTTTGATTTATTGTCAATGCCAAGCTATTTTGGCATTGAAATACATTTTCATTTTATCTATTGTAATGTCTTTTGGAAATGAGGAGAGGTTATCAACACTTTAAGATGAGGGGGAACAATTTTGCCCATCTAATATGTTGTCATCATGTACACACATATAACGTGTAACTACAAGAAATAAACGAACACTTGTTCTTAATTACGTCTTTTTTGAGCGGAGCGGCTTGTATATACCACATTCGTATACCCTTGTGTGTACCACATCATAAAAGTATTGACATGTGGAATTTTTCATTAAAATAAGTGGGCCACATTTACCACATGTCAATGGCCTTGTGGTGTGGTACACACAAGGATATACAAATGTAGTACACACAAGTCTTTATGTTCACATCTCCACTCAAGTCCCTTTTATTTCTCTTATGATAAGAGAGAAATTTATAATCGATACTGAAATTTGTATATTCAACATACTTTTTTTACAAGATTATTAGAGGTACTATTTTTTAGGTTTACTTGTACATAGTTCATTAATTGCCAAACGCCGTTGCTTTGTTTCCATTTAATTTGTTGTTTTTCATATTTTATTTTCTTGAATATTTGAGGTAGAATCTATAGTGTGTTCTAACTAAAACCTTATCTTCAATTTTCTTGAATCATATAGAATATTCAAGCACGCAAATGTAGTGGTTAAATAATCATTTGGGACCATGTCCCATAAAATATCTTTATATAATAATAATAATAATAATAATAATAATAATAATAATAATAATAATAACAATAATAATAATCATAATCATAATTATAATAATAATAATAATAATAATAATAATAATAATATAACAACAACAACAACAACAACAACAACAACAACAATAATAATAATAATAATAATAATAATAATAATAATAATAATAATAATAATAATAATAATAATAATAATAATAAATAAATAAATAAATAAATAAATAAATTCGTCATATCTCAACGACAACCAATTGTTAAAGAGGTCCCTCGAAATTGTTAAAAACGATTCATACAAATTATTGATGGTCATATCTTATAATGCATGTCTCTACTCCTCATTTCTGCAGAAATCTGGTATTTATTAAAAAAATACTTTTTTTTTTCTCGTACAAAATATCATCAACCTGGGATCATGTTGTCGTCTAAGTGATTCAAACAGCAATAAATAATTCAAATAACTTCATGACATCATAGCAAAATTATAGATAAAAATAAACTAGTATATATGATGACGTCGAAAAAATGAAATGGAAAAAAATTAAAAAAGTAGTCAAAGGTAAGATTTCGTTTTATCGTGTTTAAAATGTAAGACCCCAAAAAAATACATAATTTCGGGTTTTAAACACAACTGTTGGGATGAAATTCAGTCTGATAAGATTTGAAGATCCCAAACCTCTAGCTGAATGATGAACCTTGTATATTGTAATAGCTTAGTTGAGTTCAACTTGTTAGGAACCTCAGTAGGCTAGCTAGAGTTTAGTAGCTGATAGGGTTCAGTAGATCATCTGTCATTCAGCCGAATAACTCAGCATCAAGAACTCAGTTGGGATTGCTACAACCCACTGAATCTGCACAGGAATTCGATTCACGAGCTGAAATCTCAGAGAAATGGAAGTACGAGACAATTCAGTAAAAGGTCCGAGAAATCAAATGAAGTCAACTCAGCATAATATTGGAGTTTGAACAACCCTCACCTACTCGCTAACCTCGACCAATGAGAAGCCGCCAACACTGTACCTGCTCTAATGTAAAGCTGCTTCCATACTGAAAAAGAGGAAATCTCTACAGTATCATTCAAAATGAAGATGACCGTTTTCCTTGTCGTTTTCGACACGTGTTTAGAGTCCCTCCAACGGATCTATTCATACGTCGAGACTACAAATAGAGAAGAGTCTTCATGCAGAGAAGACAACACGGGAATACAAGCATTCAAGCGATCAAATACTCTAGCAAACTCAAAGTCAATTCCAGCGAAGAACTTGCATTCAGAGAGATCATTTCTCGTTCTTCACTCTAGAGTTTAATTCGTTCCCTTTCTCTATTGTAAGAACTCCTTCATAGTTGGAGAAAATCAAACCTTGTGTTTGAAACTGTAAAGTCACTACGACTATAAGTAGATATCTGTCCAGCTTACAGATTAATTGAGATTTGCTCAGTATAAGCAAACAAGACTGCATCTGTCCAGTGCACAGATCAACTGAAACTTGCTCAGTATAAATTAATTCAAGTACTCCTTCTTTGTTCAGGACAGTGGACGTAGGATCCTTTGTATCCGAACCACTTTGAAAATTATGTGTCATTTTTACTGTTGCATTGTTTATTGTTCATATTGCATAAAACTGACTTTTAAACAATCAGCATAAAACGGGTTTTTGAAACTGACACGAACATTTTTTGGGCCTACACTTCCACACACAATATCTAATACTGAACTACTGTTCACTGACCGAAGTCAGTAAATAGGACCCAGTAGAAGGTTATCTCTGCCCACTCGATCCAGAAAGTTTATTTGGTCAACTGACTAGTTCAGTGGACTAGTTTAGTAGCAACATTTAGCTTTGCTGACTTTCGCATTTGAGTTAAAATTTGTCTTCATGTGTATTCACCTCTCCCCCTACACCTGAAGGTTCGTCTCTGGACCAACAACAACAAAACTGAACAATTCGAAACCAATCATGTGACTACTCTGGATTCAATAGCCCCCACAATTTGCATTTCAAATAAAATATCTATATAGTTCGTCCACTTGTGATCAACTCTGATAGGCTCAAGTAACAGAAATTCGAATCTCACTAAAGATTTTATAATTCAATCACATAAATAGTTAGTTTAATGCGATTTATTTGAATTTAGAGAATCGGCTAACACGAACCGTGAACAAAGTCTTTACTTTTCTAATAAGGGTTATCACGTGCGCGGTTGGCTGGCTAATAAAGATTTTTCGGTATGTATGTGAAAAGCTAATGAGTTTAGGATTTTTTTTTCGTCGCTTGAATTAACATAAAATTGCTTACAAGGACTTGATTAGCGATACTCTACTTAATAGTAATTAATTAGTATATTTGGTAACCAAAACTAGTATATATAATTCAAGATTTTTTTATTATGAGAGATTATTGCGAATATATATTTAGACAACATAATTAATACCAAGTTAATACAATAATAGAGAAGGTCGGTATGATTATTGAGTTCAACACGTGAACAAATAATCCATACACATAGATCTATAACATATTATACATTTAGAATTTTGTCTCCCATTCTTTAAAAGCTTCATATGGAGAGAGGGTTATTCAAATTTATATTTAAACAATATAATCATTATCAAATCAATATGAGATGTAAAGAAAAGTAAAGAGCAAATGCACTACTTGTATGGGGCGGGCCTAGGCATGTATAGATAGTCCACCCGAACAATGTCCCAACTTTTTGGAGGCAAAAACCTCCTATAAAGTGAGATTTACAAATTCCATTGGGTAAAAAATGCTTTTAGTATTTTTTTTAAAACAAAACAAAATATATAAATATGGGGGTTCAATCTTTTTTATAGAATTCTACTGGATCCCAATTTTTCCTATTTTTTTTTCTTCGAACCAACCCCGTTCTACTTTTTTAGTTTGGTTTTCCGAGTTTTGCTTTCCTTTTCTTTCAGTTGCGCCCTTAATTATTTTACCTGTTTATTCTCGGTTTTACTTGATGAACACAGTTTTAGATGTTTCAAATTTAACATTGCCACATACAAGGACCACATGTAATTTTATAATTAATTTAAAAAATATTATAAATATCATTACGAATCTAATGAATTTTCTGTTTTCTAATAACGATTTATATAATATTGGATGCAAGAATCTACTAAAATTATTATATTTTTGCCCCACCTATACTACAACACGACAAAAATGAATAATTCAGACCAATAGCATGTGTTGACAAAAAAGCAATCAATCCACAAAAGTATTGACGGTTCACGGTCGCGGTTGTGTCCGTAAATTATTACTCCATCCGTCCATTATTATTGTCCTACATTTATAATAACGCTATTATTATTCAATTTTCCAAAATTACAGAAATATGTTCTTAAATCTAAAATGAAATATATTTTTCTTATTCATTACTCACCCCCACACATTCTTATACTTACTTAAACAAAGGTTGATTGATGGTAGTAAAAGATAAAGAAAGAAGCATTTGTAGTTAAGCCAAATGCCTTGAGAAATAAGTATAGCATTCTACTATAACATAACACATTTTTTGCTATAAAGATTCTTTTTTGGTTTTAAAATCACATTATCCCCAATTATTTGATGTGTTGTAGGAGTTTGTGTCAACTTTAATTTTTTTCGTTTGAGATGCCGAGGGCCAAAGGGGGGCCTATGGAGGCGCCTATCGACCCTCCATTGGCCGAAAGAAAAATCTAAGACCTAAATGGTCCATCGGCCGAGCCACTTAAAAGAGTTCAAGCAATTATAAGGGCCGATGGAGCCTGAACATACCGTAGGCTCTCCTTCGACCCTCCCTTTTGTAAGTATATATCATCATAGGTTCTCCTTAGGCCCACGCTCCCCTTTGTTCGAGACAGAATTCGATAAGACACAACAAAAGCATATAAGAACCAATAGAGAGTCGATGGGGGCCGATGAACGGTGCAGTTTCCAATCATTACCTGCTAGAAAAAATGTACTCCCTCCGTTCCACTTCATTAGTCCACTTTCTTTTCGGCACGGAAATTAAAAAAATTGTTTGTTGTGTGTAAAATAGATAAAGTAGTGGGGTTCACTTGAATATATTAGAATATTATTTTAAGTTAAAAAGAGAAAGTTAACTATTGGAGTGAAACGACCCAAAAAGCAAAAGTAGACTAATGGAATGAAACATAAGGAGTATTAGTTTGATCAATTTTGTGTTTTATTTTAGTAGATTGCTATATATGTTGATACAGTGATTTTGACCAACAATTCATATTAACACGTAAAGAAAATCGTGGATTAGTATTATTTTTTTTACTAGTAAAAGATGTCGGTTGAATCCCACATACGTGTAATAATTTATAATTGAACACATCTAACATTTTTTTTTTTGGATGAAAAAAAAAAAAAATGTTGGAACAGTAGGGAATCTTGCGTAGCTTGATGTGGAAGTGGTCCATTCGCCCGTGCAATCATATTCATTGATTTAATAAGTTGTAATAATCACCCCCTCCTCCGTCGCCACCTACCCCCACCGCCTCGCCTCCCCGCATCCCATAGCATAGAGGGCCGTCTTCTTCTTCTTCTTCTTCTTCTTCTTCGTACATGGCAATTTTGGGAAGCCCATCACCACCAAAATTACCTTTCTATTACACCCTTTCCTGAAGATCGCCGATTTTCCCGCTATAAATACCCCTCCATCCACAGCTCTTTTCCCACAACAAATGCAGCAAAAGGGTCGTTTCTGTAATCGAAGATCCAGGACATTTTCAAGATCTCGCATTGCCGTCGAGGGTTGTTAGAATTCTTGAATTTCCCAATCTTAGCCTCCCCCCTCTCCCTCTCACTTGCCTACTTACCGGAACATAGCTCCCCCACTTCTCACCATGGCTGCCATTCAAGGTCGAGTGAATTCAACTTCTTTGTCTTTGAGTGCTTCGTTTTGTGAATATATATGACCTTTCGAAGTTTTTATGATGTGTTGGAAACTGCAGATCAAGAGCGTGAGGTTCAGAAGACTTACTGGATGGAGCATTCTGCGGATCTGACCTTGGAATCCATGATGCTTGATTCCAAGGCGGCTGATCTTGACAAAGAAGAGAGGCCTGAGGTATATCTCTCTCTCCTTCTTTATGTTTTTGTAATAGGTACGACATATACGTTGTTGATTCTTGAAATTAATTATTATTTTAAACGAGTGAAAACCATGCTTTAAGATTTGTGTATTTGAAGATGTTTTCCTTTTCTTTATGTGCCTTGATTATTTTAGCTTTTTTCTGTTATCAGCTTAAGGTTATGTATTCTTTTTGCTTTTTTCTTACTACTGCTCGAGTAAAGATTGGATCTTTTGATATTTTGACTCTATATGTGGGTGGTTGCTTTCTAATTTCTAATGATCCGACAAAGCTTTGATCATTGGTAAATTTTACTCTCTATATATAGAATATGGAGTTTGATATAATGCCTAATGCTTGTGTAAGTCTGCGTCAAATGTGATTGTTTTTTTTATGGTCTCAAGACTTAGTTCTCACACTCATCTGCTGTGCGTCTTGTGAATGTGCTCAAATTGGCCCAATAATTGATGATTATGCAGCTTTGATCATCTCATTACTGTACTACAACTTTATCTTCTTACAGAAATGTTCCAACTACTCGTTGTCCCGTACTTGTGTGAAACAAATGGTTGTTGTCTTGTTTTGAAAGACATGGTGATCCATTATATGTGATGACATCTGCTGTTGGGAAAAGAAAAATATAGTTTCATTGGATGTTGAATAAACAAATGGTTCTATTTAAATGAGCTTATGCTGGCTGGAGAGAGAAAAAACGTTCAGTTTTGGAGTTTTATCATTACTGCTGACAGAACATCAAAAGAAATGAGTTCACTTTTACCGGGATGTTTTATGGACCTAACATTAACATAAACTGATTAATGTGATGATATGGATCAACCTTTTACATAGAGTTAGAGAAATATTGGTACTACTTAATTATCTTAACTTATATTGTGGACTGCTAATTCACTAATTACTGATTCTCTAATAATACCACCTGAAGCACATTTTGTATGTGACTTGATGTTTAATTATGGCTTACTATTGGCTACTCTTCATCACTGTGAAACTGTCAGCTGAGGAAATAGGAAAACATACTTCAATTTTCAATTTCGTAGCTTACAGCTGACCTTTGTATTTTATGATTGCAGCTGTTCTTGATGGATTTTCTTTTAAAAATCAGTCTTATTGCTATGCCTACTATTAAAAAAATGTTTAATTTTCTTATTTAATCATCACTCACTTCAGTATTTATACTTTGAGCTCTTCGTTTTTTTTATTATTTACTGAGAATGTGTTTGATACAATACCTTTATCTTTCCTTTGGCATATTTACTGTAATTTTTCTTATATTGTCAATTTATAATCTCCTGTTACATCTGCTCTTGTTTTGATACTGCCATAACACATACTACTTTTTTTTTCTCTACTAAATCTCCTTAGGTGCTGTCCATGCTCCCACCCTTTGAAGGAAAATCAGTTCTGGAACTCGGAGCTGGTATTGGCCGCTTCACCGGTGAATTGGCCAAAAAGGCTGGTCAAGTCATAGCTCTAGACTTTATTGAAGGTGCAATAAAGAAGGTTGATGGCAATCTCTGAGACATCTTATCTTGGTTGAGTACATAAACTTCCTACAACTCTTAAGAATACAAAACTAATGATTAATGTTTTGCAGAATGAGGCTCTAAATGCACATCATCAAAATGTGAAATTTATGTGTGCGGATGTGACATGCCCGAAACTGAACTTTTCTGAAGGGTCTCTAGATGTGATATTTTCAAACTGGCTATTGATGTATCTCTCGGATAAAGAGGTAAAATTGTCTAACCTCCCTATATTTCTGTGAGCTAATTGTTTTATGGCTGCTAATCGAACATCAGATCCCTGATTTGTTTTTTTTCTTCTCGAAAGCTATAATAGCCAAATGGTCCATTTTGTTGCAGGTCGAGGACCTTGCTGAGAAAATGGTCAAATGGTTAAAAGTTGGTGGCTGCATATTCTTCAGAGAATCATGTTTCCATCAGTCGGGGGATCAGAAGCGAAAGAATAATCCCACGCATTACCGTGAACCAAGATTTTATACCAAGGTTCTAGTCCTTTATGTCTCTGTTTGTGGAAGTCGTGTGAGATGCAATTAATTGATGTAGATTTTCAGTATGAACCAACCACAGAATTGCTGTTTATTTGTTGTATGTACCATGATTTTCTAAATTAGCTTCACCTTATATTGACATAAAGAAAGAGGACCAATTTGGGGTTAATATTATAATTCAGTTTATCTATGGCCAAAAAAGTAACAAATAAATAACTAATAATTAGTGAATGTTATGTACTTATGTGTGGGACTTTTGACTCAAGTAGTTTGACAAATGTTACTCCATCTCTTGCAGTTGTTTAAGGAATGCCATTTATCTGATAGTTCTGGAAATTCATTTGAACTCGCTCTTATTGGTTGCAAGTGCATTGGAGCTTATGTGAAAAACAAAAAGAATCAGAATCAGATAATGCTTTTGACTTGAATCAATATGTTTTGCCTGTCAGAAATTTGTCACCTAGCTTGTATAAGAAGAAAAAAGTATAAAACATTATGACAAAAAATCAGACAAGTTATGAAGAAATTCAGTGTCTTTCTATAGCCATTCATCGTACTTGATTGGTGAAGTTCCACCTACCTGCCTTGCATGGAAAATCTAAGCCTCTCACCAAGATAATTGGTATTTATGATTAAGCCATAAAATAATTGAGATGTTTGGCATTTGACATAAGATCTCCGTAATTGCGGAAGTATGCTTCCTGAATAATGTTTTTTCGCAGATTTGCTGGATTTGGCAAAAGGTTACTTCAGATTATGACAGGAAATTCCAGAAGTTCTTGGACACAGTCCAATACAAATGCAGTGGAATATTGCGCTACGAGCGTGTCTTTGGACAGGGATTTGTGAGCACGGGAGGCATAGGTATGTCTGTGGTTATTGTTTCACTTGTGTACTGTAAATACTTTTGCTAAAGCATTGTGAATAACTCCCTCCGTCCTGTTTGACTTATCTTGTTTTCCTTTTTGGGTTGTGCCACTTGACTTGTCTTGTTTCTTAAAATGGAAAATAATTACTACACAAACTCCCACTTTTTCTTTGTGGGGCCTACCTCTCTACACACAATCACCCACTCATCTACACACAACCACCTATTCATTGTTAATCTCCGTGCCTAAAAGAAACAAGACAAGTCGGGCGGGACATAGGGATTGCCATTTATTCATCTAATCTATCCTTGAGAAAATGTCATGAATGAACTCTTATTGAATGTTTGTTAGAAGTTCTTGCTAAACTTGTATCAGCTACTATGTACTCGTTGTGTGATTCTTTTTCTCATAGGAATTTGGATCTTTATAGTTTATGCGAACCATTGTTTGTATCATTGTCTTCTGATAATGAGCAGATACTACAAGAGAATTTGTAGCTAAACTGGACCTCAAGCCTGGCCAGAAAGTACTAGATGTGGGCTGTGGCATTGGTGGAGGCGATTTTTACATGGCTGAAAAGTACGATGTTCATGTTGTCGGCATAGACCTCTCCGTCAATATGATCTCATTTGCTCTGGAGCATGCGGTTGGACTCAACTGTGCTGTTGAATTTGAAGTTGCTGACTGCACCAAGAAAGATTATCCTGATGGCACATTTGATGTCATCTACAGTCGCGACACAATTCTTCACATTCAAGTAATTGTCTGACCTTAATCCTCAAATCTAGGTCATTATATAATATACATATAACTATTGATCCTCCTTTTCGCTTTCTTTTATTACAAGCTTTCATCGTTATAATTAGATCTGATAATTATAATTAGAAGACGATCATCTAATTTGAAAAATCGTGGTCTTATTTTCAGGACAAGCCCGCCTTGTTCAGATCGTTCTACAAGTGGCTGAAGCCGGGAGGCAAAGTCCTCATTAGTGATTACTGTAGGAACTCTGGGACCCCGTCTGAGAAATTTGCTGAGTACATTAAGCAAAGGGGATACGATCTGCATGACGTCGAGGCTTATGGCCAGGTACGTCAATATTTCACCACTGTTACAGCCGAATCCTTCCTCATATGTTATTATATCATTTGCTTGCAGATGCTTCGTGATGCTGGCTTCGTCGATGTTGTTGCTGAGGATCGAACTGAACAGGTACTCCTTGGCCTAAACTTCAGCACTACCAAATCTACACACACGTACTCTCATTGGCGGATATGGTTGTGCACATTGAATAATTAAAATTGCATATTTGCACCCAAAAAATGAATGCTCGAATCATAAATTCTGGATTCGCCCCTAGGCAGATATTTATGTTTCTTAAGGAATTAGTATTTTACCCCATGAAAATTGCATATTTGCACCCCAAGAAATGAAGTCTAAATTTGGATCGGCGTCTGCTTCCACTAATGAACTTGCTAAATATATCACTTGTTTCTCTGCAGTTCATGAATGTTCTCAAGAAGGAGTTGGATGCAGTGGAGAAGGATAAGGAAACATTTATAAGTGACTTCTCCGAGGTATGACTCGATTTGTTTTCCTTCAATTGCTGTTTCTTAGTCATGACTGAATGGTTTTATGTAGGAGGACTACAATCATATAGTTGGAGGTTGGAACTCGAAGCTTGTAAGAAGCTCATCTGGCGAGCAGAGGTGGGGTTTGTTTATCGGGACGAAGAAGTGAAATCCTGCATGTGCCTCGTTCTAGTTAGTACCATCTCTTCGCGAGTTTTAACCTGATAATAATAAGTATGATATTCAATAAAATCGGGGTCGTAGGAGATGAGATGGCTTTAGTATTATCTTATGGTATTGTGCACTGTCCATGAGGACATGTTATCTGCTATATTTCTATGTTGACGACAAGATCTTATGAAGGTATTTTACTTTCATTTGCTTGCTCGAACTGTTGAGCTCTGTCGTACTGCAATTCGTACAAGTAATGATTTTACTCTACCATGCAATTTTTCAACAGCTTAAGTAGTAAATCCTTTAGTATAGAATCTTCCACGCCATCCATTTTAAAAAGAAACAAAAAACTTATAAAATGTAAAATATGAGCTGAAATTGCTTCACATAACAAGTCGGCAAAATCTTTTCTAGAGTAGAGTTTCTCCATCTCATCTTCTCCTCTATTGCAAACAAATCGATGATTTGTTTGAAATCATCGTAGTCAAGTGAAAGAGCTCTACAACTTGATAAAGCAAGTCTTGTGATAATTTGTATATTTACTGCATGTTTTTTTAATGGATTTACTTCAAAATCTCAAGATTTCAACTGGTAATTTCTTGAATTATATGACTATAGAATCTGAAATGTTTGTAAATAGTTATGGATTTTTTATAAGTGTATATATTTTTGAAATGGATTTTATAAGTTTTAAGGCTAGGATTGTAAACGAATCAAATCGAATCAAATAACACAATATTAAATTCGGTATTCGATTCGTTTTCAAATATTAAAGTTGATTCCTATTCGATTCGTTACTGATATTCGAATTATTCGATTAGAAGATTTGATTCATTTTTTATTGAGTATCTTATAAACAACATTATTCATCTATTCGGTTCGAACTCGGTATGTATTTAATACTATTAGATTCGTTTCAAAATTATATATTTAAAAACCAAATTTATAATAAGTCCTAAAAAATATGTTAAATATATATATTATTTTTATAAATGTATTGTATATCTATATTTAATCGAATATTTTTGAATATCGAATTTGTATTCATATTTGAATACTAATAGAATGGAATATTTATATTCAAACTCGAATATCAAAATTTCGAATACGAATACTGTTGGTCCCGAGAGTAACGTTCAGGTGTAGGGGGGGGTGAATACACCTGAAAACCGATTTCTCAACTTAAAACGCGAACATAATGACTTACAACCTTCAAGTAAGTCAGCTAAGACCCAAGTGCGATTTTGCATGATTGAGTCAATCTCACTTTGGATAGCTTCTTGCCAAAGTGGGCCATCGGGTCTAGAAAGAACTTCTTTTATAGATCGCGGTTCTTCATCCAAAAGAAAAACTACATAATCAGGACCGAAGTCCTTAACAACTCTTGCTCTAGAGCTACATCTTGGTTCTAAAGCTTCAAGATCAGCAGCATGCCGCTTACGCGTAGCAGGTTCTACCCCCACATTTCCAGAACTACTAGTAACTTCTCTTGTTTCATCACTAGAGCTCGATGGTGATCGCTGTATACGCCTGCTGATAGCTATTCTGATTAGGAGCCTGGTATGGGCCGGCGATAATTCTGTTCTTCTTTGGTACGATTCTTGAAATTGTGGTTGAGGCGGATTTCTTGTTTGAAATTGCTCTTCCGGTTGCCTCCATCGAAGGTTCGGATGAACCCTTGCTGTCCGCTCCAATTTCCAGTTGCGTTTACTTCTTCTCCCGGACATTATAGTGATGTATGTCCTTTTTCTCCACATGCGTGATCGGCATTTGATCGGCTTGGGGCAGGAGCGTTCTGCTTGAGTATCAAGTCGAGCTTGTCTTGCAATAGGCTGAATTTCGCCTCCACTTTACTATCGATCTCATCCATGTAGTCGGAATGAGACCAATTTACAGCTCTCCTTGTTGGTCTCGGCCCTTTCTATTGCGAGGTAGACTCCGCAAGCCCTTCAATTATATTTCTTGCATCTTCGTAGAGGCTTGTATGGAAATTCCCTCTCAGACCGATATCAACCATGGCTTTTGCTTCCTCTATCATCCCTTGATAGAAAATCTGTAGAAGCTCCACATCCGAGAAGCCATGGTTCGGACAACTATCGACAAGTCGTCCAAATCTCTCCCAGTATGCACCGAAAGTCTCGTCGATTTCTTGAGCGATCCCGGAAATCTGCTTCTTTAATGCATTTGTCTTTGACTGGGGGAAATATTTCTTCAAGAAAACCGTACGCATCTGGGCCTACGTAGTGATCGTGTTTGGCTTTAGACTTGAGAACCACGCTTGTGCTCCGTCTTGGAGAGTGAATGGAAAGGCCTTGAGCTTGAATGCGTCCAGGTTGCCTTGCCGGTGCAAGTAACACACTTGGTTGAACGACGCCAATAAGGAATTTGGATTCTCGTTCGTCCTTCTATAAAACTTCGGCATGGCAGCGACCATATTTAGCTTGACATCGATTTGTTCAGTAGTTGTGATTTGGAATGGACCGGGTAGGTCCGCTCCCATGTCAAGCGATCCTGTATTCATCCTCAAGGGTTGTGGATTGTGCACTTCCTCCATCTCTTCCTCCTCTGATTCTGAGCTTGTTACTGGAGTATTTTGCCTTGTTCTATCAAACAAAACAGTCTCTGGTTCTGAGTCACTGATCGGATCACCGACGTTTGTTCTGTCTCCTGGTTGGGCAGTTGAGACGTCTGCTGCCTTGGACAGATTTTGTTGCTTTTGCAGCTTTGTCTCCTTCCTATTCCTCTTTGCTGCTTTCTCGATCTCAGGATCAAATATTAGATTAGGTTTGGAAGATCTGGTCATGCAACATCAAAAAGCACAAAAGAAAGATTAGTAGAAAAATTAAGAAAACTAGTTAACACCGTTCCCCGGCAACGGCGCCAATTTGGTGATCGCTGTATTGCACCAAATAGTCCTGCAAAATCAGAGAATTATATCAGTATAGTTCATTTGTATCGAACACAGGGAACGGACGACTAGACACTTTATTTTCCTACTTATCTATGGTTTTGGTTAGCAACCACGCAAGATTTAGGTTTTAATCTAAACTAAGAAATTGTAAAACTGAAAGAAATTAATAAAACTGAAAACTGAAAATAAACTGAATGAACTGGGCAATTGAAAGGCAGGTCCAGCAGAATATTCACACACACGTAATTCCAATCCTCGGCACTTAATATGAATTAATCTCAAGAATTTACTAGTTATAGACCACCGTAACTTAAACTGCGTGATCCTCGCTCCCACTTACTTAGTCGGTAACCGCCATGTTGGGCATCGAAACGGCTACTTCCCTAACCTAGCTACAACCTACCTTGTTGGACAATCAATAGATTTAATAGCTAGACAACTTTATCGAACTAAGGGAGCCTAGTATAGGAGCTTACTCATATATTGGGCATCTAATAGTCCCCTATCGGTTTAATCCAATTACTCTTATGAATAATTTCGCTACTTACCTAGCTTTGTTCCACGAGAAATGATGGAAGTACTAAGTTAGCTACAGACTGCGCAACCTAGGGTGATCAAACCTAAATTACTAGTCAGATTAATTAATTCAGAATTAACCCGAAACCCTTTTGATTAATTATTCGAACCTAAGCCTCATGTACTGTTCACGTGTGCATTCACATTCTGCCGGACCCTAAAAAGTTTAGTTACTCATGCAGACGCTTCGGTTGGGCAACTGGGACAGTTTACAAAACAGAAACTTAGACATGAATAACCCTAGATCTAGCATGAACGAAATTTAAATTAACTAAGGCACAAAATAACATAATATTAAAACCTACGAAATTAAACTAGAACTTGAATTAAAATAGCAACGGATGTTCAAATGTAAATATTAAGTTCCTACGAAAACGATTAACTACGAAACGAAATTAAAACTAGAATTCAACTACGAAATTAAAAAGCATAAATAACGAAAATGAAAAGGATGTTTCTTCTTCAACTATGAACTACGGAAATCGGAAAGGGCTTGGTGTGTCTTCGGCGGCGGTCGGCTACGACGGTGATGGTTTGGCGGTCGGTGGCGGTGATCGGATCGGAAGGGAGCAATGGCAAGACTGTGTGTTCGGGGTTGGGGGCGTGTTCAATGGTGTTTAAGCTTGTGATTTTCGTCCCCCTTCAACTCCTTATATACTCCTCCTTTTCTTCCTCTCCAAGCTAGGTCAAATCTTTGATAAGAGAAGAGATTTGGATAAATAAGGAAATATAAGATCTTCCCTTAACTACCACAAAATATCTTCAAGATTCTTTCCTTCTCCACAAATCCGCGCCCACGTCATCAATTCCGTGCCTTTTCTTCATAAAAAATCGCCAAATAATATCCTCGTCATTATGCCACGTCAGCACTTAAAACCTGCATTTTTCGCCACTGCGAGTGCACCGGTTGGCCAATTGACGCACTTTTCGGCCTGAAATTACTAAGTACAAAAACGACTCATCAAATATCCTTACACTTGATTTATACTCGCCCTCGAGTATAAGGAGAGACAAAAGATAAGTACTTAGTCATTTCGGCCAATCCCCAAGACTCAAAACAAAAATAAAAGACTCAAGGACAACAAAGACACGACATAACAAGAACACGAAATAAACACACGAACTCAAAACAAAAAACATGAAAAATGACGACATGAAACAGCACCAATCAATCCAAAATTCTCAACACCAATTAACTAGCCAAACAAATCAAATTATGCAAATATGATCTCATCAAGCAAGTAGACAATGCAAATTTCGAAACTAAGCACACATATAAACTTGGTCAAAATCTAAACAATGCGGATCTCCTCAAGGTTCGCTCATCACTCAACTAATCTAGGTCCGGTTCAAGCAACTCAAGAAAACAAATTCACGCAATTACGATAAGAGATCGTCACAATAGCAATATCAAGGAGGTATTTCTCATTAGGTTGTAATGGGGCTTAGGACTTAGACAAATTGATGTTGGTAAGGGTCCTAGGGGTACTAAGCTTCATTAAAAATTACAATTCAATTTTATGCATGCCAAACTCACTTACTTGTGCAATCAATACAAAAATTCAAAACATCCCACCACTTAAAGATTTTGCACAAATGCTACAATTATTTAATGTACCCATTTTTTTTTCTCTGCCACATCACTTTTTTCTGAATATTTCATATGTATTTTTCGTGGCATAAATTTTTTTTCTTCTTTTTCCACATTCTGGGTACAGACTGACTCAACTGGCCAATTAGGCCACTTAAAATCTATTTTTTTTTCATTCGCAGCTTATACATTCAATTTTCGGCCTATACAATTCTTTTTGCAGCACCTCTTACTTTGGTAGGCAGAGGACATATGTAGCAATCCTCTAAACAACAATTATATGCACAAGAAAGTTTATAAGACATGCAATAACATGGGTCAAGAGAAAGTTTAAAAGGCCTTGGCTAAATTTTTACTAACTCATATGAAAGAATCGGTCAAGGCTCAACTTGGCTCACTAGGAGATAATTTAGGGTCGAAATTTTTTTTGTCGCGGCCGTGTGGCTTAAAATCCCTAGTGCCTCCTATCATTTATCACAAATGACTCAAACTTATTGCAATTTTGCGGATAAACACTCTCAAAAGAAATAGTAGGAAGTGTCCTACTTTAAGGCTCAATTCTAATTTAAGTGAGTGGTTAATAAAAATTTCGATCCAACAAAGTTTATTTTTTTCGTCATCCCAAATTACATACACATATGGCCTAGATCTAATTTTCACAAAGTCTACAAGCAAGCATATTGAAACACAAAAGCACAAATAAGACATGCTTGAGCATAGAAATCGATGTATCAAAAATCAAAAATTTTGGCATTCTTCGACACAAAATACCCCCCCTCCTTACACTTAAAACTTGCTCGCTCTCGAGCAAGAAGAAAAGACAAAACAAAGAGAGAAGACATGACAAAATAAAAACAAAAACACCATCCTTACACTTGAACCCTTTCAAGTGTAAGAACATACTAACACAAAAGACAAAATAAACAACCCCTCCTTACACTTGAACCCTTTCAAGTGTAAGGACACAAAAGACTCACAAGAACTGACTCAAAACAGAAAACAAAAACGAAAAACAAAAATTAGGGAGAAAAGTTACTTGGCGCCTCGCTTGGGAAAGCGAGGCAGTCGGCTCATAACGGTATGGCGCAGGCGGTCAACCCGACGTCCCAAGGAATTTAGGTCAGTGCACAACAACTCCACAGAATCTCCACCTACACTCGAAGATGCACTCGAGACACGAGGTCCCGGTGGATAAAACTGGATATCCCAGTTAGGCAGTTCATACACTAAGCGAGAATGTCTCAACAAAGACATATCAAACAAAGTGGGAGAGGGCACTTGACTTAAATACTGAGCATCATAGATCACAAAATTTCGTTCAATGAACGTAGCAAGTAGGTGGCACAACGTGAGGTGTCGTGCGATGTGACTAGCTATGATGAACATATTCTTGGCAATCCAAAACCCTAGGTTTACCGGTCGGTTGGCATGCATACACTATAAAAAATAAAGCTCATTAGCCGTTACCTTGTCAAAGGCCGTACTCTTACCGGTGAGGTTGTGAACTAGGAATTGATGGCATAGGCGGAGAGCGGGATCCTCGATGTAGCACACATACGAACCCGAGGATTGAAAATCCTTCGTGTCGCTCGGCGCTAAGAGCCTCCATGCATTGATTGATCCTATGTATTGAGGATCCTTGTTCGGCAAGCAATGTGAACCTATCTCATATCTCAACTCAAGAAAATGGTCAAAAGTGGATATGCCTAATCGCGCACTCCATTCGGCCAAAGAGAGATGATAATTATTTCCAAACAATCGAAAGGCTATGCATGGCTCATACAAGTCTTTATCATGCTCAAAATGAAAAGTATTGAAAAACTCTCTAGCCAACTCCTTGTAGCAAATATAATGATGAGATTCAAGCAACCAAGACCAACCAATTCGACCAAAGTAGGTAAAGAAGGGAATGATATTACCCGTTCGGCGAAGAAACTCGTGGTCGATGAGGCGTCCGCTCCGGTACTCCTTTCCTTCGCGCTCCATATTCCGATGTCCAAGTACTCGATCTCAAAATGAGAGAGGGCGGCGACGGCTTCGGGCGTGTCCAAGTGAATTATGGTGCGGTTACCATATTCATTCTCTTGCGGGAAGGCGGATGTGGAGTCGGAATCGACTAGAGAAAGACCACTCAAGTTGAAGTCACCTTCGTAATTGCCATCATGGTCATCGGACACGTAGTCCGAGTCTTGGTCGTCGCTCGGCAAATCACCACGTATACTCTCCATCCAATTCACGTCGCCATACTATTGAGGCGGCGGTGCCGGTTGAGATACTCGGGCTTCATCCACAAAGGGCAACCACTCGTACACCGTTTGCGGAGAATGACGCAGTTGAGAGGACGAGGCTTCGCTGGGATGTCGGACGGAAGACCGACGGGCATGAGATCGGCGAGGTGGAGACGGTGGCGGTGTAGGCTCGAGAGACTCCTCGGGTGTGGATTCCGTGAGATCCGCCCTTGGCGGTTGGATCGGCTCTTGAATTCGAACTCCCGTAGAACTTCGTAACTGTCTCCTTGGCGGTTTCGGAGGAGAAGAAGATTCCGTGATGAAGTTTGAAAATTGATCTTGCGGATCTTCCTCCGGCTCCGGTTCGTACGTGAATGCCGGCGGTGGTGAGACTTCGGCATCGTCGAAGGGAACTTGATGGAAGGGCACAATAGCTTGGGCGGCGGCAGCAGCGGCGGCGCGGCGGCACTGTGTCTCCGGGTTGGCTTTGTATGCGGCGAACCATTGGGCAACGGCTCGGAGTCCAATCTTCTTCTTCGGCGGCATAGTGTCTCGGTTGCACAACTGATCAGGTTGTGGTGGTGGAAGTTGAAGATTTTGTAGAGAGGAGGAGGGCGACGGCCTTGAGAGAGAAAGATGGTTGAATAGTGTCAAGTGGGTAGGGTTTCATAATCTCTCCCCTTTTATAGTATAAAACTTTTTACTTTGACCCCTCCACTTGCAGAATTGAGACAATGACCCCCATCTTTATGCAATTAAGTCCTCCAATTTTTATAAACTTCAATTGGCCCCATCAAAGCTTCATTCTTTCAATTTGACCCTTCTAAAACTTTGGAAACATCAATTGGTTCCTTTATATCTTCCGGAATTGCAATTTGGTCCCCCAAACTTCTTCTCTTCTTGATTCACCACAACAATTTATTTCTCCTTACACTTAAGCCCTTTTTCTTCCTTAGACAAAATCTGAAAAATAAGAAGAAAAACACCAAGCACAAAAACGGCAAAAACAAATAAAAATACGAAAAAAAAAATGGAAATAACAAACGCGGGTTGCCTCCCAGTAGCGCCTCTCTTTAGAGTCTTCGGCTAGACCTCCTCTTCAAAGAGTCAAACGTAAGAGGGAATGGACAAGCCTTGCTCGTCCACATCTTCCATCATAGCGGTTGCATGGTAGATTTTAAGGCAATGGCCATTGACGGTGAAAGCTTCGTCCGAATTGAGTTTCTGTATGACCACTGCTCCGCTTGGCCAAGCGGAGCGCACTCTGAACGAACCAATCCATCTGGACCTAAGCTTTCCCGGCATGATCCATAGGCGTGATTGATACAGCAAGACAAGTTGCCTCGGCTCAAACTTCTTCAAACGAATAGCCTTATCATGCCATGCCTTAGTACGATCCTTGTATCGTATTGCCGCGTCATAGGACTCCATCCGAATTTCCTCCAGCTCTTGAAGCTGATATTTTCGTTCCTTAGGACATTCGGCTGGGTCCATGTTGATTTTTTTTACAGCCCACCAAGCTTTGTGCTCCAGTTGCACAGGCAGATGAAATAGCTTACCAAAAATCAATCTATACGGAGACATTTCTAGAGGAGTTTTATAAGCTGTCCGATAAGCCCATAAGGCGTCATCCAGCCTCGTACTCCAATCCTTCCTTGATGGATTGACAGTCTTCTCCAATATAGCCTTGATTTCTCTATTAGACACTTTATCTTGTCCATTCGATTGAGGATGGCAAGCGGTAGAGACTCGGTGAGCTACTCCATACTTCTTCATTAATGATTCTATGGTGCGGTTGCAAAAGTGTGTGCCTTGGTCGCTTATTATGGCTTTGGGCACTCCAAATCTGCAAAAAATGTTAGTACGGAGAAATCCTGCAACCACTTTAGAATCATTAATCTTGGTGGCTTTCGCCTCGACCTACTTAGAAATATAATCGACGGCAAGTAAAATATACACGTTCCTATATGAGTGAGGAAACGAACCCATGAAATCCATACCCCATACATCGAAAATTTCACAAAATCTTAAAGGTTTTTGGGGCATTTCATCTATCATGGATATATTTCCAGTCATTTGACAATGCGTACAAGACTTACAGTAATTGTAGGCGTCGAGGTGTAGGTGTGGCCAAAAGAATCCCGCATCTAACACCTTCCTTGCGGTTCTTTTTGGACCAAAATGTCCACCATAAGCAGAAGAGTGGCAATGGAATAAGACGTCTTCTTGTTCATCTTCGGGTATGCATCTGCGAATCACTTGATCGACTCCCATTTTCCAAAGAATTGGAGAGTCCCAAAAATATTGCTTGCACTCGCTTTTCAACTTAGCATTTTGAGCATGAGTAAACTCGGGTGGAAGCTGCTTAGATGTCAAGTAATTCACAATATTAGCAAACCAAGGTAAATTAGAAGTCTTACCCACAGTCTGCAACTGTTCTGACTCGGTGGTGTCTCGGTTGGCCAACTGAGACACTTTCTGAACTTGCATCGCAAAACACTGTTCCGACAGCAGCTGGGCAAGGCTGGAAATAGTCTCTGGAACAACATATAAGTGTTCTTCTGGAAAGGTCTCGTTGATTGACTCTCCATCATCTTCTTGATTTAATCGGCTTAAGTGGTCCACCACATGATTTTCAGCACCTTTCTTGTCCTTCACCTCCCAATCGAATTCTTGTAGAAGAAGAATCCATCGGATAAGTCGTGGCTTTGATTCGTTCTTTGCTAAGAGATGCTTGACGGTGGCGTGATTGGTATAGACGATTATCTTTGAGTCGAGTAAATAAGAACGAAATTTATCAAAGGCAAACACTACTGCCAACAGCTCCTTCTCCGTGGTGGAATAATTGCATTGAGCCGGATTCAATGTCTTTGATGCATAGTAAATCACGTGGCTCTCCTTTCTGGATTTCTTTCCCAGCACTGCTCCGATTACCCAATCGGAGGCATCGCACATAATTTCGAAGGGTTTGTTCCAATCCGGCGGCTGCATCACCGGAGCTGTTGTTAGGTTGCCTTTTAGGAGGGTAAAGGCCTCCTTACACTTGTCATCAAAATCAAAGTCGATCTCCTTTTGTAGTAGCCTTGTCAATGGTTGAGCGATCTTCGCGAAATCCTTGATAAAACGCCGATAAAAATTGGCATGCCCTAGGAACCCACGAACTTCTTTTGGTGTAGTAGGGTACGGCAACTTGTCTATGTACTCGAACTTGGCCTTGTCAACTTCGATTCCTCTTCTAGAAACAATGTGACCGAGCACAATCCCCTCGGTCACCATGAAATGACATTTTTCATAGCTAAATTCTTTTCTACGCACCGGGCTAGGACCTTGTTTAGATTCTTTAAGCACGCAGTGTAAGAATCACCGTAAACGGTGAAGTCATCCATGAAGACTTCTATGCAATTCTCGATAAGGTCTGAGAATATACTCATCATGCACCTTTGAAAGGTGTCCGATGCGTTACACAAACCAAACGGCATTCGGCGGTAGGCGAACGTTCCATATGGACATGTGAACGTCGTCTTGTCTTGATCCTCGTCTCGCACATGGATTTGGAAATAACCGCTATATCCGTCTAGAAAACTGAAATAGACTTGCCCCGCAAGTCTCTCGAGCATTTGATCGATGAAAGGAAGCGGGAAATGATCCTTGCGTGTAGCCGAATTCAGCTTTCGGTAATCGATGCACATGCGTCATCCCGTCACTAAGCGTACCGAAACCAATTTGTTCTTCTCGTTCTCCACCACTTGGAATCCAGACTTCTTCGGCACGACGTGAACGGGACTCACCCATTTGCTATCCGATATGGGGTAAATTATACCCATAGATAGCAGCTTCAGGACTTCCTTTAATACGACCTCCCGCATATTCGGATTGAGCTTCCTTTGTTGATCGCGGAAGGGTTTGCTATCAGGCTCCATCAAAATAGAATGCTCGCATACGTCGGGACTTATGCCGGTAATGTCGGCTAAAGTCCAGCCGATAACCTTCTTATGCTTCCTCAAAACTTCAAGCAATGTCGTCTCTTGATTGTCATGAAGCTCCTTATTGATGATGACGGTTAGCGTCTCATTCTCTCCCAGATATGCATACTTCAGATGTGTAGGGAGCTGTTTAAGTTCCAGCTTCGGAGCTTTGACGATTGACGACAACAGTTTCTCAGAAGTGTCTCGGTTGGGCAACCGAGACACATTCTTCGGCCGATTTCCAGCTTTGGGGCTGCGTACAAAGCTAGGATGCTTTCTCTGATCTCCTCATCCCTCATATCTTTGACATCTTCCTCGGTCAACCCTTGAGTCAAGGTAACTTCCATTTTATCCTGCACCACATATGTCTCAAGATATTCTTGGACAATAGCATCAATGGAGTCAGTAGAAAAAGCATTCTCATTTTCATGATCGTAGGGTTTCTTTAGTGCTTCAGTTATCCTATGAACATAAGTTTCATTATGATATGCCACACTTATCGAACCCTCATCCACATTAATTATTACCTTTACAGTTTTTAAAAATGGCCTACCCAATAACACTCCCGCAGTTCCTTCAACTTGCCTATCATTTGTGTCAATTACATAGAAATCAGCCGGATAGACAAAGTTGTTGATTCTGACTAAAATGCTTTCAAGTAAACCAATCGGAGCAATGCATGACCTATCCGCTAATTGAATAATCACCTTAGTGGATATTAACTCAGCTCCTACCAATTGATTATATACAGATAAAGGCATAACATTTATAGATGCACTTAGATCACACATGGCTTGTTTAATCATGACATCACCCATCAGACAGGGTAGTGTGAACATACCTGGGTCGGCACATTTAGTAGGAATCATCTTTTGTACGATTGTCGACACTGTGTGATCGAACAGAACTTTCCCGGACTTGGGAACTTTTTCAGCAATGAAATTCTTCACAAATTTCCCGAACTTGGGAATCTTTACGGCTTCAAGGAAAGGGATATTTATCTCCAATTTCTCAAACAACTTTATGTAATCCATGCTTTCCTTGTTCGGCGTTTTCTTCCTTTCCAAAGCTTGTGGAAATGGTGGAGGAAGTATCGGTTCAGACTCCGATTGGCTAGTTGGGACAGCCTCCTCTACCTGTTCTGGTTCAGCATCTTCAGCATGCTGTTCTTCTGGTCGGTAGGGTTGTGCAGGTTGTTTTGCGGCCTTCTTCTTTTCTGCCAGCTTTTCTGGGTGTCTCGCTTGCACAATCGGGCCAGGCAGTTCTTTTCCTCCACGCAGTGTAATCTGATTGCAGTTATGGGTATTTGGATTTTGCTGGGTTTGAGCTGGAAGCTGCCCTTGAGAATTCTTCATCTCCTGCATGGTAGAATTTAGCTTACTCATCTGCTTGGCCAATTGATCCATCATAGCTTGCTGATCCTTCTTCGTTTGATTCATCTCTCGTTGAGTTTGGATTATCTCCTTCTGCATTTATTGTTGAAATGCAGTAGTGTCCTTCTGTGAAGAAACCATTTCAGCCAAAAGTTTTTCCAATGGATTCTGGTGCTCCGGTTGGGCAATTGGAGCACTCTGCTGCTGAAACTGTCTTTGATGCGGAGGCCTATACGCCTGCTGATAGCTATTCTGATTAGGAGACTGGTATGGCCGCTGATAATTCTGTTGTTGCTGGTACGGCTGCTGAAATTGTGGTTGATGCGGATTTCTTGTTTGAAATTGCTCTTCCGGTTGCCTCCATCGAAGGTTCGGATAAACCCCTTGCTGTCCGCTCCAATTTCCAGTTGCATTTACTTCTTCTCCCAGATATTATAGTGATGTATGTCCTTTTTCTCCACATGCGTGATCGGCATTTGATCGGCTTGGGGCAGGAGCGTTCTGCTTGAGTATTAAGTCGAGCTTGTATTGCAATAGGCTGAATTTCGCCTCCACTTTACTATCGATCTCATCCATGTAGTCGAAATGAGACCAATTTACAGCACTCCTTGTTGGTCTCGGCCTTTTGAATTGCGAGGTAGACTCTGCAAGCCCTTCAATTATATTTCTTGCATCTTCTAGAGGCTTGTATGGAAATTCCCTCTCAGCCTGATATCAACCATGACTTTTGCTTCGTCTGTCATCCCTTGATAGAAAATCTGTAGAAGCTCCACATCCGAGTAGCCATGGTTCGGACAACTATCGACAAGTCGTCCAAATCTCTCCTAGTATGAGCCGAAAGTCTCGTCGATTTCTTGAGCAATCCCGGAAATCTGCTTCTTTAGTGCATTTGTCTTTGACTGCGGGAAATATTTCTTCAAGAAAACTATACGCATCTGGGCCCACGTAGTGATCATGTTCGGCTTTAGACTTGAGAACCACGCTTGTGCTCCGTCTTGGAGAGTGAATGGAAAGGCCTTGAGCTTGAATGCGTCCAGGTGGCCTTGCCGGTGCAAGTTACACACTTGGTTGAACGACGCCAATAAGGAATTTAGATTCTCGTTCGTCCTTCCATAAAACTTCGGCATGGCAGCGACCATATTTAGCTTGACATCGATTTGTTCAGTAGTTGTGATTTGGATTGGACCGGGTAGGTCCGCTCCCATGTCAAGCGATCCTGTATTCATCCTCAAGGGTTGTGGATTGTGCACTTCCTCCATCTCTTCCCTTGATTCGAGAGCGGTTCTTGGAGTATTTTGCCTTGTTCTGTCGAACAAAACGGTCTCTGTTTCGAGTCGCCGATCGGATCACCGACGTCCGTTTCGTCTCCCTGGTTGGGCAGTTGAGACGTCTGCTGCCTTGGACAGATTTTGTTGCTTTTGCAGCTTTGTCTCCTTCCTATTCCTCTTTGCTGCTTTCTCGATCTCAGGATCAAATATTAGATTAGGTTTGGAAGACCTGCTTATGCAACATCAAAAAGCACAAAAGAAAGATTAGTAGAAAAATTAAGAAAACTAGTTAACACCGTTCCCCGGCAACGGCGCCAATTTGGTGATCGTTGTATTGCCCCAAATAGTCCTGCAAAATAAGAGAATTATATCAGTATAGTTCACAGGTATCGAACACAGGGAACGGACGACTAGACACTTTATTTTCCTACTTATCTATGGTTTTGGTTAGCAACCACGCAAGATTTAGGTTTTAATCTAAACTAAGAAATTGTAAAACTGAAAGAAATTAATAAAACTGAAAACTGAAAATAAACTGAATGAACTGGGCAATTGAAAGACAGGTCCAGCAGAATATTCACACACACGTAATTCCAATCCTCGGCACTTAATATGAATTAATCTCAAGAATCTGCTAGTTATAGACCACCGTAACTTAAACTGCGTGATCCTCGCTCCCACTTACTTAGTCGGTAACCGCCATGTTGGGCATCGAAACGGCTACTTCCTTAACTTAGCTACAACCTACGTTGTTGGGCAATCAATAGATTTAATAGTTAGACAAGTTTATCGAACTAAGGGAGCCTAGTATAGGAGCTTACTCGTATGTTGGGCATCTAATAGTCTCCTATCGGTTTAATCCAATTACTCTTACGAATAATTTCGCTACTTACCTAGCCTTGTTCCACGAGAAACGATGGAAGTACTAAGTTAGCTACAGACTGCGCAACCTAGGGTGATCAAGCCTAAATTACTAGTCAGATTAATTAATTCAAAATTAACCCGAAACCATTTTGATTAATTAATTCAGAATTAACCCGAAACCCTTCGGTTGGACAATTGGGACAGTTTACGGAACAGAAACTTAGACATGAATAACCCTAGATCTAGCATGAACGAAATTTAAATTAACTAAGGCACGAAATAACAGAATATTAAAACCTACGAAATTAAACTAGAACTTGAATTAAAATAGCAACGGATGTTAAAATGTAAATATTAAGTTCCTACGAAAACGGTTAACTACGAAACGAAATCAAAACTAGAATTCAACAATGAAATTAAAAAGCATAAATAACAGAAATGAAAAGGATGTTTCTTCTTCAACTATGAACTACGAAAATCGGAATTGGCTTGGTGTGTCTTCGGCGGCGGTCGGCTACGGCGGTGATGGTTCGGCGGTCGGCGGCGGTGATCGGATCAGAAGGGAGCAATGACAAGATTGTGTGTTCGGGGTTGGGGGCGTGTTCAATGGTGTTCAAGCTTGTGATTTTCGTCCCCCTTCAACTCCTTATATACTCCTCCTTTTCTTCCTCTCCAAGCTAGGTCAAATCTTTGATAAGAGAAGAGATTTGGATAAATAAGGAAATAAGATCTTCCCTTAACTACCACAAAATATCTTCAAGATTCTTTCCTTCTCTACAAATCCGCGCCCACGTCATCAATTCCGTGCCTTTTCTTCATAAAAAATCGCCAAATAATATCCTCATCATCATGCCACGTCAGCACCTAAAACCTGCATTTTTCGCCACTGCGAGTGCACCGGTTGGCCAATCGACGCACTTTTCGGCCTGAAATTACTAAGTACGAAAATGACTCATCAAATATCCTTACACTTGATTTATACTCGCCCTCGAGTATAAGGAGAGACAAAAGATAAGTACTTAGTCATTTCGGCCAATCCCCAAGACTCAAAACAAAAATAAAAGACTCAAGGACAACAAAGACACGACATAATAAGGACACGAAATAAACACACGGACTCAAAACAAAAAACTTGAAAAACGACGACATGAAGTCGCACCAATCAATCCAAAATTCTCAACACCAATTAACTAGCCAAACAAATCAAATTATGCAAATATGATCTCATCAAGGAAGTAGACAATGCAAATTTCGAAACTAAGCACACATATATAAACTTGGTCAAAATCTAAACAATGCGGATCTCCTCAAGGTTCGCTCATCACTCAAGTAATCTAGGCCCGGTTCAAGCCACTCAAGAAAACAAATCCACGCAATCACGATAAGAGATCGTCACAATAGTAATATCAAGGAGGTCTTTCTCATTAGGTTGTAATGGGGCTTAGGACTTAGACAAATTGATGTTGGTAAGGGTCCTAGGGGTACTAAGCTTCATCAAAAATTACAATTCAATGTTATGCATGTCAAACTCACTTACTTGTGCAATCAATAAACAAAAGACAAGATAAACAAAAGAAAATAAACAACCCCTCCTTACACTTGAACCCTTTCAAGTGTAAGGACACAAAAGACTCACAAAAACTGACTCAAAACAGAAAACAAAAACGAAAAACAAAAATTGGGGAGAAAAGTTACTTGGCGCCTCGCTTGGGCAAGCGAGGCAGTCGGCTCATAACGGTACGATGCAAGCAGTCAACACGACGTCCCAAGGAATTTAGGTCAGTGCGCAGCAACTCCACAGAATCTCCACCTACACTCGAAGATGCACTCGAGACACGAGATCCCGGTGGATAAAACTGGATGTCCCAGTTAGGCAGTTCATACACTAAGCGAGAATGTCTCAACAAAGACATATCAAACAAAGTGGGAGGGGGCACTTGACTTAAATACTGAGCATCATAGATCACAAAATTTCATTCAATGAACGTAGCAAGTAGGTGGCACAACGTGAGGTGTCGTGCGGTGTGACTAGTTGTGATGAACATATTCTTGGCAATCCAAAACCCTAGGTTTACCGGTCGGTTGGCATGCATACACCATAAAAAATAAAGCTCATTAGCCGTTACCTTGTCAAAGTTCGTACTCTTACCGGTGAGGTTGTGAACTAGGAATTCATGGCATAGGCGGAGAGCGGGATCCTCAATGTAGCACACATACAAACCCGAGGATTGAAAATCCTTTGGGTCGCTCGGCGCTAAGAGCCTCCATGCATTGATTGATCCTATGTATTGAGGATCCTTGTTCGGCAAGCAATGTGAACCTATATCATACCTCAACTCAAGAAAATGGTCAAAAGTGGTTATGCCTAATCGCGCACTCCATTCGGCCAAAGAGAGATGAAAATTGTTTCCAAACAATCGAAAGGCTATGCATGGCTCATACAAGTCTTTATCATGCTCAAAATGAAAAGTATTGAAAAACTCTCTAGCCAACTCCTTGTAGCAAATATAATGATGAGATTCAAGCAACTAAGACCAACCAATTCGACCATCTCTAGCCAACTCCTTGTAGAATAACTCTCTAGCTAACTCTCTAGCCAACTTCTTGTAGAAAAACTCTCTAGCCAACTCCTTATTAACAATGCGTTCATCATCTCCTTTAAAGTTCAATTCTTCCTTTCAGATACTGAGAGGTTGATCTGTGCAGTGGATAGATGCAGTCTTGTTTGCTTATACTGAGCAAGTCTCAGTTAGTCTATGCGCTGGACAGATATCTACTTATAGTTGTAGTGACTTTACAGTTTCAACCGTGAAGGTTTGAGTTTCTCCAATAATGAAAGAGTTCTTACAATAAGAACAGTTCAGAAAATTGAATCCCGTCGAGTTTTCTAAGCTAATGATTTTACAATAAACCTAGAATAGAGAAAGGGAATTGATTAAACTCTAGAGTGAAGAACTAGAAGGGATATCTCTGTATGCAAGTTCTTCGCTGGAATTGACTTTGAGTTTGCTAGAGTGTTTGTTCGCTTGAATGCTTGTGTTCCCATTTTTTTTTCTGTGTATGAAGACTTCTCTATTTATAGTCTCGATATATGAATAGATCCATTGGAGGAGTCTAGACAAGTGTCGAAAACAACAAGGAAAACGAACATCTTCATTTTAAATGATACTGCAGAGATTCCCTCTTTTTCAGTATGGAAGTAGCTTTACGTCAGAGCAGGTACAGTGTTGACGGCTTCTCATTGGTCGAGGTTAGCGAGTAGATGAGAGTTGTTCAAACTCCAATATCATGCTGAGTTGACTTCCTTTGATTCCTCAGACCTTTTACTGAATTGTCTTGTACTTCCATTCTTCTAAGATTTCAGCTCGTGGATTATAGAAATCCCAACTGAGTTCCTGATGCCGAGTTCTTTGGCATGACAGATGATCTACTGAACCCTATCAGCTACTGAACTCTAGCTAGCCTACTGAGTTCATAGCATGTTGAACTCAACTAAGTTATTATATGATACAAATTTCATCATTCAGCTAGGGTTTTGGGATCTTCGAATCTTATCATACTGAATCTCATCCCAACAATTTCCCCCCTATTTGATGATGTCAAAACCTTTTACATCAAAACTTCTACAAATCAATACAATACAACTCTCTAAGATAAAATCCTATCTCCTATAAGATCATTTCCACTATACTCATAAGAAGATATAAAATATAGACTCAGCTAAGCACGAGGAGCTAACACAGAGATAAGTAACATGTGTGTGTGTCCTGGTCATTGAAGTGATTAGTAGTGTTGAAACGTAAAAAACATAGTCTGATGACAATGAGTGGTTGTCGAAGGCCGAAAGGAAAGAATTTCATATATGATCTGAGAAGTTACAAGTACAGAAATTCAATTCAATCAAAGACTAAGAACTATCAGAGCTAAAAGAGGATTACAGAGCCAACACCGGAGCATAAGAGAATCAGCTGGACTTCTTGAATTGTTGCAGTCGCGCCTTGAAGTCAGCAGGTTCAAGACCATAGGCTCTGTAGACTCTCCTTCTTAGCTTCCTGATCTCTTCTTGGTCTTCAGCATCCTTCACACGCAGTTCTTTTCTCGCAATAGCATACCTGATTTCTTCCTCAATCTCCTTGGTGCAGATGTTTCCGTCTTGAGTACAGGGAGGAGGGAGATTCCTGTATCCAGGTGCCTTGAGAATATTATTGGACTGTTGGAGAGCGATCTGAATTTCAGCGTAGACTTCAGGTTCAGTGATCATTAAGAGTTCTTTGAAAATCCTGCCTGGCTCAGCTCGATCAACTATTGACTGCCAAATATAAAAGCTCTTGATGTAATAAACCTTGATCTGCTCCCACTTCAGATTGATCTTCCAAGGGACCCACGAGTCAACCCTTGGATAAGTGATGCTTTTCTATGTTATTTCCTTGAGGTCTGCGTCTGAAGAATTTAGACGTTTTAGGGACGCTTATGTCTTTCTCATGTATTTTCTCTCTTGCTTCTTTCTCAGTCCTCTGCCTGAGGGCCTCAAGATCTGCTAATCTTAGTCTCTCCATTGCAGCTTGAATTTGGCGAGCCTCATCAGTCATGTCCAAGCCTCTTTAGCAGGCATCCTATCTCTTTTATTTCAGCTTGTTGTCTCTTTGAGAGCTCAGTAGAGGGGATAGTCTGCTCAGATTCAGTTGCAACTTCAGCATCAGACGGTTCAACTGACTTGGACTTAGTCTTAGAAGCTTCAGGCTCCTTCTCAGTAGATCATTCTTTTGACGACTGAGCCTTTGATTGAGATTGTCTGGGCACTATAGATCTTGTTCTTTTCGGAGCTGGAGATCGGACCTATATACCCTTCTTCTTGGCTTTCACCTATCTTCCCTCCTGAGCTTGAATTTCTTTAGCCATTTTCTCATCATAAGCTATTTGTTCTTATAGGCATTCGGAATTTCAGCTTCTTTGCCTTACGAGGACTGGGAGGGGCTAAGGTTTTATCTTCACCTTTGGCAACTGAGCGAATAGGCTCTTCTGTCAGTTCTTCGAGGAACTCAGCTACCTCAATAATTGCAGCCTCAATGGGTTCTCCTGACCCTTGCCCTTTCACATCTGTCTTGCTGGTTCCTGCCTCTTCAGCTTTAATGAGGGTCATTAGTTGATTCCTCCTACTTCCTTCCCCATTTTTGGCATCATCAATTAAACTTGCCAAGGCAGTAACCTTCTCAAAAAGTCCAGATACTGAGAGGTTGATTGAATCAATCTTTGCTTCCACATCCTGAACGGCATTAGTGTACTCATTCCAATGTCGATCATGCTCAGATTGAGCTAATTGTAGTACTTCAGACTTTGTAGCTTCAAGCCGTGTTAGGTATGCATCAACCATTTAAGTAGCTTCCTTTTTAATGACGAGGCCAACGTTGTGCTGTTCTATGAGTGCTTTGGATACATTCTCGGTGGTCAGCTTGTTACGCTCCTCGGCGGCCTTGAGGACCTGATCCAGTGCAGTAGCCAATTGATGAGAAAATGAGTCGACCTGAGACTGCAGGATATGCTGAAACTGAGTCGTCAAATCAGTCATCTGAGCTTCAAGTGCACGGTTGAGGATCTCTTCAGTATCTAGAGCAGATTGTTCGATCCTCTGCACTTCAGCCGTCAAGTTGCCTAGCTTCAGGGTCTGAGCCTCAGTAGATCGGCTCCATTTAGAGTTAATGTCTTGGGCGAGCAGACGATTCTTGTGACCTTGACCCCTTGAGGCACTTGTTAATAGATCGTGCAAATATGTCTTTAATCTCAGCAGCCTGATACTGGATTGCTTTAGCTTCTCCTGAGATGTAGAAGACGCTGAAATGATGACACCAGATGAAGGCGGTAGAGGTGGTGAGTCATCTTCTCTGAGAGATTTTCACTCAGCGGATCCTCCCTAGTCTGCATCCTTGGGTGATTCATCATGATCGAGTCGAGTTGAGTCTGAGGCTGAGTAAAGGGTTCAGTTGTGCCCTTCAGCGTCAGGAGCATGAGCATTGGTGAGCGCAGATCATCCATCGATGCGATATCTACTGGCTCTCCGTAGCCAATCTCTTCTCTTAGCATCATCTCATCCTGCATCAATACAGAGACAGTCCTGAGGTCGATGGTCTCATCCAGAAGATCCAACCCAAGGAATCTGAGATGCATCTAGATCCTAGCTCTGACTGCTATGTCTGCTAGATCAGAGTGATCTAGGATTTCTAGAATCTGGTCCGCGACCTCTTCAGTGGCTCTGAGCTGAGCTGTCAGCACTGAAGTCGGGACATATGTGGAGACCTCAGTCTGAGGTATGTCAGCGGGTAGATCTGACTGAGTCTCGTCTGAGTGTATCCGCTTGACTTTGTCTGCCATAATCACATATTCTTTACCGGAATCTGAGTCTAGGATGGATACGATCTTAGGAATATAAAATCCCGTTGATTTGCTAAATAAATACCGATTTTTTGGACACCAATTTCAGTCTGTAAGAAAAACACGAGATTTGGGGTTGAAAGATAAAAATGTCTAATTTTTAGTTCATTGCAAAATTGCGGCTACCGTTTAAAGGTGGGGATTAAAGATTCTTAAAGAAACCCTAACAAATCCTACTTTAAAAAACTATGGAAAATAAAAGAAGCTGGAATTAATAAAGGCAAATTAAATAACAGTAATTAAAGTAGCAAAAATAATTAATAAACCGCGCATCAATAATTAACTACAATAATTAATATACTCAGTCTAAGTAGGATAAAATAACCTAAATTCCGCATCAGACGCTTGGGAGATTTGCAAACTTTATTAGTTTCAATATACTTCACTCTTCTGCAATTTTAACTGGACCGGCCCGAAATATCCGTACTCGGGGTCGGGTTGGGCTTCGAACCTAGAGGCTCAAAATAAAGACGGGCCTAAAAACACCCGTCTAGAAAGCCTACTGGACTTAATGGACTCGGGCCTAAAAAGCCCGGGGTTTTCCTACCTGTCCGTACTTTTTTTATTACTAAAATATTTTCTGATTTTCTGATATTTGGGCAGTTTGGGCTCAAAAACAAAGAAAAATAAATAAAACTTGAATAACAGCCCAATTAGCTAAGGCTAAAGCTCTAATGCTCTATTATTTTTAAAAAAAATTACACGGGGCTTCACATTTTTAGGACCCGGTAAATTTTCGGGCAGGACGACCCAGCTCAGTGTGGCCATTTCAACTCGGCCCGGTATTTTTCCAGCTCTACTTACTATGTAGGAGAAATAATGTTAAGTTTATGAAAATGAAAGTGAATTAGAAGAAAGAACTGGCATGGGATTTGGGCTTGAAATCGGATGTTAGAGAGCCCAACTTCATTTGAGTTCGACCCAGTTACCATGACTTGTTTGTTAGCCCAACCGGATTTATTTGCTCTAACCCGCCAACCACCGACTGGTCCGCATGGCCTCACGAAAAGACTAGGTAAAAAATCTATAACGAAACAATAATTATCTAAAAAATTTACAAAAAGTTAAAAAATAATCTGGTGGTGTGCACAGCTTGGGGTCTGATACAAACTGAAGTTAGAAATATTAGACAAGTGATCAAAATTCTCCTTTGTCGAGTAATATATAACAAAACAAAAGGTACAAAAAAAAAAAAATGCTGTAAGCCATACTTATCAAAAACTTCATCCATCATTAATTTAGCAATTGAAATCTGCTCATTCCAAATCAAGCAATTATTTCCAACACATTAAAACATTAATATATTTAGTTTACAGGGAGTCAAACATTAACTCACGAAAAGACTAGTCAGAGGGTGTACTTGAGATATCATTTATGTGTTTCATAACATTTGTTGGTCCAACATCAGACAATTTTCCTATTCTTGACATAAAGTGGTCATGTCTCAATAGCCTTTCATCAAAAGATTCGCCTTCATTCATGTACTCTAATATGTTTTGTCTAGCTAGGCTTCTATGTTTGAGTTATGATAGATTTATCAAATTATCCACAACGAGATTAGCATATACTCATTACTTAATGAGTGTTATGCAAAATCACGCATAATAGATAAACAGACTCGACCTATGCAGAGTATCAACGTTACTATTTAATTGATATACTTTCATATTATATCATCTTTCTTTTTTCAAATCAATCTCGTTTCTTTCATCAGTATTTTTTCGTATTTTGATTTCCCTTTCATCATTTTCTTTAATAAGAATTAAATTTAAAAATCCTCCAATTCAATTAATCTAATAATATGCATATAACGAGCTTCAAATCCATAGCAAGTTTATATTGTTACTTGTCACATATGAAATGTAAAATCAATAGAAAATTGAAATGCAAAAACATAAAAAAATATAAAAAATAAAGGGACTTCTTTATAAAAGAATTTACTTTTCTTGAAAACGTGACGTTCTTTCGGATAGAAGAATATGTGACTACGTTTTGACCAACCTAGTGCGATTTACCTCTTTATTTATTATAAACAATAAGTGTTGTGGAGATTCATATATACTTGTAACATTATTCAACCATCGTACAATTCAAGCTACTATTAAGGCATCCCAAGCTACTATTTGGGTATATATATATAGGGATTAGTTTCTGTGTGAACAGTTCTTATTTTATAAACGTGTGAACACTATATTTTCAATACTAATATACTACACTTGTAAGACAAAGATACTCAGATTACAAAAATGCCTTTAATTGCATTATAATCATTTTGTAATTGCAGTATTTAAAGTGCAATATAATCATCTATAAAGTGCAATACATTTCTCTTTAAAGTGCAGTGTTCACACGATAAAAGTATGTTCACATTTGACCCTTATCATATTTGTATATACCCAAAAGTTATGCTAATAAGTTGTAATTAACTTTAACCTTTTTGTCATCAGGGAAAAAATCCACCAAAAGGAAGCTTGCATCAATTAATCAAAAGTACAAAAAACAAGGTTGATTTTAAAAGATTCACCGAGTGATACAATCTCTTGAGAAAGTTTAGAATTGAAACTTTACAACCCATTTCAAGAAAAAGAAAAAAAAAAGTAACATAGAATTCGAATAGAATAATTTTACGTGTGTTTGAACTCTTTAAATTACACATTTGTGAAATAACATGTATAATTTTACTCTCTGGTCACAATTTTGTTCTTTCTCTCTTTTCTCTCACTAGCAAGTTTTTGTGATAGAAATGTTAAGTAAATAATATCCTTTATTAAAACAGTCGCCAGGCAGAGCTGTCTATGTAGCTAGGGCCAGTTAAACAATATTGCTGCAACTTACCGACAGATTGAATACGACAGACCTGCACTAAACTCAAGAAATGAATTTATTCTTTATGTGACACAATAAAAATAATGTATTTTTCCATAAATCATTTGATCATAATTAATGGGGCACATGCTTGCTAGTATAATAGATCTCGTAGCTACAATATATATGTACCTATGTCTACATGTGTGAGTAAATGTACAGTGTTTGTGTGTGGAGAGATCTGGGAGGGGTGAGAGAGAGAGAGAGAGAGAGGGAGGGTGCAGAGAAGATTCCAAAAGGGACGACACAGTAATTGTGATAGCACATAAGTGTGTAAAATGGTTGCATCAGGCAAAGGACAATAATAATATGAGCATTAAAAACAAACTATTACTACACATCCATTTCTTCTTTCTCTATATGACAACCTGGATTTTATATGTAATGTAATCAGATATAGGGATCTGTATCCTCCTCAAAATAACCCCCTTCGCTCCCACAATCAATCAATCATCATATTTTTATTTTTATTTTCAAATTTTCTTATATTATCAATCATTTCTCATATTCCTGAGTTGATTATTTTTCCGATTTGATGTTTAGCTTGTTAATTCAGACAAGGGAAAATGTGAATATGTGATACAAGTATTTTTTAATCAAGGTGGATGTTACATGTCAGTAAATTCAATTTTTTCCCCTAAGTTTGTATAATAATAAATTTCGGTTTATATTAAAGTTTGTACTAGAGGAATTAAGCACAATTGGTTGCCCACGTATAACAATATTTCATTTTTCGTTTTTGTTTTGAAGCTGATATCGTAGTGTCATGTCGTAGTTGTCTAAAGAGAAATTAATTAGTCATTGGAGAAAGATCAATGCAGATTAAATTTAGTGGACTGTCTTGTAGCCAAATTTTAAGAGTCGGAATCTTATCAATGCCTCAACATAAGTATGCTCAAAATAAATAGTTTAGTGCAACTTATATATATATAGAGAGAGAGTGGTTCCTTGTAAACATCTTTTATTGTATGAACACTGTACTTTAAAGACAAATATACTGCACTTTTAAGGCAAAGATACTGCACTTTATTTGTCAGATTACAAAAATACCCTTTAACTGCAGTCTGATCATTTTGAAAGTACAGTATGAAAGTACAATATTTTTAACTTAAAAGTGCAATATATATATATATATATATATATATATATATATGGAGTGGTTCCCGTGTGAACAACCCTTATCGTGTGAACGTGTGAACACTGCACTTTAAAGACAAACGTATTGCACTTCAAGGTAAATATATTGCACTTTAATACTGCACTTTACGTATTGCACTTAAAGACAAATGTATTACACTTTAAGTACTACACTTTAAAATGCAGTATATTTGTCTTTAAAGTGCAGAACATTTGTCTTTAAAGTGCAGTGTTCACACGTTTACACAATAACAGGTTGTTCACATTTGAACCTCCTCATATATATATATATATATATATATATATATATATATATATATATATATATATATATATATATATATATATATAAGGTATGAATATTTTAAGAACCACCATCTTAGATAAAAAAACTAAGAACCAATCTTAGCATTCCATTTTTTTTATCTATGGACACTTAATTTTCTTTTATTTTTAAATCAAAAAAGGAGAAAATAAATTTCATTAAGGGTAACTATGTCTTTTACACTTTATGTTTCGAAACTAAACCAAACACCTCCACCTTATGCGGCGACGACGACGGTGGTGGTCGGTGGTGGCAAGTGGCGGTGGAGGAGATCCGGCGGAAAATCTGTTGGAAAATGTTATTTTTTATTCATAGTACAGTGTTGGTTTATGCATAATTATGAACATTTTTATGCGTAAATCTGTCTGTTATTTTGGACATTATGTTATACAATGAAAGTACGTTTTATACGTATTATAGTATTTATTCATGCATAAGCCAGACAATTTTATGCATAAAAATGTCTGTTATGTGGATGTTATATTATACAATAAAAAAAGTTTGTGCATATTACAGTATTTGTTTATGCATAAGGCCAAACAATTTATGCATAGACTGACATATTACAATATTAGTTTATGCATAATTTTGTGCATTTTTATGCATACCGTTGTTGTGTTTGTGCATATTGTGATTTTAAAAATACAATTCACTATACTCCCTCTAGTTAGTGGCGGCGGCGACGGCGGTCGGCCGACGGTAGCGGTGATGGTGGTCGGCAGTGGCGGCAGGAGGCGGTAGGTAACTACGATTTTTTCATTTTTTTTTATATTTTCCAAACTTAATTACTAATATTGTTGTTTACTATTTTATCCTTTTCCTAATTTTGTGAATGAATTAAATCAAAAAAATGGATTAATTGTAGACCATAGATCGGATGGAGATTTATGGCCTACAATTAGTGGCGGAGATACTTATACAAGTCCATGGAGGTTATTTGGTTACACCCAGCTTACCCCTTGCTGCATACAGTTTAATTCTTTCCCCCAATTGATTCAAGGATAGGGTCATTTCTTCATAATCCAGCATGATAGGGGAGCCTAACTTCAACCAATCACTCCCCAAAATCATATCATATCCTTTAGTATCAAGGATTCTGATGTTTAATGTAAACAGGTGTCCTTGCATGATCCATTTGAATCCCACCACTCTCTCCTGACTGATCAATTTGTTTCCATTAGCTACCATAACCTTTAAGTGTCTCACCGGCTTCTTTGATGAACTCAGAATTAAGGAAGCTGAGAGTACTTCATGTGTCAATTAGAATTCTGATCTTTCTGTGATTCCTCTCCCCTAGTACCCTCATGATACTCCCCCCTGATTCCTCTACTATGGAACCTAGGCTTATAATAGCCATTCCCAATTCTTCCCTAGCATCCCCAAATTCTTCTTCCTCCTCCCCTGTCTCAAGGCTGTGTAGATAATCAGTTTGTTCTTCACTAGTCATAATCATGAAGTTAATTCTTTTGCTGCATTTGTGCCCGGGCACAAACTTCTCATCACAATTATAACACAGTCCCTTTTCTCTCTTCACTGAAGGACTGATTTTCTGAGGTGTTGATCTCATAGGCCCTGAATTGTCCACCCTTTTTGCATAACTCCTTGTAGTCTCCTTCAATTTTCTGGAGAGAGCTTCATTGTTAGAGCACTGTTGCCTAGATAGGTGTATGGCTGTTTCTAGGTTTGGGATAGGAAACATTTTAACAGCTGCTCTAGTGTCTTGATCTAGTCCACTTAAAAAACTAGCAGTCCAATAACCTTCTCCAAACTGTCCACACTGAGAGTGGATCATAAATGATTTGAGCTGTTCAAACCTTTCCACATATTCTTCGAAGTTTCCTTCATTTACAAGTTTATTAAATTCTCCTATAATTGCTGCTTCCTGTAGATACCCAAACTTGGTAGTCACCATTCCAATGAAATGATCCCAACTGATTTGTTCCCCTTTAATGGGTAGGTTATCAAACCACTCTGCTGCCTTCCCTTCCAGGTGAAGGGAAGCATAAGAAACCATCTGGTCTTCTGGAATAGTATTTACTATGCTCCAAAATGTTCTGCAACTCTGGAGCCATCCCCTAGGATTTTTGCCATCAAATCTAGGAAAGTCAATTTTGGCTCTAGAAACCATGATTCCTGTGTTGTTTCCCCCTCTATTTTCTGCCCATCTGTTCTCCCTTTCCTGTGAATTTCTGTTGTTGAATCCATTGTGCCTTCCTCCTCCCCTCTGAAACCCAGCAGAGCCCCTACCTCCTGGTCCATATCCAAAGCTATGAGGCAAGCCCCATTGAGGATTTCCAGCTCCCAATATAGACCTTTCTCTGTCCTCTCCTTGGTATACCATGTTAGCTCCATTTAGTTCCAAACTTCCTTACTCTTCCCTGGGTCTGCTCCCTGAAGTTTCCCCTTGGAATGTCGCTGCTGGTGTAGGTTGTCTGTAGTTCGATGTCTGGGTGCGGGTTAAGGTTTATCTGGTGGGGGTTTGGTGCGTTCAGATTAGGGTTGTGGTGTCGGTTGGGTTCTGGGGAAGTAAGGTATGGAGTTCCCTGGTGTATGGTGGGGTTATTGTTTGGGAAGCTGAAGGTAGGGTTCATGAAATTAGGGTTAGGAAAATTATGGGGGTTAGGGAAGTTCTGGTTTTGAAACTGGGGGTTTGGGAAACTAGGGTTTTGGAGATTAGGATTTGTGATGTTAGGGTTTGGAGAGTAGGGTGCATACGGTGGGTATGGATAACTTGAGTAAGCCATGTTAGATGCCATTGTATTTAATGCGTTTACTAGTGTGATATTGATTGTTCATCGTAGTAAATCCTTGTTGAATCCATTCCTGATGTGGGTGTGTTGTTGATTCACAGGTGGGGGGTTCTTGTAGAGGTGGTGCTGTTCGTGGTTGGTCTCCTTCTTCAGACGGGCAGTGGTCGATCTCCCCCTCGCGTGGTGTTTGGTTGGCCGCAACTGAGCTCATGATACCAATGTAACAACTGCTATGTTGTTAGGATTATGTATCGATATATTGTTCCTGGAGAATTGTTGTAATGAGTAGAGAAGAAGATAGAGGATGAGGATAGAAGAATAGAGAAAGAAGTTGACTAAATTCTGCTTGTCCTTTCAGAAACTTTTTACCATACTTATACAACTACTACTCAAAAGCGTGTTCTTAGAATTGATACTAATAAAAACGTGAACTAAGGCCGCTGCTAATCTTGACCATTCCTGCGCCATACTTCATCCAACGAAGCTCTTAGCTGCTCTTAAGATCGACGGCTAGATCTTCGAACTCATCCTTAGCATCAGAGAAGGCCACGTCGCCTTCTTCATCCCCTTTTATCTCATTATCGATCATATGAATCATAGCCATCATCAAACCTTTATCTTCCTTCTCCTCTGCATCAATCACCTCCTTTGAAATTTCCCCATCGACCAGCTCTATTAATTGGTGTGTTACATTGAGCTTAATGGGGTGTTTGGAGTAGCTGAAGTTTATTGATAAGTGCTGAAAGCTGCTTAAAGCAGCTGAAAGCAACTTATTTGAAAATCAGTTAGTGTTTGGAAATAAGTGCTGAAAGCAGCTGAAAGTGGGAAAAATAGTGTTTGTAATACTGCTGATAGAAGTAGCTTATTGTTACTTTTTAGAAGAAATGTCTATTTTACCCTTAGTGTTATTAATTTATAATAAATAAGTAAAATTTAAAAATTGTTCTTATTCTATATTTATTTTTTGCTTTATAATTTTAATCTAATATTATAAAATATTAAATTAATTTAAATATTATATAATACTATAATTGATAGAGGGAGAGGAAGAGACATGACTATTATGTGGGAAAAAAAAAGAATTCTAATATATATTAGGGTTAGAGATATTTTTGAAATTAAATAAAAATTTTAAGAGTAATTTAGTCCGAAAAAATCATAAGTAATGAGTTGAACCTGAAAGTTGGGGTGGAGCAGTTTCAGCTGCTTCTCTATTTTTAACTCAATTTTAAAGAATCTCAACTTTAAGCTGGGTGTCTCAAACACCTCTGAACCAGCTTAAAGCTGTAAGCAATTTTCAATAAGCCCACTAAGAGTAAAAAAGTCGGGTTACTTAACTAAAAATCCGCCCACTTATTATATTTGATTTAAATTTATTGTTATTATTTCAAATTTTGTGCCACCACTAATTAAATCTGATTTTTTTTCAAGAGCACAAATGAAACCCGCCCTTCTACCACCTCTAATAAAATGTGTTTCACATCTATTTTTTATTTTTATTTTTTATGACGAAGCAGATTGTGCTACAATATGCTCACAAAATCATTATCTCAATAATTAAATGATCCCTTACGAGACAGATTTATATATTACCACCTATGTTTCACATTTTATTTTAATAAACGTGCCTAGTGTTACGAGCGAATAAAAATTAAAACACCAGAAAAAGGGGAAATGGCTAAATGATTAGGGGTGAAAACGGATCGGATATTATCCGCCCGATCCGGAGCCGGAGCCGATCGGGATCAAATTCGGGGAGCAAATATAGTATGCGATCGGATACGGATTCGAATCCGGATAGCCTAAATCGGATACAGATTCTAATTCGGATTTCACATTATTCGCCCGTATTCGATATTTCCCATATTTAATCGGATATTTCCCGGATTATGAATTCGGATATTTCCCGGATTATGAATTCGGATATTTCTCGGATTATTTAATAATTAATTTTTTAATATAATAATAAATTAAGATTAAAAAAAGATATTAAAAAAAAATATTAAGTGCATCTATGGTTATTGTTAGGTATTTTATGTTGAATTTTGGAATTTTTTCGTACTTTTTTTATCCTAAAAATTATGTTATTCATAATGGGTAATATTTTAACTATAGTTTGCATTAAAACTTCTATTAAATATTGTATACGTGATTTTTTCATGTGTTACAATAACAAATAGATGGTTATTTATGAATCATATTATCCGATTATTGTTATTCGAATTCGATTTGAATTCGTTATATATCCGCCCTGTATTTGTATCCCGAACATTCCGAATCCGTATTCGTATCCGGCCTTCCCGTATTCGACTCCGAATTCGAAAAAAAAATATGGGACAAAATATAGGAAGAGCACTATTCATCCGTATTCGACCCGTTTTCACCCCTATAAATGATCCAAAACCATGAAAGAAAAAGAATAATACTCCCTCCGTCCCATTTTTTATGTTCCATTGGGACTGGACACGGTAATTAAGATAGTGGAGGTAAATGTGTAAAGTTGTGGTGTAAAAGTATAAAGGGGCGGGGTCCACTTGCTTAGATTGATTGTGGTTCACTCATTTATTTCCTTATTTGGTATGAGGCATAAATAATGGGACAACCAAAAAAGGGAAGTGTGACATTAATAATGGGACGGAAGGAGTAGTTTTTACTATTATCCATACTTCAAACTTCTATGGTCGTTTCTAATTTTTATTTAATATGAATCATTTGACGATTATCAAGAGTACTATGCTTCAAATTTCTTAGTGAAAGAAGGCACAATGTATCTCTTTTACATACTTCAATAAGAAATTATCTATTGATATAAAATAGATTTACGTTTATTACAAAGCTAAGTATATATGGGAAGAATCAAATGAGAAACTAACCCCTGCATGAGAATTAAAAACCAATTTGCACCATTTATTTTATTCATTGGATAACCAGATTAAAATATGACCTTTTCATTTTTATGTACAAGAGCAAAAGTGTAAAAAATTATTTCTACCATTCACCCTAAGAACTTCCCAATGAGTCACTCATCACCTTGAGAATTTCCTAGGCCATCACCTATCATAGTACTTGTTATGATTGTTTATAACAATAAACCAATAACCAAGATAGATCAAACCACATGCAAATCAGATTCAAACTATAACCCTAAGCACGCAAACGAATCAACCAAGAATTTAGCAAGAAAGATAAAGAACAAAGAGATTTTACGTGCTTCGGATTAACCTATTTGCACGGGAGGGATGATTGGTTCACTTTCACTATGAACAAGAATTGAAAGAATGTCAATTACAAGGGAGATTGATGTGGACAAGTTTCTCCTCCATTAGATTATTCTGCATATAGTGGATTTATTAAAACCGATGACTTATGGGACTCAAGTAGCGTGAAATATCTTTGAACTTAACTTTGTATTTTGGTACTTTAAGACTACAATTTTGAGACTAGTAATTATGAGTCTGGTATTATTTGTATTTTAATTTTTCACTTTCTTCTAAGACAACTGCACTTTTTACGTAAAACGTCTCAACTGTTAATATAGCAAATCATATGCATTCACAAAATTTACTGATAATGTAAATTAATGCATTTTTCACGAATAATAGTAGCACCGTCTTTAAAAGTCAATTGCATGTACAGTACATTCGAATAGTAATAACTCCACATGTCATCCAGTTCAATACCCTAACAGAAAACTCAAAAATAACACAAATTAGTACATTATAAATATAGAATTCGCCTTACTTGTTTGATCGCAATTTCATGCATCATGATTCGACATTCTTTTACATTTGCTACATTTTCTTTTTGGTTTACTTGCATCCTTTTTGCCCTCTCAAACCTAGACTTAATACGGCTGGAACTACCTTTCGTTTTTACCAGATTAGGAGACAAAATAGAAAATGATTCAGGAATTGAAATGCCGAAGAAATCTTCGAAAACCTTCTACGTACCCTTGGTAGTGGAGTCCTTGGAGCATAAATCAGAAACAATTTGAGATAAAATCTTCATACAAGCCAACATAGCGGACATTAAGTCTACGTTACCATCTACCATACCGATACAACGATAGATCTCAGCTTGCAAAAGGTTTCGTTAAACGTTTGCGTTCAACAGGACAGTCAGGAATAATTTTTTCGACAGCATCTCTATCATCGCTCTCAACTACAAGAAATGAAGCTTTCTTAAACGTGCATTAATAATAACCAAAGCGTGCGTTTATTTTAATGAAAAGTGATTTCAACACAGAAATTTTACGCAGAAAATAAAAATGAAGCTATTGTAGAACTACCACCATTGAATTCAAACTGTGATTTTAACCAATCGAAACCTATTGAAAGACAAAAACGACAAAAATAGCATGAATAAACTTATGGGAATTGAACATCAATCCATATGCGAACCATTCTCCCGAACAAGATTGGAGAACTCTATTTCGAAATTCATACACAGTAAGGTATGACAACTCAAGAAACACACACATTACATGTAATATTAGACCGAAAATAGCAATCCATCAATTTCCACCAATTACGGCGAATAATAAACCTTGATTTTAAAAAATCAAGTGTAACTATGGGTAAATAGTGAAAACATCACAAAATTTAACCATGATTCAACTAACCCATTATAATAGCTTTAATAACAAAGGATTTCGAGCTTCAAATCTGAAGGCGCAACCGCGGGCGAGAAGAAACAAAGTTTACGCTATGAAGAGAATAGAAAAAATGCTGAAAAATTAAACATAAGGGTGAAGATTACAAAAATGCTCTTCGTATAGTTAAATTGAACAAAAAGTGCAGCGAATCTTTTTAAGTGAACTCGCAATTTGGACCGCAGGATAGCTCGATCAAAAGACTGAGATTTGTTCCTAATTTCTACAAGGGACGTTCTTATATGATCTCCTCTCTCTCTCTCTCTCTCTCTCTCTATATATATATATATATATATATATATATATATATATATATATATATATATATATATATATATATATATATATACACTGGGCTGTTCAAATAATAACACCCCTTATAGTAAGAAATAATAACATTTCTTAGCCTTTAGATCTTGGTAATAGATGGACCGGATTGATTTTTGTATTTTAATTTGCGAATTGCACAATTAAGTAAAAATAATATGTATAAATGTCACAATGGTAAAATTTCATTATTAAAATAAACAAAACCTAGTTTTTCACCTTCCACTTCTTATCAATATAACGCAGACATTCACAGAAACAACAAGTGTTCGTTTTTTCTGAATCTTCTCCGATGGTGTTTCTCCATGGGTGGAATGATTTAATAGCATGGGATTTTCATCAAGTTTGATTTAATTTGGTGTGAAATTCGGTGCCTAATCTCCATCGGCAGTAGTTTTGTAAGTAAGAGAAGTGGAATTGTTTGAATCATTTGTCTTTGACATCCAAAATCGACAAATCATATGTACGTTTTCCAATTGATTTTTCAATTATACGAGTAATGATATATGCATTATTTCATCTCTGTAAATTATGTTACTTGACATGTTGTATATCTAGAATTGAATTAAAAATTGTTTAAATGGCCTAATGTTTCATTCTTTTGGTAATCAAATTTAGATTATTTATTATGCAAAGTTTGGTATTGAAAATTCATGATTAAGGGACAAAGATATATGTATTTTTTTTGTAGCCTATTTCTGTGTCATTGATTTTATATCTAGATCGTGGGGCAGAGTATTCTACTGAGTCCTATCTAGTGACTTCAGTCAGTGAACAGTAGTTCAGTATCAAATATAGTATGCGGGAGTGTAGGCAAAAAAATTTGTTTGTCTCAGTTTGAAAACATGTTTTGTGCTGATTGATTTAAAGTTAGTTTTATGCAGCATGAAAAATAATCAATGCAACAGTAAATCGACACAAGCAGTTTTTAAAGTGGTTCGGATACACTGGATCCTACGTCCACTGTCCTGAGCAAAGCAGGAGTTCTTAAATTAATTTATACTGAGCAAGTCTCAATTGATCTGTGCACTAGACAGATACTATAGTTAGAGTCTTAGTGACTTGATCTGTGCGCTGGACAGATACTCTACTTATAGTCGTAGTGACTTTACAAGTTCAACCACAAGTATTTGATTTTCTCCAACTATGAAGGAGTTCTTACAATAAGAACAATTCAGAAAGCTGAACTCCTTTGAGTTTTTCTAAGCTTAAGATATTACAATAAGACTGCTTAGAATAGAGGAATGGAACTAATGAATCTCTAGAGTGAAGAACTAAGAAGATCTCTGTGTATGCAAATTCTTCGTTGGGTTCGACTTTGAGTTCGCTAGAGTGTTTGTGCGCTTGAATGCTTCGGTTTTGTTTCTTCTCTGCATGAAGACTCTTCTCTATTTATAGTCTCGACGTATGAATAGATCCGTTTGAGGGAGTCTAAACATGTGTCGAAAACGATAAGAAAAACGGGCATCTTCAATTTTAATGTTACTGTATAAATTCCCTCTTTTTCAATCTAGGAAACAGCTTTACGTCAGAGCAGGCACAATGCTGACGGCTTCTCATTGGTCGAGGTTAGAGAGTAGATGAGGTTTGCTCAAACTCCAAGAGCATGCTGAGTTGACTTCCTCTGATTCCTCGGACCTTTTACTGAATTATCTTCTACTTACATTCTTCTGAGATGTTCAGTGCGTGGCTCGAATTTCTTTGCAGATTCAATGGGTTATAACATTCCCAACTGAGTTCCTGATGCTGAGTTCTTCCGGCTGAACGACAGATGTTCTACTGAATCTATCAGCTACTGAACTCTAGCTAGCCTACTGAGTTCCTAACATGCTGAACTCAACTAAGCTATTATATTATATTAGGTTCATCATTCAGCTAGGGTTTTGGGATCTTCAAATCTTATCATACTAAATCTCATCCCAACAAATCCCCCCTATTTGATTATGCCAAAACCTTTTACATCAGTTCTATCTATCAACACAATACATCAAACATAATTTTCCCCTATCTAAGATAACATCTTTCTATCAACACAATTTCCCCTACAACACAGGACTACTGTCTATGAGATAGATCAACTAAGCACCAAGGGACAAACACATAAAAAAGTAACATGTTTGTGTGTGTTCTGATCACTGAGGTGATCAGTAGGGTTAAGATAAATCATAGTCAGGTGACAATGAGTACTTGTCGTAGGCCAAAAGAAGTAGAATTTTATATGTGATCAGAGAAATTACATCTACATGTAGTTCTATTCTATCACAAGAAAAGGCTATCAGAACAAAAAGAGAATCAACTGGACTTCCTGAATTGTTGCAGTCATGCCTTGAAGTTAGCATATTTCTTCTTTGGAAGATCAAGACCATAGGCTCTGCAGACTATGCTTCTCAGTTTCTTGATTTCTTCTTGGTCTTCACCATCATTCATACTTAGCCCTTTTCTCACAACGGTAAATCTGATCTCATCCTCAATCTCTTTGGTGCAAATACTTCCTTGAGAACTTAGAAGGAAGAGTTCTGAATTCAAGTGCAAGGAGGAGGAAGAATTCAAGTGCAAGGAGGAGGAGGAAGAGTTCTGAATTCAAATTTCTTCTAGAGTGCAAGGAGGAGGAAGAGTTCTGAATTCAAGTGCCTTGAGAATATTACCTGACTGTTGGAGAGCAATATGGATTTCAAAGATAGACTTCGTGTTCTGAGATCATCAGGAGTTCTTTGAAGATACTGTCTGGATCAGTTTGCTCACTTATTGTCTTCCCGATGTAGTAGCTCTTGATGAAGTCGACCTTGATCTGCTCCCACTTCTAATTGATCTTCCAAGGGACCCACTAGTATGCCTTGGATAAATGATCCTTTTGATATTGTTTCCCTGATCCCTGCGTCTGAAGAACTTAGAAGTTGTAGGGACACTCCTATCTTTCTCAGGATTCTCTCTTTTGCTTCCTTCTCAGTTTTCTACCTGAGGGCCTCCAGGTCTGCTAATCATAGTCTTTCTCTAGCAGCTTGAGTTTGGCAGGCCTCAGCAGTCATGTCCAAGCCCCTTTCACTAGCATCCCCTATCTCTTTCATTTCAACTTCTTGCTTCTTAGATAATTCAGTAGAGGGGATGGTCTGCTGAGATTCAGTTACAGCTTCAGCGTCAGAGGGTTCAGCTGATTTAGATTTGGACTTGGAAGCTTCAGGCTCGGTAGATTTGGATTTTTCTTTGGATGTTTGAGCCTTGGATTGTTTGGGCACTAAAACTCTCGTCTTTTTAGGCAGTGGAGATCTTGTATGTGTGCCCTTCTTCTTGGCTTTTGTCTTTCCTTCCTCCTGTGCTTGTAATTCCTTAGCCATCTTTTCATCAAAAGCAATTTATTCTTCTGGCGTTCGGAATTTGAGCTTCTTTGCTTTAGAAGGACTATGAGAAGCTAAGGTTTTTCCTTTAGTAGTTGAGCGAATAAACTCTTCTGTAAGTTCTTCTAAGAACTCAGCTACTTCAGTTATAGTTGCATTAGTGGGTTCTCCTGACCCTTGCCCCTTCTCCACTATTTTGTTGGTTCCTGACTCTTCAGCTTTTATGAGGGGCAGTAGTTGTTTCCTCCTACTTCCTTCCTCCTTTCTGGCATCATCTAGCTGACTTGCCAAGGCAGTAACCTTTTTAGTAAGCCCTGATACTGAAAGGCTGATAGTGTCGATCTTGGCCTCAACATCATGAACGACATCAGTGTAGTCATTCCAATGTTTATCATGCTCTAATTGAGCTAATTGGAGTACTTAAGATTTTGTAGCTTCTAGCTGTGTCAGGTAGGCTTCAACCATTTTAGTGCCTTCTTTCTTGATAGCTTGGCCGACGTTGTGCTGTTCCATGAGTGCTTTAGAGATACTCTCGGTGGTTAGCTTATAACGCTCTTCGATGGCCTTGAGGATTTGATCCAATGCAGTGGTTGTTTGATCAGAAAATGTATCGGCCTGAGTCTGCAGGATTTGCTGAAACTGAGTATTCATATCAGTCCTCTGAGCTCCAAGTGCGCGGCGGAGGATCTCATCAGTATCTAAAGCACTTGTTTATGGATCCTCTGCACTTCAGCAGTCAGGTCACCCAGCTTTTGGGTCTAAGCCTCAGTAGATCGGCTCCATTTTGAGTTCATGTCTTTGGCGAGAAGATGATTTTTGGGACCCTGACGCTTGAAGCACTTGTTTATGGATGCCACTAATACTTCTTTGATCTCAGCAGCCTGGTAGCTAGATTATCTTAGCTTCTCCTGAGACGTAGACGGTGTTAAGATGATGGCACCTGATGAAGTTGGTGGAGGTGGTGAGTCATCATCTCTGGGAGATTTTCCCTCAGCAGATCCTCCCTGGTCTACATCCTTGGGTGACTCATCGTGATTTGAGTCTTGATGAGTCTGGGGCTGATTAGGTTGTTCAGTAGTGCCCTTCAGACGCAGGAGCATGAGCATCGCTGAGCGTAGATCGTCCATAGACGATATATCTGCTTGCTCTCCGTAGCCAATCTCTTTTTTTTAGCATTTGCTCCTCCTGTATCAGTACAGGGACAGTCTTTAGGTCGATGGTCTCATCCAGAATATCTCCAGAATATCCCACTTAAGGAATCTGAGATGCATCTGGACCCTAGCCCTGACTGTGATATCCACTAGATCAGAGTGATCTAGGATTTCAGGTATCTGTTCCGCTATGTTTTTAGTTGCTGTAAGCTGAGCTGTTAGTACTGAAGTAGGAACAGAAGTGGAGGCCTCAACCTGAGGTAAGTCAGCAGGTAAGTCCGACTGAGTCTCCTATGAGTGTATCCTCTTGACTTTATCAGTCAGATTCACGTCCTCCTTACCGGACTCTGAGTCTTGAATAGATACAGTCTCAGGGATAACTACTGATGGTTCAACCTTCTTCAGTAGCTTCCTTTTCTTTTGCTGAGTCGGGCGGGGGTCCTGAGTGGACGGAGCAGGTCGCTTGTCGTGAATGACGCGCTCGATAGATTTCTCAACTGCTGCCGCATTTAAGAATTTGATATTCTTCTTGTTGAAAGAATGCGCATCAGCGAAGGCTACCCTTCCATGGCATAAATCCTCAATCAGGATTGAAACCTTGCTGCCATTGAGAAGTTTCCCTTTAAGGATCAGCAGAAGTGAGGTCTTGTCCTCATTCCGTACAAACTTCTGGAACTGAGCCTTGAACTCTGTTAAAAAAAAATCAGTTCAGTGGACCTGGACTCCATCCATTATGGCCATCATAATTTGGATGGAAGCAACCTATTGAACCATGTAGGCAAACCCTCTGTATTCAGGGAGCAGCCTGTTCTTGGGAAATGCCGCTTTGAACACTGTCCTTTTGCCCGCTAAATTGGCAGAGGTACTTGTTGATGGAAGTCTCCTTATATCCAATCGGAGAAATCCCTTCGTTGGGAAGATGGAAGCTCTGTTGAAGACACTTAGCAACATCAATATCTACAAACTTCTCTTCCTAGATATTGTTACTCGTTTTTTGCTGGTAGGAGATTCAAGAAATATCCTGAAGATCTTCATTCTGGCGAATATTCCTGTAGAATTCCATGACCTATCTAAGGAGGCAATGAAGAGGAAACCTAGATAGCAGGGTCTAAAGGCCTGAAGACTGAAGAGTGTTGAAGATTGGCTCCATGCAGTCTACTTCACATGATCTGAAAGCGAGTGCTGGCTCAAACTAGACTCTCTTGTTGCTAATGATCTCCTCCATATCAGACGGAATCAAGACTTCGTTACTTGGAGAACTCGCCATTTAGATTATACTGAATCTGCAAGATAAGTGTTAGCATTTGAAAATAGAGTAAGTCAGTCACTTTGCAGATAAAGTTTAAGAAATTTACCGAAGATAATAGTGCTTGAGGGTAATGGATTTCGTATGCAGTTAGATTTTCAAAGCACAAATAAGTTCGATAATGGTGAAAAATAGTTTATGATCATACATACGTGCATATATACATCTGATATGAATATAAAGATTTATTCAGCGTTCGGTTGAGATTAATCTGAATTTGAAAGATGGACGGCTCAGATTAAATGTTATAAGAAGTTATGATTACTTTGCCGCTATAATTTCGACCTACTTATCTATTATCTAAAAGGTAAGGTGAGATGACATGCATTTAATGTACCGCAATCAGTATATGGAATGTCGTGCTTTTAATTCCTAAGAAGATTTATGGCGGGAAATAAATGCAATGACATGCTGAATACGATATGCTGAATAAATACTCATAACCTGTTCGCTGAACATAGTAGTCAACTAATACCACTGTGTAGACGCTGAGTATTTCAACAGTACTGAGAGTAAGTTCCCCCTTACTCAGTACTTCCAAGATAGTCTTACTGAACTGATTCAGTAGGATCCAGTAGACCGAGTTCTATTGAGAGTTCGTTGAATCTGGTCTCAGCTAGAGGTTTGGTCAGTATGTCGGCCCTTTGCTTATTAGTATGAATTTTCTCCATTATGATATCTTTCTTCTCGACATGGTCTCGGATGAAGTGTATGTCGACGTGCTTGCATCTTGTATGAAGAATAGGATTCTGAGTGATTGCAATAGCACTACTACTGTCGCAGTAGATCGACACTTCATCTTGATAGATATCATAGTCTCGCAACTGTTGTCGAAACCATAGTATCTAGGCGCAACAACTTCCGGCATCCATATATTCAGCTTCAGTAGTGGAGGTAGCTCCTGAGTGTTGTTTCTTTGAAAACCACGATATTAGCTTACTGCCTAGGAACCTACATGTTCCTGAAGTCGATTTCCTATCGATTCGACATCCTACATAATCAACATCAGAATAACCAATTAGCTCAAGATTATCATCAGCAGGATACCATAACCCAACATCCGATTTTCCTTTCAGGTATCCGAGAATCTTCTTTGTTGAGTCGATATGACTTCGCTTGGGTTTCGCCTGAAATCTCGCTCATACACCTACAACATAGGTTATACCAGGTCTGCTGGCAGTTAAATATAACAATGAACCAATAATAGCACGATAATGAGTTGATTTAACAGATACTCCCTCTTTATCAAGATCAATCTTGATGGGTATCTTTACTAATTTGCTGGATTCGCAGCCGAATTTTTTGATGAGATCTCTTGTATATTTCTCTTGGTTAATGAATATTCCCTTCTTAGATTGCTTCACCCGAAGTCCAAGGAAATAATTCATTTCTCCCATCATCGACATCTCGAATTTGTTATCATAATCTTTTCAAATTTCTGGCACATGGTCACATTCTTAGATTCAAAGATGATGTTGTCCACATAGATCTGCAACAGTAGAATATCATTCTCTAACTTGATACTGAATAGGGTGCGATCTACCGTTCCCTTCTAAAAACCTTTCTGAAGTAGAATGTCTGAAAGGGTATCATACCAAGCCCGGGGTGCTTGTTTTAACCCATACGCATCTTTCTTAAGTCTCGTATACTTGATGCCCCTACCGAAAGCCGGACAGTTGTTCTACGTAGACTTCTTCCTTCAGCACGCCGTTCAGGAAAGCTGACTTAACATTAATATGATAAATAGTGAACTGTTGATGAGTTGCATAATCTAGGAACAGACGAATGGCTTCCAATCTTACAAATGGAGCGAACGTTTCATCAAAATCTATTCCTTCAGATTGATAATATCATTTGGCAACTAGTTGAGCTTTATTCCTGACGATGACGTTGTTTTTATCTCACTTGTTCTTGAAGACCCACTTAATTCCTATCACATATTGGTATCTGGGTCTGTCTACAAGCTCCCAAACGTCGTTTCTGGTGAACTGGTTGAGCTCTTCTTGCATAGCAGTGATCCAGTCAGCATCATTCAGTGTATCCTCAATCGACTCAGGCTCTTCAGTAGATAAGAAGCAGGAGTATATAGCGTTTTCTCCTTGACAGAATCTGGATCTTGTCTTAACACTTGCTGATGGATCTTCGATTATAAGATCTGAAGTATGAGCATCTAACCATGAACGACGACGTCTTGTTACTTCTTCTGAAATTGATTCTGCACAAATACTAGGATTATCAGGAATTTCAGTAGTACAATTTTGTGATTGAAGCATTTCAATAACAAGGTCAGGATCTACTGAGTAACCAGGTTTAGGGGCATTCAACTCTGGAACATTATTAGTTCCCATTGAGTTATTATTCTCAGTACATGTCTCAGTTACCACTGGGTTTCTTCATTGACCTGAGTTACCTGGGATTGATTATGTTCAAAAGAATTAATCGGTTCAGCTACTTCGCTTGTTGATTGATTTTGATTTTATCATCATCCAAACAATGCTTGATCTTTTCTATATTATCATTCAAGCTTAGATCTTGTAGCTTGCCGCTGACTTCTTCAGCATCTTGCTGAGAGTTTTGTTTCCTGTTCTCAGAAGAAAATTCGTTAAATACAACATGAGGGCTTTCCTCCACTCAAAGTGTCCAGTAGTTAAAGACCCTGAAAGCTTTGCTGACTCTAGAGTATCCTAAGAATACCCATTGGTCTGACTTGCTATCAAAGATCTTTAACCGATCCTTTCCATTAAAGTGGATAAAGCACGAACAACCAAAGATATGGAAATGTGAAATAGAAGGTGTTCTCCCTTTTCAATGTCTTCATGTGCATCTGAGTCAGTAAAGATCGATTCTGAGTATAGCAGGCTGTATCAGTAGCTTTTGCCCAAAACTTTGATGGTAGACCTGAGTCTGCGAGTAACGTTCTTGCTGCTTCTTTGAGTGTTTTGTTCTTTCTTTCAGCAAGACCGTTTTGTTGAGGTGTAAGTGCAGTTGAGGTTTCATGTTGAATCCCTTCAGCTTTGGAGTACTCTTTCATTATCGAGTTTAGAAACTTTGTTCCACGATCTGAGCGTATCATTTGAATCTTGATGTCCTTCTCGACACTTAGTCGTTTCAGTAGTTTCAGCGGTTCAGTTTTGACTCAGACTTGTTGCCGATGAAAATCACCCAAGTATATCTTGAATAGTCATCAATGACTACAATAGCATATTTCTTACCTTTGATCATCACTGGAGATACTGACCCGAATAAGTCCATGTGGAGCAGCTGAAGGATCCCATCAGTAGAAGGTGGCGGAATTGGTGGATTGCTTGATCTGGCTTACTTTCCCTTCATGCATGCTTCACAATTCTTATGTCTCTTGAATACTTCATTGGGCAGTCCTCGGACTTTAGCATCCCTTGCTAGCTTGTTCATCATTTTGAAGTTCAGATGACTTAATCTTATGTGCCACAGCCATGTTGTTCTATCATCTGACTTTGTATGTTCCAACAAATATGCTTCAGGTTTAGCGGTATTCCAATCAGCATAGTAGATATTTCTTCTCCGTGAGCATGATAATACAGTTTTTCTTGTAGATTTGTCAAGAACATCATAAAAACCGGCTTCAAAAGTCACTTTATTGGAGTTATCATAGAATTGACTGACTGAAAGGATATTATGTTGAAGCCCTTCAACATATGATACTCTGGGTACTATGGCAGTTCCTATCTTCAGTGTTCCGTACCCCCTTGTGTATCCCTTGGAATTATCACCAAATTTAATTCTGGCTCCTTCTGGCTGAATATAGTTGGTCAACAGATTCTTTTGATAAGTCATGTGTCTTCTGGGGCTTGAACCTCGGGTCATCTTCTGGTAGCTGGGCTAAGGTGCTTTCATCTTTTGTTTGCTCATTGTCTGAGGGGGTTGAGGATTCAGCATATTGAGTTTCCCCGTGGACAAATCTGTCAGCCAGCTGTTCTGAGTTTTTCTGTCTAGATGTAGTTACTTCATAAGTATAACCAATTCCTTCCTTCGTAGAACATAGTCTCTGTGATCTCAGCAACTTCTCAAGCTTTTCTTTAGCTCATACGTATTGCTCAGTCATTAAGGTTCTCCAAACCTCAGCGCTTCATACTCAGCTCTGGACTGTGCAAGCTTGTCTTTTAGACCGGAAATTTCAGTCTCTTTCTCAGAGTTGTCCTTGGTCAGAACTGAGATCTGTGATTCTTGTTGTTGAGACTTAGTCATCAGAGTTGATATCTTCCTTTTGTCTCAAAACAAGTCCTTTAGACTCAGTAGAGTCCTAACTCATCATCGAAAGTCTCTGATTTTCAGCTCTTAGGAGTTCCAGCTCTTGAAGTGTTCTACTGAACTAATTTCTCATCTGAATCTGTTCCTCCAACAGATCTTCATATACTAGAACCACATCTAGAGGTTCACCTGCAACAGAGCTTGTGTCGTGTGTGCATGGTGAAGAGGGGCATATATTTGAATTAAAATTTACCTCATCCTATTCTCCAGCCATAAGACACAGTTCAGTATCTTCTTCAACTTTGATTGCTATGAATGATGCCTCATCATCAGATGATTTCATGAACAACTCTTTATCGCTCGTGCAATCGGATAGTTCTCTGGCTATGTAGGCTTGCCTTTTTCTGATGAACTTGTCTCGCCTGGCTTGCCTTTCAGCTCTTTCAGCAGCCGTGAGCTCTAGACATTCATATTGATAATGCCCAGTGTTTTTACAGTTATAACACGTTCAGTTTATGCCTTCTTTCCTTGGTGTATCATTCTGTCCAGTGGAGGCAGTCTCCATGTCTTGCATTCAGGTAGGGATTTAGATTCACCTTTTGGATGAGCATTTTCTCTCTTACCTTGATAGCTTTTTGAAGCTCTCTTCATCTTCATCTTTCTGAGCTTGTCCTTCTCCTTTTGGTATTTAACTAAAAGAAGAGCTTATTTCTGAGCTAAGTTATCAGCGGTTAGGATCGTTATTAAACTTCCAGCTGAATGACTTGTTATTGAGAGACTCGCTCCAAGTATGTTGATTGTTGCATTATATGCATGATCCATTGGCATTTCATTATCAGCACTGGGGGTATGCGGAAGATTGAACTCAAACTCATTTGCTTTCAGTTCTGAAAATATATAATCAGGAGTAACAGAGCTTAAGTCAGTTCTTCGCAAACAAGTAGCAAAAGAATACCACTTGGGCCTAGTAAGAGCCCTTAGAATTTTGGTGTTGGTCTCCTTGTTTCTGAATGTTTTCCCTGGCCCATTGATGATGTTGATATGATTCGTGAATCTAATGCTGAAATCATCAATTGACTCTCCAGGAATCATGGCAAACGCCTCGAGCTTTTGCAGCTCCAAATCCAGTTTGTTTTCTTTGATTTGTGGGGTTCCTTGGCTCAGCATTGCGAGAGCATCCCAGAGCTCCTTTGCAGTTTTGCAATCGTGCACCCTTCCGAGGTAAGAATCACTGAGCGTAGTCAGTATTGCGTTGCGTGCAACTCGGTCGAGGTTGTACAACTTTCTCTCTTCAAGTGTAAAGAGGCTTTGTCCTTGGGAACCTTCTCACCGGTTCTAGCACCTATTGCTACCACAGTTCCAAGTTCGACGTTGTCGACCATGGGAACAATAGGTCTTTTTTTCCAAGACGTCGGTCATGCTGTCATGCAACGATGTTAAGCACGCCTCCTTCCTTACACACCATACCGCGTAGTTTTCAGCTGAAAACATGGGTACCGTCCTTATATCTGAAATATCAGATATTTTGAAAATTATGGTATAAGATGCCATGAAGAGATGGAAATGCAAAGAAAATGGTTTTCAGGATCTGTTCGAGTAGACCAGTATTCAGAAAACGATGATCAGAAGAACACTACTCTGATACCAATTGTTGGTCCAGAAACGAGCCTCAGGTGGGGGTGGGGGGGGGGGTGAATACACTTGAGTGCAGATTTCAACTTAAACGCGAAACTCAGTGCTACTAAATATTGCTACTGAACTAGTTAGTAGGCCAAATTAGCTTTCTAGATCGCATGGGCACAACATCTTTCTATTGAGTCCTATCTAGTGACTTCGATCAGTGAACATTAGTTCGGTATCAGATATAGTGTGCGGAAGTATAGGCCCAAAAATATGTTCGTCTCAGTTTGAAAACACGTTTTAATGCTGAATTGACTTCCTCTGATTCCTCGGACCTTTTACTGAATTGTCTTCTACTTACATTTTTCTGAGATGTTCAGTGTGTGGCTTGAATTTCTTTGCAAATTCAATGGGTTGTAACATTCCCCACTGAGTTCCTGATGCTGAGTTCTTCCGACTGAACGATAGATGTTCTCTGAATCTATCAGCTACTGAACTCTACCTAGCCTTCTGAGTTCCTCACATGCTAAACTCAACTAACCTATTACATTATATCAGGTTCATCATTCAGCTAGGGTTTTGAGATCTTCAAATCTTATCATACTGAGGTTTATCTCAATAGTATTATTCAACACTGTTTTTTTTAATGCAATATTTGATTGTTTTTTCACAATCTTTTTAGGAATATATTTTGCCTATGAACACAAGCCATAGAGAAGCAACTAAAGAAATACAACTAAAGAAGTATTTGTCTATGTCAAGAATTAAATATTATGAAGATTTTGTCCTACACAAACTCAATTTGCACAAGGATGATGCAACCAAAAAATCAGAGACACTAGTTCCATGAGGGTAGAGTAATAACTGATTGGATGAGGATGGTGAATGAGATATATATTGAATATGATATTTTTAATATTTGGGTCTAGACATATGTGTTTTGAAATAGAAATACTAGTTGCTATTTGAATTAGTTCACTTTATAGAATTTATAATAATCTTTCTTGAAAATGCAAAACTTGGATGTTAAATAATATATGCGGACCAAGACTTCATAAAGCAAATGACGGAGAAATGAAGAAAATATGAAATTAAGAACTGAATATTAATGATTGCTCTCGAAAATCTTGGACGAAACTTCTAAAAGATAACTAATTAATGAAAATGACGGTTATAACAAGAGGTATGAAGATAAAAAGTTTAATAAATTTTGCAAGATTTCAAGAATAACCTTCGTGCAAATTTTTTACCATAAAGGTGCTTTTCAGGATTTTAAGTGATGGGCAGATTTGGAGCGTGCAGTAACTCGATCCAAAATGGTGATGAGATGTTCTTAGTTCCACTATAAGGTCCATTCTCATATGATTACTCATATATATATATATATATATATATATATATATATATATATATATATATATATGGTGTGGATCTGGTGAGAACTCACACTTAACGTGAGAACTGTGAATCGTGCAAAATTCTTATATAATTTATGCATAATTGTTATATATTTTATGCAAAAAATTTATAACTTTACACTTTTTCCCTTCTACATAAGAATATTTATAATGTAAAATTATATATTTTTTGCATAAAATATATAAAGATTATACATAAATTATATAATAATAATAATAATAATAATAATAATAATATTTTAAGAGCCTCAATTCCATGTACTAATTAATAACTAATCTTATCCTTTCATTTTTTTATGGACATAGATTTTCATTCTCTTTCCATTTATTTTTTAAATTAAAAAAAGAGAAAATAATATTCATTAAGGGTAAATGACTCTTTTAGTCATTTATGTTTTAAATTAAGAAAATATTTTCTCTCTTCGTCAAATTCTTGACGAAAAATATTTTTTTCATCTTTGTTTACAAAATAAATAGTCGGTCTAGTGGTAAGATTCAACCTTTCGCTCACTAACTTTGAGGGTTTGTTGTGTAAGGGCAACTCAACTGTGTTAATTAGGTTTTCTTTGAATTCGTAAGATTTTATATATATTGATTGCTCTAATTTTTTTGGGTATCATGAATTTTTCTTTTGTATTTTTAAAAGTCATATATAATCTAAATACTTCAGAATACTTAATTTGAGCACATTTGGGCGTATAAAAAAGGATACAGTTAAAACTCTCTAAACTAATATTGTTGGGACCGTGAGTTTTTATTATTTTAGAAAGATATTAATTTATCTCTAAATTAATATTTTATTAATTTAGAGAGTGTTTTCAAACTTTAACGTAATTGAATTTTAATTAGATGAATATAGAAAGTTATAAATTTATTTACATATCATATTTAATATCATTTTACTATTTACTATCTAGAAACAATGAATTATATTATTTTGTTAGGAAATTATGAATTTGTTCATTTAAAAAATAAGTATAATTATATAAAAACATTCACGGACAATGAACATCAGTTACGTGCAAGGAAACACTTATTGCGTCTAGGACTCAGTTCGAGAAAAAACAACACCGGAATTTTTTGATGCAATTAGAAAAGTCAGAGATGAAATTCAATAAAATTTAAATTTTAAGAAAAAAAAAGCAACACTATAATTATATTTCACAAAATTGTCTTAGTGTTATTGGTATTTTTGAATTATTATTAATTTATAATACTGACAGAACCATTTTTTTACATTGGAGTTTTCTAAAAATCATTATCTTATTATCTTATCAAATTTGATTAATTTTTATATTGACCCAAGTCGGAACTGGAGAAAAGTATTGTTGGTCCGGAGACGAGAGTCAGGTATAGAGGGGGGGGGGGTGAATACACCTGAGTACTGCTCTTTTTCTCAAACCGAAGGACAGCTGAGCTGTTTGGTAGTGTCAAGTAAGAACCTTCGATCTCGGGTCAGAGTGAGTTAACTACTGAGCTCTCCTACTGACTTTGTCAGTCGTTGAGACTCAGTCGAAAACCTTAGTGCGGAATAGTGTGGGGCCCGGCGATTCGTCTCAGTTTGAAAACGTGATTTTCACAAGTAGTGGCTAGTGCGTTTTTAAGAATACGTTTTATGCAAGGATATGATTTTGTAATCAGTTTGTATGCGATGCAATAAAACAGTAAATAACACAAGCAATTTTTAACGTGGTTCGGATACGCAAGATCCTACGTCCACGGTCTCTGCCGAACGGGAGGTCTTGTTGATTTATCTCGAGCAAGCCTCAAGCAAGGAATCGTGCACGGACCGGAGCACCCTTCTAAGTTATAGTCCTTAGCGACTTTACAAATCAAACCGAGGTTTGAAGGGGAGGGGATAATCTCCAACTAGGAAGGAGTTCTTACAATAAGAACAATCACTAAATGTGAACTCTTTCGAATTTTTAAGCTATAGATTTGGCAATGAGCTTAGCTAGAGAAGAGGGATCTAAAGAACTCTAGAGAGAAGAACTAATGATATTCTATTAAGCAAGTTCTTCATTTGGATTGATCTTGAATGCGCTAGAGTTGTTTGAAAGCTTGAGCGTTTTCCCTTGATATCTCGTGCGTGGAGCTCGGATTTTCTTCTCTATTTATAGTCGTGAAACAGGCATATGTCCGTTGGAGACGACGATGCCACGTGTCACAACCTTCCAAAGAAAACGGCCATAAATTCGAATTGTTGCAGCAGAGTTGTGGATACTGTACATGAGAGCAACTTTAGTTGGTCAGAGCAGATATCGCGTTGACGGCTTCTCATTAGTCGAGGTTTGTGGTAGGTGAGATTGTGTCAGACATCGGAGTTGACTCTCCCTAATCCTCGTATGGTCTTCTGCTGACTTTCGAAAAGACTTTTAACACTGGGTCGTTTCTCGTCGGATACAATAGACTTGAAACAGTCTCTGTCTTCTTCGTCTGAGTCGGCTGACAAGAGATATTCTCTTGAGTGTGGTCAGCTGATGACTGCGAAGGTACTGAGCTTGCATAGAGTTCTTCTACTGATGTCTGTCAGTTGATAAGATGTCTTCTATTGAGGCGAAGATCAGCTGATGACTCAAGAACGCATGCTCTTACACTGATGACGTGGGGTTCTGGAAAGTAACTTCGACAGAAGATCAATCCAACATTTTACCCCGTACAGGACATAGACACAAGGATAAACAAAACAAAAACATTCTAGCATATACATTAGTTAACCCTATCAAGATACTACACTACTGATATCAGCTGGGTTTTGGGATCTTCAATTCCACAGTATTACTACGATTTCCCTCAATATTATTTTAACCCACTAACTGCTGAGTATCATCTACTGACTCATAACCCAACAATTTCCCCCTAATTGATGATGCCAAAACCTCTAGATAATACAACTAAATTACTGATATAGATAGACTTCAGTAAAACTGAATCAGTTAACTTCATGAGGTTAGCAGTTGAGAGAGAGGCAAAATCAGAGAAACGGTTATGTGTGAGTGTGTGTCAGATCACTTCAGTGATCAGTTGTGATAACACAAACGAAAGCCGTGAGACAATGAGTAATTGCCTGGCTAGAAGCAGGAACTGTTATATATATGAGAAGTGAATACAGAGTTCCTATCTTCTATACAACAAGGAAACAATAAGAAGACTACTGCTGGCGTCTGAACTTCTTCGTCTTGCTCTTGAAATCCGCAAACTTGTCAGCAGGGGGTTCCAAACCATAATATTTGTAGATTCTAGCGCGCAGTGTTTGGATTTCCTTGAGGTCAGCAGGGTACTCAGAACTAAGATCATGATGATATGTTGCTGCTTCGACCTCGTCTTCTATCTCCTTAGTGCACAAAACACCACGAGTCGTTCTGGGAGGAGGAATCCTTCCAAAGCGGGGCTACAAGTGGTCGCTTCTCCTTTTCTAGGATCAGCGAAGTTGAGCTCGAGCTCGGCATTATACCGATGAATGAATTCATCAAACAGCTTGGTCTGCCGGGATCTCAGATGGGTAGAATCCCCACACGTAGTATCCTTTAATAAATTCCTCCTTCAGTTCCTCCCATTGCTCGTTTAGCTCCAACGGTACCCATTTATCTACATGAGGGCAAGGGGTTTTCTTCAGATAAGTTGCTCTGGGAGCGCCTCTCATGTAGTACTTGGATGACCTTGGAATTTGTTTCTTCCAGTCGATGACTGGTTCACTGGCTATCTTGTCAGTCATCTCTATGATTTTGGCCAGATCTTCCAGTCTCTTCTTTTCTCTGGAGGGCGGCGGATCTAGTTTCTCCTCTCCGGAGATTCAGACCTTTCAGCGTGGCCTCCCAGGTGGCTCTGTCTTCTGCCTCTTGCTCTGGAGTAAGTGTTTGAATATCAGTACTCTGAGCTAAGGGCTGAGTGTCAGTGGCAGAAGCTTTAGCTAGCTCCTCCTGAGCTTTTCTCTTTTGTTCTTCCTGGAGCAGTTTGGCTTTTCCTTTGGTGATTTTGCCAATAAGCTTCCTGGGCTTCTTTGCCTTCTGAATTTCTTCCTCGATCTATTGCTCATAGTTGAGTTCATCTTGAAGCTTCTGAGCAACACGCTGATCGAATGCCTCCTGCTCCGCCTTGGATTTGAACAAAGCAGCCGGGGAAGATGGAGGAGTTGTTTCAGTAGTAATCTCCTTCCCCGGCATTCGTGGTGGCAGTGGCTCATCCTCCTGGTCGACAAATTATGCGACCTCCTCAATATGTTGAGCCGAGGATCCTTCTCCGGATCCTGCAGCTGGCTCAACCACAGTAGATGTTTGGACAGTTGGGATTTGGATGATCTCGGGAGGGGGTACAGAGCTGGTTCCAGCTTGATCAGCTGAACCTTCCCCCTTAGTTATTACTAGGACCTCTAGTCCTTCTTACGCCTGAGCCTGTTCCGCCTCAGCTTTCTCTACTCATTCCTCTACTCCTTCCCCCTTTTTGGCATCATCAGCCAGGGAGATGCGAGTGCGGATGGCAATTACCTCTTTCTCCAGATTGTAACATATATTCTTAATGGAGGTGGCGGTTGTTTCGAAGTCTTTGACGGCGTCGCAGTAGTGCTCCCAGTCTTTCTCCTGGTCAGCACGTATGTGTTTGATTTGTGCTGCTGACTCCTGTCTTAGTTTTAGGAGAGACTCATCATGCGAATCTATCATCTCCTTCTGAATGAGCTTGAGGGCCTCCGCCTGTTGTTTTATGGATGTTTGAAGGCTGGAGAAGGCCACTTTGTTACGCTCGTCCATTGCGATTTGAATTGATGCGAGGCTCTGAGTCAGCTGCTCAGAGAACATTTTCTGCTGAGATTGAAGGAGCTGTTGACTCTGAGTGGCAAAATCCGCTTTCTGAGCTGCGAGAGCGGTCTCGATTATCTCTTGGATATTGACAGAAGAAGTAGGAGCTTCGGAGACCTTCTTCATCTCGCCTGCAAGTCTGTCAACTTTCTCAGTTTGGGCTTTTGTGTATTGAGCCCATTTGAGATGTACGTCCTTAGCAAGGAGACGATTCTTGTCTCCCTGTCATCTGATGGCTTTGTTGACGAACTTTGAGGTCACGGAACCGATAGGTTTTATCTGATAGCTGCTGGTTCCGAGCCTCTGCTCAGACACTGCGAGTTGTTGCTCTCGACTAGGCTTCGAGGCAACCGGGGCATGACCTGATGTAGACGGTGGTGGTGATTTGCCCTTCTCGCTGGGAGTGTTGCCCTCAGCAGATCCTCCCAGTTCTGCTTCCTTGAGTGGCGCCTGATCCTCATCATCATCATTGTCATCATCGTGATGGGATGGCGGCGAAGGGCTGCTGACAAGTTCTGAGGATCTCAAGCTCAGAAGATAGAGCATGGCTGCGTGGAGATCCTCGAACGAGGCTAGGTCAGCGGGTTCCCCAAACCCGATAACTATCTGCAGGCTTTGCTCCTCTGTCAGCAGGGACAGAGCTGACTGATTCCTTATCAGCTCTTCAAGTATGTCCAAGCTGAGGAACCTTAGTAACATCTGAGTCCTCGCCCTTATAGCAATATCGACCAGATCCCTGTGATCAGCAATTTCTGGGATCTGTGCAGTGACTTCACCAGTGGCTCGGAGGCGAGTCGAATGCATGGTCGTCCACTCGGAGGATGTCTCCTCAGTCGGTTCAGCTATGTCCGACTGAGTCTCTTCAGAGCTGATGCGCTGGACTTTGTCTTTGAGAGTGGCACCCTCAATGCCTGTGTCCGCATCTAAGATTGACTCCTCCTGAGTCGGTGGGGGAGAGGTAGGCTTTGCTGGTGCTTTAGATGTTCCAGACTTGTTGAGCCTTTTCCTCTTAGGTGGGTCGGCGCGAGGGGGCATGTCAGTAGTACTCCTCTTACGTGCGGTGGCCCCCCGGCCGACCGACTTCTCAAGCCGGCTCTAGTCTTGAACTTTATGAGCTTGCTGTCGAAATAACGCGAATCAGCAAAGGCTGAGCGATCCGATACTGACTCTTCGATTATTACGGACATCTTTGTCCCGTACAGCAGCTTTCCCACACTAATTAGTCTCCTTTCTCCAGTGAGTGTGGCTGCGAACTTCTGTTCCTGAGCTTTAAGCTCATTCACATAGAAATCAGTCCAGTTGACTCGGATGCCGTCTTCTATTATCATCATCAGCTGGAGACGGGGCTTTGATAGCTGATCAAATAAACCGGCTGAGCTCGTAAGAATGTGAGTTACGATGTAGGCTAGCCCATGGTATTCTGGTAGCAACTAGTTCTTGGGCAGCACTGATTTGAAGACAATGTCGTCTCTGCCGCAGAACCTCTGAACATAGGAGATGATCTCCTTCTCCTTATATCCAACTGGTGAGAATCTACGAGCCGGAAGATCAAAGGTCAATTCCACAGAGGCTCGGAGATTGATGACTTGATGACTGGCTTCCCATGTCTGACGGATCACTTCCTTCATATATGAAAAACAGGATTCCTCCGTGCCTGTGTCCTCTATGGATCTCCAGTTGTAATAAACTTCTGCAACTTGTCGAGGCAGATAAGCTCTGGGGTGCTTCGAGACAAGGAGCTCGAGTCCGGATACTTCGAGAGCCGCGAAGATGGGCTCAAGATATGGAAGTTCCGCTTGATGCAGAGCTATCGTCTACTCAAATTGGATGCGCGACTTGATGATCTCGTCGATTTGTGGTGGGGTCAGAACAATCGCCATGAATATCTGCGAAAAACTCGTTAGCACTTGAAAATAGAGTAAGTCAGTAGAGTTTAAAACAGGATTCAAGAATTTACCGTATAACAGAGAGCTTGAGAGGAATTTGAGAAACTGAATGCGAAGAAAGCTCTTGAAATTCGAAAATGGCAAAAAATGCAGTTAGAGATATAAACGAGAGATTTTATAAGATTTGCATATCATGCAGTTTTAATCTAACGGTTGAAACTTAATCTCGTTTTTAAAATGACGGCTGTGATTTGATGTTATAAAAGGAATGATTACACACGCCGCCTCTAACCTAGACCCACGTAGGAATATGTGCAGTAAGGTCAGTTGAGAAGACATGCATTAAATGCGTTGCAGGCAGCATTAAAGTCTAAGCCTTTTAAATGAAAACGGTTTCCTACTGACTTAAACCTTAGAAGATTAATGGCGGGAAATAAATGATCATTAACTACTGAGTGTAATCGACTGATATATTAAATGCTAGCATGCTTCTGATAACGTTAAGTACATAAAACTACGCAAACCTCTTCAGTTGAACTTTTACGATCAGCTGGTTACCGTTTAGACTTAGGAGGATGGTTGAAGTGCTGATGACCACGTTCCCCCTTACTGTGTACAGTTCGATTCACCCGACTGAATCAAGTACTGAGTCTTTGACCTGTCATACTGATCCTACACTCGATACCAATTGTTGGTTTCTGCTGATACCATTTGGTGTGTTCTACTGACACGGTTCAGTAGGATCCAGTAGACCTAGCTCAACTGATAATTCTCTGAATCTGTTCTCAGCTAGTGGCTTGGTCAGTATGTTTGCCCTTTGCTTATCAGTATGAATTTTCTCCATTCTGATGTCCTTCTCGACATGGTCTCTGATGAAGTGGTGTCTAATATCCACGTGCTTGCATCACGTATGAAGAACTGGGTTCTGAGTTATGGCAATTGCACTTGTGGAGTCACAGTAGATGGGCACTTCATCCTGAGATATACCATAATCTCGCAGTTGTTGTCGAAGCCAAAGGATCTGGGCACATCAACTTCCACCAGCCATATATTCAGCTTCAGTAGTGGACGTTGCCACTGAATGCTGTTTCTTTGAAAACCAAGATATCAGCTTGCTGCCTAGGAACTGACAAGTTCCTGAAGTTGACTTTCGATCTATCCTGTATCCTGCATAATCAGCATCAGAATAACCTGTTAGTATAAGATTATCGTCAGTAGGATACCATAACCCTGCGTCAGGTGTTCCCTTCAGATATCGCAGAATCTTCTTTGCTGAGTCTAGATGACTTCGCTTGGGATTCGCCTGAAATCTTGCACATACACCTACAGCATAAGTTATGCCAGGTCTGCTTACTGTTAAATATAATAAGGAGCCAATAATAGCTCTATAATCAGTTGTGTTAATAGAAGCTCCTTCTTTGTCTAGATCAATTTTGAAATTAGTATTCATGGGGATCTTGACTGGCTTGCTTGAATCGCAGCCGAATCTTTTCAAGAGATCTCGAGTGTACTTGGCTTGATTGATGAAGATTCCTTCAGGATATTATTTTACTTGAAATCCAAGGAAATAGTTCATCTCTCCCATCATAGACATCTCAAATTTCTCCTTCATCATTCTCTCGAATTGTTGACATATAGTCACATTTCTGCATCCGAAAATGATGTCATCCACGTAGATTTGCACCAGTAGGATGTCATCTCCTAACTTTATGCTGAATAGGGTGAGATCTACTATCCCCTTCTGAAAATCTTTCTGAAGCAGAAAGTCTGATAGGGTATCGTACCAAGCCCTGGGTGCTTGTTTTAACCCATATAGAGCTTTCTGAAGTCTGTACACCTGATGTCCCTGCTGAAAACTGGGCGGTTGTTCCACGTAGACTTCTTCCTTCAGTACGCCATTCAGAAAAGCAGACTTTACATCCATCTGATATACTTTGAATCTTTGATGCGTTGCATAGGCTAGGAACAGACGAATGGCTTCCAATCTGGCGACTGGAGCGAATGTTTCATCAAAGTCTATTCCTTCTGCTTGACAGTATCCCTTGGCAACTAGTCTAGCTTTGTTTCTGACAATGACGTTGTTTTCATCACGCTTGTTCTTGAAGACCCACTTAGTGCCAATCACGTGCTGATGTCTAGGTCTGTCAACAAGCTCCCAAACTTCGTTTCTAATGAACTGGTTCAGCTCATCTTGCATGGCAATGATCCAGTCAGCATCGTTGAGTGTGTCCTCTATTGACTGAGGTTCTTCTGTAGACAAGAAACAAGAATAGAGTGAGCTTTCTCCTTGACCTAATCTAGATCTTGTTCTGATAGTTGGTGATGGATCTCCAATAATAATATCTGAAGAATAAGCGTCGAGCCATGAACGTCTGAGTCTGGCTTCTTCTTCTGATACTACTTCTGCACAGTCAGTAGGTGTGTTAGGCATTTCAGTTGTACTGTTCTGTGATTGCAGTAGTTCAGTAAGAAGGTTAGGATCTACTGAGTTTCCAGGTTCAGGGGCATTTAGCTCGAGAACGTAGTTGTTCCCCCCCGAGTTTATATTCTCGGTAGAGGTCTCGTTACCACTCGGGGCTTCCTCATCGACCATTGTTACCGTTGTTGATTCCGTTCGGCAGAATCAACTAGGTCAGCTACATCGCCTGTTGGTTGAGTCTGTATTTCCTCATCGTCTGACTCATCATCCCAACAATGCTGAATCTTTTCGGCTTTATCGTTGAGTGCGAGATCCTGTAGCTTGCTGCTGACATCCTCAGTATTTGTCTTTGAAGATTTCCTGTTCTCAGTAACAAACTCGTCAAATACAACATGAGGGCTTTCCTCCACGCAAAGAGTCCGATAGTTAAAGACTCTGAAGGCTTTACTGACTCGAGAGTATCCTAAGAATACTCCTTGATCAGATTTGTTATCAAAGACCTTCAACTGATCTTTCCCATTATTGTGGATAAAGCAAGGACAACCAAAGATATGAAAATGAGAAATAGAAGGAATTCTCCCTTTCCATAGTTCGTAAGGTGTCTTCACGTGTTGCTGTGTAAGCAGTGAGCGATTCTGAGTAAGCAGGCGGTGTCAGTAGCATCTTCCCAGAACTTAGAGGGTAGTCCGGAGTCTGCTAGGAGCGTTCTTGCTGCTTCTTTAAGTGTTATGTTTTTACATTTAGCAAGTCCGTTCTGCTGAGGGCTGCGAGCTGCTGATGTCTCGTGTTTAATTCCCTCCTTTTCGCAGTACTCCTTAACTGCTGAGTTGAGAAATTCTGTTCCTCTATCTGAGCGAATTCTCTGAATCTTGATGTCCTTTTCCACACTGAGCTTTTTCAGCAATTTGGGCAACTCAGTCATGACATCAGATTTGTTGGCTATGAAGATGACCCAAGTATATCGTGAATAGTCATCAATAACGACGAGGGCATACTTCTTGCCTCTTATAGTCATGGAGAGACCGGCCCGAATAGGTCCATGTGTAGTAGCGATTGAAGGATTCCATCGATGGAAGGTGACGGAATAGGTGGATTGGTACTCTTTGTCTGCTTTCCCTTCAAACACGCTTCACAATTCCTGTCTTTGATAAACGATTCGTTGGGCAGTCCTCTGACTTTAGAGTTCTTGGCTAGCTTGTTCATAATTTTGAAGTTTAGGTGGCTGAGCCTCTTGTGCCATAGCCATCCTGCCTTGTCACTAGATTTTGTCTATGCAAGCAAGCAAGCCTCAGGTTCTGCGGTTTTCCAGTTTGCAACATAGATATTCTTCCTCCGCGAGCCTGATAACACTGTTTTCCCTGTAGATTTGTCAACAACATCACAGAAACCAGCGTCAAAGATAACTCTATTCAGATTGTCACGTAATTGACTGACAGAAAGGAGATTATGTTGAAGTCCTTCAACATAAGTTACTCTTGGAACAAAAGGTGTCCCAATATTCAGCGTTCCATATCCCCTTGTGTAGCCTTTTGAGTTGTCACCAAACTCAATTCTGGGACCATCTTCTTGTACGTAGTTGGTCAACAGGCTCTTCTGGTATATCATGTGTCTCGAGCAGTCGCTGTCCATTATCCAAGGGTCCTTATGCACCTGCAAAACAGAAACGTTTTTAGGTACCCTTTGGTTCAGTTGGGTCCTTACATGTTAGTGGGTGATTTCGGAACCCAGATCTGTCTAGGGACCTTAGAAGTTTGAGACTTCTTCTTCTGAACCTTGTCAGCTTTCTTCTCCACAAAACTTGGAGATACTGACTTTTCGACGGTTTTGGGTTCAGGAGCTTTCTTCTTTTAAGGCTTTGTGTTCCTCCTGACCCTGGGCTCATAGTAGTACGAACCATACTGAGCTGGATGTTCATATAGCGGTTCACTGTACTGTTCTGCCCACCTGACCTTCTTGGTTCCCCCTTTGTTTGATCGTGGTGTCCTGGGGCTGAAACCTCTGGTCAGTTGCTTCTGATTGCTCGGCTGAGGTGCAATCATCTTCTGTTTATTCTTCGCCTGAGGTGTTGAGTCAGTAGCCTGAGCCTTTCCTCTGACGAACCGATCAGCCAGCATTTCTGAGCTTTTAGATGTTGAAGTGGAAGCTTCATGAGTGTAGCCAAGTCCTTCTTTCATGGCTATTGGCATTTGAGCTCTAAGCATGCTTTCCAACTTCTCCTTAGCTCCTAGGTACTGTTCAGTCATCAGTCCTCGCCAGACTTCATCACTTTTTCGAAGTGACTCATAATCCTTTTCAACTTCTACGAGCTTCTGACTGAGTCGGGCTATCTCAGTATCTTTCTCAGAATTGTCCTTGGTCAGAACTGATATCTGAGTTTCTTGGAGCTGAGACTTAGTCATAAGAGATTTAATCTCTTCCTTGAGTCTCGCAACTAGACTCTCTGAATCAGTAAAGACCTGACAATAAGAAGAAAGTCTCTGATTCTCAGCCTTTACCTGTTCCAATTCCTGAATGGTTCTGCTGAATTCTCTGCTCAGCTGAATCTGCTCCTCTAGTAGATCATCATAGGCTTGGACCACATCTAGAGTTTCATCTGTGACCGAGCACGTGTCGTGTGTGCTATGTGAAGAGGAGGCTATATTAAGTTTAGAATTTACCTCAGCCTCTTCTCCGGCCATCAGACAGTATTCTGCAGTTTCTTCGGGATCTGTCTCTCCAATCTCAACTGCGACAAATGCAGCTTCGTCCTTAGAAGAATACATGAATGTATCTTCCTCGATTGAGTCATCGGAATGATGGGTCCCTACACCTCCCACATCAGTCTGTGTCCCTACACCTCCCAGTCTGTGTCCCTACACCTCCCACATCAGCAAATTGTACATTGTCTATCATGGGAATGATGGGTCCTATCTCAAGGACATCCGTCATGCTATCATGCAGCGACGTGAGGTGTGCCTCCATTCTCACACGCCATACCATATAGTTCTCTATAGAGAACATCGGTACCCTCCTAATACCTGACATATCAGTCATTGTAATTAAGAGTATAAGGATGTTATGAAGAGATGCTTGTGCAGTGAAAAACGTTTTCAGGATCTGTTCGAGAAGACCAGTAGTTACAGAACCGATGATCAGAAGAACACCGTTGCTCTGATACCAATTGTTGGTCCGAAGACGAGAGTCAGGTGTAGAGGGGGGGTGAATACACCTGAGTACTGCTCTTTTTCTCAAACCGAAGGACAGCTGAGCTATTTGGTGCGACTGATGAACAGTGCCAAGTAAGAACCTTCGATCTCGGGTCAGAGTGAGTTAACTACTGAGCTCTCCTACTGACTTTGTCAGTCGTTGAGACTCAGTCGAAAACCTTAGTGCGGAATAGTGTGGGGCCCGGAGATTCGTCTCAGTTTGAAAACGTGATTTTCACAAGTAGTTTTGGCTAGTGCGTTTTTAAGAATACGTTTTATGCAAGGATATGATTTTGTAATCAGTTTGTATGCGATGCAATAAAACAGTAAATAACACAAGCAATTTTTAACGTGGTTCGGATACGCAAGATCCTACGTCCACGGTCCTGCTGAACAGGAGGTCTTGTTGATTTATCTGAGCAAGCATCAGCAAGGAATCTGTGCAGTGGACAAACCCTTCTAAGTTATAGTCCTTAGCGACTTTACAAATCAAACCGAGGTTTGAAGGGGAGGGGATAATCTCCAACTAGGAAGGAGTTCTTACAATAAGAACAATCACTAAATGTGAACTCCTTCGAATTTCTAAGCTATAGATTTGGCAATGAGCTTAGCTAGAGAAGAGGGATCTAAAGAACTCTAGAAAGAAGAACTAATGATATTCTATTAAGCAAGTTCTTCGCTGGATTGATCTTGAATGCGCTAGAGTTATTTGAAAGCTTGAGTGTTTTCCCTTGATATCTCGTGCGTGGAGCTCGGATTTTCTTCTCTATTTATAGTCGTGAAACAGGCATATGTCCGTTGGAGACGACGATGCCACGTGTCACAACCTTCTAAAGAAAACGGCCATAAATTCGAATTGTTGCAGCAGAGTTGTTGATACTGTACATGAGAGCAGCTTTAGTTGGTCAGAGCAGATATTGCGTTGACAGCTTCTCATTGGTCGAGGTTTGTGGTAGGTGAGATTGTGCCAGACATCGGAGTTGACTCTCCCTAATCCTCGTATGGTCTTCTGCTGACTTTCGAAAAGACTTTAACAGCTGGGTCGTTTCCTGTCGGATACAATAGACTTGAAACAGTCTCTGTCTTCTTCGTCTGAGTCGGCTGACAAGAGATATTCTCTTGAGTGTGGTCAGCTGATGACTGCGAAGGTACTGAGCTTGCATAGAGTTCTTCTGCTGATGTCTGTCAGTTGATGAGATGTCTTCTACTGAGGCGAAGATCAGCTGATGACTCAAGAACGCATGCTCTTACACTGATGATGTGGGGTTCTGGAAAGTAACTTCGACAGAAGATCAATCCAACATTTTACCCCATACAGGACATAGACACAAGGATAACCAAAACAAAAAAGTCTAGCCTATACATCATTTAATCCTATCAAGACACTACACTACTGATATCAGCTGGGTTTTGAGATCTTCAATTCCATAGTACTACTACGATTTTCCCCAATATTATTTTAACCCACTAACTGCTGAGTATTATCTACTGACTCATAACCCAACAAGTATTATTTTAAAGAGGTTATTAATTAATTTACCGAGTATTAAATTATAGAGATTCTACTATATTATGATATAGGAAAAGAAGCAACCATCCAAAAGCAGAACATACACGAAATATGTTCATGCTAAAGACCAAGAGTTTATTGAAAGATTTTCGACCTAATTAAAAGCAGAACATCCATTTGTCTCTTTTTGATATGCACATTCCGTTTTTCACACATTACGAGGAGATTTAGTCGAGCTAAAAGTCTTATCTTTAGCATAGTGCCAAAGTAAAATACTTCATCCATCCCATTCGAGTTGTCTTGTTTGGTTTCGGCACATATATTTTGATGAGCGGATGATTATGTGTAGATGAGTGGGTGATTGTGTGTAAAAAAATAGACCACATAAAGAAAAAGTATGAGTATATGTCGTTGATGCCACTGGAGCCGTTGATTTGCTTTACTTGTTACCGATAGTCATGAATTAAAAATTTATTATATGTGCGAGTGTCGCATATACAAAGGTCGGCTTAGGGGTTGAGCAATTAATTGTGTTGCATAAGGAGCCAAGCCATTTAAGGCCCCCAATATCATAGAAATTTAATATTAAAAATATATTTATCAATTAAAAAATTAAAATGTGACCAGATCTCTTACAATTATATAGGAAAAAAATCCAAAAGTGATGGTTTAGTTGTCAAACTTAGGTTATTTTATAATTTGGCTAATTGGCATGAATGGTTCCTAAATTATATTTAGTTTGGTTGAATTGGTCCCTTTTTTTAAGTTTATTAATTCTCAAACGATGCTATTTTAAATGAAATGGTCTTTTTATTAAGTTTTAAGTTAGCTAACTGTTAGTTATAAGGGTATTTACGAAATAAGAATTTTAGGGACCAATTCATCTAGTTTTTATTTTAACTTGTTTTTTCAATTTTTTCGATTATTTTTTATCCATTTTTTTAATTAAAAATTTTCAAATAAAACTTTTTGTACGTAAAAGAAATATATTTAAAAAACTTAAATAAAAATAAATAAAAAATAAAAAAAATAACTAATATTTTTGTGTCTCAAAGCGGCGAAGGGGGCGGGGGTTGGCATACAATTGGGAAACGTATTGTAGTTGGTCCGGAGACGATAAGTCAGGTGTAGAGGGGGGGTGAATACACCTGAGCTCAGTTCCTTTTTCTCAATGAAGGTCAACTGAGCTGTTGATTGCAACTGATGAACAGTATCAAATAAGTCTTCGATCGCGGGACAGAGTAAGTCAGCTACTGAGCTCTCTCCTACTGACTGTTGACAGTACTTTGAGAATCAGTCGGAGACTGTTGTGCGGAAAGTGTGGGGCCCGGAATTCGTCTCTTTTGAAAACACGTTTTAGCAAATTAAATCTTTTGGCTGTGCGCTTTATAAAATACGTTTTATGCAAGCTTATAATTTTCAAGTCAGTTGAATGCTATGCAATAAAATAGTAAAAGAACACAAGCGATTTAACGTGGTTCGGATACGCAAGATCCTACGTCCATGGTCCTGAACAAAGCATGAGAACTTGTTGATTATTCTGAGCAAGCCTCAGCAGGGATACTGTGCACTGGACAGTTCCCTCTAAGTTATAGTCCTTAGCGACTTTACAATCCAAACCTAAGTCTGAAAGGGAAGGGAATATTCTCCAACTGAGAAGGAGTTCTTACAATAAGAACAATTCACTAAATGTGAACTCCTTCGAATCTAAGCTATAAATATGACAATGAGATTAGTCTAGAGAAGAAAGGGATCTAAGAACTCTAGAGAGAAAAACTGAGAAATCTTCTAAGTACGCAAGTTTTCCTCTGGATGATCTTTGAATGTTCTAGAGCGTTTGTGAACTTGAGCTTGTCCATTCGAAATTCCGTCACTCGAAGCTTCAAAAACTTCTCTATTTATAGTTGTGAGTTATGGCATATGTCCGTTGGAGACGACGATGCCACGTGTCACAAGCTTCCAAGGAAAACGGCCATAATTCGAACTTGTTGCAGCAGGGCAGTTAATGCACTGTTCATGAGAGCAGCTTTACTGTGTAGAGTAGGTAAGCGTTGTCGGCTTCTCATTGGTCGAGGTTTGTAGTTGGTGAGAATGTCAGAGTTGACCATTCAACAACCTCGTATGTCTTCTGCTGAACTTCTCGAAAAGACTTGAATAGCTGGGTCGCTTTCCGTAGGATACTGAGGATCGAAAAGTCTCTGTCTTCTTCGCTGAGTCGGCCGACGGGCATCTACCGAGTAGGTCACCGGCGACCGCAAAGGTACTTGGGCTTGCGTGAGTTCTTACGCCGATGGCTTATCTGGCTCGGGTTGGCTTCTACTGAGGTTTACTCAGCTGATGACTAAAGAACGCAAGCGATTACACTGATGACGTGGGGTTCTAAAAAGTATCTTCGACAGAAGATCAGTTCAACAATTACCCCGTACAGGACTTAGACAAGAATATAAAAACGATTACAACAAGTATAACCTATACATCAGCTAATCCTAACGACACACTAATCTACTGATATCAGCTAGGTTTTGAGATCTTCAATTCCATAGTACTACTATGATTTCCCCCAATTTTCTTTTAACCGAACAACAGCTGAGTATCATCTACTGACTCATATCCAACAATTTCCCCCTAATTGATGATGCCAAAACCTCTACCTCTACCTCTTAAACTTCTTAAGTCTATAAAAGATGATATCCTACTGACAACAATTTCCCCCTTACAACATTCTGAGGGAAAGAAAAAAAATAAAGGAATTTCAATACTTCAGTAGGTGGGAGATTGGCATAATCAGAGAAACTGAGTGTGAGTGTGTGTCAGATCACTTAGTGATCAGTCGTGAAAACACAATGCAAAGAGCTGAAAGACAATGAGTAATTGTTTGACAAGCAATAGGAACTGATATATATAATCAATGAAGTACAGGTTCCTATCACTATTACAAAAGATAGAAAAGAGAAAGACTACAGACGCCTGAAGGCTTGAGTGCGTTCCCTGAATCCTGCAGATCTGTCCATGGGAGGTTCCAGACGATAGTATAAATAGATTCTCTTCCTCAGAGTCTGGATATCCTCATCGTCTTCAGCAAGGTGGACACTCAGGTTGAAGCGGAATGCTGCAGTACTAACCTCATCTTCTATGTCCTTCGTACATAGAACTTCGCGCGCAGTTCTAGGAGGTGGGATGCGCCTGAAAGCTGGAGCTCTAAACGGAATATTCTGTCTCTTCATGGTCTCCTTGAGCTGTTCCCTCAGCTCTGAATTGTACAGAAACATGAACTCATCAAAGGCTTGATCGATAGGTTGCTCTCGAGGATAGAATCCCCAAACATAGTAGCCTTTGATAAATTGCTCTTTAAGTTCTTCCCATTGATCATTAACCTCAGTAGGAACCCATCGATCGACATGAACAATCGAGTCCTTCTTGGTGAGAGGTGTTCTCTTCCTTGATCCTCTTGGGATTTGTCTTCGGGATCGATTCTTTGGCTTCTTGGATAGGCTTATCATCTTAGCCATATCGGCCATTCTTTTCTTTTCTCGGAGAGCCCCCGCCCTACGTCTCCTCGTCGATATTTAGGCCTTGCGGCGTCGCCTCCCGTGTCGCTTGATCTTCCGCTATCTGCTCAGGTGTTAGAGTAGGAGTGGGAATGCTCTGAGTAGTAGCTGGGATCTCAGTCGGAAGAGCCTTAGCAAAATCTGCTTGGGCTTTCTTCTTCTGCTCTTCGACTGATTCGACTTTTTTCTTGCCTTTGCCCCTAACAGCTTTGCCCTTGGGCTTCTTTGCTGCTTCGCTTTGCTTCTTCAAGCTGACGCTCTCGGTCCAGCTTATCTTGCAGCTGTTGGGCAATATTGAGGTCATAAGCCTCTTGCTCCGCTTTAGATTTAAATTTTCGGACCGGGGAGGAAGGAGGAGTAATAGCAGTAGCAGTCTCCTTCCCCAGCCTCTACGGAGGAGTCTGTTCTCCTTCAGACTCTTGCTCAACGAAGTGAGCAACATCTTCTATGTGAGCGGCAGAAGATGAGATGGGTGTAGGTTCTAGAGGAAATTCGAGCAGCAGAACCCCTGAAGTATCTTCAGCCTGAGCGGCTGAGGATTGAGCACGAGCAGTTGAGGGTTGTTCCGCCTGAATACCTTCCCCCTGAGTCTGAGCATTAGAGGGTCCTTCCTCCTGACCACCCTCTACTATTTGGACATCAGCCATATCCGTATCAGGTTCATCCTTCATAATACCTTCCCCCTTTTTGGCATCATCTGCCTTGGAGAGTTGGGTGCGGATGGCTTGAATGTCTCTTTCCACATTGTGGACTGAATCCTTAATCTGAGTTGCTGTGGATTCGAAGTCCTTGACGAGATCGCAATATAATTCTCAGTCTTTTTCTTGATCAGCTCTAGATGTTTTAAGCTGTGCAGCTGACTCCAGACGGAGTTTCAGCAGAGCCTGATCCTGCGATTCTGTCATTTCTTTCTGAATAAGTTTCAGAGCCTCTGCCTGTTGGGTAATAGATTTCTGAAGGCTAAAGGTGGCAATCTTATTCCGTTCATCGATTTCGAGCTTAACAGTTGTGAGAGCTTGAGTCAGCTGCTCTGAAAATATCTTCTGCTGATTTTGGAGCAACTACTGACTCTGAGCTTCTAGATCAACTTTCTGAGCTGCTAAGGCTGCCTCAATAATCTCCTGAAAGTTGGGTTGAGGAGTAGGTACTGGAGTCTTTGAGATGTCGCAGGCTATTCGTCTAAGCTCCGTGTCTGAGCCTTGGTATACTTTGTCCACTTCAGATGGATGTCCTTAGCCAAAAGTCTGTTTTTCTCTCCTTGGCGTCGAATGGCTTTATTTACGGACTTTGAGGACACGGAACCGATAGGTTGTATCTGGTACGAGCTAGTTCCGAGCCTCTGCTCAGAAAATGTGAGGAGCTGCTCCCTACTGTACTTCGGAGAACCTTGAGCATCACCTGATGTATCAGGATGTGGTGAATTGCTCTTCTCACGGGGAGTTGAACCCTCAGTAGAGCCTCCCAACTCGTATCCTTGGGTGTCCTGATCCTTCCTCTGATTGTTATCATCATCATCTTTCTTATCATCAGCAGGAGGAGATGGGGGTGGAGGAGTGTTACCAGGGACTGACTCTCGCAAGCTTAGAAGGTAAAGCATTGCGGCTCTAAGATCTTCAAGAGTAGCTAAGTCAGCTGGTTCTCCGTACCCTATTACTTCTTGTAGCTTCTGCTCCTCATCGTGCAGGTAGAGAACTGAGTGGGTTTTGATTATGTCTTCTAGAATATCCCAACTCAGAAATCTTAGAAGCATTTGAACCCTAGCCCTGATGGCTATGTCGACTAAGTCTGAGTGCCCAGCGATCTCAGGAATATGATCGTGTACTTCAGCTGCGGCACGGAGACGAGTGGTGTAAATAGCTGTCCACTCAGTCGTATTCTCCTCAATCGGTTCCCTAACGTCCGACTGTGTGTCATTGGAGCTGATGACTTGAGCTTTCTCCTTGAGGGTTGCTCCTTCAATCCCTGTGTCGGAGTCTAAGATATGCTCATCTTGTTGTGGAGGAGGAGCCTGTGCTAAGATGGTTATCGACTGAGCTATAGTGACCTCAGCTGGTCGTGGCCTATTAAGCCTCCTCCTCTTGGGCACGTCAGCGGGAGATGGCAAGTCAGGAGCAGCCCTCTTTTGCTCAGGTGGCCCTTTGCCAATCGACTTCTCCGTCGCTTCTTTAGTCTGAAACTTTATCAGCTTAGTGTTGTACAACTTTGAGTCTTCAAAAGCTGAGTTCCTCACAACACTCTCTATTAGGACTAACATCTTGGTCCCGAATAGAAGCTTACCCACACTGGCCAACCTCCTCTCGCCAGTGGGTAGTGTAGTGAACTTCTGGGCTTGGGCCTTGATCTGAGTTGTATGATAGTCAGCCCAGTTCACTTCTACTCCATCATCTATAGCCATCATCAGCTGAATCCTTGGCTTGGACAGTTGATCGTACGGTCCAGCTGAGCTTGTCAGTATGTGCGAGACCACATACGCTAAACCTCTGTACTGAGGTAGCAAGAGATTCCTCAGGAGAGCTGTCTTGAACGTCAGATCACTGCGTCCACAGAACTTTTGCACATAAGCGTTGATCTCCCTCTCCTTATATCCGATAGGGGAGATTCCAGAATTAGGAAGGTGAAACGCGAGGACCAGAGCCTCTCGGATGTTGAAGGTCTTCTAAGACGCCTTCCACTTGTTCGGATTAGTCTCCTCCATGTAAGAAAACGAGGCTTCTTCTCCTTCGGCATCTACTGAATTCCAGTTGAAATATGCCTCCGCCACTTGCCTCGGCAGACTGGCACGGGGATGCTTGGTCACGAGGGTCTCCAACCAAGACCTCTCCAGAGCATCGAACATCGGTTCCAGATATGGGATATCCACCTGGCGGAAAGCCATTGTGGTTCGAACTGAAACCGGATGGTCATGATCTCCACTATAGGTTCAGGAGTCTGTACGATCGCCATAGAAATCTGCAAAACAACTTGTTAGCACTTGAAAATAGAGTAAGTTAGTAGTTATCAACAGATTTTAATACATTACCGAGTATTAGAGCTTGAAAGATGCACAGGCAAGGCAGTTATAAGAAGTAGAAACTGATTGCGAGTAAAGCTCGTAAGGTATGAAAATGGCGAAAAGTAACGAATGATAGAAGATGAAAGATTTTGTATATATTGGCTTGATTGCACATTTTAATCTAACGGCTGAGTTTTAATCTTTCATAACTATGGACGGCTAAGATTTAATGTTATAAAAGGAATGATTACCAAAGTCGCCTAAAACATAGATCTACGTAATAAAGGTAAGTGAGAAGACATGCATTAAATGCGCGACAGACAGCATTAATTACTCAGGTTAAGGTTTCCTATTGACCTTTCCTTAAACTATTAATGGCGGGAAATGAATGCACATTAACTACTGAGTGTGAGCGACTGATGCAATAAATGCGAGCATGCTTAAAAAAAAATAAGTACACAAAATTACGCAAATCTCTTCAGCTGAACTTATCAGCTGGTTACCGTTATGTATAAGGAGAATGGTTATCATGCTGATGAGTATGTTCCCCCTTGCTGTGTACAGTGTGACTTTCCCAACTGAGTCACTGTACTTAGTTATCTGACCTGTCGTACTGATTCCTTATGCTGATACCAATTGTTACCAATTGTTGGGCAATGATGTTCTCAGTAGTCGGCATCTACTGACGCATCTCAGTAGGATCCAGTAGACCTAGCTCAGCTGATAGGTTCTCTGAACATGTTCTCAGCTAGTGGTTTGGTCAGTATATCTGCCCTTTGCTTGTCAGTATGGATCTTCTCCATCCTGATATCCTTCTTCTCGACATGGTCTCTGGTGAAGTGGTGTCGGATATCCACGTGCTTGCATCTGGTATGTAGAACCGGGTTCTGAGTTATGGCAATTGCACTTGTGGAGTCGCAGTAGATGGGCACTTCATCCAGAGTTATACCATAATCTCTAAGTTGTTGTCGAAGCCAAAGGATTTGGGCACAAGCAACATCCTCGCAACCATGTACTCGGCTCCGGTATTGGACGTTGCTCCGAATCTTGCTTCTTTGAAAACCAAGAAATCAGCTTGCTGCCTAGGAACTGACAAGTTCCGGAAGTTGACTTTCGATCTATCCTGCATCCTGCATAATCAGCATCAGAATAACCTGTCAGTATTAAGTTATCATCAGCAGGATACCATAACCCAACATCGGGTGTTCCTCTTAAATAGCGAGTAATCTTCTTCGCCGAGTCTAAATGACTTCGCTTGGGATCTCGCTTGGAATCTTGCGCATACACCTACAGCATAAGTTATGTCAGGACGGCTAGCTGTTAAATAAAGTAAAGAGCCTATAATAGCTCTATAGTCAGTAGAGTTAACAGAAGCTCCCTCTTTGTCTAGATCGATTTTAAAGTTCGTGTTCATGGGGATTTTGGACCGGCTTGCTTTGGAGTCGCAGCCGAATCTTTTGAGAAGGTCTCGAGTGTATTTGGCTTGATTGATGAAGATTCCTTCAGGTGATTGCTTCACTTGAAATCCAAGGAAATAATTCATCTCTCCCATCATGGACATCTCGAATTCTCTTTCATCATCTTCTCGAACTGTTGGCATATGGTCTCATTTCGCGTACCGAAAATGATGTCGTCCACATAGATTTGCACCAGTAGGATGTCATCTCCTGACTTTATGTTGAATAGGGTGCGATCTACTTTCCCCTTCTGAAAACCTTTCTGAAGTAGAAAGTCGATAGGGTATCATACCAAGCCCCGGGTGCTTGTTTTAACCCATACTGAGCTTTCCTAAGTCTCGTACACTGATGTCCCCCCCGAAAGCCGGGCGGTTGTTCCACGTAGACTTCTTCCTTCAGTACGCCATTCAGAAAAACTGACTTTACATCCATCTGATAGACTTTGAAGCCTTGATGTGTTGCATAAGCTAGGAATAGACGAATGGCTTCCAATCTAGCGACTGGAGCGAACGTTTCATCAAAGTCAATTCCTTCTGCCTGACTGTATCCCTTTGCAACTAGTCTTGCTTTATTTCTGACAATGACGTTGTTTTCATCTCACTTGTTTTTGAAGACCCACTTAGTACCAATCACGTGTTGATGTCTAGGTCTGTCAACAAGCTCTCATACTTCATTTCTGACGAACTGGTTCAGCTCTTCTTGCATAGCAATGACCCAGTCAGCATCTTTAAGTGCGTTCTCTATCGACTGAGGTTCTTCTGTAGACAGAAAACAAGAGTAAAGTGAGCTTTCTCCTTAACTTAATCTTGATCTCGTCCTTATAGTTGCTAATGGATCTCCAATGATAAGATCTGAAGAATGAGCATCGAGCCACGAACGCCTGAGTCGGGCTTCTTCTTCTGATACTACTTCTGCACAGTCAGTAGGAGTGTTAGGCATTTCAGTAGTACTGTTCTATGACTGTAGCAATTCAGTAAGAAGGTTAGGATCTACTGAGTTTCCAGGTTCAGGGGCATTTAGCTCAGGAACATTAATCGTTCCCCCTGAGTTTATATTCTCAATAGAGGTCTCAGTTACCACTGGGGCTTCCTCATCGACCGATGTTACCTGTTGTTGATTATGTTCGATAGAATCAACTAGGTCAGCTACATCAACTGTTGGTTGAGTCTGAGTTTGTTCATCGTCTGACTCATCATCCCAACAATGCTGGATCTTTTCTGCTTTATCAATAAGTCCGAGATCCTGTAGCTTGCCGCCGACATCATCGTATTTGACTCTGTTTCTTTCCCTGTTCTCGGTAACAAATTCATCAAAAACAACATGAGGGCTTTCCTCCACACAAAGAGTCCGATAGTTAAAGACTCTGAAGGCTTTACTGACTCGAGAGTATCCTAAGAAAACTCCTTGATCAGATTTGCTATCAAAGACCTTCATTGATCTTTCCCATTATTGTGGATAAAGCAAGGACGTAGAAAATATGAAACCGAGAAATAGAAGGAATTCTCCCTTTCCATAATTCATATGGTGTCTTCATGTGTTCGTTGAGTGAGTAGTGAGGGATTCGAGTATAGCAGGGCGGTGTCGGTAGCATCGGCCCGGTAACTTCGAGGGTAGTCCGAGAATCTGCGAGGAGCGTTCTTGCTTTGCTTCTTTGAGTGTTCTGTTCTTTCGTTCAGCAAGTCCGTTCGCCGAGGGGTGCGTGCGGCTGATGTCTCGTGCTTAATTCCCTCTTTATCGCAAAGTATATCTTAACTACCGAGTTTAGAAACTCTGTTCCTCTGTCCGAGCGAATTCTTTGAATCTTGATGTCCTTTTCCACCGAGTTTCTTCAGATTGGGCAACTCAATTTGAACATCGATTTATTGGCGATGAAGATGACCCAAGTATATCTCGAGTAGTCGTCAATAACGATGAGGGCATACTTCTTGCCTCTTATAGTCACTAGAGAGCCGGCCGAATAGGTCCATGTGCCACAAGGATTCATCGTGGAAGGTGACGGAATAAGGTGGATTGCTACTCTTTGTTTGCTTTCCCTTGGGACATGCTTCACAATTTCTCGTCTTTAACGAACGATTCGTTGGGCGGTCCCTCGACTTTGGAGTTCTTGGCTAGCTTGTTCATGGTCTTGAAGTTCAAGGTGGTTGAGTCTCTTGTGCCATAGCCATCCTGACTTGTCACCGATTTTTTTCGTGCTAGTAAGCAAGCCTCAAGTTCTGCGGTTTTCCAATCCGCAACATAGATGTTTTTCCTCCGCGAACCCGATAACACCGTTTTCCCCTGTAGATTTGTCAACAATATCACAGAAACCAGCGTCAAAGATTACTCTATTAAGATTATCACGAATTGGATCGATCGAAAGGAGATTATGTTGAAGTCCTTCAACATATGTTACTCTTGGAACTGTGGCAGTCCCTATTGTCAGCGTTCCGTATCCCCTTGTATAGCCTTTGGAGTTGTCACCGAATTCAATTTTGGGACCATCTTCTTGTACGTAGTTGGTCAGCAGGCTCTTCTGGTAAGTCATGTGTCTCGAGCAGCCGCTGTCCACTATCCAAGGGTCCTTATGCACCTGCAAAACAGAGGCATTTTTAGGTACCCTTTGGTTCAGTTGGGTCCTTACTAGTTAGTGGGTGATTTCGGAACCCAGATCTGTCTAGGAACCTTAGAAGTCTGAGACTTCTTCTTCTGAACCTTGTCAGCTTTCTTCTCCATAAGACTTGGAGATACTGACTTTCTGCTGATGATTTTGGGTTCAGGCGCTTTCTTCTTCTGAGTCTTAGCGCTTCTCCTGACCCTGGGCTCATAGTAGTACGAGCCGTACTGAGCCGGATGCTCATATAATGGCTCTCTGTACTGTTCTGCCCATCTGACCTTCTTGGTTCCCCCTGAATTTGATCGCGGTGTCCTGGGACAGGAACCATTTGTCAGCTGTTTCTTATGATTGCTCGGCTGAGGTGCAATCATTTTCTGTTTGTTCTTCGCCTGAGGTGTAGTGTCAGTAGTTTGCACTTTCCCCCTGACGAACCTATCAGCCAGCGATTCTGAGCTTTTAGAAGTGGAAGCTTCATGAATATAGCCAAGGCCTTCTTTTACAGTAGTTGGCCGTTGTGCTCTGAGCATGCTTTCTAGCTTCTCCTTAGCTCCCAGGTACTGTTCAGTCAACAGTCCTCTCCAGACCTCATCACTTCTCCTGAGAGAATCATAGTCCTTTTGTACGTTTGAGAGTTTCTGACTGAGTTGGGCTATTTCAGTCTCTTTCTCAGAATTGTCCTTAGTCAGGACTGAGATCTGAGTCTCTTGAAGCTGAGACTTAGTCATAAGAGATTCAATCTCTTTCTTGAGTCTCGCAACTAGATTCTCTGACTCAGTAGAGACCTGACAATCAGAAGAAAGTCTCTGATTCTCAGCCTTTACCTGTTCTAGTTCCTGGATGGTTCTGCTGAACTCTGCTCGGTGAATGCGTTCCTCTAGTAGATCGTCGTAGGCTTGTACCACATCTAGAGGATCACTCGAGACCGAGCACGTGTCGTGTGTCTTGTGTGAAGAAGAGGTAATATTAAGTTTAGAATTTACCTCGGCCTCTTCTCCGGCCATCGACACCTTTGTTCACTGATTCCTCGGGAACCTTCTCTCCGACTTCAACAGCTACGAATGCAGCTTCATCTTCAAAAGAATACATGAATGTATCCTCTTCAATTGAGTTGTCGGATATCTCTCCGGCTATGTAGGCCTGCCTTCGCTTGGCAAATTTTTCTCTTCTGGCCTGCCGTTCTGCTCTTTGAGCAGCTGAGAGTTCGGGACAATCATATGCGATAGTGTCCCTCCTTCTTGCAGTTGTAGCAGGTGTATGTTCTGCTGCTCTTACCAGCTGAGTCTTTAGACGGACTGGCAGCAGACTCCGATTTCCTGCATTCAGTAGAAGGATTAGATTCTTCTTTCTTATGATAATCTTTCTTACCTGAAGAAGAATCTCGGTTGTATTTCCTCAGCTTTCTGACTTTCTCCTTTTCCCTCTGATATTTGAGAGCCATGAGTGCTAGCTGATCAGGGCCTGGAGTCTCGGAAGACTTTGCTACTGATGTGGCCACAGCTTTGCTTGAGGAAATAGGCTTGGCTCCTGTGTTGCTGACTGTTGCCTTGAAGGCATGGTCGAACTGTGTGTCAGCTGGAGCGCTTAAGCACTTTTGGGGTAGGCTATGCTCGAATTCCTCCGATTTTATTTCTGAAAATATAACATCAGGAGTTAGAGTATTTAGATCAGAGCGACGTAAATAAGTAGCAAAAGGAAGCCACTTCTGTCGGGGCAACGCTCTCAAGATCTTGGTGTTCATCTCCTTGTTGGTGAACAACCTCCCCAGCCTATTGATGACATTGACTTGATTGGTGAATCTGACACTCAGCTCGTCAATGGTTTCAGTAGGCTCCATTGCAAAGGCGTCGAACTTCTGAAGCTCTAGCTCGAGCTTGTTTTCTTTGATCTCGAGGGGTTCCATGGCTCGATCTGCCCAAGGCATCCCATAGCTCTTTCGCCGTTTTGCAATCATGTACCCTTCTGAGGTGTGAGTCACTGAGCGTAGTCAGTATGGCATTACGTGCAACTCGGTCAAGGTTGTGCAACTTCTTTTCTTCAGGCGTGAAGGCAGATTTATCTTTGGGAACCTTAGCACCAGTTTGTGCTCCCGCGCCTCCTCCGGCCCGGCAAATACTACGCTGTCGATCATGGGAATGATCGGTCCTGACTCTAGGACATCTGACATGCTGTCGTGGAGTGACGTTAGGTGTGCCTCCATACGTACGCGCCATACCGTGTAGTTCTCTATTGAAAACACCGGTACAATCCTAATACCTGACATATCAGACATCATAAGAGTAAGAGTATAAGGATGCTGAAAAGATGCTTATGCAGTGAAAACGGTTTTCAGGATCAGTTCCAGAGGACCAGTGTTTCAGAACCAGCGATCAGTTGAACACCGTGAGCTCTGATACCAATTGTTGGTCCGGAGACGATAAGTCAGGTGTAGAGGGGGGTGAATACACCTGAGCTCAGTTCCTTTTTCTCAATGAAGGTCAGCTGAGCTGTTGATTGCAACTGATGAACAGTATCAAATAAGCCTTCGATCGTGGGACAGAGTAAGTCAGCTACTGAGCTCTCTCCTACTGACTGTTGTCAGTACTTTGAGAATCAGTCGGAGACTGTTGTGCGGAAAGTGTGGGGTCCGGAATTCGTCTCTTTTGAAAACACGTTTTAGCAAATTAAATCTTTTGGCTGTGCGCTTTATAAAATACGTTTTATGCAAGCTTATGATTTTCAAGTCAGTTGAATGCTATGCAATAAAACAGTAAAAGAACACAAGCGATTTAACGTGGTTCGGATACGCAAGATCCTACGTCCATGGTCCTGAACAAAGCAGGAGAACTTGTTGATTATTCCCGAGCAAGCCTCGGCGGGGATACTTGTGCAGACCGGATAGTTCCCTCTAAGTTATAGTCCTTAGCGACTTTACAATCCAAACCTAAGTCTGAAAGGGAAGGGAATATTCTCCAACTGAGAAGGAGTTCTTACAATAAGAACAATTCACTAAATGTGAACTCCTTCGAATCTAAGCTATAAATATGAAAATGAGATTAGTCTAGAGAAGAAAGGGATCTAAGAACTCTAGAGAGAAAAACTGAGAAATCTTCTAAGTACGCAAGTTTTCCTCTGGATGATCTTTGAATGTTCTAGAGCGTTTGTGAACTTGAGCTTGTCCCTTCAAAATTCCGTCACTCGGAGCTTCAAAAACTTCTCTATTTATAGTTGTGAGTTATGGCATATGTCCGTTGGAGACGACGATGCCACGTGTCACAAGCTTCCAAGGAAAACGGCCATAATTCGAACTTGTTGCAGCAGGGCAGTTAATGCACTGTTCATGAGAGCAGCTTTACTGTGTAGAGTAGGTAAGCGTTGTCGGCTTCTCATTGGTCGAGGTTTGTAGTTGGTGAGAATGTCAGAGTTGACCGTTCAACAACCTCGTATGTCTTCTGCTGAACTTCTCGAAAAGACTTGAATAGCTGAGTCGCTTTCCGTAGGATATAGTAGACTGAAAAGTCTCTGTCTTCTTCAGCTGAGCCGGCTGACAGGGCATCTACTGAGTAGGTCGGTGGCGATCGCGAAGGTGCTCGGGCTTGCATGAGTTCTTCTGCTGATGGCTTATCAGCTGCTGGGTTGGCTTCTACTGAGGTTTACTCAGCTGATGACTGAAGAACGCAAGCGATTACACTGATGACGTGGGGTTCTAAAAAGTATCTTCGACAGAAGATCAGTTCAACAATTACCCCGTACAGGACTTAGACAAGAATATAAAAACGATTACAACAAGTCTAACCTATACATCAGCTAATCCTAACGACACACTAATCTACTGATATCAGCTAGGTTTTGGGATCTTCAATTTCATAGTACTACTATGATTTCCCCCAATTTTCTTTTAACCGAACAACAGCTGAGTATCATCTACTGACTCATATCTAACAATTGTGTTCTTCGATATCGGAGATATCATCGGAGAGGAGCCGTCGGACGACTTGGTACGGCGGTTGAGAGGGGATTTAATTAATTTTTAAGATGATTTTGTTGTTTTTAATTAATTTTTTATTTAACTTTTTAATTAAAAATGTTTTTACATACCAACAATTTTATTTTAAAAAAATAATTACTTGAAAAAAAATAAAATTTAAAATAAAATTTGAATAAATTGTTCCCTAAGATTTTTATTCTGTAAATACTCTTATAACTAACAGTTAAATAACTTAAAATTTAACAAAATAACCAATTCATCTAAAATAGCATAGCTTGAGGATCGATAATCTAAAAAAAATAAGAAAATAGGAATCAATTCAACCAAACTAGCATAGTTTGGGGACGATCTCTGTACTAATTTACCTTATATTTTTCATATTTATTTTTTCTAAGTGCCTAAATTTAATTGTTGTGTGTTATATATAACTAAACACATTATCATATAACTTGCTTTAAGCAACCAATAAATATGAACCGCCCTTGCTCTTACGGTTAATAATGATGGTTTAGCGGCCTCTTCTGTGATTTATTTGCAAGCTGTTGTGTAAATGAGAACTTTACCCATTGCATGCGCACATTGGCAACGGCTACTCATCACAAAAAACAAAAATTATATTATGTTCCAATGTGTAGTGTCCGCAAAATAATTTGGTGGTAAACGTGTGGGTATGGGATAGAGAGAGAGAGACAAAGAAGAGGGGCGGAGAGGAGGGGCAGTTCGGATTGAGAATAAGTGTGAAAGGCACGAGACAGGCAGAAGAACAATAAATGAGGTTGTAAGAAGGTGATGAGGCTTATGATAACCCTCATGATCGTCACGTCCCTCTCCTTCACGTCTATCGATAACTCACCCCCCTCTACCCCACCCCACCCCCCTCCCAGAATTCCACGCTCATAGCCTCCCCTCCTATTTTTCTTTATCTTTCATCATACTCTTATTTATCAAACTCCTTATACTTGTGCTTTGTCACTGCCACTGCCTCCTCCTTCATTTCTCTCGTCATACTCTACCCCAGTCAACCTGCACTTTTGTTTCTTCTTCCCCAGCACCAACTTATTACTCCCTTCATTCTTCTCTCTCTCCCCCTCTCTCTCTCTCTGCTTATAAATTTACATATTCACCCCAAGCTAGATTGATTCATTTTTTACCTTTTTTACTGTGACTTGTATACTGAGGCCTTGTTTTGATCACAGACTGCCCAGAAAGAAGGAAAGATCTTTATTATTAAACAGAAAGTTGAGTCTTCTTTTATTAGACTAAAAAAACCTCTTCTTTAGTTACTAACATCTGCTTCTAAAGCACCCAAAAAGGGGTAAAGTAGTGGGAATGATCAGATAATCATGTGGATGATGGGATACAGCGACGGCGGAGAGATCAACACCATCCCAGATCCCTTCACCGGCCGGAAACTCCGCCCCCTCATGCCGAGACCCGCCACCGCCGCCGCCCCTCCTTGCTTAACACGCATCCACGGCGCCGACATTTTTGCCCTAAATCATCATCTAGGCAAATTCAATTTCTCACACACCACACAAAATTGCATGAGTAGGTTTTCTAATTATAGTGTCTTTTTTTGCAGCCATGGCGGAGCAGAACAAGAGAGATCTGACCACCCAACAAGTGGTGGTGAGCTCGCGGTGGAATCCGACGCCGGAGCAGCTCCAAACCCTCGAAGAATTGTATCAGCGGGGGACGCGGACGCCCTCCGCCGAGCAAATCCAGCACATCACAGCGCAGCTCCGGCGATACGGCAAGATTGAGGGGAAGAATGTGTTCTACTGGTTCCAAAACCACAAGGCAAGGGAGCGGCAGAAGCGGCGGCGGCAGCTCGACGAGGGCGAGAAGAGAGAAGCGTCGGGTGGGTAAAGATGAGAATTGAGGAATATTGTATGTGGTGGGAAATGCCAAAAATTCATGAAAGATACAACAGAGAGATTGGAATATATGATTCTCCTCTATTTTCTGGAAACCCCATTTGTTTTGTAGCGACGTAACGTTGCAATCTTTGGTTGATTTTGCAATTTGGATTTGTTCCCATTTGCATTGTTTCTTGAGTTGTAAAGCTGCCTTAATTTTGTTTTTCTGTTTGTACAGGAGAAAATAGGACATTATTTGAAGTTGAACAGACTAAGAATTGGGCATCTCCTACGAACTCCAGCACAGCTGCAGAGGTTCCTTCCCTTTCTTAATCTTTCTCTCTCTTATGTTCTAGCTATCATTTCATTCAATTCACACTAATATTAAGTAAATATCTCATCTATGTAAGCACAGTGTACAGATGAATGGTATATATATAATTGGTGCAATAAACTATATGCATACATATGTTTGAACATCAAATCATGTAATAGTACTTGTGTTTATTTTTCAAACATTGATATTATGGGAGAAAACAAATAGTATAAAAACACCCTGAAGGAAGAAAGGACTGTTTTTTCTGAGAAAGTAAAGTAATGTAAAGTACCATTAGGATTTAATAATTAGCTAATAATAAGCATATGATTATGAATATTAGGTTTACTGGTTGGAGATGTTTCGTGTGGGTAGGAGAGAAGAAGCTGCAAAAGCTATTTTTGTTGGGAAATGAAAATGATCAAAAAGCTGCACACCTTCCTTTCTGTCGGGGCTTCATTAGTTACCCAAAAAAAAATTCTAGGGTTTTTGGGGTTTGTGCTTCTTCATTACTTTTTGGAAACAATATTATCATTCATCCCTAAAGTCAAATTAATGACATTTCAACCCCTACTCAATTTCTTGTTTGCGGTTGGGGACTTTGGAAAAATATGATTTAAGTTTTTTATTTTACTTGAATAGTTAAATCTTGAAGTTTAATGAGAGAGGTGATTTCTCTCTCTCCGTTAAGCGTACATATTATTAGGTTAGTCTTTGACTAACTCGTAGCTACTTTTTGCATGCAATTAATTTGATTATCAGAAAAGTGGAGAAGCAGAGGCAGAATGTAAAGCAGATGATGGATGGGTACAGTTCGATGATGATGCAGAACAACTGCGGAGAAAGAATGCCACGTGGCGGATGATGAATTTGTACTGTTCTTCATCCTCTACCAACCTAATCAACTCCTCCTCTGCGCCTTCTGCCACTGTTCCTGCTGTGCCATCTATGCACTTGAAGCCTCAAGATCTCATCAACATCTTCTTGGAACCCCACCGCTCCGAGGCCCAGACCCTCCAGCTCTTCCCTCTTCAGAGCTGCCGGGATGATAATTTGGAGGAGGAGGAAGAAGAGTCAGGTGCCGAGATGAATGATAGTGCTAGTCATGTTACTCCATACCAGTTTTTCGAATTCCTCCCTTTAAAGAATTGAAGGGTTTCTTGAATTTTTATTTTTATTTTTTTCACTACTGTTATCAGCTTTTGTAATGCAATGATGACTGCTGACTTCGTGTTTCGATTTTCTTGAACTTTTAGAACTTGGAAATGAGATTAAAATGAAAAACAATCGTGCTTTAATTAGTTGAATTTGTCGTTTGTTAAAGTTTGGGCAAATCAGTAGCGGTGCAAGGTAATTTTAGGATTCTCGGTCTACATATATTTGACAGTAGTAGACTCTATGGTTTATTGAGATAGAGAGAGAGAGCTTTGAATCAATCCGGATCTTCTGGCCCATTTACGGTGGACCACTCAGTGGCCACCAATCACGCGCTGCCACGCGTGCATTGGTGGGCCATGTTACCAGTAAAATATTATTTATTTACCGTGAATACGTGGCCCATCAATGCACGCGGCAGCAAGACGTGATGGTGGCCACCGAAATGGCCCACCGCAAATGGGCCATATGATCTTTTGCCGCTTTGAATTAGATGGGAGGGTTCGACGGTTTGGCAAACATTGATTGCAGTAGAGTGAAGTGACTCATTAGAATCTTTGGTAAGATTCTGGTAACATGCAGCAGCACATTTATGGAATCTTATATGATTCTTCATTACTTCTTTCATATATCATCTTGTTAATTGGATGTGAAAAAGAATAATTTTTATCCAATGTTGTTGTCCCTCATGAAATAATAGTATAAGTTTTGTGATGTCATTTAACGAGTTTAATTAAATAGATTACATTTGAAAATTTAGCACAATTTTTCAATTTAATACTCCCTCCGTTCCACAATTAAAGCTCCAAAACTTTCCGGCGCGGTATTTTAGGAGAGTTGTTAATTGTGTTGTTGGTATTAATTGTGTGGGTCCCTTTTCAATTAACTATGGACTAATTATTTTCTCTCTCCTCTGATTTTTTCTCTCTCTTTTTTGTGTAATTTAACAATGTGTTATTTGTATTAGTTGTGTGGCCTCGATATTTAATATGGTTGTTTACAAAGTAATTGAATCATATTGCTACAACTAAATATTGTTAAATGGACGAATAATACAAATTGAGAGGATAGAGAATTCAACTGGATATTAATTGATAAGTATTCGAAAATTACTGAAAAATGGTTACAAATCAAAGTTGTTTAATTAAAACACACTACTGCAATTACACGCCACATCTACTGCCCTTAATCAAAATTAGATTTGGAGCCAAATCACTCAAATCAGATTTCAATTTCCCTCCAACTACTGCACTTATAAATACTACAATCAAGCTCCAAAACTCAATCCAAATATTCAAACACAAATATTACAACAAAAAGATATGGTGAGGAGGAAAGATCTCTCCACAGCAGAGAGGGACCAAGTTCTTCAATTTCTCCTTCAAAATCTGAAAAATGAGAAGCCTGCAAGAGGAAAAGTGAAAGAAGCTGCAGCTAAGTACGAATGTGGTCGGCATACTATCCAGCGGATATGGACTGCAGCAAAAAAACAGCAAAATGAAGGCCAAGTCATGCATTCGCAGTCAAAAAAGAGAGGAGATGTACATCGAAAACAAGTTCATATCAACCTACCTCTAATGAAGAGTTTGGGTGTGCAAAAAAGAGGAACTATAAGGAAGCTAGCTAAGGGCATATCTTGCAGTCCGACAACGGTTTGGAGATGGTATAAATGTGGTCTAATCAAAGCTCACTCTAGTGCAATAAAGCCCTCCCTCACAGCCCAACATAAGTTTGCACGGTTACAGTTTTCGATGAATGCAGTACAGATTGATAGCATCACAAAAAAAAAAAAAACTTCAAAAATATGCAGAACACAGTGCACATTAATGAGAAGTGGTTCTATCTAACTAAGGGTGCACACATATTTTACCTCACACCTAATGAGGTAGAGCCACATAGGTCTTGTCAAAGCAAGAAGTTTATAAACAAAGTAATGTTCATGTGTGCAGTGGCAAGACCTATATTTGCTGAAGATGGGACAGTTTTGTTTGATGGAAAAATTGGCATTTTTCCATTCACATAAACGGTTCCAGCAATTAGAGCAAGCAAGAATAGACCTAAGGGGACACTAGAGACAAAAGCAATTCAATCCATAACAAAACGGGTGATCAAGGATTGTTTGATTCAAAAGGTATGTCATATTCTGTAAGACATTATTTGTACTGAGCTTCAGTGGCGGATGCACATAGAGGCAAGGAGAGGCAATTGCCTCACCTCAAAATTTGATTGAATTTTTTTTATTTTTTTTTTTTAAGTATCACAAAATTATTTATTTTGTTGTAAAACTTCTCCAAATCTAGTATTATGAGAGTAACAAATTAAAATCTTTTATTCTCCGGAGACATTAATTCATTAGTGCTTCGTGAGCAATTTTATAAGACTTATGTATATTATTTTGCCTTAGTTAGATATTGTTATTCTTTATAATTTCCTCTAACTAAATTTAGAGTGATGTCAAAATAGGATTGTGTAATAAGTTTTTCGAATAAATATAAAAAATATATGAGTTATTCATGAAAGAAGAATATAATCCTTAAATAAGCCATAAAAGTAACTATAATTAGATTTAAGTAGAAAAATGTGCTTAAATTTTTTTTTTCGGGGGCTCCGCCCCTGAACCCCGGTACAAAGATAACTCAAGCCCCGATAAGTTTTGCCCCCCCTAACCGAAAATCCTGGATCCGCCCCTGCTGAGCTTTATCCTGTATTATTGTAACTTATCAGAATCTGAATGAAAATTCAGATTGTGATAAAGCACAGATTGTACCAGAAACAGTAATAGAATCTTTCTTTGAAATTGAAAATAAAAATTTCAATTTCCAAAGAAGGCATGACATCTGATTCTATAATGAATCACAGACTTATGCAATTTTTGGTCAACAAAGCCCAAGCTGCAACAGCTACAACTGGTAAGGTCATTTATAAGACACATTATTAAACATGTTTCAAAATAGACATAATGCAGGGTAATGTAATGTTTATTTATTCTGTTGGACCTAACAGATACTCCCAGCAATAAGATCAAAATGGCCTGCTACTCTACAGAAATTGATATTCATATAACAAGATAATGCACGGCCACACATAAAGGACACTGATGAAGAGTTTAGGGCAGCAGCCAGTCAGGAAGGATTTCAGATAAGGCTTGTTCATCAACCAACCAATTCCCCAGACCTGAATGTGAATGACCTTGGATGGTTTAGGGCCATCCAAAGCATCCAAATAGAGTCAGATTGCAAGAATGTGGATCAGCTGGTGAATGCAGTCTGCAATTCATTTGCAGACTTAGCACCTATGACCTTAAATAAGGTCTTTTTGAGCTTGCAAGGGTGTATGGTTGAGATAATGAAGGTAAAAGGAAATAATGACTATAAAACTCCTCATTTGAATAAAGATGCGTTATTGAGACTAAATGAGCTTCCAAAAGATTTGGAAGTGTCTGCTGATTTGGTAAGGGAATGCTTAGATTACATGATGGACAATGGGATGATTGCAGAGGTTGAAGAGCTCAAGGGTAGGCTTGGGTTCTAAATATATGTGGATATTTTTGTAAGTATTTATAAGACAGAAGTAATTGTAGTAGTATAGGCTGCACAGCTAGTTTTGTAGTAGTATAAGACAGAATTTTTTGTAGTAGAATTTCAAAGTTTTTGTAGTAGTATAAAAAATAAAGCTAGTTTTAATTTTCAAACTTAGCAGTATAAGAAACACACAGATTCCGAAGAACACGTGATTCCGAAGCAATAAATTAACAAGCATGCAACAGACTTAGCATAACAAGCATGCAGCAGAAGCATGCAACAGAAGCAAAGAAAAAAAAATCGAAATATGCATACACAAGAAACACACAGATTCCAGAAACAATAAATTAACAAGGTAAGATATAAACAACAAATCCCCACACCTAAAGAACATATCTCATTCTATTGGCAAGAAATTCATTGAAATGTTCTATCTAACCTAGAGTGAGCATTTTCATATCATTTTAGACCATATTGCTTTAAACACATACTCCAACCTGGACTACGAAAATAACAATAGACAAGAAAAACAGGGATAGATCTCACCCAATACCACGTCCTTCTCCAACTGCATTCATGTACTCTTTTGTTCCCTGCATCAACAAGAATGTTCAATTTCTGGACAAAGGCATCCTAAACCCTAGATATTGGCTTTAATTAAAAGACTAGCTCCAAAAAATAAGATAGAAATTTTATTTACCTACATTCGTTCTCCTCTTCAGAAGGCAGAGCCGGATCTAGGCTTTCTATCTCCTCCTCACTTTCTTGCCGAATGTCATCAAAGCCGTTGGTAAAGAACGGCCACTCTTCGCTAGAATCTGGAGAAATAGGAACTTTTCGTTCTAAATACTCATCACTTTCTTGCCGGATGTCGTCAAATCCGGTCGCAAAGAATGGCCCTTCTTCGCTCTCCTCTTCCGACATCGGAAGTTGGCTTTCGAACTCCTCGGTCGTCTCTTGCCCATATCCGGCGGCAAAGAACGGCCAAAAAGAACTCGCCCCCTCAGATCTAGCTCCATCGCTCTCGATCTCCGATGCTTCGCTCGACCCAGAGCTTTTCTCAGCGTCTCCGCCGTCTTCCCCTCTCGCTCTGTTCAGTTCATGGCCGGTTTTGGCCATTTCTCCTATCATACCGGCAGTATCTGTTCTAGATCTAGCGGGTGAAGGAGTCAGAGGCTTCATCCTTGCGAAGAAGACGAAGAAGGCAGAGGAGATCTAGAGAGTTTCTTTGAGATAATATGTCTAGATCTAGCGGGTGAAGGCGGCGAAGAAGGCAGAGGAGATAGAGATTTCTTGAAGATGGAGGCGTAGATCTAGGGTTTGTGGAGAGAAATGAATGTGTTAATGGTGGATGAATGTTCGAGAATTTCGAGATAATGAGGGAGTAAGATTAGTTATTAAGAAAGGGAAATAATGGAGTATGTATGATTTAAGAAAGATTAGTTATTAAGAAAGTTAAATTATGATTAAAGAAAGATTAAAGTTAATTTTTTTGCTATTTTCGGAAATGGAGCAAGAATTGTGAAACAGCCCGAAAAGGAAAGTGGAGCAAGAATTGTGGAACGGATGGAGTATTAATTGAGAGTAAGCAAAATTCTTATTTCGAAATGTTGTAAGAAACACCATTATTTTGGTTGTTTGCAACGGCTTATTATAAGAACTTATTTCTTCTTATTTAAAGTTAAGAATATTTAATTTTAAATAAAAGTATGAGGTTTTTGGAATTAATATAAAAACACAAATGTGTTCAGTAGTTTTGAAAATTGTGGTATTTTAAGTACCAAAAAAAATCCAATAATGCTTAAAAACAGATTTTGCAAACTTTAAAACATAGCTTATGTGGTTAAAGGCAGATAAGTGCTTAAAATAAGTTCTTGCAGACACACTCTTAAATTAAGTATTGTATTTTTATATCTTAATTATATATTATAACGTAAATATTGAGACGATTTTTTATGGGTGTAAAGTATTTTTCTTAAATGGAAGAGGACAATGAAGATTGAAGAGTAATAAATAATTGTTACAGTTTTTAATAAACTAAAATGGAAGGATATTACAAAATCATGTAGTTTTCAGGTTTCCACTGTCCAATCTTTTCACCAATGGAATGATTGGTATGTGTGCTCTTGATCCAAATTACCTAAACTCTTAACAAATTCATGCTAGGAGTATTTTTGGTAATAGGAAAAGTATCACAATTTCATTAACGAGCACAAATAAAACATGAATTGGACATACAAAAATTCGATAGGCGATCCGTTTTAGTTTTTCTAAATTTTCTAAAACTTAATTAAAATCTCTATTCAACTCGTATCTAATGATCTGATACTTGTTTCTGTTAAATCTATATAGTAAAAACTATACTATCCTCTAGAATTTATATTTATGAAAATCTAATCATTAATATAATTCTTTCAAGGTAGATATTTATTAGAATGCGTATTGGACTTGGAGATATTACCGTCGAACAAAAGTTTGGCCCAATTTATATGCAAATTCCTCGAATGCTAACATCACATATTACCATCAGAGATACTCCTTCCATTCCATAGAAAATGTCTTATTTTCATTTTTGAGTCGTTCAATAGAAAATGTCTTGTTTTTTAAAAAGACAAAAAATATGTGAATCAAAATTAACAAGTCAAAAGGTCAAATAATACACCACACAATCTCATTTTCTTAATCTCCGTACCTCATATAAAGGAAACAATTTCTATGGAACAGAGAAGTAATAAAGAGTGAGTTGACCCGAGCAAACAGGGAAAAAGGAGGATTAAGGTCAGAAAAATCGAGCTTGAAAAAAATCCTGACATCTGTACAATATAACCTGTATGCATCTAAGAGCATCTCCAACAACTACTCTGTTGTGGAGTTAAACGTCACTCTACCGATACAATTCTCTCCAACAAGACACGGTACTTTACTCCACTCCAACGTTGCCAGGAATCCATACGGCAACACTACCGTGTTACTGTTCACACGGTAGTGTTGCAATATATGTATTTTTTTTGTTTGATTAATATTATTAATTCTTTTCTTGGTATTTCTTTTGTTAATATGTTTAAGGTAATATTAATCAAGTTTTATATATTCATATATTTAAGATAATTTGTATTTTTATTTGTTTTAAGAATATTAATTATTATGTTACACTAAAAAAATACAATAATATAAAAAGACGAAAAAGTTTAACATAAATTGAAGATGCAATAATATTAAAATTACACTAGCATAAAAATACGACAACACTAAATTAAGGAGACAAAACAATCTAGTAAGCTCCAAAACCGCTATCCGAGCCTCCAAAGTCGCTTCCGGATCCTCCGAAGTCACTTCCAGATCCTCCAAGATCTGGAAAATCACCTCCAAGGCTTGACTGTACTTCTCTTTTCATAATTATTTTTTCTTGTTCATTCTTGAAGTAATTTCGCCGAATAGGATCAGAAATGTTGTCGGTGTCTATCATTAAAATCTTATTATTTGATTCCCACCTATGAAAAGCAAGAGTTCTATTCTTTGCTTCAGTAGCTTTGTTCTTTGCTTCATTCTTCTGCATTTGTAATAGCACAAGATTCTCCCTTCTTGTGGATGAGTTCTCCATTAATTCTCAATTCTCTTATTTCCTTGTTCGATTGCTTTCAAAACACCCGACATATCTTCATGATTTTTCCTTTTATTTTTTGTTTTTTTAACACCGTCTGGACGTTGTGATGGTCCAGAACCACTACCACTACCGTCACTTAAATTGATACTAAATGAGGAAGGCAACCCATCAGGTGAGATAGGAGATTCCGGTGGAGTGTCTGATCGGAAGGAAGACCTTTGTTTTCGAGAACTTTGTGGATTGCACTCAAACTTTGCAAAATCTTTCATAATAGGCCACACATGCTCGAACGTAAATCCTTTTGAAAATTTATCATCGTCTGCCATCATTTGTTTTGCACGAGTAAGCTACATAATTAATAAAAACATGTTATACTTAGTAAAAGAAATAAAAAACAGGAAACCAAATAATGACTCGTCCTTACAATATCATGTTCAGAAGCTCCGCTTGGATTGAGAGCTTCTATATGTTGTATACAACATTTGAAAAATTTAACAGAGCTCGTAATCGATTGCATGCGAGTTTCAAGTTATCTAGAGCTTCGGTTAGCCATATTTGAAGAAGGTTTTTCTGAATTGTAGAGCTCTGTAATACGAATCCACAATTGAGTTTATTTTTGGTATATTCCCGTTACTGGGTCTTGGGATATTTCCAAGTAACAACGACAAAGATGTTTATCTTCATCAGTTGTGTAATTGGGATTTCGAGATGAAGCCATATGTTTTTAAAGAGAAGAATTGAAATTGAAAAGAGTGTTGTGTGTGATAAAATGTGTTGGAAAAATCTCATATATATAGAGGAAAATATTATCCGGATAGGATTTGGGTTGGATGGTGCAGATTTGAAGAAAATCTGAATGGATGGTGATGATTTGTTGGCCCGATTTTGTAGTTGAATGATTTGTTGGCCCGATTTTGGAGAAGGTTAATTTGATTGTGGATAGATGTCTACAAAAAGTTGAATAGGTCTGCAAAGCTTATACAAAGCATGTACAAAAACATGGGGGTTCTGTTTCATATTGGGGTCTCTACACGTAATTATTGATGGGATGGGTCTCTGCACACTATTATTGTAGGTATGGGTCTCTGCAAAGTGATGGGATGGGTCTCTGCAAAGTGATGGGCAGGCGATGAGAAACCTGCAAAGTGATTAATCAACATCTCTCTCTCTCTCTTGTCAACATCATATCTCTCTCTCTCTCTCTCTCTCTCTCTCTCTCTCTCTCTCTCTCTCTCTTATCAACATCATATCTCTTGTCAACATCATATTTTTCTCTCTCTCGAATTCATTTTGCAAAGTTGTAGATCAAGTTGCATTCTCAATTTAAGATGTTGCATTCTTCATCTCCAAAGCATTCATCTCTTCAGCCCACTTACTAGCATGACTACATTTTCTTCTTCTAGCTCGAGTTCATCAGATGAGCTTGAACAGTTCATCACTGAATGCGATGATGAACATCAAATCATTGGTCAACATATTTTGAATAATAATATCATAGTAGCAAATATTATCGAATCACAAGCTGCAAGACGCCACGGAGGCTCAGTTCCTGGTCACAGGATGATCCACCGTGATCGAGAAGGAGCAGCTCATCGTCTATTCAATGACTATTTTTCTGAAAATCCAATATTCAATGAAGGGATGTTTCGTAGACGTTTTCGAATGTCTCGGAGTTTATTCCTTCGAATTGTTGATGTTGTCAAGAATCATAATAGTTGGTTCGAGCAACGCCGAGATTGCACTGGAAGATGGGGATTGTCCTCACTGCAAAAAATAACTGCTGTCTTTCGGATATTGGCGTACGGGATCCCTGCAGATTCTACTGATGAGTACATCAATATCGGTGAGTCCACTGCAATTAAATGTGTCAAGAAATTTTATCGTTCCATTGTGGAAATATATTCAGATCAGTAACTTAGATCTCCTACTGCTAGTGATGTTGCTAGGCTACTTTATATTGGTCAACAACGTGGCTTTCCAAGAATGTTAGGTATCCTAGATTGTATGCATTGGAAGTGAAAAAATTGCCCTACTGGTTGGGCAGGCTCGTACGCAGGTCGTAGTGGATCTCCATCAATAATTCTTGAAGTCGTCGTTGATTACGACCTTTGGATATGGCATGCATTTTTTGGTATACCAGGATCCAATAATGATATTAATGTGTTGGAAAGATCTTCTCTTTTCAGGGACCTGGCTAGAGGTATTACTCCACCCGCACATTATGTTATAAAAGGTAAAGAGTATAATGTGGGGTATTATTTAGCTGATGGAATATATCCAAAGTGGTCCACACTTGTGCAAACTCTTCAAAAACCGCGTACTGCAAAAAAGAAGCATTTTGCAAAGCAACAAGAATCGTGTAGGAAAGACGTGGAACGGGCATTTGGAGTTCTTCAAAGCCGATTTGCAATTGTTGCAAATCCAGCTCGATATTGGAAGAAGAAACATTTGGATCATATAATGAAAGCATGCATTATAATGCATAATATGATTATTGAGAATGAGCGAGATTTGTCTGCACCTATTGAAGATACAAGAGAAGTGCCAACTCCGGATATTGAAATGATATCAACTGAAACATGTCGTTATCAATCTTATTTTGCACGTTATAAGAAAATGAAAGACAAAACGACACATCTTGCTCTTCGTGATGCATTAATTGATCATATGTGGGAGGAGTATTCAAATTCAGAAAATTATGATATGTAATATTAGTTTTTCTATTATATCATGTAATTGTTGGATTTGTGCTTTTAAAAGTATTGTGTATTCTTAGTTTTATTATTGTGGAAATAAATTAATTGTTTTATATTTATTTAAATATATTTTTACTTATTTAATTTTTATTTAAAATTTTATTTAGTGAGATTAATACAAAAATAAATATATTTAAATATATATAATATTATATAATTAATAAACATATTAAATTAATAAATAAAAGAATCAAAATAGAATATTCTATTATAGAGTTAAATGTAGAGTTGACGATTGGAGATAAATTCGGAAAAACTCTACATTCAACTCTACAATAGTGTGGAGGGAACTCTACAATAGAGTTCCCTCTTTGGAGATGCTCTAAGCGGCTTAACCATCGCTCTTGTTTATATATACATATTTTAGATGAATAAAACAAATCATATATGATTCATTTTATTTTAATTCAAAGACTTGAAATATAATTGTCCAAAATAAATCGTTTACTCACCTAATTGGTCCGTGTTAATTTGGTGTTAGTTTGATGAAGTTAAAAGTTTTGGGAAGCTATCAATTTTAACTTAGAAATCCAACGTTTTGAGTTGGGGCCAAAAAATTAGCCCTAGTAATATATTAATTTGGATGGGCTTAAGCCGAACAGCTTGATAGATCCAAAGAATTGGCACGATTCGAAAAGTTTGGCCCAATTTATATACCTATTTGAAACACAAGATCAGATGAGTACATATATATCTATATTTATTATTAAAACGTAGCTAAATCTTGGTGTAAATTCCAAATTCTCGTGAAACATCAGGTCTTTGAATCCAAGTTGCGCTGGAGGCCATATATAGCTAAGGGCATGTCTGTATGAGCGTCAGGAAACCAGAACTATATATATCTGTAAAATAAACTCATAGTGAGTAGAGATGGCAATGGATCTTGGATCCGGTCCAGATCCGTGGATCCAAATCCATTTTTCTGGATCTTGATCTTAAAAAATTGGACCCATTGGATCTGAATCGGATCTGGACTGATTTTAGAAATTACGGATCTGGATCTGGACTTTACGATTTGAGATCCGGATCCGATCCATATCCGCCAATTTTTATAATTAAAATATTATTTTATTATCATATCTAAAATATTATATTTATATTATTCTACTTAAAATATCGCATTACATTATTTGTTGAGCTTGAAATACTTAACTAGTAATCTAATAAATAGAAAAGAGGGAGGAGATTGAGTACCCACTATCCACGAATTTGGAAATTTTTTTAGAGAAAATATCGTAGTTTCATAGATGATTGTAATATTTTTATAATATCATGAGTAGTTTGACTTTTTTTAATGATAGTAATGCTCTTATAAATTAACGTGTTATCGTAGAATTAATTAACTTAGTTAAATTTCAATTGATTTAGAATTATTTTTTTAATTTTAGCTAAAAAAACTTATGGATCCGGGTCTAGACCCGAGACCCTGTAGATCCAACGGATCTGAGTCTGGATCTCATTTTTTGAGATCCAATGGATCTGGACCGGATTTGGACCAAAGTAAAAAATCTCGGATCTGGACCGAGGAGGATCCGGTCCAAATCCGGTCCATTGTCATCCCTAATAGTGAGAAAGAGGAACAAGTAGTAGTCGTTGAATCGATAAATTGGGTCGATCCAATGATTGTAGATCAATCTCAACTTAAAAAAATCCAAAATAGCAATGATACACTTTATTTACAAAATTGATACACTAAAGGGCAAAATTGACTTTCGACTTCAATCTCAATTCGGGGGAAGCAAGATTCAATTCATTTCCCCAATTTTTCGAAACCCACTTCCTCCACGGGCGATTCAAAGGGGATCCTTCAAAACCACCATATCCATTACATCCACTTCCTCCATAACCCCCATACCCACTTCCTCCATAAATCTAGTGACACGAAAGGCGCAGGAAACATCCCGGACAAGAATGGCCCAGGCGCCATGATTCGGACGCGAAGAGCTTTTCTCGGACAGAGCCCTATACAACGGCGTGGAATTGTTGATAGTGGCGCCGTCATTGGAGAGCGGCGAGAACGAACATGGTCGACGGCGGCGCAGGTATGAAAAAACCTAAAACCCTTTTCCTAATTGGTGTAGATTTTTGCCTTATTGAATGTGTATAGTGGCGAAGCCAGCCTCAGAGTCTAGCAGGGTCGAAACTTCTTCTTCCTTTATTACTCTACTAGTTCCTTTGTAGCTCGACATTAACACAATAAAGAATCCAAACTTATCAAATAACTAGAAAACAATATTAAAAAGAAACATAGTAAAAATAAATTGTATATAAACTACGTATAATATGATCATAGTTGTTCTCTCCGAGAACTCATTGTCTGGAAGTGCTGCAGAATAGGTTCATTGTCAATTCCATGAAAGACTTCCTTCTCAATATAAGTGGTCAAACAAGCATTAAGATATTCATCTCCCATCCGATTGCGTAATCGATTTTTCACGATGTTCATTGCAGAAAATGCCCTTTCCACGCTAGCAATAGCAACCGTCAAAGTTAATGCCAATGTAAGAAGTCTATAAACCAAAGGATATATTATATGTTTTCTTGTTTTCACCATCTTTTTTGCAAGATTTGCAATCCCACCCACTTCCTTAAACTCTTCAAAAGTAAGTGGAAATATAAAACATAAAACAACTTATGGAAATATAAAGATTTCCATAAGTTGTTTATCCACAACAACATAAAACAACTCAATATGGAAATATACCAAGTTAGTCTTTGACTGAGTCCCCCTTCTTCGACGTCCCGGAGCTTCATAGGTTTCCAGCATATCAAGAACCTTAATCTCATGCTCAATGCAAAATGAACATACTTTATCAAGTAATTTATCCCAAACATTATCCCTAAAAGATTGTAAGCTCTTCTTTGATATATGCACTAATCTCATGGCATTCTCAATCTCTTGCTCTTTTCTTTGTAATGCAAGGGACAATTCATTCGTAATTCCCTATGTTGCACGGACACTCCGAAAAATGCCGTCGTACTGTGTCGGACACGTGTCGGACTCGGACACGCCCGGACACGCGCCCGACACGTGTCGGACACGGGAAAAAAAGTCCTTAATTAAAAAAATCGGACACTTCCCGGACATGGCAATTTATGTGTCCGACAAGCACGGGACACGTTTTTTTGATTTGGACACGTTTGTTTGACCACTTCTTCACAACGATTCTCAAATCATCGAAACCTTCAATCTTTCATTTTAAATAAAATAAATTAAATTTTTTAATGGAGTAAACTCTTGTTCGCTACCACCCTAATATTTTTTATTTAGATTGTTATGACTTGTGAGTTATTACTTTAAGATTAATGTTTATTGTTGTTATCTACTTATTTTAGTATTTCACATTTTAATCTTTCACTTTAAACAAACTAAATTAAAATTTTCAATCAATGGAGTAAACTCTGGTTTGCTACAACCCTAATATTTTTTATTTAGATTATTATGACTTATGAGTTATGACTTTAAGACTAATGTTTATTGTTGTTATCTACTTATCTTAGTATTTCACATTTTTATGCTATGATTATGAATTATGAGTTAGGACTTAGTGCTTTGAGTTGATCATTTGATAATATTAATAATTTAATATTATTTAGATCAGCGTCCGTGTCGTGTCCTAAATTTTTCAAAAAAATGTCGTATTCCGTGTCCCGTGTCCATGTCGTACCATGTCCCGTGTCCGTGTCCGTGCAACCTAGGTAATTCCTAACACTTCCATCATTAAATGCAAAGTGAACACGAACTGAAATGTACGCAATGATACTAGCAAGTTAAATGCCTCAACTCTTTGCTCTGAATTTCCAAAATCCTCCTCAATAAGTTCAAGCACCTCCATCACATATGAAAACATAGAAGTGACCCTAAGTAAGCTAGAGTAATGCGAGCTTCAACAAGTGTCACTAGGTCATTTCAAATTAGTTTCTTGGTTCAGCCCACGTCCACTGACAAGTTCTCCTTTCCTTAGTGCTTCAATTACCTTCTCATACTGCTTTTCCTTAAGAATATTTTGCCTCTTTGCAGATGCTCCAACAACATTCATAAGACTTTTTGTTGTTTCACATAGTATACTGATAGATTTTCTTGTAAGATTAGTGTTTTCAAACCTTTAAGCTCACCTCGCATGTTTTTGCTCCATCATAGCCTTGACCACGCAATCTTGATATACTTAGATTATGACGAGATAATAATTTCTCGATAGAATCCTTCAATGAAGCTGTAGTTGTGTTGGGAACATGCTCAATGCCGAGAAAACGTTCAATGATTTCTCCCTCTTTGTTCACATATCGTAAAACAACCGCCATTTGCTCTTTTACTGACTCATTTTCGCGAGATTCATCAACTAAGATCGTGAAATATGCTTCACCCATATCTTTCAAAATTGCTAATGTAGTTTCACCAACAGCAGCAATACAAACATCTTTCTGGATATCAGATGAAATCAATTGTGAGTTTTGAGGAGCATTGTCGGATGAAACATTTCGAATCTCCTCATTGTGATCACAAAGCCAATGAAAAAGCTCAAGATAGTTTCCCTGATTGGTTGAAGACTTAGATTCATCATGACCTCTTAAAGGTAAGCCTTGTCACAATAAAAATCGAACACAATCAACAGAGGCGTTTAATCGAATTCGATAGTCAACTCTATCTTTATCTTTTTTTCCAGTGAATAAAGTAGAAACACTTGTTGTAAGCTGCTGATGCATTAGATCCTAGCATTTCTTTTTGAACTTATTTTGCAGGCTATCCTTTTTTCCAACATGATCATCCAACCTATCTTTCTTCTTCCAAGCCTGAAATCCTTCCCCAACAAATGTCTCACCACCACCTTGCTTACTTATAGGCTTGAAAAGATAGCAACATAGACAATATGGTTTGTTTTTGTCTATGCTATACTCTAACCAATCTTTATATTGGTTAAACCAATCTACATTAAACTTTCTTCCTTCGTTTTGTGGAAAATTGTGAGACCTTGGTTGACAAGGACCTTTTTATAGATATGATATTTTTACATGATCTCTCTGATTAACTTCATAACTCCAAATTGATGGTCTTAGTCCAGGATCCGGTGGAAGATTTTCAAGATTAATCTCCACAATTTTTTGCCTTGATGTAGTTGTATCTTGGATGGTAGGCGGAAAAGTTTCACATGGTTGTTTTCTTTTGAAAAATTGTTCCATCTTTACTTTCAACCTAAAGAAGTAGACATCCATCTTAATATCTTACAAGCAAAACTCAAAATTTACCAATGTGGCATAATGGCAGTGCAATACATATCAAATACATATTAAAGAAAGGGATTTCTAAATCCTCACACAGCAGCCAGCCTCCAGACTATACACTTGTCCTCTTTTTTTTTAAGTCGTTTCAAGAATGCCCTTTTCCATAGCCCCATAACAAAGCAGTAATATTATCAAATTTGCAGCCAAACTAACAAATTCATCAATTCAAAATATTCTGAGCTTCATCAAGAAACAGAGAGGAAAGAATGTATGCTAAAACTGTCTTCCTCAATCAGAAATCAAATTCCAACATTTGATCATCATCATATATTATATATATATATGTATATATTCAAACAAACTATCTCACGTTTGTTAGTTGCTACTCACACAATCAAAAAAAAAAGTAATTCACAATCAATTTTATGCAAGGAAACTGGATTGAGGAAAGCAGAGGTATGTATAATGTACTGTACAGATTTCAGTTGCAGGCATTGTTGAAATCAGCCGACGTGGAAGGGGCTGATGACACCATTCTTGCCATCCACAGAGTCGCACTCCATCCCACTGCCAAGTCCAGAGGAAGCTGGCAGAAACGAGGCAAGCTTCGAATCAAATGCCTAGTCTAACTGATTTCATGAACGACATATTTTTTGGAACAGAGGAAAAGAAGGCTTACAATACAACCTCAACGGAGGCGTGCGCGATCGTCGTGAACTCGTGATGATGAGTTCAATTCGAGCACGAGGAGTGTGAGCAGCAGGCATACGCAGGCACACGTGTTCACTCTATTATTTACACGACAAATATTTATTCCTAAATTAGAAATTCGTTTCCCAACCTGGCGGATCTAACTCCTCCCTAACATGTATAAACAGGGAGAATAGTGAACTTATATTCTAAGAAATTAAGGTTCAAAAATGGTGAAGCCACCTAGGAGTCACGCAGGAGTGGTTGGAGACTAATTGGGAACTGGGATTCTTAGATTTGTAGGGTCGTATGTATATGTGTAGTGAGCCTAAACTTAAAATAATTGATTTATCATTTATTGAATTGGGCCTATAAGTTTAAATATATTACACATATTAAAAAAAAATATTCAAAGATTTCAAAGCTGAGCAGGGTCAACTGTCTCCCCTCAACTGCACATGTCTTCGCCCCTGAATGTGTAGTTTGTTGGTTAGAAATATAGAACCCTAATATAGAATATTTTCTTCTAATTTGTGTAAAATTTGGCCCTACTTGAATGTATATTTTCGATTGAACTCTTTATACATCTTAATGGTTTTTGTGTATCCACTTTGGGATTCGGTTTCGGGATAGAGTTATAATTCACTTTATGTGAAAACACAATACACTTTCAGTTCGTTTTCAATAGACTCTGGACTGCATTTATGGATTAACTGTTGGGCATTTTGTTGGATTGCATGAATCTGGATTCGGATTTCCTTATGCATCTTCTGGTATATGGCTTTCGATTTGGTACAGTTTAACTTAATTTTTATTGAAATACACTCCGTAGATTACTTGAGTCTATTTTTAATTTATCTAGCCATGGTATTGGTAATACACCCGACAACTGATTTGCAATACAGTTTTTAGTTATATGGTGATACACTTAATGATTATTTTATAATACACTTGTTGAGCTTCGTGCAGGACACTTAATGATTATCTTATCAAACTGTCATTTTTCATGTGTGGGATCCTATAATTGTTGTGGACCTTTACCCGCATAATCTCCATCATACAACCCTGCAGACTTAGGAATACTTTGTTTAGTATTATGCGGGACAGATGCTCAAAATATGAGATAACTGCATTAACAAGTTCTTGGACATTTAGGCAAATCGACTCCACTTGGATAGTCTGAATGACCATAAACCAACGTAGATCATTTACAGTGGTATTTGGGGAGTTGGGTGGTTGATTAATCAGCCTAATGTCAAATACATCAGAACTTGCTACCCTCCTAAGTCTTCATCTGAGTCCTTAATATGTGGTTTCGTATTCCTGATGTATAAAGATTACCTTACTTGAAACTGATGGCTATTTGGCTTCAATTGCAGGGATGATCTTAATAAAATAAAATAAAATGAAACATAATTAATGAGAAATAGAGTTATTAGGATGCATGAATAATTAAACATGTTGTTGTGATGTTTTGGATAAAACTTGATTACATATATATAGTTATGTCTTGTGTACAAATTGGAAAAGGTATTTTACTGCAACATTAAGTTTGCATGTATACATTTCCGCCTAACTTCATTACATGAATACATCAGTTTACTGTTACATTAAGTTAGGAAACTAGACATTTTTAACTTTTGCAAATTAGAAATAGAAATAGACTTCATTACAACACTTGCTTAAACACATGAATACATAACTTGCATAGGATACTGTAATTAGATGAGCGCCTATTCTAGGGTTACAGAGAATATGAACCAAACATGAATATAGAATAGGGAAACTGACATGAATTCAGAACCTTGCCTATTGTAGGCTTGCACAGAATATTGTGAGTAGATGATCACCTAGTCTAGCCTTGCAAATAATACAAAAATGAGAAGTTTTGTTTACCTAATTAATCAAGGATGCCCCTATGACTTCTATTAGATGATCACCTAGTCTAGATGTTCTAATTGCTGCTATTTGTTCTGCGAATGGAAAAATCTCTATTTTCCCATCAAAAACTACCCCACCTACTGAATCAAAAATAGGTCGACACACGCATAAACATCACCTTTGTGATGAAGTTTTTATTTTGACAACTCCTATTCGGATCTGCCTCTCCAGGTGTTAAATAGAACTTATGTGATGCCTTAATAATATAAAATCATTTCTCGTCTATGTGAACCTCTAATGCTTCTATAGAAAACCTGAGTCGTAGTAATTTGTTTGGTGTTGTGAGACTAAGGCGAATTGCGTTTGTATGAGCTCTATCAGGCCCTCTTTGACCCACTTCCCCAATGTGCTCTTACTATAGTCTACACCTATAGCTAGTTTTCGTATTGTTCCTCTTCGGTGTAGTGTCGAGCTTGCAATTAATTCCAAGTAGATGTGCACCCTTTTCCTGCTTGGTAATTCTGATTTTTGTGACTTAACGTAGATAACTTACCTTTCGTGTTGTTGTTTCTTTGCCTCAGCCCAAAGACAACTCACAGTCATCGGCGACATGTGGTACATGGCGGCAACCTCGGTCATCTTCCCCTTAAGTGGCTTCCCATTATTTTGGTTCTGTATAAGGAATTGGGTTAGACCATTCCTTTCTTGATTGAGATTTTATCAATGACCATGGTTTTCACTTTCTGCTGTTTTGGTTACGAGATGGTTGTAGGTGTAATTCTGATTTATGTTTGGTTAGTATTAATGTTGGTCCCGAGATAAACGTTCAGGTGTAGAGGGGGGAGGGGGTGAATACACCTGAAAACTTTCTCAACTTAAAACGCGAACAGTCCTATTCAGGAGAGTGTCTTGCTGAACACGTTCAGTAGACCAAATATGTTGTTCTTAATCGCGTGGACAGAGTGACCGACTATACTGAGTCTTGCTAGCTGATTGATGTCAGAATTCAGTACCGTTCAGTAAGAGTTCAGTAGAGTGTGGAAATGTGTAGGCCCGATTCAGTTGAGTTTGAAAATGTTTTTTGTAGAACTGTTTCAGTCGGTTAGTGCATCCAGTTAAGCTTTGCTGAAACTCTGTTGAATGATTTGTAAAATGGTTTTCAGTATGAACAGTAATCAATGCAACAGTAAAAACAGAACACAGCTATTTTAAAGTGTTTTGGATATCAACAATCCTACGTCCACTGTCCCGAAAAGATCAGGAGACTATTTTATTATACTGAGTTAGTCTCAGTCGGTTTGTGCACTGGACAAACACAGGTCTTGAGGATTATACTGAGCAAGTCTCAATTTACAAGTATCAAACTGAAGTGTTTGACAAACTCTCAGTGAGGAATAATCTCTCTGGGTTCGTATTCAATCACTTGGATACTAAAGGCTGTTGAATCTAATTCAGCTTGGTTCCCTTGAGCAAGTATGTCGCCTTTCGCTTGAAGTGTTTCTCTGAAGTTCTTGCGGAAAGCTTAGGTCTATAAGTGTTTGCTCGTAATCGCTCGTATGTATTCTTGTATCGTAGGTGAGCTTTGATTTGATCTTCCCTCTATTTATAGAGGTGAGTCATGGAAAGATCCGTTGGAGACGTCGATCCATGTGTCACTCTCTTTGGATGGCTAATGGCTCTTTCAAGGAATCTTGCAGAATCTTTTTCCTCCATTTCTGGAAATAGGTTGACTTGCATCTTTAATCAGAACTTGGACAGCTCGCTGCTCGTCATTGGTCGAGGTGTAGAAAGTAGTTGAGACAAACAGACTTCTAGGCAGATCTGAAGCTGACTTCTCTGAATACCTCGTATGACTCTACTGATTTAACATATAAGATCATTTGACAATCATTGGGACTGTCAGGCCGTTGCTGAGTCCGACCTTGGTTCAGTAGTATACTCCTGCTGAGTCCAACTCTACTGAAGGTCAACTCTGAGTTCAGTAAACTGCTCATGTTGAATCCAGTTCTACTGACTCCTTTCAATATGTTGCTCCTGCTGAGTCCAGCACTACTGAGTCTTCACTACATGGTACAGAGGTGGATAGTCTACTGAAGGGTCAGCAGACAGAACTATGTGCCTGAACCATGCTGAAGGAATATCTGTTGAGTTTGAAACTCTCAGAGGCAAAGGCATTACTATTACAACTCAATGGTTCAGCAATCAAATTAGGGTTTTGTGATCATTTAAATCTTCTAACAAATATACTATTGAATCATCTCCCAACAATTAATATATGCCGCCTCTGATTTAAATTATGTAGAGGAAAATTGAATTGTTGATTTGCTTGCTTTTGGAGGGAATTGAAAAATGAAGGGAATGACATTTTCCCTCTAATTTTTTTTTTATTTTGGTGGAAATTGAAAATTGTGATGTTTGAAATTTTTTCATTATGTTGATGTGATCTAACACAAACAATACTTTTATAAAAAATTAAAAAATCACAAAAATGATCAATTTATTGAAAAGTCAAATTTCAACAAAAAAAAATTGGAACATGGAAACTGACGATTAATTTGATAGGATATGTATTAAATTTTAAAATTGAATTAAAAAATAATTACAAAAATCAGGATCGAACAATAAATTTAATTGGAGTATTAAATTAAGTGTTTAGTGGAAAATAAGAAAAATAAATAACACTATTTCTAGAAAGTAGGTTAGTTGAAAATTAGAAAAAGAAATAACATAATTTATAGAAAGTGGGCAATTATACTTAAGGAAGTGAGGGATCATACTTAGTGGGTGTTTGAAATAGCTGAAATTTATTGATAAGTGTTGAAACGTACTTAAAGTAGCTAAAAATAGCTTATTTGAAAATCAGTTAGTATTTGGAAACAATTGCTGAAAGCTGCTGAAAATAGAGTAAACAATGTTTAGGAATGTTGCTGATAGAAGTAGCTTATTGTTACTTTTAAAAGAAATATATATTTTGCCCATAATATTATTAAACAATTATAATTCATAGTAATAAATAAATAAATAAAATGCAGAAATAGTTCTTATTTTATGATAAATTTTTTATATAATTTAAAGTCCTTCGATACATAAAAAATCAAATAAATTTTCTATTTAATTATAAAATAAAACTCATGATTTTCATTTAAATAAGTTTTATTTTTATTTAATGAAATATGAACATCAGTTGAGAAATTGCGTTCTCAGGTTGGGCAGTAAGGGTCGGAGAAGGGCAATCACTCATTCTTAAAACCAGCGTTCTTAAGACCAAAGAGTCAGGCGGAGAAGGTATATATATATATATATATATATATATATATATATATATATATATATATATATATATATATATATATATATATATATATTGTAAAACCGAGAATCATATAAATAAGAATTTGTGTATAAATTTATCTGTAAAAATGAATTGTGAAGCATTTTTGTATTTATTTTTAATGTTTTTTTTCATTTTATATTTTATTAAATAAAAATATAATTTTTTAATTATAAATTATGAATATAATCATTTTTCGATTTATTTTTGTGGAGTTTTTGGTTAAGGATATTTTCGAAATCAAACAAATTTATCGAGTGCAAATTTGTCTGAAAATTTTATATGCTATAAGCTTTAAGCTCTAAGCTGGAGTAGGCCAGCTTAAACAGCTTCTCTAAAATTTGTACGAAAATAGAGAAACATCAGTTTAAAACTAAGTTTTCAAGCACTTAAAATACGACTTTAAGCTATAAGTTGTTCCAAACACCCCTTTAACTTTAAAAAAACGCTCCTTAATCTCCGTATCCATTGGAAACAAGACACTTCCGCTGGGACGGATGTAGTATTATTTTAAAGGAGAGGGGCTAAAATTTTACATTTTTAAAATACATTGAAAAAACATATCTACCTATCCTTACTAGTCATTCTTATGTATATCCCAAAATGTAAGTTATTTAAATAAAAAATGTAATCTTGCATTTAAAATTTATGATGTAGTAGTTTTTTAATGTAATGTTGGAATTTAAATTAAATAAAAATATAATTTAAATTTATAAAATTTGTTCGTTGATATTTTCTTTATAAAATAAAATATTCTAGCTAATTTTTTATGGTTGAAAATTAATGTTTCATTAAATAATACTATAAGCTGAAAACTTAGAAGATTATTTCTTTTATGAATGATAATAGATTGGGAATTAGTTTTCTTAGTGTAATATTTTGAAAATAAGTTTGGTTAGAGTAGTATTATGAGAATTTTTTCGAAAGTATTATTAATGTCCCATAAATAATACTCCCTCCGTCCCATTATTAAAGTCTCACTTGCCTTTTTTGGTTGTCCCATTATTTATGTCACATACCAAATAAGGAAATAAATGAGTAGACCACAATCAATCTAAGCAATTGAACCCCACACCTTTATACTTTTACACCACAACTTTACGCATTTACCTTCAATATCTTAATTACCGTGTCCGGTCTCAATGGGACATAAATAATGGGACGAAGGGAGTACAACTGACATTATTTATGGGACGGAAGAAGTAAAAGTCTTGAAAAAACTAAAATAATAAGTTGGTTTAGCGCGATAACCCGCAAAGAATTATGTTGGACTTCTATTTCTACAGCTCAAAATACATTCTCGATGCAGCCGTCCCAATCCAAATAAAAGATTGGCCATATGAGCTAGGTTGGGTCGGTCTGACCCGCACCCTTTAACAACTCTAATATTAACTATTTTAACATACAAGAAATACCCGTCCAATTCTGACGTAGGATGGAATTTTGCCATATTAAATCTCATGATTTCATTTATAAATTGGACTTAAATTTAACTTGAAAGATGCTAATGTTTTTCCATGTTCCGTCGTTGTTTTCTATTATAAATTACTCCCTACGTCCTGTTTGACTTGTCTTTTTTTTTTTGTTGACGAGAAACCCGCAGCCGCTACCTTGGACGTAGGGATTTAACTTGGATCGTCACGCTTGACTTTTCTAATTTTTTAAAATAGAAAATAATTACTACACATATTTCCACTTTTTCTTTATAGGGTTTACCTCTCTACACACAATCATTCACTCGTCTATATCCACTCATTTTAATCTCCTTGCTGAAAAGAAACAATACAAGTCGGGCGGGATGGAGGGAATAGTATATATTGTTGATGTGCTTTAATATTTTAAATAGACAAATTGGTATAAATGGTCCCCAATGTTTGATACTTTGGATGAATTGGTCCCTAATCTTTTTTTTTTTAGTTTATTGGTCCTCAATGTTTGCTAATTTGGATAAATTGGTCTTTCAGTTAAATTTTAAGTTAATTAAGTGTTAATCATATGGGTATTTATGGAATAAAAGTTTCAGGGACCTATACATCCAATTTTTAAATTAAACTAGAATTTTTTTTAATTTTTTTTAAATTATGATCTTTTTTCGAAAACAAATTAATTTTTCAAATAATTTTTTTTAAATTTTATTTTTTTTTCAACTAATTTTATTTCATTTTTTTTCAAAATAATTTTTTTGGTAAACAAAAAAAATCAATTAATAATAATTTTAGGGACCAATTTTTATCTAAATTATTTTTTGAATTATTTTTTTTTCAAATTTTTTTATTTAAATAAAAATTAAGTAAATTTAGATTAACTAATAATTTTGCGTTTGACGGTGAAGGAGGGGAGTGGTCAATACAACAGTTGGGAAATGTGTTAGGAGCAGCTGGACGACTTGGAGGACCAATTTATCCAATTTTTTAAATTAAATTTGATTTTTTTAAAGAAATTTGAAAAAAAATTAATTCAAAAAATTATTTAGATGAATTGGTCCCTAAAATTATTATTAATTAATTTTTTTCGTTTACCAAGAAAATTATTTGAAAAAAATGAAAAAAAAATAGTTGAAAAAAATTAATTTAAAAAAAATATTTGTTTTCGAAAAAAATATTATAATTTTAAAAAATTAAAAAATTAAACAAAAAATTAAGTTTAATTTAAAAATTGGATGAATTGGTCCCTAAAACTTTTATTCCATAAATACCCCTATGATTAACACTTAATTAACTTAAAATTTAACAGAATGACCAATTTATCCAAATTAGCAAATATTAGAGACCAATAAACTAAAAAAAAAAAGATTAGGGACCAATTCATTCAAAATAGCAAGCATTGGGGACTATTTATGTCAATTTGTCTTTTAAATAAACAAAAAGGTAATTGAATAACTTACTTCCCCATAATTGGCGCGTGGTTGTGTTATCATCTCTTGTGCTTTTAAAGCAACGTAATCGATCATTTTCTTTCTTGCTTTTTTCTCTTTTTGAGTTTATTCATATTTTTTTTTTTTCTTTTTTTTTATATCTTTTTAAGTTACTCACTTTGTTTATTTTTTAATTATTACTCCCTCAGCTCCCGTTCGATTTGTCTATTTTTTATTTTTACATCCTACACCTTCATCAATTCAAATTAACTTTAAATAATTAAATATCTACATGGATCCTCCACCTTCCCATTTCAAACCAATTCTAAACAATTACTCCTTACGTCCAAGTGACTCATTTCTTTTTGGCGCGGGAATTAAGAAAATTGATAATAAAGTATGAGAGATGAGTAGAGAATAAAGTAAGAGAAAGAAATCGAGTGAGATACTGAGAGAATAAATGATAAGAATGAGAGACAAATGATAAAGTAAAAGAGATAAATGATAAAGAAGTGATAAAGTAGGAAAGATAAATGATAAAGTAGGAGATAATTTGTGATTTTTTTAAAGATTTCTTTTTTTTTTGGAAACCCGTAGCTTGGAACGGGATGCCCGTAAAGGAAAATTGGTCACTTGAAGCGGGACGGATTGAGTATTTAATTATATGAATCTCATATTTTTATTATAATAAAATTAATCTGCATAAATAATCGTGCCGATGAAAAAATCAAACAAATCGGCTGGAACGGAAGTGTATTATTTTTCTTTCCAGAAGAACTTTAAAGATGATTATTACCAAACACAATGTCATGAATATCACATGGACCTTTCATTACCTACAACAAAGTCGAATCAATTCATATTTTTTCTAAAGAAGGGACTCCGAAATAATTATCTTGCTTACTTTTCTCCTAAGCTACCTATTCCTATTTTTATTTGAAATGACGTCTTAGCGGTCTAATAACTTTTATTTAGTAGTCTCCTTTTGTAATGTCTTCGTGTCTTAGCTCCACTAATGTAAGATATAGTTATTTTTATATTTCATAATCTATGCAAGAAAACTAAAAAAATAAAAAATAATAATTTACACTATTCATCTTATCATTTGATTGTTAGGAATGATTATGCTTTGTAATATTCGTTATGCATGTTTTTTATACATATGTTTTATACATAGGGTAAAAGTATAAAGATTACAGAATTTATATATAAAAATAATATGTATTATGCATAAAAAAATAAAGAGTATGCGTACTTCCTATTTCCTATAATACACTTCCTCCGTCCCGCTTGACTTCTCTTGTTTCTTAAAATGAAAAATAACTACTACACAAACTCCCACTTTTTCTTTATCGGGCCTATCTTTCTACACACAACCAGCCACTCATCTTAATCTCCGTGCCGACAAGAAACAAGACAAGTCGGGCGGGCAGAGGGAGTGATATATATAGGAAATGGATAAAAAAGATATATTGTATTCAAAAGAGATATGAGAATTAATCTCCTCCATCCATTTCCTTAATCTATGGCCACCATTTTTCCCACAATAGGCATTTTAAAATAATTCAAAAAAGGAAAAATTAACATCATTAAGGGCAATAGGGCAATCTTCATCATTTCTTTATTTTGCAATATAATTCTCCTTCCCCTTAACGTTTCTATATTTTGTACGACAATAGAGTAGCAACAAACGAGAAATTCAGCAAACAATCGTTCTTTCAATCCGTCCAAACAACCGACGCGATTCCTTTGTCGCCGGAGTTCTGCACGACAAGTCGATTTTCGTTTCCCATCCTACGCGATTCTGTTAGGTTTTATCCGTTTATTTCATATCATTTTCCATTTGAAGTGAATGAAGTCAGTTGAATTAGGGTTTAAGTTCGAATCGTGTTTGAAATATAGGATAAGATTGCAATTTAGAACGCTTTCGAATTATTTTTGTTAGTTGTTTAGATTCTTGGATGGTTCCTCAACAAGTTGTGCTCAATTGTGGGATTTATGATTTGATTCTATTTGTCGTATTTTTCATCAAATGGGGATATCATCAAATGGGGAGGTTGTATAAAGAACAATTATTTTCGTTGTCATTTTTTATGATTACTTTTGTATGCATATTGTTTTTGGTGTTTATGCTCATTCTGTGTACTTTTCATGCATGTCAGAACCGGAATGGCAGGGTCGTTACAATCAAATGTTTCTCTTGACCCCAATGAGCTTATTTTATCCCCGAATGCGATGATGAATTGAAACCGTATGTTAGACGAAAATTTGCTACTTTGGATGAAGCAGAAAACTTCTATAGAGACTACGGAGGTTCGGGCGGCTTTGATATCCGTAAATGGTCCATAAAACGTTATGCGGATGGATCTATCATGTGGAGATATATTGTGTGCAGTAGAGAAGAGGAGAAATTCATGGATGGTGATAATGGTGATTCCAAAAGAACAAAGTGAAGGTGCAATTCAAAACGGTCATCATGTTTGACCCGCGTCGTTTTTAAATCTCACCCCGAATGTTTCGTTGTTGATCTATTTCATGCGGCACACACACATCCTTTGTTATCCTCAACTCACTATCAATTCATGAGATGCAATCGTACCATGACGTCCGTTCATAAGAATTTTGGATGAGCGTTCATTGTTCTTGGGCAATTTGTGTTTTCCTATTATCTGTTTATGCATATTCTAGTATGAATTTGTGCAGATTTTTATAACGTTTCATGCATGACAGAACACGAATGGTTGAGTCGTTTGATGAAGATGGTTCTTTTGATTTTGTTGATTCTATTTCGTCCCCGAATGCCCACATAAATTGAAATCAATGGATGAAAATTTTCAAGTTTGGACGAAGATATTAACTTTCTCGTACTTAGTTGTCTTTTACTTTTAGACTTTATTGGGTATCCAAACTAATCTCTCAATTTTGTTTTTTTGTTATGCTAATGATATAATATGTATAAATTCTACAAGATATATGCATAAAGGAGTTACTTTATATGCATGACTTCGTTGACATAGTTACTCTACATGATTTTTCTTTTTTAAACAATTTGTTATTCATGCATATTTACGTTTAGATTAATGCATAGCTTGTGTTATGTTTTATGCATACTTGTTAATCAACCATTTTTGTTTGGAATTTTCATTTCATGTATATCTAGGTTACGATTAATTCATATCCGCTTTTGTATTTATGCATATTCATGTTTAATGTCATAATTAAATAAGTATAATAATACCTAATAAGAACAATATACTTTAACTAATCAAACAATTGATAATATGATTAATTAACAAAGCATAGCTACAATTGTTTCTATTAAAAATAAAATTAAGTTCTAACAAAACAATGAATTGTCTTTGAAATCTCAATTCTCATTGTCTACAATATGTTCTCCACATCTCTAGTATTCAACTTCATTTCCTCGAAATGATTCAAGGCTTTCCATCACTTTTGAATATCTCCTGCAAAAAAAAAATGAGACTCAATCCAGACAATTTTCATTTTCATGCAAATCGCCACTCAATTTCATGCATACTTCCTCACAGTTTCATGCATACCATCGAACAGATTCATGCATATTACTTCGAACAAAAAAAAACGCAGTCTGTCACATACTTCACAATGCATTCATTTTCATGCATATATAGCATCTAATTCATGCATACCATTCTACAAATTCATGCATATTACTTTGAACCCCAAAATGAAACGCAGTATGTCACATACTCACAATGCATTCATTTTTTCATGCATATATAGAATTCATGCATACCATTCTACAAATTTATGCATATTACTGCTACGTATGCATATTTTTCCAAAAAGGGCAAGAATCGTGAAATGACATTCCAAACAGGGAAATAATTGCGGAACTTGATGTGTATCTCTAAAAGCAGACTGAAAAATATATCAAGATTAACAAGATTCGAAAATAAATCACAGATCTAGGGATAAAAACCATAGATCTAAGGTTTAAAATCGTAGATCTATGGTTAAAAATCACAGATCTAAATTTAAGAATCATAGATCTAGGGTTAAAAATCTTGATTGGAAAGAGGAACTGCGAAGAAATCCTCAAATTTTCGTCAAAAATCCTAGGATACAACTCCATAGACCTTCGATTTCATTGAAAATCGACTCCGAAATTGAAGAAATAAACCTGAGACTTTGTGGAATTGAGATGGAACCACACAAACTGGAGAGAAATCGACGGAGGTTTTGATTTTAGAGAGAGAGGAAGAGAGAGAGAATGGAGTGTGGAGCGCATGTATTTCAAAATAGGGAAGAGGTTTTCAAAATAGGGTATTTTTCTTTCCCAATTTTGCCATTTCCACCCTTTTTTTAATTTTTTTAATATAAATAAGTGGTGCAATCTTGACCATTAATTTGGGAGGAATATATGGTAGGAATTGGTTCTTATATCTCTTTTAAATGATGAATCTCTCTAGATATATATATATATATATATATATATATATATAGGGTGTGGATCTGGTAAGAACTCACACTTCACGTGGGAACTGCGAACCATGCATAATTCTTATATAATTTATGTATAATCCTTGTATATTTTATGCAAAAAAAATTATAATTTTATACTTTTTGTCTTCTGCATAAAACATATAAGGATTATGCAAATTATAAAATTAGATATTTTTTGCATAAAAAAATAAAGACTATGCATAAAACATATAATGATTATGCACGCTTCGCAGTTCTCATGTTAATTGTGGGTTCTCACAAAATCCACTCCATATATATATATATATTAGTAGGAAGATCAGAGTTATATGGGAATATAAGAAATATATATACTCCTTATTCTTTTATACATAAATCTTATGACTTTAACACTTTACCCCTTATACATAAAAATATAAGGAATATTCATAAGAAATATTCCATAGCACATTCAATCCAAACAATACAATGATACGATGGAGGATGTTGATTGCTTCTTGTTTCCTGTTTTAAGGAGTCTGCTTATATGACCTATTCCGTATACATATATAAGGTTATTAGGTTCTATGGAAAACATGAGTTATAGTAGTAGTAGGAACACAACTTGTATCCACTAGATTGATTCAATTGGGTCAATCCAAGGGTTCTAGTTAATGTAGATGGCCTCGGTCAATCCAAGAGTTCTAGTTAATGTAGATGGCCAAAACGTGAAATACACACTACAACTAATTTCAATACACTAAAGGGCACTCCCGTCTTCTGGCTATAGAAATAGATTTCAAATAGGGGGAGTTGTAGATTAGGGTTTCATTTAGTTATAACATCGTTTCCGTTCTTACCATCTCTTCCCAGATTCGAAAACGAAGACCATCGATTATCTTCCATCATTCCGGCTAAAAACTCCATCTTTCTGGCGGAAGACTTGCATTTTTGTTAGAAAATGGGAGGTTGTTAGAAAATGGAAAGGTTATTTAGTGTTTGGAATGTGGAAGGGTCTTTTAGTGAAGTGGTATTTTAGTGTTTAAAATGTTGGAAGGTCTCTAGTGTAGAGGGTGTTTTGGGATGGAGCACTTCTCTCCAAAATCTTTGAGGCTTTATTAGTTTGAATGGTTTTGGATTGTCTTTGGATTGTGTTACAAATGGTAGCTCTCTTGAGCTATATATAGGTATGGGAGGATCTTTCTAGATCCTCTCTTTTTCTCCTAGATTCTAGATTATTCTCATTCTAATATCTATCTAATATTTTTCTAGATACTTTTTAGGATTCTTCTAGTAATTACATGATGATCTAGTATTGACACTTCTAGGATTATCTTGTAGTTTCTTCGGTATTCTAGAAGTTTCTAGATAATGCATCACTTCTTAATACTCCTCCTTGATGCATTTATCGATGACTCCAAGCCTGCTTCTTAGAAATTGGAATCGGTCTCTTGGTAGTGCCTTGGTGAAGATATCTGCTAGTTGTTCCTCTGTCGGACAATACTTCATCTCGATATGGCCCTTAGCTTGGACGTCTCTGATAAAGTGATACTTGATATCAATATGCTTTGTGCGATTATGCTGAACTGGATTTTTGGCCATTGCGATAGCTGATTTGTTATCGCGAGAGATTTCTATCGCATCTTGATTTTCTCCCATGTCTTCTAGTATTCTCTTTAGCCATATAGCTTGGCATGCTTGCTCCGGGATCTTTGCTACGTACTCGGCCTGGCGATGATAGTGCAACGCAGTCTTGCTTCTTCGATCCCCATGAGAAGATGGCTGAACCGAGTGTGAAGGCATAACCGGAGGTGCTTTTCATGTCATCCTTAGATCCTGCCCAATCACTATCAGTGTATCCGCAAAGTCTGAAAGATGAGCTTGGTGTGTACCAAACTCCAAAGTTAATTGTTCCCTGCAGGTATCTAAGAAGTCTCTTTGCAGCTCCATAGTGCATCTCGCTTGGCTTTTCCATGAATCTGGAAAGCAAGCTCGTGGCATAGATAATGTCTGGCCTTGTCGCTGTTAGATAAAGTAGGCTTCCTATTAGACTTCGATATATGGAAGCATCTACAAGTTTTGTCCCGTCTTCTTTCTTTAACTTCTCATTTGGAATTAGCGGTATACCGACGGACTTGCAGTCCTGCATCTTGAATTTCTTCAAGATATCCTCAATATACTTCTTCTGTGATAGAAATATGCCCTTTTCTTCTTGGCTTATTTCCATTCCCAGAAAATAGTGCATCAATCCCAAGTCACTCATCTCGAAAGTGTTCATCATGTCTCTCTTAAAGTCTTCTATTAGTTTTGTATTATTTCTCGTGACTATTAAGTCATCAACGTAAAGAGAGATGATTAAGATGTCGGAATTACCTTGGGATTTGATGTAGAGTGTAGGCTCATTTTTGCTCCTTCTGAATCCTTGGCGAGTGAAGTATTCATCAATCTTGCTATACCAGGATCGTGGTGCTTGCTTGAGCCCATATAGTGCCTTCTTTAGGTGGAGGACTTTACCTTCTTCTTTCACGAAGCCTTCTGGTTGTTCTACATATACCTCCTCCTTTAGTTCTCCGTTGAGAAAGGCAGACTTGACATCTAGTTGAAATATTCGCCACTTCTTTTGAGCTGCAAGAGCTATAAGTGCTCTAATTGTGTCCATTCGAGCAACTGGAGCAAACGTTTCCGTGTAGTCGACTCCTGGCACTTGAGCATAGCCCTTTGCTACAATTTTTGCTTTATACTTTTGTATGGTGCCATCAGGATTCAGCTTCGTCTTGAACACCCATTTAACTCCAATTACTTCCTTGTTACTTGGAAGATCTACTAACTCCCAAGTATTATTCTTCTCGATCATTTTTATCTCCTCCTCCATTGCTTTAATCCAGACAGCCTTTTTTGATGCCTCTGCATAGTTATGTGGCTCTAGGGCACAAAATTTACTTGTTTCATAGACGTCAGTGTTTGCATATATATCTTGTAAAGATCGGTACCTTAGTGGTGGACTTTCTGGTGGGGAGTCCACTTCGTTGTGTGCCTCTTCTTCTTCTTGTTCTGTGGCCACCTCAAGTTGTGTTGTTACTGTCTTCTTTTGTGTGTTTTCCGTCTCTCAGTTCCAAGTAGCTTCCTCGTCGAACTCCACGTCTCGACTTGTGATGAGCTTCTTTGTCTCGAGATTGTAGATTCTATAGCCCTTTGATTTAGAGCTATATCCAAGGAAGATTCCCTTTTGTGTCTTGTCCTCCAGCTTATGTCTTTTTACTGAGGGGACATGGATGTAACAGATACTTCCAAAGATCCTCAAATGTTTAGCTGAAGGCTTCTGATCGGACCAAGCTTCAATTGGCGTCTTATTGAGGACGACTTTGGTCGGACACCTATTTAGTAAGTAGACTGAGGTATAGACTGCCTCTGCCCAGAATTTCTTTGGCAATCCTTTCTCAGCTAGAATGGACCTTGCCATCTCCATTACAGTCCGATTCTTTCTCTCCGACACTCCATTTTGTTGTGGAGTGTAGGCCACCGTTAGTTGGTGTTCTACGCCTTCATCTTCACAAAACTTGTCAAATTCTTTAGAGTTGTACTCCGTACCTCGATCACTTCTTAACTTCTTAATTTTGTGACTACTTTGTTTTTCTACGAAGTTCTTGAACTTCTTGAAAATTCCAAAAACTTCTGATTTTTCTTGGAAGAAATATACCCAAGTCATTCTTGTGTAGTCATCAATGAAGAGTATGAAGTACCTGTTATTACTGAGTGAAGGCGTCCGCATGGGCCCACATACGTCCGTGTGGACAAGCTATCAATATACCATTCTTCTTTGTCTGTCTCTGTTGCAGAATGGCATGCGTAGAATAGATGTTCGTTCTCCTTTAGATTTTCAGAGTAGTTGGCCTCATGGTTCTTCTTTAATCGGCAATACTTTTCAACGTGACCAAACTTTTTGCAATTTCGGCATTGTGGCTTTCCTCGATGATAGCAGTCCTTCTCCAAATGATTTGTCTTCTTGCATGTTCCACATGGTGGATATTTTCCTTTGTTCTCCTCCATGTTTGAGCTTCGTTCTCCTTTCGGATGTCCACCGATTTCGACCTATTTCCTTTAACATTGAGCTTTGATTGAAAGGCACTCTCAAGCGAGTTTTCATGTTGCCTGCTCAATCTTTGCTCGAGTGCTTCTAGAGAGCCCATCAACTCCGCGGTAGACAATGCTGATAAATCTTTTGTTTCTTCGATAGCGGCTACTATAGGATCATACTTCTCTGTGAGGCTAATTAGAACCTTCTGGATGATTCTTTCGTCGGAGATCTTGTCACCATAAGATCTCATTTGATTGACTATTTCCATAATTCTTGAGAAATAATCTTTTATAGCCTCTGAATCTTTCATTTTTAAATTTTCTAATTCCCTTCTTAGACCTTGTAACTTTATAGTTCGGACTTTAGAATTACCCTTAAACTTCTCCTTAAGGATATCCCATGCTTCTTTTGCACTAGTAGCATTAATAATTCTTGGGAAAATAGTGTCGCTAACGGATTGTTGGAGAAGATAAAGTGCTTTAGCATTGAGTTGCTTGAGCTTCTTGCTTACCTCAGAGGTGGATGCATCATCATCTTTATCTTCTTCCGGCATAGTGATCCCTTCTTCTACTACATCCCAAAGATCATGAGATTGTAGGCAAGTTCTCATCCGGACACTCCAGTGGTCGTAGTTTTCTCCATTGAATACAGGAGTTGTAAGAGATGAGCTTGATAATGCCATGTCGCCCGCTTATGACCGAATGTGGCTCTGATACCCCTTGTTAGAAAATGGGAGGTTGTTAGAAAATGGAAAGGTTATTTAGTGTTTGGAATGTGGAAGGGTCTTTTAGTGAAGTGGGTATTTTAGTGTTTAAAATGTTGGAAGGTCTCTAGTGTAGAGGGTGTTTTGGGATGGAACACTTCTCTCCAAAATCTTTGAGGCTTTATTAGTTTGAATGGTTTTGGATTGTCTTTGGATTGTGTTACAAATGGTAGCTCTCTTGAGCTATTTATAGGTATGGGAGGATCTTTCTAGATCCTCTCTTTTTCTCCTAGATTCTAGATTATTCTCATTCTAATATCTATCTAATATTTTTCTAGATACTTTTTAGGATTCTTCTAGTAATTACATGATGATCTAGTATTGACACTTCTAGGATTATCTTGTAGTTTCTTCGGTATTCTAGAAGTTTCTAGATAATGCATCACTTCTTAATAATTTTAAATTGTCCGAACACCAGCGAAATAGGGCATATTGATCCACTTGTACAACAGCAGCACAAACAACGCCGAGTTTGAATGGATTTCGGATTTTGACTAGTAGACCAGGTTTTCTTTTCTGGTTTTCGACTGGATTTGAAGGAATATTATCTTGTGTTTTAGTTTGATTGTGCATGTTTTTGCTATGTTTCAAATATTTGTTTGTTTAGATCGAATCTTTGTTTGTTGTTTATGTCGTATGGTTAAATTTCTGGGTTTATGGATAGAACTCGTAAATTGGGGACCCTATTTGTGTTGGTTTTGTCAATTTTTAGGGAATTTTGTGTATCCCTAATCAGATTCCGTTTTATGGTAGCCATAATTCACTTCTACACATTTTTTGATGCACCTATAAGTGTATCTTGACAAACTTTTGTTGAATTGGATTACTAATTCATTCACTTATATAATCTTTTTCATACACTTTTACTTAAATTTTGATACTCTTTGGTTTACTTGTGTTCTCGAGGCACGGGCAATTCTTACACGGAAAAACAACCTGCTGCGGACTTATAGAAAATACAGAAGCTGCTTACGATGGAATCTCCCCTTGTCGGATATGAATGTTGACAGTTTGTTGCTCGGTTGACGCAATTGTGTTAGCAATTTATACATGTAAATTAAATGATTATTATAGATAATAATGCAGGTTCGTTTACAAGTTGGTTTTGTTGTCTTGCTTTTGAAGCTGGATATAATATTATAATTAAAAAAGTGGTTAATGAAAAATGATTAAGGGGTGTTTGGAGCAGCTGAAGCTTATTGATAAGTGTTGAAAGCTGCTTAAAGCTGCTGAAAGCAGCTTATTTGAAAATCAGTTAGTGTTTGGAAATAAGTGCTGAAAGTTGATGAAAGTGGGGAAAATAGTATTTGGGAATACTGCTGATAGAAGTAGCTTATTGTTACTTTTTAAAAGAAATGTTTGTTTTGCCCTTAGTATTACTAATTATTATTTATAATAAATAATAAAATTCAGAAATAATTATTATTCAATATTTATTTTTTGCTTACAATTTCAATCTAATACTATAAAATACTAAATTAATCTAAATATTATATATATTATAAAATTGTATCATAATAAATATAATATACAATTATATGTTAAATACTATTTATTTGTATAAATTCATCATACAAATAAAATACATAAAAATTCCTCCATAAATTTTATGAAGAATTGAGAGAGAGAAGAGAAGAGACGCGGCGGATGTGATAAAAATGTATTCTCACAAAGTATTAGGGTTAGAGATAGTTCTGGAATTAGATAAAATTATTAGGGGTAGTTTGGTCCGAAAAAAAACATAAGTTATAAGCTGAAAGCTAGAAGCTGGGGTGGAGCAGCTTCAGCTGAACACTCCCACACCAGCTTAAAGCTGAAGCAGCTTATAAAAGCATTAATAAAAATAAACTAATGAATCGAGGAAATAAGTTTTATTCTTCGATTTCCGATGAGTCGAGGAAATAAGTTTGATTCTTCGATTTTCGAGGTTTTTTCGAGGTGGTGCGGAGGGGTGTAAGTGGTTCCGGTCCGAACCGCGAAACGACGGAACCGAACCGAACCAAACCGAAAAATACGGTTCGGTTCGGTTTCGTGATTCGGTTTGGTTGATATTTTCCGAAACTGTTTACAATCGGTTCGGTTCACGGTTCCAAAGGTTTAGAAACCGCTCAAACCGAACCGAACCAATGGAACCGAATGAAATATAAAGATTTTTGTTAATACTACATACTACTTACTTACTAGGTAGTATACTAATATGTGATTACTAGGGGTATAGTAGGTAATTGATACTTATGTAAATATGTAATAAAAAAAATTAAAAAAGAAATGTTAATACTACTATTACACTAGGGCAGTAGGGCACGCCGCGCAACTGAGTCCTGACTACATCACTCTTATGTGTTCTCAATTCTCATTTCCATCTTCTTTCTCATTTCTCAATTCATTCTCAATACAATTTTCAATTTTTCTACCAAAACGTTAAAGTTGAACAACAAGTCCTCCATCCGTAGAAATTTTTTCTAGGAGTTCTTAGTTCATCCGTTTACGTGGAGTCATGAAGTTGTTTCATTTTGCTACTGCCTATTTGGATTGTTGAGTCATGAATTTGTTTCTCCTAGTTGGAGATTAACTATTGTAGTTATGTTAAGTATATTTATATTTTGTTAATATTTTGGAGTCCTAGTTGGAGATTAACTTTTGTAGTTATGTTTAGTATATTTATATTTTGTTAATATTTTGGAGTTGTCGTGCTTGTATTTCATTCACGTTAAGCATGTATAAATATTATGGTTCAAAAAAATCTATTTAGGATTTAAAAAGGTAAAATCGATGAACCGAACCGAACCATTTCTAAGCGGTTCGATTCGGTTCGGTTCCAAAAGTAAAGTACTCCTTAAACCGAACCGAACCAAACCACTTTCATATATTCGGTTCGGTTCCTAAATTGTACTAAAAACCGAACCGAACCTTTACACCCCTGCGGGATAATTATCCAATGACAATTAATCGCACACGTCTGAAGTGGGGCATTGCCAATATATCACTTTATTAATTATGTTAATTTCATATGTTACTTTCCCATTCATTCTAAATCAAAATTGAAAAATTAAATATATTAAATTAATTATTTCGATAAGTTGGGCCACATTCCCCCTTGTAAGGAGAAGTAAATTCAAGCTTGTATAAAGGATTTAGGGATATTCACGAGTCGATGTGGGATATAATAATGAGCTCTAAAACACCCATTCACGTGTAGGCCGGTATGAGCATCGGACTACTACACGTGGAAATAAATAATTCATAGGGACAGACTCAATATAGAGACCAAACAAACCAACATCATTTAGACCTACTCTAATATCATGATAAATTGGATCACATTCCCCTTAAAAGTCCTTAAAGGGAAGAAATATTCAAACTTATATAAATGAGTCAGGATATTCACCTAATTGATGTAGAACATAATAATGGACTTTAACATACTTAAAATAAAGTTTGAATTAAAGTTTATTTTAAATTATATCCAGTAGAACATCACCAAATAGTTATATAATAAAGACATATATAAAGCATCTCATATAATTAACTTTCGAAATTCCAGCAATTATTCATATTTGGAAAAGTGTGACCCAACCAAAAGATTGGTCTTAGGGAACATTCATTTAGGAAATAAATATATGGGTGAGAATATTTAATAATGTAAATATGATTTGACACTCTATCTAAAATAATAATAAAAAGTCCATGATTTCAATTGGATAAGAACAACATAATTAAGAAATAAAGAAACTTTAAATATGCGATGATATAAAAGTTAAAGTGTTTAACCAATAGGCAAAAGTTATGAGAATTTATTATGTGTGCTCTAAAAATAGTTATTTTGGGTTCTTATTATTGAAAAAAAAATGTGTATTTATAGAAATAATAGTAAGAATAGTTTAGAAAACAACCAAAAAAATAATTAAAAATAATTCTCAAATTTCACCTCAACACGTGCAGTAATATCATTGGACACTGCTGAAACACCTACGACTCATTTCTGACATGCACTCAATTACTCCCCAAGAAATAAAAAAATACTACTCCCTCCGTCCTATTATTAGTGGCCACCTTTTCTAATTCGGACGTCCCGCTATTAGTGGTAAAGTCCTAAATTAGTAAAAAGTTAATACTCTCTTTCCTACTTTATTATTTTATCTCTCTTACTTTATATCTACTCTCATTATTATACTAATTTCTCTCTCCTACTTTATTATCTTATCTCTCCTACTATCTCATTATCAGACTCATCTCTCTCTCCTACTTTATTATTCACTCCTCTTTCCTATTTTATTACATATTCTCTTAATTCTTGTGCCGAAAAGAAATACACCACTAATAATGGAACATAGGGAGTAGTAGTAAAAGATAAACCACTTAATTAGTACATTTATTATTTAAAAATAAAAGCCAACAAAGCCCTTTGACAACAATAATGTCGTCTTAATGCCATCACATGCCACTAATGAATACTTCCATATCCAATCTCCCCTGTGAACTTGCTTAGCTTTTTCTATGTATAACGATCATGACAGAGAAACCAATCTTTTCAATTGCGTCTTAAATTCTCTCTCATAAATTGTACATCCAGACTTTTCTCTCTATCGATTGGACATGGACAGCTCGTTCGACGAGGAGTGTGACTATCTGTTCAAGGCAGTTCTTGTAGGCGACTCAGCGGTGGGGAAGTCGAATCTGCTGTCGAGGTTTGCTAGAGATGAGTTCTTCTTGGACTCCAAGCCGACGATAGGAGTCGAGTTCGCCTACCGGAATATTCGAGTAGGCGATAAGCTCATCAAAGCTCAGATATGGGACACCGCCGGCCAAGAAAGGTGATCGCTCTACTTCCTCCTCTTGCTTGTTAATTTGTTTCTTTTTACTTTTTAGGGAAATTATATATTTGTGTTTTTGTATATTTGATTGATGAATAATTCTGGATTTTAAGCTCTTGAAATGGAATAGGATTACCTAGGCTAGTTACTTGATGGCTAATAAACTCCAAGGTTCTAATAAATAATGAATAAAATAATATACTGTGGTTTCGTGACTCGTCATTGGGGATTCTGAGATATTTTAATTAAATATAGTTACGGCACCTTTTGATATTATTAATTTTTGTTTGCCGTTTTCTTTTTCTTTTTACTATGAATGCGTAATAAAAAAAAATCTTTAAAAACCAAAATTTTACAATCAGAAACGGATCTGAGTTGTGGGCGGTGCCTGTGGGCCTACCTCACACTCCTAATTATGAATTTTAGCCTTGACATGGTGTATTTGGAAATTATATTACCTAATTACCCTTGTTAGGCAGTTTAGAGTGTTTCACTAATTACTTTTTATTTATTTTTTCATTAATTTCAACTATTCATTTAAATTTTTGAAAATTGAGAAAAATTTTAAAAATTAAATTAGTGGAACCGCCCGTTCCAAAATAGGAAACCTGCCGTCTAGAGATGGTCCTGATAGTATCCCCATATCTACACATATTGATTCACAACAGATCATATTCAGTATAGAAATGATGATGCACCTAATATTTTCTTTGTTTAGTAGGATTAGGTTTCTACATGTGCAAATAGATACGAAATATTTAATCGAAACAATTAGAAATGATTTTTAAAAATGATATTTTGCAACAAAAAAAATTTCTTACACAACTATATTTTTGTTTGCAATAAGTTATTATGAGAAAAAAAAAATTATGGCACATTCGTCACAATAGGTTCGTAATTTTAGGTGTATTGTAAGAAAATATACATTTTCATCGTAATAGACTAGAATTGATGTGACAAAAAGTTACAAGGAAATCTATTATCTTCTGTTGCAGTCTTCCCTCTTAAATGTCAAAATATCCTTCATATCTGATTTCGCAATGACAAATAAAGGTTTGAAATAAATTAAAATCGAGGTGCAGTCTGGAGTTTATGTATAATTTGGCGTGCATTTTTTTAGTGGGGTGGGGGATAGAGCTGGCAGAAACGCGGGCTTGGCTAGCCCAACCCGGACCACCGGGCTAAATAAGCTTTCTAAGCCCGCCCTATACTATGTCGGGCTGTGGAATATGATGCCCGTTAGTTCTGATTCTGAACTTCCGGAAAGGTAATCGGATTTAACTGACTAATCAAGTTTTTTTATTATTTATGAAATTATATTTTTGATGTAAAATAAAATAAATACATCAAACCACCAATTTCTTTTACGATTCAAAGATAAACTCTCTATTTTTTGGGCCTCAAATTCTTAAGGCCAGCCCAACCTGTATCTGGGTCCCAAGCTGGTCCATTGGGCCTACCCATTTTACCACCTCTAAATTTGGTTGGCAAAAATATTTCATTATGTCTATGCTCTGCATAATAGTATATATTGGATATTATACGTATTTAATAGTGATTATGATACGAAATAATAGTATCTACGTGACGGTGATTAAAAACAAGTCATTTTCTGTTATTATTTGTTAGTATAATATCCCGCGAAAATAAATTGAATAGAAAAGACATTTATATTATATTATTCTATCATTTTGAATAAATTACGTTTCAGTATTTCTTGGGAAGAGATAATGTAAAGGAACTTATCTCATCTAGTGAAAAATGTCTGAACTGAATTTTTCATTATCTATATATTGTGTATTCTACAGAAAATCTATGAAATTCGTTCCATACCATCTTAAACTAATATTTAAATTAGCAATTTGAGACTTTAATCTAACTTTGTTAGCAGCAGATTGATCCTATTCTTTTTATTAAACTACGATTTCCAATTCAGAACTTAGTTCTATAATAATAATTTTTAGTTGATATCCAAATTGTATCAAATGCATAATTTAATTTTATAAAATTATCAACGTCTCTAGTCGAGCTTATTCCATATAATTAGCCTACTAAGATTTGAACTCAATTAAATAAATGATGATGTTATGGTTGTTCAGATTTCGAGCCATCACAAGCTCATACTACCGTGGGGCGTTGGGTGCCCTACTAGTGTACGACGTGACAAGGAGATCAACGTTTGAGAGCCTGCGGAAGTGGCTGAAGGAGTTGAGGGAGTTCGGGAACCCAGAGATGGTGGTGGTGCTAGTCGGAAACAAGTCGGACCTAAGCCATTCAAGGGAGGTGAATCTGGAAGACGGGCAGAGCCTAGCGCAGCTCGAAGACTTGTCATTTATGGAGACTTCAGCTAAGGAGAATTTGAATGTGGAGGATGCGTTTCTGCAGATGATCAATATGATCTATCAACTCACGTGTCAAAAAACCCTAGATGCTAAAGCAAGTGATCAAGAAACAAGTACAAAAGTTGAAACATTAAATGGGAAGAAGGAAATAATATGTATTAATGAAGTGTCCGCTACTAAACAAACTAGTAGATGTTGCTTATGATATAGAACTAAATTTCATTACTTGATCATAAGTATATTTGTTTATGTCTGGAAATTGTGGATTGGATTTGATTTAATTTGTTGTTCTTTCCTTTTATCGGTGTCATGGGTTGATTGAATATGTTGTTGAGGTGGACTTCCGTGCGTCCGTTGCACCTGCAATCAGATCTTACGGATCCAATTTTCTGGTCCTAATTTTTCATCTTCTTCACTTCTCTCTGCGCAACGCCTCTCTCTCTCTCTCTGCATCCAAACAAAAAAAAAAATAGATCTCTCTCTTCACTTATTTGTTCACTCCACCGTCGCCGCACGATTGCTCCGCCTCCGTTTATCCATCGCCAACGCTAAGTCGCGGACAAGTCCGCAGACGTGTATAGTTTCGGCGTTTTCAACAATCGGAGACTCATATGTTGTCCGATTGGTCTGAAGTTTTAATTGGTGTTAAAAGACACATTGTTCTACATTGTAACTTAAAGAATTGTAATTCTAACAGCTAGGTTTTGAGTTATATTTTTTTGGGAATTTCGGTGCTAGCTTTGTGGACGTTTTACAACTTTGTTTTCCCGTTTGTGATTCTAGTGCCTTCTTGGTTGTAGTTAAATATCAGATATCATATTCTCAGGAAATTAGTATATTGTTCATCCTTATCAAAATAGTACAAAAATGAACATAGAAAAAGAAATCAAAAAATGGGGTTTGGAATTGTTTACTCAGTGGTGGCAATAATGTAATTGGTTCGATTCTGCCGGCAAGCATCCTCATGTTTACTCACGTGGTTCATAATATAAAAGCTCGAATTAATACTAATTGTTTAGGTCATTTGCCCTCATGACCATGCTGGGCGTCGGATAGATCTTCAATGGTGCCAGACCAACATGTCTGCAATCTTCTCAACAGTAACCATAGACAGATCAAGAATATAAAAGAAAAGAACAGATCCTAATTATGCATGCTGGACCGGGAAAAGTACAAAAACTATACCGTGTTCAGCCGTTTAGGCGAAATTAAGTAAAACTATCTTATTCTTCATTTTTTTTTTCGAATACCATGTTCTCTTGCATAATGTTGCATGAAATACCCGCCGCGATTAATATTTTATGGTATTAGATTTTTTGTAAGAAAAAATTGAACACGGGAGAATATTTATTACAAAAAAAAAAAAAACATGAAGTATTTCGTTTAACATTGCTTAAGAACACAAGGTATTTCGAGCAAAGAAATTAATACATGCTAGTTTTATCACTTTATGCAATTTCACTAGAGTACGGAGTGGTTGTTCTCACTTTTTCCTAATCCAGATCGGATAGTAACATACCCCATCCTAAAAATACCAAAACTAATGTACAATGGAAACTGTTTTAATACTCAACTGAAGCAAAGATTTCAATAACTAATTACAACAAATTCTTGTGAATTTACAACTGCACTGCACAATTTGAAGGTGACATTACAAAGCCAAGAATATAAAAGAAAAGAAGAAAAAAAAAAAAAAAAAAAAAAAAAGGAATTTCAACCGACACAAACATGCTTTTACATGTTTGCGATGATGATGATCATTTGGAGTTGTTTGAACAATGTCTCAAAGGAAGGCTGTGCAGTGCCTAATTGTTGAGGGGAAAATTTGCTCCTTGCTTCTCTCACTAACTTCTACGATCTTCAGAATTTACAGCTCTGCTCCTTGCTGATTTTGATGCTTGTGAACTTGCAACCGGCTTCTGAAGTGGTTTCAGAGCAGCCATGATTTCGCCGAATGATGGCCTTAAATTCGGATCTCTGCAACACGAAAAAAACAAGAGGATTTTATTCCCCTGTCATACAAAAAAAACGAGGGAAAGAAACGCAGGACTAGTAGTTAAACATACGTTTCCCAGCATTTCAAGATGATATTTCTAACGACCGGATCTATGTCATCTGGTATGTCGAGACGACGGTGCTGAAACCCGACAGCGCCCACGACTTGCATGGGGTTCATTCCTCCCCAGGGTTGCCGCATTGTGCAAAGCTCCCAGAGTATCACACCAAAGCTATAAACATCACATCTGCATGTTGTTAATCAACAGTGATGAGATTAGTACTACTTCACACAAAATACTACAGCAGCTGAGTGAGGTTAACGAGATGGACCACATACTTCTCGTTGGATGGCTCGTTTCTCAATACTTCCGGTGCCATCCACTCCGCCTAAGCAAGAGCAAAACCTCAGATTTAGCAGCCATAACTAATCAGATGTGAGTTGCATTTCAGCACCAAACAAAAAATTAAAACGGGCGTCTCAAATACAATAAGCACGAAAATAAGATAACATCAACTGCACTTTGTATATGTTTAGCTTCACCAAGTGTTAAACCTACACCATTATCTATAAGTTATCACAATCCATGCATACTTTACATGTACTATTTCTGGTTCTCCACCCACAAAAACCAGAACCGAGTGAAATATATGATAATCTTTTCAAAACTAAGCAGAGAACTGAAATTTTGATGCATGTTCATGATGCAAATATCAAGACATTCGGATTCAAAACCAGACATATATAGTACATCCAAATTTGTTTTGAACCATAGATCAAAGCAGACCACCTCTTCTGAAGGCGAAACTTGGCAATCAAAGATCTCCAAAGGCCTGAGAGTAATAGGATCAACTGCAATTGAGCTATGTTCTACAAAATGGTAGCTGGTGCATGATTCGGTTTTCGTTTTTTTTAAAGTGGGGAACGAACAGTATCAATGGAAACAGAGGCCAACCGGGATCAGAGATGAAAAGAGGACCAAAAAACTATAGAAAGTAACAGGTACTCCAATATAGGAACTCATTAGTATACCAAACACTGAGAAAATAGCATCAAGTCTGTTTATTGGGACGATGCAAAATCTGTTAGGCAGAGAATTGTGTATGAGAATACTCTCTCTATTGTCAAAATAAGGAAAATGTGAGATTAGCTTACTGTTCCAGCAGTCGATCTTGAAGAAAGAAATGTGCTGTGCTTCATTCTTGATAATCCAAAATCACAAACCTATTTAAGAAAACAGAACACTAATTACTATATTAACTACAATATGGTAACATCACCCCATTCTACGCAATAAGAAAGTCACCTTGACTACCCAGTTCTTATCAACAAGAAGGTTTGGGGACTTTAAATCGCGATGAACTATCACAGGAGTGCAATTATGCAAATAATTCATTCCTCGAGCCTGTCACATCAAGTGTATTTCATTAGTGCTAGCATATTCATTCTTGATTAGAGATGGATAAATGAAACAAAAATGAAATGTAATTAGCATACTGCATCAAGAGCCATCCTCAACCGTCTACGCTCATCTAGTTGATTGTTTGGCCGATGAAGTAATCTGTATAAACTACCTCTGACCACAATAAGAATTTGTCAAATAACCATTTAACAATTCGAGCTGCAAATCATTTGATAAATAAACGAGATCATATTACCAACTTATTTCCCTCACTCAAATTAGATAAGAGAACCAAGCTTGAACTTGAGAAATTTAATATGATTCATATTTATGTGGCCAAAGCTTGGAACGATCGCAGGCAGTTCAAAATGCATAATTTAGAAGAGGTATATTGAAGCCAATAGAAAGAGGTTTGAGTATCATAAATCCCACAACATTGAAATTACAAAACGATCAATCTTAAAATCCGGAAGTCAAAATGATCTTAGCATACCTAGGTAGGAATTCTGTAATAATTGAAAGATTTGGAGGACGAGTGATAGCTCCCATAAAGAGAACTACATTTGGATGTCTGACTCTTTTCATGATCCAGACCTTGCAAAACCAGTAATATGTGTGTGAACTCATGAATAACATCTCAATATATGAAAATCTAACTGCAGGAACAGTAAATGACGGATTGCAACATACAAACCAAAGGGGGGAACAAAATCATAAAGCTACTATACTACTGCAAAGTTATTTTAAGAACCAGTACAACTCATAACACTCCAAAAACTTGGATTTATTTGACCTTCATATATCTTCAGAACAGATAAACAATGGGATATGCTTCATACAACGGAAATCACAGGCCTTTCGTAATTCAAGAGGCCACTTATGATTATTCATATAATCATGAAAAATTATTGACCAGATCTTCCACCTTCTAAACTAGAACTACTATACTCGAAACTCTTAAATCAATGTAATAGAAACCTAGTATCTGGTTAGTTCCATTATACACTAATTTCTTAGTTGACTCGTAGTGGCTATAATCAAATGGATTTGCCTAGAAGTCGGGGTAAAATGAATTGCTTCAAGATAGGTCAACTCTATTTTCTTCTTTTTTTTTAGATACTAGAATTTTGATTCAGTTTTCAAATTATATTATATGCAAGTCCCCGCTCCAAATGCTAGAAAGTGTGAAGATCAAATAGGGTAATTACCTCACTTCTGAATTCCTCAAGAGATTCACCAGTTATAGCTTGGTCAAGGAACTTCTTAACAGCAACTTCCTAAAAATTGAGATTGTGTAAATGATCTTCTTCCAAGATTAAATCCCAACAGAAAAAGACTAGTAAAATCACAATATAACAAGCGAACACAAAAACATGATGACAACAGATTATACTTAACAAACAGTGATAGAAGTAAACGATAATCCCTGGAAGACTTTGACTCGAGAACAAGATGCTGACACTCTAGCTACCATCTAGACAAGTTGATATAATAGATAGTGGTTTTGCAGAAGAGTTTAGTTACAGAATGTCATGCAACACTAGCCAGGGCTGGACAAAAATTGGAATCAGTTACTAAAAGCACAGAGAGCATCATTTTTTTCTTTATGGCCTGGAAAAAAGAAGGTATTAGAGACATGGAAATCAAGGTTCAATCATGTCTCCATATTGAAGACGGGTTCGGAGAAACCCAACACTAATAGATAAAATGATCAAAACTCTGTTTGTTATGCTATGAGATTTAACTGAGGGGGAAAGTGTAAGGGAAACAGCATGAATATCCTAGTCTATGGTGAAAATAAATTAGATAATACCAAAATATTTATTCAAATAAATTTATGTAAATCAAGTACTCTCTCCGTCCCAATATTAATGTCCCATATACCATTTTGGTCCGTCCCATTATGTCCCTTTCCAAAAAAGGAAATAAATGTGTGGACCACAATCAATATAATTACATGGACCCCACCACTATATACATCTACACCATACTATATTTCTTTCTGCTAATTTCCTTAATTTATGTGCCCAAAAGTAAGGGGACATTAATATTGTGACGGATGGAGTATCTTTTACATAAGGAGGAATAGCTTATGCATTTAATAAGACTTTCAGCAAGCACGTTAATGTGTGAATCATTTCTGCAGACAACTGAGGTCAGATAAAAATGCATGCTTCTTCAGTGCGTTAGATAATTTCATTTAATCTATCTTCTAATTTTACATAGTAAAAAAATAGATATAAATCCTGTACAAGCTTTCAAAAACTCACAGTTCCATGCCAGTCACCACGGTATACCTCACCATAAGATCCTGAAATAAAAGAAATTGAATAATATTATATTATTTTGTCTGGAATAAAATCAATTATTTGTACGAATAACAAAATGCAGGATTAGTACCAAGCCCGATACGCTCACCCAAGGTGATATCTTCCCAGGGGATTTCACAATCTGCTACATCATCCAGTGTGGAGTCAGATTTTGAGCTTTCATTCTCAGTGGACTGATCTGATATCCTCTCACCTCCAGAGCTTGCTCCCGAACCTCCATGCGTATCCCCATCACTTCTGACACCAACTGTTGGACTAAGGATACCAGGGTTATCTGGTGAGTTAACAGAAGATTCCAAAGCCTCGTACTGTTTGGTAACAGCTGCAGTCGTTGCTACAACAGCTGCAGCTGTTGCAGTAGCTGCAGCTGCCACAGGGAGCTGAAGTTTTGAATCACTGCTTGCCTTTGCAGCAGCAACAACCATTGAAGAGGCAACAACAGCAGCAGCTGCAGCAGCCGCAGCAGCAACAGGGACATTTTTTGTGTATTTTACAGGATCGGAGGAAATATCATGCTCGTTCAATTCTTTTAGATCTAATTGGAGCTGTGGATGCTTCTCCACATTGCCTCTAGAATGATGAGGCAGGGGAGGGAGAAAAGATCGGTCAAAATTTTGAAAACCCTTCCCTTTGACTTCATTTTCTTGCATTGTGGACTTGGCCTCTGATAGCGGCATATCAAGCTGCTTTGCATACACTTCCGTAAACAAATTTGGAGGTGCAACCACACCACTTTCAAGTAGCACGTCATGGAGCTTCTGAGCTAACTGCGGATTTTCTTTGGCAGCCTTAATCATATATTTTGAGACATCCTTCACTTTGTTTTTCCGAACAGCTGGCGAGCTAAAACCTTCTGTCCAAGATGGAGATCTTGCATGTGAATGAGTGGGCCTGTTAGAGGTTTCCGGTGCTTGCTGCTTCACATCCCAAGGCCTTTCTGAACCATAAGAATACTGTTGCTCTTTCATCGGCAGCTCTACTAAAGCACTTGATAATATATTTTCTCCTTCATTTGTCGATTCCTTTCCCTCGATGATACTGTTCCTGAATTTGGATCTTTGGTCCAATATACTGAAATCTGATGGGCCTTCAAATGAACTAGTTGTACCAGTCATGGGCAAAGCCCCATCAGAAGGACCAGGACTTTCAAACACCGGGCAAGAAGGTAGACGAGAGTCTTCATACTCTGGATTGGCCCCTGCTGCATCAGATGGAATAAGTGTACCAGGGTCGGCCATCAAATCAACAATGTATTCCCTGAACCACATTTCGACATTTTAGGGAATGAAGAATACAGGAGCATTGTGTAGTTACTCATTAACCATAGAATAATTATAGAATGTATTTGGCAGCATTACCAATTCATGTACTATAAACATTATGAGATACCTCTTCAATAAGCAGCAGAGGTCAAACCTCCAAAGACATTAGGAGGATCTAGATAAGAACGCGAATACTAAGTAACAAACATAAGTTCTGACTAGACTTAGCATGTTGATGCTACTTGCAGAGGAAAGTTGCATTTTATGTATAAACCTAAACAAAAACTCAGAACTTTTCCAAATAGTGCATTGCATATCAACATTGAATGCCACATTGTCAGTGCCTAAGCAATCACGAAAAGAAATTAACGGCTGTTATTATGTATTGTTTACAACTTATAACAGAGGGTCCAATACGGCATTTTAGTCATGCTCATTGGAGAGAAACAAATAAAATATGCCAGATGGAAGGATAAACAGCTAACATGAGAAATATCAATTAAATGGCACTACCTCCCACCATCAATTTTCACAAAGTTCATTGCCACATCATCAGCACCAGTAAACTGTGGCCCTTTCACCAAGCGACATAGGATGCCCAAAGAATCAGCCAAAACCTGCACAACCATGCCATACTGAATTAAATATTACACGAGCAATTTCCAAAAAGGCAATTCTGAATATATGCTTAGCACGTCCATCCGTAACTGTCAAATGGTCATTGTTATATATTTTATACTGGTAGGTCGCGTACTGACATAAACTTGAATATTTCACATTATTTTGAGACCATAGAATTGATCTTCATTTTCTAATGTGGAGCTATTCACATCTTATGCCTTGCTTTACAATTCTCCATGCAACTAAAAACCCATGAGCAACTACGCTTATACATTACAGTCAATAAATGAAAGCATCCACCATTATGAATCAGAAGAAACTATGAAGCAAAGTCACTAGGGAAATTAAATGAACTAAGACATATGTACATATCTGTACGCATATAAATGTTCTATATCCTGTATTCGTATATGTGTGCACCTGCATCTAATGATTTGTGTTAATGTATTGTGGTTTTGCACTTTGATAGGCAGACTTAGCTACATAATGAAACAAATAGGAATGGTTGTTGAATCTTGAAGTAAGTTTACAAAGTGGAATGCATAAATAATCTGAAAGCGAAAATGGATTGCAACATATGCTGCACAAATTTTCATCATTAAAAGCAATTGATACCTTGAACAACAATGCACGGTGACGAGCCAGTCCAATAGTCAGAGAACCAACAGGCAACACCATACTCCTGTGCTTTGATTTCAAAGTACGACTGAGGTCCCTCCATGCAACCAACATGCTGTCAGGATCACCAACTGGCCCTCCCATGTGGTCGGAGACTAAAGTAGCAAGTTTTTGCACTGAACTGCGAGTTACAGAATGGGACCTTAATCTGAAACCTATTTCTAGGGCTTTCTGCTCAAGTTTCAATAAGTTGGCATCAGATTCTCTATTGACAAGAATGGCTTCCCAACTAATATCATCAGATACAGGTGTTGCTTGCAAATCAACAAGGGAAGGCATTCTAGATGATGTGGAGTCAGTCACAACGCCATAAAGATCATAGAAACCATCCAGAACCTTGTCATCATAGCTAAGAGCATTGTAATTCTGTGAAGAATGGATAAATCTAGAATATGAGATATGTTAGAAAGGAGAGTAAAGAGGACATATGAAACAGCGGTATATCTTCTATCAAGTCACGAACAAATCAGAAAGTAACAATTTTAGTGATAGACAGTCTTATTAGTTAATACAATGAAAAAACTTTACAACAGCATCTCCAAAAATACAAACAAAAAAGATTATACAGACCTTGTCGCTTTACATAGATCTTCATGTTTTTATTTACTACAGATTATCTAAGAAGGCTGTGATAGAAAAGGAACTAATTAGGGAAATATTTGCAGGGCACCTTATATTTCTAAATAGAACATGAATAATTCCTTACGAATGTAATCGGAAAAGTGTTAAAATTGTGGAGTTTCCCTTATTTAGACCCGTTAGCAAATGGATTATTTTTATACTTCATATCATTTTCATGGGAAAAGAGAAGTTGATATTTTCTTGTGAACCAAACAATAAAGACCATAAAATGCTTAAGCCAAGAAGCCAAAGTTATGGGATTATTACAAGAATATTTCATCAAAAGGTAGGAGCATGCATGTAAATGATATCTGGAAACAGGGTACAAAAAATTCCCATAAGATCCTAATATATCAAGTTCATCATCTTAGCCCATGGCAAAATAATTTGCATGTAAATTCCTATAGGATCCTACAGTATGCATGCAAATGATATCATAGAATAGGCCATCTCCATCTTCTAAATAATTTTCTTTGATATTCTATATTGTTCTACTAATTGTTGGATGTAATATACATGCTGTAACAAACTAATAATAAGCTTGAGTTAACATGGAAGCTTGAATTTCAGTGAATCAAGAAACGAGAAGCAAAATGATGGATCATAAAATCATTATCTAATTTATTGTAAAGAAGCAAATATCTTACAGAAGATGAAAACTGTTGATATTCACAGTAAGTTTTACCCCATGGGCCATGGCATTTAAAATAAATCATCTTTATGTTGCTGGAACATGGTCTAATCTAATTTAACTGAATTTAGTACAACTAGAGAATGGAACTTAAGGCGTAAAAAATAAATTTTGGGACAGGGATCAGAGTAACATAATGGCCTTATAAAGGACTATGCAGATGCAACTGCAGCGGATTAAAACTGGCACAAATATATGATTAGAAAAGATAATTTCATTTCATGGCTCTCAATTATAAGAGACAGTCTCCTAGCATAATGAAGCAAGGTCTTTTAAGGGCTCCAGGCAGGGGTAAAGGGATCTGCCCTCATTGTTCTCACACTATATTAATCCTAGTTCTCATCATTCCCTTAAATTACATGAATAAGGAGTTCTTTTACAAAAGCCGAAGTTCATAAAGTGACTAAGGAGAAGAAATAATGGCCACAGAACAGCACGAGCAGTTGAGATTACGAGTTACACGTGCCATGGCATCATTCATTTAGGCAACATTATATTTTCTTAATTCATTGAAACATACCCAATATCGATAAGCCACAACTTCAGCTGGAGTGTTTTGAGGAGGACAAGAGCCTAAACTGATTTGCTTCACAGCTTCAATCTGGACAGCCTCAGGATCCTCCTTCGCACTCAATTCCAAGGCCAACTGAATTTGATATTCCTCCTCTATTTCATTTTCCCTCGAGTTGCTAGAACCCGAATCACGCCTCACTGCATCCAAAGCAGCATCCAAGCTACTGCTGCCCACTGAATCAGAAGGGTCCATTCTGGATGAAGATGGGGGACTGGGACTGTGCCTATTTGTAACTGAGTTCACCCACCCCGAAATAGTCGCAAACGGCTTATGCTCAGCCTTAGAGTGTGTTAACCTACTAGTTGCTGATGATGATGAAGAACCCTCTAAATCTTCAGACTGGTTGGATCCTATGTGAAGTTTCTTCAGAAGATTTTTCATTTCTTTTCGCCTGAGCTAAAAAAGTCAATGCTAAAGCAAAAAGAAGCTGTACATAAATCTTTCCATGGCCTCAATCCAAGCATGAATCTCAAATCAAGAATTTGCAGAGTGAACAAATCCCACTAACACCAAGAAAATGCCCACTTGACGCAAGAATCACAATTGGGAGAGGAGAATACACGTCCCTCCCACCACCCCAAAACCCAAGAATCAATAAAATACCGCACTTGCAGCCTTGCAAACCAACAAAAAAGTACACTAAATACTTGGCCAAAACTAAAATAAAGATTGTTCTTTTCCAATCTCCAGATTAAAACTTTAATTTCTCAAGGGCACGAGAGAGAGTCAAACGAAAGTACAGTCAATTTTACAATCTTGAACTGTGTGAAGATATAGGGAGAGGGAGAGAGAGAGAGAGACTGGGTGGGTGCAGAGAAGAGGAACTAAGAAAGGCATTTGCATTACTAGTTATACCATACACTAAAACAAAACACAACTTTATTCATTTAGAATTTTTTTTTTTTGTCTTAAAATCAAATCTTAACATTCATTTAATGTGATGTTGTAAGAATTAGTGCCAACATTAATTTTCTTCGTTTGAAATACAAAGGGCCGATGGAGGGCCTATAGAAATCGATAGAGGGCCATCATCGGCCCTCCATAGGCCGAGAGAAAAACCTATAGTCGAAAATAAGGTAAGAGTTGCTACAATAATCATGATCTAGGACCGATGAAGGGCCTCCATCAGCCCTCCATAGGTCGAGAAAAATCTAAGGTTGAAAATAAGGTGAGAGCTGCTACAATAATTATAATCGATGGAGGGCCTATGGAAGCTGATAGAGGGCTCCATTGGCCCTCCATAGGTCGAGAGAAAAATTTAAGGCCGAAAATAAGTGAAAGTTACTAATTACGATCCAGGGCCAATGGAGGGTCTATGCCATGACCGAGAGGTTTCGACCCTCCAATAATAGAAGTTGGTTTATTTTCGGCCTTTCAATAAATATGTCCCAAGGCCGAAGGGTGGGCCTATGGCAGGGCCGAGAGTTTTCGGCCTTAAATAATAAAAATAATTTTATTTTGAAGGGAAATTGTTTTCCATCTCTCGGCCACCATCGACCTTCTTTTCGTCCCATCCGCCTTTCAACGGCCCTTTCACAACTTTTAACGGAATATGCTGGGCAGACAAGAAACAGTCGTCAATCATTAAATCTATCGTAAAAGTGTATTAATATGACTATATTTGAGGAAAAAAATGTGATTGGTTAACAGTGTATATTAACACAACCGAAGAAATACTACTATATTAGTAAAGTATAAGAATAAAATATGAGGAAAAAAATGCGATTGGTGAATTTGGAAAAAGAGCCATACGCAACAAGTGGGAAGTAGAGTAGGTCCTATCCATATCCATAGAACAATAATAATCCACACGCCTTTTTTTTTTTTTTTTTATTTGAGGAATCCGCATCCGCAGCCGCTACTTTCGGTGCGCTCTGGGTAAACCTCAACCCCTTGTGCAGTAGCCTGCAAACCACACAGGAGATTAAACCACCCTCAGGTGACAGACTCACACAGAATGGCTTCAGTGAGGATTGAACCCATGACCTGTCGGTCCACACGCCTTTTTCCTCCCCTTTATAAGAGGTAAGAACCAAAACCAATTCCAACTTGTCCTCTCCCTTTCAAAAAATATTAATTTACGAATCAACTCCTATTACTCTGTTTATCTCCAATAGTCAGAGTACGTTAATTTACAATCTATTGTATAATATTCTTTTGCGACTCTTACCATTTCAATTATGATTTTTTTGTAGTGGTGTTTTATTGAGATTTATGATATGCATAAAAGATTTTACCTGTTGTATCCTTTTGGAACATTGAACTGCTAAGTTTCTTGCCCGTGCTAAGTCGGTCACGTCCATAACAAACACTTATATCAATTGCTTATTTTCATTTTTAGAATCTTTTGTTTTTAAGCTAAAAATAATTAATTTTGGCATTTGAGTGATGATTGAACTCTTCGTGTAGAACAAGTCTAATCACTTCATGAAAAATCCATACGATAAAATCGACGAAAGACATTAATGATATTCAAACTTTCAGATTGTAGACAAGTTAAAAGATATGAGATTAGTCCAAAATTCATAAAACAAATCTGGCCTAAACCAAATACATAAAATTCGAGAATATGTATGACATCTGTTTTTAAGTTGGAAGCCTTGACATATGGGGAGAGAAGGTTAGGCATCTTTGTTTTTATTATTTTTTGACAGCATATCGGTCGTAAATGGTCATAAACAACAAATAGGCGGCTTTGCACATTTGGTCAAACAACAAAACTTTTCCTAATATTTATTCTTCTAGTAGAATTCATTCTTGTTTACAATTTTGCGGTACTATATTTTTTGAAAGGGAAAAAATTATCACTTATTACTTCGGATAATAAAGTGTCTCTAGCCTCTAGGATTTTAATTTGAATTAAAAAACAAATGAATTTTCAAAATAAGACTCTTAACAAAAATAATTTTCCAAATAACACTCTTCCAAAAAAATAGTATCCATCTAAGCTTTTCAATCATTGATGATCATGATTCTTAAATAATAATCCTTTTCATTTAATAACTAAGGATTCTAATAGCAGCATTCCAGCTTTTTGTTGTTTTCTCCTAGATCTTGGTACCCTAAAAATATTACTCCCTTCCTCTCAGCCGACTTGTCTTGTTTAGTTTCGGCACGGATATTTTGGTGAATGGGTGGTTGTGTATAGAAGAATATGTGATTGTGTGTCGAAAGTAGAAGTTTGTGTAGTAATTATTTTCCTTTTTAGGAAACAAGACAAATCGGGTGGAAAGCCCAGAAAAAGATACAAGACAAATCGGACAGGACGGAGGGAGTATTTATTAAATAGATAAACAAATAAAGTCAATTTCCGTGAATGAATATTTGAGTCGTTATCGAAAAGGCTAATTAGTTCCCCAAAAAAAAATTTTATTTTTTATTTTTGAACTTAGTGGCATTTTCTTAGTTTGGGATTGAGTCACCTAAGAAATTAGATGTGGATTTTTTTAAAGAAATTCCCACTAAGTTATTAGGTTTTGAGAAATCCTAATTTTTTTTATGTATTTACGAACTCTTGATGCCTGATACATATAATCCCGACTTCTTATGAAGTTTATACTATTATTGTAACGCCCCAAAATTTTCAATATAAAATGTATTGCATATCTATTCATGTATGTTATCAAGTGTTTTAGCTCTGTAAGTCGCGCCCTATAAATTAAAATGAAAATTAAAACATTTATGTTATTTTTCGTTAAATCATTTTTGTTATGTAAATTTATTTTGAATTTTGAATGTGTTTGTTTATATCATATTATGATTATATTTTTTTTATTTAATTATTTAGAAATCATGTTAGAATTATTAGGCAAGAATAATATTTATTTATTTTGGATTTCCTAAACCAAATAGGATTCATAAAAGGATATAATATTTATTATTGTATTAAGTTATTAGGAGATAATTTTATATTATGTTTTGCGATTATAATAAATATTTTATGTGTGATATTCATGTTTTAGAATCTATTTTAATTGTGTCAATATCATAATCCAACTATGATTGAATCTCTTATATGGTAAATGATAGACTAAATTCTATATAGATTATATAAGTACGAAAATAATTAAGGATAAAATATATTTGATACCTTATAGGATTAGGAATCTTTAGATAATGATTTCTAGGCCTATAAATACCCCTTAGTCGCTCATAATATAGCATCCCATAAAATTTTCGATAATCTGCGAACTGTTTAAAGAATTATTTATTCATCTTCCCGTCGTCCTCTCATCGTGAAAATTTAGGGTCGTATTCCTATGTATGTCTAGTATACTCAACTATTTTTGTATAATTTTTCAAACATGCTAAGTATTTGTTTAAAAATTGTTATTCGTAACCTGCTAGTTTTTGACAGCATGTTCATGAGCTTGATAGGAAAATTGTTTTTCATGTTTTCTTTATGTTATTTTTGACCATGTTGAATATTAATAGAATATAATACATGTTAGGTCATTTATGTTAAAAATATAGAATTTTTAGGATACGTTTACTATTTATTTGTTATTTTATTTTTTGATGTGCCAGATTATTTTGTCAACATGCATGTAGATGGAAAAATAAAAGTTTTCAGGATAATATTAAATGAATTATTGATCATGATAAGTCTTATTATGATAATATATGTAATATGTTGTTCATGTTTGAGGTCTATAATTTTTAGGACAATACTTTTATGATTTATTAATTTATTTCATGAATTGACATATTACTTAATCCACGAATGAATTGTCAATAGAAATAAGATTGTGTTTAATATACTTAAGATTATTACTATGTGAAATCATTAAAAATGCATGTTAATAAGTAGATTATGTATAGTATACGTTGTTTGATTATTATGATCTATGTGTAATTATGAATTATTTGAATTGTTGATGCATTCATGACACTCCATGTACGAGTCATTAAGATAAATTTTCATGTTTAGGATCGGCGCGCAGAACTTAAACATTGATATCCATAGTTTTTCATTCAAAATCAGGGTTAAGGTGGGGAAGTATTCTTACACTATATGTATCCTTATTATATTTTATACTTGATATTTATGAGTTAATGACAGACATGATAAGGAAGAATCGAAGTTGATCCGCTATCGAAGTTGATCGGTATAAAGGTTTATGGTCGAAGTTGACCGGGATCGAAGTTGATCCGTATTAAATGTTGAGTCGAAGTTGACTCGGTGGTCTGTGTGACTACGAAATGCTTACATGTTCTAATTTTCCATAATATATTGGTGTATTATATAGTTTGGATCCCACTGAGTAGTCGTACTCACCCCTCTATATTTTCACTTTTTCAGATCATGATCCGGCAGATGTTTGAAGTGGCGGATGGTGATGGTCACACACTTACACGAGAAAGAAATTATGAAACTTCTTACCACATTAATTTAGTTTTATCATGAACTAAGCACTTTCGTTCCATTGCATTTTCCGAAAACTAGTAGTCGCATGTGCTTTTATTTTTAAGACTTCCGTTGTTATGAAATTTTGCACTGAACTTTCCTTTTATGAAAGGATTTATTAAAGTTATTTTAAAAATTAAATCTAATGACAAAGTTTATGCATGTGGTGACGTCCCCTTAAAAAGTTATGAAAATTGGGGCGTTACAATTATACCCATCCTTGATTGCAGCGAGTTAAAAGAAATAAGACCTAGTTGTACATGTATCACGAACATTACATAATTTTTAAATTTTTAACATCACTTTTAAATCGTTGCAATTGCAATGCGAACATACAATTTTATTTTTGCAATTAAGGCAAAAAAACAAAATTAGGTAGAAAAGTGATCTCCATGGCAATTATGAATTTTGAGAGAAAATCTAAAATTTATTTATTAGATTAAAATTTTTAGTCTAGAAAAATTTCCCCTAGATTTTAATTTTTAGTCTAGACAGAATAAATGTATTGTAGATCCCTCTTTTTTTTTTTTTATTTTTTTTTGAGAAACGGGGGGGAAAGGAAGGGGGGGGGTTATTTAATATTTTTATTTTTTTTATATAATTTTGATTTTTTTTATGAAAGTTTTGTGTTTATTTTTATTTATTTTTTTTAAAGATTATTTTATTTTTTTTTTTTTTTTTTTTTTTTTTTTTTTTTTTTAAAAAAAAAAAAAATTTAAATTTTTAAAATAAAAAAAAAATATTATTTTTTATAGTGGGGGGGGGGGAGGAAGGGAAAAAAAAAAAATTTAGGGAGAAAAGGAAGAAAAGAAAAGGAGGAGGAAAAAAATAAGGGGGGTATTTTTTATTTTTGGGTGGAAGGTAGTAGTTTGTGGAAGTAAGAAAGAAAAAAAAAAAAATAAATAAAAAAAGAAAGAAAAAAAAAAAAGAGGAGGGGGGGGGGGCCCCCCCCCCCCAGTATTAATTTGTGTTGTAATTGCATCGAGTTAAAAACTAATAATGAATCCAAGAAGCTCAACAATAAGCCAAGAAAAAACCAATAGGATGGAATCCCTTCACTCATTTTTTTCCATTTCATCAGATCCCTAATTAACACTAAATATATGAATCCATAGATGGCACTAGACCCGCAAGACTCCGCATAATATAAAATCCCTAATTAGCAGTGAATGTATGAAGAATTAAGGATCGATCACATTCGCACGCAAAGATCCCTAATTAGCACTAAATAAATAAGCCCGCACATATATAAATGAGATCTACCAAATGTTGAGATAATGTGAATCTAATATGTCTGCCTAGAAGATCTTGCAGCTACGTACAACACAGACGTTCCAAGTCAGAAACGAATACATACCTAAACAAACAGAGATTCTGACCCTTGATTACATGCTCATAAATCACGAATATCTTCTTCTCTATGCACCTCTAACAAACAATGTCTAGAAGACCCCAACTCAGTCAGCACTACAAGTTACTTACTGTCAGCAACTCTAAACCTGCTCGGGCGGGGTCTGCTGAACGTTTGGGGGTGCACTAGCATTCACTGCCACCAGCTCGAGCTCGTGTAATGCATTAATTGCAGCTTCACTGTTCAAGGATGGTCTTACCAAAGTTGCTGTTTGCTTGATCATAGATTGCTAGAAGCAATTTATAACAATTATGCATTAGCACAGATCTATTTTATGTACCAACAAACATCTATAACAGTAAGTAATACTACAGTTACTCACCATATTTTCAAGCTTAGCTTTGAGATCAAGATAGGCCACTAGGAGCTGGGAGTCTTGGGTTTGATTCCCTGCATTCTAACAACCACAACAAAATATGTATTATTCAGAACGGTAGGGGGAGATTATGTACAATTTCACCAACATTTTCAACTTACCATCAGTGAAACTAAATCAATTGCTACCACGCAGTAAAACTCATAAATAGGCTGAATTCAAGCCATAATTCAAATTAGGGAAAAAGAAAAGTATAATATCAGACCCTAATGCCCTTCAGTTGGAATAGATATGTTGAGGTGGTTGTTTAGCGAAAAACTGAAAATAAATTAGAGCAAGGGTGAATATTGAGCTTCATGAAATGGTGAATATGCCTGTGAAGTAAAGTGCTAATATGATTAATTATTATTTATTAGATTACAAAGTTTACGTATTCCAACCTCAGTTTACAACTTGGCATAGACATTTACAATTCATAAGCTCGACAGCTGCACTCTCACAAAGGAACTCCATCTGATCACAAATTTATGTGACCGTAAGTCTTTAGGTAGTACAAGACCACAAAGACTACAACCCTAATTTAGGAATCTATTCCCTGAAGGACAAGCAGCTAAACAGTGAAAAAGAAGACATAATCCTGGATAGGACAGGAAGATTATGAAAAATATTATCAATACACTTAGAGTACCTGTTAGGCATATCAGATAGGGAGCCATAACTTAACCTAAAACCATGGATGTAAGTCAAGGGTTGACTCTCTCTTATATACCCTTCCACACTTTCATGTGGAAGCGATATGGGATATCGTAACAATCCATCCCCCTTCGAAACCGTACGTCCACGGACGGCACACGCCGGGTGGCAACCCACATCGAAGGCCCACTTCACGGGCGGCAGGTTCCACATCCGTGGTGGCAACCCTTGGGCCCACACATCGGGTAGCCCCTTCCTGCAACGTACGATCCGTCAGTTTTCCACAGACGGCGCCAATTGTTAGGCATATAAGATAGGGAGCTCTAACTTAACCTAAAACTATGGTTGTAAGTCAAGGGTTGACTCTCTCTTATATACCCTTCCACACTTTCATGTGGAAGCGGTGTGGGATATCGTAACAGTACCATTCATGGAATCACATATCCTCAGTACACATAACATACCGTTACTGTACCTAAACAAAGAAAATTGCAAGATCCATGCTGAAAAAATTCAGCCTAGACAGGCCCATAGGCACTGCATTGGAGGGCTTAGCCACCCGAACAATGGCCTGGGTGGTGATTAACTCTTTGTTTCCCTCAAGAAAAATAAAATAAAATGACAGAGTGATGTCCTTTCCGCTTTTATTCAGACTAAACTATTCTAAAGACTCCAAGTATCCACAAAACCCAAAAAAGTGGTATTACGACCATGACATGCCATATGTAACCAGTAAAGAAAACAATTGACACCAACAAAATAGAGAAGCCTATAGCCAAGGTGATCAATGACCTTGTGGTTTCGCTCTACTATTCCAATTTTTCACATAACAGGTGTTCACTAACATGGTGAGGAAAGACAGATCATGTGACGCAGCAACGATCTTAATAGGAGAAGGGTTAACTGACAAAAAGTGGACTTGTAAGTACAATGGCGTGCACGCTTCATCCTTATTACAAGGCATACTCTCTCAGTGTGCTGAAGATGAACAGTAGACTCAATGTAGTAAAGATTTTCCCGGGGAAGAAGACAGAAGACACGCCAATACTGAAGTTTGAGGAGAGGCTCAATGGTCCTTTATGAAGAAATGTGAGGCCAGAAATAGAAGATAGAGACAACTATAGTGATGAATACCACCATGGAGATAGACAGTCTTCCAAACAAAAAAGGAACTATAGTGATTAATATCACCATGCAATAGAAGTTCGATAGCGAGATAGGAATTTGGGGTGCTACAAAAGCTAGCATCAATTAGATATATTCTACTACCATCCTACTTAATAATTACGTATATTAAAACTTTAATTGAATATTTGCGAATATCAAATCGAATATCATAATTTCATATTCGTATTTGAATATTAAAAGAATCGAATCAAATATTTATATTCGCAATATGATAACAAAAATTCGAATACGAATATCAAATCGAACAAAAATATTTGATTCTTCTTACAACTCGGTTCGCCTCGAGGCTTATGCCTTGTGGCACTATATAAAAACGCCTCGATTCCCCAATATGATTTTTTAGAACAAGAAGATCCTACTTAGAAGTATGCTTACGAAAATTGATATGTAGGGAGAGGGTACAATTGCTTGAATTGCAATTCTTGTAGTTAGGAAATTAAGGAAGGCTAAAGCGCATGAAAGATCGACTTGCTAAGAAACGTGACACCATGTTCAAAAGTGGCTCAAAGTTGAGGAAATAGACTAAAATTATACCAAAGTATTTGAGGAATCAAACCACAGTGCTCAATTAAATTTTTTAGGAGATGATACATAATTGATTTTACTAAGGGAGGTGATGGAGATGAAATCAGTTATCAGAATGCTAAGATCACCAAAATCTTAGCAAGTGGAAGATTTATTTTTGAAATAAGAACTCTTTAATTGTGTTAGAAGTACTCGGACATTATAAAAAGAAGCAACATCTATAATGGTTAATGAGATCAATGCAACAAGGCCACAATGGTTTCATTGCCATACCAATTTTCTAGTAAACAATCAATATGAAACTGAAAAACATTGATGCATCTGACTATGTGAAAATTTGATGGTGTCATTGAAGAAAATGGATAGAATATTGTTGTTTAGAAGATAATAGATAATCTAAGAGCATACAGTTGAGCTGGACCTTTGTTAATGGAGAAGAACAATTTGTAATAGATTTTGTGTGCTCCAGTTGTATTCATTTGATACTTGAGAAGATTGGAGTTGCCGAATTGTAGAAAGAAAAAAGAGTTAACAAATGATGTTTCAAAGAAATGTTATGCTGTGCTTGCAAATAAGACACCAACAATGAGATTTATCTGTGGTGGTATGGATGTGACCAAAGAAAAGATAGAAAATAAGGGAAGTTGGGACATTGTTGGGATATAATTTCAATGATAAGGTTTTGAATTAAATTCCAAAACCGTGACTGATGATGAACCAATGTCAGTGTATAGTAGTCAGGATTATAGTCAGGATTAAGCGACTGTGATGTTAAAAAGTCGCGTTGTTTTTTCGTTTGTTCCTGACCTGGTATTCCTAACGAAGCCGACCTCCTGATTTGTTCGCGTAGACAGGCTGAAGGATCAACCCTCATCTGACTATGTCAGGATCTTCCGACTGGTCCTGACTAACCTCGTCACTTATCACTCATGACCGGTCTTAGTCCTTGATGAGTCAGTAACAGCTTTCTGCTGACCTATTTTTACCAATTGATCCAAGTGTCACCTCAGCCCTAATAGTATGAGATACTATTCCAAAGGTAATTTTTAGTCAACCACCATATTTCCCGCTCCCAATGAGATCGAGACATGTGTTATTAGGTACTGTTTGAGGAACAGTCGCCCAGCAGATGGATTTGAACAGCTTTATTTCAAATTCCGACCCTAGCCACCTATTCTATAGATCTCTCTCCAATGGATCTACTGTGTAGTGTGATTATAAATATGAAGAACCTTTGATCAAACAAGGTTACGAGTTAAAATGATAATTAAGAAATAGGATTTCTTAATTATCTCAAAGCTATAAGTACTCAAATCTCTCGAGCATTCAAAGAGACCCTTAACTAAGTTGTGTCTTTCTTGAAGCTAAGTTCTCATCCATTCTAAGCCCATTGCTCTGTCTTAGCTTAGATTAGAGAAGGTCCAATCTCTTGTAAGTACCTTTCTTGTTGGAGAAAACCCACAACCAAAACCAGACCTAACTCGAGTAGTTATAATGTTTGTAGCATTTGTGTAGATTTGATATTTTGATTGTGTCAAAGTCGAAGTAGAAGTCGACGACGACGACGAAGAAGAAGTGTAACAGAACACTATTAGCTTTTACAAAAGACACCATGACTAGCATACACATAAAAGAGTTTTTCAACCAGTAGTTTTGTTATTAGAGAATCCATGACTTGTCAGGAAGAGTGGACGTAGGAGTTAACTCCAAACCACTATAACTCGTGTGTCTTTACTGCTTCTCTTAACTGTTTCTTGATTAATTTGTAAGTACCCTATTAGCTTTTACAAAAGACACCATGAAAAGCATACACGTAAAAGAGTTTTTCAACGAGAATTTAGGCCTACACTATTCCGCATTCTACTTGTCAATAACTCTCGTAGTTGGCATCAAACTGTCTTGTAGTAGACACTGACCCTCGAGATTTTTGTCGGGCGTGAATTTGCGAATCTGAAAATGATTCAATCGATTGAGCTTGAGGGGACTATTGAGAAAGAAAAGAGCTCAAGTATTGGAGGAGTACAATTAGTTATTTACAAAGTATAAACTTATCTTATCTCTTATATGTTATTCATATTTCATAATCTTATGATTAATGCAACAAATGGAAGAATGTACAACCAATTTGGGTGTAGATATTGAGTTTTAACAATAAAGATGAATTTGAAGGAGTCACTCTGAGTTATGATGATGGCTTCTTGGATTTGATTTGAGTTGGATGAGTTTGACTTTAGTTTATGATGTTTAAGACTTTACTCTTATGTCTTTGTGAATTCTTTAATATGATTTATCTTTTTTACGAAATATGAATTTAATGAATTTATGAGCGAAGTAATTTAAATTTTATTTTTGTAAGGCATCGATTCACCTAAAGACTCACCCTCGCGGTACAACAAGAAAACACCTCAAGGTTTAAATGGATTTTTAGAACCTTGAATGGAACAAGTTAAGGTCGAGTGTGGATAATGTTGAAGTCCATGTTTGTTGTCCCAAACCGACTTTGTTTGTATCATGGAGTATAAGTTGGATAACCCTCTCTCCCCATTACAAGGCGTCCCTTTTAAGGATCCCTTTTAAGGGGATAAATGACCTACAAGAAAAACCTCAAGGCTTACATGGATTTTGAAACCTCAAGTGGAACTAGTTAAGGTATGTGTTTGTTGCAGACCGACTTGGTATTGATTATATTGCATGAATATAAGTTGGATAACCTTCTCTCCCCCTTACAAGATCGGCCTTTTAAGGGGATGAATTACCCAATTCTTATATGATATAAGAGCATACCCAAGTTGATGATTGTAGAAGTCCGACAGTCAATGACCAACACGCGAGGGGACGTGTGAACCAGTTCTAATAGATAACAAAGTAATAATCACAAACAATATGGTTTGTGCTTCAATAGTAATAAATACAATACAATAGGGCAATAGATTTAACTTCAACCTATTTATAGAAGCTGAAACTAATCGCTATGCATGTATGTAGGGAGGAAGAACAGGGGATGCAACCAAGGCTGATCATGGGACACATTTGGGGGCCGAACGGGAACACATACGGCGGGTAATCGGCGAATGCAGACGGGGACATGCAATTCTAATAGATTAATCTACCCTAATACATTAATCTGAAGGCAAAAATGTAAAAATACAAGTTAAATCTATCAATACAAAATACTACTATATTTGTTTTAGATGAAAAAGACCAATAGATTTCTAACATAAGAATCCAACATAAAGTTTTACACAATCCACAATGAAAATACACAATCTATATAGTATATTATCTAAATACACAAAATGCGCATTTAAATATATCCACCAATGTATATGTGCAAAAGATTAACATTGGAAGAAGAAATAATGACATGGAAATATTACTACATGTAGTAGAGTAGATGCACAATATACTATTTTTTACACAAAATGTACATATAAATATATACATTAATGCATACATGCAAGAGATTATATTGGAAGAATAAATAACGGCATTGAAATATTACTAAAATTAATTTCTTCACGAGCTCAAAAATGAATGCACGTGTTTTATTTCATTAATTTAATCTATATTCAATAATTAAGTCTAGCTATCATTTACTTCATCAAAATTCACTCTAATAAGTCCTATCAAAATGAAATTAAAAGATATCGGATAGCACAAGAACTAGAAAACAAATATATTTTGGAAAAGATCAGTGGTGAGGAGACTTGTTTCAGAAAATTTGAACTTCACCCTTTGTATGCAATGCTACTATTGGTGTACAGAGTCCATGAATTAAAGGCCGTCTCATACTATGGCCTATTGATAAACAAAACTGGTAATTAAATGTACTACAATGAGGATGTTTCCTATCAAAAAAATTACAATAAGGGGATAATATTAAATTATAAATATTTGTGAAGATTAACTTGACTAATGAACAAGTCGAATAGCTAAAAGCCTAAAAGAATGATCTAATACGCAAATGTTCAAATCAAAGTATTTGAATGATAGAATGCTTTTAAGTTTGATGGATTACATTTGCAACTGAATATAAAGGTTAAATGCACAAAAAGTTATAACATCTTAGAAAGACCTTGTTAGGTCTTTTTCACATGCATGTTACTTGCTTAAATTTTCACTTTTAGTTATACAATGTTGGCGAACTCTATTTTGCCATTATCTGATCCAGATAAATGTCATTGAAAATGCTCTTTAAACCAGTTTCTCTATTATTCGTGAAGTTTCTTACTTGCTAATTCAAGATGAACCATTCCTTGTCTTTCAAAAGAATCATGTATTTTAGGTTAAAGAAATGGGTGGCTTCTTTGATAACGAATATATAGATTCTTACCAAGCCACTAGCACATGATCATCTATATTATTAGAATGACCAACTATCGCAATTCTGAAACCTCGTTTGTTATTTCTTCAAAAGGAGTCGAGTATTTTAAAAAAATACAGACTAAAACTCGGAAGGCTAAAAGATGTTTGCGCATGCAAGAGTCTCAAAATCAAAATAGAACTTGCAAAAATGTACCTACCTTTAAATTGAAAGAAAAAAAAAACATATTGCACTTTCATTTACATAGTATTGATTCTTTACGATAAATACATTCACATTTAAAGAGAAAAGACGTGTATAACCTAAATCACAAAATCATAGTTACTTTAACCCCAGTTCTACGAATATTCCTCAAAACAATCCTCGTTGTAAAACCATTTTACCAAACAAATTCATCATATATGACTTCTAATCTGAGATGCCAACTATACCCATAAATATCAAAAGAAAGATTATGCAATGTTTTGGTGTACAATACAGCTAATTATGTCAACAAGTTCAGTAAATTTTAAATGCAAAAAAGGAATTTAAACCAAATGAGCTATGTAGGTAGACCTTACGTATTCATAAGAAAATCATGAGTATTTTCTGCTCAAATTAAGGTTGACTCACCAAACAAATTTGTCGTCATGTAAATACACTAATTAGCCAAAAATAATTCGATACCATCAGTAGTGTTCTACAGACGTGATATAAATTGTATTTCTCTTGCAGTTGAAATATAATAAATGTCATGCGATAGTACAGCTAAGAGCCTAATTCCATCTTACTACTATGTATTCTCATTATTGTTCAATATTTTTACTATAAGAGCATCATTTGTAACTTTTCTAAAACTGCTATTGTTTAATTTCTAGCTTTATTTCATAATATTAGCATAGATAAATTCATCATGACTAAAGTTAGTAGGCAACGAATAAACAGATAACTATCTTGAAATTTACTTATAATTTGCTATTAGTTTTTTTTTTTTTTTAAAGTAACAATAATAATTCATACCTTTCTCGGCCGGCCCAAGGGCTTGCCGGAGAGATTCCTCTGTTTCCTGGGAAGCGCAGCATTCATGTTCTTAGGCTTCTTCGCCTCATTCCCGGCTTTTGGCGGCCGCCCTCGACGCTTCCCTGCCACTGGTGCCGCACCAACATTAACAGCACCAACATTATCAGCAGCAAGCGGGGATGTTGCAATCCCTTCAAGTACTACGGTAACGGGCTTAGGAGGCCTTCCACGGGGCCTCCCAGGCCCCTTTGCCAGTCCAGCAGGAGGAGGAAGGGCGGCAGCTGGGGCGACATTCTTCCTCGGCCTTCCCCTGCTTCTGCCAACAACACCACCACTCTTCGGTGGACGACCAGGTCCACGCTTCAAGCCACCCAGCTTCGGTGGACGCCCACGGCCCCTGACCGGCGTACCCCCATTAACCGGTGCAGCAGCAATGTCCGGTTCCGGGAAAGAAGGGGCAAAAACCGGCATGTCATTCATGTTTATGGGAGGAGGAAACACAGGAACAGCGACTTGAAGAGCGTCCGGCTTAAGTTTAGGAGGACGGCCGGGGCGCCTCTTGGGTACGGAGGAGGCCGGAGCAGCAGACTCGGTGTTTACACCGCCGTTTACGGCAGCAGGAGCAGATCTAAGACCAGGAAGCTTATAAGAATGCTTGAACATAAGCAGCTGACCGCTGGTCTTCAACCGCTTCAGGTGGTGAGTCAACAAGGCCGAGTGAGTCGATGGCAGGTCCGAATACTGAGTCTCAATATACTTAGCTATAGCCCTCTTGCTCGACCCATCTCGCTCATTCAACGCCGTAATCGCAGCCGAAATCATCTGCACACAACAGTAATATCACAAATGAGCAACAATAATCCAGAGAGAGAAGGGGAGGGAGGGTTTTGTTGTGGGTTACTCGAACAGTGAGTGTTACCTCAGCATAAGGCGGGTGATTGTGGGCGGCAGACTGAACGGGGGTGGGGTTGGCCGCAGCAGCAACGGCGGTGACGGAGGCGACCGGAATAACCACCGGTGGCGGATCAAACGCTGGGTCCATGCACTCAATTTCGAAATATTCGGAGGAAAACTAGAGAGACGAGGTTGAAATTTTGGAAGAGAGAGAGAGAGAGAGTAGAAGGATAGAGATGAAAAGGGGCAGAAGGGCTGAGCCCGTGAGGTGGATTAGACCGTTGGAGCCACTGTGTGTGGTTATGTGAGAGAAGGAGGAGAGAAAGTGTGTGTCTGAGTGTATTGCAATTAAAGCAAAAAAATTGCAGCTCCAAATCTGTCTTTTTCCGCCCTTTATTATATTCCTCACGCTATTTATAATTTTTAAATCGTAGATGGTGGAGATATCTATTTCAAGTTAATATATATGTTAAAGCTTCATAATTCATATCAATTGACTTTGTTTTCTATTACTTAAATTAAAGATTAAATTTCCAAAATGGTTGTCTTTATTTCACAAAATATTTTCTTATTAAAGTTTACTTTTGGGCAATTAATTAACTATGTTTGTTACATGTCTCACCATTTTTTTTTCTTATGTTCACTTTAATAAATATACAACTAGCACAATTTTGAATCGCCTTTGTAAGTGTAAATGTATATAGCAAGACATAAACATAAGGATATCATACATATAAACATATTTTCAAGTGTCCTATCTGCTTGATAACAATTGTATTTATATTCGCCTCCAACAAAAGGATGTAAAAGAAAGAGCGGGATTGATTGGGGAAGAAATAATTGATTCATGTTGAAACGACATATAATATTAATCAATTATCTTATGACTACTAAGCTATTACTCACAACAATCTCTATCAAGGGTTGATCAAAGCCCACACCGGTGTCATACGTTCTAGTCTAATCGCACCAAATAAGTTATTATGACTTGGATTTTCTATAAAAGTCTTAGAGTTCGATAAAGTCTTAAGTCTGCTTAGGTTTAAGAGTATGCACAATACAATACACATAGATGAAAAGTGATTTTACATCACAAGCTCATCACACAAATTCTACTTGACAACGGGTGAGGTCAAGCCACATAGAACATGCAAAAGTTGAAAAAAATCATAAGCAAAGTAATGTTCATGTGTGTCGTTTATCGGCCTATTTTTAGATAAGACAATTTTTTTGTTTAATGGAAAAATCGGAATATTTTCATTCACATAAAAGGTTGTTGTCCAAAGAATTTCCGAAAATAGGTCAGTAGTGTTGGTCTAGAGATGAGACGTTCAGGTGTATGGGGGGAGAGGGGAAACACATGAGTTCAACTTTTCGCTTGAACACATAAGTCATTATTCATTGAAGGTACTTATTTAGTTATAGACTCGGTTCTTCAAATAAACTTCCTGATCGACGACCATGTGATATCAAGTACAGAGCATCACTTAGTGACTTGACTTTTGTCAGTTAGTAATTTAAACAACTAAATATAATGCGGAATGTGTAGAACAAATTATATGTCTCGTTAGAAAAACGTTTTGTTGGTCCACAAACGAGACTTCAGGTGTTCGTGTGAAGGGGGGGATGGGGTGAATACACCCGAGTTCAACTTTTCAGCTTGAACGCGGAAATCAGTATATTACTGAATGCACTTATTAAGTCTCAAAATCAGTTAGTCAAATCAGCTTCATAATCCCGTGGCAGAGTAATATCGTTTACTAATTATTACTTACTGACTTTAATCAGCTTATAATTTAAATAGTTTAGATATGAGCGGAATGTGGAGGCCCGATTTTAGTCTCGTTTCAACAATGTTTGTTTACCGAACTATTCAGTTATGCTTGTTTGTGCTTTAGAGCTTTTACTAAAAAGCGATACTTTATGATTTTGAAAGATCTTCTAATGCAGATGGTCAGAATTAATAAAACAGTAAACGAAGAAAAAGAAATTACTTGTCTCCTTCGTATGTTGTTGTAACTCTGATTACTGCTCCGGATCAGACCTTTTGATCTGTGTCCCGGCCCTTTTCTTACTCCGCATGGACAGAGAACTGGAGAAAAAAATAATTGTCTCTCTCTCTCTTAAACGTGTGTATGGGAGAATGAAATGAATAAATCACGTTAATATGTGATATTTATTCTTGTAACTGTAGTCCATTAATTAATTATATTTATAATGTGCTTCTGTTATGACAAGCCCATAATACAATTAATTAATTAATTGAGCTGCATATATTTATCAATTAATTGGTCCGACCAATTTATTCCACATAAATAATATTATTAAATAATATAAAGTACATTAATCAATTAATAATAATTCATGAGAGACAATAAATGACTGGACATCTAATTGGACCAGACCAGTGATCCAATATAAGAAATAAAGTTGGGTGTCAAATTAATTAATTATCTATGCTCAGCTCAAAGCAAAATTAATTAATAAATACAACTTCATTCCACTAGAGAATCCATGTTGACTTACCCCTTTATCCCAATTTGAGCATGAGCTTGTATTTTAGACTTAATTGATCCCTGTATTTAAGATAAAAATATCGTTAATTAATTAAGCCTACAGACAACTTAAATTAATTAACTTCTTATTATATTCTCGAGTATTACCATTCGACCTTATTAACACACTTGAACTTAATCGACCGACCGGGTTTAGTGTGCTAATCCTTACGAGTTCCTCAGGGAGATATTATCAACCCATTTAATAGGGATTCAGTTGCAAGATACAGACAACCAGTCTGAGCCACAAATGACTACTAACACCCAAGATACGTAGATCTAGTCACGATGACATTCACCATAGTAGGTCAAAGTGATAGTTAGCCAATTGCACTCAGTTGAAGTCTTATCAAGCTTAAGACCAGCTAAGTCACCGAGATCTTGGTTCTCCACTAAGGTCAGTCAGAGAACACATCTCACTGTGATCCATCAATAAACCACCTTCAGTCTACCAGTATAGACAAGCAGCCAAGACAAGCCACTTCTTATCTAAACTGCAGCTTAAACCGACAACATATCCTAAAATTGTCTCAGCTGTGATAACTATTTATATTTTGTTAGTTCAACCAATTGTGTAGTCTTCTATGATCTACAACACACTACACAATCTAACTTTTATACAAGATAAAAGATTAAGCATGTATAAATATATATATCAGATATGAGAATAAAATAGTATAAAGGAATACACATTGTATACAAGCATAAAATTTACTTCTAGTATACAAAATCCCAACAGTAAATATCACAACAATTTATAGAGGTTCGGATATAAACACATTTTACTGACTCCACTTCAGTAAAAGTCCAAGTCCAATATTGAATATTGATGGGACCTTAGCTTTTGAAAGTCCATTCTTCAAATGCCACTGAGCATACCTCTATTGAGCCTGGGCAGCAATCCAAAAAAAGACTAACTAGACTAAGGAGCTTCCTAACAAGTAAGCCGACTAATCCGGATTGTTCTATTACGTTTGACTGGTTCATTATCATCTAGGATTTTGGGATCATTCAAATCTTATATATTAAATCATCACCCAACAATTTCGCTCTATTTAATGATGTCAAAAATTAACTACTAAGTATATGCGATCCTAAAGGCAACTACTTACTAGAATATGAAAGTAACATACGTGAGTGCGTGTCAGTGATCATTCAGATAATCAGTAGTGTTAGAATAAAATAAATAAGGCATGTAGACAACGAATTTTTGTTAGGCCTCAATGCAAATATCGAATCCATTCATATAGAGATAGGACATTTGTTTCGATGTCATAGTCATCGAACTCATAGCTTTGGGGTGATACAACAACTTGAGTAATCTCCCAAAAATATTTTTTTTTTGCAAAACCATGAAATGACACTTTAGATAGATACAACTGGCACTTACATTCAATCAGATTGACACTTCAATCAGATTAATTGATACAATTGACTAAATACATACAAACTTAATAACCATCCTCATGTAGTTTGAGGTTTCTTTTGAATTTGACATAGTGCACTTTTTTCATATTGAAGTCAATTACAGCTCCAAAAAAATGAGTATTGAAGCATATCGAAAAATATATCTATATTACAATGAAAAAAACAAACAATCATATCTCAGCAAATAAAATACAGCAAAATTTATTTCATGAGATATATCTTTTTACCAAATTTATCGTCATAAGATCAGTACTTTGTTGCAGGCATGTCAACCAGTACATCCAAAAATTTATGACAGTGTCATCACTTTCCTCTTTCTTTGATTGATCTTTTTCCAATGTGCACACTTGGAGAAAGTTCTATAAGAAGAAAAAAATAAAATCAATAGATCAAATTAATAATGAATGAGAAATTAATAACGATTACAATTTTGGTTACCGAAAATTGAGCATTGAAATAAAACTTCTCAATCTTCCTTAAACGAGTATGAGCTTGGAATTTCTCTACCTTGTTCAGTAACAGACCCCATATGTCAATAATACATATGTCGATAAAGGTAGAATCTGTCATGGTGTTCATAACATAAAATGACATGTAGAATCGACAAGCAAGTACAAACACATTGTCTCTATCCAATAAAAAGAATTTAAAATATTTAACAACTATTTATGATTTACAAAACATTTTGAAGAACTAAAAAGTATGAATACGTACTCGATTTTTCATGGATGTGTAGAACAAACAAACGCTTGAAGTCATCACCTTCATCTCGTAACCTATGTCCACTTAACAAATCAGCTAACATTGACTAATTCACATCTTTCTTAATCAAATCATAACTAGTCTCAAAGTCATGTAAAAAACTATCACTCTTGTCATCATTTAGCAAAACCTTATTGCCCTCATTTTTAGGAAGTAGAAATAAATCCCTAACATCATATGTTGTATACACAATATTCTAGTGGTTAGAAAAGGTTAGTGCACGAATAATAGGATTAAAATTTCTAGTAAACCACGACATCTTACTCCACTGTATGGGTTGTTGCCAAAGCTCCGAGTGAACCCGAAATAGGCCATGGACTTGGATCTACCAAATGATAAGAATGCCTCTGAGATTCAATCATAAATCGAGCGGTCCACGGAGCTGCATCCCTACTCACCTGGTCCATGCACATCGCTTCCTGGCTTTCTTCTCGAGTTTCGAGTGAATGGAACGTTCGGAAAGACACCCAGGACTAGAGCATGTCGTGCTCCCGTTGAAAAAGAATAAATGCCCTAGCTCAGCTTCCTAATGACAACCTTGATCAAATGTGTAGGATACTTAAACCCATGCAATGAAAGAAGGCCATCAAACCCTATTTCTTTAAGAGTTGCTTTTTGAGGATCACTGACATGTAGAATCGACAAGCATGTGCAAACACATTATCTCTATCCAATAAAAAGAATTTAAAATATTTAACAACAATTTATAATTTACAAAACATTTTGAAGAACTAAAAAGTATGAATACGTACTCGATTTTTCGTGGATGTGTAGAACAAACAAACGCTTGAAGTCATCTGTTGGTCCGGAGACGAAAAGTCAGGTGTAGAGGGGGGGTGAATACACTCGAGCTCGTTTCTTTTTCTCGGTGAAGGTCGGTGAAGCCGATATTTGCAATCGATGAACAAGTGCCAAGTAAGCCTTCGATCACTGGGGTCAAAGTGAGTCAGCTTCTGAGCTCTTCTACTGACTGATGTCAGTATTACGAAACTCAGTCGGAGACTGTAGTGCGGATAAGTGTTAGGCCCGGATTCGTCTCTTTTGAAAACGCGTTTTAGCAAGTTAAATATTTTGGCTGTGCACTTTATAAAATACGTTTTATGCAAGCTTATGATTTTCAAGTCAGTTGAATGCTATGCAATAAAATAGTAAACGAACACAAGCGATTTAACGTGGTTCGGATACGCAAGATCCTACGTCCACGGTCCTGAACAAGGCAGGAGAACTTGTTGATTATTCTGAGCAAGCCTCAGCAGGGATACTGTGCTTTGGACCGGGTTCCCTCTAAGTTATAGTCCTTAGCGACTTTACAATCCAAACTTAAGTTTAGAAGGGAGGGAATATTTTCCAACTGAGAAGGAGTTCTTACAACAAGAACAATTCACTAAATGTGAACTCCTTCGGATCTAAGCTATGAATCTAGCAATGAGCTTAGTCTAGAGAAGAAAGGGATCAAAGTGCTCTAGAGAGATAAACTACAAGAAGTGTTCTATGAAAACTAGTTCGTCTCTGGATAAGCTTGAAGGTTCTAGAGCGTTGTGAGCTTGAATGATTTCCCTTGATTTCGCGTATATTCCTCTTTTTTGTGAAATCTTCAAATCCTTCTCTATTTATAGTTGTGAGTTGTGGCATATGTCCGTTGGAGACGACGATGCCACGTGTCACAAGCGTCCAAAGAAAACGGCCACTATTCAACTTTGTTGCAGCAGGCGCTTAATGCGACCGTTCATGAGAGCGGCTTTACCGTGTAGAGTAGGTAAGCGTTGTCGGCTTCTCATTGGTCGAGGTTTGTAGTTGGTGAGTGTCGAGTTGACCGTTCAAACTACCTCGTATGTCTTCTCGCCGAACATTTGAAGGGACTTTAAGTCTTTGGGTCGCTTTTCGTCGGATACGATACTCGAAAGTCTATCTTCTTTCTACGAGTCGTCGACCGATAAAGTGAGCTTCTAATAGTCGGTTGGTCGATCGCGAAGGTATACTTGCTTGCATTGGTTCTTCTACCGATGACCATCGCCTTGTAGAGAATGCTTCTACCGAGGTCCGGTCACTGATGCGGGATCTTTAACCGAGTTTGATATCACTGGCCGACGAAGAATGCAAGCGATTACACCGATGACGTGGGGTTCGAAAAGTATCTTCGGCAGAAGATCGGTTCAACAACTACCCCGCATGTGACTTAGACAAAATAATAAGCATTACATCAAGTCTAACCTATACATCGCCTAATCCTATCGACACACTAATCTACCGATATCGGCTCGGTTTTGGGATCTTCAATTCCATAGTACTACTATGATTTCCCCCAATTTCTTTTAACCCTAGAATGTGAGTATCAATCTACCGACTCATATCCAACAATTTCCCCCTAATTGATGATGCCAAAACCTCTATACTCTAACATCTATCAAAGATACCGTCATATCGACAACAATTTCCCCCTTCAAACGCCTCGAGGAAAAACCGAGTAATCATAAACGAACTTCGGCAGCGAGAGAGTGGCGGGATCGAGAAACCGATGTGAGTGTGTGTCGATCACTTAGTGATCGGTTGTGTAAACATAAAGTAAAAAGGTGAAAGACAATGAGTAATTGTCTAGCAAGCGGAGGAACCGATATATATATCAAGAATTACAGAGTTCCTAATGCTATTACAAAAAATGAGAAAGAGAAAATCATCGCTGCTCGCTTCTTGAACTTGCGTCTTCTTCTTGAAGTCGGTTGATTTCTCCTCGGGAGGATCCGGTAATAGTATTTATACACTCTAGCTCGAATCTCCCGGATCTCCAAGTTATCATCTAGCCTTTCGGGAGCGAGGCTCGGGACCGTAGGCGGCTTCCTCCACTTCTCTTTCTATGTCCTTAGTGCTCGGCGATCCATTAGCAAGTCTCGGCGGTGGAATACGTCGGAAAGCTGGGGCACGGAAGGTTATATTCTGTGATTCCATGACTTGCTTCAGCCGTTCACTGAATTCAACATCAAATCTCGTAACCAACTCCTCAAAGAGCTGATCGGCTGAGCAGTCGAGTGGGTAAATGCGCCATACGTAGTAGCCTTTGATAAAAAACTTCTTTCAATCTCTCCCAATGTTCATTCATATCAGCCGGCACCCACTTATCCACATGCTGAATTGGTTGTTGCTTGATGTGGGGGCCCCTGATGAACTTAGATCCTCTTGGGATCTGCCTTCTTGGATCAGCTGCTGGTTTAAAAGATAATCTTCGCACTTTCTCCAGATCAGCCATCCTTTTCTTTTCTCAGAGCGCGACTGCTCTCTTGTCTCCATGTCTACTAGATAGTCCAGCGAGCACCGCCTCCCACATTGTTTGATCTTTACGCTATCTCGCGCAGCGTATGAGTCGTAGAGGGTTGACTCGCGCAATAGGCCGGGGTATCAGTTGTTGAAGAAGCCTTGGCGTATTCTTCTTGAGCTTTCTTCTTCTACTCTTCAACTGTCCCGATTACCTTCTTCTTACCTCTGCCTCTTATAGCCTTGCCCTTAGGCTTTTTGGCTGCCTCAGCTGCTTCTTCTAATCTTCGCTCATGATCAAGTTTGTCCTGCAGCTGGTGGGCGACTCTGAGGTCGAAGGTCTCCTGCTCCGCTTTTGATTTAAATTTTCGGACCGGGGAGGAAGGAGGAGATTCAGTAGCAGTCTCCTTCCCCGGCCTCTGCGGCAGCTGTTGTGACTCTTCTTCTTCTGCTGGCTCGTCTAAGAACTGAGCGATCTCTTGTATATGTGCAGCAGAAGAGGAGATGGGGGTGGCTTGCAATGGAAATTCAAGGAGAAGTACCTCGTCAGTATTGTCTTTTGCCTGAGCGGCTGAGACTTCTTCGGCTCGAGTAGAGGGTCCTTCCTCCTGTGCCTTTTCCCTTTGAGTCCGTGAGGGTCCTTCGGTCCGTGGAGGGTCCTTCCTCCTGTACCCTTCGCTAAGAAGCGGTACATCACCGTCCCCATCACTCCTTCATCCATTCTCTCACTTCCTTCTCCCTTACTACCTTCCCCCCTTACTACCTTCCCCCTTTTTGGCATCAGCAATAAGTCCAAGGGAGGTACGGAGTGCTTTCACTTCTTCGACCACTTTGGCAATAGAAACTTTGACTTCATCAACGGTCGTATCGAAGTCGGATACCACACTTGGTGTAGCCATGCCGATCCAGTTCTTGTTCTTGCTCGAATTTCGGTGGCCGAGCGGCCGATTCTTTGCGAAGGTGCAGCAGAGCCGCATCATGGGATTCGCTCATCTCTTTCTCGAATCGTCTTGAGAGCCTCGGCTTGTTGTTTAATGGCTATTTGGAGAGAGGTGGTAGCCGGCTTATTACGCTCATCCATCTCGAGCTTGAATGCTTGCGAGGGCCATAGTCAGCTCTTGTGAGAAAGATAGGCGCCGAGCTTCAAGAAGCCGCCGACTCGAGCTTGCGAGATCAATCGCCTAGAGCCTCGCTCGATCATCTTCTTCGATCAGCCGAGAAGGAGCCTCTTGTGGTTTGAAGACGTCGGCGAGAAAGTTTGTTCGAGCGTTCGGCCCGCGCCTTTGTATACTTCTCCCATTTAATGTGTACATCTTTGGCGAGAAGGCGATTTTTCTCTCCTTGGCGTCCGATCGCCTTGTTGATCGCCTTTGAGGACACGGAACCTATTGGTTGTATCCGATAGGAACTTGTTCCGAGCCTCTTTTCGGAGAACGTGAGAAGTCGCTCCCTTGAGTACTTAGGGGCATTAGGAGCCTCACCGGATGTAGCAGTGGTGGTGATGAGCTCTTCTCACGGGGAGTTTGTCCCTCGCGAGAATCTCCCATTTCGCATCCTTGGGTGCCTCGTCCTTCTCCTTATCATCATCTCCCTTATCGCCAGGAGGAGAAGGGGGCGGGGGAGTGTTGCTCGGAGCCGATTCCCTCGGCTTAGCAAGTAGAGCATAGCAGCTCGTAAATCTTCAAAACAACCCGGATCGGCGGGTTCGCCAAAGCCTATGGCATTCTCGCGGCTCTTGCTCCTCGGCCAACAACTTAGTTCCCGATCGATTCTTTGAAAAGTCTATGAGAATGTCCCAAAGTGCGGGAATCTCGGTAGCATATGAGCGCGTGCCCACGATGGCAATCTCTATCAAGTCCGCGTGCCCGGCGATTTCGGGTATCGGCTCGTGAATTTCGGCCGTAGCACGGGCACGAGTGGAATCGGTGGTGTTCCACTCGGCAGATGGCTCCACGGTCAGCATTCTCGTCGTCCGACCGGGTTTCCTCGGAGCCGATTATCCGAACCTTATCCTTCGTAGTAGCTCCTTCTATTCCAAAGATATCGAATCCCGGATCCGCTCGGGGAGGAGGTGAAGCGGGGAGTTGACGCTAGTATGGCCGGCGGGCCGAGCAACGATGACCTCAGGCAGGTCGAGTCTTGGCCAATCTCCTCTTCTTTGGCACTTGTACCGATGGGGGCAGAGCCGACGCCGCTCTCTTAGGCTCGGGCGGCCCCTTGCCTATGGATTTCTCGGCTCCGGCCTTCGTCCGGAATTTGATAGATTTCTTGTCAAAGTACTTGGAGTCCTCAAAAGCCGAGTTCTCAAAAGCCGAGTTCCTCCGAACCATGCATTCTATCGAAACGTACATCTTTGTTCCGAATAGAAGTTTACCCACACCGGCTATCCTCCTTTCGCCAGTGGGCAATGTGGTGAACTTCGAGCCTTGTGCCGTTATCTGAGTAGTATAATACTCGGCCCAATTCACTTCAACCCCATCGTCTATTGCCATCATCGCTGAATTCCTGGGTTTGGACAGTTGATCATACGATCCAATTGAACTTGTCGAATGTGCGATACCACGTAAGCTAGACCTGCATACCGAGGTAGCAACAGATTCCTCGGTAGAGCTGTTTTGAACGCCACATCCTTGCGTCCACAGAATTTCTGCACATATGCGTTGATCTCCTTCTCCTTGTATCCAATCGGAGAAATGCCGGAGTTGGGAAGATCGAATGAAAGAGCTAGAGCATCTTGAATATCGAAGGTAAGAACAGCTGACTCCCACTCATCTTGATCGACTTCCTTATGATAAGAGAAGGACGATTCCTCTCCTCCCGACGCTAGAGATTTCCAGTTGAAATAAACTTCAGTGACCTGTCGAGGGAGATAAGCACGGGGGTGCTTCGAAACCAGCATCTCCAACCCTGAACGCTCCAAAGCGTCAAACACGGGTTCAAGGAAAGAGATCTCCACTTGGCGGAAGGCCAAAGTAGGTTCAAACAGAATCCTGGAGGCCACAATCTCCTCAATGTTGTCTGGTGTTTGAACGTTCGCCATTGAAATCTGCAAAACAACATATTAGCACTTGAAAATAGAGTAAGTTAGTAGTTGCTAGCAGATATCTGATACATTACCGTGTATAAGAGCTTTAAGAGATGCGAAAGCAAAGTTGTTTAAGAGATTTGGATAAGAAAACAAAGTTGCGAGATAAGCTCTTGAGAATATGAAAAATGGCGAAAAGTGAGGAGTTGATAGAAGATGAAAGATTTTGTATATTAAGTTTGATCTTCAGTTTGAATCGCACGGTTCAAATTTAATCTTTCAAAATCAAGGGGCGGCTAAGATTAAATGTTATAACAGGAATGATTACAATAGCCGCCAATAATATAGATATACGTAATAAAGCTAATGGAGAAGACATGCATTAAATGCGCAATAGAGAGCATTAATTACGCGAGCGAGGAGTCCCGCCGACCTTTCCTCAAACCTTAAACATAATAAATGGCAAGGAATAAATGCTCCTTAGCAACCGAATGTAAGCGGCCCGATGCATTAAATGCGGCATGCTTCGAACAAATTAAGTAACGATACTACACAAACCTCTTCACTGAACTTATCGCTGGTTACCATCATTTATCGGGAGGATGGTTGTGCCGATGACCATGTTCCCCCCTTGCCGTATGCGGTGTGCATCTCCCAACCGAGTCACTGTACTAAGTTTTTCGACTGTCGTGCCGATTCCATACCGATACCAATTGTTGCTAAGTATATCATTATCGTAGTCGGCTTCTACTAACTTGTCTCGGTAGGATCTAGCGGACCTAGCTCAACCGATAGTTCTCTCGAACTCTGTTCTCGCCTAGTGGTTTGGTCGATATATCGCCCTTTGCTTGTCGGTATGGATTTTCTCCATCCTTATGTCCTTCTTTTCGACATGGTCTCTCGATGAAGTGGTGTCGGATTGCATCACGGTATGTAGAACCGGGTTCGAGTTATAGCTATTGACTCTGGTGGAGTCACGGTAGATGGGCACTTCATCCCGAGTTATACCATAATCTCTCAATTGTTGTCGAAGCCAAAGGATGCGGGCACAACAACTTCCCGCAGCCATGTACTCGGCTTCGGTGAGTGGACGTAGCTACCGAGTGCTTGTTTCTTTGAAAACCACGATATCGCTTGCCGCCTAGGAACCGACATGTTCGGAAGTTGATTTTCGATCTATCCCGCATCCTGCATAATCGGCATCGGAATAACTTCGTCGTATTAGATTATCATCGGCAGGATACCATAACCCAAAGATCGGGTGTTCCTTTTAGATATCGCAGAATCTTCTTCGCCGAGTCTAGATGACTTCGCTTGGGATTCGCCTCGAAATCTTGCGCATACACCTACGAGCATAAGTTATGTCGGGTCGGCTAGTTGTTAAATAAAGTAAAGAACCAATAATAGCTCTATAATCGGTAGAGTTAACGTAAGCTCCCTCTTTGTCTAGATCGATTTTAAAGTTCGTGTTCATGGGGATCTTGACCGGCTTGCTTGGAATCACGGCCGAATCTTTTGAGAAGATCTCGAGTGTATTTAGCTTGATTGATGAAGATTCCTTCAGCTGATTGTTTTACTTGAAATCCAAGAAAATAATTCATCTCTCCCATCATGGACATCTCGAATTTCTCCTTCATCATCTTCTCGAAGCTGGCGACATATGACTTCGTTTCTACAGCCGAAAATGATATCGTCCACGTAGATTTGCACCAGTAGAATGTCATCTTCTGACTTTATGCTTTGAATAGGGTGCGATCTACTATCCCCTTTTGAAAACCTTTCGAAGTAGAAAGTCTCGATAGGGTATCATACCAAGCCCCGGGTGCTTGTTTTAACCCATACTGAGCTTTCCTAAGTCCGTACACTGATGTCCCCTGCGAAAGCCGGGTGGTTGTTCCACGTAGACTTCTTCCTTCGGCACGCCGTTCGGAAAAGCCGACTTCACATCCATCTCGATATACCTTAAATCCACGATGTGTTGCATAAGCTAGGAAAAGACGAATGGCTTCCAATCGGCGACCGGAGCAAATGTTTCACCAAAGTCAATTCCCTCTCGCCCGATCAGTATCCTTTAGCAACTAGTCGAGCTTTATTTCGACAATGACGTTGTTTTCATCTCGCTTATTCTTGAAGACCCACTTAGTTCCAATCACGTGCCGATGTCCAGGTCCGTCGACAAGCTCCCAAACTTCATTTCGACGAACCGGTTCAGCTCTTCTTGCATAGCAATGACCCGGGCCAAGCATCTTTAAGTGCGTCCTCTATCGACCGAGGTTCTTTCGTAGACGAGAAAACAAGAGTAAAGTGAGCTTTCTCCTTGACTTAATCTTGATCTCGTCCTTATAGTTGCTTGATGGATCTCCAATGATAAGATCCGAAGAATGAGCATCGAGCCACGAATGCCGAGTCGGGCTTCTTCTTCTAATACTACTTACGCACGGTCAGTAGGTGTATTAGGCATTTCAAAGTAATCTTGTTCCGTGACCGTAGTAATTCAGGAAGAAGGTTAGGATCTACTGAGTTTCCATGTTCAGGGGCATTTAGCTCAGGAACATTAATCGTTCCCCCTGAGTTTATATTCTCAGTAGAGGTCTCAGTTACCACAAGGGCTTCCTCATCGACCGAAGTTACCTGTTGTTGATTATGTTCGATAGAATCAACTAGGTTAGCTACATTGCTTGTTGGCTGAGTCCGAATTTCTTCATCTTCTCGACTCATCATCCCAACAATGCTTGGATCTTTTCACTTTGTCATTTAGTTCGAGATCCCGTAGCTTTGCCGCCGACATCCTCGTGTTTGACTTTGTAATTTTCCTGTTCTCAGTAACAAATTCATCAAAAACAACATGAGGGCTTTCCTCCACGCAAAGAGTGCGATAGTTAAAAACTCTGAAGGCTTTACTGACTCGGGAGTATCCTAAGAATACTCCTTGATCGGATTTGCTATCAAAGGCCTTCAACCGATCTTTCCCATTGTTGTGGATAAAGCAAGGACAGCCGAAAACATGAAAATGAGAAATAGAAGGAATTCTCCCTTTCCACGGTTCGTAAGGCGTCTTCATGTGTTGTTGTGTCGGTAGTGAGCGATTACGAGTGTAACGAGGCGGTGTCGTAGCATCGGCCCAAAACTTTGAGGGTAGTCCGAGAATCTGCGAGGAGCGTTCTTGCTTCGCTTCTTTGAGTGTTCTGTTCTTATGTTCAAGCAAGTCCGTTCTGGCCGAGGGGTGCGCGCACTGATGTCTCGTGCTTGAATTCCCTCTTTATCGCAAAGTATGTATTAACTACCGAGTTTAGAAACTCGTTCCTGTCTCGAGCGTATCTTCTTAATCTTGATGTTCTTTTCCACACCGAGTTTCTTCGATAGATTAGGTAACTCGGTCCCGAACATCGATTTGTTGGCGATGAAGATGACCCAAGTATATCTCGAGTAGTCGTCTATGACGACGAGGGCATACTTCCCGCCTCTTATAGTCACTGGAGAGACCGGCCCGAATAAGTCCATGTGAAGCGTTCAAGGATTCCATCGGTGGAAGGTGACGGAATAGGTGGATTGCTCCTCTTTGTTTGCTTTCCCTTCGTGCACGCTTCACAATTTCTCGTCTTTGATAAACGATTCGTTGGGCAGTCCTCGACTTTAGAGTTCTTGACTAGCTTGTTCATGGTCTTGAAGTTCGAGTGGTCGAGTCTCTTGTGCCATAGCCAACCCGACTTGTCACCCGATTTGGTCTCGTGCGAGCAAGCAAGCCTCGTGTTACGCGGTTTTCCAATTTGCAACATAGATGTTCTTCTTCCGTGATCCCGACAACACTTGTTTTCCATGTAGATTTGTCAACAATATCACGTAAAACCGGCGTCAAAGATTACTCGTTAAGATTATCACGAATTGATCGATCGAAAGGAGATTATGTTGAAGTCCTTCAACATATGTTACTCTTGAAGCCGTGGCGGTCCCAATGTTCGCCGTTCCGTATCCCCCTTGTGTAGCCTTTGGAGTTGTCACCGAATTCAATTCGGGACCATCTTCTTGTACGTAGTTGGTCGGCGAGCTCTTCCGGTAAGTCATGTGTCTCGAGCAACCGCTGTCCACTATCCACGGGTCCTTATGCACCTGCAAAACGGAGGCATTTTTAGGTACCCTTTGGTTCGGTTGGGTCCTTACGGGTTAGTGGGTGATTTCGGAACCCGGATCCGTCTCGGGACCTTAGAAGTTCTAGACTTCTTCTTCGAACCTTATCGCCTTTCTTCTCCACAGGACTTGGAGATACCGACTTTCTCGCGATAATTTTGGGTTCAAGCGCTTTCTTCTTCTCGAGTCTTAACGCTTCTCCCGACCCACGGGCTCATAGTAGTACGAGCCGCACCGAGCCGGGTGCTCATACAATGGCTCCTTGTATCGTTACGCCCATCCGACCTTCTTGGTTCCCCCCCGAATTTTATCGTGGTGTCCCGGGGCTGGAACCTTTGGTCACCGCTTGTTGCTACTCGGCCGAGGTGTAATCATTTTTCGTTTGTTTTTCGCCCGAGGTGTGGTGTCGCAGCTTGCACCTTTCCTCCGACGAACCTATCGGCCCGGGGTTGCCGAGCTTTTAGAGGTAGAAGCTTCGTGGGTATAGCCAAGGCCTTCTTTCACGGAAGTTGACCGTTGTGCTCTAAGCATGCTTTCAAGCTTCTCCTTCGCTCCCGTGTATTGTTCGGTCATCAAACCTCTCCGGACCTCGTCACTCCTTCCGAGTGAGTCATAGTCATTCTCGCACGTCCGTGAGCTTCGACCGAGCTTGGCTATTTCGTCTCTTTCTCGAGTTGTCCTTGGTCGAACCGAGATCCGAGTCTCTTGAAGCCGAGACTTAGTCATAAGAGATTCAATCTCTTCCTTGAGTCTCGCAACTAGATCCACTGACTCAAGAGAGACCCGACAATCGAAGAAAGTCTCGATTCTCGGCCTTTACCTGTTCAAGTTCCCTGGATGGTTCTGCCTGAACTCTGCCTCGGTCAATACTGTTCCTCTAGCGATCGTCGTAGGCTTGTACCACATCTAGAGGATCATCGCGTGACCGAGCACGTGTCTTGTGTCTTGTGTGAAGAAGAGGTAATAATGCATTTAGAATTTACCTCGGCCTCTTCTCCGGCCATCGGACAAGTATTCGGCCGACTCATCAGGGAATGTCTTTGCGACCTCAACCGCGACGAACGCGGCTTCGTCTTGAGAAGAATACATGAATGTATCCTCCTCAATTGAGTTGTCGGATATCTCTCCGGCTATATAGGCTCGCCGTCTCTCGGCGAATTTCTTTCTCCTGGCTCGCCGTTCGCTCTTTGAGCGCTGAGAGTTCGGGATAATCGTGCGATAGTGTCCCTCCTTCTTGCAGTTGTAGCGGTAGATGTTCTGCTTGCTCTTACCAGTGAGTCTTTAGACGGGACCGGCGCAGACTCCGATTTCCCGCATTCAGTAGAAGGATTAGATTCTTCTTTCTTATGATAGTCTTTCTTACCCGAGGAAGAATCTCGGTTGTATTTCCTCGCCTTTCGACTCTCTCCTTTTCCCTCTCGATATTTGAGAGCTATCGGTGCTAGGCCGGTCGTGGGCCGAAGTCTCGGAAGACTTTGCTACCGATGTGGCCACGGCTTTGCTTGAGGAAATAGGCTTGGCTCCAGTATTGCCGATTGTTGCCTTGAAGGCGTGGTCGAACCGTGTGTCACCTGGAGCGCTTAAGCACTTTTGGGGTAGGCTATGCTCGAATTCCTCCGATTTTAATTCCGAAAATATAACATCGGGAGTTAGAGCATTTAGATCGAGCGACGTAAATAAATAGCAAATGGAAGCCACTTACGTCTGGGCAACGCTCTCAAGATCTTGGTGTTCATCTCCTTGTTGGTGAACGACCTCCCCGACCCCATTGATGACATTGACTTGATTGGTGAATCGACACTCGGCTCGTCAATAGTTTCGGTAGGCTCCATTGCAAAGGCGTCGAACTTCCGAAGCTCTAGCTCGAGCTTGTTTTCTTTGATCCGAGGGGTTCCATGGCTCGGTCGAGCCCAAGGCGTCCCATAGCTCTTTCGCCGTTTTGCAATCTTGTACCCTTCCGAGATGTGAGTCACCGAACGTAGTCGGTATGGCATTACGTGCAACTCGGTCAAGGTTGTGCAACTTCTTTTCTTCAAGCGTGAAGGCGAGATTTGTCTTTGGGAACCTTAGCACCGGTTTGTGCTCCCACGCCTCCTCCAAGGAAGCAAATACTACGCCGTCGATCATGGGAATGATCGGTCCCGACTCTAGGACATCTGACATGCTGTCGTGGAGTGACGTTAGGTGTGCCTCCATACGTACGCGCCATACCGTGTAGTTCTCTATTGAGAACATCGGTACCATCCTAATACCTGACATATCAGACATTGTAAGAGTAAGAGTATAAGGATGCTGAAAAGATGCTTATGCAGTGAAAACGGTTTTCAGGATCAGTTCGAGAGGACCAGTATTTCAGAACCGGCGATCAGTTGAACACCGTGTGCTCTGATACCAATTATTGGTCCGGAGATGAAAAGTCAGGTGTAGAGGGGGGGGGTGAATACACCTGAGCTCTGTTTCTTTTTCTCAGTGAAGGTCAGTTGAAGCTGATGTTTGCAACTGATGAACAGTGCCAAGTAAGCCTTCGATCACTGGGGTCAAAGTGAGTCAGCTTCTGAGCTCTTCTACTGACTGATGTCAGTATTACGAAACTCAGTCGGAGACTGTAGTGCGGATAAGTGTTAGGCCCGGATTCGTCTCTTTTGAAAACGCGTTTTAGCAAGTTAAATCTTTTGGTGCGTGCACTTTATAAAATACGTTTTATGCAAGCTTATGATTTTCAAGTCGGTTGAATGCTATGCAATAAAAAAGAAACGAACACAAGCGATTTAACGTGGTTCGGATACGCAAGATCCTACGTCCACGGCCCTGAACAAGGCGAGAGAACTTGTTGATTATTTCGAGCAAGCCTCGGCGGGGATGCGTGACCTTTGGACATTTCCCTCTAAGTTATAGTCCTTAGCGACTTTACAATCCAAACCTAAGTTTAGAAGGGAGGGAATATTCTCCAACTGAGAAGGAGTTCTTACAACAAGAACAATTCACTAAATGTGAACTCCTTCGGATCTAAGCTATGAATCTAGCAATGAGCTTAGTCTAGAGAAGAAAGGGATCAAAGTGCTCTAGAGAGATGAACTACAAGAAGTGTTCTATGAAAACTAGTTCGTCTCTGGATAAGCTTGAAGGTTCTAGAGCGTTGTGAGCTTGAATGATTTCCCTTGATTTCGCGTATATTCCTCTTTTTTGTGAAATCTTCAAATCCTTCTCTATTTATAGTTGTGAGTTGTGGCATATGTCCGTTGGAGACGACGATGCCACGTGTCACAAGCGTCCAAAGAAAACGGCCACTATTCAACTTTGTTGCAAAGGGCGTTAATGCGACCTGTTCATGAGAGCACTTTCTTGTGTAGAGTAGGTAAGCGTTGTCGGCTTCTCATTGGTCGAGGTTTGTAGTTGGTGAGTGTCGAGTTGACCGTTCAAACTACCTCGTATGTCTTCTCGCCGAACATTTGAAGGGACTTTAAGTCTTTGGGTCGCTTTCGTCGGATACGATACTCGAAAGTCTGTCTTCTTCGGTGAGTCGTCCGACCGATAAAGTGAGCTTCGATAGTCGGTTGGTCGATCGCGAAGGTATACCGCTTGACCTTTGGTTCTTCTACCGATGACCATCGGCTTGTAGAGAATGCTTCTACCGAGGTCCGGTCACTGATGCGGGATCTTTAATCGAGTTTGATATCGGTGCCGACGAAGAATGCAAGCGATTACACTGATGACGTGGGGTTCTGAAAAGTATCTTCAGCAGAAGATCAGTTCAACAACTACCCCGTACAGGACTTAGACAAAATAATAAGCATTACATCAAGTCTAACCTATACATCAGCTAATCCTATCGACACACTAATCTATTGATATCAGCTCGGTTTTGGGATCTTCAATTCCATAGTACTACTATGATTTCCCCCAATTTCTTTTAACCCTAGAACAGCTGAGTATCAATCTACTGACTCATATCCAACATCATCACCTTCATCTCGTAACCAATGTCCACTTAAAAAATCAGCTAACATCGACTAATTCACATCTTTCTTAATCAAACCATATCTAGTCTTAAAGTCATGTAAAAAACTATCACTCTTGTCATCATTTAGCAAAAACTTATTGCCCTCACTTTTAGGAAGTAGAAATAAATCTCTAACATCATATGTTGTATACACAATAGTCTTGTTGTTAGAAAAGGTTAGTGCACGGATAATAGGATTAAAGTTTCTAGTAAACCACGACATCTTACTCCACTGTATGGGTTGTTGCTAAAGCTCCGAGTGAACCAGAAATAGGCCATGGACTTGGATCTACCAAATGATAAGAATGACTCTGAGATTCAATCATAAATCGAGCGGTCCACGGAGCTGCATCCCTACTCACCTGGTCCATGCACATCACTTCCTGGCTTTCTTCTCGAGTTTCGAGTGAATGGAACGTTTGAAAGACACCCAGGACTAGAGCATGTCGTGCTCCCATTGAAAAAGAATAAATGCCCTAGCTCAGGTTCCTAGTGACAACCTTGATCAAATGTGTAGGATACTGTTGGTCCCGAGATAAACGTTCGAGTGTAGGGGGTTAATACACTGAAAACTTTCTCAACTTAAAAACGCGGATACCCAATTCGGGAGAGTGTCTTCTTTGAATAAATTCGGCGCACCGTGCAAGCTGTTCTGGATCGCGTGGACAGAGTGACTGACTTTACTGAGGCATGCTAGCTGACTGATGTCAGAATTCAGTACCGTTCAATAAGAGTTCAGTAGCGTGTGGAATAGTGTAGTCCCGATTCAGTTGAGTTGAAAACTTTTTTATTAAAACTGTTTCAGTAGGTTAGTGCACTCAGTGTAAACTTTTCCGAAACTCTGTTGTATGATTTTGTAAAGCGGTTTTCAGTATGAATAGTAAATCAATGCAACAGTAAATGAACACAACGATTTTTAAAGTGTTCGGATATCAAACAATCCTACGTCCACTGTCCCGAAAAGATCAGGAGGCTATTTTATTATACTGAGTTAGTCTCAGTTAGTTTGTGCACTGGACAAACACGACCTTGAAGATTATACTGAGCAAGTCCCAGTTTACAAGGATCAAACTATAAAGTTTGACAAACTCTCCAACGATGAAGGAGTTCTTAACAATAAGAACAATTCAATATATGAACTCCTTTGGTTCTAGCTATAGATATTTCAGTGGAGCTTAGGTTAGAGGGAAGGGAACAAGAAATGGCTTTTAGAGTGACGAACAATGAGGAATAATCTCTTTGGGTTCGTGTTCGATCACTTGGATACTAGAGGCTTTGATTCTATTCAGCTTGGTTCCCTAGAGCAAAGTAGTCACCTTTCGCGTTGAGTGTTTCTCTGAAGTTCTTGCGGAAAGCTTGAGTTCTTGTTCGTTCGTTGCTCGTAAATCGCTCTGTGTTCTATATGTTGTTCTTCGATTTGATTTTCCCTCTATTTATAGAGGTGAGCTATGGATAGATCCGTCGAAGATGACCTGTCCACGTGTCACTCTCTTTGGGTAGCTAACGGCTCTTTTAAGGAATCGCAGAGTCTTTTCCTCCATTTCAGGAAAGTTGTTGACTTGCAGCTTTTACTAGAATATTGACAGCTGGCTGCTTGTCATTGGTCGAGGCGTAGAAAGTAGTTGAGACACACAGACTTCAAGGCAGATACTGAAGCTGACTTCTTTAATGTGAACAACCTCGAATGACTCTACTTATTTAACATAGAAGATCATCTAACAATCAAGGAGACTGTCAGGCCGTTGCTGAGTCTGATTTGGGGTTCAGTAGTATACTCCTGCTGAGTCCAACTCTACTGAAGGTCGACTCTGAGTTCAGTGAAGTGCTTCTGCTGAGTCCGGTTCTCTGATTCCTTTCAGTGTGCTTCTCCTGCTGAGTCCAAAGACTACCGAATCTGAACACCTCTCAGTATGCTGCTCCCACTGAGTCCAGCACTACTGAGTCTTCACTCCATGGTACTGAGACAGATAGTCTACTGAGGGATCAACAGACAAAACTCTGAGCCTGGACCATGCTGAAAGAAAGTCTACTGAGTCTGAAACTCTCAGAGACAAAGGCGTTACAATTACAACGAAAAAGTTCACCAATCAAATTAGGATTTTGGGATCAACCAAATCTTCTAAACAATCTACTGCTGAATCATCTCCCAACAAATACTTAAACCCATGCAATGAAAGAAGGCCATCAAACCCTATTTCTTTAAGAGTTGCTTTTTGAGGATCACTCAGCTTAGAAATGATCTGACACAGTCGAGCTGGCCTACACTTTACGACAATACTAGCTGGAGCACTACACAAATATACAAAAACAAAGGCAAGTATTAGTTATAATTTTTCTATGTTAGTTTCATAATAAATACAATTACATACTCTTTTGCTTCAATGGGCTTTTTTGCTGTTTTTCTGTAATTCAAATGTTGGTTGATTTCTTTTACGGTTCCTATGACGACACAGTAAGACAACACCTGTTGCAGCTTTGGTCTTCTTCTTCTTTTCAGGCAGAACATCTATGGATTTCTTAGGCTTCTTCGACAAATCACAAACTTTAGAAACAGGATGTTTGATGCCCTTTTCTGTAGCTTTCTTGGCACATAAAGTGTCGAATTTTACAGATTCGGCTGCTAGAGCAAGAATATGTGCTCATGTGTGATGTTCAACTATTTTAGTAGGAGCATTGGTATGAGAAGGTGCTTCAGAAGCAGATGTATGAGAAGGTGTTGAGAAATAATATAAGTTTTGAATGACATCAAACCCCTATTGATTGATGAACCAGTCTGATGTATTTTGCTATGATGTTTTCAGCATGTGTCTGTATAGTCAGGCTGAATTCTCAGACTAGATTAGTTTAGGTTATGATCGTTCGGCTACTGGACCTGACTGTGTCCAGCTTGATAAGCTGACATATCTATGCTAAACAGATCTTGGATCATACTCTTCCCCAATCCGAACTGAGTTATTCAAATGTGAAGATAGTACAAGGTACAATGTGCGATATTTAAAAAGGATGGTCAATGGAGGAAACGACAATTATCAGATCAACATCGACTAATCTCAGGCCGCCATGTCAGCCCTAGTCAAATGCTAGTTCCTCGTACAGAATCCGCAGAAGGAAGCGAAGTGCGATACATGTCTATGCATTCAATGCATTAGACTATTGTCAATAGCCAATGAGTGATCGATCTTGTCCAATGGATCTTTCCCCTAGCTCGTCTATAAATAGCAAAAGGCCTCTCATTGAGAGGTTACGGATCTCAAGAAGCTCAAGCATACTCAAAGCAAACGATCGATCCTTTTCTTTCACACTCATAGTTCTCTTTCTAGAAAATTTCTATATTGTTCATACTCCAAGTGTTATAGCTTACTCATCATAAGCTTGGATTCAATAGTGTTTCATACTCTTGTTGTTAAACAAATCCAAACCACAACCTGATATCCTATTAAGATAAACTCAACTCTGTTGAAAGTTTGATAGATAGATAGATTGTTTGGTTGTTTGTTTGTATTGATTTGTGCTCGTCAGCTTACGAGTATTCATTAGTGAATTCCTGCTAAGAAGCAGAAGAGAGGATGTAGGATCTTGTGAATCCGAACCACTATGAAATTGTTGTTGTTTACTGTTTTATTGCATTCAACTTACTATTCATCACTTATCATATCAGCTTAACTGTTGCATTCACGAAAAACGTTTTTACAAAAATGCCTATCATTATTTCCGCACATTCTCTGCAGTCACCCTATCTTATATGAAAAAGGCAAAAATTTGACATCAGGTGTATTCCCCCCACCCACCCGCTCACCCACCCACCCACCAGTGGCGGAACTAGAGTTATGAAGTTGGGGGGTCGAAATAGAGGAACAACGGTGGCTGAATGGAGAGAAAAAATTGAGAGTTGCTAAATATAATTTTAAATGGTTCAAACACAAACACGATATGAAAGATATAATATATATTATTTGTTGTATTTGTTACGCTGAGAAAGATATTTATATAACTAGTAGAAAAAAGAGAGAGAAAAATATTTATAACATGTGAGAGAGTTATGCATATATATTGAATTAATTATACTTGTAATAAAACTAAAGAAAACCATAAAATAAATAATTTAAAAGTCTAAAAATAGAAATCATACTTATATAACTAGTAGAAAAAAGAGAGAGAGAAATATTTATAACATGTGAGGGAGTTATGCATATATATTGAATTAATTATACTTGTAATAAAACTAAAGAAAACTAGAAAAGAAATAATTTAAAAGTCTAAAAATAGAAATGATACTTATATAACTAGTAGAAAAAAGATAGAGAGAAATATTTATAACATGTAAGAGAGTTATGCATATATTTTGAATTAATTATACTTGTAATAAAATTAAAGAAAACTAGGAAAAAAATAATTTCAAAGTCTAAAAATAGAAATCAAATGAGTGCATTGGGTTTCGAACATGAGACCTCTCTTTAAAAAAACAAAGTCATTAACCAACTGCACTACAAGCAAATAGATAGCTATGTTTTTCACTAAAATTATCTATAAGCAATACGAATTCTATACCCTATTTAATCGAAGTTCCGTCGGCTGGGGGGTCGGTCGACCCTCCCGACCCCCCTCTAGTTCCGCCATTGCCACCCACCCATACAATGAAGTCTTACCGAGACCAACAGAAGGTCCTTCAGAAGCAACTACGTGTGAAGCAGAAGCAACTTCAGAAGGAGCTTGAATTGGAGGAGGTACAGATTGAGAAGGTGCTTCAACTTCCGAAGGTTTTTCAACTGGAACAGGAGCTACAAATGCAGTAGTTGGAGCTTCAACTGCAACTAGGGGTGTTCGATATGGTATACCGTATTATTTTTTTCATATCGCATACCGTACTGATAAGGTTCGGTATGGGAAAAATCATATTGTTACCGTACCGATCATTTCGGTATATCGAAAGTTCGGTATAACAAATCTCCATACCGTTGTCATATCGCTCTTTCGATATATCGTACCGCATTTCGGTATACCGAGTATTTAACGGTATACCGTAAACTTAGTTGTTGGTCCCGAGAGCACGTTTAGGTGTAGAGGGGGGGGGGAGTGAATACACCTAAAACCTATTTCTCAACTTGTAACACGAACAGTCCCGTTCAGGAGTGTGCCGTACTGAAAGAGTTCAGCAGACCAAATAGCTGTTCTGAATCGTGTTAAGGCAAAGAGGTACTGACTCTTTTGAGATCTGCTAGCTGACTAAGTCAGAATTCAGTATCTTCAGATGGAGTTCAGTGGTGCGAAAATCTCTAGGCCCAAATCAGTTGAGTGGAAAAACGTTTTCTTAAAAACGAGTTTGGTTCGAAGAGTGAATCGAGATAAGTATCTTTGAAACTTAGTTGAATGATTTTAAAGATATGATATTCGGTATGAACGGTTAAAATCAATGCAACGGTAAATAAGAGACACGAGAGATTTTTAAAGTGGTTCGGATGCACGGGATCCTACGTCCACCTGTCCCGAAAGGTCGGGAGGCTATTTATTATCCCGAGTTAGTCTCGGTCGGCTTGTACACGGGACAAAGCCGCGTCTTGGAATTTATACTGAGCAAGTCTCAGTTTACAACGGGTATCAAACTAAAGTATTTGACAAACTTCTCCAACTATGAAGGGTCCTTTTACAATAAGGATAAGGTTCAAAGGTGAACCCTTTCGTCTAAGCTATGGATAAATTCAGTTGAGCTTAGGGTTAGAGGGATAGGGAACGAGAAAGTGGCTTCTAGATCGACGAACAACCGAGTTGTAGCTGCGAGTTCGTGTATCGTCGATTTGGATACTAGAGGCTTTTATATCTGTTTAGCTTGGTTCCCTAAGAGCTAGAAGGTAGTCTTTCGCCGGAGAATGTTCTTTAAGTTCTTGCGGAAGACTTATGCGATATTCTATTTTTGCTCGTTTTTCCGTTTTCTTGCTCGAGAGTGTGTTGGCTCGTTCGTTGCTTTTTGGCTCTCTGCATGCATGAAAAAACTTGAATCATCCCTCTATTTATAGAGAAGAGATTAGGAAAGATCCGTTGGAGACGATGATCCCTTTATCTCACTCTTTTGGTAGCTAACGGCTCTTTTGAAAAAGGTGACAATGTCCTTTCCCTCCTTTTCCGAAAAGTTGTTGACTTGCAGCTTTAGCGAGCAAGGACGAGTGTTAGCTTGTCATTTGCCGAGGTTTTGCAGAGTAGTTGAGACGAACGGACTTCGAGGCATAATGAAGCCGACTTATCTCTTCCTCGTATTTGACTATGCTAATTGTTGTTCAAAAGATCCGACGGTTCGGAAGGCATGCTCCCGTTCTCGAGTCCGATCCTATAGAGAGTACCGAATTTACTCTGCGAAGGTCGGCTCTTAGTTCGATGAACTACTCTCGATGAGTTCGGTTCCACCGAGTCTTTCGATATCGCTTGCTCGCCGAGTCCAAGACATACCGAGTCTTCTACATCCCGGTCTTGAGGCCGATAATCTCTCGACCGCCCGAACCAGGTGCAGAGTGTCTACCGAGTCCGAATACTCGGAGACAAAAACAATTACAAAGGAATGGTTCACCAATCAGATAGGGTTTTGAGATCTTCAAATCTTCATGGGATCACTCAGGGTATAAGCCTACTGAGTGCATTTCAGTACGGAAGATAGAATCATTTCCCACTATGTAAAACCATGCTGAGGACTGAATCATCACCCAACATTAGTATATGTTTTTTTATAAAAAAGGCAAGAAAATATTAATATTATTTTTCAATAAAATTAATGAATCTATATACTTTGTATGAATTAGTTAATATTACGATTTAATGTTTATGAAGTTGAAAAATATAAATTCTTTATCCATTTCATGATTTAATAGATAATTAATGTGATTTTTGTCAAATAAAGTTATGTCATTTAAGTGAATCTATATAACATTAAGATTATTTGATATGAATAACATATTTATAATAATTTGTAACAATCCGTGTTCAAACCATGTAACCAACATTGTTGCACTTTTTTACACAAAATATATGCGGTATGAACTTCGGTATGCGGTATACATCGGTATGAAAAATCTCATACCGTTAGAGTATTGAAAAACTTCGGTACGGTATGATACCTTAACGAAAATTATGGTATTTCGAAAATTTGGTATCTTTGATATTTTCGGTACGGTATGTGCGGTATACCGAAAAATCGGGATACCGTAACACCCCTAACTGCAACAAAAGATTTGTCAGTCGTTGTATCTTTGTTTTGGACCAGTCGCCGCTGCCCTCTTCTTCCGTAAAAGAACTACGCGGGGAATTCTCTATCCTCCTCTTCCTAACTGCTGCAAGGGGAATTTAAGAGAGTGGAAGTACATATAAAGGCTCTGCATCAATTGGAACACCCACTTGTACGGGGATTTCCACTGCACCAGAAACATTGACTCTGGAATACACCAACTACAGGAATATCAACATCTTTGATAGCTTCACGACCTCTCGTCCTTACCATTTTCACCTATCACACATGAGTACATATGAAACATGGAGTGTTAATTGTATGGGCAATGTGTCAATTAGTGTGAGTAAGAGTACCACTTATTCTGATAAACCATAACAATTTGTAGAGTACAATGAGTCAATTGCATACCAGTGTCAATTTATAGCATACAAGTGTCACACAAACCTTACATTCAATCACACTGAATCAGCAGGCTAAATCGACACTAGTATGACTTCACATTGTGCATTCACAAGCGCATTGACAATTAAAATCACAAATCAAAAAACAAAATGAAGATTAACTATAAAATCGGAGTATAAAAAACACTACGCAGCAACTACGCAGATATGAAGAATTAACAAATAAAATGAAGAAAAATACTCAAATTACTTGGATGAAAACACTGTCACGAGTGATTGAAGCAAAAATCAGCAGCAGGAGTACTAGACTCTATCGCACGATATCGAGACAAATTGACCTCGAGTTCGGCGGATTTGGAAGAATATAATGATTCTAATCACGATTAAAGAAAATTGTAAGCAAAATCACAACCCACGATTGAAGAAATGGATCAACACATCTTAAGAAACCGGGAGAAAAACACATTCAATTTTGAGTCCAGCGGCTATATACCCAAATGAGTAAAGTCAAACACATTTATACACAATTGTTATATTTAACTACACTATATATCCAAAAAATATTAAAATACCCCTGCTTCTTCAATAAAGTCAAACGATGGGATGGTAGTGCCGATCAATAGGGTAGTGCCGATCACAATTTTTTTTTGTGCCGATCACATGGTCGGACAATTTGACTATTAGTGTCAATCTGACACATAGTGCCGATTTGACAAGTTTCGGTGAAAAATTTGAAAAAGTGAGGGTATTTTAGTAAAATTGGGTATTTGCTAGATAGTTTTTAAATGAATGAATAGTTTTGTAGTTGTAATAGTCAAATAGGGTATAATTGTACAATTCCACTTCAATTTTTTGGATTTAAAAAAATATATATATATGAAAGCAGATCAAAATCTGAAATGGCTACTCAGTTGGGTCTAAATTGGATTGTGTATTCTACAGAAGTGATTTATATACTGAATTGATAATTAACTTATCTATTTTGTTTCAACGTCAACGTTTACTAGTTAAAGTTAATCCATCAAATTATCTCATAATTATATTATATTATAGTAGTCGGATATTTAAAAAGTACCTTTTGAAGTATCATATTTAGTTTTCAAATATTTAACAAGAAAAATAATTGCTAAAGCAATAAAATAAGATTACAGATTTTGCTAAAAACTCCATCATCATAAAAAAGAGGATGGTGTTATAATTGAATGCAAGCCAAGCACAATAATTCAATCTCTCTCCCTCCCTCTCTCTATCTACTATAAAAAAACATTTAACTCACTTGTATTATTAGCAATGATCTCATAATATCCACTTGCCCATTTATTATTAGTCGGTTAATTTTTAGAATTAAACCATCTAAAAAGTCATGTTTATTTAATTTAAATTAAAAGAAGGAAATGTGAATGCCATATAGTTCTATTCAGATCAGCAGCCCCCCTAAAGCGCAAGCACTGCCTCGCCTCCAGAGTTCCAGATTCCCACAATTTTCTCTCATCCACAGACGACATTGTAAGAGAATCAAGAATCCAATCGAGAGAAGAAAAAAAAGGAAGGGTGGGAAGGAGAAAGCGGCGTTAGTTATATGGGGGGAGGGACATTCGTGGACGGAGTACGTCGCTTGTTCCAGCGTCGCTCAACTAACACCACTTCCAATATTAGTAACAATGACCAACAGCCGCATGCATCATTGACGGAAGAACTTTCCATTGTTGAAGACTTTGATATTTCGGATCTCGATTTGATTAAAGTTCCAAGACGTATTAATTTCCAACTTCCAAACTCCTCCATGGGATCCCACAAAAAGGTTGCATTATTATTGCCTTTTGTTTCTTGATTGGCACGGATCTGTTTGTGTTTTCTTATTGTTTAATATAGGAGTGATGTCTGTTTGGTTGATTGCTTCTTAACTATACGGATCGAAATATAGTTTGATCCAAGAAATTGGGAGTTTATTGTAGTGATTTTGGTTGCTTGTTTTGAAGTCAATTATCTTTGATAATTGAAATCTTGGAACTCCTTTCCTTTATGAATGTTTACTGACCAGGTCTCACTGAAGGATGAGATTTCATCATTTTGGCGGTTGAAGTGAATGGGGCCTTTATATTCGCTGCCTTTTGCATCTTATGATGCTGAGGTGCTAAATAGATTTCGATGATGTTCCTTTATGTGCTTTATATAGACAATATAGCATGTCGTAGTCGTTGTCGTTGTCGTTGAAATCAACTAGTCATCACCAGAGTGGATAAAGAACATTATATACCATCTAGTATGTTTATCATTGTTGCGTTCAACAAGTCATCATCTAGTGGATAAAGAATCTTTATCTTTGATTTGTCCATGTAACTTTTCTATCTTTGGAGAAAAAACATTTAAGAACAGTCTATCCGTTTATGTTATGGTCCTACGGACCAGATTTATCCCTTTCTTTCTATCATCGGATGAAATGTAGCAAAGTTCTGATTGAGCATCTGTTTTGGCAGAGTAATCTGGAAACAGATTTCTTCACAGAGTATGGGGAGGCAAGTAGGTATGAGGTTCAAGAAGTTATAGGGAAAGGTAGTTATGGCATTGTAGGATCTGCAGTTGATACTCATACCGGGGAAAAAGTTGCAATTAAAAAGATCAATGATGTCTTTGAGCATGTTTCTGATGCCACACGAATTCTCAGAGAAATTAAGCTTCTTCGGCTCCTTAAACATCCTGATATTGTTGAAATAAAGCACATAATGCTTCCTCCTTCCCGGAGGGAATTCCGGGATATCTATGTTGTTTTTGAATTGATGGAATCTGATCTTCACCAAGTGATTAAAGCGAACGATGATCTAACACCCGAGCATTATCAATTTTTCCTATACCAGCTCCTGCGTGGCTTGAAATACATTCACACAGGTAACCATGTCCTTTTTGATATTTTTTTATACTTTTCTTCCTAATCCTATCCTTTGTTAGTGACATGTTTATCTGTAACTTTCAGCAAATGTGTTTCATCGGGATCTAAAGCCAAAGAACATACTTGCTAATGCTGACTGTAAGTTGAAGATCTGTGATTTTGGTCTGGCACGTGTGTCATTTAATGATGCCCCATCAGCAATATTTTGGACTGTAAGTGTCATTTCTGTACTCTTCTGCTTTTATCTTCAACATTCTAACCCTTTGAACTTTGGTTCATATTTGCTAAAGGATTATGTTGCAACTCGGTGGTATCGTGCTCCTGAGTTATGTGGTTCCTTTTTCTCTAAAGTAAGCCTATTTTTCTCTCAATGCATTATTTATCTTCATAATAATGTGATACCTGATGCTCCTTAACTTGTCATCACTCTCTTCCCTAATTTGATTTTCTTGCTGACATTCATATTAATGTATCTCATGTGCTCCATTATCTGCTTTGGACTCACATTATTATTATGGTTATATTTTACTATGTCTTTTGTGTAATCTGTGCAGTATACTCCTGCTATTGATATTTGGAGTATTGGATGCATATTTGCGGAGATGCTCAGTGGAAGACCATTGTTCCCTGGGAAAAATGTGGTGCACCAGTTAGATTTAATGACAGATTTGCTTGGTACTCCACCTCCTGAATCTATTGCCAGGGTTAGTTAATCAACCAGGTTTCTTAATTAGATTCTTTGTCATATTCTAAGCAAAATTCCTTCAACATCAGTGTTCTTAATAGTAGTTTAAGAAGCTAACTAGAAAAGCAATTTGTTTCTTTTGTTGCAATAATTTTTATAACAGAATTTTGTTGCAATTACAATGACAGATCAGAAATGAAAAGGCTAGGAGATATCTCAGCAGCATGCGGAAGAAACAACCTGTTCCATTTTCTCAGAAGTTCCCGAATGCTGATCCTTTGGCTCTTCGCTTGCTGGAACGTCTCCTTGCATTCGATCCTAAAGATAGACCAACTGCTGAAGAAGTACTTTATTTGATCTCTTTGTTATTTAACATTTCTATGCTTATGGTGTATAGTAATGCTTCCTGATTGGATTTGTTGGCAGGGATTGTCTGATCCCTACTTTCAGGGGTTGGCAAATGTGGACCGTGAGCCATCAACTACTCCGATATCAAAGCTTGAGTTCGAATTCGAGAGGAGGAAGCTGACTAAAGATGATGTTAGGGAGCTGATTTACAGAGAGGTAAACCTACCATTGATAGCTTTGTTTCCTAAGCAATGGTTTCTTCAAGTTATCTAATCTTTCTTATTTTCTTTTCTTTTTGTTTTTTTTTTTTATAAATTGGATAGATTCTGGAGTATCATCCTAAGATGCTTCAGGAATATCTCCAAGGTGGAGATCAGACTAGTGGCTTCATGTACCCAAGGTTACATCAGTTATTATGTTATGTCTTTGATTATCTAAGTTATTGCCTGTTGCCAGCAGCTACTGTGCTTTATTTTACCTTGATGCATTTAATGTAAGATGTGATATGAATTACGTGGGTATGCCCCTTTGCAGCTATTCGTGCAAGAAACCATAATTCTTGTTATGTTCTTGTCATCTTTATTAGTTTAGAGCTGTCTTCCGGTTTTAGGTTACTTTTATTTACATTCATATTAAATTTGACTTGCTACTTTTCTTCCTTCTTTTCTTGGTGGGGAGCTGTTTTTTTTTAAGTAATGGAGATATTGCTATCTATTATGGTGTTTAAAGAACACTCATGTTTTCTGACACTGTATATCTTTTTTCTTTCAAAATAAGTGGCGTTGATCGGTTCAAGAGACAATTTGCCCATCTTGAAGAGCACCATGGTAAAGGTGAAAGAAGCACTCCTCTACTAAGGCAGCATGCTTCATTACCTAGGTATGTAGTGATCAGATTGTTAGTTTTTTTTTCCTTTCATAACTCTAAACTGGAAACTACTTCTCTAGAATTATTTCTATCTTGCATGATAAAGTAAAGTGATTGGATAATGATGCAATCATGCAACGTGGATGCTATCAAAATTACAGCATGATATAGAGAACAGAATTATGAGGGGGTGAATATAGGGAAAATATGCTAAACACTGTGTTCAAATTTGAATATTTTAATTTGAATCTATAATTTGATTACTTGTGTTCCTTTGAACCCTTATTTTCTAACTCTTAAAGGCTATAAATGTTTTATTATTTATGCTAAAAATAGCATCTGTGTTAGCATGATATATGCTTAATAATGTTTGACCTTGTAATGTAGAGAGCGTGTCCCTGCACCAAAAGATGAAGTTGAAGATAATGCTCCCGAACATGCTGCTACGAATCCAGATAGCCCCCCAGGAGACGACACTAAGGCAGAAAACGGACACAACAAAGGGAACTACAGTGCTCGCAGCTTGTTGAAGAGTGCAAGTATCAGTGGTTCTAAATGTATCGTCGTCAAAGAAAAAAAAGACACTGAGGTAATTTTGTCGGACCCTTCTGTTCTTATTATCGTTTCTTTATCTTGTGATTTGCAAACTCTTTTGTGTTGCGTGTACCGTTAACTTGTCATGTTTATTGGACAGGAAGAGCCAATTGAGGAACAAAATGAAGAGGTTGATGTGTTGTCTGAAAAAATTGCTGCCCTCCACGCTTGATTCGAATTTATGATTTTTCTTACGAGTTTGAATGCAGCATCCCAGCCAGCATTCATAGAATTAGGAAAGGAGAATCGTTTTTCCATCATTTGGATTAGTCTTTAAGTTGATGATCATTTGATTGTACAGGAATATTAGCTACCATGTTCCTTTTTCGTATTTGTAGATTATTCATCTCTCTTCCTATGATGTCTCATTGAGCCAACATCCTCGCGCAACACTTGTTCTAATACACAACCGTGCCTTTTGCTAAGATTGTGGTGTTTATTCTTTTCTTTATGTTTATTTGTTCTTTTTTCTATTTTCGAAATGGAAATTTGGAGACTATTTTATGTTTCAACTTCAAGTTTGTTACCTTATATCCGAGCATGTTATTAGGGTTTGACAATACAACTAGAGATATAAAATGCCAAATTATGTAAAGATGGTAAAAATAAATATTTTCCTAAAATTAAAATCATAAAGAACATTCATAAAATATTTGGTTAGTCAAAATATTCTTTAAGCTTAACAACTAAAATCTTTTGATCTAGTGATTACATGTGTGTTCTCCTAAAATGATGCAGCAAATTCAAGATAGATGGTCCAAATATTAGAAAAGTTATAATTAACTACGAGCTAGATATCTAGTAAAATTAATTTTTGCACAAAATCATAAGATATATATAAAATAATCAAGTACTAGCACATATACCACAGATACTCAAATAGCAATTTATTTGGAGATGAAGATAAGTACACAGAAAAATATTTGCAGTAATATTATGTTCTATTTTTGGAGATGAAGATAAGTACACAGAAAAATATTTGCAGTTATATTCGGAGGAAGTTCTTGTGACGATTTGCATTTTGTTTTAATGGATTTGATAATGTTAAATTCTCATCATTTATTTCACAATTTGTAGATTTTGGTCTTTAAGGTAAATTCAATGACGTTTTTTGTTCTCATAAATTAAGTTCAAGACCTCATTGGCATCTTATCCCATTACAATTGTTACACAAATATAAATTATTTTCGTGAATCATAACAAGGGCTAATTAATTGATAGGTTAAGCTATATCGAACTTCTTAATAGCATTATTAATTAGAAATGCATTTTCTATAATTTGACTCCATATCATCAAAGAGCTCATTTGCACATTTAACTTCTTAACGGAATTTATCAAAAAGTAATTCTCCGGTATTTATTTTATTTTATGCTTTTATATTTTTGGGTTTAACTATTTAATTAACAGAATCAAAAATATTTTAAATTTGTATTATAAATTAATTTTAACCTATAATATTAAAATATTAAGAATAGAAAAAGAAATTGGAAAATCGTTTTCACTTTCTCCCCTAATGTACGCGCCCTAACCTATTAGAATCTCACATTCTCTCTTCCATCCCAACTTAAAATTTCAAAACCTTGCATAATTCACTCAAACCTTGGATTTTTTGGATGAGCAACTAGAAACTGGTTAGTGAACTCATTTTTTCCGCTTCTTTATTATTTTATTTACCCAATTATTTAATTATTGACAACTTATTAAGCATATTTAAATTATATTGCCTTATGTAATTTTACAAATATCACTTATCTTCTTGGGGCTTGTTTGGTTGCCAAGAAAGTAAAGTTATACGAGAATCACTGTAATCTATTTTTTTCAAAAATCATTTAATCTAATTTATGAAAAATTAAAGTTAAGAATATCTAATGATTAAAACTATACGATGTAGAATATATTTAAGAAAAAAAATAATATTTTGCATTTGATAAAAAATGATCAATGTATTTAAAAATAGTCAACTAGTTTAATTGTCAATAACAATTGAGAAAAGTCCTCTAAGTTAAAAAAAAAAAAAAAACTATTTTGTCCAAAGAAATAACCTTAAGTAATTCTTCTAGAAACATTTCTTTCTCAACATAATTATCAACGAAGAAAAAGTAACCAAATAAATTTGGATACGAATAAATTTCATTCAAATAAAACTTTCCACAATCTTTATTATTTGTTCATCGTATTTATTAGGGGTGTTTTCTTAAATACCCAGATCGGAAATTGAAAAGGCAATTTTACCCAAAGCTTATAATTGATACACAAAATACTCAACTTTACTTAAGTATCCTCACTTTTCAGACTTGTCAGCCTGCAAAATCGTTATTTTGCTTCGTTCCGTGTGCAAATGATTAACGCAGAATTCCGCTCAATCCCGCTCACGTACTGACCGAATCCCGCTCGGCCACGTGGAAGGCCGAGCCGATTCCCGCTCGGCCACGTGGAATCCCGCTCGAGCGTGGCCAGTACCGCTCGCGAGATCCCGCTCGAGCAGCCCAGTCCCGCTCGCGGGATCCCGCCCAGCTACCCAATCCGGCTCGCGGGATCCCGCTCGGCTTTTTGACTTGGTAAGCCGTGCAGAATCCCGCTCACTGAATCCCGCTCGGCAGTTTCTAGTCCTGCTCGTTCCAAAATCGTGATTTTATCTATTAATACCGTGATTGAAGTCCAAAATCGAACACACTCACTCCTCTTTCATTTCATTTTCAACTACAAATTATTTCTATAGAATTTTGCTTCCTCGTTTCATAAACAAAAATGGATAGTTGGTATAATATTATTGTTCATTTTAACGGGCAATTTAACAATTTGTCCGAGTATATGGCGGTGAAGTTAGAGTTGTCTGCATTCCTGGGAACAGTGTTTGTATCCCTATTTTACGACAGTTCATTCAATAATTCAATACAATCTTAATCCCTTTTCACTTTCGTCAAATTATGAAATTTATTACACCTACGTTTCTCATCATGGTATCACGCTTAGGTCTATTCTCGCGACCGATATGGGCCTAATTCGTCTTTGTACTACACAAATCGAGCCAACTTTATTTCTTGAGCACTCTAATGCTCAATCTTATCATACACCCGATGTTGTTGAACAATTTGGTTCAAGGTTCAATTTTGAAGATCAAGCGGGTGGTAGCAACCGGGCTGAAAATTTTCGCGAACATGAAACCTTTTTTTCGCAAAGAGGATACCCATGTTGTATCAGGACGTGATGAAGAAAATATTTTGGATAGTTCATCCGAAGAAGAATACGATGAGGTGCCTGGTGCATTAAATCAATGTACGTTTGGCGACTTTGCGACATGGATCCGACGTGAAGGTGGTGTGAATCAACTGATATCTATGCTCATGCCGGACAACCGTGCCCTTCCAAGCAACGAAATAATATATGGTGGCAGCGAAGAAGTAAATGACGGTTTACTTCCAGTCGTTCCTCTCGATGCATCGGATTCACCTATGGTTCGAGATCTGGATCACATTGTGGACTATCCACTCCGTGAAGGTGCGACATTTTGGGAGAAGGCGGATTTGTTTGCTATTGTTGCACTTCGGCACATGGAACAAGGTCTCGATTTTAGGGTGGCTCGTTCTGACAGTGGTCGGGTTGAGTATAAATGCAGACGGAGTCGTGACTGCCCATTTTTTCTACGGGCATCGTTTCGCGAGAGATGTGTTGTAGATTGTAAGCGCTTGCATGCCGAACACACATGTAATCGAGATTTTTCACCGACCGGTCCAAGAAGGATTCGTGCAAAGGCGCTCGTTGCTTTTGTTGCTCGGCGAATGCGCCGTTAAAAATCCGTCCTAAAACCGAAAGAAATTATGACGACTATCCGGGGGTGAATTCGGCTTTCAAGCAAGCTATAGTGTTGCTCTACGAGCCCGTAATTGTGATGTGGCGATGATTTTTGGCGGACACTCAGATTCGTTCAAGATGCTTCCTCATTACCTCTACATACTGAAAACAACGAATCCAGGTACAATGACTGATCTCGAAGTCGATTCAGAAGGTCGTTTCCAACAGTTATTCGTTGCTTTTAATGTTTCTCGTGCCCCGTGGATATTTAACCTCCGAGATATGATTGTGGTCGACGCGACTCACTTGAAAGGAAGGAATAAAGGAGTGTTATTTGTGGTTGCTACGATAGACGGCAATGACAAAAATTTTCCACTAGCCTTTGGTGTGGGTCCAATTGAGAACGATTACTCTTGGACGTGGTTCATGTCCCGACTCAGAGAAGCATTTACGATGCCAACCAATTTAATGATCATATCCGATCAACACCGGAGCATAGCTAACGTGGTAGAGGCTATTTATCCGGAAGCAGCCCATGGCACTTGTTACTATCATCTTCAGAATATGCGTACACGATATGGTAAGACGCTTATCAAGATGTATCATGATGCTGCCTATGCTTATACGATGTATAATTTCGATCGTGCGATGGAAGGGATTCGTCAAGCATATCCTGAGGCATACGAGAAGTTAATGGATATCGGACCGAAAAAGTGGTCTAGATCGAAGTCTCCCGTTCGCCGGTACAGTCAGCTAACCTCAAACATTGCTGAATCCATCAACTCGAGACTGCTCACAGCACGACGTCTGCCGATATGCTCTATGATCGAGGCAATAGGTCACATGGTGGAACAGTGGTGTGACCAACGTCGAGCAAAATCCATGATACGAGATAATCCGCTGACAATTGCTTGCAGAGCTAAAGTTAGCTCCCTTGGAGGACCGTTCACATCGCTTCACTGTTGTGTCAGTGAACGGAGACAAATTCAAGGTTCACGACGGAACGTATCAATTGAGAGTTCAAATCAGCAGAAACGCTTGTGAATGTCGTGAGTGGCAACTCGATGAGATCATGTGTTCGCATGCTTGTGCTGCTATCAGGTATAATATTTTTTCCGTCTATAGGGTTGTTCCGGACTTGTGTATTAACAGATTTTTTATCTATAGGGTTGCCGGACTAAATCTACTAGATTTCATGTCGGATGCATACAAGACTGAGAATTGGAGGATGATTTATGTCGGAACACTATATCCGATAGCCCCCATTCGTAATTGGCGGGTGCCAGAAGATGTGACCTCAATGGTCGTGTTGCCGCCATTAATTACGCGTCAGGTAGGGAGACCGAAGAATAGTAGACGACCCTCAGGAGCCGAAGCAAGTACATCTAGTGGGAGAATACGCGGTCCGAAAAAATGCAGCATATGTGGTGTGGTTGGACATACTAGGAGGAAGTGTCCAGGAACGGATATGCCGGACTCACCGGGGTCGGAAGCATTTTAGTATATCGTAATTTGTAATTGTCAAAGTAATCAATGAATTCGTAATTATGTTAATTTGTATTATGTGAATTCGTAATTATGTTAATTCGTAATTATGTTAATTTGTAATTGTTAAAGTAATAAAAAAAATCCTAAATTGAATAAAAAAAATCATAAGTTCTAATCAAATATGTCAATAAAATACAAATATATAAATCAAAATAGTCATCATAAACCTGGCCTCGTATATCACATGTCAAAGATCATCTGAGCCATCAATCGACGATACACAACTACATTCTTTGGGTTCGTTGCCCCACATGACTGTCGGGTAAGTGGTAATGAATCTCTCAACTACCATGCAGGACATCGGTCCACAACTCTTATCATCTGCTTGCTTCAATTGCTGCTCACGAGGCACAAACTGCACAATGGGCGACCGCGGTTGGGGATCCTGATATCTAAAGTCATTACGACGCCAGTAATCGTCGTACGAAAAATATGGACCAATCAGCGTCGCTAGAGGTCTCAACTGCCGAATCCTACATGCTCGGCCATGATCATCGGCTTTGTGCGCAAGCGAATCATACACCTCAATCCTCCAATGACCAATATCAATCCGAACAGTGACCCAGTGATCGAAGCAGAGACATGGCAGTAACAACTTCAAAAAAAATAGAATTAATTAATATGAATAATTTATAATATAAATAAACAACTAAGCAAAATTAATATAAATACTTACGTATTTGGCACTATACCACTTTTGCGCATGTTCCGTCAAGTTTTTACCGATAATGTACTCCATGAGACTTTCATTCGGCTTCCAAAAATGCGCATAGTTGAAGTCTGTGTCGTGCATGTCATCATCCGGATCCGGAATGCATTTCTTCCAATTCGCGCAGAGAACGTTCTGTTAAATAAATGGAAAAAATGTCAGTAATTATTTAATGAGCATAATACAAATATTGAATTATTACTTACGAAGAAAACCGAATCGACTATCACGGTCTGATGATAGTGGGGAGTAGCCAACACATCGATACCCCCGAGGCTCTTCATCTTCCTCAGTGCTCCCATGTATAAATCCATGGTTTGTTGCTCCAACTCCTTAGTTGGATCCTCGAGCTCGTCGAATAAATCGGAGCGGACATGATAATTCGCAGCAATCGTGAAACACCATAGTCCAGATGCCCGGTGCTGCCGATAATTTTCAACTATTATGGGAGCGGTCATCATTGGGGCACCATACGGGTTAGCTCGGGGAGTCGTCAAAGCCTAAAATTAAATGATATCTATTAAAAAAATGCTATAATTAATAAAGTAAATTAAATAAAAATTAAATGATAAACTGAATCAACAGAAAAATCATCGAGCCAATTGTGGTCGTCCGACAGGGTTGGCTCGACCCGTACCGGGTTCCCAGACGATGCACCAACCTCGGGGCGGTGTCTTTGAAGGCCGCTCCCGATCGGGAGCATAATATGCGACGCCAATTTCCACCGTCGAAAGGAAGTGGGTGCATGGGTTGTGCACCGTAGGACCAGCTCTGACGAGGCGGACAATCTCCGTAAACAGGGTTCAAATAGTCAAACATGCTCCTCACTGACCCCGGAGCATAACATCCACGCTCATAGACGTTGTGTCGACCTTGCATCGGTGGAATGATCGGCTGCTCCGCCTTATTATCAGATTATCATCCACCTCCATAACCTCGGGGCGGTACACCGAGCCGGTTCTCCCCTCAATCTCGGGGCAGTACACCGAGGTGGCTCTCTCCTCCTCAACCCGGGGAAAGTGATCTCCCATCTCCTCATCTCGGTCACGACGGTGTCCCATCGACACCGATTCACTCCTAACAAGACCGTGTGGTGTACGATTATCGCCCGCGTGAGATGACGTAGTAGCCAAGCCTCGACTCCTAGATCGACCAAACACCGATCGAAATAGTGCCTTCACGTCGTGAACTATTTCCTTCCACAAGTTCCGGTGTTCGCAAACTATTTCATTTTGCAAGTTCTGGTGTTCCTTCCTTATGACTTTACGGACGTCTTCGACGGTCAAGATCAGGTGTTGATCGGGCTCCCTCTGTCCAGTCTCCATTCGAACCCGCTTACCACCTTCAGTGGAACGGCGTTGCCTCTATTCGGTTCCTCTAGAACTGATTGGACGTTGTGAATGCTGTCCGAATCTGTATAGCTCTCGTACCCCATGGTCCCCTATGATCGTGGGATGTAACGGATTCTCATCCGCAATATAGGACACATGTAGTCGATCGTCCCTAATGACACTCTGTCAATAATAAGTGTTTGTCTCCGCATTGGATGGTGTGAGACCATCTCGGACAACAAACTGCAATTACATTAAATAAATTATTATTAGACTACATTAAATTAAAAAAATATATAATATAAACAAAATCAACTTTAAATTTAATATTTTTACCTGACGATGCCAGAAATTGTTAAGCTTCTTTGGTTGGCCTCCACCAAAGAACCAATTCTTCCAACGAGGAAATTCAGTTGTAGACAACATCTCTGCACAAATCGCTCCAAAATCTAGAATAGCCTCGTAGGACCAAATCTACAATGAATGAAAATCAATATTGATTAGTACATGATATATATGAATAATTCTAATAATTAAAATAATAAAATCATTATACACACCTGGAGTGCCCAAACGGGTCCATAGAGATGATATTTCTTGGACGTCTGTTCCGCCGTTCTCGGAACAAAACTACAATAGTACTTCAGCGCACCGTAAGTGTACGAGCCCCACGGGAATAGGTCAAATGCACGTAGATCATCCACTAATACCCAAATCCATGTGTCGATTAATTTCATGTCGCTATAACCGAGAAAAAAATAAATTAAGGCCAGAACATGAGCCACCTTCAAATAGCCCAACTCGTTCAATCCCAAATCTCCATTCTCGAACTTTGACAATAAATCTCTGCCCGTTATTGGTGTACAATCATTTTACTGTTTGTACACAGTCGAGGAACGAGGATCATGCTGAGCATGGGGATCAAAATTGTCGGATCCAAACTTTAAACCCGTGACAAGGGCATAATCGAAACAAGAAAAGCGGGTAGTCGTCCCGGACACGGAAAACCAAATAGCAGAATCATCTCCGTCCGCTTCAATCTCATGACACATCAACATATGGAGAGCCCTTGCTGCATTCCTACCCACCCTCTAATCCAAAAAGCTACCAAAAACCCCATTCCTAAATTCGTTTACTACAGCACCGTCCCCGATAACTCCAATTTTTTTTTAATTATATCAAAAATCTTCAGGTAAAACTCTATGTCTATCCTCGGAGTCGCATCGAGAAGATAAATTCTTTTAAAAATGGGCTGCATCGATACAATATAACAGTTAAAAAAAATCGAAATCCCGCTCGGCGAGCGGGATTTTGGTTCGGCCGAGCGGGATTCCGGTCGACCGAGCGAGATTTCGATATTTTTTCGACCGAAAATCATCCATTCATGCTACAAAAATTCAGAAAATTCATGCTCCGAAAATCATAAAATCATATTCCAAAAATTCAGAAAAATTCATGCTCCGAAAATCATAAAATCATGCTCCAAAAATTCAGAAACATTCATGCTCCTAAAATCATAAAATCATGCTCCAATTAAACAAAATTCATGTTCAAATTTGAATAATCTAGAAAATTTAACGAATTAAACAATATTATTCGTGCTCAAATTCGAATAATTCTATAAAATTCAACTAATTAAACAAAATTCATGCTCAAATTCGAATAATTCTCAAAAAAACATTCTCATCAAATAATTAAGATTCGCGCCAAATTAACGGATAAAATTCGAGCGGGACTGTAGAATTCGAGCGGGACTAACCTGGTAGGCCATTCTTGTGTTTTGGTGTCGAATTCAACTCTGAAATCGTATTCTCGAGCGGGATTCGGCGATGGAGAGAAGGAGAGAAATTTTCAGAACTGAATGCAAGAGAGGAGACGAGCGGGATTCAGATCTAGATCTGGATGAAATCCCGCTCGTAAAATCCCGCTCGGCGAGCGGGATTTGCTGTCGGCCGAGCGGGAATTGCAGACGTGGCGGGCGGGATGGGGCGCCGGGTGGGATGGCGCTTGACGAGCGGGACGGCACGGGACGGGCGGCGGGATTCTGCCGAGCGGGATTCGTTGTCCCCGAGCGGGATTCGGCCCGTGCTCAAGTGGGATTCGTCTCTTGGTCGAGCGGGATTCGGGTGTTGGTAGCTTTATTTTCGAGCGGGATTTGAATTTAAGTGAGCGGGACTTGAGCGGGATTTAAGTCTCGAATTAATTCATTTCGAATTCATGTGTTTTTTTGTTTGTTTCTTCAATTAATTCGTCTCGAATTCAGGAAAATACCTGAAAATGATTGGTGTCAGTCAACTTTTTGAAAAAGTAAGGGTAATGTAAGTAAAGTTGGGTATTTTGTGTAGTAAATATAAGGATTGGATATTTTTGATTTTTGTTATATGAAAATGGGTAATAAACAATAATACCACTATTTATTATCATGTGATCATCACACTTAGTCATTTGAGCTGTAAGTGTATTAATCATGAGTTCCAAGCTTACAATAAAACCATCTGAACTTTTCGATTTTGTGTAATTAGTCCTCAATCTCTCTTTTTTGTTTTTCTGTCCCTAATTCTTTTTTTTTTCTTTGCGATTTTTGTCCCGCCATTATATTTTCTGTGAAATAGAGTTTTGATCAAACTTTCATTAAATAAAAAATAAAATAAAAAGGATAAAATTGGGGTTTTGACCGTTGGTTTCTTAGGTTAGTTTGATCAAAGTATTCAACTAAGTATAATTCTTTGATATTGTAACCTAATACTACTTGTATGTTGGACCTCTTCAATAATGCTTATAAATTGCATTATCCCGACCTGTAGAGGATTTTCCCCTTCCGTATACATATCTCATATTCTGCAAACGTATAAGGATTAATAAATTTAAAAGTTTGTTTTTCGCTACCTTATATGAAAGTGTAAAATCTTTTACAGGTCGGAATAATGCAATTTATAAGCATTATTGAAGAGCTCTAAACACAAAAGTAATATTAGGTTATAAAGACCTGTAAAACGTCTATAGTTGTTTTGCAAACTACATAAAACGAAACCCATTGGGCAATGAAGTAGCTTTATAAATAAGTAATTAGGGCTCAAATCTCCCATTTTACACACTTGATATTTTCAAAAATCATAAACAAAGAGAGGGACAGGGTCGAGAATCACAAAGGCTTCAATAAGTTCTCCTTCCGGCCTGGAATCTCATGCAAGTGACACAAATTAGAAGCTCTAAACTAAGAGTCTGCAGATCATTGATCTAAACGGTCCTAAGGTATAACTACCTAACCTTCAATTGGTATCAAAGCGAGGTTTTTGGCTTTGATCTGCTATCCTAGGAGCATGATTAGAGTTTATAATTATGATATGATTAATTATTAAGTTGTCTTGAAATACTCCAACCATTTTAAACTAAAGCTTGATGTATTGTTTGATAATTAGGCTATCGAAGAGTCGAGCTCGAATAAAATTTAGTAAAGCCGAACACGAATTAAACTCGAAAAGTTTATTATTCATATATTTCATTGATTCCATTTTCAATGAGCTTTCGATCTTATCAAACAAGTGATTTTTTCAAGTTGGTTTGAGATTCTTATCGAAACGAACAAACAATCACGAGTGAGGAATTGTTAGAAGCTGGCTTTCGGTGTTAATTAACAATGTTTTCCTCTCTTGCAGTTTCTTCTCCCACTGAATACGGTCATTTCACTGACATAAGTTCCGGGGGCAGCCACAATCTTGTCATACACCTCAGGATGTTTCTTTGCCCAGCTCTGATCTCCGGATGGAACAAAAAACGCACCGCCCTCAAACACGTCTCCCTCTGATATCCATGTCCATCCCTTCCATTCCGATTCTAAAGCATCCACCCTTTTAGTCACCTGCATTTACGAAAATACCCTTCAATTTTAGGATCTTACAACAGAATTATAGTGGAAACCTTATTTCTTTATATCAGGTTCGTACCTCCCTAGCGGCAGGCTTAAGAGCTCTATATCTATTGCCCTGGCTGATTATGGTTGGATGACTGCTCCCACCAATGGCATACATTAGCCAGTGTGTGTAGTCGTTGTTAACAAGATGAATGATACGCCAATGGTGGAAAGTGGGCCTAAGGAGTTACCCGGCCCAAAGGTTGAGAACGAACCCAACCCAAGCAAGGCCCAAGGAGGAAGGAAACAACCCATAAGGGGATGCTTAGTTAAGGCATTAGGCCCAAGTAGTTAGGGTTAAAGGTTTTGTATATATAATCAAGCTGTGTAGGGAAAAAATCAAAATCGGTCCTTTATGTTGGCTCTTGTCAGGTTTTAGTCCGTTATATTGGCGAAGTCCAATTTTAGTCCGCTAAGTTAAGAAATGGTCCGATTTCAGTCCGTTTTGTAAAATCGGACAAATTAGTCCAATTTTAGTCCATTGAGTGCGTCATGAGTGTATTACACGCTCTATCTTTTACTTCAAATAATTAAAAAAAAACTCTAAAATAATGATTTAGGCATAAAATATATAGAAAACCCTTCTTCCTTCTTTCCCTCTATTTCTTCAATGAGAAATCCGAAGTGAAGCGACCAAACGTGGGTTTCTTCCTTCTTTCCCTCTATTTCGATCCGTAGCTATGGTTTAGAAGTTGAATGTCCACTCCCGTTCGTCTGATTGGAGTATTTATATACTATCTTACCCTGCATCCAAACGTGGGTTTCTTCTAAGAATGTTTGGGGTTTAATTCTTCTTCCTTGTTCTTCGTAAGTCTCAATAAACCATCTTTTCCAAGTATTTATATATGAATTCGTTTTCTTCTAAGTATTTATATATGAATTCGTTTTCTTCAAAGTATTTATATATGAATTCGTTTTTTCTCGTGGGTGCTGATGTAATCTAGAACCAGAATTATTTCTTTTCTTATATTGCATGTTCAGATTTTAATAACACTAGGATCTATTTGTCTTCATCATAGCTAGCTGGAGTTGGAATGAAGGTGCACAAAGAATGTTTTATTTATAAACTGTGTTGTTGTTGATATGGAAAAACTTATGTTGATAATTTCATGCTCTGCCTGTGTAATTCGTGTTGGAATAAATTGCTATGAATCTTATTGATTTCCTTTGGCATTTGGGCAGCTAATGAGCACTATCCTACCCCATTTATTTGCAGTGAGTCCATGGATAATGACAATCCACAGTCTCGTATAATTAATGATGGTGAGGTGCACACAAGCGATACATCTTATAGTGCGGAATTGGATTCACTTTTTAGTGATGATGAGGGGGCAAAAACTCTACCCGAACATGATGATGATGCATATATGGGAGATTGGGGTAGCATTGAGATGGACTGGGATAATATTGAAGTAACAAGGGAGTTGGATATGAACTTCTCCAAGCAGAAAGGATACAGGGCAAGACAGAAAGCACTTGAGATGATACATGGAGATCCTGTTGAGCAATACATTTTGCTATGGGATTTTATAGGAGATCTGGAAGTGTGGTAAGTTCATATTGTCTAACTAGTATTAGGAGCTTGTGACTGTTTTGAGCTTTGCTTTTATTTTTTGTTGATGGTTGATGCTTTTAGATGCAAAGTTTGAGGAGAGGTGTTAACTCATACCATGAAGCACATGACGCATTTCATCAAAGAGACCAACCACACATCCAACCACCAAGCATGTTTCAACAGATACATAATCAATGTCAAGTTAGAGACATGACACAAGATCTTACAATCCAAGGAAACACAGTGCACGTGAGACAATCATTAGGAAGAACCATTTCAAGGTCTCAGCTTGAAGCACAACTTGAAGCTAGAAAGATATCTAAGCAAAAAAAAAAAACTTGATTTTGGCTATATATTTTGGTGTGAAAGCAGGAAGTTGGAACTTTGATTTCTAAGCACTTGTTGTATTTCTTTGTTTTGCATGATCTGTTTCACTATCTTGGAGCTTGGATTTAGAGTATTGTTAGTTCTACTTCGTATTTGCTTGCAAAATTGATGACGAAATCAAAATCTTCTATGTGCAAATTGCTTAATTTAATTAGATCGAAGATTAAAGCAGCGAAATTATTCATCAATTTTAATACTTTTTTATATTCTTGATTAAAGTAGCGAAAATAAGAGTTATTTTTTTATATAAATATTAATAATTTTATAAAATGCGCTGTAATTTAATAAAATGGGCTAAAATTGGCAATTTAGTTATTTTTGTGATTTTTTTAAAAAATAAATAAATAACAGCGCGTGCCCACACGTCCAATGTACTAAAATTGGACTAATTTGTCCGATTTTACAAAACGGACTGAAATCGGACCATTTCTTAACTTAGCGGACTAAAATTGGACTTCGCCAATATAACAGACTAAAACTGGACAGTAGCCAACATAATGGACCGATTTTGATTTTTTCCCCAAGCTGTGTACATTCGAAAAGCATGAATGAATTATCTTGAGTTCTTGAGCTTTTCTCAATGGAGGTAGCTAACTCGATATAGCTATATTATCTTTGTCATCGACAATTTAGGTCGTATCATTGGTGCTCTCGTTGAGAGGTTGTGTTTGCAACGGCAAATCCAACACAAACTCCATTCGAAAATGGTTTGTCAATTCCTTTTGACAGCTATGAAGAGTGATGTACCCCTCTTTGATGGAACGGATCCTCACGGCTGGATCTCCCAAATCGAAGAATTCTTCTTGTTTTGTTCGGATTTTGGGGAATTGACGACATCCCTCGACCACGTTCGACTCAAGATGGTGTCCGCCCAAATGGAAGGAGATGTTGCCTCGTAGTTTCGTGAAGTCGACATCTCGACACCATGGCCGGAATTTATCGAAAATCTCAAGCAAAGGTTCGGTAATCTCAAGCAAAGGTTCGGTACTCTTTCTGCAATGGTGGAGAAAGTTGATTCTGTGAACGGCTCCGTTCTTGAAGCGTTTGAGACGGTGGAAGGAGTATTTGCTGCACCAAAGGGAGGCAAGCCGCACCGCGCGCAACCATCTCGCCGCTCTCGCATACGTCGAGTTCGAGCGTCGCCAACACCCGCGTCTCACCCACGGCACAATCATCGAGCTTGTGCCCTCATGAACCTGCCCCCCTCATCGTGTCGCCCCCGCAGACGGGCTAATTGGAACTATCGTAGGCGGCGCCGTCGCCGCAGACACCGCATGTGCCAAACTTCTTCGGAGTCTAGTGGTGACAGATCTGAAATCGAATTACATTTTGATGAACCAAACTTGTCAACCAATAATACAACAAGTGTTTGTGAAAAAGAAAGTGGATGCTGGAAATGTATTGAGAAAATGGATGTTGTGTTAGGAGGCGAGGAAGGCTCCGAAAATCGATGGAGGTTTGCCAAACCCTTGTCGACGGCTTCCGCTATTTCTACATATCCGATGACTTGGAGGGAGTTGATTTTCTCAAAGGGAAAGGAAATATATTGCCTTCTTTAAGAACTCGTTATTCCTTCTATTTCCTTACCTCAGCTTATACATTCTTTTTTAGTATTTATCATGATTTAAAGAAAATAGGGAATGGTGCAGACAATCTTTGGGAAACTCTTTGTGGATATCTTATTGAGAATTATAGTTATGTGATGAAGATACGAGAATTACATATGTGCATAAATCTATGTCAAGTTACAATTAATGACGTTAGGGAATTCAAAGAAACGATAGATCGTGAGTATGGATTGAATGTGATAGTGGATAACCACTTTGCTCTGTCTTCCAAGGTACACTATGTGGGTTTCTTGTTGAGTCAACTTGGTGTTCATGGAAGTAAACAGGAGGAGTGTTTTAATTACAATTCGCGGGAAAGTCGGAGTAATATGATAGGTGGTTCTATTTCTGTTAGTAAGGTGCTTGACGAAATGCATGATAGGAGTATGGTGTCTTTGTTGGATTTGAATTCAGGGTGTATTGTGGGAGAAGTGTGTGGAGATGAAATGGCGGGGTTATGGGAGTGCTTGTTCGAAGAAGAGGCAGATGGAGTTTCGAAGACGAAGGACCCCATTGATGTTAAGAACCAGATTAACCATGTCACACACACAATAGAACAAAGCCAGAGGGTGTTGTTAGCGAGTCTTGAACATCCCAACTGCATGCCTTACCTCAAGAAAGACACTTTTCCTATGGTGTCGAAATGGAACCTGAAGGCTAACCAAGCCAGATATGTTTGGCTTCGAGAAGGGGGGAGACAACTATGTATAACTAGAGCGTCTTTCCAATTATTATGGATGAGTGCAGGATACTCATCTTGCTGCAGGAAAGAAGCTGGTTCACAAGGTCAAGCTTATTTAAGCATTTTCATTGTTCGTCATTGCGAAAGCACTCTACAAATTTATATAACAAGTTCGAATGGAAATGTTTCGTGGGGCATGGCTCACATCTGTAGCACAAGAACCGGCTATGAAGAAGTTGTGCAATGGTACCGGGGCCTTTACTTTGCGGAAAAGGTGATGGATATAAGGAAAGGGGATAATTCAGAGTACTGGTTTAGGAAGCATGAAGACAAACTTGGGTGATAAGGTTGGAGACAATGACAAATATGATGAGGCAATAGTGAACCGGAAGAACTCGAGAAGGGATGGATCAACTCCGGACGAGGTAACAATGGTGAGACTAGCATCAATTGGTGGCTATTTACGAGCTTATGCACTTGGTGATGAACTCGATCTGCTGGAAGAACAAAATGAGAATTTTGTAGGACATTTGGAAATTGCAGAAGAGTGTTGGGAAGTAATCGAAGGAACATTCAAGGAGCAGGAGAAACCGGTAACAGTTTTTGGGGAAGGAGTTTTCTTGGTAGCTAAAACTTTGAGCAGAAATGGGGCTGCACTGATGCATAAAAGTGGACCAAATAAAGAGACCAAGTCTGCAAGAGAGGGGGATGTGGCAATGTCAACCCTACCATCTCCAACTAAACTCTACTTGCTGCAAGAACATAACACGAGGCCATTATGTGAAGGGTGCCTAACGTTTTGGGAGGAGTTGAAGTCTAAGATCAAAGATGGTTGCACGGAGCATGACAACAAAGGATCGTCAAAGGAGATGGTAGAACATGAAATTATCAATCATGAAGAAGGCAATGAAGTTGAGATCTACAAGGCCGAAGGAAAAGTGGGACAGAAGGCGGAGGAAATACACCAGCTGAGTGGAATTTGCAATTTGAACCTGACACAATGGAGTTATATCAATGCTCTTCGTGTTCGATTTGCAGCAGAAGGTATGGCCGAGAACTTTACTTTCCATGGTGGGAGTAATCCAAAGAGCCTTCTTCTTGAGCTCGTCAGCAACTCGTTTCTTGCTCGGGGTGAGAACCGATTGGAATGTTTGACTGAGCCGATCAGACTCGAAGTTAAGCAGGGGACAAAGACGAGAAGGAGCTAGGTACACTCTATTTGGAATTCAACCTTGAGGACAAGGTTGTCCTTAAAGGGTGGCGAAATGATACGCCAATGGTGGAAAGTGGGCCTAAGGAGTTACCCGGCCCAAAGGCTGAGAACGAACCCAACCCAAGCAAGGCCCAAGGAGGAAGGAAACAACCCATAAGGGGATGCTTAGTTAAGGCATTAGGCCCAAGTAGTTAGGGTTAAAGGTTTTGTATATATAATCAAGCTGTGTACATTCGGAAAGCATGAATGAATTATCTTGAGTTCTTGAGCTTTTCTCAATGGAGTTGGTAGCTAACTCGATATAGCTATATTATCTTCGTCATTGACAATTTAGGTCGTATCAATGAATGTAACCAAATCTGCACCTCGACATTCTCTGCATCAATCTCTTTCCAAAATGGTTGAAAGCTACTGTGATTTGCATTTTCTGGTAGCGGGTATCAGAATCTCCCCCGCCAAAAAGCAACACCTGCATCACATATGTACATATTCATTACATTAATCTAATTTGTATGCATTTACCAAGACTCAATTTTGTGTTACTTTGTCATGGTCGGTGAGATGGTTGTTTGAGATTGTGATTGATGTGGAGCTTGAATGGCATCAATCATCCCATCAGTGCATTGGGTCATAGAAACATGATCGATCCAAATATCTTGTGATCCAAATATGGATATCCCATCGCCGTCGCTGACACGGCGAAACCCATAATGATCAACCGAGTCTCTGAGCATGCCACCATTCTTAGACACGATGTCATGAATCTTTATCCCATGGATGATCACATTCCTTACGTACTGGAGGGTTATTCTCGCGCCATATGCAATATCAATTAGGGTGCCACGTCCATCAATGGTCTTGTGGCTCAGCACCATCAGTTCTTGTTTGAGGGTGATCAGCATTCTGCAATGAAAGACGATCCAAAGTGGTTCCTTTTGGATCACGGCATGCCTTAGGGTTCCGGGTCTAGGGTTCTCTACGTCGTCGTCTGAGGGGTCAGTTACCACTTAGATCTTTCCATTCTTACCGCCGGTGGTCCTCCGCCCGAAGCCTAACACACAAATCTACTAGCCTGAACGGTTCTCGGCCCAGTTGGGCTGACATCTCCAGCACCTATCAATTGGTTTGGTCGCCCTACATGGACCTTTATTCTTCTTCCCTCGAAGAATCCTTCTAGTGCTATTTGACTTCAGACTGATTCTTTCATCCTCTTCAATTTCCTTCAATGCTCTGCAAAGTTACAAGAGATGAGAGTAAGAGTTTTTATATCAACAAATAAATAAATAACCAACCATTTCTTACTCAGTGTATTGACATGTTAATCTTCTTTTCCTTTTTCTCTTATGATATGTCAATATTTTGATTTGATTCAACTTTGTTTTAGCTCTTTATGTTTAAACTACAACATCATAATTAATGAGCATTATCAGTTATGAAGCTTCTAAAAAATTCTTCATAATAAGTTCAATCAATATTGAGTGCTAGTTGACTAAAGATATGTTGATGCAGTAAATAATGAGTCCAATATATGGTGTTACTTCAACAAATATCGTTGGAGACAACTTCATAATATTTCGTTCTATATATTTGTAATGCATTCTTGATCAAAGATTTAATAATATTGTTTTTAATTGACCTCTTTTAATAATATAAATCATTAAATAGACATGCAATTTATTTGGTAGACGTCTAGCAAACACAATTCCGATTAATCCTTGTTATTAAAATAGTATATACGCTTATCATGGTATTCTATTTTAGGTGACCAAATATAAAAACATTATACGAGGAAAGAATTATAGTACCTGTTGACGTGTGCATTCAAATGATCGATTATGTCATCGGGGTTCGGGTGATAGGCCTGAAGAGTACGGTTCCAAGCTTCATCCGCCCGCCGCCGCCATACCTCATCCCATTCTCCGATATGAGCATTAACAGTGGGCAAAAGGCAAGCAACGCCAACAAATTATATCAACAAAGTAATGATCGGTTTATTTCCTTCCATTTGTATGCATATATAATATATATGTATGGATGTATTTTTGTGCCTAGATTCGCTTACTTTTAGGGAGTGATCCTCCCTTCCTTACAAATAATGGCTAGGGATCCGCTTCGAAACCCTAGCTCTTTTTAAAAATCAAAAGAGCATTTAAAAAAGTTATGAATCTTTGTATCGAAAGAAATTAAAGAGAAGTTAGTTCTGGTTTGCTGTATGTAAAAGTAATAAATTGGAGAAATGTTAGAGGTGAGAAGTAATGATAGGTGGAAAGTGAAGGATAATTGAGGGTTAGAAACCGATACCTTCCTCCTTCGTATGTTGTTTAGGCTCTGATTGTTGCTGTTAGATGTATGATTAGGTTTCAATTCCGTCGTTATCGGGTTAATTTTCGTGTTTGGGGCGGCCTGCGAGCCATTGTTTTGACCCCGTTGTAACGTTTTTCTCGTGAGAAAATCCACGAGTAGTTAATAGGACCAATGTGTTATGTGATTGTACTGTTATTGTACTGTAATTGGTCCGGGATGCACGAAAATCGAGGCGCGGCGCGCAGAAGGACGGAAAAGGGTGAAACCCTAGAAACTGGCAGAACACAACCGCCGACTTGAGACAGCGCGTGGGGGCGTGTGCCAAATTATTTTTCCGATCCGTTCGGATAGTTTTGTTCGTTGTTTCGTTAGCTTCGTCTGGATAGGTCGCACGACCCATTCCTATTTCTGGTTTATCCGGAATAGCGTCGGAAATGAGAAGTGGTCGTGCTGTCCAGAAAAGCCCCAAATCGCAGCGAAAACCCTAGTTTTCTAGGGTTCCGCCGCATCTTGCGGCGGAGATTCCCGGCGCTTCCGATGTTTGATCGACGATCGGCTTGAACCTCTGGAATCCTCGTCTTACGAGCTTCGCATCGATAGGTCATAAGGGATCATCCGATCCCGGATGCGATCGGAATTGACATCTGAAGTTGGCTGCTTGTTATGAATTCGTTCCGGCGAATCGTTTGAAATTCGGGAAATTGAGGAACTAATCTCGGCCGGAATCCATTATCCGGTGGTCGTGAGTGTTCCAATTACGTTTCCCCTCTTTCAATTGATCGAATTGCGGCTCGGAAAGGGAGAATTCGGGCGGCGAAGACGGCGGCGGCGAAGGCGCGATTCATCGCGCAGAACCCGTCGCGGTGGCGGAAATCGCCGGCCGTTTGACACAGCCCAGAAGTCTGGACGACGTCAGGGGGCAGCGGGGACGGTGGCAGAGGGTCTGGGACGGCCGAGGACGGCGCGGGCTGTGTGCGTGCGGCGGCAAACGCGGCTGCGCGCAGGCGCAGATGCGCCGCGCCGCAGTGGCGACGTCTCGGAGCGGGGCTGTCGGTTCTCGACTCGCCGTCGTCCGGCACGCCCCTGGGTGCCGGCGGCCGGCAGAGAACCGGCCTACAGCGGCGGCAGAAACTTGAAGATGATGCTGACGTGGCGCGCCACGTCAGCCCTTGCTGACTGGTCTGCCACGTGGCAGACCCCCTGATGACGTGGCGACGACAATTTTCGATTCGATGCAGTTTTCAAATTCGAAGATTTTGAAGATCGAAGAGCTGTATTTTGATCGGGCTATGTAATAGTTAGGAATTACGTGTTTTAAAGCCCGATAACGACGTTTAAAATTTCCTATTTGCGCATTTATTTTTTATGATGCTTTAGCATGCGATTATGTGATTAATTGCACTTAGAAAAACATGAAAATAGGATCTACGTCGTATTAAAACATGTTTTATTTTTCGCGAGCACGTTTTATTATGTGCGCTTAGAAATTTCATGCTTTAGGAATTATGTTGATATGCATGTTCAAAACAAACCTTTTGAAGAAAAAGACTAAGCAAATAACAAATTAAATATTTAATTGGATTCCATTTAAAATGGAAATTAAATATTTAATCGGACCTCCATCAATTGGACCCTACACAAAAGTGGAACAATTATATAAGTAAACGTCCACCTGAGTGGCTTGCTTGTATTTTTTGAACCACGAGTTTTGTGAGATGGGTTTTCTATTGTAATATTTAATTATTATTGAGTAGTGGGAGCGAAGCCGTAAACGTCCACTTGAATGACTTGCATGCTTAGTAAACACGAGTACTCTAGCAGATAATAATTAAATAAGATGACCAATTAAATCAAATTGAAAGCGGTATGGTTCGCGTAAGTATGCCAATTTTGAGAATTTGATGTTAATTCGGTCAAATTAATGGTCAAAGCTTAGATGTCACCGCGGGTACAACTTCCTGAGAAGTCCCTTCCCGCGTTTTAATAGTGACATGGTCAAGAGATATCGGATTATTAATTCCATTCGTCTTAAGAATCTAGGCGTGAATTGGAATTAAAGAGCTAGGTATATAGCTTGGTCTAGGGGTACACGAGTAAACGTCCACCTGAGTGGTTTGCAAGTGTGATCTCTAAGGCTATTCGAGTATTTAACATCATTGGTTTTACAAAAGGTTACAATGATGGTTAATTACGAATTATGTGCAAATATAACCTTCTTACATGTTTTTATTATATTTTTCAGATATGTTTGTTCGAATATTTTTTGAGTTTCTAAACAGTCTCACCAACCAAGCCCTAACGGGTTTAAATAATTTTACAAAGTGGAAGAGATATCTTACCTTCCCAATAAATGCTCTGCAAAGGTCCTATAAGAACTTCTGTTTTAGGACCGCTATGTCTAAGAACGAGTTTACTATGAGTATGTTACTTAAATCTTTGGTAGCGGTCAAAGAGGTTATAGAAAAGCGCAAGAGTGCTCAAGTATTGAATATCCCTAGTAGTTCAAGGAATCCTCCGAAAGGCGGAAACCAGAAAAAAGCAGAAAGGGTGGACAATTCAAGAAGAGCAGTGGGAGTAAGAAGACGGTCCTTACCGGCGGCATGGAAATGTCAAAGGAGAAAGGAAGGTTCTTCAAGAATGGTAAGAAAGGACACTGGAAAAATTATGGCGAGGTGGTAGTCTCAATGGGCAATGGATCGAGAGTTCCCGCAATTGCCATTGGAGATCTACATCTATCTTTTGATAGTTCTGTTTTAGTACTTAAAGATGTTTTATATGTGCCTGAGTTTAGGCGAAACATAATTTATGTTTCAAAACTCTATATCATGGATGGTTATAAATCAAGTTTTGATAGTGAAGTTTCTATCATGAAAGACGATGATTTCATCTGTGGTGGGCTATTAAACGGATCTTTATATACTATTACTTGTAATCCGCGTAATTATGTTAATGTTGCTTCCTCATCATCAAATCGTAAGAAGAGGAAAGAATCTTCTAAGGTAAACCAAACTTATCTGTGGCACTTAAGACTAGGTCACATCAATTTAAATAGGATTCAAAGGTTGGTGGAATATGGATCATTGGAGTCTCTCCATGTAGAACCATTTCCAACTTGCGAACCCTGCTTAGAAGGAAAGATGGTGACTAGGCCTTTTAAGGCAAAGGGTTATAGAGCCACAGAAGTATTAAGTTTAATACATTCTGACTTGTGTGGGCCTATGTCTACACAAGCTCGTGGAGGGTATGAGTACTTCGTCACATTTACTAATGATTACTCAAGGTATGGATATGTTTACCTTCTTCGCCACAAGTTGGATTGCTTTGAAACCTTTAAGGAATTCAAGGCAGAAGTGGAGAAGAAGCTAGGTAAAGAAATCAAAACACTACGATCTGATCGTGGTGGGGAATACCTATCCAATGACTTCAAGGACTACTTGACAGAATGTGGCATTACATCCCAGCTGATAGCACCGGGCACGCCCCAGCAGAATGGTGTGTTAGAGAGAAGGAACCGAACTCTCTTAGAGATGGTTCGGTCCATGATGAGTTATGCAACTTTGCCAGTTTCCTTTTGGGGATATGCCCTAGAGACTGCAGCATACTTGCTGAACCGTGTGCCTTCCAAGTCGGTACAAAAGACCCCTTTTGAGTTGTGGAATGGATATAAGCCTAGTTTGCACCATTTAAGGATTTGGGGTTGTCCTGCTTTTGTGTTAAATAGGCAAGCCGACAAATTAGAATCACGTTCAGAAGTGATGTTGTTCATAGGGTATCCGAAGGAGACGAAGGGTGGATACTTTTATGATCCTAAATAACAGAAGATCGTTATTAGCACTAACGCTCGGTTCTTAGAAGAGGATTACATTAGTAACCATAAGTCTCGAGTCGACATCATCCTTGAAGAATTACAAGGTGGTCGAGTTCCACTTGAACAGCCAGTTGTGCAAGATAGTACTCCACGAGTAACTGCATAATCTGTTAACACAACACCTGACACTATTCGACGTAGTGGGAGGGTGATATTTACACCTGATCGGTATATGTTCACTGGGGAGACTTCTGATCATCTCCCGGCAGATAAACAGGATACCGTTGATCCCTGGACCTACAACGAAGCAGTGGGAGATATAGATGTTGGCGAATCGCTATGGACTCAGAATTTAAGTCCATAACTGATATGGATGTATACGAGATCACTGAACTACCTGAGGGCTGCAAGGCTATTGTGGGTATACAAGAGAAAGAGAGGACCGAATGGAGAGATCATGACATTTAAGGCCAGGCTAGTGGCGAAGGGTTTTACCCAAAAAGAAGGTATCGATTATGAAGAGACCTTCTCGCCCGTAGCAATGATCAAGTCTATTAGGATTCTCCTTGCCATAGCAGCTCACCTGAACTTTGAGATTTGGCAAATGGATGTCAAGATCGCATTCCTAAACGGTCACCTTGAAAAAGGTAGGGACATCTATATGAAACAACCAGATGGTTATGTGAAGGAGGGCGAAGAGCATCTAGTATGGAAGCTTAAGAAGTCTATTTATGGACTTAAGCAAGCTTCCCAGTTATGGCACCAGCGTTTTGACGAGGTAGTCAAATCCTATGGTTTTGTATCCTGTCCTAACGAGGTGTGCGTGTACCGTATCTGTGTTAATGGATCAATGGTGTTTCTTGCACTTTATGAAGATGACATCCTTCTCATTGGCAACAATGTTGAAGTGTTATCAGACGTAAAGAGGTGGTTATCCGAGCACTTTCAAATGAAGGACTTAGGTGAAGCTGCTTACATCCTTGGGATCAAGGTTATCCGAGATCGCCAAAAAAGGATGTTGAGCTTGTCACAAGCGTCCTACATTGATATTGTTATTGCTCGTTTTAGCATGCAAAATGCCAAGAGATGTTCAGTACCTTTCAGACATGGCATTTTTCTATCAAAGAATCAGTGCCCTAAAACGCCTGAAGAGATAGAAAGTATGATGCTAGTACCATATGCTTCCGCTGTCGGTAGCCTCATGTATGCAATGCTTTATACGAGACCATATATCTCATATGCTGTAGGCATGGTCTCAAGATATCAGTCTAACCCTGGACAGGAGCACTGGACTGCGGTAAAGTACATTCTTAAGTACCTTAAAAGGACTAGAGATTATAGACTTGTTTACCAGTCAGACAGTCTAGTGCCTATGGGTTATATAGACTCGGATTTCCAGGCTGACAGAGACGAGAAGAAGTCTACCTCGGGTTATGTGTTTACCTTGGGAGGTGGAGCCATCTCATGGAGGAGTGCAAAGCAGAAATGCATTGCGGACTCAACCATGGAAGCAGAGTATGTGGCTGCTTTAGAAGCCTCTAAAGAGGCAGTTTGGCTCAAGAATTTCCTCCTGGATCATGATATTGTTCCGAATTTGCCTAAAGCAATCACAATTTATTGTGATAATGCGGGTGCAGTGGCAAATTCAAAGGAACCCAGATCCCACAAGGCGTCTAAACACATAGACAGGAAGTTCCATATTATACGAGAATTCTTACATCGAGGAGACGTGGTGATTGACAAAATTGGAACTGAAGACAACCTAGCTGATCCATTCACAAAGAGCTTACCAATTCCGGCTTACGAGAAGCATGTTCGTAGTTTAGGACTGGTAGAGATGCCCCCCACTTAGGACTGCAGAAACTTTTGTATAAGGGGGATAAGAGGAGTGATAGATAGGATATGCAGCTAAATACTAGTTTGTACCTAGAACTGACACATTGTATACTAAAAGTTTGTTTTAGTATAAGTGGGAGAATTGTTGGGATTTTGTACACTGGAAGCACTTTTTATACTTGTATACAATGTGTTTTTGTCCTTACCACTATTTTATTCTCTTATCTGATAAATATGTATATTTGCACATGTTATCCTTTATCTTGTATAAAAGTTAGATTTGTGTGGTGTGTAGGGTATCACAGAAGACAACACAAATTGGTTGAACTGACAAGATATAAACAGTTATCACAGCTCAGACAACTTAAGGATGAGTTGTCGGTTTAAGCTGCAGTTTAGATAAGAAGTGGCTTGTCTTAGCTGCTTGTCTTTACTGGTACACTTAAGGTGGTGTATTGACGGATCACAGTGAGATGTGTTCTCCTAACTGACCTTAGTGGAGAACCAAGATCTCGGTGACTTAGCTGGTCTTAAGCTTGGTAAGACTTCAGCTGAGTGCATTTGGATATCTATCACCTTGACCTACTATAGTGAACGTCATCGCAACCGGATCTACGTATCTTGGGTGTTAGTAGTTATTTGTGGCTCAGGCTGATTGTCTGTATCTTGCAACCGTATCCTAGTAAAATGGGTTGATAATATCCCCTGAGGAACTCGAAAGGATTAGCACATTAAACCCGGCCGGTTGATTAAGTTCAGGTGTGTTAATAAGGTCGAGTGGTACTACTCAGGAATATAAGATGTTAATTAATTTAAGCTATCAGTAAGCTTAATTAATTAACGGATATTTCTATCTTAAATACGGAGATCGATTAAGTCTAAAATACAAGCCCTTGCTCAATTTGGGATAAAGGGGTAAGTCAGCACGGATTCTCTAGTGGAATGAATCTGTGTTTATTAATTAATTTTGCTCTGGGCTGAGCATGGATAATTAATTAATTTGAGGCCCAGCTTTATTTCTTGTATTGGATCCCTGATCTGGCCCAATTAGTTGCCTAGTTATTTATTGTCTCTCAGAAATTATTATTAATGGATTAATATATTTTTACATTATTTAATAATGTTATTTATCTGGAATTAATTGGGTGGGTCAATTAATTGATAAATATTAGTAGCCCAGTAAATTAATTAATTATATTATGGGCTGATTATGTGGAAGCTCATTAGAAATATAATTAAATTAATGGGTTACAAATATATTAATATTATATTGGCTTTTGAAGCATATATATATTAGTATTCTGTTCAGAAACAAAACACACTCATTCATAAAATTTGTGACGCCGTGCGTGAGTGAGGGAGAGACGAAATATTTATTTTCTTCAGTTCTCTGACCACCCAGAGGAAGAAAAAGGCCGGGACACAGATCAGAAGATTTAACACAGGAGCAACAATCAAAGCCGCAACAACATACGAAGGAGGAAGGTATCGATTTTTAACCCTCAATTATCCTTCAGAAATAATTTCATGGTCGACCCCAATGATTGTTAATAGTTGAGAGATTAGGGTTGAGGTATTTTTTAGAGATTGATGGTAGTTGAGTTTCTATCTTATTATTTTGTGACTTAGCTTGCTTTGTTTTTCATGTTTTTTGTATTTTTTTAATGGATTAATATTTTCTTTGATTATAGAAAATCAAAATACGAAAAACTAAAGAAAAAGGAAATTAATTGTTATGTTTTTTTACTATAATAACTTATGTTTTATAGTTAAGGCAAACTGACAAAAATAGTATTCAAATAGGGAAGAAAGAGATTTGTAGTGGGACCAGAGGGAAGATAAAGATTTGCAGCAAGAATAGAGGGAAGAAAGTGATTTGCAGCGGGAATGGAGGCGGAGCGGGAACGCCGGAAATATGAGACTAAGGTCGTAGAACGCCTCTAACATCGATTTTCTTCCATCTGTATCTTCCAAGATGTAATTCCCCTATCTTGTGCGAAGGGTTTTGTTTTGGTGCTCATCGTTTCTATTTTGGATTTTTCTTTTTGGTTTATATCTATGATTTTAAATGCCAAAGGTTGCCAAGATGAAGGAGTACCTATTGGAGATCATGTTGGGTGATGATTTATTATAAGATTTGAAGATCTCAAACCCCTAGCTGAGTGATGAAGAATGTAATAGATGTATAGCTTGGTTAAACTTAGCATCTTAGAAGCTTAGTAGGCTAGATATCATTTCAGTAGTTGTTGCTAGACTCAGTAGTATATTCAGTTCAGCAGTCGCTGAGACTCAGCTATTTGAAGACTCAGTAGGATCTAGATGAATCTACTGAATGAGTGTTGTGGATTCAGTATGAAAGCGTCGACAAACATTCTGAAGATCTCAGAGAATGTCAGTAGAAGACTTTTCAGGAAAGTGTCTGAGGTATCAGAGAAAGTAAACTCAGCATTAGCTTTAGAGTTTAAACGAAGCCTCACCTACCAACAAATCTCGATCAATGAGAAAGTGTCAGCACTGTACTTGCACTGACATAAAGCTACAATTAGCCTCTCTACTCTGGAAAAAAAAAGAGAATCTTTACAGTAACATTCAAAATGAAGATGGTCATTTTGCTTGTCGTTCTTATCACGTGGCTAGGTCCCCTCCAACGAATCTATTCATGAGTCAAGACTATAAATAGAGATCGATCTTCAAGCATTGAAGACATTGGGAACACAAAGCATTCAAAACAATCAAGTTCTAGCATACTCAAGCATACACAACCGAAGAATTCACTGAACCGATAGGTCTTTGATATAGTTTTTCTCTCTAGAGTAACTCAGTTCCCTTCTCTACACTCTAAGTCTTCCATTGTTAGATCTTAGAAATCGAAGAAGTTCATTTCCGAACTGTTCTTATTGCAAGTACTCATTTACAGTTGGAGAAAACTTTCAAATCTCGTGTTTGAAACCCTATAAAGTCACTAAGACTGTAACTAGTAGTGATTTGTCCTTTGCACGGATCTACTGAGACTTGCACAGTATAATCTAATCAAGCTCTCCTAGAAACATGAAAGTGGACGTAGGATCTTGCGTATCCGAACCACTCTAAAACTCCGTATGTCATTTTACTGTTTTATTGCTTACTGCTCATCCGCATAAGAACTATTTTGAAAAATCATTAACTCTGGATCTTCAGTAAAACTGTTAAGACGAGGACAAACATAAACATAAATTGTTTTAATTAACAAACATTTTTAAAAAGAGAGGATTGCCTACAATATTCTGCACAACTTCTTGTACTAAGTCACTTGTCTACTGATTTCATTCAGTGAACAATATTCAATAGCTTGAATCACTCTGCCCATGTTCAGAAAGTTTACTTGGCGAGCTAAATCCTTTAGCAAGCAATTTCAGTATAAGACTGATTTTCGTGTATGAGTTAAAATTTGGACTCCAGTATATTCAACCCCTCCCCTCCATACCTGAAAACTCATCTCTAGACCAACATATCATAAGGAACATTTAGAGTTGATGAATCATGTTGGTCCCGAGAGCACGTTCAGGTGTAGAGGAGGGGGGTGAATACACCTGAAAACCGATTTCTCAACTTAAAACACGAACAGTCTTTTTCAGGAGAATGTCGTACTGAACGAGTTCAGCAGACCAGATAAACTGTTCTGAATCGTGTGGCAGAGTGACTGACTCTACTGATGTTTGCTAGCTGACTGGAGTCAGAATTCAGTACCGTTCAAAATAGAGTTCAGTATAGTGCGGAAATGTGTAGGCCCAAATTCAGTTGAGTTAAGAAAACATTTTTATCAAAACAGTTTCAGTAGATTAGTGCAGTCGATTAAGTTTGCTGAAACTCAGTTGAATGATTTAAAAGATATTTTTCAGTATGAACAGTAAATCAATGCAACAGTAAATAGAAAACACAGAACACAGAGATTTTTAAAGTGGTTCGGATCCAACAATCCTACGTCCACTGTCCTGAATGATCAGGAGGCTATGTATTATACTGAGATAGTCTTAGTCGGTTTGTACATTGGACAAACACTGGTCTTGAGATTTATACTAAGCAAGTCTCAGTTTACAAGGTTATCAAACTAAGTGTTTGAAAAACTCTCCAACAGAGAAGGAGTCCTTTACAATAAGGATCAGTTCAAAAGTGAACTCCTTCATCTAAGCTATAGATTAAATCGGTTGAGCTTAGGTTAGAGGGATAGGGAACAAGAAATTAGTTTCTAGAGCGACGAACAGCTGAGTATAAGCTTTGGGTTCGTGTATCGTCGCTTGGATACTAGAGGCTGTATAATTCTAATTAAGCTTGGTTCCCTATGAGTAGAAATGTAGTCTTTCGCCGGAGATTGTTTCTTCTAACTTCTTGCGGAAGACTTAGGCCTTTTCGAATTGCTCGTTGAATGCTCTGTGTGTTCTCTCGTGCGTTCGGTATCGTGAAGGTGAGCTTCAATTTGATTTATCCCTCTATTTATAGAGCAGAGATTATGATAGATCCATTGGAGACGACGATCCTTTGTCTCTCTCTTTTGGGTAGCTAACGGCTCTTTCGAAGTATGGTAGCTGTTGGTCCGGAGACGAGAGTCAGGTGTAGAGGGGGGGGGGTGAATACACCTGAGTACTGCTTCTTTTCTCAAACGCGAAGGACAACTGAGCTGTTTGGATGTAACTGATGAACAGTGCCAGATAGTAACCTTCGATCGCGGGTCAGAGTGTGCCAACTACTGAGTCTCTCCTACTGACTTTAGTCAGTGGTTGATTCTCAGTCGAAGACTTAGTGCGGATAAAAGTGTGGGGCCCGGGGGTTCGTCTTAGTTGAAAACGTGATTTTCACAAGTCAAACAGTTTTGGCTAGTGCACTTTATGAATAAGTTTTATGCAAGACATGACTTTGTAAGCAGTTTGTATGTAATGCAATAAAACAGTAAACAACACATGCAATTTTTAACGTGGTTCGGATACGCAAGATCCTACGTCCACGGTCCTACTGAACAGGAGGTCTTGTTGATTAATCTGAGCAAGCCTCAGCAAGGTATCTGTGCACTGAACATACCCTTCTAAGTTATAGTCCTTAGCGACTTTTACAAATCAAACCTAAGTTTGAAGGGGAGGGGATTTTCTCCAACTAGGAAGGAGTTCTTACAATAAGAACAATCACTAAAAGTGAACTCCTTCGAGAATCTAAGCTATAGATACGACTTTGAGCTTAGCTAGAGAAGATGGATCTAAAGAACTCTAGAGAGAAGAACTAAAGGTATTCTATTGAGCAAGTTCTTCGCTGGATTTATCTTGAATGCGCTAGAATTGTTTCGAAAGCTTGAGCGTTTGTCCCTTTGATGTCCCGTGCGTGGAGCTCGAATTTTCTTCTCTATTTATAGTCGTGACCCAGGTATTTGTCCATTGGAGAGGACAATGCCACGTGTCACAAGCTTCCAAAGAAAACGACCATATATTCGAATTGTTGCAGCAGAGTTGTTGATACTGTTAATGAGAGCAGCTTTAGTTGGTCAGAGCAGATAATGTGTTGACGACTTCTCATTGGTCGAGGTTTGTGGTAGGTGAGATATGTCAGACATCAGTCTTTCTCAGAATTGACTCCCACTTATCCTCGTATGATCTTCTGCTGACTTTCGAGTAATGTTAAAAGTTGGGTCGTTTCCTGTCGGATACAGTAGACTTGATGTAATCTCTGTCTTCTTCATCTGAGTCGGCTGACAAGATGTTCTACTGAGTGTAGTCAGCTGATTACTGCGAAGGTACTGAGCTTTGTAGAGGAGGTTCTTCTGCGTGTACGTCGGTGATAAGGTGTCTTTTACTGAGGCGAAGATCAGCTGATGACTTAAGAACACAAGCTCTTACACTAATGACGTGGGGTTCTGGAAAGTAACTTCCTACTGAAGATCAGTCCAACATTTTACCCCGTACAGGACATAGACACGAAACATAAAGAAGTCAAAAACAGTCTAGCCTATTACATCATCTAGTCCTATCGACACTACACTATTGATACCAGCTGAGTTTTGGGATCTTCAATTCCGTAGCATGAACACTATGATTTCCCCCAATCTTATTTTACCCAATAAAATGCTAAGTATCATCTACTGACTCATAACCCAACAATTTTCCCCTAATTGATGATGCCAAACCTCTATAAATTCTAAGAGAATAAGTCCTAAACTACTGACATATAAAGACTTCAGTATGAACTGAGTAATTGACTTAAGGAAATCAGCAGTTGACAGATAGGAATATCAGAGAAACGGTTATGAGTGAGTGTGTGTCAAATCACTTCAGTGATCAGTTGTGATAAACATAACACAAATAAAGCCGTAAGAAAATGAGTGATTGTCTGGCTAGAAGAAGGAACTGTTATATATATGAAATGAGTTACAGGGTTCCTATCTTCTATACAAAAGATGAAGACTGCTGCTAACGTCTGAACTTCTTAGTCTTGCTCTTGAAATCCGCAGACTTGTCAGCAGTAGGATCCAAACCGTAATATTTGTAGATTCTTGCACGAAGAGTTTGGATTTCCTCAAGATCACCGGGCAGCTGAGAACTGAGATCATGATGGTATGCTGCTGCGTCAACCTCGTCTTCAATCTCCTTGGTGCATAAAACACCGCGAGTGGTCCTGGGAGGAGGTACTCTTCTGAAAGCAGGAGCAACGAGTGGCAACTTCTCCTGTGCTAGGATCAGATGAACTTGCGCTCTGAGTTTGGCTTTAGATTGATGAAGGAATTCATCGAAAAGTTGATCTGCCGGAATCTCAGTCGGATAGAATTGCCATACGTAATACCCTTTGATGAACTCGATCTTGAGTTCCTCCCATTCCTCGTTCAGATTCCACGGTATCCATTTGCCTACGTGGCGGTGAGGAGTTTTCTTCTGATAAGTAGCTCTCGGAGCGCCTCGCCTGTAGTACTTAGATGACCTGGGTATTTGTTTCTTCCAGTCAATGACTGGTTCATTGGCCATCTTATCAGTAGCTTCGATGATCTTGGCCAAGTCTTCCAGTCTTTTCTTTTCTCTGAGGGCAGCTGCTCTAGTGTCTCCTCTTCGGAGATTAAGTCCCTGCAGCGTTGCCTCCCAGGTGGCTCTATCTTCTGCCTCTTGCTCAGGAGTAAGCTTGGACAGTTCTTTCATTCTCTGAGCCAAGGGCTGAAGATTAGTATCAGAAGCAGTGGCTTGCTCGTCCTGAGCCTTTTTCTTTTTCTGTTCATCCAGGAGCTTTTTAGCTTGGCTCCTGGCTATCTTAGCCACATGCTTCCTTTTCTTTTTGGCCTTCTGAGCCTCTTCTTCGAGCTGTCACTCATAGTCAAGCTCATCCTGGAGCTTTTGAGCAACTTGTTGGTCATATGCCTCCTGCTCCGCTTTTGTTTTGAATTTGGGCGTCGGAGAAGGCGGAGGAGTTAATTCAGTAGCCATTTCCTTCCCCGGCCTTTGCGGTGGCAGTGACTCGTCCTCTTGGTCGATGAAACACGCGACCTCCTCTATGTGCTGAGCCGAGGATCCTTCACCAGATCCTGCAGCCGGCTCATGCACTTCAGTAGATTGGACTGTTGGGATTTGGATGATTTCGGGAGGGGGTGCTGAGCTGGTTCCAACTGACTCAGCTGAACCTTCCCCCTTGGCAATTATCCTTGTCTCAGCTTCTTCTCCTTCGCTTGCCTCAGCTTCTTCTTCTTCGCCCACCTGAGCCCTTTCCGCCTCACTCTTATCTTCTCCTTCCCCCTTTTTGGCATCATCAGCCAGGGAGAGACGAGTGCGGATGGCTACCACTTCCTTCTCAAGATTGAAGATCATATTTTTAATGGAAGCGGCGGTGGTTTCGAAGTCCTTGATGGCATCACAGTAATGCTCCCAGTCATTTTCTTGATAGTGCGAATCTGCTTGATCTGGTCTCCTGTCTCAGCTTCAGGAGGGATTCGTCATGGGAAGCTATCATCTCAGCTTGAATGAGCTTGAGGGCCTCCACCTGAATGGTTATGGCTTGTTGTACACTGGAGGTGGCCATCTTGTTCCGCTCATCCATAGTTGTTTGGACTGTGGCGAGGCTCAGAGTCAGCTGCTCAGAAAACATTTTATGTTGAGCTTGAAGAGGCTGCTGACTCTGAGCGGCTAAGTCCGCTTTTTGAGCTGTGAGGGCGGTCTCGACTATCTCCTGAATATTGATAGAAGAGGTAGGAGCTTCGGAGACCTTATTTACCTCGTTGGCAAGTTGTCAACTTTCTCAGTTTGAGACTTTGTGTACTGAGCCCATTTTAGGTGAACGTCCTTAGCGAGGAGACGATTCTTGTCTCCCTACTTCCTGATGGCTCTGTTGACAGACTTGGAGGAAACGGAACTGATTGGTTTGATCTGATAGCTGCAGGTTCCGAGCCTCTGCTCAGATGTGGCGAGTTGTTGCTTTCGACTGGGTTTCGAGGCAACTGGGGCATCACCTGATGTCGAGGGTGGAGGTGGTGATTTGCCCTTCTCACTGGGAGTTTCCCTCAGCAGATCCTCCCTGGTCTGCTTCCTTGGGTGGTGCCTGATCCACATCATCGTTATTATCATCATTGTCGTCGTCGTGATGGGATGGCTGCGATGGGCTGCTGACTTGCTGTTCTGAGGATCTTAGACTAAGTAGATATAGCATTGCGGCTCTCAGATCCTCGAGCGAAGCAAGGTTAGCGGGTTCTCCAAACCCGATGGCTGACTGAAGGCTCTGCTCCTCTGTCAGTAAGGACAGTGCTGACTGAGTCATTATCAGATCTTCGAGGATGTCCCAACTCAGGAACCTCAGCAGCATCTATGTCCTCGCCCTGATTGCAATATCGACCAGATCCTTGTGTTCGACAATTTCTGGGATCTGTGCAGTCACTTCTCCTGTGGCTCAGAGACGAGCCGACTGCATGGTCGTCCACTCAAGAGATGTCTCCACAGTCGGTTCAGCTTCATCCGACTGTGTCTCCTCGGAGCTGATACGCTGGACTTTGTCTTTCAGCGTGGCACCTTCAATGTCAGTGTCAGCGTCCAGTATATTCTCCTCCTGAGTAGGTGGGGGAGAAACAGGCTTTGCTGGAACTTCAGACGTTCCAGCCTTGGTAAGCCTCTTCTTCTTAGGTGGGTCGGTACGAGGGGGCAGATCAGTAGTGACTCTCTTCAGTGCGGCTGGCCCTCGCCCAACTGACTTCTCAGCAGCGGCTCTAGTTTTGAACTTGATGAGCTTGTTGTCGAAGTATCTAGAATAAGCAAAGGATGCGTGATTCGATACTGAATCCTCAATCAGTACGGACATCTTCGTCCCGTACAGAAGTTTGCCCACACTAATGAGTCTTCTCTCTCCAGTAGGTGTGGCAACAAACTTCTGTGCCTGAGCCTTAAGCTCAGTCACGTAGAAATCTGTCCAGTTAACCTGGACACCATCTTCAATAACCATCATCAGCTGTAGACGAGTCTTAGACAATTGATCAAAGGAACTGGCGGCGCTTGTTAGGATATGCATGACGATGTAGGCGAGCCCGCGGTATTCTGGTAAGAGCTGGTTCTTTGGCTGTGCAGATTTGAATGTGATGTCGTCTCTGCCACAGAACCTTTGGATATAGGAGTTGAGCTCCTTCTCCTTATATCTAAGAGGGGAGATCCCGTGGGTCAGAAGATCGAAAGATGCCTGTAATGCGGCCCTGATGTCAATGTCGTGGTGATCAGACTCCCACATCTGAGGGGTCACCTCCCTCATATATGCGAACTGGGATACTTCCCCGTCCGTATCTTCCATCGACCTCCAATTATAGTAGACTTCGGCGACTTTTCGGGGAAGATAAGCTTTGGGATGCTTCGTAACAAGAAGCTCTAGGCCGGACGCTTCCAGAGCTGTGTAGATGGGCTCAAGATAGGGAAGCTCCGCTTGATGAAGAGCCATCGTAAGCTCAAACTGAACCTTCGACTTTATGATCTCCTCAACGTTGGGTCAACGTTGGGTGGGGTCATCACAATCGCCATGAATATCGGCAAAAAACTTGTTAGCACTTGAAAATAGAGTGAGTTAGTAGAGTTTTAATAAGAGAGGAGTGAAAATTACCGTATACAAATAGCTTGAGAGATATGCAAAAGCAGTTAATAGAAGATGAAAAGCTGAATGCAGAGAGCTCTTTGAGGATACAAATGGCGAAAAATAGATTAGAGTGATAAGCGAGAGATTTTATAAGATATGCATATCAATCGTTTTTTGATCTAACGACTGGGATCGCTTTTTAATGACGGCTGTGATTTGATGTTATAAATGGAATGATTACTAAGGCCGCCTCTAACCTAGACCCACGTAAGATATGCGCAGTTAAGGTAAGGTGAGAAGACATGCATTAAATGCGTTGCAGGCAGCATTAAAGTCTAAGCCTTTTAAATGAGAACGGTTTCCTACTGACTTAAACCTTAAAAATTAATAGCGGGAAATGAATGCTCATTAACTACTGAGTGCAAGCGACTGATATAATAAATGCGAGCATGCTTCTAATAAAGTTAAGTATATAAAACTACGCAAACCTCTTCAGCTGAACTTTTACGATCAGCTGGTTATCGTTAAGACTCAGGAGGACATTTGATGTGCTGATGATCACGTTCCCCCCCTTGCGTATCTTGTTTGATTCACCCGACTGAATCAAAGTACTGAGTCTTCTGACCTGTCGTACTGTTTCCTTCTACTGACTCGATTCAGTAGGATCCAGTAGACCTAGCTCAATTGATAATTCTCTGAATCTGTTCTCAGGTTGTGGTTTGGTCAGTATGTCTGCCCTTTGCTTGTCAGTATGGATTTTTTCCATTCTGATGTCCTTCTTCTCGACATGGTCTCTGATGAAGTCGTGTCGAATATCCACGTGCTTGTATCTTGTATGGAGAACTGGGTTCTAAGTTATAACAATCGCACTGGTGGAGTCGCAGTAGATGGGCACTTCATCTTGAGATATACCATAATCTCGCAGTTGTTGTCGAAGCCAAAGAATCTGGGCACAGCAACTTCCAGCAGCCATGTACTCAACTTCAGTAGTGGACGTTGCCACTGAATACTGTTTCTTTGAAAACCAAGATATCAGCTTGCTGCCTAGGAACTGACATGTTCCAGAAGTTGACTTTCGATCTGTCCTGCATCCTGCATAATCAGCATCAGAATAACCTGTCAGTATAAGATTATCATCAGCAGGATACCATAACCCTGCGTCAGGTGTTCCTTTCAGATATCGCATAATCTTCTTTGTTGAGTCCATATGACTTCACTTGGGATTCGCTTGAAATCTTGCACATACACCTACAGCATAAGTTATATCAGGTCTGCTTGCTGTTAAATATAATAAAGAATCAATAATAGCTCTATAATCAGTAGAGTTAACAGAAGCTCCCTCTTTGTCTAGATCGATTTTGAAATTTTTATTCATGGGGATCTTGACTGGCTTGCTTGAGTTGCAGCCAAATCTCTTCAGGAGATCTCGAGTGTATTTGGCTTGATTGATGAATATTCCTTCAGATGATTGCTTTACTTGAAATCCAAGGAAGTAGTTCATCTCTCCCATCATGGACATCTCGAACTTCTCCTTCATCATTTTCTCGAATTGTTGACATATAGTCACGTTTCTACAACCGAAAATGATGTCGTCCACGTAGATTTGCACCAGTATGATATCATCTCCTGACTTTATGTTGAATAGGGTGCGATCTATTATCCCCTTCTGAAAACCTTTCTGAAGCAAAAAGTCTGATAGGGTATCGTACCAAGCCCTAGGTGCTTGTTTTAACCCATACAGAGCTTTTCGAAGTCTGTACACTTGATGTCCCTGCTGAAAGCCGGGCGGTTGTTCTATATAGACTTCTTCCTTCAGTACGCCATTCAGAAAAGTTGACTTTACATCCATTTGATATACTTTAAATCTCTGATGCGTTGCATAGGCTAGGAACAGACGAATAGCTTCCAATCTAGCGACTGGAGCGAATGTTTCATCAAAGACTATTCCTTCTGCTTGACAATATCCCTTGGCAACAAGTCGAGCTTTGTTTCTGACAATGACGTTGTTTTCATCTCGCTTGTTCTTGAAGACCCACTTAGTACCGATTACATGCTGATGTCTAGGTCTGTCAACAAGCTCTCAAACTTCGTTTTGAACGAACTAGTTTAGCTCATCTTGCATGACAATAATCCAGTCAGCATCGTTGAGTGCGTCCTCTATTGTCTGAGGTTCTTCTGTAGATAAGAAACAAGAATAGAGTGAGCTTTCTCCTTGACTTAATCTAGATCTCGTCCTGATTGTTGCTGATGGATCTCCTCTAATAAGATCAGAAGAATGAGCGTCGAGCCATGATCGTCTGTGTCTGGCTTCTTCTTCTGATACTACTTCTGCATAATCAACAGGTGTGTTAGGCATTTCAGTAGTACTATTCTGTGACTGCAGCAGTTCAGTAAGAAGGTTAGGATCTATTGAGTTTCCAGGGTCAGGGGCATTTAGCTCAGGAACATTAGTCGTTTCCCCTAAGTTTGTATTCTCAGTAGAGGTCTCAGTTACCACTGGGGCTTCCTCATCGACCGTTGTTACCTAATGTTGATTTTGTTCAGTAGAATCAATCAGGTCAGCTAAATTGCTTGTGGGATGGGTCTGAATTTCCTCATCGTCTGACTCATCATCCCAACAATGCTGGATCTTTTTGGCTTTGTCGTTTAGTGCGAGATCCTGTAGCTTGCTGCTGACATCTTCAGTATTTGTCTTTGTAGATTTCCTGTCCTTAGTAACAAACTCATCAAATACAACATGAGGGCTTTCCTCCACGCAAAGAGTCCGATAGTTAAAGACTCTGAAGGCTTTACTGAATCGAGAGTATCCTAAGAATACTCCTTGATCAGATTTGCTATCAAAGACCTTCAACTGATCTTTCCCATTATTGTGGATAAAGCAAGGACAACCAAAAATATGAAAATGAGAGATACAAGGAATTCTCCCTTTCCATAATTCGTAAGGTGTCTTCATCTGTTGCTGTGTGAGCAGTGAGCGATTCTGAGTGTAGCAGGCGGTGTCAGTAGCATCAGCCCAGAACTTAGAGGGTAGTCCGGAGTCTGCTAGGAGCGTTCTTGCTACTTCTTTAAGTGTTCTGTTCTTTCGTTCAGCAAGTTCGTTCTGCTGAGGGGTGCGAGCTGCTGATGGCTCGTGCTTAATTCCTCCTTTTCGCAGTACTCCTTAACTACTGAGTTGAGAAATTATGTTCCTCTGTCTAAGCGAATTCTCTGTATCTTGATATCCTTTTCCACGCTGAGCTTCTTCAGCAGCCTTGGTAACTCAGTCATGACATCAGATTTGTTGGCTATGAAGATGACCCACGTATATCTTGAATAATCGTCAATAACGACGAGGGCATACTTCTTGCCTCTTATAGTCACTGGAGAAACTGGCCCGAATAAGTCCATGTGTAGCAGTTGAAGGATTCCATCAGTGGAAGGTGAAGGAATTGGTGGATTGTTGTTCTTTGTCTCTTTCCCTTCAAGCATGCTTCACAGTTTCTGTCTTTGATAAACGATTCATTGGGCAGTCCTCTGACTTTAGAGTTCTTGGCTAGCTTGTTCATAGTCTTGAAGTTCAGGTGACTGAGTCTCTTATGCCACAGCCATCATGCCTTGTCACTAGATTTTGTCTGTGCAAGTAAGCAAGTCTCAGGTTCTACAGTTTTCCAGTTTGCAACATAGATATTTTTCCTCTGCGAGCCTGATAACACTGTTTTCCCTGTAGATTTGTTAACAACATCACAGAAACCAACGTCAAAGATAACTATATTCAGATTGTCACAGAATTGACTGACAGAAAGGAGATTATGTTGAAGTCCTTCAACATATGTTACTCTTGGAACTGAAACAGTCCCAATATTCAGTGTTCCGTATCCCCTTGTATAGCCTTTAGAGTTGTCACCAAACTCAATTATGGGACCATCTTCTTGTACGTAGTTGGTCAGCAGGCTCTTTTGATAAGTCATATGTCTCGAGCAGCCGATGTCCACTATCCAAGGGTCCTTATGCACCTGCAAAACAGAAACAGTTTTAGGTACCCTTTGGTTCAGTTTGGGTCCTTAAGTGTTAGTGGGTGATTTCGGAACCCAGATTTGTCTCGGGACCTTAGAAGTCTGAGACTTCTTCTTCTGAACCTTGTCAGCTTTCTTCTCTACGAGGACTTGGAGATCCCGACTTTACGGCAATTTTGGGTTCGGGGAGCTTTCTTCTTCTTGGGTACGTGTGCTTCTCCGACCACGGGCTCATAGTAGTACGAACCATACAGTGCTGGATGCTCATATAGCGGTTCACTATACTGCTCTGCCCATCTGACCTTCTTGGTTCCCCCTGAATTTGATCGTGGTGTCCTGGGGCTAGAACCTCTGGTCAGTTGCTTCCTGTTGCTCGGCTGAGGTGCAATCATCTTCTGTTTGTTCTTCGCCTGAGGTGTTGAGTCAGTAGCCTGAACCTTTCCTCTGACGAACCTATCAGCCAGCATTTCTGAGCTTTTTAATGTTGAAGTGGAAGCTTCATGAGTATAGCCAAGTCCTTCTTTCATGACCGTTGGCCTTTGAGCTCTTAGCATGCTTTCCAACTTCTCATTAGCTCCTAGGTACTATTCAGTCATCAGTTCTCGCCAGACCTCATCACTTCTTCGAAGTGATTCATAATCCTTTTCAACTCCTGTGAGCTTCTGACTGAGTCGGGCTATTTCAGTATCTTTCTCAGAATTGTCCTTGGTCAGAACTGATATCTGAGTTTCTTGAAGCTAAGAGATTTAATCTCTTCCTTGAGTCTCACAACCAGATTCTCGGAATCAGTAGAGACCTGACAATCAGAAGAAAGTCTCTAATTTTCACCTTTACCTGTTCCAATTCCTGAATGGTTCTACTGAACTCTCTGCTCAGCTGAATCTGCTCCTCTAGTAGATCATCGTAGTCTTGTACCACGTCTAGAGATTCATCTGTGACCGAGCACGTATCGTGTGTGCTATGTGAAGAAGAGGTTATATTAAGTTTAGAATTTACCTCAGCCTCTTCTCCAGCCATCAGACAGTATTCTGCAGTTGATTCAGGATGTCTCTCCGACCTCAATGGCGACAAATGCAGCTTCGTCTTTAGAAGAATACATGAATATATCTTCCTCGATTGAGTCATCGGATATCTCTCCGGCGATATAGGCCTGCCTCCTTCGGGTAAATTCCTCGCGTCTGGCCTGCCGTTCTGCTCTTTGAGCAGCTGAGAGTTCAGGACAGTTGTACTGATAGTGTCCCTCTTTCTTGCAGTTGTAACAAACAGACGATCTGCTGCTTTTTCCAGCTGAGTCATTGGATGGACTAGCAGCAGGTTCTGTGTTCCTGCAATCTGTAGTTGATTTAGATTCTTCCCTTTTTCGATAATCTTTCTTACCTGAGGGAGAATCTCTGTGGTATTTCTTCAGCTTTCTGACTCTCTCCTTTTCTCTTTGATATTTGAGAGCCATAAGTGCAAGTTGGTCAGTGCCAGATGTCTCAGAGGACTTTGCTTCTGTCGTGGCCATTGCCTTGCTAGAAGAAATGGGTTTGACTCCAGTTTTGCTGACTGTTGCTTTGAAAGCATGATCAATCGTGTGTCGACTTGGAGACCTTTGGAACATCGTTGGGGGTAGGCGTGCTCAAATTCCTCTGTCTTTAATTCTGAAAAGATAACATCAGGAGTTAGAGCATTAAGATCTGAGCGACGTAAATAAGTAGCAAAAGGAAGCCACTTCAGTCGAGGTAGCGCTCTCAGGATCTTTGTGTTCATCTATTTGTTGGTGAACGTCCTCCCCAGCCCATTGATTACATTGATCTGATTAGTGAATCTGACGCTTAGCTCGTCAATGGTCTTGTTGGACTCCATGGCAAATGTATCGAACTTTTGTAGCTCTAGTTCAAGCTTATTTTCCTTGATCTGCGGGGTTCCTTAGCTCAGTACAGCAAGGGCATCCCAAAGTTCTTTTGTCGTTTTGCAGTCTTGCACCCTCCCGAGATGTGAGTCATTGAGCGTAGTCAGGATTGCATTCCGCGCAACTCGGTCGAGGTTGTGCAGCTTTTTATCTTCTGGTGTGAAGGCAGATTTATCTTTTGCGATTTTAGCACCAGTCTGTGCTCCTACATCTCCCGCAGCAGCAAATTGTACGCTGCCGATCATGGGAATGATGGGTCCTGTCTCAAGGACATCCGTCATGTTGTCATGCAGCGATGTTAGGTGCGCCTCCATTCTCACGCGCCATACCATATAGTTCTCTATGGAGAACATCGGCACCATCCTAATACCTAACATATCAGACATTGTGGATAAGAGTATAAGGATGTATGAAGAGATGCTTGTGCAGTGAAAAATGTTTTTAGGATCTGTTCGAGAAGACCAGTAGTTTCAGAACCGATGATCAGAAGAACACCGTTGCTCTGATACCAATTGTTAGTCCGGAGACGAGAGTCAGGTGTAGGGGGGGTGAATACACCTGAGTACTGCATCTTTCCTCAAATGCGAAGGACAGCTGAGCTGTTTGGATGCAACTAATGAACAGTGCCAGATAGTAACCCTCGATCGCGGGTCAGAGTGTGCCAACTACTGAGTCTCTCCTACTGACTTTAGTCAGTGGTTGATTCTCAGTCGAAGACTTAGTGCAGATAAGAGTGTGGGGCCCAGGTGTTCGTCTTAGTTGAAAACGTGATTTTCACAAGTCAAACAGTTTTGGCTAGTGCACTTTATGAATATGTTTTATGCAAGATATGACTTTGTAAGCAGTTTGTATGTAATGCAATAAAACAGTAAACAACACAAGCAATTTTTAACGTGGTTCGGATACGCAAGATCCTACGTCCACGGTCCTGCTGAACAGGAGGTCTTGTTGATTAATCTGAGCAAGCCTTAGCAAGGTATCTGTGCACTGAACAGACCCTTGTAAGTTATAGTCCTTAGCGACTTTTACAAATCAAACCTAAGTTTGAAGGGGAGGGGATTTTCTCCAACTAGGAAGGAGTTCTTACAATAAGAACAATCACTAAAAGTGAACTCCTTCGAGAATCTAAGCTATAGATACGACTTTGAGCTTAGCTAGAGAAGATGGATCTAAAGAACTCTAGAGAGAAGAACTAAAGGTATTCTATTGAGCAAGTTCTTCGCTGGATTTATCTTGAATGCGATAGAGTTGTTTCGAAAACTTGAGCGTTTGTCCCTTTGATATCCCGTGCGAGGAGCTCGGATTTTCTTCTCTATTTATAGTAGTGACCCAAGCATTTGTCCGTTGGAGAGGACGATGCCATGTGTCACAAGCTTCCAAAGAAAACGGCCATATATTCGAATTGTTGCAGCAAAGTTGTTGATACTGTTCATGAGAGCAGCTTTAGTTGGTCAGAGCAGATAATGTGTTGATGGCTTCTCATTGGTCGAGGTTTGTGGTAGGTGAGATATGTCAGACATCGGTCTTTCTCGAAATTGACTCCCACTTATCCTCGTATGATCTTCTGCTGACTTTCGAGTGATGTTAAAAGCTGGGTCGTTTCCTGTCGGATACAGTAGACTTGATGTAGTCTCTGTCTTCTTCGTCTGAGTCGGCTGACAAGATGTTCTACTGAGTGTAGTCAGCTGATGACTGCGAAGGTACTGAGCTTTGTATACGAGGTTCTTCTGCGATGTCACGTCACCGATAAGGTGTCTTCTACTGAGGCGAAGATCAGCTGATGACTTAAGAACACAAGCTCTTACACTAATGATGTGGGGTTCTGGAAAGTAACTTCCTACTGAAGATCAGTCCAACATTTTACCCCGTACAAGACATAGACACGAAACATAAAGAAGTCAAAAACAGTCTAGCCTATTACATTATCTAGTCCTATCGACACTACACTACTGATACCAGCTGGGTTTTGGGATCTTCAATTCCATAGCATGAACACTATGATTTCCCCCAATATTATTTTACCCAATAAAATGCTAAGTATCATCTACTGACTCATAACCCAACAGTAGCAGTGTCCTTTTCCTCCATTTCTGGAAAGTTGTTGACTTGCAGCTTTAACAGATATAGGACAGGTTGCTGCTTGTCATTGGTCGAGGTTCAGAAAGTGGTTGAGACAGAACAGACTTCAAGGAGATCTGAAGCTGACTTATCTCTTCCTCATATTGACTCTGCTGATTTGACTTTAGAGAATCTGACAGTCAGAAGACTGTCTAGCCGTTGCTGAGTCTGATCTTTGATTCAGTAGCATGCTCTTGCTGAGTCGGCTCTACTGAGGATCAGCTCTGAGTTCAGTGAACTACTCCTGCTGAGTTCAGTTTCACTGACTCCTTTCGATATCTTGCTCTGCTAAGTCCAAGTATCACCGAGTTTTACGCTTACAGTGCCGAGGCGGATAATCTCTCGAGTGCCTGAACCAGATGCAGAGTGTCTGCTGAGTCTGAATCCTCAGAGACAACACCAAAACATATTACAACTGAATGGTTCATCAATTAATATAGGGTTTTGGGATCTTCAAATCTTCAGTACGTTTTCAGAGCACAGGGTTACTGAGTTATTTATCAACTGAGAAGATTGAATCATTTCCCAATACTTTGTGCTGTTGTTGGGGACTGAATCATCACCCAATATTTTCCCCCTATTTGATGATACCAAAACCTAACAACCTAACGCAATGACTTATCAGAAACAGAGATCCTTACAGAAATTACAAGTAGGATCAGTGGAGTTGTTCTTCAGGTCCTAGACTACTGAGGGGATCAGGGCAGAAGGTCAGAACCTATACAGAATCTAATCAACATTTTCTCCCTTTCTAACAACATTTTCCCCAAACATTAAGCAGTCTATCAGAATCTAGTTAAGCAAAAACTGACAATAAATAACAATAGTGAGTGTGAGTCAGTAATCACTTCAGTGATTCTGAGTGTTAAGCATAAACAAACAAGGCTATTCAGACAATAAGGAATTGTCAAAGCAAAAAACAGAGATATTTTATATATGTAAGCAATTCAGTACAAATACATCATCTGCTATACTAAAAAGAGCAAAAGAAAGATACAAGGAGATAAAGAAGCAAGATCGTCATCTGAACTGCTTAATCCTGTCTTTGAAGTCCTTAGATTGAGTTTCAGGAAGAGGCAGTCCATACATCTGATAAGTGACCTTCCTCAGCTTCAGTATCTCAGCGAAGTCAGATGGGTCTTCTTCATCTAAGAATTTGGCTTCAACAGCGTCCTTCACTTCTTTCTCTATCACTCCGTAGTGAACAGATCCGTCTAGTCTCAGTGGGGGCGGCAGGATTCTGGGAGCTGGCACTCTGACATCAACTTTGTCCTTGATAGCCTTCTGAAGTCTGGCATACATCTCTAAGTCTGCTCTCATTACCCATTCAGCAAAGGCCACTAACTTGTGCTTTTCAGCCCAAAACCTCCAAAAATAGTTCCTCTTGATGAATTCAGCTTTCAGCGCTTCCCACCCCTGAGTGACTTCCCACGACATCCACACATCCACTCTTGGCCATCTGTGAGTCTTGAGATCAGTTGGCTTCCTGAACTTCCTGTATCTGTAAGGAATGTCAGCCTTCTCAGGGATCCTATGACTCGCTTCTTGTTCAGCCTTCAGCCTAAGAGCTTCGAGGTCAGCAAGCCTTATCCTCTCTCTGGTTGCCTCAATCTGTCTGGCCTCTTCTCCTCTGTACAAGTACCTCTCCATCTGAGCCCAAATCTCATCCATTTCTTGTTCTTGTGCCTTCGAGACAATATAGGAGAGCTTGTGAGGTTGTTCTTCTTCTGAGTCAGCAGGTGTGGAAGATTTTTCTTTAGATGTTCCATGCTGCCCAGTGGACTGCTGCTGCTGCTGCTCCTTCTCCTTCTCTTTGTCAGCTTCATCACTGAGTTTAAGTGTTCTAGGAGGCAGCCTGGGTCCAGTTTTCTTGCCTCTAGCTGGAGCCTTTGTTTTGCCTTTAGTAGGCTTCTTCTTCGTCTTGTTCGCAGCTTCAGCTTCGGCTATTTCCCTTGCCAATTTCTCATCGGCAGCTATCTGAGCCTCCTCCTTCGGAGTAATATACCTCTTGGGTCCTTTCTTCTTAGAGGGAGGGGTCGGAAGCTTCAGTACCTTTTTGCCTTTCCCGGCAACTGAAGGAGGTAGAGGAGCTTCATCCTCTTCTGACTCCTCGTCAGTGTACTCAGCAACCTCTTTAATAATATCAGAGGGTGTTTGGGTTGCGTGAGTCGCGACTTCCTTGGCTCCTGAGCCACTTGGGCCAGTCTCAGCAGGCACTACAGCTCCTGCTGCTGAGACACCCTAGGCCTCGCCAGTCTGAGTATGTCCAGTGGGGGCAGATGTCTGAGTCTGAGTTGCCCCTGCTACTGTCCTTGCTCTCTTCGGGGCTTTCAATATCAGTTCCTTAGCTCATTTTTCAATTATTCCTTCCCCCTTTTTGGCATCAGCAAATCGGGTAGGGGGTGGAACTGACACCTTTATGTCCAAGCTTTTGTAAGCATCAGAGAGATCATCCAGTGTATTGTGCAGCTTGGTCAGCTTCTCATGCAACTCGTTTCTCTCATTTGTGAGCTGAGTGATGTACTTCTTATGTGAGAGATCGGCTGCTGCCTGAAATTCCTTCAACTATTTCTCCACCTTCTCTTCAATTGCCTTCTGAATGTTTTGCAGTCTAAGGTCGGCGGCTTGAGAGATGGCGGTGATGGATTCAGTGTGAGCAGTTTGAGCGGCCTTGTAGTCATTTAGCAATTTGGCTTGGCCTGCCTGAATCGTTTTCAGCTGTTCTTCAAAGTCAGCTTTCTGTGCAACAATGGCATTCGTCAGAATGCTGGAGAAGTCAGGGACTGGAGTTGATTGAATTGTAGTTCTGAGTCCCTGGAGTGCTGCACTCTGAGCTTCAGTGGTTTGCCTCTACGTTTTGTGGACGATGCGGGCGAGTAGGCAGTTTTGAGTGCCTTGATTCCTCAGCGCCCTGGCCACTGTTTTCGATCGTCGGCTCTTCGGGCTGGGCGCTACTTTGAAAGCAGACTCAAGAAGGAGCTGAGAAGGTTCAGCTGCCTTCGAAGTACCAACCACCGACTGCCCGGGTCCAAGGATGCTGAGCGGCAGTTCAGCAGTTGATGTAGGAACATCCTTGGCCGGTTGAGTTCCCTCATCAGGCTTCTCAAGGCCTGAATCACGGGGTGGGTCCTGACCGTCGGGGTCAGACCCATCTGAGGGAACAGATGATGAGACAGGTTGTCTATCATTCAGCATTGCAAGCATCGCTGCCCTCAGGTCTTCGAGCGTTCCGAGGTCAGATGGCTCTAAGTAGCTAATCTTCCCCCTGATCAGCAGCTCCTCTTCGTGAAGCTGTTCGCAGGAGTGGTGGATGATGAGTCTCTTCAAGTTATGCCACTCCTGGAATCTTATCAGCATATGGAGCCTCGCCTGCCTTGCAAGTAGTACAAGGTCGTTGTGGCTGGCGATCTCTGGAATTACTTCAGATATCTCTCGGGAGGCTCTAGATTCGAGAGCTGAGGCCTCCATCCTGATCGATTCTGATTCTGAGGCGGTCTCCGAGTCCTCTACTTCAATTGGAGATGGCTGTTTCTCAGCAGACGGTATACTGCTGAGAGGTGGAACATCCAAGGGGCTTTCTAGAGTTTTGATCTCTTCAGCTTGTACCCCTTGGTCCACAGTTTCACCATGCTCAGTAGAGACTGCCTTCTCCACTGATGGCGTTTTCTCGGATGACTCAGTTTCATCCCTCAGCTGTAGAGGAGGCTCAGCAATCACAGCCTCTGGCTCTGCCTCCGGCACAACCTCACTGACTTTCTTCACTTCTTGGTTGGCGTCTTAGGAGTTGATTTTGGAGGGGACCTCTTCTTAGTGGGTGTGGAGGTCTTCTGAGTTCCGGTCCTGGGGTCAGCGGGCCCTGATCCTATCTGCTGAAGGGCCGCTGCCCTGCTCTGGAATCTGACCTTCTTTGGATTAAAGTAAGATTTGTCAGCAAATGTGATGCTTTCAGATCTGCATAAGTCTTCAATCATCACGGAGAGCTTCAGTCCGTATAAAAGCTTGCCTTTGACGCTCAGTCGCTTGGATGATTTGTCGAATTTAGCCGACTACGTCATGAACTCTTTAAGAAAGAATTCGGTCCAGTTTTTTCTGGCTCGATCATGAATGGCCATCATCAGTTGTAGCTTGGGCCTTGACACTTGATCGAAGGAGCCAGCTTGACTCGTCAGAAGTTGAGTTACGATGTAAGCCAGTGCTCTGTATTGAGGGAGCATGGTGTTCTTTGGGAAAGAGGCTCTGAAGGTCGTTAGCTTCCCGCAGAATTCAGTCAAGTACTCGTCCATGAGATCATCTTTGTATGACGCCATTGTGAATCCTTCGTTTGGCAAGTTGAAGCTTTTCTGGAGAGCTTCTCTGATAGACATCTGCTTGATTACAGAAGCGTCTCGGGAGGGGTCGCCTACTGAATGGACGATGAACCGGCAGCGAATATCTCCCTCTACGGACTCTGAGTTCAGGTAGGCTTCAGCTACCTGGCGCGGAAGGAAGAATAAGGGCTTCCTTGTCAGAAAACCTTCCAGCCCAGTTTCACGGAGGGCGTAGAAGATCTCTTCCATGTAGTCGAGATCACAGGCGTCGAACTCCATCATTGGTTTGTACCAGACCCGATCCTTTTCAAGGATATCTTGCATATCTACAGGAGAGTCTACATGTGTTCCTATCATTTTCGTAATCTGCAAACATAGTATAAGTCAGTATCCAAAATGATATAAGAAAAATAAAATCATACGATACTGAATGATCATTGAAAGTTACCAAAGGATTTTCTGAGCAGTTTTAAAGGACATGTTTTAGTAATGAAGTAGGAGGTATTCTCATAAAATCTAGGGTACTTAAGATATTTGCAGAGTTGAAATGGAAGTTTCAAACATTTGAATGCATATATATATCTTAAAGAAGATAAACAGTTAAATATCAAGGGTTCAGTTTGAACGCGCATTTTGAGATGGACGGCTAGGATTAAGTTTTATAAAATAGGCAATGATCATATTAACCGCCTAAGTCAAAATACAGTTGTACATAGCCAAAGAAGTAACTTGATATGACATGCATTTAATGCGTTGCAGAGTTCAGCATGCTTTTACATAGAATGTCGTGTAATAAATGTAAGCCGTTAATATTAAATGACATTTTCTAAGGCATTGAATATGATGCTGAATCTGATTCATAAATGCACAGAACTGTTCTATTGGCTACTGAGTAGAGATACGCAAACCTGTCAGCTGAACATCGTAGTCAGCTGATACCTCGTGTAGATGGTTGCTGAGTCTCTACATACTGATTTTACTCAGTACTGATAGTGAACATTCCCCCTTACTGAATGCTCCTCTCCTGAATCCACTCACTGACTGGAGTCAGTAGGGTCCAGCAGACCTAGCTCTACTGAAAGTTCTCTGAATCTGGCTTCAGCTAGAGGCTTGGTCAGTATATCAGCCCTTTGATGGTCAGTATGGATCTTTTCCATCCTGATATCCTTCTTTTCGACATGGTCACGAATGAAGTGGTGTCTGATGTCCACGTGCTTGCATCTCGTATGAAGTATAGGATTCTGAGTGATTGCAGTGGCACTGGTACTGTCGTAGAAGATCGGCACTTCATTCTGAATGACGTCATAGTCGCGTAGCTGCTATCTCAGCCAAAGGATTTGGGCGCAGCAACTTCCGGCAGCCATATATTCAGCTTCAGTAGTTGACGTCGCTACTGAATGCTGTTTCTTTGAAAACCAAGAGATTCGGTTACTGCCAAGGAACTGACAAGTTCCAGAAGTTGACTTTCGGTCAATTCTACATCCCGCATAGTCAGCATCAGAATAACCAGTTAGTTCAATATTATCATCAGCTGGATACCATAAACCCATGTCAGGTGTTCCTCTGAGATAGCGGAGAATCTTCTTTGCTGAGTCCATGTGACTCTGCTTCGGATTCGCCTGAAATCGAGCACAGACACCTACAGCATAAGTTATGTCAGGACAAGTAGCTGTTAAGTATAATAAAGAACCAATTATAGCACGAAATTCAGTTTGGTCTATTGATACTCCCTATTTATCAAGATCAATTTTCATGTTCGTGTTCATCGGGATCCTTATTGGTTTGCCGGATGTGCAACCGAATCTCTTGATGAGGTCTCAAGTGTATTTGCTTTGATTGATGAACGTTCCCTTCTCAGATTGTTTGACTTGAAAGCCGAGGAAATAGTTCATCTCTCCCATCATTGACATCTCGAACTTGTCCTTCATCATTTTCTCAAACTGCTGACACATGATGACGTTCTTCGAGCCGAAGATGATGTCATCTACGTAGATCTGCACAAGTAAAATATCGTCTTCCAGTCGAATGCTGAATAATGTGCGGTCTATTGTGCCCTTCTGAAAACCTTTCTGAAGAAGAAACTCAGACAGGGTATCGTACCAAGCCCTGGGTGCTTGTTTTAACCCATACAGAGTCTTTCTGAGTCTATAAACTTGATGTCCCTGCTGAAAACCGGGAGGCTGTTCCACATAGACTTCTTCTTTCAGTACGCCGTTCAGGAAAGCAGACTTCACATCCATTTGATAGACTCTGAATCTTTGATGTGTTGCGTAGGCTAGGAATAGTCTGATTGCCTCCAATCTTGCAACTGGAGCGAACGTTTCGTCGAAATCTATCCCTTCAGCTTGACAGTAGCCTTTTGCCATGAGTCTTACTTTATTCCTTACTATGACGTTGTTTTCATCTCGCTTGTTTTTTGAAGACCCATTTGGTTCCGATCACATGTTGATACCTGGGTCTGTCAACAAGCTCCCAAACTTCATTTCTCGTAAACCGATTCAGCTCCTCTTGCGTGGCTATGATCCAATCAGCGTCTTTCAGTGCGTCCTCAACTGACTGAGGTTCTTCAGTAGACAAGAAGCAGGAATATAAGGCGTTTTCTCCCTGACAGAATCTGGATCTTGTCTTTACGCTTGCTGAAGGATCTCCGATAATCAAATCAGAAGTGTGAGCGTACAGCCACGATCTACGATGTTTCAACTCTTCATCTGAAATTTGTTCAACACAGATAGTAGGTGAGTTAGGCATTTCAGTTGTACTATTCTGAGATTGAAGCAATTCAGTTACAAGAGTGTGATCTATTGAGTCACCAGGTTCAGGGGCATTTAGCTCAGGAACATCATTAGTTCCCCCTGAATTATTATTCTCAGTAGAGGTCTCAGTTACCACTTGGGTTTCTTCATCGACCTGAGTTACCTGGGATTGACTATGTTCAGGAGAGTCAATCTGTTCAGCTACTTCTGCTGCTGGCTGAGATTCAGTAGACTTGTCTTCAGTTTCTTCATCTGAATCATCATCCCAACATAGCTGGATCTTTTCAACTTTATCTTTTAAGCTCAGATCCTGTAGCTGCTTACTGATGTCCTCAGATTCAGGTTTAGAGTTTCTGCTCATGTCTTCAATAGCAAACTCATTAAAAACAACATGAGGGCTTTCCTCCACGCAAAGGGTCCGATAGTTAAAGACTCTGAAAGTTTTGCTGACCCGGGAGTATCCTAAGAACACTCTCTGATCTGACTTGCTATCAAAAGTATTCAGCTGATCTTTCCCATTATTGTGGATAAAACACGAACACCCGAAAATATGGAAATAAGATATAGAAGGCTTCCTGCCGTTCCATAGTTCATATGGTGTCTTCTTATACTCCTTTGTCAGTAAAGATCGGTTCTGAGTATAACATGCAGTATCAGTAGCTTCTGCCCAGAATTTGGTTGGGAGTCCTGAGTCTGGGAGCAGGGTTCTTGCTGCTTCTTTGAGTGTTCGATTCTTCCTCTCAGCAACCCCATTTTGTTGAGGCGTGCGCGCGGCAGACGTCTCATGCTCTATGCCTTCTGCTTTAAAGAACTCCTCCACCATAAAATTCAGGAACTCAGTTCCTCTATCTGAACGTATCTTGATGATCTTAGTGTTCTTCTCGACACTGAGCCTTTTCAGAAGCCTTGGTAACTCTGTTTTGACATCAGACTTGTTGGCAATAAATATGACCCACGTGTAGCGCGAGTAGTCATCAATGACCACTAATGCATACTTCTTGCCTCTGATCGTCACTGGAGAGACTGGACCGAACAAATCCATATGTAGCAGCTGAAGGATTCCATCAGTGGAAGGAGATGGAACAAGTGGATTTTGATTCCTTGTTTGCTTTCCCTTCAGACATGCTTCACACTGAGTGTCTTTGCTGAATACTTCATTCGGCAGTCCTCTTGCTAGAGTGTTTCTAGCTAATTTGTTGAGCATCTTGAAGTTGAGATGGTCGAGTCTTACGTGCCGAGCCATCCCGTTCTGTTGACATTCTTCGCCAACAAACAAGCTTCAGGTTCAGCTGAGTTCCAGTCAGCTACATAGATATTCTTTTTGCGCGAACCTGATAACACTATTTTCCCTGTAGATTTATCAATGACATCACATAAACCAGCGTCAAAGATCACTCTATTCGAGTTATCACAAAATTGACTAACAGAGAGAAGGTTATGCTGAAGTCCTTCAACATATGAAACTCCCAGGAACTGTTGTTGTTCCAATGCTGAGTGTTCCATAGCCTCTGGTATAGCCTTTTGCGTTGTCTCCAAACTCGATCCAGGGTCCTTCTTCAGTAGTATAATTCTTCAGTAGGTCCTTTTGGTACGTCATGTGTCTTGAGCATCCGCTGTCCACATACCAAGGGTCCTTGTGCACCTACAAAACAGAATTATATTGAGGTACCCTTTATTTTTTATTTTGGGTCCTTAGATGTTAGTTTTGGAAACCCATATCTGTCTTACGACCCTGGTGGTCTCAGACAGTTTCTTTCCACTTTTGTCAACATACTCGACCACCGGACCGGTCGATGCCGACTTACGAGGCTTTTCAGGTTCAGGAGTCCTGATCTTCTGAGTGGGTGGACTGTTGACCTTTGCCTTCTGTACGGCTTTCTTCTTTTTCTTCTGACTTTTGGATCCTCTCCTGACTATAGGATTATAGTAATATGACCCATACTGAGCTGGATGAGTCAGATGCGGAGGTCCATACTGATCAGCTCATTTTGCTTTGCTGGTTCCCCCTTGACTAAACTGGGGTGATCTGGTGCTGATCTTCTTGTCAGAGTGCTGATAACTAGGATGAGGTACCTTCATCTTCTGTTTGTTCTTGGCTAGGGGGTTCAGTATGTCTGCATTGATGGTTTCCCCTTGAACAAACCTATCAGCTAGTCGGTTTTCTGAGCGTACGGGGGCAGATGAGGAGGCTCCATGGCTGAATCTGATGAACAAATTATAATTCTCGCAAGTGCACGAATCGGTATAGTACCTAATCTAGCAACTCCCGAGGTCGATCTCACAAGGACTCAGCTGGGTTCTAATTATCCTAATTATTTCGCTATCTACTTGGTCCTAAACTGGGTTTGATTTATTTAAAACTACTAAATTAAAATGACAGGAAAGTAAAAGAAAACAAATAAAAGCGAAGCAAAGTGGATAATGAGTGTGGTTTCAAGATTGATGAAGAGTGCGGAGGTTTAACAATCACTATGTCTAAGATGATCGATTCATTCCCATTCTCTAGCTAGCATTTATGAATTTCTTTTGTTGGTTCATCCACTAAGGCTCTAGGGATTCCGTATGATGGCGGGAGATCTCTAATTTATAATCCAAGGGTCAATCAAGTGATCATATCATGGACCTAAGGATCGTATCATGCTCAAGGATTTAAGGAACCATCTAAACTATCTCAAACCAATGGTGACAATCTAGACACTTAATTGCAGGTCTAAATAAATAACCGGGTATGATGCGCCGTATTATCTATTACCTATATTCTCTATAATTATCTAAGATGATGGCCAATCACATTAAAGAATCATAGAGAAATCAAAAGCAGGCTCAACAATTAAGAAATAAAACAATTCATTCATTGAAAAACTTGGGTTCGAATCAATTCATCAAAAACATAGATCCTGCTAAACCCCACACAAAGGGATTTAGCCACTCATATTCGTAGGAAAATAATCACAAAAGATGCGAAAATAATCCATAGAATTCAAGTATCAAAAACCCTAAACAAAACTGAGAAGGAATAATACAACCTAGAATCTAGCGGATTGATCCTCGCGATTGGTTCTCGGGTTGTGGTCTTCAATCTTCATCTTGAATCTTCAACGGAGGGATGCCTTGGGTGTTTCTCTGCCTTGGAGGGTGGAAAAAGTCAGAATTATGGTGTGTCGTCCAAAGGAAAGAAGTCCGGAAGGGTTTATATAGGTTTCGGGTCGAAAAAAAGACTGGTTTTGGGTTGCAGACGATGCGGACCGCGGTCCAGTACAAAGGCGGACCGCGGTCCGACCCCCACAAAATTTTTCAATTTTTTTGAGTCAGAACGTACCGGACCGCGGTCCAGCACAAATGCGGACCGTGGTCCGACGTCTTCTGCCGAACAGTTTTTTTCTGCACTGTCGCGTTTTGGGAAAATGCGATATCTCCTTCGTTAGCCGTTGGATCGCCACAAAACTTTGCCACAATGTTCCTAACACATAGAAATACAATGTGAACGGTGAAGATCGGATTCTAATATCGTTAGATCCACCTGCCACGCGATTTTCCAACTGCCTCGTTACATGAGCTTCGAAACGCGATTTCTTCAACATCCGGCTTCAAATCCTCTTCATTCTTCATCCAAACAACTCCATCTTTGCCAACAATGCATCAATGGTCATGGTTTCTTTCATTTTGGTGTTAAATACCACCAAATATGCTCAAAACACGTGAGAAACCTACAAAACCAAAAACCATCGAAAGTATACGATTCCAAGCAAAACAAAAGCTAAAAATGAAAAGAAAACGATGTAAACAAGCTTAAAAAGAACATGATGAGATGGTATAAAAACCACTCATCAAATCCCCCCAAACCTAAGCTTTTGCTTGTCCTCAAGCAAAGAAACAAGATAAAAAAAAAAGACTATGACTAAATATTAAAAAAATGAGAATAACAATTCAAGCCTTATTCAGTTTTTAGAAGAACACATCATTAGCATGTGAAAATCATTCAAGTTTGATGCCACCTTCAAAACAAAATAGAACATAGAAGTAGAGTAGTCCCTCTCCAGAAATCTGTATCCCTCAAACACTCAAGTGTATAAGGGTAAAATCATCACTCAAACTCAACCCTAGGAGAGCGTATTCATAAGCTTGCAGATTGTCTAATTCTACTCATAATGAACACAATTCATGGTAAAGATCTCGAAGGTCTTATTTTGGATGTAATGGGGCTAAGACATGTAATAAAAAGGTAGGGAAGATATAGGAAAAGTGACTCATAATGTACGAACAATGAAGGATCTAGTAGAGCAACCAAATGATGATATATCAAAATAAACCTCTAAAACCAACCACCTTTGAATTACTCATAATCAAACAAATCAAACAAATCAAGACTCTCAAAGTTCTCACTTTTTCCAAAATAAACTCCCTTTTTATCTTCATCACCTTTTTTTTTTTTTTAATCTCCCAACTATACATATGTCATCAATAAACTCATTTCAATCAAAGTTAGGAGTACATGCACAAGTCTCCCATATTCTATCCAATTGTTTACCTGCCAACTCTCTACCAATAATTAAATAAAGATTTCAGTATAAAACGGTGTCATCAAGTTCGGCACCAGGCTGGATATAATCAAAATCAATTCACACCAATCTCACTTTTTAGCAAATATTTGTCCCTTGATCACCAAACCCTCACAAGCCTCCATTTCCTCCCACAGCACTAACAACTCTACTAGATCATCGGTTAAGGCTAAATAGGCTAGGCAATTTAAGTGGAGGTACATGAATAAAAAGGATACATTAAGCTCAAAGGGGCTTACTAGGTTGATGTTCAAGGTAGGAATCATATTTGGCTCTGGCTAAAGAACGAGATAGTGCCTAAGATCATATCAATACCATATACGAAAAGTGTTCAATAAACTTCAAACAGACTCAAAGCAAGTTCTAAATGTTCTCCCTAAAGCGAGTATCACACATGAAAGAAATTGAGACCGACATAGGATTTCGTCAGTTCACAATAGGCTCAAATTCTCACCAAAGGCTTTGGACTACCATACTTTTACATCCTACATGTTCGAAAATTTTATCATGCCCAAATTTAATTCAACAATGCTTCAGTAAAGAAAAATTTTAAGGCAAGAAATGCATAAACATCAAATAACATAAGTCATGGTAATTCAAATATCAAGTACATGGAGAATCATGAGAATCCTAATTATACAGACCAAATCAATAGGGTTCAAGATTCGACATACCCCCCCCCAAACCTATCTACGAGCTAGTCTCTAGCACGAAAATAGAGTGAAATAAAGAAAATTGGGTAAACGAATCTTCCCTGATGTCTAGGTGATGTCCGATTGATCTACATATGCGAAGCTTGATCTGCAGGCTCAGATCCAAAGTTAATCCCGACCGTATCAGCTCCCCTGCTGCTCTGATATAGCTTATTATGCATTAAAAATCAATAAATGAAGCATACATGTCAATTTCCCTCCTCAATTTTTTTTTTATCTAACTAAGAAAACTAGAAAAACTCATAAACGTGGGTTGCCTCCCATGAAGCGCTGTTGGTTAGAGTCGTTGGCTCGACTTTGCTGAATCAGATTAGAAACTTGGCGACTTTGGACGCCCGACTTCAGCCTTGTCGAACGCCTCCTTCGATGATGCTCCACAGACATCCTTCACCTTGAAATATTTTTTGGTTCGTGGATTCATCAACTTCACCACACCATGCGACAAAACGTCCACCACATGAAATGGTCCGGAGAATGTAGAACTTGGGTATCCTGGAAATGCTCTAGAACCATCGTCATATAAAAGAACTTTAAGACCAGGGTAGAGTGTTTTACCCAGCGTCCTCTTCCCACAAGCAGCTTTAGTGCGTCTGACATAGATGGTTTTCTTCGGGAACATGTCTTTTTGATCTTCAACACATTCATCCAAGTTAGGAACACCAACGTCAGTTGACTCCTCATCGAATAATGCGTGTATTCCTAATCCATCTGTACCATCAGAATCCTTCACTACATCAAATGCAGGCTGCACAAAGTTAACTTCAGTAGTTGAGGCATCAGTTCCAAATGTGGTTGGAGCTAGTGCTTTGAATTCTGTAACCTCCCCCAAGACTTCCATCCTTACAGTTCGTGACGGTACATCAACACAAGTCCTAGTGGTTGCCATAAATGGCCTCCCTAGGAGGATAAGCTGTTCACTTAGCCCTCGAGAAGTATCATCTCCATCAAGAACAATAAAGTCAACAGGAACAATAAACCTGTCTACCTTTACCAACAAATCTTCAATAATCCCCATTGGGGTCTTCACAGAGTTATCAGCAAATTGAAGCCTCATAGGTGTAGGCTTCAAATTGTTAACTCCCAACGTTTTGTAGACAGAGTAGGGCATGAGGTTGATACCAGCTCCAAGATCTAGCATTGCTCGTGTAACTCTATACTTGCCTATAGAGATAGCGATATCGAATCTTCCAGGATCTGTTAACTTGGGCGGTAGAGCCGATATATCAACTACAACACCCCCTGATTCAAGTGTAGGAAGATTTGCACTCCGATCATAATCCTTTTTGTTGGTGATGAGCTCCTTGAAGAACTTGGATTGCCTTGGAATACTCTTGACGAGGTCTAAGAGCGGCAGATTGATCTTCACTTTAGAGAGTATATTGAACAAGGATCCAAACTGTTCTTCTTGTTTGTTAACCTTGAGGCGTCTTGGAAAAGGAGGTGGGGGCTTATATGGATTCACAACTCTATGCAAAGGAGTCCGAAAAGTAGGCTTGTTCTCCTTATCTCTTGTCATTTCATCAACATTAGCCGTAGCAACTTCGTCGATTTTATCTTTAGCCTTCTCCGAATCATCACCAAGCAAAATAGTAATGGACCTCGCCTCTTCAGTTTGTCCGGGTAGTTTCCCTTGTTGCATTTTAAGCAAAGCAACTTCCCATGCTAGCTAGCCAAGTTGAGTCCCCAAATTTTTGGAAGTTGCTTCCACGTTCCTGACAGAAGTGGTAAGTGTCTCTATTTGCTCCTTAGAACTCTTCATAAAGGAGGTTAAGGTGTCTTGCAAGATGGCCATGAAATTCTTATTAGCGTCCTCAATCTTTGGCTGAGGGCGAGAAGATGATGTGCCTCCAAAGTTCTGCTGCTGAGTGGCATTCCTTCCTCCATAATCCTGGTAACTTTTGTAGTTGGGATTGTACCCTTGCTGCTTATGGACAAAATTTTGGTGCGGCCTCTGATATTGCCTTCTCTCTTCCCATTCCTGATGTCCTATGCCTTGTCCCCAGTTAGCTTCTTCTTCTTGAAATTGGCTATGGATGATATTAAACTGGCATTGGACGGTTGAGTGTTGTGGATCATCACAAATGGTACAGACCTCGCCAATCTTTGGGGCTTGCACTTGTCTCTACTTGAGCTCCTTGATTTCTTGTCTAAGCAGTTGAAGCTCCTTAATAGTATCATCCGCATACGCAGCCCGCACATCCTGCGTTCCACGTTGTCTCACACTCTGACTTCTTAATACGGAACAAGCCTTCAACGTCTCAAAAAGCTCATGCAATACACTTGGGGTCAGTGCAAGAATGCCTCCAGGAGCCATGTTGTCAACCATAATCTGACATGGCAAGAGCAGTCCATTGTAGAAGAACTCATTCAGCATCGCAACCTGGTAATTATGATGTGGACATTGGATGAGGAGTCCCTTGAATCTATCCCAAGCTTCATGATATGTCTCATTGTCAAACTGGGAGAAAGTAGCAATCTGCTGCCTCAACTTGTGGCTCTTGCTTCGGGAGTAGTATTGCTCCGTGAATGCTTTGAACACGTCCTCCATTGTCCGCAAAGAATTAGCAGGCAGTGTGTGCAACCAATTCTTGGCTTTATCCTTCAGAGTGTAGGAAAACAATCGTCTTCCCAATTGATCAGTAGTGAGCCCGCTGAGAGGAATAGTCCCCAGTGTAGCATAGAACTCCCTCATATGAGCAAGAGGATCTTCAGTTGCTAGCCCGTAGAAAGATGGTAGCATATGGTAGTAGATGGGCTTCAGATCATAATTCCTTGCGGTCTCTTCTAGGATGATGCAGGTGGTATTGGCTCCAAGTATCGGCCTTGTGTAGTCTCCCCGGCAATGGCGCCAAAAACTTGATGAACAAATTATAATTCTCGCAAGTGCACGAATCGGTATAGTACCTAATCTAGCAACTCCCGAAGTCGATCTCACAAAGACTCAGCTGGGTTCTAATTATCCTAATTATTTCGCTATCTACTTGGTCCTAAACTGGGTTTGATTTATTTAAAACTACTAAATTAAAATGACAGGAAAGTAAAAGAAAACAAATAAAAGCGAAGCAAAGTGGATAATGAGTGTGGTTTCAAGATTGATGAAGAGTGCGGAGGTTTAACAATCACTATGTCTAAGATGATCGATTCATTCCATTCTCTAGCTAGCATTTATGAATTTCTTTTGTTGGTTCATCTACTAAGGCTCTAGGGATTCCGTATGATGGCGGGAGATCTCTAATTTATAATCCTAAGGGTCAATCAAGTGATCATCTCATGGACCTAAGGATCGTATCATGCTCAAGGATTTAAGGAACCATCTAAACTATCTCAAACCAATGGTGACAATCTAGACACTTAATTGCAGGTCTAAATAAATAACCGGGTATGATGCGCCGTATTATCTATTACCTATATTCTCTATAATTATCTAAGATGATGGCCAATCACATTAAAGAATCATAGAGAAATCAAAAGCAGGCTCAACAATTAAGAAACAAAACAATTCATTCATTGAAAAACTTGGGTTTGAATCAATTCATCAAAAACATAGATCCTGCTAAACCCCACACAAGAGGATTTAGCCACTCATATTCGTAGGAAAATAATCACAAAAGATGCAAAAATAATCCATAGAATTCAAGTATCAAAAACCCTAAACAAAACTGAGAAGGAATAATACAACCGAATCTAGCGGATTGATCCTCGCGATTGGTTCTCGGGTTGTGGTCTTCAATCTTTGTCTTGAATCTTCAACGGAGGGATGCCTTGGGTGTTTCTCTGCCTTGGAGGGTGGAAAAAGTCGGAATTATGGTGTGTCGTCCAAAGGAAAGAAGTCCGGAAGGGTTTATATAGGTTTCGGGCCGAAAAAAAGATTGGTTTTGGGTTGCAGACGACGCGGACCGCGGTCCAGTACAAAGGCGGACCGCGGTCCGACCCCCACAAAATTTTCAATTTTTTTGAGTCAGAACGTACCGGACCGCGGTCCAGCACAAATGCGGACCGTGGTCCGACGTCTTCTGCCGAACAGTTTTTTTCTGCACTGTCGCATTTTGGGAAAAACGCGATATCTCCTTCGTTAGCCGTTGGATCGCCACGAAACTTTGCCACAATGTTCCTAACACATAGAAATACGATGTGAACGGTGGAGATCGTATTCTAAGATCGTTAGATCCACCTGCCACGCGATTTTCCAACTGCCTCGTAACATGAGCATCGAAACGCGATTTCTTCAACATCCGGCTTCAAATCCTCTTCATTCTTCATCCAAACAACTCCATCTTTGCCAACAATGCATCAATGGTCATGGTTTATTTCATTTTGGTGTTAAATACCACCAAATATGCTCAAAACACGTGAGAAACCTACAAAACCAAAAACCATCGAAAGTATACGATTCCAAGCAAAACAAAAGCTAAAAATGAAAAGAAAACGATGTAAACAAGCTTAAAAAGAACATGATGAGATGGTATAAAAACTACTCATCAGAATCCAAGTCCCTCCTTGCAATGCTTTGGCTTGTTGCTTGCAAGCATAGCTTCAAGCTTCTTTTCAGCGCCCATGTACCGCTCTGTCATCAGGTTCCTCCAGACATCATCACTCTTCTTCAACAGTTCATGCTCGGTCTGAAGTCCTGACAACTCTTGCTTCAGTAGACTCAGTTCAGTATCTTTCTGAGTCAACTCTTTGGTCAAAACTGAGATCTAATTTTCTTGATGCTGAGACTTGGCCATCAGAGAGTTTATCTCCTCCCTTAGTCTCAACACAAGTCCTTCTAACTCAGTAACAACCTGACTCTCCTAAGAAAGTCTCTGATTCTCCGCTTTCAGGGTATCCAACTCCTGAAGAGTCTTACTCTGTTGCAGACTCATCTGAATCTACTCGTCGAGTAGCTCTTCGTATGCGATTGCAACGTCTAGATTCTCATCTGCACCTGAAATAGTGTCGTGTGTGCAGTGTGAAGAGGAATTAAATGGTGCATGAGATTTTACCTCATCCTCTTCTCCTGCCATGAGATACTTTTCAGCATCTTCTTCAGCTTCAAGCTCTATAGCCATGAAAGCTGCTTCATCATCTGATGAATCCATGAAGGAATCAACTTCGTCTGATTCGTCTGAGAGTTCACCAGCAATGTATGCTTGTCGCTTCTTGATGAACTTGTCCCTTCTTGCTTTGCGTGCTGCTCTTTCAGTACTTGAGCTCAGGACAGTCATACTGACTTCTTGCAGTTGTAGCAGGTAGTAACTCTTTCTTCTTTGCTCTCACTATCTTTTGACTGGGCTGAGTCCTCTTGTTTCCTGCATTCAGAAGTATGCGAGTCAGGAGTGCGCTTAGGTGTATATTCATTCTTACCCTTAGAGTCTCTGACGACTCTTGAGAGCTTTATACGCCTCTCCTTTTCCTTCTGATACTTCAAAGCAAGCAGCGCGTACTTCTTGGCTAGATTTCCTTCTTGTATGTCACTGAGTGAAGGCTCAGCCTTGCTAGACGCAGGAGCTACTGTGCTGACTGATGCTTTGAAAGCATGGTCGATTTGAGTGTCGGCTTCAGCTCGCTGCTTCCTTTGAGGTAAGCCAAACTCGAACTCCTCCGCTTTAAGTTCTGAAAAGATATGGTCAGGAGTAACAATATCTAAATCAAAATGACGCAATAAAGTAGCAAAGGGAGTCCAGTGACCGTCTGGCAGTGCCCTCAAAATCTTGAGATTCATCTCTCGGTTGGAGAATATCTTTCCCAGCCCATTGATAGAGTTCATCAGATCCGTGAATCTGACGTTGAGATCTTCAGTGGTGTCACCGGGCATGAGAGACAATCTCTCCAGCTTCTGAAGTTCCAGCGCGAGTTTGTTCGCTTTGATCTTCTGAGTCCCCCGACTCAGTAGCGCTAGAGCATCCCAGAGTTCTTTTGCGGACTTACAGTCCTGAACTCTTCCGAGATAAGAATCGTTCAGAGTGGTCAGTATGGCATTTCTGGCGACGCGGTCTAAGTTGTGAAGCTTCTTCTCCTCAGGGGTGAAGAGACTTCTATCTTTGGGGATCTTCTTCCCGGTCACCATCCCTCCTCCTTGTGCTGGATCCTGAGCTACGACGCTATCGACCATAGGAACGATAGGTCCATCCTCCAGAACCTCTGTCATGCTATCGTGGAGAGAGGTCAGATGTGCCTCCATTCTAACCCGCCATACACCATAGTTCTCTACTGAGAACATGGGTACCATCCTGATCCCTGACATATCAGACATGATAGTTAATGATATGAATGAAGAATGATATGCAGTGAAAATGTTTTCCGGATCCGTTCAAGTAGACCAGTTTCAGAATAACAAGAGTCTTAAAGAACTCCGGCTCTGATACCAATTGTTGGTCCCGAGAGCACGTTCAGGTGTAGAGGGGGGGTGAATACACCTGAAAACCGATTTCTCAACTTAAAACACGAATAGTCTTTTTAAGGAGAATGTCGTACTGAACGAGTTCAGCAGACCAAATAAGCTGTTCTGAATCGTGTGACAGAGTGACTGACTCTACTGAGGTCTGCTAGTTGACTGGAGTCATAATTCAGTACCGTTTAGAATAGAGTTCAGTAGTGCGGAAATGTGTAGGCCCAAATTCAGTTGAGTTAAGAAATTTTTTTTATCAAAACAGTTTCAGTAGATTAGTGCAGTCGATTAAGTTTGCTGAAACTCAGTTGAATGATTTAAAAGATATTTTTCAGTATGAACAGTAAATCAATGCAACAGTATATAGAGAACACAGAACACAGAGATTTTTAAAGTGGTTCGGATCCAACAATCCTACGTCCACTGTCCCGAATGATCAGGAGGCTATGTATTATACTGAGATAGTCTCAGTCGGTTTGTACACTTGACAAACACTGGTCTTGAGATTTATACTAAGCAAGTCTCAGTTTACAAGGTTATCAAACTAAGTATTTCAAAAACTCTCCAACAGTGAAGGAGTCCTTTACAATAAGGATCAGTTCAAAAGTGAACTCCTTCGTCTAAGCTATGGATTAAATCGGTTGAGCTTAGGTTAGAGGGATAGGGAACAAGAAATTGGCTTCTAGAGCGACGAACAGCTGAGTATAAGCTTTGGGTTCGTGTATCGTCGCTTGGATACTAGAGGCTGTATAATTCTAATTAAGCTTGGTTCCCTATGAGCAGAAATGTAGTCTTTCGCCGGAGATTGTTTCTTCTAACTTCTTGCGGAAGACTTAGGCCTTTTCGAATTGCTCGTTGAATGCTCTGTGTGTTCTCTCGTGCGTTCGGTATCGTGAAGGTGAGCTTCAATTTGATTTATCCCTCTATTTATAGAGCAAAGATTAGGATAGATCTGTTGGAGACGACAATCCTTTGTCTCTCTCTTTTGGGTAGCTAACGGCTCTTTCGAAGTATGGTAGCAGTGTCCTTTCCCTCAATTTCTGGAAAGTTGTTGACTTGCAGCTTTAACAGATATAGGACAGGTAGCTGCTTGTCATTGGTCGAGGTTCAGAAAGTGGTTGAGACAGAACAAACTTCAAGGAGATCTGAAGCTGACTTCTCTCTTCCTCGTATTGACTATACTGATTTGACTTTAGAGAATCTGACAGTCAGTCTGATCTCTGATTCAGTAGCATGCTCCTGCTGAGTCGGGTCTACTGAAGATCAGCTCTGAGTTCAGTGAACTACTCCTGCGAGTTCGAGTTCCGGCCCCACCGACTCCTTTCGCATATCTTGCTCCCGCCGAGTCCAAGTAGCACTGAGTCTTCTACTTCTGATGCTGAAGCAGATAATCTACTGAGTGCCTGAACCAGAGAGTGCCTGCTGAGTCTGAATCCTTAGAGACAACACCAAAATAGATTACAACTGAATGGTTCATCAATTAATATAGGGTTTTGGGATCTTCAAATCTTCGATACGTTTTCAAAGCACAGGGCTACTGAGTTATTTATCAACTGAGAAGACTGAATCATTTCCCAGTACTTTGTGCTGTTGCTGGGGACTGAATCATCACCCAACAAATCATTAATCCCAAGAACTTCCAATAAAAAAAAAAAAAAAAAAACTTGACCTTGAATTAAAGCACTGAGCTTAGCTATCATTATACAGAGAGTTAAATTGAAATTTGTATGAGTTTGGTACAAGAATCAGAGCTGGTTGTTTAGGCTCCAATATAAGTTGAGAAGTGAGATGCTCGGCCGAGTGTAACCATGATAGCACTGAAGGCGGTCGTGCGTCGGAGTTGTCGGAGGCGGTCGTACGTCGATTTGCCCTTAATAGAGCACCGGGGGCATGATAGCTAATTAGTTATGATAAAGTAGACTACTAGCATTTTGGACTACATGAATCATTTCACACAATTGGCTAATCAGTCTACGCATCTCATTCCCACTGACCTCGTAGGACTGTTCATTTTATGACTAAAAGAGCCTATTCGGCACCTTGTACGTGTCCAGGAACCTGAACTGTTAGGGGTTGTCATGCGGAAGGCTCAGTTGATCAAGGAGTTTATTTTGGAATCAAAGGCATTTGAAACAGGATTTCGCAGTGGAGGCTTACCCGGTGGACATGTGGGTCTAATTTTCCACCCTGGCCATTTGGGGGTGAGCGGGGTCGACTGATGCTGCCCACACCTACAGCACCAAATGGTGGGGATTGTCCTGCCGGACAAGGAGAAGAAAATCGTGGAAGGGCTTTACACACCCTATTTCAGCGCATGACCAATTCAGAGAGAGAAGAGTTACGATGCAGGGGGTTGTGCTTTTGATGTAAGACCCCCTATCATTCAGTGCACCATGAGTCCGTACGCGGTTCCATCCGGGTTTTACTTGTGGATGATGATGATGCTTCCGAGCTTGAATTACATGAGATGGATGCGGAGCAGCCTGAGGTCGAACTACTGGTGGAGGATGAGGGGAACAAAGGGAATTTTGGTGAGTTGTCGTTGCGATCGGCCGCTGAAATCTCGGGGACAAGATCGTTAAGGTTGTGTGGAGAAATTTTGGGTGAACAGATTACGCTCTTAGATGATAGTGGCGCAATGCACATCTTCGTATCCTTGCAATTAGTTGATAAGCTGCGTCTACCATTGGAAGCTAATCAGAAAATTTGTGTGCGGGTGGGCGATGGGCGTAGAATGGAGAGTCTGGGGCTGCATAAAGGACTCCATTTGCAATTGGGTATGGCACAGATTGTTGCTGATTGTTATGCCTTTCCGTTGCGTGGAGTTGAAGAGGTATTGGGGTACACGTGGTTGAGAACTTTAGGATGGAGAAGGATACATTGGGACAATGAGAAGATGGAGTTTGAATGTCAAGGTTCAACGGTTCAGCTGGAAGAACAAGGGGCAGCTAGCCGTCAGGTAGCGATTTATCCAACATTATCTCAATTGAAGGATGTGGATTATACGGCTGTGATAGTGGACCCGACTACTATTTTGACCATGTCGGGGTCCAAAAGTGGGGGCGGCAATGATTGTTTGGTAGAAATTTACCAACTCTAGGAGTAATTTGACGACATTTTTGGCGAACTCGTGGGGTTGCCGCCGTGCCGCGTGTTTGATCATCAAATGTATTAGAGGCAGGTAAGGGGCCAGTGTCGGTGCGGTCGTATCGGTACAGTCAAGCGCAGAAAGATGAAATTGAAAGATTGGTGACTGAAATGCTAAAGGCTGGGGTGATTCGCGCGAGTAATAGCTCGGTCTTACTTTTGAAAAAGAAGGATGGTAGTTGGCGGTTTTGTGTAGACTATCGGGAGCTGGATAAGGTGACGGTGCCGGATAAGTACCCCATTCCCATGATACAAGAGATGTTGGACAAGTTGGTGGGAGCGGCGGTACTTTTGAAAATAGACTTGCTCTCCGGCTACATCAAATTCAGGTGGTGGACGAGGATATTCCCAAGACGGCATTTCGTACACATAGCAGACATTATGAGTTCGTGGTCATGCCGTTTGGCCTTACTAACACCCCTGCCACGTTTCAATCCACGATGAATGACTTGTTCTATCCCCACTTAGGAAGGTTTGTTTTGGTGTTTTTTATGATATTTTGGTTTAAAGTCCAACTTGGCAGGCCCATACAGAGCATCTTCACGTCGTTTTGGAAATTCTTCGGGACAATCACTTCATAGCTAACAAAAAGAAATGCTCTTTTGGGTGTTTGAGAGTAGAGTATCTTGGGCATTTAATATCAGCCGAGGAGCCGAGGGGGTCAATATGGACCCCGCCAAGGTGGCGGCCGTCGAGCAGTGGTCGGTTCCTACCTCGGTAAAGGTGGTGCGCGAATTTTTGGGATTGATAGGTTATTACCGGCACTTCGTGCATAACTGTGGTCTAATTGCTAAGCCATTAACGGAAATTTTTAAAAAAGATACGTTTTGCCAATTTAAATGGACTGAAGCAGCTCAACAAGCTTTTGTACGTGTGAAACGGGCATTGGTGGAGGCGTCGATTTAGGCCATGCCGGATTTTACTAAGGAATTCTCGATAAAGTGTAATGCATTGGGCACAGGAGTTAGCACCATATTGGTACAAGCGGGCCGGCCCGTGACGTTCTTTAGTAAGGCTCTATCGTCGCAGAATATAGTCAAATCGGTCTACGAGAGGGAGCTCATGGGGCATGTATTAGTGGTCCAACATTAGCGACTGTATTTAGAGGGTCGTCATTTTCGAGTTTTTACTAACCACCACAGTTTGAAGCACTTAATGCGGCAAAAAAATCATCACATCGACACAACAAAATTGGTTGGCAAAACTCATGGGATATGATTTTGAAATTATGTACCGCGCGGGAAGGATGAACAAGGCTGCAGATGCTTTATCACGGCAGTATGAGGAGTCTGCCAATGGCGTGGGCGACGAATTGCAGATGACTGGAGTTCAGTAGCCGGATTTTCAAAATATTGTTGAGGAGCAACAACAAGATCAGGAACTCTGAATTTTTTTTGAGGGGCTCAATGCTGATCCGGCTCGTTATTAGGAGTTTTCGGTGGTGAATAGGAGATTGTTGCACAAAGGGAGGATTGTTCTTTCGCGAAATTCAATGTGGATTCCCAAGCTGCTCCATGAGTTTCACAATACACCGGTGACAGGACTCGCTGGTACTCTACAAACTTATCTGACATTTGGCGTCAAGTGTATAGTGGTTGGGCATGTTTCGCCGAGTCCAAGAGTATGTGGCTCAATGTCTTGTTCGTCAGAAATCTAAATATGAAGCGCAATCACCGGCGGGTTTGTTGCAGCCGTTGCCCATTCCGGTGCAGATTTGGGAAGATTTATCTATGGATTTTATCACAGGCTTGCCGCCTTCATAGGGGTTTTCTTGCATTCTTATGGTTGTTGATAGATTGTCAAAATATGGCCATTTTATTCCGTTAAGGCATCGGTGATGGCCAAGCGTGTTGTGGAGCAACTTTTACAACACGTGGTGAAGCTTCATGGAATTCCTCATACGATTGTGAGTGATCGTGACTTCTTCTTCTTGAGTAGTTTTTGGATATAACTTTTTGTTTGACAGGGTAATAAATTGAAATTTAGTACTTCTTATCACCCGGAGACAAATGGTCAAACGGAGGTTCTAAATCGGATTCTTGAAACTTATTTGCGGTATTTTTCTTCTCACCAACCGCGCAAATGGGCAGGGTGGCTAGCATGAGCGGAAATTGGTACAATACATCGTATCAAACTACCGCACGAACGACTCCTTTTGAGGTGGTATACGGTTGGAGCCCTTCTACGTTGCAACGCTATATGCCAGAAGAATGTAGGGTGGCGGAGGATACTGGAATTTGGTGGGATTGTGACATTATGTTGCAGCGTTTGTGGTATAATTTACAACGGGCTCAAGACCGCATGCGTGCGCAAGCCAAAAAATTGCGTCAGGACATGTAATTTGAAGTGGGCGATTCAGTTTTTCTTAAGGTGAGGCCGTACCGGCAAATTTCTATGGCCAAACGTGGCTATTCGAAGTTGGAGACGAAGTTGTATGGTCCATTTCTGGTTATCCAGAGGATTGAAGTTATCGCCTATAAGCTCCAATTGCCCACGTCTGGTCGCATTCATCCGGTTTTTCACGTAAGCCAATTGAAACGCGTGATTGGCGATCATCCACTTGAAGTATCTCTTCCGGACAGCCTTGAAGATTTTTTTAGGGGGGGGGGATAGATTTTTGATCCTACGGCTATCCTTGGTTCGCGTTTTTATCATAGTGACGACAGTCGGGAGTTGGAGGTGTTGGTCCATTGGAAGGGGAAATCGAGCGACGAGGATTCCTGGGTCGGTTGGGACGAGTTTCAGAGTCAGTTTCCATAGTTCCGCCTTGAGGACAAGGCGGTTCTTGAGAGAGATGCAGTTGATGTGTGGCGGGATGTTCATGGGTTGAGTCCGAGAGTTGAGGTTGTCGCGGGTCCAAAGCCATGGATCATTTATACGAGGCGACGTCGAAGTGGCTAGATGGAAGGAGGAATTCGTCTATTATTAGTTTATTAATTATTAGTACTAGTTTATTAATTATTAGTATTCTTGAATATTGTTTTGCTTTTGGTACTTTCCTTATTTGCTTGTTGGTTGAATAGGTTATATATCCAACTTGGACGATTATCATAACTATGCAAACTTAGGGTTTTGAGTTTTGGAGAATGACTTGTTCTTGTGTGGTCGTGTGTCTAATTCGAATATTAATTTTGGGGTTTGCATTAGGTTAGCCTAATTTTCCGAATTATTTATAATTTATCACTCCCCCTCAAGATAACAATCTTCAAGGTTATCTTCTAGCTCTACAAAAATATGTGCAACACAAGTTTAATTATCTTTATAGAGAATAACATGGAATACGTCAATAATATATCATTAATCTCATAAATAGATCAATATCATGTTTGTCTCGAAGATAACATATGATGATCAATACCATTTCAAATTCTCCAATTGCACATAAGTAAGGAACTTCTGGTCCTAAAACATCTTTGTTATCTTCTATAGGTCTAAATGAGTCTCCGTCCTCAAATAATCAAAGCAACCATTATTTAGTTATGTGGATGCTGTAAAATCATATAAAATCTCTTTAAGGTGTAACTCCATCAAGGAGATGCTCGATCTACGAGTCGAGATAATTATTAGTTCAACCCTAGTCTTTTAATTATAACTCTGTCTTTAGGCATTAGTTGACTTCCTCAAGTACTTTTATACATAATGATTCACATATCCTACTCAGGAGGAGTTTGAAGTGATGTGTTCTAATTTTGTATTCCGCGGATTTTTATCTTTAGCACCAATAAATCTCACACTTCTGGCATCAAAGAGCATAGATCGACTTATTTTGTCTATGATGAACTTCAGTTCTTTCATGTGCATATACAACATGTATATTAGATTTTAGTTACTCATTTTGCACTTAATGATTTGATGAACTTTCTGTTCATAGTTCGTGAATCTAAATAATTAATCCAACGAGATATTTGCGGCATTCATATTTAAATCTCTCCCTAATGCCAACAATAGTTTGAGTTGGATTATAGATTCACGAGTTAATCAATAAAACAGTCCACAAGTAGTGGTCATATATATGTCATGTTGACGGAGTATACACATAATTTTCAAGTATTAAACTCTTCAGCAATCTTAATCAAATTCAAGTAACAATATAAACTACTTTGCTATCGGTTTCTTCTTGAAAACATATGAGCAAATATCTTCACTTTTATATCATTCTCTCAAGAGATACGCGTTGTTCTTACAACGATTTTTGTTGGGTGATGATTCTATCATCAGCAGTATTAGATGTAGTGGGAAATGATTCTATCTTCTGTACTGACCGATACTCAGTAGCCTTGTGCTCTGAATTAGTCTGAAGATTTGAAGATCCCAAAACCCATTCTTGATCGGTGAACCTTTAAGTTGTAACCTGTTTTTGTCTCTGAGGTTTCAGACTCAGTAGACCCTCTGATCTGGTTCAGGCATTCAGTTGCTTATCCGCCTCAGCACCAGAACTAGAAGACTCAGTAAATATTGGACTCAGCAGGAGCAGTATACTGAAAGGAGTCAGTGGAACTGAACTCAGCAGGAGTAGTTCACTGTACTCAGAGTTGATCTTCAGTAAAGCAGACTCAGCAGGAGTTCACTACTGAATCAAAGATCAGACTCAGCAATGGCCAGACAGTCGTCTGAACTGTCAGATCTTTCAAAGACAATCAGCATAGTCAAGTACGAGGAAGAGAGAAGTCAGCTTCAAATCTCCTTGAAGTCTGTTCTATCTCAACCACTTTCTGAACCTCGACCAATGACAAGCAGACACCTGTCCTACACCTACTAAAGCTGCAAGTCAACAACTTTCCGGAAAAGAGGGAAAATACTGTGCAAATGCTACAAAAGAGCCGTTAGCTACCCAAAAGAGAGAGACAAAGGATCATCGTCTCCAACGGATCTTTCCTAGTCTCTTCTCTATAAATAGAGGGATAAATCAAATTTGAAGCTCACGAAAAAAAAGAGTGCGAACATACGAGAAAAGAAGAAAAAAAAAGAAAAACCGCATACACAGAGCATTCAAACGAGCAAACTCGAAAAGCCTAAGTTCTCCGCAAGAAGTTCGAAGAATTCATCTCCGGCGAAGAACTATATTCTAGCTCTTAGGGAACCAAGCTGAATTGTTAAATACAGCCTCTAGTATCCAAACGACGATACACGAACCCAAAGTCATACTCAGCTGTTCGTCGTTCTAGAAGCCACTTCATTGTTCCTATCCCTCTAACCTAAGCTCAATAGAATAAATCTATAGCTTAGACGAAGGAGTTAATCTTTGAACTGTTCTTTATTGTAAAGAACTCCTTCATAGTTGGAGAGTTTTTCAATCACTCAGTTTGATAACCTTGTAAACTGAGACTTGCTCAGTATAAATTTCAAGACCAGAGTTTGTCCAGCGTACAAACCAACTGAGACTACCTCAGTATAATAAATAGCTTCCTGATCATTCAGGATAGTGGACGTAGGATTTTTGTGTCCGAACCACTTTAAAAATCTCTGTGTCTTGTGTCTCGTATTCTTTTTCACTGTTGCATTGATTTAACTGTTCATACTGAAAAGTCTTCTTAAATCATTCAACTGAGTTTCAGCGAACTTAACCGGTGCACTAATCTCTCGAAACTGTTTTATTAAAAACATTTTCCAACTCAACTGAATTGGGCCTACACTATTCCGCACCACTGAACTCTATCTGCAAGATACTTAATTCTGACTCTCAGTCAGCTAGCAGATCTCAGTAGAGTCAGTCACTCTGCCAACACGATTCAGAACAACTTATCTGGTCTGCTGAACCTGTTCAGCACGACACTATCCTAAAGAAGGAATGTTCGTGTTTAAGTTGAGAAATCGGTTTTCAGGTGTATTCAGTTATTCACCCCCCCTCTACACCTGAACGTGCTCTCGGGACCAACAATTTTGCAGTTTACTTGAAAAATATTTTTGATTTATGAGATTTTAGCAAATTAAATCCTTCAGGAATTTTCAAGTATATATAATTATCTAGTAAATCATATAAATAGTATTTTACTACATCCATAAGACGCATAGCAAGCCTTTGTGACATAATGAGATTAACTAAAAATTTAAAATTTAGTTGCGTCAATTATGGGAGAGTATATAATTAATTCCCGATCTTTGAGAGAAACCTTGTGTTACGAGTATTGCCCTATATTTCGTAATTTTCATTTCTCTTTTTAACAAAGACACATTTGTATCCTTCATGAATGTATTTTTCGGATTTTGGAACTACGTGTCCAAATGTTTCCGGCTTTCTAGGGAATTTTAAGTCACCTTATATGACTTTTTTCCTCTTTTAGATCTTCGTCGAGGATCATCTTTTATCATTTCAAGAGTCATATTTAAGGTGAATATATCTTCATACATCCATGACGATATCTGATCTCTCTAATATTTTGAGATCTCATTAATTTCAGACGCTTGTAATTCTTCTAGAACATTCATTTGATTGATTAATCATTTTCGTCATTGTTTGGTTCATATCTTGTACCCCTTTTTCTTAGGTTCATAATTCTTAGAACAAATTGGTCGACCATATTTTTGATGAACTTTATATTCATTTGCTACCATTTGTACTTGTCCTTCAGTGACATTTATTCTCACTGGGTATTTGCAGCAAATGTATAACATCGTCACTTCTTTTATATACAAAAGCATCAAGAAGTTGGTTTACAATCTTTTGCAAGTGAATCTTTCGACTACTTGTTCACATTGATTACTTCGAGAATCTAAATGTGACTAATTTTTCATTATGATGCTTTTGTGGATGTAGATTTCACATTGATTACTTCAGGAATTCAAATGTGACATGTTCCACCAAATGTTGAAAATATTATTTCATCATAATAACAATTTTCAAGTGAGACTCGTTTTTAAACGGACAGAAACCGAGTATGGACATGAGCAATTAATTATTTAATCTTAATTTCAAAGTCATATAATATTAAATTATCTTCAGGAGGAACTTGGAGTTTAATAAACTCACTAGCTTTACCATGACAAATCTTCTTAAGGGAATTGAGTTCTTTATTATTTGAACTAGTAGTTCAAGCAAGTGCTACATTCTTCCAGAAATTAAGCATTCATGGAAATCTATTTATTAAAAGAATATTCAGGATCTCTATGTTGATCCTATATGAATCTTCAATTATGCGGCACATCATAGTTGCTCGCAAATGTCCAAACATATAATGTCGAAGCATAAAACTCATTGAGTCATTGAACTTCTGGTTCATGATATGGTTTGTCTCAATTGTATTTATGAATGTGCAATACATTAAAGACAATAGTGTGATAAGTTGTTTTTTTGTTTTGTGTTCTTCCGGCTAAATACAAAAGAATCACTACCTTCTCATATATGGTATCAATTGCAGCAGATATCCTTCAATTTTAGTAACTTTCTTCTGGACTTACTAAAGTAAATGGCATGATACAAGCTCTTCACGAGCTTCAATAGTTAATTTAGTAACATTTGATAAAATGATACAAGCTCTTCGAGAGCCTTTAATGATATTCGATGCACTAGATTTTAAAATCTTGCAGTTTAAATCTACTCGTATCGAGCTTCAGGGAGGACAATCAATTAATATTTTTACGCAATCCTGTTTGTATGCTTCGTTTCATTCTATTATTATCTTCTTCATGCCTCTTATTGACATATGAACATCAATATCAAGAGTGCATTAATGTCAACAAGACATAAATCATGCTTTTAATTCAGAAATAACATATGTCATCGAAAGTACGAGTTGCTATTTAACAACATTTAATATTCTTCTAGAATATGAATGATGCTATTTCATGAGAAAAAGTTAAATAGTATATAAAAATAATATATTTGAGGCATTTCCACAAAAATGTGATAATAATGTTATTATCACAATATGGTTATTCTTCAGGAATGTAATTGTGTTACTTCTGGTGCAATAGTTTGGTTTTGTTTAAGATAAATAAAATTAATAAATTGAAAATTTTGATACCGGATCTCACATCTATTCTTGAAAAGAAATTAAAACACAATTGAATATTGGAAATGTAGTTGTTGAGCATAGATGAGCTCTTGCTACCAATCTATATAATCAGGTAATACTTTAAATTTAACATACCTTTAAATATACATGGTTCTTTAGGAACATGTAATATTCTTCAAGAATATTAATTGTGATACTTCATGAGCAACAATTAAAGTATGGTTATTGTGATATATGATTTCAAAATAACAAATTTTAGTTGTTCCAAGAACATGTAGAGTTAATTGTGCTACTTAAAGAGCTACAATGAGAGTTATGAACATATAGCATTAATATAAATAATTCTCAATGTCAAAATAAAGAGCTTGAATTGTTCTTCAAGAACATGTAGTATTCTTCAGGAATACAAATTGTGTTACTTCGGAAGCAACAATAATAACAATTCAAGAGATTCTCTCATCAATAAGATATGTAATATTCTTTAAGAATATTAATCGTGTGCTATTTCGGGAACAACACATTAAAATATATATATATATATATATATATATATATAATATAAATATTAAGTAATATACAATATGTAGAAAAAAAATTGAGGTATATACTAAATACATAGATAATAGTAATAATTTTGCAAGAGTGTGAAATATTTTTCAAGAATATAAAATTGTGCTACTTTTAGAGCAATAATTAAATCATTTTAATTAGTAAGTTTGAATTGTTCATTAAGAACATGTGATATTCTTTAAGAATATAAATTGTGCTACTTCAAGAGCAACAATTTAGATTTAACATTAAATAAATAAACAAACAAAAAAACAAACAAACAAATAAATAAAAGTGTATGTAGAGTAAATGCTCTTCAAAAGCATATAATATTATTCAAGAATATTGAATGTGCTACTTCTGGAGCAATAACTCAAATTGAAAATATGTTTAGGAATTGCTCTTCAAGAGTATATAATATTCTTCAAAAACATTAATTGTGCTACTTCCGGAGCAACAATATAAGTTAAAAACGTTTATGAATTGTTCTTCAATAGCATATAATATATATTTTTTCAGAAATATTTATTGTGCTACTTCAGGAGCATCAATTAAATGTATCTAATTATAACACTTATCTAAAACTCAAACATATTATTTAATTATTTTGTTATGAACATAAGCGAAGACAATAACATTTATTCTTATCTTTCGATATGAATACACGTCCATATAAAAATCATGAAGTATAAGTACAATATAGTAATTTATTTTCTAAAAAGAACATGTCAGAGCATATCATTAGAATTGTTTATTGGTTATAAATTCTTGCAAGAACATGAAATACTAAATACTCCTTCTGTTTTAAGAGGGATATATCATAAACTGTTTGAGAATTAAAAAAAACAATTCGACCATCTTGAGAAAAAACAATTCGGCCACTATGTATGCGTAGATCATTAGTATCAAAAATAAAATTATAGCTTCGGGGCAATTCTTGATATATTATTTCGAAGAAAAGCTTTCGTACTGATAACGTGTTATAAACTAGAAAGAACTAGAGAAAATAATGTATAACAAAAGAATAAATATATATTATTATGAATACTAAAATATCTATTTATAGAGTTAATGATGGACTTATATTTTTTTAGGATTTTTACATGGTCATTATATTATTAGTAAATATAATATTATAATATATTTACAATAATTTTGCTATTATTATTATAATATAGTTTATTTATTTACCTATAATATAAAATGTAAAAGAATTAATTGAACCGTAAGTTCTATATTCTAATCACAAACAAGCCTTCCCCATCTTCAATTTTGGAAACCCTAATAACCACTACAGATCGGGCCGAAATCTTCCTAATTGCAAACCACCATGGAGATTTATACGTAGATCAGATGGCCATGGTTTCTTCGTCTTCTAAGATTGATTTCGGCAACCGTTCTCCGCTGTTACTGATAGATTCTAGGTAACTGGCGCATTCTTCAGTTTTTGAAGTGACAGAGGGTCATAATTTTGTGCTTTTTCTCTTTACAATTGATGATTTTTTGTTTTGGTTTTCAGAAATAGAGTTATCTGTTACTATTAGTCCCTCTCGAACGTCATGCCTTCTATGAAGAAGGTCTGTTGTTTCTCAATGGTACTCACCATATTTTTTGTGATTCTCACATGTAATCTTTTTTTCCTTTTTGTTTTTAATTACCAGAATGCTGTCTCCATCGGGATTGGGCAGTTACTCCATAAAATGTTGAAGGAGATCGGGAGCCCAGTTGATTTTGATCTTCCTGAATCTTTTAATAAGTTGAAACCTACATCTTCATTCTCCTATATAAGACGAAGTATCCTTGTTTTCATGCATGACATTGTCTTCTTGCATTTTCTAATGAACATTAAATCTATTATTTTCTTTATGAGATAGCTTTCAGTTCGTGTTGATCTTAACTAGTTCAAGATGTATATCTTACTAAGAAGATAAAAAGGCGCCTTGAAGATGATGGCATCTTTTGTTCCTGCAGCTCGGCTGCTGGGTCTTCTGATGTTTGCGGTAAAGATTGTCTTTGCAGGTAAGAACTTCTTGGGTCGTGGTTTGCAACTTATGGCTGTGAAACCTGTTTCATCTATGTGATTTTGATTTAATGGACTGCAAAATGGGCCTGCCTAAGCCTTTAAGTTTCCTGTTTTGGCCTATTAGACATACCTTTTTTTACTTGTTCTCTCTTTTGTTATTTGTGATGTTGGTGTAAAACCTTTTTTATGTCTGAGATATTGCATTTACGGGTGAGGTCTTCCTAGAGAGGAGTCCTTTCAACCAATTGAATTGTTGTAGACACGAACCTTTTGCTACTATTTTGATTAAGAAAATGTACGAGATTAGGAAGGATTACTTGTCTTGCTGGAGTTTGAGCCTGTCTGGAGAGTTGTTCTTCTCTATCATATCTTGAGGATTTCATGGTGTACTATTACGTTCATTCTCCTTGCTATTGCATCTGCTTTTGTTCTTTTAGTTTGATATTTTACGCCCTTATATGGTGCATATATTACTGATTTGTTTCCAATTAAAAAGAACATTATGTTTTCTCATACGTGTTACCAAGGATAAGGGTAACTCAGAAAACCTCATTTACAGGTCCCAATGAAACTCTCATTGATTTTTTTAAGTACATTCTAGCATTACTTAATGAATTCTTTGATCAATACGTCATTTCAAAACCATTTCTTTTTCTCATCAATTTATGAGTTTTTTGCTTCAGTAGGTTGCATAAGATTTTTTAAGCTCATGTGAAAAATGTTTATTTGGTAACCATATCAACGTAGTCCTGCTTCTTCAGATTTTGTTGCATACTTTTCCCAAGGAAAATTGAATAGAAGGTGAAATCTCCCACCCATGTTTTGTTCTTTGTACATGCCAGAACTTCTTATTGTGGTTGCTTCATATCTTACTTTGATGGTCTTGGAATTTCATGTTAATGAATGATGGATGTCTTAGAGTTTGATGTCCCTTGATTGGTATGTTATCTCCTGTTACAGTATGCTAATGTCTAGCTGTTCGGGCTGTAAATGTGGGATCACATGTTTGAATAAGCCATTTCATCAAAGGCCTGTGAAGAAGATGAAGACTGTGCGGGTATCAATCATTTAAATAGTGAGAATAATTCTTACAAAAATTTGTTACATGTGTTGCCTTCTTGTAAATTTAGCTTGAGATTTCTGTATGTGCACTGTTATGTCTGATGCAATGCTAGCGACTTTTCTGCTGGAATCATTTAGCAGATTACATTATGAAGATTAATTTGTATCGCTGATGTTCTTGATGCTTGCTTGAACCACAGTGATAAACTGGTGATCAGTATTATGTTTGCTTTCAGCCATGAGTACTGGATTTAGATTCCCATTTACCTTCAGAAGGGTAATTTTGAAGGTTATCTAGATTTTAGTAAAGATTGTATGGTCTAGAACCTTAACTTGCGTGTAAGTTGTTTTTCCTGGTTTTTTAACTCGATCAATATTACTTCTTGGGTCAACATGGGTCTTATGACTCTTACCAAACAATTGTATGCTGAGCTCATCATGAGACATTGTCACTTTAGTTGTCTCTTTCAAAATAATATGCTTTATTTAGTCTCTATTGCACTATTACAACCCTTGATTCTAGTATATTATTGATTTCTTGCTAGTGTTGTGTTTCCTTTTCCTGGGAACTTCATTACATTATTCTTCTTGGAGTTTTCATTACCATCAGATTAATTGTATGATCTGTAGCAAACCTGGAATACTTTTGAAATGTCTGAAGAGGATAAACTATTTGGCGTCTGCAGTTCTCAGCTGTTGTGTAGTTTTTCCTTTGTGCTTCCTGACCTGGCCAGTGTTACATCTTGTAGCAGCATGGATCTTACTTCAAGCTCTTATGATGTCAGGACTTGTCATCTTTGTTTTTCTTCTTGGTTCTACTTTGAATTTATTATTTCTGCGGAATGGTAGATCTATATAGGTGTCCTCTAGGCTCTATCATGTTCCCTGTATCTTTTGCTATGCTTGTAAGCATATTTGTTTGTTGCTATTCCAGGAAAGGGTCTCTTATCTAACTTTCTGTTCCTCACATTTTTTCACCAGAAACTCTTGATCAATCTATTTGAGTCAGCTCTATTAACAGTATCATTCCATTCTAGATACCTTTCAATGAGATTTTCTGACTTATTGTGTTTTCTGCATTTGAGTGTCCACTGCATCATATTGATGCTGAGGTCGATTTATATCATCCATCAGCCGTATAGCATATTTTCCTAATAAGTTATATATTCATGTTATCATTTCTGCGAAGCACACTTTCATTCAGCGGGAGTTCTAACAAACTTCGGTTTTGGACCACGGAACGACTAAATTACAAATTCAATTGCAGGCCTTAGTTTCACGTTTTCAGTTTGATTATATTACTAGTTATGAATCTTGTTAGATTTTGGGTTATATTATATTCTGTTTTGCTATTGCTATTCTTATTTGTATGTTCCTCTGCTAAGTAAGTAGAAGTGCTTGTTTCAGACTGAGAAATGTGGAATGGGCGTGGTGGCAGAAGAAGACGTTAGTCAAGGAGATTTTGTGATAGAATATGTTGGAGAAGGTCAGAATTTTAAGTTATGCATGCTTCTTATAAAAAGCTAACTTTAGGCTGAATGCAAAACTTGATTTTCAATCTTTCAGTTATTGATGATAAGACATGTGAGGAAAGACTCTGGAAAATGAAACACGATGGGGAGACAAATTTTTACCTTTGTGAAATCAATCGAGATATGGTTATCGATGCAACTTATAAAGGAAATAAATCGAGATACATTAATCACAGTTGCTGTCCAAATACTGAAATGCAAAAATGGTAGGTTCCTTGTGTTTTTCCATTCTAAAAGAATATTTTTAACTTGTGTAGTAATTAATCATCCAGGATGATCGATGGTGAAACAAGAATTGGAATATTTGCAACCCGTGATATTAAGAAGGGCGAGCATCTGACCTACGACTATCAGTATGATCACACATAAATCATTCTTGCTCATCTGAATTAATAGCTTATGTCATTGTTTACCCTAAGAAATTGAGCAGGTTTGTGCAGTTCGGAGCAGATCAAGATTGCCACTGTGGGGCTGCTGGTTGCCGGAAGAAGCTGGGGGTTAAACCTAATAAACCCAAAATACCTTCTTCAGATGCTGCATTGAAAATAGTAACATGTCAAGTGGCTGTGAACTGTCCGAAAGTGAAAGCAGTTGTAACAACCAGACCTGTAAGTTGTTTACCGGTCTTATATCTAGTAAGTGTCCTTGATGTTCACTGAGCACCATTTTATTCATCCAAGCCCTGTAAAAATGGATAAACTGTTTCATTATTTTAATATGCTTTGACCTGGAGAGAACAATCACTTTTAAAACTGAAGAGAGATCAAGGATTTACTGAAGTAATAGATGAGGAAAAAAAGAAAAGAGATAATAAAGGGATATTTTGACTCTGAATGGGGAATGAAAAACAAGGTAGTGGTAGGAACTTGTTATGCTTTTAATATACTCCCTCCGTCCCAATATTTATGTCCCACAGGGACTTGGCAACGAGATTAAGACAGGTTGTGGAAAGGTATAAAGTAGTGGTGAAAATGTATAAAGTGGTGCGGTCCACTTTTTTTGATGATTGTGGACCACTCATTTATATTGACTTTTGGAATGGGACATAAATAGTGGGACAAACAAAAGTAGCAAATGAGGCATAAATAATGGGACGGAGGGAGTATTAGTATAGGACCTTTAGGTTAATTAGGGTTTTACTTTCCTATCCTATATATAGGGCTTTTGTATTGGATCTTGGGGTATGGAAGAAATTAAATAAAAATAGGTTTTTGTTGTGAGAGAATATGGAGAGTTCTCTCCTCTCGAATTGGGAGCATTTCCTCGGAAATCGATACACTTAGATGCACTCCAATCAAGAGTGTATCAGAACTCCTTTGAAAATACAGCGAATTAGTGTCCATCTGTTGCTGATAGCTGATACAGAAATGTGCAGTTGACTAGTTGAAAATGGAAGTTGTAGTTCGTGCTGGTTCAATACATACACTTTGTCATACTCAGCGTTTGACCTCAATTACCAGAAAATCTAATGTGGAGTATATCTCAGTTCCCCCACAAGCACCAAATCTCCTTTCCCCACCTGAAGCTGAGGAACCCCCAGTGCTGAACAGCTGAAGGTATACGATAGAAGATACAAAGGGGGAGGGAGAAAGGGAGACAGCCTGAAGGAGGCCAACATGATATCAGGGCATCCCCCAACTTGGGAGAACCAAGGCCTTTATAACCCAATTGAACTCTGAGGGCTGCTGGAGCTTGAGTGCTGCTGCGGTGGAAAGAGAAGGGGATGCCTTGGGAAGTCTGGGGGAGGAAGCCTTACTGACTCTGCCATGATTAAATTAGTACTAGTAATAGTGTGGCTACCTACTTTTGCAGCCACTTGCTATGGGTAGAGCTAGCAAGATTTAGTAAGATTTGTTAAGACTTAGATGGGACCTTTTGTTTATAACTAGGAATAGCCCTTAAGGCTTGTCCCATTCTATAAGCGACCCTTCCCACACCTAGTCGATTATCGGAGAGATATCCAGATCATTGGCTGGGGTGAAGACGGTTAAATCCTTCGTGGATGGGAGGAAGTTCTTACAAATGTTCTTACAATTCCCTTTCTCTATCTTTTGTAATCGTATTCAAGTGTTTTCTATAGTTGTTGTGGAATAGAAAAAAGTGATTCTCTGTAACTCTTTATGTTTGTTCCTTCGAATTTATTGAGGAAGAATATTCTGTGTAAGAAATCAAGAGTTTGGTAGAAGTGAGGACAATATAAATACCCTCCACAGTAAGATTGAAGTTTAAAGTCACAACTATTTGTTCTCTCTCTCTCTCTCTCAAAATCCTTGTGTTTGATTGCTTTTTGGAGTGATAATTTAGATGTTCTGAAGTAATTTCAGCAGGTTTGTAGCAACTGAAATGGATTATCCTTTCTGGTACTATTTAAAAACTGGTACATGCAGTAAAACGTGTAATCATGCATTCTTATTAAGTTGAAGCCTTACCATGTGGGAGTTTCCGAGGGTGATTATTATCATTATTAATTTTTTTAATTATATTTTTTTATGAGTTGGTTTTTGATGCAATATTCCTAAACATCGTCCTTTTCTTTTGTTATTAAATAATTTCTTAATGGGGACTAAGTAGCTTTATTGTTTTTCTGGAAGGTTCTTATGAATGGAGTTCCTGGTATAGGTATGCTGCTCCAGCTACTCATCGGTTTTACCTTCCTTTTCTTTGTATTTCCTTATTTTTATTCTTGCAACGTCAAAATTAGTTTGCATTCAGCTTTGTAATAATTCAAGATGTCATGGTTTATTTTCAGGATGTTTGAGTCAGGGTCCTTTGCAGTGGAAAAATAGGTATCTGAATTGCATCGGTTCAGTAATTAGGATTTATCAGTTTTCTGATAAAAGGTACTCATGATTCCATTTTCTTTCTTATTGTCTGATTCAGCATTGGGAGCTATTGTATTTGTTATAATTAGAGGGATTGGTAATAATTCTTCTAGGGATTATTCTGATGAATTTGTTACTTGTTAGTTGCAAGTCTCTATTAGTATCATCTATAAGGATCATGTTGCACATAATTTATTCAAGTTTGTCTCAGACTTGGTACGTTTATTGCTCGGAACAAGTGTCTTCAGTTGAAAAGCATTAACATCCTTCTCATGGAGATGATTGACCTGCTCTATGAACTAAAAAATATAATATTTAGAATCTGTGCTCTTAGCTCCCTATTTTCTTCTTAAGTTTTTTCTGATTAGACATGCTTCATCTTGTTCAGGTCCTTCGGGATAATAAGACGCTTTGATAATAATAGGAGAAAACATTTGGTAAGACAGCAGCAAGTCACCTGCTAAACATTATTTCTGGTATGTCAGTTAATTTCATTTTTCTTCTATTCTGATCTACAGATAATGTTTGAAGATGGAAATTCGGAGTTCCTCGACCTGTCAAAAGAAGAATGGGAATTTTGTAATTGTTGAACATAATTCAGGTAACCGATGTGTTTGCTCATCATTACAAAATGATGTTGTGCCATGATTAGACATTGAATTGTTTGAGCGAAGAATAGTATCATACATATAAGTAAATATTACAAAAGCTATAAGGTGAAACTTTTTTTCCTTTTTTTTTTTTTTTTAAATTTTGTTTTTCCTTAAACCAAAAGCTGAATAACATGTAGTTAATAATAGATCTGGTGAACCTGTAACATGTGCAGAGCAGAAAAAAGGAATGGTGGGTGATGAACCTCAAATATTATCGCCTTTGTATATATGCATGACTATTGCCTGAAAATAGGATAACAGTCATATTGCTAGTTTTTTGTTTGTAAGAGGATGGTCTTATTACTTAGAAAGAAATAAACGAATCTTTGATCATTAACTCACAGTATCAAACATAAACTTGTGACTGGTCATTACCATCTTGTTAATAGTTATGTTTGTGAATTTATGCACCTTATGACAGTTGGCATATTTCACATTTGAGGGATAAAATATTAGCAATCTGGTTTTTGAGAGTGCTACAATTGGTTACAGGATCGTACAGTAAGTGTTTTCATTTTGTTTACTCAGGGAGAGCCTTAACTGCGTAGAGTAGATATTGGAAGATTGTTATATACGCGAGGTGTATATGTGAGGGCTCGTGATGTCTTGTTTGTACCAAATAATGATAACTTGCCATTTGACAATATTTTTCGGACGTCTGTTTGTATTTCCTTTGTGTAATTGTAACATCATTCAGTTGTATCATTAGCTATAGTTTACTAATGGAAACTACAAAAGCAATAGGTCTATACTATTTCATTCAATCAACCCTTTTTTGGGATTTAACTGAATTTGTTGACTTGTTATTTTCTTTATATATTATTTTTATAGAGCTATGGGAAAACTGAATTGACATGAGTTTTTTGATTCAGGGATTTCAATATGAAACCTAAACAAGTCATATAAATGAACTAAATGCATGTTTATGTACTCTATCCGTTGATTTGGTACAATTGGTTTCATATTTTCTTAGTATGTAAACACAAAACTTTTAGTTTTTCGAAACTTCTCCAAATTTTCTAAACTACTTCCTCCGTCCCTAATATATATGCCTACTTTCATTTTTCGTTTGTCCCAAATTTATATGCCTATTAACAATTTTTTATATTTAACTAAATGTTTCACTAACTTTAATACGTCTAATTAATGTGAGAAATTAGAAAAAGATTACTTTATCCAACTTTTCTAATAACAAATACAATTATGTCTTTAACTTTTTAGTAATTTACTTTAATTTATTCAAATTTAAATACCAATATTTATCTTACTTTGATATCATTAAATATTTTCTTAATATGCATATAAAATAGGGACGGAGGGAGTATTTGATTTTAGAAAACACAAAACTTTTAGTTTTTCTAAACTTCTCCAAATTTTAAAAAGCGTTATTAGTTTGTAAATATATGAAGAATATAAGTGGTATTTGGATTTACACGTGATTAAAAAAAATTCACACTATATTGAAACTTTGTGTTAAAAAAAAACTTCACTCAAGAGCCAATGGAAGGGAGTTCAAGTTTATGAACTTTCATAACTGATTACATACAATTTTTAAACAGAACTAGGCTCTTGCAAGAAAAAACTTATGGTTCAAATGGGTCGCATTTTATGCTTTAAATTCCATTTGCCAACCCGAATTTGGGTTTGAGCTCTGACTTTCAGGCATGGGTGTGAAGTCGACGGTTTGGGATCTAAGGGTTTAGGTAAAAAAAGACATGGTTTCTAATGCAAAAAGGGGGATGTATAGTTAACAAGAAACCTAAGTGGCCGTTTGGTAAGAATTCGGGAATGGCAATGGTAATGGGTATGATAGTAGGGTAATTGGGTATGAGTATGAGTAATTCCTTTAATGGTGTTTGACATTTGCTAGTGAATGGGTATGATAATCAAATATGATGTTTGGTTGTACTTAGGCTTCAATGAGAATGAATAATTTTATATAAAAAAATTATGATAATTTTATGAATATTCTAACGTGATAAATAATAATAACATGAGTCATGTTTTTTTTATTTTGTGAAATTTAATATAGGAATATTTTAATAAAAAGTACATTATCTTTTATTTGATTATTTACAAAAAAATAATCTAATATTTTAAAAAATAATTGTAAACGGTGTATTTACTTTTTATTAAATTAAAAACATTTTGATAAATTATGTTTAGGGAGACTCCAATCCTAAATTTATATCCCCAACTTTTTACTCGCCACGTCAGTTTTTCAAATTTACCAACTTTTTAACATTTTTCACTCCAATTTCAAATCTATAAACCCAACTTTTTATGGGCCCCACTAATAAATAAACACAACTATTTATCTATATATCTCTCTATATATATATTCACTATTTTTTACTCATAATATTAATAATAATAATAATAATTTTTTTAATTCATATAAGATTTAATTATAATTTATTTTAAAACATAAAAATTATATAAATAAAATTAGAAAAAACATGGTTTAACTCAAAATTACATAAACGAAACTAAAAAATACTTCAGATTAAACATGGTTAAATATTTTTTTAATTCATATAAGATTTATTTTTAATTTATTTTTTACATAAAGCCACGCCAGTTACCAAAATTACATAAATATGATTACGCATATTCATTTTTAAAAACGTATACAAAATTACATAAAGCCATGGTCCAATCAACCATTGCATCAATGGGTCTCGGTAATTGCGAAAAGCCAACTTTTGAATTCAATAGTTAGGTTTGCCACGTCAGTTACCAATTTCTCACTCCAATGGTTGAAAGTTGGAAAATCAACTTTTTACTATTCTTCAAAGTTAGCGTTGGAGTTACTCTTAGGTTTATCAGCAGTAATCATGTCCCCTAGGTCATCAGGATCACCAATCCTGGCCTCTTCAGAAGCTCATCTTCATAAACGTCCACAATAACCACGACAAAACATCTGGTAGAGTGGAGAAAGAGGAAGGAGGGAAACATGGTGGTCCTAATGCAATTTTTTTCTCTTCATAATATGAGAAAAAAGTGGAGAGAAATAGAATAAATTGACAATTCTATCTTTTTAAAAAATATTTGGTAGATTCATGAATCTTTGAATGCGAACATTTTTGTCTTTTGGAATTAAACATCATTTCTCTCTTCTCATTTTCTATAGAACCAAATAAGAAAGAGAGAAGAAAATATTTTTTATCTTCTATTTTTCTCTCATACCAAACAATATATTAAATTCACTCTATTTGTCACATTTCTCTTTCTCTATACTTTCTTTCTCACCCATTTCATTCTCTCATTTCTCCCCTCAACCAAACACTGAGTTAAAGTTTAAATTCGCCTGAATAGTCTCGAAAAGTACTATAATCGAGTAAAACCTATACAAACTACTAAAAGCAAAATAATAAGTAAAATAACAACTTTACTAACAAAAGCAATGTGAAAAGCGGGTAAAAATAAACTAAAAAGCTAAGCCAACATGTCACAAACCAATATATCCATCAAAGATAATCTAGACATTAAGTTCACTACACCTGGTCTTTTTAAGAATCTCTCGATAAATCCTTAAAATTCAAGCTTTCGGCTTAGGACACCAACATACTCTAAATCTAACTTCTTTAAAATAAAATAAACATGAAAATTAAACTCACTTCGCAAAGACATCAATACTTTCTCAAGATTTAACTGACTCAAAATAACAACAAAAATGAAGAAGCCTTTTCACATAACTAAACACTTACCTTCTTTTCACACCTTTCGTAATTAGATATAACTTTTTTGAAACAACTCCAAAAATCCCCAAATTTAAAACATATGCTCCTAACATCATGGTAAACAACATTGACAATTTTCATAAAATTGTAATAACGAGAACACACGTTTTCCTAATGATCTCCGATAGTTTCCTATCCAAATTTCCAGAATAGAGTAGTTTCGTAAAATCGTTCAGAACTCACTAAAAAAATTCGGAATGCTCAAAATGTTTGACCACATCCTCTAAACAACGTCATGATAAAAATTCTAAAATCTCATGAAGTTATGAATAGAGGAATATATAGAAATGTTCTCTCAAGGTACGAGTTTAAAACATAATATTTTGAAAGTTAAACCTTGCAGATGTAAGTTTTACATTCAAACTTGCACCAATGGATAAATGAATGCTAATGGGGTGTGACCTTTATCCTCAAAGGGAAACAAGAGGGATATGAATGAAGAAGGTTTCAAATAATAAATTTGAGGTTTTGGAGACAAAGATGCTTGTTAGAAAAATGGAAGGTTGTTAGAAAATGGAAGAATTATTTAGTATTTGGAATGTGAGGATGTCTGTTAGTGTATAGTGTAGTAGATATTCAGGTGGAGTAGTGTATAGATGAAAATGGAGTGTTTTTGGAATGGAGCACTTCTCTCCAAATTCTTAGATCTTTAGTAGCTTGAATGGTTTTTGGATTGTATACAAATGGTAACCCTCTTGAGCTATTTATAATTGTGGGAGGATCTTTCTAGATCCTCTCATTTTCTCCTAAATTCTAGATTCTTTTTACTATAATATATCTCTATGACTTTTCTAGATTCTACATATGATTTTCTAATAATTAGATTTCTAGAGTACAAATGTGCTTAGTAGATAATTCTACAAACTACCAAGCAGATTCTAGAAAATGCATCACTTCTTAATACTCCTCCTTGATGCATCTATCTGTGACTCCGAGCATTCGTCATAGAACCCGGAATCAATCTCTTGGTAGCGCCTAAATGAAGATGTCTGCTAGTTGTTTCCCAGTTGGACAATATTTCATTTCGACATCCCCCTTAGCTTGGACGTCTCTGATAAAATCACACTTGATATCAATATGCTTTGTTAGGTTATGTTGAACTGAATTTTTAGCCATTGCGATAGTTGATTTGCTATTGCAATATATCTCTATCACCTATTGATTTTCTCTCATGTCTTCTAATATTCTCCTTAGCAATATAGCTTGACATGCTGCTCCGGATGCTGCTACATACTTTAGCTTTTGCCAATGATAGTGCGACTGAGTCGTGTTTCTTCGATCCCCACGAGAAGATAGTTGAATCGGGTGTGAAGGCATAACTAGATGTGTTTTTCATGTCATCCTTAGATCCAACCCAATCACTATAAATGTATCCACAAAGTCTTGAATCAGAACTTGGCGTGCACCAAACTCTAAAATTAATTGTTCCTTTGTGAAAGAACGATACACGTATAAGGAGAATGCGCACAAGGACAATAATATGCTGCAAATAATCGCTCTCATTTGTTGTGCTCAACACCATGAATACGAGCCCTATATTATACAATACAAAAGATCTCAAACTAAGAAAATGAAAACCCTAGAAAATATACAATATTTAAAAAAAATCCACCGCTAAATAAGGAAACAAATATCATCGAATCCGTTATTGTAACGTAATCTTCGAGATCACAATCGTGATCCAAAATAATACTCCCCTCAAGGTGGAGAATGAAGATCACAAACACCCAAGTTGGACAAAAGATTATCAAATTGCTGCTTTCTTAAAGATTTAGTGAATATGTCCACCAATTGAATGGTTGTGGAGACATAAGACGGACAAATCAATCCATTGGTCACAACATCGCGAACAAAGTGACAATCCGCATCAATATGCTTCGTGCGTTCATGAAAAACTAAGTTGAGAGCAATATGAAGTGCGGATTGAATATTACAAAATGTTTCATACCCACCGAATGTACCACACCCAACTCAAATAAGAGTTGTCTCAGACATTTTAGCTCGCACATTGTTCCCACAATTGCTCAAAACTCAGCTTACTTTCACTGTATATCAGAATTACTGTTGAACTCAGGTTTTAGTATTTCATCGGTATACTACCGTATTGCGGTATACGCTGAAGTTTCAATATTCATCAATCTAAAAATTAATAGGGTTGTCGTATCGAAGTCTTTCGGAACCTTGAGATTCGACAGTCCAAATTACATTACTTAAGTATTTTCGTTATTCGCTTGATACAATAAGTACAATATATCAATTTTTGTTATTACGTCCTATCATTGTGCAAAAAAGTGAAAGTAGGACCGACAACTTTATTGGTTGGGGTTAGGTAGTATAGGACCCGAATCCGGAGCTGCACCCTGAGCAATGGACCCACCCCGCCCCGCAAATGCGCATAGTGTGGGTCTACCCGGTCCCGAATCCACAAATTTACTTGAAACGTTTTTGTTGTATAAATAAAGTTAATATTAAAGTAAGTAACAAAGATGTTGTAGCATAGCTGGTCATCACCTTTCTTTGCTAACTTGAGGTCACGCGTTTGATCCTCTTTAGCGATAGATTTGTTTTAGTTTAATTAAAATGAACATGAATTTATGTATGCCTGTGGGTCAGGACTGTTATGGCCGGTCTCAATGGGGCGGTTCGGGGCAGTTCTGAAGACGGAATCACATCCGCCCCCATTCCTTCGGCATTCCTTGTGCTGGGCGGTTCCGAATCCGCTAGCACGGGGCGGTTCGGGTCCAACTGGGAACGTCCAAAATTACCATCCCTAAGTGAAACCAAGATCTCGGGGAAAACCAAAAAATTATTGTTAAAAAAGAGATTTTGTTGTATTTAGGGTGCATATGGAGTAGATCGCCAGATTTAACACGACACACATTGATACTGACGACAACGTGTCTGTCTTCTCCGCCCCAATGCCATTTAATTCCTCTCTCTCTCTCCCCCCTATTTTCCCTCTCAACCATTCATCCTCTCTTCCTCCATCTCTACCTCTCTCATTCTTCATGGCTCCTTCGCTTGATGATACCATCGACGATCACATCGCAGCCGCCGCAGTAGAAGGAGCTGACGGCGAAATGACGCCGGTCAAGTCCAAGGTCACGGTGGTCGGTAGTGGTAATTGGGGCAGCGTCGCCGCCAAGCTCATTGCTTCCAACACACTTAAGCTTAATTCTTTCCACGGTAATTATTCCTTATTTTTAAATATTTTCATTTTATAATTTGTGTAGCACGAGTGGAATGTTACTCTTCTTAGTTAACAAGTTTCGGCACGTTAAAATCTGGTAACATTGACGAGGAATTTCAAGTGATGGTTGATCAATTCCATGGTCTCGCTTAATCGAAGTGTTCTGTTTACTTTGTTGTTGAGTAGGGTGTTTGTTTTATTTTCAATATATATATATATTTGAATAGACGAAGTGAGAATGTGGGTGTTTGAGGAGACCCTGCCAACTGGTGAAAAGCTCTCTGAAGTCATCAACAAGACTAATGTAATGTGTTATTTCTGGCATTCTCTTTAATCACTCGTGATGATTGTCCTAGTATTGATCTTCATAATTGTCTCTTTCGGCAGGAGAATGTTAAATATCTCCCTGGCGTTAAGCTTGGTAAAAATGTTGTTGCGGACCCTGATCTTGAACATGCAGGTACTTAAGTTTGGACTTGTAGTATGTTGTTCAAGTAGTTTGAGCTATCAGATAATTAGTTTGTTGCCAAATTGAATAGTCAGTGATGCCAGCATGTTAGTATTTGTGACTCCTCATCAATTCATGGAGGGCATTTGTAGAAGGTTAGTAGGGAAGTTAAAGGGAGATGCTGAAGCAATCTCTCTCATCAAAGGAATGGAAGTAAAGAAGGAAGGTCCATGCATGATCTCATCCCTCATATCTGAACAGCTTGGAATTAATTGTTGTGTTTTGATGGGTGCAAACATTGCAAATGAGGTTATTGTTTAAAATTCTTGGGCATGATTGATTATCTACTACTTGATAATCTACTTACTTTGATGATTGTTCCCTTGCGCAGATTGCGCAGGAGAAGTTTAGTGAGGCTACGGTAGGATACAGAAAAAACAAAGAGAGTGCAGATAAATGGGTTCAGCTCTTCAATACTTCATACTTCATGGTCTCGGCTGTGAGTAAACATGCTGTATTTTTTAAGGCCCGATTCAACTACGATATCACTCCATTCTTATGCTGTTGAACAAATATGAATAGGTCCAAGATGTGGAAGGAGTCGAACTATGTGGAACACTGAAAAACGTTGTGGCTATTGCAGCAGGCATGTAGTAATACATTCCGTCCTATTGATTTTGCTTTCAGCAGCAATCTTACCATGTTATATATAATGATGGATGAGTCTTCTGTAAACAGGGTTCGTGGATGGATTGGAAATGGGGAACAACACGAAGGTAGAAGCTAGAAGAAATTTCTTTTAGAGTTCTAATAAAATCATCTGTAGCTCTAAATTGATTAGTACCAGGCTGCAATAATGAGAATTGGGTTGAGAGAAATGAAGGCCTTCTCGAAGCTACTTTTCCCTTCTGTCAAGGATAGTACTTTCTTCGAGAGCTGTGGCGTAGCAGATCTAATCACGACGTGCTGTAAGTATTAACCATCATTCTAAAAGGTAAACTTATTTCTTCAGAAGAGCAATTATAAAACAAGCATTTTTTTTGGATCACCAGTGGGAGGGAGAAACCGGAGATGTGCCGAGGCTTTTGCTAAGAATGGTGGGAAGAGATCTTTTGATGAGCTCGAAGCTGAGATGTTGCAAGGCCAGAAGCTACAGGTAGATATATAGTTCTTATCAGTTTGCATGAAAATAATCACATATTACTTTGACAACAAGTTCTTATTTGTTTTAACTATTCCTAAATTGTACTCTACTTTCCTTATTATATTTGTATTAAATATCCTTTCTTCCTTATATTATTTTTCTTAATGTTCTTCAAACTTTAACAATAGCTCTTATGTATTAAATATCCTTTCTTCCTTATATTATTTTTCTTAATGTTCTTCAAACTTTAACAATAGCTCTTATGTAATTCTGTTTTTCCAAGTATATCAAATGTATTTTCATAATATTTCTGAAAAATAGGACACAAGATTATAAGACTATCTTTCATGATCTCCTATGATTACTCAACTGATCATAAAAATTTTTAGGGTGTCTCAACTGCAAGAGAGGTTAACGAGGTTTTGAGCCATCGGGGATGGTTAGAGCTTTTTCCCCTCTTCTCTACCGTTCACGAGATATGCTCCGGTCGCCTCCCCCCGACGGCCATTGTGGAATACAGTGAGCATACCCCAGACTATTCCATTGTGGGAGGATCTGCTCAGTTTTTCTGAGATAAGCACGAGCAAATATTTTCTTTTCGTAAGGAAATATTTCAACAGGTGGAAGGAAAGTCATGTTGTGGCTGCTTTATATCTTGTTGTGCTATTCCAGATGAAGAAACTTCGAATTGCTTTGTGCAATCTTATCTTGAAATGGTCTTTTTTGGATCAAAATTTGTTTGATGGTCCTCAAGTTTAGGTCGGACTGATCTTAATCTCGATTAGACGTTCATGTAGCTATGTGCTGATCATGTAGATCCGAATATGGGCAAATTTTATGTTATACTTCAAAAATCGGGACTTAAGTGGGATTTAGAAGATTTAAGACAAATAAGAGTAACCGAGTGATGAAGTATAAAATAGACAGGGAACCACGCATTCCTAAATCATATATAATCTCGAAGTTTGTATAACGTTATAATTCTATAATCTGTCTATGATTATAATCGGAGAGGCTTTGAATTTGATTCCTGGGCTGCATATTTGTGTCTACCTCCCATAACTTGTAAGCTGGCAGCCAAACCTGTTAATAAGCAAATTGCCGAGATCGGACGAGGAAGATTAATAAGGCGTTTCGGTAATCGCCGACAAGCCCTAGTAACCTGCAGTTCGCCAAGCATACTTGAATTTCGTCCCTCACATTATCTCCGAGAGCGAGTTCTGGACAAAATACTCGAAAGCAGAGTATCTTCACCGTAAAAGAGAAAGAAACGAAGCTAGGCGTTTTGATCCAACTGTGAACACGGAGGCCCAATATGAGGCATACGATCTTTGCTGATCTGAGTCATCATTCATTCTGTGGTTATTCTTCACGGAAGAATCGTGGATTTCGATCTTGGTGATGCGAAATCATACAAGGCCTTAGAGATTGAAGATCTTCAAAGGCCTCCAGATCGTGCTGTCATCCCCTTCACTGTGAAGGATCATCGAAGGGACTACTCTGAAAAGCAGTGTAAAGCATTGAGAGAAAATTCATACTCCCTCCATCCCTCTATTACTATCCTACTTTTTAATCGAATTATTCCATTATTATAGTTCCATTTCCTAAAATGATAAAATTTATTTATAAATATAAAATAAAGTGGATTACTTTATTCACCACTCAACCCCACATTCTCTTAAAAAAATTGTCTTACACACGATTATATTATACACTGCCCCGAACTCAAAAATTTATGATTTTTAACTTTTCAAAAATTTTATAATATATCTTCAATTATAATATGAAAAATATATAAATAAAAAATCAATTGCATTTTACTAGCCTTGCAAAGATTTGAATAATTTTCATTTTTCCCCACTAACAACTCTTCGAAAAATGTGTCAATTTATTAATATAATTAAAACTCATAAAATACACACTGTTGGGATGAGATTCAGTATGATAAGATTTGAAGATCCCAAAACTCATAGTTGAATGATAAATCTTGTATAATGTAATAACTTAGTTGAGTTCAACATGTTAGGAAGTCGGTAGGCTAGCTAGAGTTCAGTAGCTGATAGGATTCAGTAGATCATCTGTCATTCAGCCGAAGAACTCAGCATCAGGAACTCAGTTTGGAATGCTATAACCCACCGAATCTACAAAGGAATTCGAGTCATGAGCTGAAATCTCAGAAGAATGGAAGTAAGAGACAATTCAGTAAAAGGTCCGAGGAATCAGAGGAAGTCAACTCAGCATGATATTGGAGTTTGAACAACCCTCACCTATTCGCTAACCTTGACTGATGAGAAGCCGCCAGCTCTGTACCTGCTCAGACGTAAAGCTGCTTCTATACTGAAAAAGAGGAAATCTCTACAGTATCATTCAAAATGAAGATGACCGTTTACCTTGTCGTTTTCGACACGTGTCTAAACTCCCTCTAATAGATCTATTCATACGTCAAGATTATAAATAGAGAAGAGTCTTCATGCAGAGAAGACAACAACAGGGGAACACAAGTATTCAAGCGATCAAACACTCTAGCAAACTCAAAGTCATTTCAAGCGAAGAACTTGCATTCAGAGAAATCATTTATATTTCTTAATTATATAGTTATATCCGTTCCCTTTCTCTATTCTAAGAAAGCTTATTGTAAAATCATTAGCTTAAAAAACTCGAAGGAGTTCAGCTTTCTGAACTGTTCTTATTGTAAGAACTCCTTCATAATTGGAGAAACTCAAACCTTCAGGGTTGAAACTGTAAAGTCACTACGATTATAAGTAGATATCTGTCCAGCACACAGATTAACTGAGACTCGCTCAGTATAAGCAAACAAGACTGTATATGTCCAGTGCACAGATCAACTGAGACTTGCTCAGTATAAATTAATTCAAGAACTCCTGCTTTGTTCAGGACATTAGACGTAGGATCCTATGTATCCGAACCACTTTAAAAATTCTATGTTGTTTTTACTGTTGCATTGTTTACTGTTCACATTGCATAAAACTGACTTTTAAACAATCAGCATAAAACGATTTTTTCAAACTGAGACGGACATATTTTTGGGCATACACTTCCGCACACAATGTCTGATATTTCAGGTATAAGGACGGTACCCATGTTTTCGGTAGAAAACTACGCGGTATGGCGTGTAAGGATGGAGGCGCACTTAACATCGCTGCATGACAGCATGACTGACGTCCTAGAGAAAGGACCCATTGTTCCGATGATTGACAGTGTCGAGCTTACAATCGTAGCAGCAATAGGTGCCAGAACCGGCCTGAAGGTTCCTAAGGATTATAGCCTCTTTACACCAGAAGAGAGAAAGCTACATAATCTTGATCGAGTTGCACGCAATGCAATACTGACTATACTTAGTGATTCATACCTCGATAGGGTGCACGACAGCAAGACTGCAAAAGAGCTCTGGGATGCTCTCGCAGTACTGAGCCAAGGAACTCCGTAAATCAAAGAAAATAAACTAGAGTTGGAGCTGCAGAAGCTTGAGATGTTTGCTATGATACCCGGAGAGTCGATTGATGATTTCAACGTCTGATTCACGAATCAAATCCACATCATCAATGGACTGAGAAAAACATTCAACAACAAGGAGACCAACACTAAAATCTTAAGGGCTCTTTCTAGGCCCAAGTGGTACTCTTTTGCTACTTGTTTGTTAAGAACTAACTTAAACTCTGTTACTCATGATTATATATTTTCAGAAATGAAAGCAGAGGAGTTTGAATTCAATCTTCCACATACCCAAAGTGCTGAGACTGAAGTGTCAATGGATCATGCTTATAAGGCAACATGCAGCACACCTGGAGCAAGTCCCTCAAGTAACAAGTCAATCAGCTGGAAGTTCTATGACGATCCCAACCGCTGATAACTTGGTTGAGAAATACTCTCTCCTTGCTATTAAATACCAAAAGGAGAAGGAGAAGTTTAGAAGAATGAAGTTGAAGAAAGCTTCAAAAAGCAATCAAGGTAAGAGAGAAAATGCTCATCTGGGTGAATCTAAATCTCTACCTGAATGCAGAAACACGGATACTGCCTCCACTAGACTGAATGAGACACCCAGAAAGGAAGGCAGAAGCTCAACATGGCAGCTGAAAGGGCAAAAAGGCAAGCCAGGCGAGACAAGTTCATCAGAAAGAGGCAAGCCTACATAGCTGGAGAGCTATCCGATTGCTCAAGTGATGAAGAGCTGTTCATGGAGTCATCCGATGATGAAGCAGCATTTATGGCAATCGAAGCTGAAAAGGATACTGAACTGTGCCTTATGGCTGGAGAAGAGGCTGAGGTAAATTCTAACGCTAATATATGTCCCTCTTCACCACGTACACACGACACAAGATCTATTGCAAGTGAACCCTTGGATGTGGTTCTTGCATATGAAGAACTGTTGGAGGAACAAATTCAGATGAGCAATCAGTTTAGTAGAACACTTCAGGACATGGAACTCCTGAGAGCTGAGAATCATAGACTTTCAATGAGGAGTCAAGACTCTACTGAGTCTGAATGACTTGTTTTGAGACAGAAGGAAGAGATAAATTCTCTGATGACTAAGTCTCAACAAGAAGAATGTCAGATATCAGTTCTGACCAAGGACAACTCAGAGAAAGAAACTGAAAATGTCAGTCTAAAGGACAAGCTTACACAGGCCAGAGCTGAGTATGAAGCTCTAAGAAAAAGCAATGAGGTTTGGAGAACCTTAATGACTGAGCAATACTTAGGAGCTAAAAAAAGCTTGAAAAGTTGTTGAGATCACTGAGACCATGTTCTACGAAGGAAGGACTTGGTTACACATATGAAGAAACTACTTCAGGATAGAAAAACTCAGATCAGCTGGCTGACAGATTTGTCCAAGGGAGAACCCAATATGCTGAATCTTCAACCCCTCAGTCAAAGTACAAACAGAAGATGAAAGCACCTCAGCCCAGGTACCTGAAGAAGACTCATGCTTCAAGCCCCAGAACACCTAGATCCAATTCAGAGGGAACCAAGAAAGTCAGATGGGCATAACAGTATGGCCATCCACAATACACTCATCCAGCCCATTATGGACCATACTATTATGAGCCTAGAAACAAAAGCCCAAAGGTTCAACAGAAGAAGAAGAAACCTAAACCTTAGGAAAGAAAGAAGTCAGTATCTCCCAGCTCAGCAGAGAGATCAAATGACAACAAGGGCAAGAAGAAATCTGAAACCACTAGGGTTATCAGACATATTTGGATCCCAAAATCCACTAACCTCTAAGAACCCAACCTGAACCCAAAGGGTACCTGAATTTAATTTTATTTTCCAGGTGTTAAAGGACCCTTAGATAGTGGACAGCGGATGCTCAAGACATATGGCGCATCAAAAGAATCTGCTGATCAACTACGTTCAACAAGAAGGAGCCAGAATTGAATTTGGTGACAACTCCAAAGGATACACAAGGGTATACAAAACACTGAAGATAGGGACTGCAATTGTTTCTAAAGTATCATATGTTGAGGGAATTCAACATAATCTCCTTTCAATCAGTCAATTCTGTGATAACTCCAATAAAGTGACTTTTGACACAGATTTTTGTGATGTTCTTGACAAATCTACAGGAAAAATTATGTTATCAGGCTCGTAGAGAAGAAATATTTACTATGCTGATGGAAGACCGCCGAACCTGAAGCATGCTTGCTAGCACATACAAAGTCAATTGACAAAACAGTGTGGTTGTGGCATAGAAGATTAAGTCATCTGAACTTCAAAACAATGAACAAGCTAGCAAAAGATGCTAAAGTCCGAGGACTGCCTAATGAAATATTCAAGAAATACAAAAATTGTGAAGCATGCCTGAAGGGAAAGTAAACCAAATCAAGCAATCCACCAATTCCGTCACCTTCCACTGATGGGATCATTCAACTATTGCATATGGATCTACTTGGGCCAGTCTCTCCAGTGACGATCAGAGGAAAGAAATATGCTCTTGTAGTCAATGATGACTATGCAAGATACACATTGGTGATTTTCATCGCCAACAAGTCTGATGTCAAAATTGAACTGCCAAAACTACTGAAATGATTGAGTGTCGAGAAGGATATCAAAATTCAACGAATGCACACAGATCGTGGAACAGATTTTCTAAACTCAGTGATGAAAGACTACTGCGAAGCTGAAGGAATTCAACATGAAACCTCAGTTGCACGTACACCTCAACAGAACGGTCTTGCTGAAAGAAAGAACAAAACACTCAAAGAAGCAGGAAAGCACTACTCGGAGACTCAGGTCTACCATCAAAGTTTTGGGCAGAAGCTATTGACACAGCCTGCTACACTCAGAATCGGTCTTTATTGACTCAGATGCACATGAAGACACCATTTGAATTATGGAAAGGGAGAACACCTTCTATTTCACATTTCCATTTCTTTGGTTATTCGTGCTTTATCCACAATAATGTAAAGGATCAGTTAAAGGTCTTCGATAGCAAGTCAGACCAAAGGGTATTCTTAGGATACTCCAGGGTTAACAAAGCTTTCATGGTCTTTAACTACCGGACACTTTGCGTGGAGGAAAGTCCTCATGTTGTATTTAACGAATTTACTTCTGAGAACAGGAAACAAAACTCTCAGCAAGATGCTGAAGAAGTCAGCAGCAAGCTACATGATCTAAGCTTGAACAATAATGTTGAAAATATCTAGCATTGTTGGGTTGATGATTCAGATGATGAGATTCAGAACCAACCAATAGGCAACGTAGCTGAACTGATTGATTCTACTGAATAGAATCATTCCCAAGTAACTCAGGTCTATGAAGAAACCCTTGTGGTAACTGAGACCTCTACTGAAAATAACAACTCAGGGGGAACTACTGATGTTCCTAAGCTGAATGCCCTTGAACCTGGTGACTCAGTAGATCCTGATCTTATTAATGAATTGCTACAAGCACAAAACAACACTACTGAAATTCCTCATAATCCGACTATCTATACAGAATCAATTTCAGAAGATGTAATAAGACACCGTCGTTCGTGGTTAGATGCTCATACACCAGATCTTATAATTGGGGATCCATCAACAAGCGTAAGATAAGATCTAGATTCTGTCGGGGAGAAAGTGCTCTATACTCATGCTTCTTATCTACTGAAGAACCTCAATCAATTGAGGATGTACTGAATGACGTTGATTGGATCACCGCCATGCAAGAAGAGCTCAACCAATTCACCAGAAACGACGTTCGGGAGCTTGTAAACAGACCCATGCATTAACATGTAATATGAACTAAGTAGGTTTTCAAAAACAAGTGAGATGAAAACGACGTCACCGTTAGGAACAAAGCCAGAATAGTTGCTAAAGGTTATTGTCAATCTGAAGGGATAGACTTTGATGAAACGTTCGCTCCAGTTGCAAGATTGGAAGCCATTCGTCTGTTCCTGGCTTATGCAACTCATCAGCAGTTCACAGTATATCAGATGGATGTTAAGTCGGCTTTCCTGAACGGCGTATTGAAGGAAGAAGTATATATAGAACAACCTCCCGACTTTCAGCAGGGATATCAAGTATACAGACTCAAGAAAGCTTTGTATGGGTTAAAACAAGCACCCATGGCTTGGTATGATACCCTCTCAAACTTTCTACTTCAGAAAGGTTTCCAGAAGGGCAAGGTAGATCGCACCCTATTCAGTATCAGGTCAGAGAATGGCATTCTACTAGTGCAGATCTATGTGGACGATATCATCTTTGGATCTAAGAATGTGACCATGTGTCAAAAATTCGAAAAGATGATGAAAGATAAATTTGAGATGTCTATGATGGGAGAAATGAATTATTTCCTTGGACTTCAAGTGAAGTAATCAAAGAAAGGAATTTTCATTAATCAAGCAAAATATACCAGAGTTCTCATCAAGAAATTCGGCTGCGAATCCAGCAAATCAGTGAAGATACCCACGAACACAAATCTCAAGATTGATCTTGATAAAGAGGGAGTATCTGTTAACTCAACTGATTATCGTGTTATTATTGGTTCATTATTATATCTAACTATCAGCAGACCTGATATAACATATGTTGTAGGTGTATGCGCGAGATTTCAAGCGAATCCCAAGCGAAGTCACATCGACTCAATAAAGAAGATTCTCTGTTACCTGAAAGGAACACTTGATGTTGGGTTATGGTATCCTCCTGATGATAATCTTGAACTAACTGGCTATTCTGATCATGATTATGCAGTATGTCGAATTGACAGAAAATCGACTTCAGGAACATGTCAGTTCCTAGGCAGCAAGCTAATATTATGGTTTTCAAAGAAACAACACTCAATAGCTACGTCCACTACTGAAGTTGAATATATGACTGTCGGAAGCTGTTGCGCCCAGATTCTATGGCTGCGACAACAATTGAGAGATTACGATGTATATCAAGATGAAGTGCCGATCTACTGCGACAGTACCAGTGCTATTGCAATCACTCAGAATCCTATTCTTCACACAAGATGCAAGAACGTGGACACACGACATTACTTCATCCGAGACCATATCAAAAAGAAAGATATCAGAATGGAGAAAATCCATCCTGATAAGCAAAGGGCCGACATACTAACCAAATCTCTAGCTGAGACTAGATTCAACGGACTCTCAGTAGAACTAGGTCTACTGGATCCTACTGATTCAATTCAGTAAGACGATCCCGGAAGTACTGAGTAAGGGGGAACTTACTCTCAGTACTACTGAGTAAGGTGAAAGGAAGTGATGACATACTCAGCATCTACGCAGTGGTATCAGCTGACAACTATGTTTAGCTGACAGGTTATGAGTATTATTCAGCATGTCACTGCATTTATTTCCCGCCATTAATATTCCTAGGATGTTATTAATAAACGTGTTTTCATTAAAAGCACGACATTCCATATGCTGACTGCGGCGCATTAAATGCATGTCATCTCACCTTATCTTTTAATCGCTAGTATAAGTAGGTCGAGATTATAGGCGACACAATAATCATAACCTATTATATCATTTAATCTGAGTCGTCCACATCTACAATTCAGTTTAATCTCAACTATGCGCTGATAAAACCGTTCATATTCATTAGAGATATATATGCGTACGTATCCATATTCGTAAGTTTCTGATAAAACTCTGTGCTTTGCATATCAAGTTGCATTAGAAACCGATCATCTTCAAGCACAATCTTTTCGGTAACTATATTTACTATAATCTGCTAGACACTGATTTACTCTATTTTCGAGTGCTAATATTTGTTTTACAGATCTAGTAAATCACTCAAATGACATCTTCACCCAGTAACAAAGTTCTAATCCCGTCAGAGATGGAGGAGATAATTCCCAACAAGAGAGTCTGTTTTGAGCCAGCACTCACGTTCAGATCTTGTGGGGTGGACTGCAAGGAGCCTATCTTCGACACTCTTTAGTCATTTGGACTGGAGACCATGCTTTCTAGGGTCCCTCTCCATTGCCTTCCTCGACAAGTTACTGAGTTCTTCATGAACCTTCGCCAGAATGAAGACAATCAAGATATTTCTTGCATAGCCTACCAACAAGAAACGTGTAGCAACGTCTGGGAGGAGAAGATAGCTGATATGGATGTAGCTGAGTGCCTTTAGCAAAGCTTTCAGCTTCCCAATGAAGGGATATCTCCTATTGGATATAAGGAGACGTCTATCAACAAGTACCTCTGCCAATTGAGCGGGCAGATGGACATCGTGTTCAAAGGGTTGGCATACATCGTCAACCACGTGCTGACCAACTCTGCCGGATCTTATGACCAGCTTTCTCGGGTCAGGATTCAGATCATGATGGCAATCTGGATGGAGTCTAGGTCAACTGGGTTCTTTCTGCAAGAAGTTCAAGCTTAGTTCCAGAAGTTCATTGTCAATGAGGACAAGACTTCGCTCCAACTGATTCCAAAGGGAAAACTTCTGTATGGAAGCAAAGTGTCGATTCTGATTGAGGATCACTTCCATGGAAGAATAGCCTTCGTTGACGTGTTCCTCTTCGACAAGAAAAACGTTAAGTTCTTGAACGCGACAGCTGTTGAGAAGTCGATAGGGTGTGGAATTCATGACAAGCGTCCCGCACCATCCACTCAGGACCCCCGCCCTACTCAGCAGAAGAAGCGCAAGCTACTGAAGAAGGCTGAACCTTCAGTAGTCATTAGTCCTGAGATAGTATCCATCCAAGACTCAGAGTCCTGTAAAGAAGATGTGACTCTGACAGACAAAGTCAAGCGGATATACTCAAAGGAGACTCAGTCGGATCTACCCGCTGATATACCTCAGACTGAGGTCTCCACATCTGTCCCGACTTCAGTGCTGACAGCACAGCTCAGAGCTACTGAAGAAGTCGCAGATCAAATTCCATAAATACTAGATCACTCTGATGTAGTGTACATAGCAATCTGGGCTAGGGTCCAGATGCGTCTCAGATTCCTTGAGTGGGATCTTCTGGATGAGAGTATCTCTGTACTGATGTAGGAGGAGCTGACACTAAGAGAAGAGATTGGCTACGGAGAGCCAGCAGATATCGTATCGATGGATGATCTGCGCTCAACAATGCTCATGCTCTTGAGTTTGAAGGGCACAACTAAACCCTCTACTCAGCCTCAGACTCAACCCGATTCAGATCACGACAAATCACCCAAGGATGCAGACCAGGAAAAATCTGGTGAGGGAAAATCTCCCAACGATGATGATTTACCACCCCACCGCCTTCATCTGGTGTTGTCATCTCTGCACCGTCTACATCTCATGAGAAGCCAAAGCAATCGATTTATCAAGCTGTTGAGATTAAAGACTTATCTGCGCGATCTATTAACAGGTGCCTCAAGCATCAGGGTCGCAAGAATCATCTGCTTGCCCAGCACATAAACTCTAAATGGAGCCGATCTACTAAGGCTCAAACCCTGAAGCTAGGCGAGATGATGGCTTAAGTGCAGAGGATCGGACAATCTACTCTTGATACTGAAGAGATCCTCAACCGTGCACTTGAAGCTTAGAGGACTGATCTGACGACTCAGTTTCAGCATATACTGCAGTCTCAGGCCGACTCATTTTCTCATCAAAATATCACTGCACTTGGATCAGGTCATCAAGGCCGTCGAGGAGAGTAACATGCTGACCACAAAGAGTGTATCCAAAGCACTCGTGGAACAACACAACGCTGGCCTCGTTATTAAGAAGGAAGCTACTGAGATGGTTGATGCATACTTGACACGACTTGAAGCTACGAAGTCTGAAGTACTCCAATTAGCTCAGTTTGAGCATGATCGATACTAGAATGAGTACACTGTTGTCGTTCAGGATGTAGAAGCGAAGATTGATTCAATCAACCTTTCAGTATCCGGACTTTCTAAGAAGGTTAGTGCATTGGCAAGTTTAATTGATGATTCCAAAAAGGGGGAAGGAAGTAGGAGGAATACTCTACTGACCCTCAATTAAGCTGAAGAGGCAGGAACCAGCAAGACAGAGGAGAAAGGGCAAGAGTCAAGAGAACCCATTGAGACTGCAATTACTGAGGTAGCTGAGTTCCTCGAAGAATTGACAGAAGAGACTACTCGCTCAGTTGCCAGAGGTAAAGGCAAAGCCTTAGCCCCTCCCAGTCCTCTTAAGGTAAAGAAGCTGAAATTCCGAATGCCTGAAGAGCAAAAAAGAGCCTATGATGAGAAAATGACTAAGGAAATTCAAGCTCATGAGGAAAGACAGGCGAAAGCCAATAAGAAGGGTATAAAGATCCGATCTCCAGTTCCAAAAAGAACAAGATCTGTAGTGCCTAGACAATCTCAATCAAAGGCTCAGTCGTCTAAAGAACGATCTACAGAGAAGGAGCTTGAAGCTTCTAAGCATAAGTCCAAGTCAGCTGAACCATTTGATGCTGACGCTGCAACTGAATCTGAGCAGACTATCCCCTCTACTGAGCTCTTAAAGAAACAGGAAGCTGAAATGAAAGAGATATGGGATGCCTACGAAAGAGGCTTGGACATGACTGCTGAGGCTCGCCATATTCAAGCTGGTAAGGAGAGACTGAGATTAGCAGATCTTGAGGCCCTCAGGCAGAGGACTGAGAAAGAAGCTAGAGAGAGAATACATGAGAAAGACAGAAGCGTCCCTACAACGTCTAAATTCCTTAGACGCAAACCTTAGGGAAATAACATGAAAAGCTTCACTTATCCAAGGGTGGACTCGTGGGTCCCTTGGAAGATCAATCAAAAGTGGGAGAGTCAGTAGTTGATCGATCTGAGCCAACCACGATTTTCAAAGAAGTCTTGATGATCACTGAACCTGAAGTCTACATTGAAATTCAGATCGCTCTCCTACAGTCCAATAATGTTCTCAAGGCACATGGATACAGGAATCTCCCTCCTCCCTGCACTCACGATGGAAACATCTGCACCAAGGAGATTGAGGAATAGATCAGGTACGCCATAGCAAGAAAATAACTGAGTGTGAAGGATACTAAAGACCAAGAAGAGATCAGGAAGCTAAGAAGGAGAGTCTACAGAGCCTATGGTCTTGAACCTCCAAAAAAGAAATCTATTGACTTTAAGGTGCGACTGCAACAATTCAAGAAGTCCAACTGATTCTCTTATGCTTCGGTGTTTGCTTTATTTTCCTCTTATAGCTCCGATAGTTCTTAGTCTTAGATTGAATAGAATTTCTGTACTTCTAACTTTTCAGATCATATATGAAATTTTTTTCTTTCGGCCTTCGACAACCACTCATTGTCATCAGGCTATGTTTTTACGATTCAACACACTTCAGTGATCAGGACACACACACACACACACATGTTACTTATCTCTGTGTTTGTTCCTCGTGCTTAATTTTTTTAGTCTATCTATAGGAGGAGATTATATGAAAAATGAAGGGTGACGGAGGGATCGTACCATTCGAGCCATTTTTTCATGCCCCCCTTTTCCGCCCGACTCTTTGATATTAAGAACGTTGGTTTTAACTGAGTCTAGATTTGATATCTTCTTGAGTATAGTGGGAAGAATCTTATAGGAGATATGATATTATCTTAGACAGTTGTATTGTGTTGATTTGTAAAAAAATTGATGTAAAAGGTTTTGGAATCATCAAATAGGGGGAAATTGTTGGGATGAGATTCAGTATGATAAGATTTGAAGATCCCAAAACCTTAGCTGAATGATGAACCTTGTATAATGTAATAGCTTAGTTGAGTTCAGCATGTTAGGAACTTAGTAGGCCAGCTAGAGTTCAGTAGCTAATAGGGTTCAGTAGATCATCTGTTGTTCAACTAAATAACTCAACATCAAGAACTCAGTTGGGATTGCTACAACCCACTGAATTTGCTCATGAATTCCTTAAATCAGTTGAATGGAAGTACCAGACAATTCAGTAAAAGGTCCGAGGAATCAGAGGAAGTCAACTCAGCATGATATTGGAGTTTGAACAACCCTCACCTACTCGCTAACCTTGACCAATAAGAAGCCGCCATCACTATACCTGCTCTGACGTAAAGTTGCTTCCATGCTAAAAAAGAGGGAATCTCTACATTATCATTCAAAATGAAGATGGTCGTTTTCCTTGTCGTTTTCAACATGTATCTAGACTCCCTCCAACGGATCTATTCATACGTTGAGGCTATAAATAGAGAAGAGTCTTCATGAAGAGAAGACAACAACACGGAAACACAAGTATTCAAGCGATCAAGCACTCTAGCAAACTCAAAGTCATTTCTAGCGAAGAACATGCATTCAGAGAAATCATTTCTAGTTCTTCACTCTAGAGTTATATCCGTCCCCTTTCTCTGTTCTAAGCAAGCTTATTGTAAAATCATTAGCTTAGAAAACTCGAAGGAGTTCAGCTTTCTGAACTGTTCTTATTGTAAGAACTCCTTCATAGTTGGAGAAACTCAAACCTTCACGATTGAAACTGTAAAGTCACTACGACTATAAGTAGATATATGTCCAGCGCCCAGATTAACTGAGACTTGCTCAGTATAAACAAACAAGACTATATATGTCCAGTGCACAGATCAACTGAGACTTGCTAAATATAAATTAATTCAAGAAACTCCTGCTTTGTTCAGGACAGTGGATGTAGGATCCTGTGTATCCAAACAACTTTAAAAATTCTGTTCATTTTTACTGTTCCATTGTTTACTGTTCATATTGCATAAAACTGACTTTTAAACAATCAGCATAAAACGGGTTTTTCAAACTGAGGCAAACATATTTTTAGGCCTACACTTACTGTTCACTGACTGAAGTCAGTAGATATGACTCAGTAGAAGGTTATCTCTGCCCACGCGATCCAGAAAGTTTATTTGGCCAACTAACTAGTTTAGTAGATTAGTTCAGCAGCAACGTTCAGTTGTGCTGACTTTCACGTTTGAGTTGAAATTTGCATTAAGGTGTATTCACACACCACCCCTACACCCGAAGGCTCGTCTCTGGACCAATACACACTAAAATAAAAATTCTTAATCTCGGTACCGAAATCAAATGAGACAGTAATACCAGGACGGAGGGAGTACTAATGTAATTAAATTATAAATATATTCTTGAAAAAAAATGAAAAAACTAATTATTTTAAGAATGATACAAAATATTGTTTTATTAAAATAAAAATATTTTAAGAAATAGTAATCCCTCCGTACTATTATTTTCGTTTGATTTCTTTTTGGCACGGAGACTAAGAAATTTTATTTATGTATTTATTTTATGAGTTTTAATTTTATTAAGAAATGAACACAGTTTTTTTGTAATGATTGTTTTTAATTAATGAGAATTCACCAAAATTCTATTAAGACATAGTTGAAATAACTAATATATATTTTTTCATATTGTAATTGAAAAAATAATATAAAGTTTTCAAAAAGTTAAAATCATAAAATCTGAGTTCGTAGAGAACGAAATCGTAAAAGAGAAAGAATTTCGAGAGAGTATAAAATGTATGATGGGTAGTGAGTTAAGAGTGACCCACTTTATTTTAGGTTTATAAACTTTATTTTTATTTTTATTTTTGGAAATAGGACAGAAATAATAAGACAATCCAATTTAAAAAATAAGACAAATAATAGGACAAAAGAAATAATTTTTTATAAGATTAAAAAGTGACCAATGTCATAATTAAGTAAAAATGTTATAATATTCACATAATATTTTTTTATAAAGAAACTAATCATTGACATAGAAGTATGAATATAACCAAATATTTTTTTTTTATCACACATTATCAAGTAAATATCACAACACATTTATATGAATCACTCACACAACATATACAATCACACTATTATTATATTCATTCCAATAATCATATCCAATTTCGTACGAAATAGGTCCTCAATCTTTCTTAATAAAAAAAGTAATTACAATTATTACGTCCCTAATGCTAAGATTAGATTCATAATTCTCTTTATTCCCTAAAAACATTAGATACCCCTCGTATATTATTAAAAATTAAAAATGAACTATTCTGGCCCACCAAGAAATTGGGCCCACAGGATTTAAGATTGGGTTATATTAGGGTTGCCGTATTATAAAATCACAGAGGTTGATCTATGGAGGAATTATCATAGGCGGCGGATTCTATAGATCTAGCTGGGGATTCGAGGTTTTGCAGGCGAGTTCATTGCAGATCTTCGAACTATCGGAGAAATTGTTTCAGGTATGTTATTTGTCTCCTTATGATTCTTCTTCTCTATCCCATCTTTTGGTTTTATTAGTTGAAAATTATGTGGTTTTCAAAGTGATTTAGGAAAGTCATAGGTTGATGAATTCGTTTTTTTATCAAAAATTATTTTGGGAAAAATTGGGTTTAATCAAGTTCTCATGGAGTTTTTTTTTTTTTTTAAAATCTTTTGATTGAAACTTCAAATTGTTATGGTACTCCCTCCGTCCATAATATTTATGGCAAAATTGGTTTTGGCATGAGAATTTAAAAATAATATTGTGTGGTGTAGATTATTTGACTTTTTAATAGTTGATTTGGTTTATCCAATTATTATTTTTTTTAGAAGTGAGTTACAAATATTGAGACATCTATTTAAGGAAAGTGATTCACAAATGTTGAGATGTAAGAAGTATATTAATGCTAGGATAAACATAGGTAGACTAATTGGCGGATGTAAAGTGAAATCATTGTAGATTTCGTCCCTTCTAATTCATATTTATAGATTTGTCCATAATTGTGTGTGCCCTAGCTTGTCTTTATCCTGATTTTCTTATATTTTTTCAAAATTTATAGTTGTCCTCTAAAATGCAAATTTGTCCTCAAACATTGTTTTGGGGTGGGAAGATAGATAACCTAAAATGACTTGGTTAGTCAAAAAATGAAGTAAACAAACTATAGTCATATTATCTATGTTCTATTATTGATAGTTTTTTTTTTGGGCCGTCTTACTATTTTTGGCCAATGGAAATAATGTGTGAATTACAATCAAAAGAAATAATTGGATTCCACCACTTTAACAAAATCATCCACTCTTTTAATCTTAGTGTAGAAAAGACACAAGCCAATAATAATGAGACGGATGGAGTACAAGTTTCATGTACTAGTTATTTGTTTAGGGCTTATGGTGTGGATTTACTATGTTTGAGATATAAAAAAAATTCTTGAATTTACACATCTTCCAAGCTTATGCCTTGATTTGCCTTGAGGATTACATGCCTCGAGTTCATGCCCTGGAGCCTATTTTAAAATTTTAACGTACTACTCTTGGTTGGCTTGAGTTTTGACTCGTCGTGCAAAAGGCAATTGTGTGAGGCAACTCACCTCTGTTAAAAGGTAAATACAATTGATGTGAGGATGAAATGAAATCACATCTACTAGGGCCCCTTTTGGAAAAAAAAGTTTAAATAATTGTTCATGACATAAATGTTTATGACATAGTGTTTACGACATTGGATGTGTTTGCAATTGCTTATTTTTATTTTTTTGCTTAAAGTTAAAAAAAAGTTGCTTTTAATCAAAAGCACGAGATTTTTGGTATTAATATTAAAAAGCAGATATTTATGATAGTTCCGAAAATTATGGTGATTTAAACACCAAAAACACCTTAATAGATGCTTATGGATTTAAGTAGATCTGCTGCTTAATTTTAGAGCAACCGACGCAAAATGTTGATTTTTGTAAATACTAAAATCTGCTTATATGGTCAAAAATAGTTAAGCAATTAAAATAAGCTCTTGCAAACACATCCATAGTGCTTATCGTTTAAGCTCTTAAACTAAATAAGCTATTTGCTTTTGGATATTCATTTTGAGAACATTTCATACTGCATCTGTTCCGCTATTGTTGGTGACTTTCTTTTCTGCGAGAATAAGAAAATAAATGATAAAGTATGAGAGATGGTAGATGATAAAGTAGATGAGAGAAGAAGAGTGAGATTAGATGATAAAGTAAGAAAGATAAGATGATAAAGTAGAAGAGATAGATGATAAAGTAGGAGAGAGGAGGGTACTTATTTGCTAAATTCGGAAAGTGACTATTATTAGTGGGACGTCTCAATTGGAAAAGGCGGCCAACAATAGCGGGACAGTGGTAGTACAAAATAAAAAAAATAGAGTGAAAAATTGTAAAGAGTCAGGAATCGATGGGAGAATATCTGCATAGGTTTTAAAAAACTTTGTGAAAAATTGTACTTGTTTGAATTATGGGATATATTAATGTGTTCTTGTGTTATTATGTACTCCATCTCTCTTATATTTTCGTTTGGTTTCTTTTTTTTACTGAGACTAAGAAACTTTACTAATGTATCTTTATGAGTTTTCATTGTACTAAAATATGAATATATTATCGAATAATGATTGTTTTGAATGAATGGTAATTTATTCAAAATCTATTAAGGCATAGTTGATGCAATTGATTTTTTTTTCTTTTTTTTTACTTTGCAATTGAAAAAATAATTTGAAATTTTCAAAAAGTCCAAATTCATAAATTTTTGAGTTTTGAACGAAAAGAAATCGTGAAACAAAAAGATTTTTGGAGGGAGAGAGTATAAAAAGTGGGGTGGATAGTGAAAGGAAAGGCCCACTTTATTTTAAGACCAGGAGATTAATTTTTTCTATTTTTAGAAACAGGAAAGAAGTGATAGAACAAGTCATTTATGAAAACAAGACATAAATAATAGAACGGAAGAATTATTTATCACGAAAAGAAATTGAATTTACACCTCAATGCTTACACCTCGGTCCGCGTCTTACGCCTTGTGATACCTTCAGAAAATGCCTTGGAACCCATTAAATTAAAGATTTTTTAAACCTTGCTAATTGAGATATAGTTTACAGTGAGGCACTTGAAAATGATCAACTAGAATCTTCTTATGATGTCTCACTCACCACAGGGTCCCTGATGTCTCACTCGTGAGGAGGGTCTATGAGCCTTGTATCTGTAAAGAATATGAAATGTAGGCTTGTAGCCTACTGACCTAGGATTTGACGTCGGACTTAAAACGCTACCTACCGACTCTTTACTACTTGCATCCTCTAGCTTATCGCGTGGCGTTGGCACAACGTTAGTCCTTCTACCTACACGCGACATTCGTCCCTTAGGCTTTCCCCATTGAAGATAATTCCTCATCGCTTCTGCCAAATTGCACTCTTTTCACATTTTTTGTCTAAAAAACTTGCACAATGCACATTGTGATTCTCCACCAGAGTCGTTGGCTATTTGAAATGACAAGATTATTTCCACACCATAGACCATCTTGGATATCAAATGTCTACCAGTGATGCCAAAATTTTAACCCTTTGGGAAGGATTGTTTCTCGCTAACTATTCTTGGGACACAATTGAAGTTATTACTTCCGAATATCCATCTTTCACTAGTTGAGAAAGTTATTACTTCCGAATATTCAGATATTCTTTTGCCATACTATATTACTCCCTCCGTCCCATTTAATTTGACGCGTTTCTTTTCGGTGCGAGAATTAAAAAAGTGGATGATAAAGTATGAGATATGGGTAAATGATAATGTACGGGAGAGAAGATGAGTGAGATTGTGAGAGAATAAATGATAAAGTAGGAGAGAGAAATGATAAAGTATGAGAAATAAATGAAAAAGTAAGAGATAACTTAGTAATATTTTTGAAAGTGAACGTGTCATTTTAAGTGGGACGTCCCAAAAAGAAAAATGTGTCATTTTAAATGGGACGGAGGGAGTATATCTTGTCGGAAGTTGCAGTATGGAAAATCTCATATTGATGCCGTGCCTTAATCTTAAAAATGACACGTCATCTCTTAAGCTAATTATCTTTTACTGATATAGGATTTGACGTCGGACTTAAAATGCTGCCTACTGACTCTTTACTACTTGCATCCTCTAGCTTACTGTGGCTGTTGGCACAACGTTAGCCCTTCTACCTACACGCGACATTCGTCCCTTAGGCTTTCCCCATTGAAGATAATTCCTCATCGCTTCTGCCAAATTGCACTCTTTTCACATTTTTTGTCTAAAAAACTTGCACAGTGCACATTGTGATTCTCCACCAGAGTCGTTGGCTATTTGAAATGACAAGATTATTTCCACACCATAGACCATCTTGGATATCAAATGTCTACCAGTGATGCCAAAATTTTAACCCTTTGGGAAGGATTGTTTCTCGCTAACTATTCTTGGGACACAATTGAAGTTATTACTTCTGAATATCCATCTTTCGCTAGTTGAGAAAGTGAGTAATGTTATGTTTTCGTATCTACAACTGAGAAGGGTAGACCGCTACGGTATTCAGATATTCTTTTGCCATACTATATTACTCCCTCCGTCCCATTTAATTTGGCGCGTTTCTTTTCGGTGCGAGAATTAAGAAAGTGGATGATAAAGTATGAGATATGGGTAAATGATAATGTACGAGAGAGAAGATGAGTGAGATTGTAAGAGAATAAATGATAAAGTAGGAGAGAGAAATAATAAAGTATGAGAAATAAATGAAAAAGTAAGAGATAATTTAGTAATATTTTTGAAAGTGAACGTGTCATTTTAAGTGGGACGTCCCAAAAAAGAAAAATGTGTCATTTTAAATGGGACGGAGGGAGTATATCTTGTCGGAAGTTGCAGTATGGAAAATCTCATATTGATGCCGTGCCTTAATCTTAAAAATGACACGTCATCTCTTAAGCTAATTATCTTTTACTACAAAAATGCCATAAGTGATAAGGTTTACGTGAAAGTTGCTTGGTAGCAGTTCTTCAGAACTTGATTTTTCACTCACAAACACATAGGTTTTTGCAACTTTCAGCTAAAGTTAGAGTAGTTAATTTACTCCACGGCAGCTCCGTCACCTACTTAGTGGAGTTATGTTAGTAGATACTCTTTTGCCTCGAGGTGTTTGCCTCTAATTATGATTCTATTGTCATATCGATGTTAATGTTCCGTTTGAGGAAACAATTTAAAAGGAGTGTTTTTTTATGGAGATTATGGGGGGCTTATAGGCTATTTCAATAAGCTTGAGCAAACTGCTTACTTTTAGCACAATCAATTGATAATCTCTCCCAAACCAGGAGACCTATGTAAAAAGTCTATTCGTGAGTTCATTCCTGTTTACGGAAACATGAGTTCTTAAAATTGTCTTGATCGAAACTCTACATTGGTAGTAATTGTTGTATCACAAAATTTGGTTAAGCTGTGAAACCTTTTAGTGTTTGTGGTTTTGGCTGTCTTATGGCTTGGCTTGAATTTTATGGAGTTTTGGTTTGACGTGCGTTTTTTCATTAAAAAATAACAATCAAGGATAATCTCACATCAGGTGAGGAAGGTTGCATGTGGGTATAAAATGATTATGCAAAAAGGTAGAACCATTGTGATTTTTTAATTTGACATCTTACTTTTATAAATTGTGTATCCTACCTAAAACGAGAACCTGGACCTTTTGGAATGATAATAGGTCACAAGATGAATGCAGGGGTGGATTTAAGGGGCTGCCTTGCGGCCGCTCGCCTTTTTTTCTTTTTGAAAAATTACCATCCCTCTCAAGTTAAAAATTTATTATTTTGCTCCTAATTGGTATTCCTGCACCCATGCCCGGATGAATCTGCCCCTGGATAAATGGCATTTGATTTTATTTCCTAAAAGGAACTTTGGTTTCCCTTTCGAGGTCGTGATGCTTTAACATTTTCTAGATTAAAGTCACATTTGGTGAGTTGGGGGCCTTGCACTAGTCTTTGTGCACGCTTGGCAAGACCTTATATTCTGTGGTTTTATTTAGTCCCTTTTCTTTTCCCAATTATTGATCTTTTTCCTTCATACCCATCTTTCGTGTTGATAAGAAACACTTTTCTGCTTCAGAGTTTGCTGCCATGCCAGAAAGTTCTCAGTATCTGACTGCTTCTGGGGAACCTAATATTTCTGGACCAGACTTCTTTGGTTTGTATAAGAGTGAGATAGATCAGTTATTGTCTCAAGATGATAGTCTTTTGCCTTTTCCTTGTCAAGTTTCTCGATTATCCGGAAACCTTAACGAAATGGGCAGAGAAAAGGGCTCAACTAAGAAAAGTTCCCAAACCAACGAAAACGTTGCTAGAACCCATAATGCTAGTATGGGTTCTGCTTCACTGTTTTCTAATGGAATAGGAGCTTTACTTACGGAATCCAAAAAGGAAAGATTAAGTTCAATTCTGAGGCAGAGTGTCTTTGCTCTCACGCAAGAGATAGATGAGGTAACCATCAAATATGCCTACATATGTCTTGCAAATAAAAGATCACTCATCAACCTTTAAACCTGTTGCTATTAAGATAACTATTGTACCAAAAGTTTGTGTTCTTGCTGTGAATGCAACTTAACGTTCTAAAGGAAGCGTATTATTCCTTGTTGTTATCACGCTTTTGGAAATTTATATCTCACTCTGCTTCACTCTCCCACTCTGGTTCTGAGTTGTGTTTTATGTTTTTACATAAAGATGCAAGATCCTGTTCTTTCTGTTCGTCGAATAAGGTCATGCTTGAGATGCAAGGAAAAACTTCTAGAATCCGATGCATTGGCATGTAAGGCTGATAAACCACAGCACCCTAAAAAGAAGGCCAAAGTAACTCCAGCACGTTCGGTGAGTTAGTTTCAATTTTTTGTATTTTGTGAGATATACCATTTCGTTCTATCCATATGTTGAACTAACATCAAACTGCTTAAGAATGCTAGCGGGTGCTGTGTATTATCCGCCTCCAATCTGTCTCACCTTCCAAGTAAAATAGTATAGAAAGGAAGGGTGAAGGGCTGAACGGAAAGAGGCCTAAAGGAGAGAAACATAGAAAGACCAGGGATATGCCTATAGAACCATGTATATAACTCTAGCACCCAAGTACATATTGAATGCTAGGTTGGTTAAGATTAACTCATTCTCTTGGACGAAGCAATTTTACATCCTTCATTTTTTTGAGCCTTTCCGATGACTATACTTAAGAGTTCTTAAAAGGGTTGCAGACTGAAAACAGAGGCGACATCATTCTTTACTTTTTGCTTACTGTTGATTGCTTCTTAAATAGTGTAGTCTTGTCTTAGCCTTATTGTTGCCCTAGTTGGATATCACTGCACCATATGCTTTTTCTTTCCATTTATTATTTTCCATTTCAATATTGAGATCTTGTTTCTGAAAATTAATGTGGTGCTTTTCTTTTCCTTGTGGCAACAGAATATGGCAAGTGAACATATGCACTTGGACGATGATATGCGGATTATTTTAGAGCACGATAGCACTAAGGTTGAGGAACTCATGGAGAGTCACACCAACGAAATTTCTGCTACGGTACTTGGACATGAAGAACCACTTCTCCTGATTTATTAGCATCTGAATTAGCAAATCACTTTTGATTCACAGCACATAAAGTATTTCTTAAAAGCTTTAACTTTTTCTTTTCTAGTTAGATCACATGGAGAGAAATCTTGAAGATATTCTTAATGCTGTGATGACCAGCTGCAGGTATGAGTCACTTGTTCCTGTCTTTTAGTTCAAAAGTTTCTCTCTCTCTATCTCTCAAGATTGGTAATTCTTAATTTTCTCGAACAGGGATATGACCCTAGCAGAGAAGCAACAGCTTCGTAGACTGATTCAGAAATTACCAGCAAGAAATCTTGACCGAGTCATCGAAATCATTGGGTTCAATAATCCATCAAAGAACTACTCTTGTGATGAAGTGATGGTTGATCTGGACGGATTGGTAGTACAAGTACAAAAGTTCATTTCTTCTATACTCAAATTCAAGCATCAAACCCATCTCTCATTCTTGATTTTGTGGGTCATTCTGTAGGAGAATATCACGCTATGGAGAATATACTTTTACATTGCAGCCGTGCAAGGCGCAGTTGCCACATGAAGATCGACACGGTCAACCTCAACGTGATGTTTCTACTTCTGTTTCGCGTTTCTAGGGTGTTGGTCGTAGTCCTTGAGGGTGAGGTACTTTTTAAAAATCTCCCATCACAATTTTGTTGTGGTTGTAAATTCTATCAGGTATATAGCCATTTTTCTGCACAAATTGTTACACGGTTGAGGATGAGATATACGGCTGATCGAGTCTGGTCTTATCCATAATGGTGTAATTCTCGACAAACGAAATTAGTGATGCAGAATTTTGTCAGTTTTTTTTTAAATCTTATTTCTATTGCATTCTGAAAAAGAGGTATACTGTTCCTTATTTTATTAAACAGGGAATGCGTAAAAGAGGAAAAGAATTCTCTCGCTAAAATTTTGTTCTTCGTAAAGTGAATCTGTGAATGTGTGAAAAGGGAGTGGCGCTCATCCTACTTCATTTTGGAATAAGCGGTCTTCCTTAAATACTCCTTCGCGACTATTAAAAAAGTGGTGTTGCGTACAAAGTAGTCTTAACCTAGAAAGTGGATTTAATTGTTTGACTTTTGAGTTATTGTTTTATGTTCACACATTTTTTTCTTGTTTTATAAAGACGACACTTTTAATGGGACAGACTAATTAAGAAAGGTGGACACTTATAATTGGTCAGAGGGAGCATCTAACATTAACCTCTATCCATGTGGTTAAGAAATACTCCCTCCGTCTCATTTGAAATAATTTGTTTTCATTTTCGGGACGTCTCATTTGAAACGACCCGTTTCCTAAAAAGGAAATAACTTCCCTCATATTTTATTATTTCTCTCACCTACTTTATATACTCTCATTATATTAATTATTTTCTCTCTCATACTTTATTATCTACTTTCTCACTATCACACTCATCTTCTCTCTTACTTTATCATCTACTCATTTCTCATACTTTATCTTCAACTTTCTTAATTTTCGTGTCCATTTGAAACGGGTCATTTCAAACGGGACGGAGGGAGTATTATATTTAGTTCTCATGGGATGGCGTAGCGGTTAAGGTGGGTGGCCCGGGACCGAGAGGTCATGGGTTCAATTCTCACTAAGACCGCTATGTGATTTACCTGTCACCCTATCACAATAAGGGTGGTTGAACCTCCTGTGTGGTTTGCAGGCTACTGCACAAGGAGCGTGGTTTACCCAGTGCGTACCGAAGGTAGCGGCTGCAAGTTCCACGAATAAAAAAATAATAATAATACTACATTTAGTCCCTTTGAGATGACATAACGGTTAGGGTGGGTAGTATGTAGCCGAAAGGTTATAAGTTCAAAATCCATCAAGACCATTATATGTTAGCCTGTTATCTATGGTTAGGCTTAGGGTGATTGAACTCTCATGTATTGGTTGCGGGCTAGAAGCATAGGAGTTGGGTTTTCGGTTCGCGACTTCGATAGCGATAGTAGGCTATCTCGTCATCCAAGAAAAAAGAAATAGTACATTTGTCCTATTGTAAGTGGTCGCCATTACTCTTCCACTACTTTATATATAATGACAGTAGGTTAAGACTACTTGCAAAAAAATATTTTCTTAATTTTCGTGTTGAAAAGTTTTGAGTTATTAATAATGGAAAAGTAATAACAAGGGTGTATAGTTGCAAAATACTTGTACAATTGTATAGCTATCACATTTTGAGGTTGGAGTAGAATTGAGACTTTCATCCCTTTAAAAAAAAGGTAGAAAATGATCTAATATTATACTCCTTTCATTTCATTAGTAATATCTCATTTTATTTTTTGTGCTATCCTATTTCTAAAATAGGTAAATACATATATGGACAATGATCAACTACTCAAAGAGACAGAATAATATACACCATAAAAAGTTATTTTCTTAATAATCATATTGAAAAGAAATGAGACATTAATATTGTGATGGAGGGAGTATTAAGGAGACATGATCATACGATGTCGGACCATATTACCATAATGGGCTTCAACATGATGTGTAGGCCGATATGACCATGTAATTACTATACGTGAAAACTAATAATCCATATGGACTAGTCCAACCATCATCGACTTGGGCCAACCAATATCGACTCGGATCTCGCTCTAATACCATGTAGAGTCGGCCTCTCATTTCCTTAAAAAGCCTCATAAAAGGACCCAACCTTATACTCCCTCCAGCCCATTGGAAGCTCCCTAGTTTTTTTGGACAAAGAAATTAAGAAAATGATGTTTTGTGATTTATATTGTTTGATTTTTAGCTTATTAATTTTTGTCCAGATATTTTTTTTACCTTTTTTAGAAACATGACGTTTCCAAATAGGACACCCCGATAAGAAATACACGACGCTTCCAATGGGACAAATGAAGAATTAAGGAAACATGATTATTATCGAGTTGATGTGGGACAACAATGACCTTCAAGTATGGGATCTATTGTAATTTATGAAATATGGAAACATTACATGACCCTTGATCTAGATATATGACTTTCCTAATGCAACATGGATTTTGATGAAGATAGTTGTTGGGGACAAGGAGAGTTGTTCCAAATGATTTCAACAAGATTAGTTACAGTTAGAAAGTTGGATGTCTAGTTGAGTACTGTCACACTTGATATGTATCATTTATCAACCTCTCTTGTAACTGAAAACTCTTTGAGCAACTGATTGCAGTGTGCAAGAGCATGATAAAACAGTTCAAAGATTGATCGTATCGTTGTGGTTGCTCATTTTGATTATCTAAGAGATGGTGATAGATCAGATCATGATTGATAGTTTGTCGTAACCATGCGCCAAATATGTTTGATATTCGAAATCATCTTGGAATCATAAGACAATTACAAATTAATATTTTCTCTTCTAAGGTTTCTATCATGGTATTTAGAGCTTGATTTTTTTCCTAATCCATTGGCTTCAATTTCTCCTTTGATCTCTTTCTCCACTTCTTCTCATTTGTTCTTCCGACATTTCCTTTGATCCATAATCATCTACAGTTTCTGGCATGCACAAACTCTCACCATGTTTTCGATCGATTCCTTTCTTCTCGACAATTCTTTGGTGCATACCCTTTCTCCTACATTACACATTACACACCTCGAAGTGTCAAATGTCGTTCCTTGTAGATTTAAGGCATCTTATGATCCTTGCAATCAACGTGCTTAAATCTGTGGTGATGTCGGATCATTTTACTTGGCTTCTTTTCACTTGCTCTCTCTTCGTTTCCTTCGTTTCGGTTCACCCGTGTCAATGTATTGGCCAGTTTCTTGTCCTCGTTTATCCTCCCCCATCATCTTCTTCTTCTACTTTTACCCCATCATCTTGTACTTGTTGTCGTCTACCCATTTCTTCTCCTCTATTTTCGAGTTTTACTTCGTCATTGCAAGCATTTATTTTAGTGGAACTATTACTCCTAACTATGGCTGGCTGCCCAACAATCTCGTACTGGAGGGGAGGAGAGGAGATGTAATGAGGCATGTTCGTTTTATGGATCATAAAAAATTGTTTTGTATCATGGATCTTGATGTATATAAAATGTATGTGAGTTGTATATTTATGTAACCATCTGCTGTCTAAATTCTTGATTTGGAGATGGGCCAACAACCTCGATCGGACTGGAGAAGAGATGTAATAGTGTGTTTGATTTAGAGTAGTTCTAGATCATGCGTCTTCATGTGTGTGTATTATGCATGTGAGTCGTCAGTTTATACGTAATCATCTGCTATCTAAATCTTATGTTGTTTTATGGGATTTAGTCTTTTCGAAAATTCTACTTATTTAAAAGTGTTTTTAGCCGCATGATAAAGAGAGAAATTTTGTAATTTTATAGAGGGATATTCTCCTCTAAATACACCAATTTTTTTTAAATTTCCTTTTTTAACATGAACTTTCAATTTAACCTATAAATGCACTAACTCTTGATTTGTTTCAAATTGATCAAAAATAAAAGCTAACATGACGTTTTCCCACATGACGTGGCTGCTGACGTGTCAGGTGAGTCAGCATTGACTATATCCAATTTTTCAGTAAATATACAAACTCTTTACGGTTTTCATTTTTGCACATGAACTTTGATTTTTTTTTTGGCACAAACTCGAAATTCACTATTTTTTAATTTTAATTTATTTCTAGTAAGATTTTCTCATGATTTTTTTAAATACACACGAGTTTTTTTAAAATATTATTATTAAGAAGAGGCTTGAAATTTTTTCTCATTCTTATTCGTTGCTGCAACTACTTTCTTGAACATCTTTTTATCTAAACTTTGATATATGGTTGTGAGTGCCTTTCGGTTCATTCCAAATATTTTATTCCCACATTACACATTTTTTGGTTCAACTGAATTTGGTCATTCATTATAAAAATCATATTAGCAATAAGTAAATAATAATAATAAAATAGTAAATTTCAACTGTGTGCAAAAAAAAATTAAATTCAAAGTTCATGTGCAAAAAGTGAAACAGTAAAAAGTTTGTGTATTTATTGATATATTGGATATGGTCAATGCTGACTCACACGACACATCAGCAGCCACATCATGCCGAAAAACGTCATGTCAACTTTGATTTTTGACCTGTATGCAATTTGAAATAAATCAAGAGTTGATATATTTATAGGCTAAATTAAAAGTTCATGTGCAAAAAAGAAATTTGAAAAAAATTGATGTATTTAGAGGAGAATATCCATTGTATAGAAACCTATGTGTTTCTTTGAAACATTAATTGTTAGGAATTATTCAAAATCCATATGGGATTTGGTTATTGATTTTGTGGATGATCTATTGATTTTGATTGTTATTGGGATTGTTGTCTGTTTAGCTTGAGATTGAGATATGAATAATATGGAATGATTGCATATCGAAACCGAATGTTTTGGACATATTTAACTTCTTATAAGTGGGTGAATTATAGTAATTTTTATAACACAAAAACTTGAATTAAGCTGACCTCATTTATTATGTCTTTTTGACATTGGAGATTGGACATAAATTTAATTATAGAGTCAATAGATTCGAATTTATGAATTTGGTCGGACTATTAAGGTATGATTCTACCTAATTTCACGGAAGGTCCATGTCATGAAAAACTAACAGTTTTTATGAGTTTTCTTAAAAATTACTACTTGGTAAGGTTTATTTAAAGCACTAAAATTAGAGCTCTATGTTAAGTGTAAATTGTTTCATTGATAAGATTCCATGAAAGGATTTGTGGATTGTTTCATTGATAAGGTTCAATGAAGGACGGGTGCTTGTCACCTCTTAAATCGTGTCATTCAAATTTTGGGTGTAATTTTTGGTAAAATCTTATTTCTATCTTATTGAGATTGTTGATTCCGATTGCTCTATATCAAAATTCAGCTGAACTCAAGATTCTTGTTGATTTATGATCATATAGATATTCATTAATATTTGAAAATTTACAATATTCAAACTACAACTCCATAAAAATCTGATAGTAAAATAGTTTGTCATAGTAAATTACTAATGTAAAGACAGTTTATATAGAAGATCCCCACCCCTAGTTTACTGACTATATGTTGTATACAGAAATATACTACTGCAAAAACAGTACATATTCAGCTAGTTTACAGACATTATACAAAACATACTAATGAAAAGACAAAATGTTTACTGACTACATGCTTTACACATAGCATACTAAGAGAATGACAATTCATATACAATTTAGGGCAAATAATCCAATTTATTTAGAATGACAATTCATATACAATTTACGGCAAATAATCCAATTTATCGCAAACCACCGATTAAAATAGGATGAACCAATTCACAAATAATAATAATGTGCGGAAATTAAATGCATAAGAATACCAAGAATTTTTTTACATGGAAAATCCAATTAGGAAAAGCCACGAGACCTAGTCCAAAGAAAATAACTTCATTATGATAATAAAGAGTTGCAGAAATCAATCTACTGACTCCGGATAACAAAAACACCAAAAAAATATCCAAACTACAAACTATAGAATTAGAAATACGTTGGGAATTCCAAATGGTTTCGATAGATGAATATAATTTACCAAGACGCATACACTCCAAAGGAAATTAAAAAAATTCACACAGAAACCGCAGGCCGCAGCCGCGAAACCAAACATGTGCAGCGGCACACAGTGGAAATAGTACATCATTTTAATTAGAGGTGGATCGGGGACACATCAAGGCTACCACCTCAAATTGGATACATAATCTAGATTCTCTTTATATTTTCTAAAAATTTATTATTTCACATCATTGCTTGGGTTAGTAGAGCCTACACTAAAGCTGCAACGTGGCAAGTTTTTAAGTTTCTCACGAGTTTAGTGATCATTAACTATTTACTGCAGGGTTTAGGTAGTTGTTAGGTAGGATCTGATCTGGGGGGATAATCAATATTTGTTTCTCATAATGTCGAAGCAAACACTCCATCTTATTACCTCATAACCTCAAGAAATTTCAACCTTAATGATTTTGTGTTGCATAGAGTTCGAAAATAAATTGGAGGTGAAAATGTTTCAAAAGACAAAAAAATGAAAAAAAAAATCATAAGAAGCTACGTTTTGGTTTCTCCTCTGCAACATTAACTCGAATTGCCCTGCCATCCAAATCCTGCAGTCCAAAGTACACAAACGTTAGATAAAGGTTGATAGATTCCGAGAAATAGATTGTGAAGAGGGCAAATATTAAGTTACCTGTCCATCTAGAGCAGCTATGGCGTCGTTTAGTTCCGCCTCAGTAGCCATTGTGACGAAGCCAAACCCGCGTGACCTTCCACTCTCCCTGTCGTATACTACTCTGCCATCCACGACTTTGCCATGTTCGCTGAAGACCTCCATGAGGCGGGCATTATCCAATTGCCATGGCAAGTTACCAACATACATTCTGAAGGAAGGCTCGTACGTTCTCGGGATCCTTTCTACCTGAGAACCTTTAGGAGCTGCCTTGTTTACAGTCAATGGTCTTCCATTTATTTCCTGAAGAAGCGTGACGACAAGTTAATAGACGCGATTTCAGAAGTTCACTTCAAGAAGTTGACATTAAAGGCAAGATAACAACGATAGAAAATGATGTTTATGGCCACTACTTATAGATGAAAACATTCAAGAATTTCTTGATGAATCAGTAATAATACATATCTTTAATGCGAGAAATCATCATAGCTTTTTAATTGGATTACATATATATACTTAACCTCAATAGTCAGTCACTATAGTAACTAGTAGCTAGGGTTGAATCAATAACAAGTAACTCACATAGCCTTTGAACATCTCAACAGCCTTCTCAGCTTCTTCCACCGTGCTCATTGTTACAAATCCAAATCCTCGACTTTGATTCGTTTGCCTGTTATAAATCACCTATAAAGAGATCACCAGATTAGACGCATTAGAACCCATCTTTAGCGACCCAAATACATTATTACATCCATGATTTTGAAGGAAGACAAGTTCTGGTGGTTTCCAAACTAAAGATGACTAACACAGAAAAAGAAGAATGCACCGTTGAGCGTTTTATCAAAATAAACATGTCCACCCAAATCAAGAGATAGCATATGCAACTTTATTGTCCATATTTAACTTTGGATATAGTTTCTCGACAGAGAGAGAAATAAGTAACTAACCAAAATCTACGAAATAAGAGCTAAGAGAACTTAAAGCAGACAATGAAGAGATTGCAATGCTGCAAAATACCTAATCCACTGAAAAAAGCTAAAAGAAATTAGGATGTGTATTCTTTCTACATGATTATCTACGAAAACCTAAAGCAGCAAAAAATGATCCTTTCGGAGATCCATACAAATTAAGGAACAAAATTCTCATGCGAGATGGAAGGAAGATACACTTACATATTCATTTGTAACCTCAGATTATCATCATAGTTGGATCAATGAAATATTTAAAGCATGCCCATGAGCTAAGAGAACTTAAAGAAGATAACAAAAGATGCAATGGTCGCAAAAACACCAATCCACTGAGAGAAAAGCTGAAAAGAAAAAAGAATGTGTGGTCTTTTTACATAATTCTCCACAAACCTAAAAACAATATTTATAGTGTCGAAGAACCATACAAACTAGGAACACAACTGTTCGATATGGATTCGGATACGCCTTCTTAAGAATTTGTGTTCTCAAATTATCATCATAGTTACTGAAATCAAAGATATAAATTAAAGAATTCCCTATCATGTGATTAATATCTAGCAAAGAGAAGTTCAAGCAAATAATGCAGCAAAAACACCAAATCCATTGAGAAACTAAAAACCCAGAGTTAAGACAACTTAAATCAGAGGAAAAACAGTCTCAATACTGCAAAAACACCTTAAGCTATACAAATAGAGCTTATAGAACAAAATTCCTTGGTACCTCACAAGTTTCCACAACTCCAGCTGGATCAAAAAGCTGGGCCAGTTTCACACTGTCAACATCATACGGCAAGTTTCCGACGAAGATCTTAGCCTCCTCCGACGGCTGAACAACAGATTCCTCGCCACCATCAATCTCCACAAGTTCCTCGCTGCTTTCTATCCCTTCATCGCTCGCGTAATCAATCCCACTTTCTCCGTCTCCTTCTTTTTGCTCGGCCCAATCCGAAGTCTGAGCTACTAATGGAACGATTGTGAAACGTGAGTTCTTGGATTTGAGTGGGGCAAAAGATTGAATTTGCCTAGTGGAGAGCAATGGGGAAGACGGTTTAGAAACGGAGGTGGTCAACTGAGTTCTTGGAATGGTTGCTGCACTGCAGCATTCGAGCAATCGGGTAGTTGCAGAAGTCATTTGCTTCTGTTAGAGAGGGAGAGAAAGAAAGAAGAAAGGATTGTAGATAAGAAATTGAAACCACAGTAGCACTAGCGCATGAAGATTGGCTGTCTTCTGATAGAAAAACCTTTATACTGAGAAAATGAAATATAAAAATAGAAACCCTACATTATTTTAGCAATTTCTTTTCTATTTCAAAACCTCTCTCTACAGTCAGAGCATTGGTGCTACTACGGTGTCGGTCCGGTTCAAATAGATTCGAAATTTCGAATTTCAAAAAAAATTGTTCTCTATTTTCTTACAATTACATATCAAATTAGAAGTTTTAATTAATTTGGTTCGATTTCGATATTTAATCAAAATTATATAGAAAAAACAAAAAGAAATCGACAATAAAATACAAACAGGTGAAGAATTTACATATAAAATTCATACCACTATTGTTATTCAACAAATCAAAGAACAAATATACTCAAAACTATAAAGACAAATTGGCAAAAATAGTCCTCAAACTTCGTGTTTTTGTGAATTTTGTCCTCAAACAATTTTTTTTGTACTCCTTGTTTTTGCGATTTTAGTCCTACCGTTAGATTTTCCGTCAATTTTAACGGTAATTCAATTTTAATTTTAAAAAATAAAAAATTAAAAAGGCAAAATCGGAATTTTTATTTATATAGACCAAAATTGCAAATGAAAAATTATTTGGGACCTATTTAGCAAAATTAAATAGTTTAAGGACTGATTTCACAAGTTTTAGACAAATAAGCTAATTGTTTCGTATCGACGAGATTTTGCATTAAATTTTCGATTTTTCACATAACTTTATTGCTTCGTATCGGGGGGGGACGAAATTTTTTACGGTGGGGTGGAAAAAGACTTCATTATATATATATATAAAGAGAGGGTGTGTTTAGTGTTGAACAATCCCTTATTGTGGGGGTGAACGTACCAACCCCCACCTTCCAATTCCAAAAAAAACACTTTATTTGTTAGATTTAAAAAATGTCTCTCTTAAGTGACGGATTTTGATCAATTGGAATTCTTCCAAACTTAAAATAAAAATTCTTTTTTTATTTTAAATCAGTACATATCAATATTATTACACATACTAACATTTCACCTCCTAGTAAAATATATATATATATATATATATATATATATGTATATATATTACTATTTTTCGAATGACCAAAACTCAATATAAATTAGAAAAGGAAGCGTGGGAATACAAATGAAGAAGGAAAAAAAAATTGATAAGACCTTAAAAATGAAATGAACTTGTTAAAAAGATTGAGGGATCGCAAGGGAATTAAAAAAAGGAAATGGAGAAATTTCAAAAAAAAAAAAAAGAAATATGATAAGAATTAAGGAGAAAAAAATCTAAATACGGTTGGAAAAAAAAAGAAATTAGTATGAAAATTGAAAAGTGTGAAACAAATAAAAGGAATAAATAGGGGAAAAAAAAAAATAATAGTAAAATAGTATAGAAAATAAATACAAAGAAAAAAAAAAAAAAAAATAAAAAAAGAAATAAATTATAATAGCAAAGGACCAAAAATGCTAAATTATAATAGCAAAAGGAACCAAAAATGCTAGGGAAGGGAATTGAACTCGGTCGAATCGTTAGAAAAAGTGTACACTTCAACCACTCCCCCCCGGTCCGACTTTTCCCCCCTACTACTAATGTATATAAATTATATCCAATACCACGAAACTTTACCAATGCATCAATATTTAAATTACAACTTTATTTGAATTACGACTATATAAAAAAATAGTCTATTATCACCCAAATTTTTTTCACTTCAAAATAACAATTTAGAGCATAATATTTACTTCAAAATAACATGAATATGAGAAAAATATATGTCGGAGTTAGATAATTTAAATGTTATAAAAAATATTTAATTCGTAATTTTCATGAATAATAAAATACGAGGAAAATATGTATCGGTGTCGTAGAATAACGTAAAATATTAGCTTTATTTGCAAATACTATAATAAGCCAAAAACCTACCGCCAAACAAGGTTAGTCTCCCCGTATTCACATTCTCCGAATAGAACTCGCCATGACGAATCCCCAACACCACCACCCGCCATTGAAGGCCGAAAAAAAAACTCCCCGGATTCCGTGGAAAGAATCCCCTTTCCTTTTTTTTATTTTTTTTTCTTTTTTTTCCCCCTTTTTTTTCCGTCCCCCCCCCCCCCCCCCCCCCTATGTTATCCGGCTTTTCGGGCGCTGCCTCTCTTCCCTGTTCCTCCCCGATTTCCGCCCCAATCATCCAATTCTCCCCCCGTCATCCCCCCCCTTCCCCCCCCCCCCCCCCTCCCCCCCCCCCCCCCCCATTATTTTGAAGTTATATATTATGCGCTAAATGGTTATTTTGAAGTAAAAAATTTTTGGTGTATATATTAACTTTGTTTTTTTAATGATTAATTCACAATATATTATTTGAATTATTTCATTATTAATTTTTCTGTTGTTTGAATTACAAATTGAAGCAATGCTAAATTATATTTAAAAATCGAAAATTGAAATGCAAAATCTCGTTAAAATTATAGCTATTTTCTAAAATTTGTGAAATCTGTCCTTAAATGTGATCCCTAAACTGTTTTATTTTGCTAAATAGGTCCCCAAATCATTTTTTATTTGCAATTTTGGTCCGTGCAAATAAAAATCCGATTTTGCCCTTTTGATTTTTTAATTTAAAAAAAATAAAATTGAATTAATGGTTAAATTGACGGAAAATCTAAGTAAAAAAAAAACAAAAAAAAAGGAGGGGGGTGTCAAAAAAAAAAAAGAATTTTACAAAATTATAAAAAAAAATTTTTTTTTTTTTTTTTATTTTTTTAATTTATAAATAATTTTTTTTTTTTTTTAAAATAATAAAATTATTTTATTAATAAAAAATTATTAAATAAATAAAAAAAATATGATAAGCCTCCTTAAAATAATAAATAAGAAGAAATATGCCCTTTCATTTCATTTTTTTTTTTTTTTTTTAAATCTAAATATGTTATGGAATATATTTTTTTACATATTCCTTAAATGTTTTAGCAAAAGCAAAAACGTAAAAAAACGTACAAAATATGTATGAAAAAAATAATAAAGAATTATAGGAAAATCAAACATATAAGTAAAAAGAATACCTTCTACCTTCCTTCATTAATTTCTTCCCACACGAACCCCCACCTTACTTAACAAAAAGAATAATTTAAAGAAGTGAACAAAAGATTGATTCTTATGTCATGATTTGTGGCAATGAATCCAGTTATATGTATAATATAAGTGAAGTCCAACATACAACAAAAAGATCAAAACATTACAAGTAGTTTAGTCAAACTATAAATATTTAGATCAATACACATTAAAATTAGTTTTTGAAACTATAAATATTGTTTGAATTAGACAATACCAATTAATAATAGCTTAAGGTCCAAAAATTGGTTGATTGGTTTGATTAACTGATAGCTTAATCGAAAAATGAAAAAAAAATTAAAAAATTAAATCTCAAATCGAAATTTAAGGTTCAATTTGGTTTAAAAAATTATTCGATATGATCGGTTAATCTATCCGATTGACACCCCTAGATGTTACTATTATGTGAGGAGTTTAGCTTATCCAAAGAGCATGTGCAGCCAAGTCACCCTTAAATTACTATAATCTCAGATTAATTGCATAATATTAAAATATTATCATTCCTTATTCTTGAAATTTTGATTTCGCGCCCTATTTATTATCTTTGGTTTATAGTTGACTTTTATTGGATTCCAATCAAATTGTAATCGAGTGAAAAACTAGTATTACATCCCGACTCTAGCACTTGCCACACAATATTATTTGCTTGTACAAACACCATAAGATTGCAATGATAAACATAGACAAATTGACATAAATGGTCCCCACCCTTCCCTCTCTTCTTCCTTATGAAATGAATGTTATCCTTATTTTTTTTGTATTTATTGGTCCTCAATGTTTACTTAATTTTGATAAATTGGTCCTTGCTTCGTTAAATTTTAAGTTAATTAAGTGTTAATCATAGGTGTATTTATGGAATAAAAGTTTCAGGGACCAATTAATCCAATTTTTAAATTAAACTTGATTTTTTTAAAACTTTTTTTTTTAAATTATGATATTTTTCAAAAAATAAATTAATTTTTCAAATAATTTTTTTTAAAATTATTTTTTTCGTTTTTTTTTCAAAGATATTTTTTAAAATTATAATATTTTTTTAAAAATAAATTTTTTATAATCAACTAATTTTTTGTTTTTTTAAAGATATTTTTTTAAATTATAATATTTTTCAAAAAATAATTTTTTTATCAAATAATTATTTTTTTTTGGAAAAGATCGAGATTCGTAATGAAAAAAATTTATTACAAAATTAACTATTAGTACTAGTTTTATGGACCAATTCATCCAATTTTTAAATTAATTTTTAACTATTTTTTTTCAATTAAAATTTTTTGATTATAATTTTTTCCAATTTTTTTATAATTAATATAACACATTCCTCAACGTGTGTTCCCGCTCTCCTCATTCACCGTCAAGCGCAAAATTATTAGTTAATCTAAATTTACTTAATTTTTATTTAAATAAAAAAAATTGAAAAAAAGTTAATTCAAAAAATTATTTAGATGAATTGGTCCCTAAAATTATTATTAATTAATTTTTTTCGTTTACCAAAAAAAATATTTGAAAAAAAACGAAAAAAAATTAGTTGAAAAAAATAAATTTTTTAAAAAAAATTATTTGAAAAATTAATTTTTTTTCCAAAAAAAACAAAATTTAAAAAAAAATTTAAAAAATTAAGTTAAGTTAATAATTTAAAAATTGGTTGAATTGGTTCCCTCAATCAAACTTTTATTCCATAATACCCCTATATAAAAATTAATTAATTAAATTTAAAAAAACAAATTTTAAATACTAGCAAACATTAAGGATCAATAAAAAAGAAAAAAATATTAGGGGACCAATTCAAAACTAAAGAAATGAGAAAATTTGAATGCGATTAATTCTGCTATAAACATATTTAATTCTTTAAATCCTTAGACCAAGTAGGTAAACTTGTGCTCATTTTGTTTGGCTTCATTTGACGTTAGTAAAATAAAGTGATGATATTCATAGAGGTTTGAAGTTGCTATGCGCTACCACTGCTTAGAATGGATCCGATCCACACAATAGCCCCAACATTCCTGCAATTCCGCTCCAAATCGACTTCACCTTGTCACCATCTGGTTGAGGGTGGGTGAAGCCCTCCCTCCACGCATTGGAAGTATATATTCAACCAGCTGCACTCTGCTGTACGCCGTCCCATCTCGCCTTCTCGTAGAACAACCGGTTGCTGAAGCTCACTACAAACACTCCTCCAGGCTTCAGCACCCGAAACACCTTTTCAGGGCCTGGAGGACCTGATCCTTGTTCAGATCCTTAACGAAGAAGGAATCCTGTCTCGGATTCCTGGCGAGCTCCTGAGCGTCCGTGCCCCACAACTTTCTTGTACGGGCAAATTACTGACCCAGGAACTCATCAGATCAAGAATTTCCATCTCCGGGCTCAGAATCTCGCCGTAGAGATTTCTCAAATTGGATATGAATTTGGCGTCGACATGCGTCACGAATCTGGGATGAAGTGTAATAAATCCAACTTCATTACACTCCATCCATCCAATTAATATTGTTTTTTTTTTTTTTTAGAACCTTTCCAAATTTTTTTTTTTTTTTTTTTCTTTAATGACAAAAAACATTCTACATTCAAAAAATGGGGTAAACCCTTCATTACTCACTATCCACCCCACATTCTTATAATTTCTCTCTCCAAAAGTTTCCCTCTCATACAATTTTGTTCCATTATGAACTCAAAAAACTATGATTTTTAAATTTTTAGAAATTTTAGATTATTTCTTTAATTACAACATGAAAGAAAAAAATCAATTGCCTCAATTGTACCTTAATAAATTTTGGATGTATTCTCATTTCTTCGCATCTACCATTCCTCGAAAACTGCATTAACTTCTTAATACAATTAAAACACATAAAATATACAACTAAATCATTTTTTTTTTTCTCCCCTACAAAAAATAAAAAAAAAATTATTTAACGGGACGGGGGGAGTACTTCTTTTTTATAATAACTCCAATTTTTGATTAGATTCTTATAATTAATCTCTATCATAGATAGGAACAGTAAAAATCATTTTTGTCATATAATATGGCATGTTTTGTTTTTAGTCTTTTACACGTTCATTTTTCATTCTTTTATAGAAATTACTTCAGCCGCTCATTTTTTATGTCTAATTTATTAGTAATTTATTGTGTTAGAGATAATTTAAAATGATTATTACACATAACACAATAAAAATATGTCGGACAGGCCAAAACCATCACAAACACAGCCACCGCGATACTCGAAAAGATTCACGAAGGCGTTTTAGACTTATCGAACGAGGCAAGTCACTGATTGATTGTTAAACTTAATTTGATTTAAGTTATGCATGCATATTTAATTTGTTTGACGAAATTGCAGTTGTCGGGTATTAGAGTTGGGTATGAACCCAGCCAGGGTCCAGCAGGTAGGAGAGACGGTGCTCGAAGAAGTGGGTGTTGTTAGCTGTAGATATATTTAAACTGTGGCTTCCATTTTGTGCCTTGTTAAATTTCTGCATTAGAGGAATCATGCAAGGGTTTTTTACAATAATGAAATTAATATTTTTTTTCTTATAAACTATGTCATCGTCGATATTAAGTATTAAAACATATTAATATATATATTATACTGATATACTCCATGTTCAACCTATTAAAAATGTGTTGTTTATTCTCAATCTATTATTTTAAAGATATACGCCACAACTTTTGTTAATAGATGCATGCGTGAACAACTCCAATCGAAAAACTAGGGCAAAGGGAAGGGTTTGTGATTGAAATAGGAAAAGGAACGAAGAAAGAGCTCTGATGCTGTGTGATGCAACAGTTTTGTAAGGAATTCATTAATGCTCTAAACTTAAAAATTAAGACATGAGTGTGAAAATTCTATTTTATTTTTATTGAAGAAAATGCTATTATTTTGAATATGCAATAAAAAACAATAAGCACCTTTCATCTTACTCATTAGCTAACTTAGATTATTCGTTGGATAGTTTGGACTGAATATGCTTTGAAATATTTTGTTATTCATAATCTTTATTATTTATGCATAGGGCGAAAATTAATGTAAAATTGTATTTATGCATAAAAGAAAATAAGATTATCTGCACACATAATTATCTGTTACATGGACAATTAATTCATTTTATACGTCATTAATTCTTTGTCTTTCATATTCTTCCGTTATTCCATTTAGTACCGATGCTTGGATCAACAATCTAGGTTTTGTTCGACTTAATGCTTGTACAAAACTGTGAATAACTTCAAAATCTGGTTCAAGCTAAGATTCAATTGCATTTTATCTACTATCTTGAACAATAGCACATGGACATGGTGATATATTCTCACGATTGGTAGAAGACGTCTCAATTGTATATATGAAGCACTACATCTAGTATAATTTCCACCTCTTTCTTATCCTGCAATTTTTATCAAAAAACATTTGTTACTTTCTTACAACTAAAAATAGGTTTGTTCTACATGGCGATATGATATCATTTCATGCACGTTATTAAGTTTTTAAGTATAATAAATCGCGTTTTAGAAATTAAAATTTATATTGAAGCAAGATCTTGTCATCATTCCTGTTATTCATGTTTGTGATTTAAATTCATTTCAGTTTTTTTTAATGTGCTCATTTATGTGAATTGTATTAAGTTTGTTAATTATTAAATTTAGAATGTAAATATACTTAAGAGCCGAAGAAATTTATAAGTCCAAGAATTATGTTTACGACAGCATAATAAAAGACCAGCAGCCAGTGCATCATATGCTGAAATAAGAAATAAAATGTAGAAAAAGAAGAGGTTTGTTGAGTTGTTTTCAGAACAAATTAAAGCATAAGGTGATGAACAATTTAAACTAAAGATCCAAAATATAAGAGTGAACGTGTCATTAGATATGGCTAACCCCTATCAATTGTACAACTTCCTTGGGCAAAACCTTCTTCATCAATTTTAGAAGAGCACCACCATCTTGATCGATTAGCATGGCAAAAGTAGGAGCATGGGCTGCTAATCCCCTCCGAACCATTTCCTCTAGAAATGGTATTGCCAACTCAAGTTCATTTCTCCTTACCAAACTCTTGACAACAACGTTGTATGCCATTGCATCGAGTGCACAATCATGATTCTCCATCTCTACGAGCAAAGACTTCACCTCCTCCATATAACCTTCTTGACACAGTGAACGAATGATAGTCGTGTATATTTGGACATTAGGTTTCAAACCTTTTGAAGGAAGTTCATTCAAAAGTTCTCTTGCATCATCGAGTTTTCCATTTTTGCATAATCCATCAATGAGAATACTGTATGTGACTATATCAGGACGTACTCGTTGAGCTTTCATATCTTTAAATAGCTTCCCACCATGAGCAAATCTACCTTCACTAAAGAATCCATGTACCATGATATTACAAATCCATGCATTATATTCAAGACCTTTACAATTAACTTCAAGATAAAGAAGCCAAGCTTCATCAACTCTTCTCTTATTGCAGTATCCATTTATTAAGCTGATGTAGCTGATAATGTCAGGCTTAAGGCCCAACATTTCTATGGAATCAAATACCCGTCTTGCCTCGTTGATTTCCCCTCGCAAACAATATCCAAATATCAATACATTATAAGTGACAATATCAGGGCATGTATTCTGTTGCAACATAATTTCCAAAGCATCCTCAGCCTCATTAACCTTCCCTTCCTTGCACAATGCATCAATCAAAATATTGAAACTAACTACATCTAAAGATAGACTATTAGATTTACCTATTTCACTTAACAAGCCTTTGGCATCATTCCATCTACTAACACCGCAGAAACCCCAAATCAATGAATTATATGTGAAAATATCAGGGGAAATACCCCTATCAGTCATCCTCATGTAAAACCGGTAAGCATCATCCACCATTCCCCTCTTGCATAACCCATCAATCATCGCGTTATATGCCTTAATATTGAGACTCCACTTGCTTCTTTCTAATCTACTAAACAAATCACGGGCATTATCAACATGTCCAGCTTTGCAGAGCCCATCTAGAACGGTTAGAATCATAGGACCACTAAGTTTACAAATCCGAAAGTCCAAGATCTTTCTGAACAATTTGGCGGCATCAACGACCTTATCATCAAGAAAGAGGCCTTTAATAAGAGTGCTGAGTGTCACGGCATCTGGTTTGAAACCGCTCTTGAGGAAGATGCCCATTATGCCAAAACCAAGTTCTACATGTTTCACAAGGCAGAAGCAATTAATCATAATATTCATCGTGTACTCATCCACTGGAGCACCCGTCACACGCATTTCGTCGAACAGAGAAAGGGCAAGAAAGTAATGCTTCTTTTTAACAAAGCCATTCAATAATTCCGTGAAATCAATAACTGGAGGGCGTGGTTGCGTCCTCATCATTTCCCGTAAAGTGCAAAGACCATCCTTTAATTTATTATAACTTCTACGCACCTCCTTAGGTAAACAAGGCCTATCTTTGGAACTGATATTATGGAAATCCGAAAATAAAAAAGATACTGGTAGAAAATAATTACCGAATTCAGGCCAAGATTCACCCACAATTCGTATTCTTCGAATTAGATCAGTTCCTCTTCTGCGCATCTTGTTGGAGAAAATATTTTAGAGATTTCAAAATGGGAATATGTAACGATCACATATTCTTGACTGATTTTCCTGTGAACTAGAATAGAGAAATAGAGATTTGCCGAAGGAATCGGAGAAAGAAAGAGTCGAGCGAGTATGGAGAGATAGACAGGGTAGTAAAAAAAGAGAGTTTGGGGCTAATTGTTGTTGCGAATTTTTCTATCCTGATCGCCAGGCCATAGACTGGTACCGTGTGTAGTTGTTTTTATTAATTTTTTTTTACAAACAGCTGTGATGTGTTTTTTTTTTTACACTCCCACAATTTTTGAAATATAGGCCCTCTAGAATAGAAAAATTCTGTTGTTGCCTACTACTCTAGCCGTAAACAACTAAATACCAACACAATTAAACTTGCAGAAATAAGTGGCTCCATCTTCACTCTTGATTCTTGATCTTTCTCCAGCATCATAGGGTCAGGATTAAATTCGAATTTCCTTGAATTGTCCAGATTCCAGAATCATGTACTTTCCATTTCAAAATCTTTTTATTAAAGTTGGGTGCTACACGGCTACTTGTGAGTAATATGTGACACCATGACATTTAAACAAAATATTAATGACTAAATGAACGTCATTTACCTTTTTTTTTTTTTTTTTCTTTTCATAAGGAAAAATTATATAGAAATTAGCACAAGTAGAGATGGCAATTGGAACTGGACCCGTCGGACCCGACCTGCCCCGTCCCGTGATGGGGCGGGTAATACCCAGACCCGTAGAAGTACGGGGCGGGACTGGACCCAACCCACGTGGGTCCGGGACGGGTTCGGGTCCAATTTCTCTACCCGCCCCGCCCCACCCAGCCCCGTTTCAGACCTGTATTATTAATTTTTTTTATTAATTTTATTATGTTATCTTACTTTATGTTATTTGATTTTTTTTGTTCTTCAATTCATACTCTTAAGGACTAATAACTGATAATTATAATAAGAAAATTCAAACAAAAATGCTTCCACCAACGAAAGTTAATAATTAAAAAATAAGATAATTTAAAATTAGCAATTGAAACGGCACCAACGGGTCTGGGGCCGGGTAGATCCGCCCCGTGCGGGTCCGGGTTGGTTCTGAGTTTCTGAACCCGTAGAGGTCTGGGTCTGAATCTGGATCTCTTAGTCAAACTTACGGAACGGGTCCGGGTACTATACTACCCAACCCCGACCCGCAAAATTGTCATCTCTAAGCACAAGCAGTGCTTTATGTAAAGTTACATATCTCCCTCAACCGACTATAGTAATTTTAATTTTAAACAAATAATTGGATTGAGGAACCAATCATTTGCCCAATATCCTAATTTCCGACCTCACTTGGCCTTGAGCCATAACCAATAACTAAATAAATTTTTGCTAACTAATTGCTTGACTATGATACCTACGCTTCGGAAGGCCATACTATTAGGGTCCTTTCAAATTAGCCATACTATACAAACCCTTTTACTATGCTACCAACAAGCTTTTTTTACAATAGGACACAGGCCCCTAAACTAAGAGGAGTCCATAGGGATGTGTTATAGAGCCGTTGATATTCTAAATAAGCCCAAAATTTGCATCCAAACAAGGGATGACAACGCGCCGGATTTGAATCGGATCTTCCTAGGTTCAGATCCTGATTCAGAATTTATTGGATAAAAAGAATGATATCCATATCCAAATCCATTAGATCCAAGGGTCTCGAATCTACATCCGAATTTATATAATTTTAACAAAATCAACTAGGTTTTTGGCAGTGTTTGGAATTGGTTTTATAAGTCATTTTTAGCTACTTATGCTTAAAGTTTCTTTTAAGCAAAACTTATTAGTGTTTGTAATATTTTAAAAAAAACTTAATTTTTTTAGAAAATATAGTAATAAACTTGTTAGTGTTTGCAATATTATAAAATTTTATTAGCATTTGTGATAAGTTGTTTTTCATTTTTTTTTCTTTTTCTTTTAAAAAGTATCCCTAGTCAGCTTATGAGCTTTGTTTATTCAGACTTATTTTAAGCTTCAAAAAAGCATAATCATATTTTTTATCAATATTTATTTATTTTATTGTTTCATTTATATTTTTTTGCTATTCATTCTTCGTTCTTCATTATTCATTTTCATATTCTTATTTTTTTATTTTTTAATATTTTATATAAATTACTGGTAAAACTAAAAAATTGTCTTATTCTTTATGAAAGAATCAGTAAATCAAGTACCAAGTATTGTAATGATTATGAACCCAAAGAATAACCTGTATTGGAATGAATCAACTAATTCCAAATCCGAAAAGAATGATCCTGAAATTGATTCTGATTTCAAACTGCGAACTAAATGCCCCTTATTTTGCGAGTTTAGGTAGTAATTCTTACATATGACAAGAATGGTTGCTAACCAAAATGGTGGTCATTAGGAGATTTTCGAGTTGGTCTTTCTTTCCCTAAGTTCGATACCAAGTTGCTATACTTTATCAAGTTCTTAGCTAGGATTTTATAGGAGTTATTTAGTGCATTCGGTGATCATCATGATCCAAATTATATTAAGTACATACATAACCCCAGTGGCGTAGATTAGGGGAGGGGTAGTGGGTCACTGCCCCCAACTGTCTATTTAAAGAGTTTTGTGTGTGTTGTCTTGTCACAAATTGGAAATTGATCTAAATTATTTATAGGGGCAAAATCAGCAGTAGCCAAATAGTAAGGAACGAAAAATAATTATAGCCATCGTTTAAAACAAAACACATATATAGCCATTTTGTTCTTATACGGGCTGGGGCCGATGGGGGCCGATGGAGTAGTCAATCCCCCCCACGGCCCTCAATTTGCCCCCTCTGTTAAACAACCCGAATTCTCCCCCGGCCGAGCCACTTAACCTTATTTGTTGACATTATAGGGTCGAAAGGGCCGATGTATGGCCGAAGTGGTGTCCATCGGCCCTCCCCGCCATCCGCCCCAAAAAAAATAAAGCCGACGGCCGAACAACCCAATCGGGCCGAAGGAGGGCCGAAGGTGGGTATCCATCGGCCCCAAGGCCGTCCTTCGAGACGAGGATTGGACAAGACATCGCAAGACTTTTCCTCGCAAATGTGCAGGAGGAGGATTGAGGGGCCGATGGAGGGCCGATCCAAGGCCCGTGGGAGGTGCAGGTTTCAAATCAGCTTTATTTGTTGAAATGACTAGTCGGATTTCACTTGCACATGCATGAAACCCAGGGGCCGATGGGGGCCGATCGATGCCTATGTTGAAATGCGTAGTAGACTGGATATTTCACGTGAATTTTTTCAGAAAAATTCTTTATAAGACGTAGGATAGCCGAGTTCCAATCTTCATTCCACTTCCAATCTTCTCAATTCTTCAAATTTTCGTCATTCCACTTCCAATCTTCTCAATTCTTCAAATTTAATTTGACAGAAATGACCGATTTTCGATCAATTATTGTGAAATTGAACGGTCAATTCGATGCAGAGTCGAATTATGTCGGTGGGCATGAGTTCATTGTTTACATTCCTTCAAACAATATTTCTCTCGAATATCTTCGACAAAACATTGATCGGTGGCTCGCTGCTTATTCCCTTCCTTTCAACTACTTCATTTATTATACTGCTGCTTCCCGACGAACCGACAAGATGATGAAGGTCATTATGGGCCATGATACTGATCTTATGCGACTGTGCTCTATCGACGTAGAGCCGGTTGTGTGTGTTGTGTATCCTGAAGTGCAAAATCCTCAATTTGGTGTTCTGAATCCGAATCAATTTCCCGAAGATAATTCTAATTTCGGGGGCCCTAATTGGTTTATGGGGCAAGGAAGTAGAAGTAATGATGGCGGACGAGGTCCCCAAAGGAATGTTCGTGTGGAGACGGATTCAGATGGTGAGGCGGACTTGGACTCATCATCTGATGATGATGAGGATGAAGATATTCCTTCTGCCTTGATTAATTGTTCGTTACAAGATTTTCTTGCATGGATTCGGAGGGAGGGTGGCGTAAGTCAACTTATGTCTTTGCTAGTTCCGGCCAATCATTCTCGAACAAATGACGAGATCGTATACGACAACACGAAGCGGCAAAGCAACCGGCTACTTCGTTGTTCCCCTTGATGTATCCGATTCATTAGCGTCGCAGTAACCGATCATCGTTGTAGACGGAAGTCGCAAGCGGGATTGATGTTTAGCTCGAAAGACGAACTTTATGCTGCTGTGGCTCTATTCCATTTGGTAAACGGTGCGGATTTCAGAGTGCGATGTTCCAGTGCTTCCCGTTTGGAATATTTGTGCATAAGAAGTGTTGATTGTCCATTCGAGCTACGGGCATACTGTAGAGGTCAGACGCGTTGGGAGGTTGTTAAATGGGTTGCGGACCACAACTGTACAACTGATTTATCCGGACTTGGTGAACGAAATGTGAGGTCGAAGGCTGTCGCTGCTTATATAGCCCGTAAAATGCGTCATCAAAGCAAGTTAATGAAACCGGCTGATATTCAGGCCGATCTGTTGGATAAATTTGGAATACAAGCAACGTACGATGTTGCCCTCCGAGCGCGCAACGCAGCTATATCGATGATTTACGGCGGACATGCTGATTCGTTCAGCAAACTGCCAAAATATCTGCATTTGTTGGAACAAACAAATCCGGGAACTTATACGGATCTTGATGTCGGTGAGGATGGTCATTTCCGACATTTATTTATGGCGCTTGGTGTATCGCGAGCCCCTTGGTTAGGCAACCTCCGAAAGGTTATTGTGGTGGACGAACCCATTTAAAAGGGAGAACCTGCTATTTACGAAAAGCTCATGGAAATCGGATCGGAAAAGTGGTCCCGACTTTTTAGTAAAGGCATCATTACAGTCTACTGACATCGAATGTTGCCGAGTCAATAAATTCTCGACTGTTGGAGGCTAGACGACTACCAATTCTAGCTATGCTCGAGGCAATCCGTCATATGATAGAGTCGTGGTTCGATACACGACGGGTAAAAGCAAGTTCCAGAAATAATCCGTTGACGGAGGCTTCTGAGTTGAGGATGCGGAATGAAGTAGAACTGGCTCGAAGGTTTACAGTTACACAGGTCACTAACCACAAATACAAGGTCGACGCAGGTGAGCAATAGTGGAGGGTCAATCTTCTAGACGAAATATGTGAATGCGGCGTCTGGCAAATTGACTTGTTGCCGTGTAGTCACGTTGTCGCCATTTTGTATCATCGCCGAGAAAATCTGTACAATCATATTAATGATTATTATACGACGACGACGTGGAAGGCAATATATGCCAGAGTGGTTAATCCCGTGCCTCCTCGAAATGAGTGGGGTGTCCCACCGGAAATAGAGGACATTGTTGTTCTTCCACCAATTATTATGCGGCAAGCCGGACGCCCGAGAAAGCACGATCGTCGTCCTTCGAGAGCAAAAGCTAGTACATCCGGTACGCGCCGTAGGAAAAAATGTGGTAAGCTGTGGAGAAGAAGGTCACACAAGGCGGAGATGCCCCGTATCCGGAACGACAACAAACGATTAAATTTTTTTTGTCAATGATTGCTTTAATTTTATTGTCATTTGATCGATTAAAGTTTTTTGTCACCGATCGAGTTATTTGGTAGGATAAAAAAAAAAGGGCCGAAACCCTAAAGGGCCGATGGTGGTTAATCCATCGGCCCTCCATCGGCCCTCGACCAGAAACCCTTCTGGGGCGAGGCATATCACACAAGGCCGAGAGATATACAATCTCGGCCGAGGCCATGCATGGCTCGGGGCCGATGGTAGTGGGGCCAATAAAAATCGGCCATACATCGGCCCTGGGGCCGATACATGATTTTCTCTGCCTCGGCGGAGAGATATACAATCTCGGCCGAGGCCATGCATGGCTCGGGGCCGATGGTAGTGGGGCCGATAAATATTCGGCTATGTATCGGCCCCGGGGCCGATACATGATTTTCTCGGCCTCGGTCGAGAGATATACAATCTCGCAGGCCCCACCATCTCGGCCGAGGCCATGAGGCTCGGGGCCAATGGTAGTGGGGCCGATGGTATTCGGCTATGTATCGGCCCTGGGGCCGATACATGATTTTCTCGGCCTCGGCCGAGAGATATACAATCTCGGCCGAGGCCATGCATGGCTCGGGGCCGATGGTAGTGGGGCCGATGCTATTCGGCTATGTATCGGTCCTGGGGCCGATACATGATTTTCTCGGCCTCGGCCGAGAGATATACTCTCATGTTCGAAAATAAAATTATGAAATGTTCGAAATGAAGCTAATTTCGATTAATGTTCGAAAATAAAATTACGAAATGTTAGAAAATTAAAATGAAATTACGAAATGTTCCATTCAATACACACTACTCATTGGGAGAGCTAGATCCAAAATCTCCGTAATGGCACTGCTCGAAACATTTCCAAGCCATCCACTCCCGATAGATTATGATGTTTGATTTCACATTACCCCATTTCGGAGTAGGATATCCAGTTATGAGCCGCTCAATTGCCATACACGTAAATGGACCACAACTATGCGAATCCTCTTGCTTGAACTGCTCCTTTTGCGGCATCAAGACCAACTCAGGAGTCCGAATGCCCGGATGCGTCAGATTGTACTTGTTCATCGTCCAGTAATTAGTAGCCTACCAAAGATCGATTAAAAGTAATTAGTAGCCTAACAAAAAACATTAAAAATATTAAAATACGTACATCAGTTTGCGGAGTGGCCGCAAATTTTGTTTTCGATATTCAAATATATCCCGGTCTCCACGGCAGTTAAGTGAGTCATACAACTCCAACTTCCATGACTCGATACACAATCTGACTGTCATCCAATGGCCGGCGGCCAACACCGAGAATATAACCTATTAATTAATGCAAATTAGTAAAAAATAATAATAATAATTAAATTGTCAAAGCGTAGAAAAAAGAAAATTGAAAAAATTGTAAAACTTACGAATTTGGCATCGAACCACGGAGTCCTGTCATCACCAAATACCGTATCCGCTCCAAAAACGGCATCCATTAAACCCTGTGCAGGGATCCAGTCATTATAATTCACCTCGTACCGTTCATGGAACTCGTTATCGGGCTCAAATATTTTGGAAGTCCAAGCTGAATGTAAAGACATCTGTCAAAAAATATACACATTAGCAGGACAATTTATATTTAAAAAAAATATAAATATATACTTACAAAAACTGACGTAGCCGCTATGACGGTATAGCGTGAATCGGGTGTACATAACACGTCACGGTCTTTGAATTGAAGCCTCTGCCGGAGGTAGCATATGTACAAATCGACCTTTGCGTGACCCATGTCGTATTTTGTATCCAATAGGTTCTTGAAAAAGCCGTGAGAGAGGTTATGCTGCGAAACAGTGACATTGGCTGAAATTTCCATTCGCATGAACTTCTCAAACTCTCTCCTCAATGAGTCCGCCGGATCAAACATGCGTGGAGCTCCACTACGATTTGGGAGGCGCTCCACTATAGGCTGCAAATAACATTGTATTAAAAAAGATCCTAAATTATATAACTTAAAAAAAATGTTTGTACCTCGATTGCTTTGTACAATTTCTCGCTCCGCCGGTTGGCTATGATACACACCGTTGTACATGCTGCGTATCAAATAAGTCATCCACGACCGATTGATGTTGCTGCATTTTGGACAAAAACTCATGGTCAAATGAAATAAAAAACATAAAATTAATTTGAATAGTTAACATACCTGTACAGGCGGTGGGGACCGTGGAGCCGTATAAAGGAGTGGCTCCCAACGTCTCGGGACCCAAACATGTCTCTCCTCGTACATGCTATGCCACTCCATATCATAGCCACGATTAGCCATTCGAGCAGCCACATCCCAAGGATCTGCATCGCCACTCGTCATATCTTCCACATCTCTCTGTGGCTGTTCGGCATCTTGATTCCAGCTGGGCCACTCATGTACATTAACAATCCTCCCCCGTGGTGGCTCCGATGGTGCAGATGTTTCCTCATCCGATTCATTAATAATTTCCTCCACATCCCACGAAGAACTGGATCGTATGCCTTTACCCTTGCCCTTGCCCTTGCCCCCGAAGATATTTTTTATCAAGTTCCCCACTTTTTTGAAGAATTGATCCTCATTCGCCTTCCAGCGCTGATCCACTTTTTCTAACAACTCAGTCTCGCTCGCGCCGAAACCTGTTCATCTATCGATCGGATCATTCCGTCATAAGTGGGTAAAGTCCAATCTTCATCCCTCCGAGGCCCAGATGACTGACCCTCCGCCGGTGCACGTTTCTTCTTTGATTTTTTCTTCTGTGCTGCCGGCGGAGGATCCCGTACACTACCCTCTTCATCAACTCGTCTCCAATGTACGGCGGTCGGTCTAGGAAACTCCACACCGATAGGATTCTCTCCAATCACCCGTCTCCGAGTATTCCGATAGCCGCTCCTCGGGAGTGGGCATAAGCCGTCATGGGGGCGGTGTGTCCATCTGTTCGAAAAGTTTAAAAAAACGGGTTATAATCCGTTCCGTATCTGTTCATAAATATTTAAAATGTTACTTACCGGCAAGGCAAAGAAACTAATCCATTCCGTATCCGGTGGCGTGACAAATACCCATTTCACACATCGGGGTATACCACCGTCATTAATAAAGGCGTACACACGTACCGGCCCAAATCCGGTATCGCCTCATATGCCCGCATCTACAATACGATTAAAGATCGGTACAAGTATAAAATATAAATTAAAAAAAAATAATTATAAACATCCAAAATTTGTACCGAAGAGCCCAAACCGGACCATAAATATTATACTTCGATTTTACTCGCTTCGACTTCCTTCGATACAAAGCTCATGTAGTGCAAGAGGGTTTTGTACGTGTATGCTCCCCATGGAAAATCGTTCCACGCGTCTACATCGTCGGCGAGAACCCACATCCGGTGTCTCGACCTTCTTTGTGTCGGCGAGTGCGAAGAAAAAATACATCATGGCCAACACATTGGCCACCTTCAAATAATCGTCTTCCGAGAGGTTGCCGAGCTTGTCATTCTTCCATAAATTTAGCGGCTCGCCTCCCGTTCTTCGGATTCCCCTTTGTGACTCTCATGTATACTCCGGACTCCATAGGGGCACGAGCCGCCGTCGTATCGAAAGTACCGGGCCGAAAAATAAACCGATTCACGAGTGTATACTGCGTACTACGAAAATCTAATCTCCCTTCCCGATATGTGAAAACGGGCCTCCCGGGCGGTGCTCGCACCTCATAGCACATCAACCGATGCAAAGCTATGATCGAACTCTTGCCCTTCCTCCGGCCAAGCAAATGTCCAAGCTGTCCGTTTCTAAAGCGACGAACTAGATCACTACCCCCCGTCTAGCAAGACTGCTTTTTAATAGTTCGGGTAGACCATCTCTCCAATATGTCGTGACTTTTGGGGTCTTTTGTCTAACCGGTAGTCGGATATAAGCGGGCTGCAAGATTTACAGAAAAACGAATGAATTATCCAAACTGAAAAAATAAGGGCCGATTCTGTAAGGCCGGGGCCGAATGGTAGGGCCGATTACTCTAAAGCCGGGGCTGAATTCTATTCGGCCAGTCGGGGGCCGAAGCCTCGAAGGCCAGCCGGGGCCGAAAATATTTCTTCCCAGCCAGGGCCGAATTCTCTTCGGCCAGCCGGGGCCGAAATTTTTTTGCCCCAGTCGGGGACGAATTCTCTTCGGCCAGACAGGGCCGAATTATCATAGGCCAGTCAGGGCCGATGGAGTGTATCTTCATTGGCCCCGAAATCGGCCCTCCCATCGGCCCCAGATTCATATATTTGCAGAAATTTAACACTCGAATCCTCTCCAAATTCTCCACAATTTCATCAATACATGGACATTTCAATGTAAACCCAACCCAATTTCAACGTAAATTTCGTCTATAAATCACATAATATCACAATTTCAACCGAATTTTTTTTTGCCCAGTCGGGGCCGAATTCTCTTCGGCCACCAGGGGTCGACGGCGTATTCAACTAGGTTCGGCCTAGTCAGGGCCGATGGAGTGTATCTTCATCGGCCCTGAAATCGGCCCTCCCATCGGCCACAGTTTCATAAATTTGCAGAAATTTAACACTCGAATCCTCTCCAAATTCTCTACAATTTCATCAATACATGGACATTTCAATGTAAACCCAACCCAATTTTTAACCTAAATTTCGTCTATGAATGAAATACAATCACAATTCATGTCATAAATTACTAACCTCAATTTCGCCTAGGAAGACATGGCGTTTCAAAGGGGATCGGCGGCGGCGTGTGTCGGGCGGCAGCGAGCACGGCGATGGCGGCGATTTCGGGCGGCAGTGAGCGGCGGCGAGAGGTGGATCGTGAAAATAGTAAAATGGTAAATGTTTTTTTTCGGTCGGCCAACGGTTATATTCAATCGGCCCTCCATTATTGCCACTCGGGGCCGATGGTAGGGCCGATGGTGGGGCTGATGAGAATCGGCCCTCGGTAAAAAAACGGTTAAAATTTGTTCGGCCCTCAGTAAATTTCGGCCGTTACATGTAACGGGTTCTTAAGGATCAGGGCTGATGGCTCGGCCGATTATGGGCCGATGTACATCGGCCCTCATTTTTTTTGAAAATCTATAACAAATTTATTTCCGAGGGCCGATATCTTGGCTCAATAGGGGCCAATAGAAATCGGCTCTTAAATTATTTCCTTTTTCTTATATTCGGCTAACTGGGGGCCGATCATGATCGGCCCTATGTCTAAATAATATCGGCCCCAATTGGCCCTAAAAATATTTATCGGCCCCCATCGGCCCTCAATCGGCCAGCGCCCACCACAAGACAAATTGACTAGATTTGTGTTTTTTTTACAGGATGGCTAAATCTGTTTTTTTTTTTGGAATTTGGCTAACAGAATATATTTCCACTTATTTATAGTATGTTAAGGGATCGCGTGAATTTCTCACATTTTTTTTTCAATTAGAATTTTTTATGAGATTTATTTAAAATTATGTAAGACATTATCATTTTATGTTCAATTAGATTTTTTTTATGTTTAAATTAAATTTTTTTTGTTTCAAAATGTTATAATATATAATAGAATATGATATTTTGTGTACAAATTTATTTAATAAATTTATTAAGTTGATTCCATTCCTTCAATCAAACCAAACAGGTTTTGGAATCAAGTTCATTCCTGCTACAACCAAACAACTGTTTTCAGGAATCATTCCTTCATTCCATACCTCCAGGAATGATTCCTGATTCCGATTCCATTCCTTTCTGTCAACCAAACGGGGCCTTACTTCTTTCGATTTATAATAATTAAACTTTTTCCTAGAAATGATTTTTTTTTCTCTTCCTTTTCTTTCTTATTAGTTTACTTCTCTTTTTCCCTCTTTAGGTTTCTTCTTCTCTTTCTATATATAATAATTATATTTTTTCTTTAGAAATAATTGATAAGCACGTATTTGTTGTTTTTGTATAATCGACATTGCACGTGTTTGTCTCGTGTTTACTCGTGTAGGAAGTGGAAGAAGGCGAAAAAGATGGTGAATATTGTCTAAGTGCGGATACGAAGCTGCATGCATGCAATGATGTGGATTAAGGAGATTTGTGCCAAAATTTAAGAATTTGGGTAGATTTAGGCTCCTCTAGTTGGGCCAACGTTAGTGGGCTGAAGAAATGGATTGAATGAAGATGTTGAGAGGCCCAACCCATTAATTTTGAATGAAGATGGAGGGAAAGTTGAATCTTGAAGGGATAGACTACTAAGCTATAAAAAGAGAATTGGTACAGAAGGTACAAGTGGCAGGTTACTTGTTCCTGCCACCAGCCGCCCAGCAGGGCAAGGAGTTCCTGAAATAGCAAGTATTTTTCCACAACTTTTTCCCATTGAGTCAATCCGCCCTCTTTGCATTAAATTTTTGGAGAGGCTCAAGGAAAGGGCATGTGATGGATATGACAATTACTTTTGGACTTATTTATTTTGGATATGTAAAAATAAGTAGGAGAGATCTCAACAACTCATAACATATCACTTTTAGACTACTTCCTCTCTCTAGTTTTTAGTTTCTTTCTCTAATTCAGGAATGCTCTCTAGTTTAGTTTAGCTTTGAATGTTCTTCATCTTCCAAGTTCAAAAAGTTAATATTCTTTAATTCTCGCCCAGCTGAAGCATTTACATTTTGAAGATTTACTATTTTTCTGATTTCTGCTCTGTTGCTCTCATTTAATTATGCACAGTTATTTTGCTCATTTAATGATTTCAGAAGTTAATGCTCTCCCAGTTAGTTTTAATGCATTTAAGATGTTTTCCTCTTGCATGTTAACTTGTTTTCTTGCTTTAAATATGTGTAGCAAAACCCTAGATTCGGCTACGGCAATGAAACACCCGATCCTTGCCTTCTATGAAATCTTAACGGGCTTAAAATTAGTTAACTAAGCGTTTCTGGCCAGATTTTTGTAGATGCATGCTTAAGATATCATATGATTGATCACCCTAGGTTAGCTTGGCTTGTATTGAACAGATAAGGCAGATAGTGGGTTTATTTGCATGCTGAACATGAATAACTTTGCAAGTTCGGTTTCTTGGATCATAATGCTCCTTAGTTTAGATATATGTAATGCTCAACATGGTAGATCGACATTAGAGTATGGAGTAGGTTAATGCTCAACATTCCTTCTCCATTTCAAGAATAAGATTTAAGTGCGTCCGTGCTCAACACGGCACCTTAGCTAGCAACCTTAGATAACCGATTAATCTTAGAATCGAGGATTGGAGGCCGATCAGTGTGGATCTGCCCAAAGCTGAGTTGCCTTTTATTAACTATTTTTATAACCCATTTAATTTTGTAGTTTATGATTTATTGCCTAGTTTTAATTGAATCCAAAGTTCATGATGGTTACTAACCAAACCTTTTTTCGGTCTTTAAAGATAAATTGTGTAAATCTACCCATTCCTTGTGGATTCGACCCCTGCTTACTAACTGTGCTAGTATTATTCTGGTTGTCTGTCGCAGGTGTAATTATAAATTGCTTTTGCCCCCGTTGTGGTCAATTACTTTTCTTTTTCTCTTTTTTTTTTCTTATACTTTACTTCTCTCGTTTTTATTTTTCCCCTTTTTAGGTTTCTTCTTCGCTTTCCTTTTTCGTCTTGTTTATTCTCTTATTTTGAGGTTTGTCATCCTTTTTTCTATCGTAGACCCCGACTAACGTAAACATCTGACTGAATAATAACACCACATTTTTAGTCCACAATAATAAAATCAACTAAATCAACAGAAGGAGCATCGATCAAACTCGTAAGAATAGAAAAATATTCGAAGGGAGAATTTTCTGCAAAAACCTGTCTTTGAAATGACGCTTCTCCATCAAGTGCTTGATGTCGCCTCTGCTTCAGGTGTCACCACTCACCACTCACCATGCCCAAGACAGTCCGGTGAAGACCATCCAGCTCTTGATTTTATAGTTTTACTCCATATAGTTATCACTTTATAAACAAAAAGTTTTTTGTTGAATATTTAAATTTTGTGTATATACTGTCAGTAATAACTATATAAATTGTTTATAAACTTAGCTGATTTATAAAAAAAATTACGTTTACAATATCACAATGGAGTGTTAGTGATAAACAAGAGCGTGTAAGAAAGAATGTATGGAAGATGTATATTTGATTTATGTTTTATATGTGTTACAGAACAATAAATCGTATACAACTAGCAAGAAACCCTAGTTTAGAGAAAATCTAATAAAGAAGAAATATTATCCCAAAAATATGTATGAAAATATATCATCTTGTGTTGTGAATATGGTCATCACGATTCTTATCACAAAATAGTTAGTTATAATTATATGAATTCTTTTAAATTTATTTAATATTCAGTTTTATATATTAAATATCTTCAGGGTGGAGGCGTGGAGCAATGTGAATGCTGGGCAGTGGGGAGCCCCTCCATTTCCAAATAAATAGAGATTCTAGTATTATAAAATAATACTCTCCATCCCTTTTAGATTCGTTCGCTTTTTTTGGACACGGTTATCAAATAGTTGTTAATTATAATTTGTGAGTAAGTAGGTAATCCTATAAAAAGAGAATTTTATTAATTGCAAGTGGAGAAATTGCTATTTTTGAAATTGGAGAAAGTGGATGAAACCCAAGTAAATTGTCAAAATAGACATCTCAAAAAACTTATTTTCCAAACTAATCTTCTCTAAAACTTATATCCCAAATTAATTCTACCTATGCCACATAATTATCTATGTGGATATTAAGTATTTTTTTATTTTTATATTATCTTGTACGCTTTTAAATAGGGAAAGAATAATTATTAATAGTTTTCTCATTAATGTAAATATACTTAAATTAGTAATTTGAGTTTAAAAAATTGTTAAATTAAAAAATTAATTAATCTCAACAGAAATTTGATGTATTTATCTTAGTTTATCCATTCACACATAGACAAATTTTTAAGTATACGATATTAACAATTAACGATTTAATTTGGCTTGCTTGTTTGGATGTTCAACAGTAACATGTCTACTAAACTTTTGCCATAAAAGATAACAATTTTTTTGAAAAAAGCCTTTCTTGAAGAAACACCTTTTTCAATCAATTTAAGACAAATTTTATCCATTTTGACTCCTATCGCAAAAAATATTGTTATTTTCTTAAAAGAAAATTGTAATGATGTATTATAAAATTACTCTATGATGACATTTTTCTTGAATAAAGAATATTATTAAATTTTTTATTAAATAATTTAATTTTATCATAAAGGTTTAATTAAATTATATATATATATATATATATATATATATATATATATATATAAATGTAATATTATTCATGAGATGAACAAATAAAAATCGACACATACTTGTAATTTAAAATATTATTTTATATCTGATTAATCTAAGTATTTTTTATTAACAAAATTTTTTGCTCATTAGTTTTCTATCATTTCTCCACTTAAAAAGTTAAAAGTTTGTTTTAAATTTGAAAATAAATATTTATATCCACATATATGGCTATGTGGTAAATGGAAAATTAGTTTTGGATATAACTTTATAGAGAAAACTAGTTTGGGAAATAAATTTTGAAGAATAATAGTTTGGGTAATAAGGTTTTTAAAAAGTTTATTATGAAAATTGACTTATGGAACCCAGAAAAAATGAGTGAGACTAGATCAATGAGTGAGACTAGATCAATAGAACGGACGGTGTAATTTTTTTTTTTTGCTCCTGATGGTTTACTACCTGTCATTTTACCCACTCAACGAACAAGTTGCATGTCCTTATCGTATCTTGCACCATATTCATACTAGGTGAAATTGAACCGCGTAATATATTCTAAAATTATTTATAATTTGTGAACTTGGTTTATAAATTTTTTATTGTGGACATTGTCCTAAATAATTTTCTTTACGTAAACATAGTCTTTTTGGTAAAATATTCGTTAGTCAACGTTTTTGTAAAAAATATTAATTTTAAATTCAAAGATAATTTTGGGTATTTGGATGTAAGGACTAACTTAAATAAAATATGAGAACCAATTCCACCAATCCTAAAATGTTTAGGTAAAATAATTGACAAAATCGTCGAACCACGCCAGCGAAGCAAACGTCGTCTTTTTCATACCAACCAATCCGACTCCGGAGAGAGCTGCAGTCGAGCTCTACGGTAGGAGAATGACGGTAGCAGAGTCGTTGAATCAGAAGCTGTGAATGGATTTGTGTTCGGAAAATTTGATGACATTGATTCGTGGAATTGGGCGCTAGAAATCAACGACAACATGTTGATTTGGGACGATGTCTGTGACGGTATATGGGTCGAGGCAGTGACGATGAAGAAATGGGCATGGTGTCATGGTTTCATCTCATGGGTGACGTCATAAATTCTATCTATTAATTATGTAGAGTGAGAGTTTGAAATGTTTTTTAGTGTTCCATAATTGATGTATGAACTGACAGTAAAAAAAAATAATAATAAATAAAAAAAAATTGAACTTGACAATTATCACAAATTGTCAATATGGTCTCTATACATTTTAGAATTGGTACAATTGATCCTCATGCATTTTTCAATTAGTTTAATTGGTCCTTAAAAATGCAAATGCCAAAAATAACCTTTGAATTAAAATTTATTTTTCAAAAAGCATTAACTAACGGATTTTTTTAACAATTACTATGTTCACGAAAAAATTGTTTGATAACCATGTCCACCATAATAAAGTTTGAAAATCATGTCCACCAACCGTAAATAATTTGAGGACCTATTCCACTAATTTGCCGTAAATGAACCACCCATTTTCATAATTTAACGAAAATAGAGGGTATAACGTTTGAATGATCGCATGTATATACCACTAACCGGCCAAGAACTTTTTTTTGCAGAACTTACACAAGAATCAGACTGCGCACAATTAAAAGGGTCCTACAATATGGTTAGCGCAGGGTGGTTGAAGCTACTCCTGTGTGGTTTGCGGGACTACCGCAAGGAGCGGGGTTTGCCGTGCCGCACCGAGGAGCGTAGCGCTCGTGGTTCCACGTATCAAAAAAAAAAAAAAAAAAAAAAAAAAAAAAGGGTCCTACAAGCCTCCTGCATCTGCCACTAAATCTCAATAGACGTTATACATATATAGAAGATTCATGAAACACTGAGGTTCCAAAGTCAATTAATTGAGCGAATTAAATGCTTCAGTGAATAAATGTGGATAAAACAAGTTATAGCTGTTCCCTAATGATGCTATAGATATATAAGGGGCGCGTCCCTCCCCAAGGGGTTGAACAACGCCTTATTTTACAACTATGATTAGCTTTATACTCACTGACGATATCCATCCGGAAGGGCCACAACTCTGTGAAATGGTACCACTCGATGCGGAAAAGCTCCTTCCTCTTCATCGTCGAACTCCAAAATATAACTGCCAACACCAAGAAACACAGTTTGCTAGTTCAGCTTCATGTCATCTCAGGTAATGCATGGTGAAAAAGCAGGTATAGAACTACTACTTACTCATCAATCTTTCTCTGCACGACCAAAATTCACGTTGTATGTGAAAAACAGCTGTTAGTTTCTTTGATTTATAGCCTAGGTAAATGAGATCAATGATCAGCAGCAGCAACAAATACCTTACGAGCCTGGACTACGGTTGCTCTATATAGTGCCGTGGTCTCTGGATAAACTGCCAAAACATGCTTTCCAGGAAGAAAGTCGGGGATGCCAGATGGATCACTCCGTTTAGGGAATGGTATGATATGGGACATAGGCAGCTTGTATTTTCTGAGAGCAGATAATGGAAGATATGTGGAGGAATTAAGTTAATGCCTATATGCAATGTATGTGCAAATAACAACATAATCATTATGGGTTATTAGTCCGTATAATGTAATTACAGTCACAAAATCATCACAGCTGACAATTGTTTTGAAGATCGACTCTTCTTAATCTCAAACATTAAACTAAACTACCATAATCACATACAAAGAATAGCACAATATAAAAATACTAATCTAACAATTTTAGCAAATTAATTAATTGGTCAAGTTTTACACTATTGACTGATCTAAACTGAAAGAGAATTCCAAATGTCAGTCATATATATAGTTCGAAGTCATTGTAGTGGCTCCAATGAGCAATTTGGTTCCAATTATAAGATGAAAATCTCAAAATCGAATAAACACAATGTACAATATTAAAAGATGTTAATACAAAATCATAATCAAACGGACTAAGAACAGAAAAGTTAGGAACATTACCTCTGCACTGTGCTCTCTTCCTCTTCACCGGGATCCTCATCCAGCACTTCAAATCTACGTAAATTTAAATATGAGATGCAAACTAGACGAAAAATTAATGTAATTTTTCAGTAGAGGAAAAACAGAAATATCTTGATCATTTCACGAAAATGAAGAGCTCCTCATTAAATATGTGCAGAGATGAGAGCAGCACTTACTCTCTTGTTTCCTTGTCAAAATGGATTACTTTCACTACAAACCACTCATCCTTTCCAGAATTCTCTTGAGTGATCCTGGCAGCCACCTAGATCATGTAGACGTTAGAATTCAAGTAACATTTACATCTCTAGGTCGTAGTATTTATCAAATTAAAATTGTAACACTAGAAAGGGAGAGAATTTTCCAAAAACCAGAAGGAAGATGAGATAAGAAAATGAGCACATCAAGAATGTAAGCTTGGCACATACTTGTTCACCCTTCAGATTTGCCAATGACTCTAGGTGACTTCTTATCGTAGGAGATTGCCTTGGGACTTCTGAATCAACCACCTTTAACCTCTTCCTTTTCTGCTCATTGCCTTCTGTGGTCCATGAACTTTCAAAGTTATATTGATGGGCTGAGGATGAGTTGATGAACAAAATAATACAAAGATGAAATGAAGTACCCAATTAGATGCCATCTTGTTTGACCTCGGTTTCATTTTGAAACTTTAAATCTAAATAAAACCAATACAAAATGATATTTCATCTTTTGAGATAATTCATAAACATCTCTTCAACACCGTGAAGAGAATTGAATTTTCCCACATTCACGGGTTTATTTCTTCTAACAATTAAAAAAGGTAAAAGATTAAAGCTCATTGATTGGATAAATTTACAGAATCAATCAACTATATGCCTAGCTTTCACCATGACCAGTTACAGCTTCGGCAGCCGTAAAATCTTGAATGACACAAGGATAGAATCAATTTCTTCCATTAAACATAAGTTCATGGAAAGATACAAACCTGTCCTTCTCCGCTGTTGTCCTCGAGTTCCGAGAAGGCATTAATGCATCTAGTTGTCCTACCAATTGACTGGAAATACTGCCAGAAGAAAAAGATTTAAGAATCTCACATTTTTACATAAGCCGTGGTGGTGTGTACAAATTAAAAAGAAAAATGTCATTATACGTGGAGTGTTTCGTCTATGAGTGTGCAACGGAAGGTGGACGTTGGACTTAAAGTTGTAGAAATACTCGTTGATGATACTACTTCATCAGTTTCTTTGACATAAAAGCATTATGATTGTAGGAGATTTTGCAAATTGAAACTACCAAATGAGAAAAATGAGAACATCAACATAAAATCCAAACATACCTCGCCTCACTTTCTGACAGCTCTTTGGCTTGAATATATAATGCCCTAAGCCTTAATAGCGAATTATCATTAGGCCTTTCAACCACTTCTGGATCTAAATGCATAAAAAAGGAAGCCATATGATGTAAAGTTATATGATGCCTCCATAATGAAATATAGTAATTCAAGAGTGTCTTTACCAGTTCTACGGAAATAGTTCATCAGTGTCTTCTACCCAATTATATAGTAAAAAAAACTAGTCTTGATCTTCCTATGCATCATTATAGTTGTACCGTGTAGAAAATATAATAATATAGGCATTAACATGATAACTTATTCATTCCATAGATACAATACCTGACACGTGTAAAAGGACATTAATCCACCATAAGATTACAAATATGGTTTGGAAAGCCTTAAAAAACCACTATTTAACGCCATAATTCAGTAATCGGTATCGGGATTTTCATAACTTGGCTTAGTTAATGACTGAGCTATATACTATCCGGATAGAATCTCCTTTCAACTCAAATCATTACCTATAGCAGAACTAAGCCCGTCTCCTAAATTAGGAAGCTCAACTCAAGGTATCCCAATAATCTAAAAACATTTCAAACAAAACACATTAGAAAATGCCTCATCTTTCGCCTCAGCTCATTATCAATTTTAGCTAGTGAATAACAACTTATATGCAAACCCAGATATCATAAGTTAAAATTCATCAAAATAGAACAATGCAATAAGTGTCAACAACCTCGGGTGTAGTTAAGTAATTCGACAGCTACTAGGAAGCCTAAACTCGAGTTAATCCGATAATCTAAAGACATTGAACAGACCTAACACATAAAAGGTATAAGCTTTCGTCTGAGCTCATCATTGATCAGCTTGGATATGTTTACAAAACAAAACCAATCTCAAACACTTGAACTTAGCTAAAGAATTCGACATAAGCTCTAAATTCACGGCATTCCGACCTTCTTTCCAACCCCACGCTTAAAATGTTAAAATTCACTCAATAGAAAAATTCAAAGTGTCAACAGCTTCCAATTCAAAAATCTACGCCTTTAACGGAAACAACAAATGAAACAAACGGTAATTAAAACAATCATTACGTAACACGTTCTACGCTTAATCTCTCCAACCGTATCCGGAAAACAGTTTTTTCAATTAAAGAGGATCCGTTAAAAAAGGCCGCATAATTCTGAAAAAAAATAACGGCTCGATCGAAAAAACAAAATACCAAAAATGCAGGAAATTGAACTCACTGGTTTGCAGCTTCCTTTTCATCTTGTTGATCTCGAGGAGCACCGCATCCAGCTCTTCCGTCAGTCGATCGAGCTCCTTCGCGTTCTCCATGATTGCGGCAGTATCCACCGACGACATATCGAGCTAACTCCGATCGAGTAAGTCAGCAGCTTCGACGACGGATTTAAGGGAGCAATCTGGAAATTTAGCAGTCAAATTTTCAAATAATTTCCTTTTAATGGGAGTACGGATTCGGAGAAGAAAGAGATATTTTTTGGGGGTGTTAAATTTCAAGGGCAGGATCAAATATGGAAGTGTCGGATGGTGAGACACGTGGCGTTTACTCGCAAACAGAACAAGGGTCGCTTCAGTTTCGATATGTACGATTTGTTTTATTATTCAGACGAATATTTATTCTAATATAAATTGTAGATAAATACTAGTATAATGTAAGAAATGTAAATGTGCAGATTGTTGTAGATAAGATCTATTATATGTATGATGACCATATCTAAATCCTAGCAGCCTATCTTATACTCTATAAATAGAGGTCTCCACTCTCATAATAATAAATATTTATTTCGCATTCTCTCTATTATTTTCTCGTTCTAATTAGTTTATAACACGTTATCAGCACGAGAACGCTATTCTTCCTTAAGAAGATATCCACGAATCGAATCCTAAAGAAGATATCCACGAATCGAAGGGCCGAAGGTATAATTTCCTCGCACCATTGTTTTAATTGTTGTGCCTCGTCTCCATTCCATTAACTTTAATTATTTATTTATTGGTTACGTATCCAATTAAAGTTCTTAAAAAAAATGATTGGAGTGATATTTTTGTACGCAACATCATAAGATGTTCTTTTAATTTCGGATTGATTCATCTTATTATATTGTTATTATTGTTGCTCATGAAGTAGAACAATACACTAATATTCCTGAAGAATATTATATGCTTCTGAAGAGCAATTGAAAAACATATTTTCAACTTAACTAGTTGCAACAGAAGTAGCACAATCCATATTCCTGAAGAATATTACATGCTCTTAAAGAGCAATTCAATTTATTGAAATTAGTTAATTGTTGCTCCAGAAGTAGCACACAATTTAATATCCTTGAAGAATATTACATGTTTTCGATGAGCAATTCATATATTTGGTCTTATTAATGGGCGAATCTTGGTTTTTGAATTGTTTTTATTGTTGCTCCCGAAGTAGCACAATTGATATTCCCAAAGAATACTATATGCTCCTGAAGAGCAATTGGGTTTCTCGACAATATTAGTCTTTCTTCTAAAGTAGTTTAATATAGACTAAAATTGTTGCTCCTAAAGTAGCACAATTTGTATTACTGAAGAATACTACATGTTCTTGAAGAACGATTCAAACTCTTTATTTTAGCAAATGTTATATGTTCATAACTCTAATTGTTGCGTTTGAAGTAGCACAATTAACTCTACATGTTTTTGGAACAACTAAAAGTTGTCACTTTGAAATCATATATTACAGCAATTATACTTTAATTGTTGCTCTTGGAGTAGCACAATTAATATTCTTGATGAATATTACATGTTCCTAAAGAACAATGTATATATAAAAGTATGTTGTAAACCTAATTACATGGAGTGGTAGCAAGTTCCTCTATATTTGACAATTGCATTTTCAATACCTATTGTTGCTTAATTTCTTTTCAAGAATAGTTGTGAGATCCGATAGATCTCAAAATTTACAATTTATTGATTTCATCTTGAATAAAAGTAAATTATTGCTCTGGAAGTAGCACAATTATATTCCTGAAGAACGACCATACTGTGATATTAACATTACTATCACATGTTTGTGAAAATGTCTCAACTTTGCTCCTGAAGTAGCATCATTTATATTCTAGAAGAATATTAAATACTCATAAAGAGCAACTCATATCTTGAGTGATACTCCCTCCGTCCTATTATTTATGTCTCATTGAGATTGAGTACGGAAATTAAGAAAGTGGATGTAAAGGGGTAAAGTTGTGTTGTAAAAGTATGAAGGGGTGGGGTCCACTTATTTAGATTGATTGTGATCCACCCATTTATTTATTTATTTGGTATGGGACATAAATAATGGGACAACTAAAAAAGGCAAGTGGGACATTAATAATGGGACGAAGGGAGTATATGTTTATTAATCAATGAAAAACATTATTTATGTCTAGTTGGCATTAATGAAATCTTGATATCGATGTTCATACCGCCAATAAGAGGCATGAGGGAGACAATAATAGAATGAAACGAAACATCCCGGGAGGATTGCGTCAAGACATTAATTGTTTGTCCTCCCTAAAAGCTCAATACGAGTAGATGCATCTTAAACTCGCAAGATTTTAAAATCTAGTGCATCGAACATCATTAAAGGCTCCCGAAGAGCTTGTATCATTCTATCAAATGATACTAAATTAACTATTGAGCATGCCATTTACTATAGTAAGTCTAGAAGACACTTACTAAGTTTTAAGGATTTGCAATGGATAGCATATTGAAATTATATAAGAAGGTAGTGATTCTTTTGTATTTAGCCAGAAGCTAACAAAAGAAAAGTTATCACACTACCACCTTTTTTTTTATGTTGACGTGGAACCCGTAGCCGCTACCTTTGCTGCGCACAGGGTAAACTTCGCTCCTGTGCAATAGCCTGCAAACCACACAAAAGAGTTAAACCACCCTTAATGTGACAGGGTGACAGGCTCACACATAGCGTGTCCAGTGGGAATTGAACCCATGACCTATTGGTCCCGGGCCACCCACCTTCACCGATATGCCATCCCAAGGGGACATCACACTACCACCTTGAATGTATTACACATTCATAAAAACAAGTGAGACAACACATGTCATGAACCGGAAGTTCAAAAGAGCTTTATGCTTTGACATGAAAAGTTTGGACATCTGCAAGCAACTATCATGTGCTAGAAAATTGAATTTTTATATGCGCGCAACATAGAGATCCTGAAGAATCTTTACATGAATTTTTCATGAATGCTTGATTTTTAGAAGAAATGAAGCAATTGCTAGAACTAATAGTTCAAATAATAAAGAGCTCAATTCCCTCAAGAATATTTGTCTTGATCATGCTAGTGAGTTTATTACAACTCCATATGCCTCCTAAAGAGGATTTAATATTATGTTGCTTTGTGATTGAGATTCAACACCTAGTTGCTCATTGTATACATAAAAACGATCTCACATTAAGATTGTTATTATGATGAAAAGATATTTCCAACACTAGTTGGAACATATGTTACATTTGGATTCTTGAAGTAATCAATGTGAAATCTACATCCAAAAAACACAAGAAAACACTAGTCACATTTGGAATCCCGAAGTAATCAATGTGAACAAGAAGTCGAAAGACTCACTTGCAAAAGATTCAAACCAACTTCATGATGATATATATATATATATATATATATATATATATATATATATATATATATATATAAGATGTGACAATGTTATACATTTGCTGCAAATACCCCGCATACATAAATGTCCCTGAAGGACAAGTAAAAATGGTAGCAAATGAATTTAAAATTCGTTAAAAATATGATCGACCAATTGGTTCTAAAAGCAATTTTGTGTCTAAGAAAAGGGGTGCAAGATATGAACCAAACAATGACGAATATGATTAAGCAATCAAATGAAGTTCCTGAAGAACTACAAGCGTCTGAAAATATTGAGATCTCAAAATATTGGAGAGATCAAATATCGTCGTGGACGCACGACGGTATTTTCGCCTTTTAATATGACTTTTGAAGTGATAAAAGAGGATCATCAACGACGATCTATAAGAGATTATCAAGATTGAAATAATTGGCCAAAGAGGAACGAAGTCATATAAGATGAATTAATATTCCCTAGAAAACCAGAAATATTTGGACTTGTAGTTTCAAAATCCGGAAAGTATATCCTCGAAGGATACAAATGTGTCTTTGTTACAAAGAAATGAAAAATTATGAGATAAAGGGCAATACTCGTAACACAATGTTTCTCTCAAAGATCGAGAATTAATTATGTGCTCTCCCATGATAGACGTCATTGTATTTTAGAATTTGATTAATCTACTTATGTCATAAAAGACTTGTTGTGCGCCTTATGAATGTAGTGAATATTTATCAATATGATTCACTAGATAGTGACATATATATAAAGATCCTTAAAGGATTTAACTTGCTCAAAGCATGTAAGTCAAAAAGATGGTTTCAATTAGACTGCAAAAGTGATTGTAAGGGCTGAAATAGTACAGTCGTATATGATATAATAAGAACGACAAGTATCCCTTGACAGAAGGGTACAAAAATGATAAGTTGAGTTTGATTGAAACTCCTGAAGAACATAGTACTTATATGTATACTCCGTCTAAATACTTACATAGAGCAAATAATTATGAATTATTTTATTCATTGATAATCCAACTCATATCATTGTCGACATTAGGGAGAGATGTGAAATATAAATGATATAATACCGCAAATATCTCGTTGGATTAATTATTAGATTCACGCACTATGAACCAGAAGTTCATCAAGTTATTTAATGCAAAAGGAGTGGCTAAAATCTAATATACCCGTTGTATATGCACCATGAAAGAACTGAAGTTCATCATAGACAAAATAAATCAATTGATTTTCATTGACGCCAGAAGCGTGAGAGATTTGTTGGTTCTAAAGATAAAAAGTCCGCGGAATAGAAATTTAAAACACATCTCTCCAAATTCCTCCTGAAGAGGATATGTATATCATTACATGAAATACAAAAGTACTTGAGGAAATATCCTCATGCCTAAAGACGGAGTTTGAATTGAAAGACTTAGGTAAAACTAAGCATTGTCTCGACCCGTAGATCGAGCATCTCCTCGATGGAGTTACACTTTAAAGAGATTTTATTGTATCGCATCCATATAGCTACCTAATGGTTGCTTCAATCACTTGAAGTGGATGGATACTCATTTAGACCGATAGAAGATAACAAAGATGATTTAGGACCAGAAGTTCCTTACTTATGTGCAATTGGAGAATTTGAAATAGTATTGACCATCCTTTGTTATCTTCGAGACAAACATGACATTGGTCTATTTATGAGAGTAATGATATATTGACATATTTCATGTTATTATCTATGATGATAATTAAACTTGTGTTGCACATATTAGTGTAGACCTTGAAGATAACCTTAAAGATTGTTATCTTGAGGGGGAGTAACAAATTGTAAATAATCCATAAGATTAGACTGACTCATAAAAGTCATAAAATGACCTTGAAGGTCAAATGGTTGTACTCTTTTTTTCCTTTCTAAGTTTTTCCCTAAAGGTTTTCTTAGTTAAGGTTTTTAACGAGGAATCCAATGCAACACACGAGTAAATGAGTCATTGAGATTGATTCATAAAAGAGCCAATGCAACACATGATCTCCAAACGAGTGGCGACATCAACATCCAGCAAATTCACTCAAGTGACAATCTAGCGCATTCTTTTATAAAGATATTACCAACGTCAACATTCAAGAAATTGGCACACAAGATTGATATGTCTTGACACAAGGATCAATAATGACTACATTGAGGTGGAGCGGTTGTACTCTTTTTCCTTCAACTAGTTTTTATCCCGTTGGGTGTTTCGACAAGGTTTTAACGAGACGGGAATTTCTGTTTAGGGATAGTCCATCAAGGGGAGTGTTATAGATAAGATCTACTATACATATGATGACCATATCTAAACCCTAGCAGCCTATCTTTTACTCTATAAATAGAGGTCTCCACCCTCATAAATAATACACATATATTTCTCATTCTCTCTATTATTCTCTCATTCTATTTAAAACCAATATAATATAACGAGCAATTTCATTAATTATCTGTTACTTAATTAAATATTAATTAATCTATTTAATTCATAATTAATTTAAGGATCAAATGATTTTTTTATTTGCAAATCCTAATATTATTAGCTAATTACAACATTTATTAGGTTTGAGCTCCAAAACCCATTAGGAATTAGAATAGCTCTATAAATAAGTAATTGTGGCTTAAATCTCTAACGCTTATCACTTGAAATTTCCGAAATTAAGAGGAGAGAGAGAGAGTCGAAATTCTAAAGGGTTCTAAGGAGCCGTCCATCTGACTCGGATTCTCGTGAAAGGGTTCTTAGAAGATTTTTTCTAAGAGTTTGTAGATCATTTGACCTAAACGGTCTTGAGGTATATACTTCCTACACCTTCACATATTCCATTGCTCGCAAATCTCAACTCCCAAATATATATATATATATATATATATATATATATATATATATATATATATAAAGGTAGAAAATGCCCCTTGTTGTAGGAATTAGGAACAAATCACGGCAGTTTGATCGAGGAATCCAAGGGCCAAGATCGCGAGTTCATTAAAAAAAATTCGGTGCACTTCCTTCACAACTTAACTGCACAAAGGGAAAATTGGTAATCTCATCGTTATGTTTGAAAATAATAGGTTTTGTGCGCTCTCTCTTTCTCGCAGACGGTTTTCTTCTCCTCTCAAGCTGCGGTTTTGCGATTGAAGCTAGAAATCCTTCGTTCTTCAACAAATTACCAAGGGTTAGTTCAATCATTGTTCAATTTTATGTTTTTCTTACCTATAAACTCGTAGTTACTTTTGATTATTGAAAAATCATGAATGACTATTTGCCCTAAATGGCGGAAATTATGGCGAATACTATTCCGTCGAATGTTAATCGAGTTCTTGTTGCTGAACGTAAATGTACATTGAAGCCTTCTTCTTTAATGTTATTTCATTTCGAGTTTGAGTCATTGTATTATTGTTGGGTACAATTAATGTTGTGAATATTTGATGATGTTCATTTCTAATCAGTGTATTCATGCTATTTTGATCGTTTTGAACTCATAATATCTTTGTATTGCTTAAAATCCCTGTTTTCACTCGATTGTGATAGTTTTAGGAGAGTCTCGTTTTTTGTTGGTTTTGAGGTTCTATCGTGAATTCACTTTTTTGCAAAATTAAATGCATGTTTTGGTTATTTTTACTGCACTTAATTTACATCAAACTTTTTTTCTGCGTAGGTGAGAGCGAGGATATAGACGCGGTTGAGAAAAAAATATTCCCGATTGTCCCGTTGAACGCAAACCTTTCGTTGGGATGGAATTTAGGACGTTGGGCGAAGGAATATAATTTTATCGAGATTGTGGCCGTTTATGTGAATTTTACGTTCGACTTGCTACGAATCTCAAGCATAGCGATGGAACCGTGTTGCTTAAATACGTTTTGTGTAATCGTGAGGGGCGAGAACACATATGATGGAGTTGTCGGCAATTTGGATATGAATAAAAGGAAGCAAACCATGTCCTCTAGGTCTTCGTTTTTGGCTAAAGTTGTATTCAAATTCAATGGTGTCGGAGGGTATGTGATCTCTTCATTCATGACGCACGCAATTCCGATCAAACAACCAAAGACTGAGTCTGGATTTACTATGTAATAATTTGTGTTTCTTTTTAGGATTTTATTAGTTCTTGAACTGGACGATGTTGTGTGTTTAATATTCCAATGTACTGCCACATTTGACTGACTTTTACAAAATATGCAACTATTATTCGAAAAAAGTACAGTTAATTAATTATATTTGTGAACACGAGATACGTATGTGAAAGTGAAAGATTGCCACATAAAAAGTGCAGTTATTTTACGCATAAAGTGCACTTATTATATCAACAAAGTGAAAACTTAAAATACCCTAATAATACCGGTTTCAGAAGTACTTCCATCATAATTCTAGAATTAAACGTCAAAACATAGACTGAAGTGCAAAGATAATCAGAATACCAAAAAACATATTATCGCTGTCTGTCCAATCCAGTAGTAAACACTTCACGTCCCTATCTACATCAATCTTGTTCTCATTGCATATCTTCTCGTAATATGCAATGACCTTCTTCAACTTTTCTTCTTTGATTTGATTTTGTTCAAAATTCAGTAGTTGATGACAATACTTCATCCTGAACAAGGCCAACTACTTTTCTTTCTTCTTTAGGTCTGTTTCTAGGGATGGCAAAAGGATCCGGACCCGTCGGACCCGACCTGGACCCGCACGCAATGGGACGGGTAATACCCGCCTCGTACGAGTGCGGGGCGGTTCCGGACCCGACCCGTACCGGGTCCGGGGCGGTTCCGGTTCCTGCGGCGGACCCGCCCCGTAACAAATTAGAATTTTGAAGTGTAAAAGTGTTATTTGTGAGATTCGAACCCGCATCAATAATTTCTTTATATGCACTTATGCCATTTGAGCTAATGTTCACATTTGTTAATATTTTACATGTATAGTTACATATAAGAATATGACATACTAAAATTAAAAAAAAATTAATACATCTAACAAAAAATTAGCTTATAAAATATTAATTTTCTAGATTTCAATATATTATATTCAAATTGTAATTACGGGCATGTATTTCGAAAATGAAATTAATATTTTTATTTCCAAAATTTAAATTTAAAATTATTTTTTATTTCTAATTTTCTATTCTTTAATTGAAATGTATTATATGTATAAATACAATTATGATTAATGAACAATTACAATTGAAAACTTTTTATAACAAGTGAAAATACATCTAATAAAAATACAAGTATATATTAACTTTCTAGATTTCAATATACTATATTCAAATTTCTAATTTCTAATCATGAAAATGTATTTCAAAAATGAGATTAACATTATCTACATTAAAAATAAGTATTCATGAACTAATGAACTAATAAAAAATATAAATTCACAATTTAAATTTTTTTTATGACTAATGAAAAATTACAAATTTACAATTGAGTTTTTTTTTATAACAAATGAAAAACTACACTCTTATTATTCATGAACTTCATTCATAAGTTCATAAGAATCATAACATATACATAAAAAATTCATACTTTAATAAGAATCATAACATATGAAAGTATATTTAAAAAAAATTAAAGAAATATGATGAACAAAAGCTACAAAATATATTTGAAAGATGATTTTGTTTTTTGTGTTTTATTTTTATTTTTCACATGAAATATTAGTCATGCTTACTACAATCATTATATTTGATTAAAGTTACTACATTTTTATTATGTTTTAAATTAAAATTAATCAAATAACAGTTTAAAATTATATATATTTTATATTTATCTAAATTTAACAAATAAGTTGTTGGTCTAGTGGTCAAGAATGTTTGTAAATTTTCGGATTGACTGCAGGTTCGAATCCTTGTGGAAACATGATTTTAAATTTATTAATACCTAAAATATTTGCGGGTCCGCACGGGTCCGGGGCGGGTACTCGCCCCGCACGGGTCCGGGGCCGGGTCCTAAATTCGGATCCGTACGGGTCCACGGGGCGGATCTCGGGTCCATTTTTTAAGGCGCGGGACGGGTCCGGGTCCAATGATACCCGGCCCCGACCCGCAAAATTGTCATCCCTATCTGTTTCCAGTTGCTTGAAACATCCCCTTAAATGTCTCCATGTGGAACATCATGTATTATTCATTGTCTTGCATGTTAGATTGATCACCCCATTTCACAATCAAGATATTGTAATGTGTCTTTTTGAAGAATGCAGCCTTCTTTTCCATCCTATTATTCCTTAAGAAATCTTGAAAAATGTCCTTCTCAAAATTTAAATAAAAGACACAATCATAAAGTCACATAAAATGCATTGGAATTAGTCATTTGTGCAGTTAAATAAAAAAAAGTACAGTAAAAACTTTCAAAAAGTGCACATATCCACGATTCATGTGCAATTATTTTCTACAAAACGTGCACTAAATATAATCGGATTGTGTACTAAAAACTAATTTTGCAATGCCACTACCTATGTTCAGTCATCGTTAACACAAAGTGCAAATAATGCAATCCAAATCCATAATCAATACGAACGAGAAAATTATAGTAATATCATAATGTAATCGCACTCACCAAATGTAAGGAATATCATTGTACTTCTCCATAGAAGCCTCGCTTTCTTCATCTACGGCGCTGTCTAGGATCCAAATTTCTTGGTTTTGAGATCGAGACAAATTAGAAACCAATGGCCCCCTTATCTCAATTGAAAGAAAAACTGCACAATTAACAGATAGTAAGTGCACTTTGTATATAATATAAATACACTTGAAATTTAATTGTGTTTTCTATTCTGTGCAGCAAATAGTTTAAGAAAGTGCAATGAAATAAATAATTACGTCGACAACACAAGAATGAAGATTTATAGATTTTCGAATACTACCTAGTTGTGTCCACCCAAGAGCATCGCCTAAGAGGTTAGTTCGAACACCAACAATCGTATCCAGCGACGAATCATCATTGCCACCGAATCGTCGTCTCTCGTTCGATATTGTCGATTCCTGCTTCCGCGCCGCCGCCAAAAAAACGATTCTTCTAGGTCGCCAAAGATGTTCGCGTCGTTCCTCACAATTTGGTGAAAAAATCGATTTGATTTGTTCATATTTCGGATGAAATCTAGGAATTCTCGTGGGGAGAAATCACTACAGTTTCGAGCACGTTTTGGGGAGGAAGATTTGGATCGTGATTTTGAAAATGAACCTAATCGGTTGTACCGCCTAATTTTTTTAATTTCCTTCATTCCCAAAAATATCCTTTGTGCATTTAATTTGTGAAGAAAGTGCACCGAATTTTTTAGGCCCCAATCTCTAATCTCAACCGTATATTGGCTCGATCTAATGGCTTCATAATCGTTCTTAATTCCTATAACAAGGGGCATTTCCACCGGAACCGCTCCCTATACAAAATATACAAACGTGAGCAAACTTCTTACTCGATAATGGCTTTTATGATTAGTCTTATGCCATTTATCTATGATTTAATCATTTATTGAGAATTTACAAAGTTTACCTAGTATGATTGGATAGTAGTAGAGGTTGGCCATGCACGCCCTCCAAGTTCTAAATTATCTCTATGCTTCTAGGTTGCATGGCACAATATAGTGAGTATACACCACACAAAGCACAACATAAACACGAGATACATTATTTTCTTAAAAGTGTATAATATGACACGCCATATATATATATATATATATATATATATATATATATATATATATTAAATATAAAATTAAAACAACAAATTAAAAATAAATAAAATATCAAGGAAAACTAAACATTCCAACATGTGAAAGTAATAAATCATGCATTTTTAGGCCAAACACTTATTTTTAAAATATAGAAATAAAAAATATAGAAAAACATACGGTGGTGACAATGACATATGATGTACATGGCAATGAGAGTGTCATGATGTGTTCTGTCGGAGTTCCGATACAATACATTGAGATTTTTTGAATTGTCCGTAATTTGTAATTATTTTTGTAATTTGTTATGTTGTCCTCTAAAGTTATATTCACACTCCCATAGATTCGTCTTCCAAAATTCTTGTTGGTCCCGAGATAAATGTTCAGGTGTAGAGGGGGGGGGGGGGTGAATACACCTGAAAACTTTCTCAACTTAAAACGCAAACAGTCCTATTCAGAAGAGTGTCTTGCTGAACAAGTTCAGTAGACCAAATATGCTGTTCTGAATCGCGTGGACAAAGTGAATGACTATACTGAGGCCTGCTAGCTGACTGATGTCAGAATTCAGTACCGTTCAGTAAGAGTTCAGTAGAGTACGGAAATGTGTAGGCCCAATTCAGTTGAGTTAGAAAAAGTTTTTATTAAAACTGTTTCAGTATATTAGTGCAATCTCTTAAGCTTTGCTGAAACACAGTTGAATGATTTTGTAAGATAGTTTTCAGTATGAACGCAAATCTCTCGCAACGTAAAAAACATAACACAGCGATTTTAAAGTGGTTCAGATATGAACAATCCTACGTCCACTGTCCCGAAAAGATCAGGAGGCTATTTTATTATACTGAGTTAGTCTCAGTCGGTTTGTGCACTGGACAAACACTGGTCTTGAGGATTATACTGAACAAGTCTCAGTTTACAAGTATCAAACTGAAGTGTTTGACAAACTCTCCAACTATGAAGGAGTTCTTTACAAGTAAGAACAGTTCAGGGATGAACTCATTCGATCTAAGCTATGGATATATTCAGCTGAGCTTAGGTTAGAGGGAAGGGAACAAGAAGGTGGCTTATAGAGTGACGAACAGTGAGGAATAAGCTCTCTGGGTTCGTGTTCAAACACTTGGATACTAGAGGCTATTGATTCTATTTCAGCTTGGTTCCCTTTGAGCAAGTATGTCGCCTTTCGCTAGAAGTGTATCTATGAGGATCTTGCGAAAAGCTTAAGTCGGTGAGTATTTGTTCGTAATCGCTCGTGTGTTCTTGTATTCGTTATGTGTGAGCTTCGATTTGATTTCCCTCTATTTATAGAGGTGAGTCATGGAAAGATCCGTTGGAGACGTCGATCCATGTGTCACTCTCTTTTGGGTAGCTAACGACTCTTTCAAAGAATCTGGCAGAGTCTTTTCCCTCCATTTCTGGAAAGTGGTTGACTTGCAGCTTTAATCAGAACTTGGACAGCTGGCTGCTCGTCATTGGTCGAGGTGTAGAAAGTAGTTGAGACAAACAGACTTCTAGGCAGATCTGAAGCTGACTTCTCTGAATACCTCGTATGACTCTACTGATTTAACAAGTAAGTTCATCTGACAGTTAATAAGATTGTTTGGCCGTTGCTGAGTCTGACCTTGGTTTAGTAGTATACTCCTGCTGAGTCCAACTCTACTGAAGGTCGACTCTGAGTTCAGTGAACTACTCATGCTGAGACCAGTTCTGCGACTCCTTTCGATATCTTTGCTCTCTCGAGTCCAAAGACTACTGAGTATGAATATCTCTCAATATGCTACTCCTGCTGAGTCCAGCACTACTAAGTCTTCACTCCATGGTACTGAGGCGGATAGTCTACTGAAGGGTCAGCAGACAGAACTAAGTGCCCGAACCATACTAAGGAAATGTCTATTGGGTCTGAAACTCGAGACAAAGGCATTACAATTACAACTCAATGGTTCACCAATCAAATTAGGGTTTGAGATCATTCAAATTAGGGTTTGGTTCACCAATCAAACACTATATGTGACTGGAGAGTTTTTTTTTTGACAATATACATAAATTAGAAAAGAAATTAAACAAAATCTAATGCAGTAAAAACTAAAAGCCTTTATTATGTGAATAATGAATTTTTTAAAAGTTTAGCATGTACCAACCACAAATAAATGCATATCAATCCGCAAAAAAGAGATTGATAAAAGGAATTTGAAAAACACAAAAAACTTTCATGCAACGGTTATAGGTACAATCGGATCGGACAAGATCTAATTTGAGACTCAATGATCCGGATCCACGCACATGATGTCAGCATGCCGCTATTTTTATTTTTATTTTTTTAATTTTTTTTAAGGACGGACGTATCATTTATTGTGGACAAAATTATCATTTATTGAGTATCATTTGTGTCGAACAAAGTATTATTTGTAGAGTATCATTTATTGAGTATCAATTATTTTTGAAAAAATGTAATTTGTTGTCATTTGGTTAGGAAATAAGTGTCAATTGTTGTGAACAAATGTGTTACTCCCACCATCACTCCCGACTTGTCCACATTTCCTTTTTGGGTTATTCCATCTCACTTATCTACTTTCTAAATAAGGAAATTGATTTCACACATTTACCAATTCAAATCAACTTTAAACAATTAAATATCTATATTAGTCACACCTCTTTACGACACAAATCAATTCTGAACAATAATTTAATTATATGAATCTCTCACTTTTATTACATAAAATTAACCTGCATAAATAACCGCACCGAAAAGAAACCAGACAAGTCAGCTGGGACAGAGAGAGTATTTATTTTGAATAAAAATACTATCATTTTATTGAGTGTCAGTTGTTATGATACATGCATATTAGTAATTGTAGAAGCCGTTTTAAAAAAAAAACACTTTTATTTTCGAAAGAAATGATAGTCAACAAATTATATTTTTTTTCAAAACAAATAACATTATCGTTCACAATAAGTTCACAACAAATCACACTTTCATCCTAAAAGAAAAAACATAAAAAAGTAAAAACATTATATAAAAATAAAAATATTAAAATTAAAAAATAAATACTCCCTCCGTCCCGTTATTTGTGGCTCAATTGATTTCGGCATGAGAATTAAGAGAGTAGATGATAAAGTATGAGAGAGAGATTAGATGATAAAGTATGAGAGAGAAGATGAGTAAGATAATGAGAGAGTATGAGAGAAAGATGATAAAGTAGGAGAGAGAATGTAATAAAGTAGGAGAGAAGATGATAGAGTAGGAGTAATTTTTTACCAAATTAGAAAAGTGGACATAAATAATGGGACACCCCTTTCTGGAAAGTGAGCCACAAATAGCGGAACGGAGGGAGTAATAAACAATAAAAAGATAAAAAAAAAAGAATCGGATTCAGTAGCGGATCCAATTGCATCCAAATTGCAATTAGATCCGTGCAATCCAATTGCAGGTGCAACCGGCCCTCGAAAGTAATGCTCTTTGGAAAATAAGCTTAAATATAGTTTTCTTATAATGATGTACAATTACAATTCTATCCATTCTCAACTGTTTTTGGATTTCAACCTCACAAAATATTTAAAAAATCCCAATTTATGAGTAGAAAATTTTGGCATGCAGTCTCAACCTTTCCTTGCTTCTTCTCAACAACATATTTTTGCTGTAATGCGATTTTCCATTTTCTGATTTTCTTTTACCTTTAAAATAGTAAAATCCCATACGCCATTTTCCCACTTTTTTCCAACCTTCCATTCCGTTTCTTCTCTACATGTGAAGAAATTGTATTTCATGAGAGCGAAAGAGAAGTGGTGGGATATACAAATCAAAATTCCCCTGTTTTCTCTCCAATTACTTTCTGGAGGAGTCTTTTTTATTTAACCGGGGTTTCGCCATTATAGAATTTGTATTTTCCTCTTTCCCTCCGGTTATTTATGGTCGCGGTTTTTGATGCGTATGCAATCACGGAGGGGGAAGAGGGATTTGCAGAGAGGGAAATATATTTCCCGCTAGAGACAGAATCGTTTGATTATATGAGAGTGGGCAAAAAGATTTGTGTGCTTCTGATATTTCATGGTTATTGTAATTTCTAAAGCGTGGCGGTTTATAGCTTAAGGCGTTTGTTGTCCTCTCTCTCTCTGCTTTTCAATTATTTTGGGGTAAAGGAAGATTCTTTTGCTGTTGGTTTCCTGAATTGGGTGAAGGAATATTTTATGGCTCAGGTTAGTCACATTTCTTCTTCTTGTTTTCCTCATATTTAATCAAGAAGGGTTTTCGTTCTTGCTGATTTGATTGACTAACTATATATTAAATGATCCTGTCCTCCTATCCTATCTAGCTTATGGCTTAGCTGTTCTCCTAAAGTGTAAAATTGAACTTGAAGTAGCTCTATAGTTGCAAGAGTTGTTTTGGTATTTTGTTGAAAATGATGTTGAGGAAATTGCAATCAAGAATAAGATTTGTTTGTTTTAACATGGGACATTGTGTAATGCTTTATGCAGCATTCTTCCTTAGCATTCTCGAACATGCCTAGAGTCCGTTGGTGGTTCCTCGGACTAGATTTCAGGACCTTACTCTTCTTGCTCATCGTCATCCCATCAGGCATATTCGGTATATATCTCCACGGCCAAACCATAACCTACTTCCTCCGCCCGCTCTGGGAGTCCCCTCCAAAGCCCTTCATCACCCTCACTCATTACTATCACCAAAACGCCTCAATGGAGAATCTCTGCAAGCTCCACGGTTGGCAAGTCCGCGAGTTCCCCAGGCGTGTCTATGATGCAGTCCTGTTCAGCAATGAAGTCGACATGCTTAAGATCAGATGGAACGAACTCTATCCTTACATCACGCAGTTTGTTCTTCTAGAGTCCAATTCTACCTTCACCGCTCTACCTAAGCCTCTCAACTTCGCCTTGAACCGGGGCAAGTTCAAGTTTGTGGAGCCGAGGTTGACTTATGGGAGTATAGGTGGAAGGTTTAGGAAAGGTGAGAATCCGTTCATTGAGGAGGCGTATCAGAGAATGGCACTGGATCAGCTCCTTAGGATCGCGGGGATAGAGGATGACGATCTTCTCATCATGTCGGATGTTGATGAGATTCCTAGTAGTCATACTATAGATCTACTGAGATGGTGTGAAGACATTCCTCCCATTCTTCACCTCCAACTGAGGAACTACTTGTACTCGTTTGAGTTTCTGTATGATCTCCGGAGCTGGAGAGCCTCAATCCACCGGTATGAGAGGGGGAAGACTAGATATGCTCACTACCGGCAGACGGACTACCTTCTAGCCGACTCTGGGTGGCACTGCAGCTTCTGCTTCCGCTACATAAGTGATTTCATCTTCAAGATGAAGGCTTATTCCCACACGGATCGAGTGAGGTTCTCTCACTACCTCAGCCCCAAGAGGATTCAACAAGTAATCTGCAAAGGTGCTGATCTCTACGATATGCTGCCGGAGGAGTACACATTTAGGGATATCATTGGGAAAATGGGCCCCATTCCCCGCTCGCATTCAGCAGTGCATCTGCCCTCCTTTTTGCTGCACAATGCGCATGAGTATAGCTACCTTCTTCCTGGCAACTGCATACGAGAGACTGCCTGACCATTTTCTTTATTATTTGCTTTGCTTTTTGGCCATTTTCTGGTTCTTGTTTGTAGAGTTATTTATGAATGGTAAGTTGTTCAACTCATAGAGTTGTATCATGACTCACCGCTCACTTCACTCTAAATCATGATGCTAACATTCATATTTTCGTTTCTACATTGTTTCCTTGCATGATCATGATGTGAGTCTTTTTCTTACAAGAATTTGATTTGTTTGTGGCTGGTGCATCACTTGCTATCATTTATTTTATCCCAATAATTGAAAAAAAAAAGGTAAATTATTTATACATGTGTCACATTCAAAGAAATCGGTTTTATATATTATATATGTGGGCAAGCTACAAGCTACTAAGTTCTAGCCAATGAAGCAAACATGTGTAATACAGATGTTATAAGTTGAGTAGTTGGGCGGTCATCTAAACTTTGCAACTTTATCTATATTAATAATGTGATATAAATGAATAAATGATGATCAAAATATATTGTTTTCTACCATACTCTAACATCATATTTTGATTTAACCAACAATTGGGTCGAAATGATATGTTTAGGCCCACCCAATAAATAATAGATTCAATTTAAATAGTTTGTCTCTGATTGAGTGTCGTAGAAAGTTCCATTTTTTAGCATCGGACTTGAGAGAAGACAAATAATTGGTTCTTGATCATGATCTATATCCGATTTGGGTCATAAAAACGTTATTATTAGCTTAAGAAATGTGTTGATGAACGAATTCAATAAGCTCTTCTAAATGCAGTTATAAGCACTATTTTTTAGCATATACTCAAATAAATCATCAATTAATTTTTACAAGCCGCTTGATCTTGACAATACAACCATCTTAAATACAATTCACGAAGCATTCCACGATTAGGATACCTTGGGAGCACCAATTTAGGGCAAGCAGTACCCTCCTTCACTTGTATCCATTTCTTGAAAGAAACAGCAAAACAAGCAACTACTTCTTGCCAAAGTTTGTAATCTTTTGACCTGTATCTGTAGCTGAAACAGTTACAATATCTTCCAAATTCTTCTACTTCTGGTATATTGCATGTCAATTATTTGCAAAATTGTCATCACTCCTCCCCTGATGAGGCACCTGATTCCCATTTTGCTAACTCCGATTCACTAAATGAGTCTTCAACAAAAGTGCCTCTATGCAAACCGTTTCTTCTTCCCTTCTGTCTCCCCAATTGTTCAAAGCTCTCATCATCACGATAATTGTGATCTTGTCCTTCGCCCTCCGAATCACTTAATACGTGTCGCGAAAAAGGATTCCTTTTCTTCCTACCATTGGATTCAATTTCATTTCTCCCAAAACCCCTGCTGTTGCCTCTATTAGCATTGCTACGCTCCACATTACCTGCAGCAAAATTATCAAGAGCTTCATCAGAGTCATCAGCATAACTTTCAACATCTACTTCTCCAATTTCATCGCCTTCAACCTCACTGTCAGAAGTTCTCCTTCTATCCCTCTGATTCCTATATCTCATCCTATCCCTATTTTCATCATTTGACTCCTCGTATCTATTGTCTCCAAATCTTCGGTGCCTACCACTGAAATCTTCTCTATTCCAGTATCTAATCCGATCAAGTTCTTCTTTCTCTGCTGATTCCTCCTCGGCCCATTCTTTATCAGCCGCATCTTCTATCTCAGCAATGAAGCGGTCGAGCTCCTCTTGATCACTCTCTTCTTCCACACCCTGCAGCTGCTGAGAGCCCTCAGACACCACCTGTGTTGCTTTATCCTCCCGAAAGACATAGGGACTTCCTTCTCTCTTATCAATAGCATTGAAAAACGTAGAAGCCACTCTCTGGATGCTAGCCATCGCAATTGGATCATCAGGATTTACACCCTTCCTGCGGAGCTCTTGCTCTATCTTTTTTATGTTAAGTTTCTGAGAATCAAGGGCTTGCTCAAACCGCGCCTTAAATAATGCCTGCATGTCAAAAACACCAGTAATTAAAATCTAAACACATAATTTAAAGACTAATAAATAGCTCAAGTTTCTAGTCTGCTAATAGAGCAGAGCTAATGCAATATACAACAATCATAGAAACAACCAAACAAGGAAGATTAAGCCTGACCTTCCTTTTCGTAAGAGTGTTGATTGGTATCAAGTTCTTAGGTTGACGATAATTTCTACCACGGAACATGATAATGGTTTTTATATCGTGTATGTTTACCACTATCCCACCACTCAATCTTGCCAGCATGGACGCCATATCCTTAATCTTTTCCTTAGGGAAATTATCACAGCAGACTTGCACTGTCTCATGGAATTTCCAGTGAAGGTGCATGTTTTGAACAACTCCTCCAAACACACCACGGACCCCAACTGGAACATAATTTTTATTTCTAAAGCCTATTTTCTTATATGCCTGCAACTGCTCTGCAGTAAACAACTCGGGGTCATGGCGAGGAGGTGGAAGTTCTGGTAGTTCATACTTCTTCAGCTTCTGGAGAAGCAAGGCCACCTTTTTCTTTGCCTGGACCAGTCAAACAGGAACCAAAAGAGTGAAATATTTAGCTATCTATGATTTTAAGAAAACTGGGCAATATATAGACTTACAAAATTGAGAATATTGAAAAGGCCATTTGTAAGAAATCAGAGTTATCAATGTCATGTGAACAAGCAACAAAGGTAGAAGGTCAAAGAAAACCATGAAGGACGTGAAGAGCAAAATCAAATGAAGAGCAAGAAGGAGTCGACAACAAAGATATGGAATATATTTATGAATGTATATGAATGTGTCCTCGACTCAACATTATCCCAATCTAAATGTGTCCTCGACTCAAGGCGATTACACCAGAACTGCAACCAAGAGATAAAACACAGCACAAGCAATTCAAAGCACACAACAATGTTGCATCTCGAATGAAAGAATCAGAATACAACACTCAACTAAACAATCTAAGGCAAATAATTCCAAACACCACTACGAAATAACCCCCATTTGATAGTAGGAAACCAGCACAACAACCATCAACCATATAATCAATCTGAAAAAACGAAAAACCCCATTAACTTATAAAATCAAGTGGCATACCTTTCTAAGGTTGTATATAAGACGTTCCTCATCAGTCATCAATTTCTTCCTCAATTTCTTTGCTCTCCGAATTTCCCTTAGCGTTTTCCCTGACTCCCGCTGCATCCGCTTCTCCACTCTACTCCTCATACTCTTCGCTGAAAAACACCGGGCTCCATCAAAACTCCACAATTTCGCCGCTGAAGGAGATTCACAACTCGGAAGACTCGCATTGCTGATTCCAGGCAATGAATTAGCAGAAAAACTGCTTCTTGCTATAAACTCAATCCTGCCCAAATACAAAAGTTGGATTGACAAAGATAAGTGCGGGACTATAATCAGAAAATAGAAATCTCCAAGAAAATATACCAAAAAATAACCTTCGATTGAGGAGGAGGTAGGAGAGGGTTCTGAGATGTTGATTCCGGAGATTTCTAGTAAAAGCACAGAACATTTTGCTGCAATTTTTCCGACAATGAAAACCGGCCGCGATCGAAGATGGGGAATGGAGGGTTTTTGATTGGATTTTGGGGTTTTAGTTAGGGGTTTTAGCAGTTTGGTTAATTGTAATATCTCCCCTGGACTTTCCGTAATTTAATTATTGGTCCCACTCCCACAGATAATATGGCCGTCTGGGTGACATTTGGTTCATGGCTCGGATTTGAGTTTGGAATTTGGATACGACATCGTTCCGTTAGGTTTCTGAAAGAGATTCAGTTGTAGGTTTGTCAAAACCCATTAATCTATATGAATTTGATCAATTCTAATTTTTTAAATGTTTATTATTTCAAAATTTTGTTGGGATAGTAATTCATATTAATTCATGATTTGAAGATACATATTTTAGGCCTTTGCCCAATTAGAAAAGAGTTGTACAAACACAACACTATACACGCACGACATGATATTTTCTAAAAAAGATTTAAAACACAACAAAATGATTATATTTACATAAAAAGTAAAATAAAAATAACGAATTCAAAATAAGTAAAATATCATTAATATTTATGTGAAAATAACATATACATTTGTAAAATAAAAAATATATTTATATTAATAGTGTCAACATATTCAATTATCCAAGATTGAAATGAGACTATCATACCGTGTCAGTGTTCCGGCATGTTTCGATGCGATAGTAGAAATTTTTCAGAGCATTCATATTTTCTAAGTTTTACTGATATAATCTTTTAGTATTTCAATTTTTAAATTAAATATTCTCCCTCAAAACAAAATTCTTGATATATTCCTGATGGAAATATATGGGTAAAATGCTCTATATTCTAAACTCTAAAGTGTATTTTCATTTCAATAGTAAAGAAACATTAAAAATAATTGATAATAAAATAGACTGTCCATTAATTTATTGATGGTTGGATCATCTTCAGCGGGATAAACGACAACGCTTAGACTAGGAATATTGCATGATGTGTGTGATGGGCTTGTTGGAAATGTATTTGAATTGATTAAAATAAAATCCAAATACACATGAACAGAGAGATGTGTGACATGGGTGAGAAGATGAACAACTTGCCTGGCCAAAGGGGTGTTACCACTTGGCGCCATCCTATTGGCGCATCACCGATGTTTGATTTGAATTTGCAATTTTTTCATAAAATCTCAACTAAAACACCCTCCCATCTCTGTTGAAAATTCTCATGAAAAATCGTCCAACACTTCAAACAATCTTCAAGGTTGAAAAGGGATTAAAGACATGATAATAATGTCTTCTTATTGTTATGTTAGTGGAAATCCAGTTGTTGGCACCAACCAAAGTAATGTCACGTTATGGAAAAAGGTAAAAAGGACGTTCCAAACGCATTAATACGAACATTATGAAGTGGATCAGTGCATATAAGGAGGCGTATGCTCATAGAGGGAGAGGGATGCCGAACAAGGATATTGAGAAGGAAGCACAAACGATTTACGGAAAAGAAAAGTTTTCTCACCTCGAGGTCTTTGAAAAAGTTATGAGAGGTAATCCAAGATGCGAGTTGAATTTAGAGACAAGAGTTCGTACTTCCAAAAATCCTAACAATGATATCAATGCTGATGAAAGTCTTGGTAGTTCCAAAAGAACAAGGACTAATAAAGATGACACTCCAGAAACTCCTACAAGTGTTGCTTCTACATCAATATCTCGTCCTACAAGGAACGACACCGCTAAAGCTGCTGCTAAAAAGAAAGGAAAATGAGTTGCATCTACATCTTCTATAACCCGGATGATTTCACAACTGAACTTCGTGCTTTTGGGATCAAGCGTGAAAAAGAGCTTGATCACCGTGGCTTAGACTGTGATGCACGCCAAGAAGAGATAGACCGGAAGGGAAAATTGGTGATACTAAACACATTGATAGTGCAAGGAGAATTAACTCTAGCAGAAGAGACACTGAAGAACCATCTAATGACCCAATTATTTAAGTATTAATATCAAACTGATAGTAGTAATTTTAAATATATTATTTTCCCAGTTATCAGTAAGTTGTATTCCACTATCCTATTGCATTCTAATGTTATTTTCAATTGAATAAAATTAAGGTATCTATTGAGAGCATTCATTGTGTTATCTTTCTACTTTGTAATAATGACGGTGATCGATGCTACACTATCTTCAAGATAATGATACACTATTTGCAATAAATGTTACACTGTCTTCCAATCTACGCTATTTACAATAAATGAATGACATGTGATTTCTTCAAGACATTGCACCAATTTTTTCGTAATGCTTTCAAAGTTGTATTGTTGGCATTCCACTATATTCACCAATAATGCTACACTATATTCAAGAAATGACTTGATTGTCAAAATACCATCAGAAATGTGACATGATCAGAATGCAATAAATGAATGGCATTCCACTATCTTCCAATAATACTACACTATGCATTAAATGAATGACATGTATTGATGAAGTAATGTTTGATTTCTTCAAGACAGTGCACCAATTCCGTCGTAATACTTTAAAGTTGTATTCTTTGGTATTCCCTATCTTCACCAATAATGCTACACTATATTCAAAAAATGACACTATTGACAAAATACTATGAGAAATGTGGCATGATCAGAATGCAATAAATGACTTGCATTCCGCTATCTTTGAAATAATGCTACACTAGTGCAATAAAAGAATGACAAGTGATCGATGAAGTAATGTTTGATTTTCTCAAGACAATGAACCAATTACGTCATAATGCTTTCAAAGCTATATTGCTGACATTCCACTATACTCAAGAAATGAATAACATGATCACCGCTAAATGCTATCTTCCACTCACTTTTTTCACCCGTGATCTTCCTACTAACTCTTTTGACTTTAAATATACTATCTTCACCAAATTTCTCTACATTATTAGCAAATTTGTGTACACTATTTGCACAAAATCTTCCATAACCAACTTCTCTTAATCTCCCCAAAGCAAATTGTCCTCAAGTTATAGTTTTAATATTTCTGATTTCCTCAAAGATGATAGTTGGTGGGAAAATCATGCAGATTACCATAACTTACACCTATTGAATAGAGGGAAAGAACCAGTCACTCACTCGCATTGTCTAAATAACTCCCTCCATTCCATATAATGTGTTGTTTATTTTTGGCGCGGTTAGTAAAGAGAGTTTAAAGTTGTGTGTGAAGTTGCGTAAAGTGGTGGATCTCACAAATAAAGTGTTGTTAATAATTTACCATTTATGAAATAGGACACATTTATGGGACACCACGATAAAGAAAATAAGAAATATTCTATAGGACGGATGGAATATATGATTTATAAATAAATATTTGAACTTTAGGTCTCGGTTAGGAAACAAATGTTGGTGAAGGAATCTACAACATGATAAAGCAAGCAAGATCAAACTGTTATCACCAGATAGCACTTCAAGAAAAAAGGAAGGATTTGGAATTTATATTTAATTACTATTAGTAGACAAAATATTACTCACGAATATGTTGTAGAAATGTATAAAGTAGTGGTGAAAAGGTATAAAGTGGTGACATTGGATGATTGTGGGCCTCTTATTTATGTTGACTTTTGGAATGAGACATAAATAATGGAATGGAAGAAGTATAAATAATAGTGAGACAAATAATTATAGTATATGAGACATAAATAATGGAATTGAAGAAGTATAAATAATAGAATGGAAGAAGTATAAATAATAGAATGGAAGAAGTATAAATAATGGAATGGAATGGAATTTAACTATTTCTATTAGGTTGGAAAGTAGAAATTAGAATGAATAACAAAAACTTCAAATAAGGATCTTTTATTCAACTGTCTATTTAGTACTCTCTCCGTCCCACAAATAATGTCACTTTTTCATTTTTGGGATGTACCACAAATAATGTCCCCTTTTCCGAAAATAATAAATTATTGCACACAATCAACCACGTTTTTTTAAGAGCTCCACCACATTTACTCACAACCAACCACTCTCCTTAAATCTAGTGTCGGAAAAATAAGGGACATTATTTATAGGACGAAGGGAGTACTACTTCCTCAATCCCGTCAAAAGTGTTTCGATTTCCTCTTTGAATAGTCCCATTAAAAATATCTAAATACCGATGAACATCACCATAAAACACAACTTTAATTAAGACCATCAAAACTAAGCTATGTTCCCTACACCTCTATAGCTTGAGTTGGTACATGGTTAACCAATAACCACTTATCCTAATGCGGTTTAATAGTTTGTATAATTTACAAACTATTACACATAAATAGAATTTATGCACTACAATTTTCATCTTTAATATATAAAAATTATTACAAATTTTCCTCGTAGTAAAAAAATTAAAATAATAATAATAATAATAATAATAATAATAATAATAATAATAATAATAATAATAATAATAATAATAATAATAATTCGAGAAGCACCCTCTCAAATGAAAGAACAGAAACTTAATCATGAGAATTGCAAGTCTTTTAATCCACGAGGTAGGAAAGGCCCTTCAATGTCTTAGTGGAATAATGTATTGTTAAATAAAATAGGGAAAAGGTGCACAAATATCCTTAAGTTTTCGACTAAGAATAAAAATGTCTACAATATATGTTATGGTGTAAAAATGTTATTGCAGTTTTTATTCAAGTACAAAAATATTTTCAAAATGTTTAAATTTGATGCAAATCTATGTTTTCCTTTTTTCTCAATATTTTTTTCAATGTATATTCTAGTTAATAATTATTTATTAATGTAAAATGATTTAGAAATCAATCTTCTGTTTTTTTTTTCGTAAAACCAAACGGCAACTTGTTGCTACAAAATAATAATACTTACGATTTTAATTTTACTGCAATGTAGAAACTGAGTTTTAAGTTTAATAAACTTCTATTGATATAAACAAATTAATAATAGTATAAATACGCATATGAAAATAGAAAATAAATATGTTTGATATAAATTAATTGTTTTAAAGTATTTTACAAGTTCATATTTATCCTATTTTTGAATGAAAGAGTTTATCATTGTTAGGTTTAAAGAGAAAGAGAAACTTCTTTTCTAGTTCATTTAGTATTTAGAAACTATTAATATACTTTAAGGATATTTTCACTAAATATGGAAATAGACTAAAAATAAAATTTTGCAGCAATAAATATATTTGAAGGATATTTTCACATTTAAATAGAAATTTTAAGAGTATTTGTGCATCATAATATACATGAAGGGTATTTTTATTTTTTATGGTAAATTTGAAGGGCATTTGTGCACCTTTTCCCAATAAAATGTTATCTTAACTGAGTTGTTCTATTAATGTTAATCTTATATAATACTCCATCCGTCCTACTAAACAAGTCTCGTTTCTTTTCGGCACAGAAATTTATAAAATGGATGAAAAATGAAAGATGTGTAAAAGTATAAAGTGGTGGGATCCACTTGTTTAGAATAATTATGGTCCACTCATTTCTTTCCATATTCGAAATGAGACTTTTAGTGGGACACCCCGAAATGAAAAATGAGACTTGTTTAGTGGAACGGATGGAGTAAGAAATAGCACGATAACTATGAATATCTCCACAAAAAAAGACCATTAACAATATATATATATAGGAGGAGATTCAAATGTGAACAACCTATTATCGTGTTAACGTGTGAACACTGCATTTTAAAGATAAATGTACTGCACTTTCAAGCAAAGATATTGCACTTAAAGTACAGTACATAAAGTGCAATATTTTTGTCTTGAAAGTGCAGTACATTTGTCTTTAAAATGTAGTTTTCGCACGTTCACACGATAAAGATTGTTCACACGGGAACCATTCCATATATATATATATATATATATATATATATATATATGTATATATGGAGAACTCTCCTTATAGAGAGAAATAAGAACATACTAAGACCATTGATTAAGAGGGATGGATGGTTGAGATCACTTCATAAAATCATTTCTTTTTACATTATTTTCGCACATTTTAGCATCATTAAGGGCATAATTGGAACACAAATGGAAATATTGTAGAAAAAGAATTGAGGAGCGAGAGTTTATATTTTGGGTCTAGGGCTTTTCTTCTTTCTTATCCTCTCCCAAAATCGTTGCTACTCGATTCTTCATCCACAACCTACGTGACGCAGTCCGACATCGACTTTGGGGGCGGGAGTTGATATTTTGAAGAGAAACACGACGAAAGTTAGCCATTGCAGCGATGCCATTTGAGAATCGAAGAAGAGAGACCGTTTCTGCAAAACCTCATGAGGATAGACGACAATTACGGACAAGATTCGTGCTTCTTTAGAGCCGACGACTCACGATTTGTGCTTCTATAAACCCGATTATAGAAGTTTCTTCAGAAATCGAAGGTATGTAGTAGGGGATTTATAGGATTTTTTTTATTTTGATTCCTTACATTGTTAATTGCATCCCCAATTTCTAGGGTTTTATTGTTTAAGAATTTTGATTCCATACATTGTTAATTGCATCTCCAATTTCTAGGGGTTTGTTGTTTGGGAATTTTGATTGGGCAAATTTTTTAGATTATGCACATTTTGAATTTGAATGTGGATATTTGAATGAGAACATAATGGATTTTATTATGAACAGTTTGTATAAAAATTTGCACATATTTATAATTCTGCAGTTTCTTGAAATTTGAGTTTAAATGTGCATAAATTGAATTCGAATTTTACAAATTATGTTATCTGCACAATGTGACATTTATGCACATAGAAGTGAATTGCAATGTGCAGAGTTTATATGCACATCGATGAATTACATACAATATGCGCATTTGTTAACTTAGATTCTACACACACAGGTGAATTATGTTCTTTTGAGTGTATATGTGCATCCATGAAAAACAATATGCACATTTGTTAACTTAAGAATTATGCATCTTGGTAAACTAGGTTCTAATGATTGTATATGTACATCCACGAATAATAGTATGCACATTTGCTAATTCGAGAAAATTAGTCTTTACCCATAAGACTTGTATGCACATCTGGGTATTTGATTATACACATTTGTTATGCAATATGTATTAAACAAAGATATGGGTGGCAAAAGAAAAGCGAATAAGATACCCGACTGCGATCATTATGTGAAGTGTTAACCGGTTCAGCAGGGATACAGTTCAAAAGGCTGAAGAACTATGATAATTTTGTGAGAGCAAACAATGTTGATGTAGACAAGACTTTGTTAGGTTGAATCTTGTAATTTAGTTTTGGGTAGATTTGAACTTTGATTTTGATTCTTTTGTAGGTAACTAGGAACAACATTACTCACATTTTGGTTAAGCGACGGTGTTTTGTTGCTTCACTATTATACTATAAACTAATCGTTCTTAATTTTGGTCTGAAATATGTGTAAATACTCTGCAATCGTATGCACATTCAGTCCAGGTTATTATGCACATTTCATGTAATATCAATTATATAACGATTTGCATGTCAACTCTGGTATGCACATTTGTGAAGAAACATATGCACACAATAAGCAAAAGTTATGCACATATAATAAAAACGACATGAATTAAATCACTAGTGATTCATTGTTCAATCATAAGAAGTCCATATATCAAAACATAAAAGAGTAGTTCAACATCAATTCAATAAGCTTGCCAACATAAAATACAAATCGGATAATGTGCATAAAACAACATATCAAAATCGCTGAACAAAATAAAAAATCAACCAGTATTTTGTATGCACACGCAGTAAATATCTTATGCACATTTACAGTATTTGTATGCACACGCAGTGGAAGAAATGTGCACGTTTACAGTATTTTGATAGAAATAAAGCGGCGAAATAGCTAATCGGCGAAATCGCAACGCTGGGTGAAGGCATCTTTCTAATCTACAACCTCGAAGTGAAAAATAACAAATAAATTCGACAATTACCCATGTAGGAAGAAGTATTCTCGTTCGCTGACAACTAGCAACTCGAAAAATCCTTGGAAAAATCGCGATACAAGAACGAACTCAATGAATTAGGAGAGAGACTTGCGATACAAGAGCGAGTTCAAAATATTTTCTAGAGCCATTTAGAGCTGAAAATCTTCGATTCACTTTACATCTGGGCGACGAACACGAATGCAGACTCTTGAAAGCACAACGAAAACGAAATCAATGTGGATCTTGATTCGGAATTGGGGATGAGGAAAACACACGAAAAATCGAACGAGATTTGAAGAATTGGGGTCAACACTCTCGTTATCAAGAAGAGAGGCTCCCACCTTCATCAAAATCTAACTTTTGAAAGATAAAGGGCAAAAAGTCGAAATTACCCCTAATGACCCTTTTTTAAATCAAATCCTACAAAAGGAACTTCAAATCTAGTCCACACATCTTGAAAATGAAGGTTGTGATGATGTTCTTATTTCTTTCAATAAGAACATGTTCTCAAATTGTATATATATATATATATATATATATGGGGGGCTTATATGGTGAACACCCCCTTATAGAGATAAATAAGAACACCTATGTACCATAGATCAACAACAATGGATGGACAAGATCATTACAAATTTTAATTTATTTTTAGATTTCTTTTAATAGTTTTTGAATTAGTAAGGGTATTATGGGGATGAAATGTGCATAATAATTATATACACTCTCCCAATCTCTCTCTCTCTCTCTCTCAAATCTTCATTCTCTCTCTCTCAAATTTTCTCACAATTTTCCCTCTATTCTTTCTCACAAACAATTCTAGAATTTGCATTGAATCGCAGCATCGATCATCACAACCTATGTTCATCGTCGTCGCCTTTATCATCGTCGCGACAGAAGCTTCGGAGTCACCGCGACGGTTCTTCCTCCCTGTCTTCTATCTCTCGCGTCTCTTCTCTCCCTACCCCATATCTGCACAGATCTATCCTAAATTTGTGTAGATCTGTTTCAAATCTGTGTAGACACATCTCAGATTTGCGTAGATCCGTCCGCTACAGAAGCTTTGGTGTTGCCGCGACGGTTCTTCCTCCCTCTCTTCTATCTTTCTCGTCTCTTCTCTCCTTACCCCATATCTGCACAGATCCACCTAGATTTATGCAGATCTGTTCCAGATCTGTGTAGACACGTCTCAGATTTGGAGTTCGAGATTGCTGGTGTTGGGGGCGTACGCATCTAGAGTTCGAATCTGGAGTTCAACAAATGTTTTGCGAATTCGAGAAGCATGTGCATACAAATTATAGTTAATGTGCATAGAAGATATAAAAAATGTGCATATAAAAAATGTGCATACAGATTATAGAGAATGTGCATAGAACACACACAAAATGTGCATATAAATTACAAAAAATGTGCATAGAACACACACAAAATGTGCATAAAAAATATTAACGAAATCAGGAGAAGTAACAAGAAAAAATCGTCATAAAAAAAGTGAAAGTGACGAGAAAAAATCGTAAAGTGTTCATTTTCGAGTGAAAAGAAGAAGAATGAAGATAATAATTTACTTTTTTTTTAACACAAAACAAAGATTTAATAAAACATCACATACAAAAAGACTATATTACCCTTAATGAGTTATTTTGAAACATAAAATACTCCTCCTTCTAGATTCAATCTAAGCCACACAAACCTAAAATGAATGGATGGATCTTGTTCTCTTTTCTCTCATTAAGGAGGTGTTCTTAGTTTATCATCCCCATATATATACCCCATCCCCATATATATTGTTGGTCCCGTGAGTGAGTTCAGGTGTAGAGGGGGGGGGTGAATACACCTGAATCCAAATTTCTCAACTTTCGAACACGAACAGTCCTATTCAGGAAGGTGCCGTACTGAAATAGTTCAGCAGACCAGACAACTGTTCTGAATCGTGTTAAAGGCTAAAAGAGTACTGACTCAGCTGAGATCTGCTAACTGACTAGGTCAGAATTCAATATCGATCAGTGAGAGTTCAGTGTGCGGAATTGTGTAGGCCCAAATCAGTTTTAATGAGGAAAACGTTTTATGCAAGTCTCAGTTCAGTAGATAAGAAGTTCGAAATCGAGACGCGTTAAATCGATTTTAAATATGATGTTCGGTATGCACGATAAAATCAATGAAACAGTAAGTAAACGACACGAGATATTTTTAAAGTGGTTCGGATATCAACAATCCTACGTCCCATTGTCCCAGATAGATCGGGAGGCTATTTATTATCTTGAGTTAGTCTCGGTCGGCTTGTACATTGGACAAAGCCGTGGCTTGGGGATTATACTGAGCAAGTCCCAGTTTACAATTCTATCAAACTTTAAGTGTTTGAAAAACTTCTCCAACAATGAAGGAGTCCTTATACAATAAGGATTGGGTTCAAATATGAACTCCTTCGTCTAAGCTATAGATAAGAACGGTTGAGCTTAGGGTTAGAGGGATAGGGAATATGAGAGTAGCTTCTAGATCGACGAACAGCTGAAGGTAAGCTTTGAGTTCGTGTAACGTCGATTTGGATACTAGAGGCTTTATATGTCGGTATAGCTTGATTCCCTATGAGCTAGAATGTAGTCTTTCGCCGGAGATTGTTCTTCAAGTTCTTGCTAAGACTTTGTTCTTTGAAATTCGCTCTTTTTCGCGCTCTCTTGTGTTCTAGGCGTCGCGCTGTTTCAAATCTTGAATGATCCCTCTATTTATAGAGTGAAGATTGAAATAGATCCGTTGGAGACGATCTTCTTCTCTCTCTCTCTTTTGTGGTAGCAAACGGCTCTTTTGGTGTAGGTACAGTGTCCTTTCCCTCCTTTTATGGAAATATGTTGACTGTAGCTTTAGTAGGTGAGACGACACGTGTATGCTTGTCATTTGTCGAGGTGGATGTGGTGGTTGAGACAGAACAAACTTCGAGGCAACTGAAGTTGACTTCTCTCTTCCTCGTACTTGACAACACTGATAGCTTATCAAAAGATTCGGACGAGTTCGGAAGACCGTCGGCCCGATCCTGAGTCTGATTTTGTATTCAGAAGTTGACAGCTGAGGAGGGTCTACTGAAAATCAGCTCCGAGTCCAGTGAACTACTCCTGCTGAGTTCAGTTCAACCGACTCCTGCTGAGTCCAAGTATTCACTGAGTCTTCTACACTGGTCCTGAGGCTGATGGCTACTGAGCGCCTTGACCAGAGCAGAGTGTCTACTGAGTCGAAACCTCAGAGACAAATACGAATACAAAGGAATGGTTCACCAATCAGATAGGGTTTTGGGATCTTCAAATCTTCTCAACAGTCAGAGCACGAGGCTACTGAGCGTGATTCAGTATAGAAGATAGAATCATTTCCCACGAGTATGATCATGCTGAGGATTGAATCATCACCCAACAATTTCCCCCTATTTGATGATGCCAAAACCTATCATCTATGCTAACACTAAACAGATAGAAACAAAAACTCCTTACAAATATTACAAGTAGGATCAGTGGAGATGTTCCATCGGTTCTAGACTATAAAGCAAACGAGGTAAACGGAACAATTTCCCCCATTGCAAACAAAACAAAGGCTAGCGAGAATCTATCAAAGCAATCGGTGACATGTAATAAAGAGAGTGAGAGCCAGCAATCACTTCGGTGATTCCGAGTGTTAAAGCATAAAACAAACACGGTCTGTATAGACAACAAGTAGTTGTCGAGCCAAAAGCGGTGTATAAATATAAGAGAAATTCGATGCAGATACAATCTTGCTATGCTAAGAGAATGAGCTAAAGATCTAAGGAGGAGGGCCACTGAACTTCTTGATTACGTCCATGAACTCTTGAGTCGATCTTCGGGGAGCGGCACTCCATACATCTTGTATGTGATCTTCCTTAGCTCGTAAATTCCGCAAAATCGGCGGGCTCATCTTCGCAAGTTCTTTCTTCGGCTGCGGCATGCTTCACTTCGGCTTCAATCGTACCAAAGTGTCTTGAGTCATCCCTGTCTTCTCGGTGGAGGTATGATTCAGGGTCCGGGAACACGACTTCTATACCTTCGAGATATGGCTTTGTCGAGGTATGGGTAGAGTTCGAGGTTCGAGCGAACATCCATTCCATGTAAGCTTCAATTCTTGTCTGTTGGACCAGAACCTCCAGAAATAGTTCCTCTTGATGAACTCAATTTTTGCATTTTCCCATCTTTGATTGAGCTGAGCTGGTATCCATTCATCTGTTCTTGGCCATCTTTGAAATTTCAGGTCAGCTGGCTTCCTGAATTTCCTGTATCTGTATGGAATATCAGCTTTAGAAGGCACTCTCAGGCTGGCCTCCTCTTCGATCCCTTTTCATCGAGCTTCAAGGTGCGCCTTCCAAATTCTCGTCTCGGCGGCTGAATCTGTCTTGCCTCCTCGCCTCTGTATAGATATCTGTTCATCAAATCAAATATGGCTTCGATTTCATCTCCTTGTGTATCAGTGGCTTGCTTGAGGGGCTTCTTCGATTCAGCAGGGGTACTAGATCTAGATTTGGACGTACCCGCCTTTCGCCTACTCTTCGCTGCTTTGCTCCTTTTCCTTTTCTCTGTCCTCTTCATCTGTTATGATGAGCTTTCTCGGAGGCAGTCTAGCAGTTTTCTTTCCTCCTCTGGATGGGGCTTTAGTCTTTCCTTTAGCAGGCTTAGACTTTGGCTTGTTAGCTGCTTCGGCCTCTGCAATTTCTCTGGCCAGCCTCTCATCCGCAGCTATTTGGGCTTCCTCCTCGGCCAGATATGTACCTTAATCGCTTTCTTTGGAGGGGTTGGAATTTTAAGCTTTTGTTTGCCCTTGCCTTCTTGAACTGGTGGTGGAAGAGGAGCCTCTTCTTCTTTTGAGTCCTCCACCGCCTGTTCAGCGTACTCAGCAACCTCCTTAATAATGTCTTTGGGAGTCCGGGTTGGTACCGAGTAGTCGTCCGGGGTCCTGAGCCACTTGGGCCGGTTTCGGTTGTGCTCGCGGCCGAAACACCCCGGGCCTTACCCGAGTCTCGAGTCCGAGTTTTCGAGGACCGAGTTTTGCTAATGTCGGCAATAGATTTCTTCTTCTCGGTCCCCTTCTTTCCTTCGAGCTGTCCCCTTCGGTAGTCTAGAAGGTTTAGTGGGAGTCGGCTTCTCGGTACTCTTTTTCTTTCCTTCACTTCCTTCACTTTTTTTCTCAGTACCCTTCTTCTTTCCTTCCCCCCTTTTTGGCATCATCAAGTACAGTAGGGGTTGGGATGAGTACCTTCATCTCTAGCTTCGATAAACGGTGGACAAGTCGTCCGATCACGTTATGCACTTTCTCCAAAGCTAGATGCGGCTCGTTCCTCTCGAGATATGAGTGCGTCCTTGTATCTTTGTATGAGAGAGAACGACTTCGACTTCGGTTCAGCTAGTTTCTCACCGATCTTGTTCTCCACGACCCAGTTGAATGAGGTCTAGTGCATTCTCGTGGCCCGGGCTTGCTCGGTGAATGACTCGAGTATGAGCGGACAATGCATTTTGAAATTGTTCAAGGAGCTTGGCACTTGTCCCTCCGGAATTGTCCTTAGCCGAGTCTAAAGCTGCCTTTTTCTTCTTGGGCCAATGCTTCGGATATGAGAGCGGAGACATCGGGGGCACTGATGTAGAGATCTTGGATTTCGGCCCCGAAGCTCGAGTTGGTGGCCAATGCGGACTTCTTCCACACCTTGTGGGACGCCTTCGCCAATTCCCGATTTTTAACTCCTTGTGCGGTTAGAGCTTTGGCACCGAACGGGATCTCTTGGCGAGATGGGGTGGGCGCGCCTCGTATGTCGACTTGAGCGGGGAGCCGAGCGAGGCTCGCCGAGGACGAGACACCGGACGAAGGCTTCTCGGGCCCAAGGATACCGAGTGGTGCTTGCTTCTTCACTATGGGTATCCTTGTCCTGTGGATGTCCCTCATCGAGGCTTTCCGGGGGCTCGAATCCAGGTGGGTCCGGCCGTCGTGGTCGAGACCCACTCGAGGGCGGCGAGCAGCCGCTTGCAGCGTCGATCGGCAATGATTGCAAGCATGGCTGCCCTTAGATTCTCCATCGTATTGAGGTTCTCGGGCTCCGAATAGCCTATCTCCTCACGCAATCTCGGTTCTTCCAAGTGTAGGCTGGCGACGGGAGTAGTGTAGAACAAGGCGTTGAAGGCGAGGCCACTCCTGAAAGCGTAGGATCATATGGAGCCTTGCCGACTTGGCTAGGACGAGCAAATCCGAATGGTCGGCAAGCTCCGGAATGAACCTGGATGATCTCTCGGGAAGCTCTAGAGACAATAATGCTTGCTTCCATCCCGGAGAGTCTCTTACGCAGACGCGGAATCGACTCGATATCAACAAAGTCGGTCTCGGGGGTCGGCAGTGGTAGGCTGGCGGCGGAGGCACGAGAGAGAGGGCTATCCGGACGTTGGACTTCTTCGCTTTGGGCTTCGGTAGCCTCTCCCTGTTCCTCTTGAACTTGTTCCTCGGTGGAGACGGCTTTCTCCACCGACTTGGTCTTCTCGGATGAGGAAGACTCATCTACCAACCGTAGTGGCTGAATAGGAGTTGGTTCGGTAGCCACTTCGGTAGTAGTCTCCGGTTCGGCAGGTGTATCCGGTATGGCCTTCCTCGGCCTCTTGGCTGGTGCCTTAGGTGATTTTGCCGGAGGTGTCCTTTTCTTAGGAGTCGCCTGCTTGAAGCTTAGATGGGCTGAGCTTCTGCGGCCGGCCCGAACCAATCTGCGGGGCCGCGGACTTGTTGTGAAAGCGGATTTTCTTCACATTAAAATATTCCTTGCTTGTCATATGTGATCCGCTCCGCCTAGAAATCCTCGATCATGGTGACAATTTAAGTCCGTAGAGAAGCTTTCCTTTTGCGGTCGGTGTTCGCGTAGCTTTGTCGAACTTGGTCGCCCTGAGCCATATATTCGCGAACAAAGAAGTCGGTCCAATTGACTTTCACGCGATCATAAATCGCCATCATCATATGGATCTTGGGTCGGGAGACCCGATCGAAAGAGCCCGGCTGGCTCGTCAGCGGTGAATGACGATGTACGCCGGTGCTACGAACTGCGGTAGCATGGCATTCTTCGGAAATCTTTGCTACGAAGGTTGTGGGCTTGCCACAGAAAACGGAGAGGTATGTGTCGACAGCGTCGTCATTGTACCCCAAGGTGCTGACACCTTCAGACGGGAGGTTGAAGCTCTTCTTCAGCGCTTGTTTAATAGACATCTGCTTCAGTATCCTCGATGCGTCGTCAATGGTGTTAACAGCGAACCTCGCCAGAATGTCTCCTCCAACTGAGTCGGAGTTCAGATATAGTTCCGCCACTTGTCGAGGAAGGAAGAAGGTTGGCTTCCTCGATAGAAACTCCTCAAGTCCGGATTTCCTCAGATATGTGAAGATATCGTCCATGTACTCGAGCTCGCACGCGTCGAACTCCATGACTGGTTCGCACCAGATACGGCCCTTGCTGAGGATTTCCTCTATCTTGTCGGGAGAACTGACAGATAGACCAGCCATAGTACTGTTACAAGAAATGAATCAGTACCGTTTCTTGGATAGAACAGTGCTTTACAATGCGATATTGAAAAATATAATAAATACATTAACAGATATAAGCATACAAATAGATAAAATTCGAGATAAGATTGAGAGTGAAGTTGCAAGTAAGGATTGCGTATGCAGATCTCGGATTTTTCGGAATTTGAAAGTTATGAAGTATGTTAATGGCGGTTTCAAAGATATGATTGAATATATATATCAAATATGAAGATGAACGGTTTTCGATCGAAGGCTGAATTTAAACTTGCTTTATGATATGGACGGTTAAGATTAGAAGTTAAAATAGGCAATGATCACAAAAGTCGCCTAAGTCAAAGCCAGTTGTAAAATAGCCTAAGTAGTAACTGTGAAAAGATATGCATTAAATGCGTGCAGAGTTCAGCAAACTCATGTATGGAATGTCGTGCATTAAATGTGAGCCGTTAATAATAAAGACAAACCAAAAGATATTAATGTCATGCTGAATCTTTGTCATAAATGCAAAGTACTGTTGTATTAAATTACTACGAGTAGAGATACGCAAACCTGTCGTTGAACATAGTAGTCGGTGATACCTCGTGTAGATGGTTTACGTCTCTACGTGCTTGAATGTATCGATGCGAGAGTGAACATTCCCCCTTACCGAAATGTCTCTCTCCCGAAACCTATTATCGACCGGGGTCGGTAGGGTCCAAACAGACCTAGCTCTACTAAAAGTTCTCCGAATGCGGATTCGGCTAGAGGCTTGGTTAGTATATCGGCCCGTTGCTTGTCGGTATGGATCTTCTCCATCCCCGATATCCTTTTTCTCGACATGGTCACGAATGAAGTGATGTCGATGTCCATGTGCTTGCATCTCGTGTGAAGTACGGGGTTCGAGTGATTGCAATAGCACCGTATCTTGTCGCGAGAAAATCGGCACTTCATTCCGAATGACGTCATAGTCTCTCATTCTTTGTCTCGACCAAAGGATCCGGGCGCAACAACTTCCAAGCAGCCATGTATTCGGCTTCGGTAGTCGACGTGGCCACCGAGTCTTGTTTCTTTGAAAACCATGAGATCGACTTGTTTGCCAAGGAACCGACATGTTCCCGAAGTTGATTTTCGGTCTATTCTACATCCTGCATAGTCGGCATCGGAATAACCAGTTAGTTCAATATTATCATCATTGGATACCACAAACCCATGTCGGGTGTTCCTCGTAGATAGCGGAGAATCTTCTTTCTTTGAGTCCATATGACTACGCTTGGGATTCGCCCGAAATCGAGCACGTACACTGCGGCATAAGTTATGTCGGGACGAGTAGGCTGTTAGATATAATAAAGAACTAATTATAGCACGGTATTCGGTTTGGTCTCTCGATACTCCCTCTTTATCAAGATCTATCTTCATATTCGTGTTCATCGGGATCTTGATTGATTTGCCGGATGTGCGGCCGAATCTTTTGATGAGGTCTCGAGTGTATTTGCCTTGGTTGATGAACGTTCCCTTTTTGATTGCTTGACTTGAAAACCAAGGAAGTAGTTCATTTCACCCATCATCGACATCTCGAACTTATCCTTCATCATCTTTTCAAATTTCGACACATGATGACTTTCTTTGATCCGAATATAATGTCATCCACGTAGATCCTGCACAAGTAATAAGTCTTCTTCCGGTCGAATCTTTGAATAGAGTGCGGTCTCTCGTGCCTTTCGAAAACCTTTACGAAGAAGAAACTCGAGACGGGGTATCGTACCAAGCCACGGGTGCTTGTTTTAACCCGTATAGAGCCTTTACGAGTCCATATACTTGATGTCCTCTGTGAAAGCCGGGCGGTTGTTCCACATAGACTTCTTCTTTCAAAGCACGCCATTCGGGAACGCAGACTTCACATCCATTTGATAAACTACGAATCGTTGATGTGTTGCGTAGGCCGGGAATAGTCCGATTGCCTCCAATCTTGCAACCTGGAGCGAACGTCTCATCGAAATCTATCCCTTCGGCTTGACAATAGCCTTTAGCCACGAGTCTTGCTTTGTTCCTTACTATAACGTTGTTTTCATCTCGCTTGTTTTTGAAGACCCATTTAGTTCCATTAACATGTTGATGCCGGGTCTGTCCACAAGCTCCCATACTTCGTTTCTCGTGAACTGATTCAGCTCCTCCTGCATAGCAATGATCCAGTCAGCATCTTTCAGTGCATCCTCAATGGTTTGAGGCTCTTCGATAGACAAGAAGCGGGAAAATAATGCGCTTTCTCCTTGACGAGAATCCGGATCTTGTCTTGACATTTCTTGAAGGATCTCCAATGATTAAATCGGCGGTGTGAGCATCGAGCCACGATCTACGATGTTTCAACTCTTCATCCCGAAACTTGTTCAACACGGATAGTAGGTGAGTTAGGCATTTCGGTTGTACTATTACGAGATTGAAGTAATTCAAGAACAAGAGTATGGTCTACTCGAGTCACCGGGTTCGGGGGCATTCGGCTCGGGAACATTACTAGACGTTCCCCACGAGGTGTTGCTCTCGGTAGTGTTGGTCTCAGATTACCTCAACGGTTTCTTCATCGACCTGAGTTGCATGGGATTGATTCGTTCGGGAGAATCAATCCGTTCGCCTACTTGCTCGGCGGGTTGAGATTCGGTAGATTTGTCTTGGTTTCTTCGTCCGAATCATCATCCCAACATAGGCTGGATCTTTTCGGATTTGTCTTTTAAGCTTAGATCATGTAGCCGCTTCGATGTCCTCGGTATTCGAATTTGAGTTATTGCTCCTGTCTTCGATAGCAAACTCGTTAAAAACAACATGAGGGCTTTCCTCCACGCAAAGAGTCCGATAGTTGAATACTCACGAAAGCTTTTCTGACCGAGAGTATCCTAAGAATACTCCACGATCGACTTGCTATCAAAAGTCTTGCTGATCTTTCCCATTATTGTGAATAAAGCATGAACAACCAAAAATATGAAAATAAGATAGAGAAGGCTTCCTGCCGTTCCATAGTTCATATGGTGTCCGCTTATCTTGCTTTGTCGGTAGAGATCTATTACGAGTATAACATGCGTATCCGTTTATACGCCCGGAATTTGGTTGGGAGTCCCGAGTCTGCGAGTAGAGTCCTAGTTGCCTCTTTTAGAGTTACGTTCTTTCGTTCAAAGCAACTCCATTCCTGCGAGGTGTGCGTGCGGCTAAAGTCTCATGCTCTATTCCTTCTTCTTTGCGGAACTCCTTTACCATGGAATTAAGGAACTCGGTTCCCTGCGTCCGAACGTATTTTTCGATCTTGGTGTTCTTCTTGACACTGAGCTTTTTCAGAAGCGTTGGTAACTCTGTTTTGACGTCAGACTTGTTGGCAATGAATATGACCCATGTGTAGCGCGAGTAGTCATCTATGACCACTAATGCATATTTTCTGCCTCTGATCGTCACTGGGGAGACTGGACCGAACAAATCCATATGTAGCAGCTGAAGGATTCCATTTGTGGAAGGCGATGGAACTGGAGGATTTTGATTCCTTGTTTGCTTTCCCTTCAGACATGCTTCACACTAAGTGTCTTTGCTGAATACTTCATTCGGCAGTCCCCTTGCTAGAGTGTCTCTTGCATGGTTGTTGAGCGTCTTAAAGTTGAGATGACTGAGTCTTCTGTGCCATAGCCACCCCGTGCGGTTGTCATTCTTCGCCAATAAGCAAGCTTCAGGTTCAGCTGAGTTCCAGTCAGCCACATATATGTTCTTTCTGCGCGAACCTGATAACACTGTTTTCCCTGTGGATTTATCAATAACATCATAGAAACCAGCGTCAAATATCACTCTATTTGAGTTATCACAAAATTGACTAACAGAGAGAAGATTATGCTGAAGTCCTTCAACATATGATACTCTTGGAACGTTGGCGGTTCAATGCTTCGAGTGTTCCATATCCTCCGGTATAGCCTTTTGCATTGTCTCCGAACTCACCTCGGGTCCTTCTTCAGTGATATAATTCTTCAGTAGACTCCTTTGGTATGTCATGTGTCTTGAGCATCCGCTGTCCACATACCATGGGTCTTTACGCACCTGCAAAACAGAATTATATTCAGGTACCCTTTATTTTTTATTTTGGGTCCTTAGATGTTAGTTTTAGTAACCCAAATCTGTCTAACAACCCTGGTGGTTTCAGACATTTTCTTTCCACTGGAGTCAACATATCGACCACCGGTTGGGTCACAGTGACTTACGAGGCTTCGAGGTTCAGGAGTCCCGATCTTCGAGTTGGTGGACTGCCGACCTTTGCCTTCGTGCGACCTTTTTCTTCTTCGACCTTTGGAGCCTCTTCGGATTATAGGTTCATAGTAATATGATCCATACCGAGCGGGATGCGTCGGCTTCGGAGGTCCATACCGATCTGCCAAGTTTGATTTCTTTGGTTCCCCCTTGGCCGAACCGGGGTTTCTTGGCATTGATCTTCTTGTCAGAATGCTGATGTGTGGGATGAGGTGCTTTCATCTTTCGTTTGTTCTTTGCTAGGGGGTTCGGTATATCTGCGTTGATAGTCTCCCCTCGAACAAATCTATCGGCAAGCCGTACTTCGAGTGTCTTGGGGCGAGATGAGGAAGCTCCTAGGCCGAATCCAAGTCCTTCCTTGCGGTGCTTTGGCTTATTGCTTGCTAGCATAGCCTCCAATTTCTTCTCTGCGCCCATATACCTATCGGTCATCGAGGTTCCTCCGGACATCATCACTTTTCTTCGGTGCGTCGTGCTCGGTCCGAAGTCCCGACGGTTCTTGCTTGATGAGACTCGGTTCAGTATCTTTCGAGTCAAGTCATTGGTCAAGAGCCGAAATCCGATCTTCTTGATGCTTGAGACTTGGCCATCGGAGAGTTTATCTCCTCCCCGAGTCTCAACACAAGTCCTTCGGCCTCGGTAACAACCCGACTCTCCCGAGAAAGTCTCCGATTCTCCACTTTCGGGGGTATCCAACTCCCGAAGAGTCTTACCGAGCCTGCAGACTCATCCGAATTTGTTCATCTAGTAGATCTTCATATGCGGTCGAGATGTCCAAATTCCCATCCGCACTGAAATAGTGTCGTGTGTGCGGTGTGAAGAGGAGTTAACTAGTTCATGAGAATTTACCTCATCCTCTTCGCTTTGCCATCATGCACATTTCGGTTGATTCATCCGCTTCATGCTCTAAGGCCATGAAAGCTGCTTCATCGTCGAGATGAATCCATAAAGGAGTCGATCTCTTCGAGTCGTCCGAGATTTCGCCGACTATGTAGGATTGTCTTTTACGGGGCGAATTTCTCTCTCCTTGCCTTGCGTCTTTCGCGCGTTCAGACTATCGAGCTCGGGACATCATGCGATAATGTCCCGGCTTCTTGCGGTTGTAGCAAGTGATGACTTTTTCTTCTTTGGTTGCACTATCCCTTGAGGGTGCTGAGTCATCTTTCTTTCTGCATTCAGAAGATTGAGTATCAGGAGCGCGTTTAGGTGTATATTCTGACTTACCTTTTGTATCTCGGTATGCTTTGGTCAGTTTTCTACGCCTTTCTTTCTCCTTCGATACTTCACTTTGCGAGCAAGCGCTTCCGAGCTAGACTTCCTTCTTGTAGGTCGGTGAGTGAAGGCTCGGTCTTACCCGTCGTCTTGCTCGTAGCGGGAGATGCTTGTGCTTACCTGTAGCTTTGAAAGCATGGTCAATCTTTGTATCGGCTTCGACTCTCGGATTTCTTTGAGGTCCGTCGAACTCATACTCCTGCACTTTGTAATTACGAAAAGATATGGTCATGAGACACAGCATCTAAATCAGAATGTCGCAATAAATTGGCAAAAGGTGTCCAGTGTCCGTCCGGCAGTGCCCTCAGAATCTTCAGATTCATCTCTCGGTTGCTGAATGTCTTTCCCAGCCCATTGATAGAATTCATCAGATTGGTAAATCTGACGTTTAGATCTTCGATTTTGTCCCCGGGCATGAGAGACAAGCTTTCCCGGCTTTTGGAGTTCCAGCGCTAATTTGTTGGCTTTAATCTTCTGAGTCCCTCGACTCAGTAGCGCAAGAGCATCCCAGAGTTCTTTAGCAGTCTTGCATTCCTGAACCCTGCCAAGATAAGAATCACTAAGGGTGGTTAGTATAGCATTCCCGGCGACTCGGTCTAGATTGTGAAGCTTCTTCTCTTCGGGAGTGAAGAGACTTACGTCTTTGGGGATCTTCTTCCCGGTCACCATTCCTCCTCCTTGAGCTTGGTCACGAGTCACGACACTATCAATCATAGGAACGATAGGTCCATCTTCAAGCACTTCGATCATCTTGTCATGGAGGGATGTCGAGATGAGCTTCCATCCGACTCGCCATACTCCGTAGTTCTCCACTGAGAACATAGGTACCATCCTTATACATGACATATCAGCCATGAAGAATAATGATATGAATGTAGAGTGATATGCGGTGAAAACGCTTTCCCTCGGATCCGTTCGAATAGACCGAGTCTCAAAGATAATAAGAGTCAAAGAACTCCTGCTCGATACCAATTGTTGGTCCCGTGAGTGAGTTCGGGTGTAGAGGGGGGGGGGGTGAATACACTGAATCCAAATTTCTCAACTTTCGAACACGAACAGTCCCTATTCGGGGAAGGTGCCGTCTTGAAATAGTTCGGCGGACGCGACAACCGTTCGAATCGTGTTAAAGGTTAAAAAGAGTACTTGACTCAGTGAGATCCGCTAATTGACTAGGTCGGAATTCAGTATCGATCGGTGAGAGTTCGAGGTGTGCGGAATTGTGTAGGCCCAAATCGGTTTTAATGAGGAAAACGTTTTATGCAAGTCTCAGTTCAGTAGATAAGAAGTTCAGAATACTGAGACAGTTAAATCGATTTTAAATATGATGTTCAGTATGCACAGTAAAATCAATGAAATAGTAAGTAAACGACACAGATATTTTTAAAGTGGTTCGGATATCAACAATCCTACATCTACTGTCCCGATAGATCAGGAGGCTATTTATTATACTGAGTTAGTCTCTGTCAGCTTGTACACTGGACAAATCGTTTCGGAGGAAGCCGTGGCTTGGGGATTAAGTCTTGAGCAAGTCCCGATTTACAATTCTATCAAACTTTAAGTGTTTGACAAACTTCTCCAACAATGAAGGAGTCCTTATACAATAAGGATTGGGTTCAAATATGAACTCCTTCGTCTAAGCTATAGATAAGAACGTTTGAGCTTAGGGTTAGAGGGATAGGGAATATGAGAGTAGCTTCTAGATCGACGAACAGCTGAAGGTAAGCTTTGAGTTCGTGTAACGTCGATTTGGATACTAGAGGCTTTATATGTCGGTATAGCTTGATTCCCTATGAGCTAGAATGTAGTCTTTCGCCGGAGATTGTTCTTCAAGTTCTTGCTAAGACTTTGTTCTTTGGAATTCGCTCTTTTCGCTCTCTTGTGTTCTAGGCGTGCATTAGTTTCAAATCTTGAATGATCCCTCTATTTATAGAGTGGAGATTGAAATAGATCCGTTGGAGACGATCTTCTTCTCTCTCTCTCTTTTGTGGTAGCAAACGGCTCTTTTGGTGTAGGTACAGTGTCCTTTCCCTCCTTTTACGGAAATATGTTGACTGTAGCTTTAGTAGGTGAGGACGACACGTGTATGCTTGTCATTTGTCGAGGTGGATGTGGTGGTTGAGACAGAACAAACTTCGAGGCAACCGAAGTTGACTTCTCTCTTCCTCGTACTTGACAACACCGATAGCTTATCAAAAGATTCGATGGTCAAGGTACAAGAGCGTCCGCCGCCGTTAGTCGATTTTGTATTCGGTAGATAGAGGCGGTTGAGAAGGGTCTTCCGAAAATCAGCTCCGAATCCAAGTGAACTACTCTTTGCGAGTTCGGTTCAATCGACTCTCTCGGTATATCTTGCTCCTGCGAGTCCCAGATTCCCCGAGTCTTCTACACCGGTGCCTGAGGGCGATGAGTTGCGGCGCCTTGACCAGGAGCAGAGTCTACCGAGTCCGAAACCTCGGGAGACAAATACGAATACAAAGGTATGGTTCACCAATCGGGATAGGGTTTTGGGATCTTCAAATCTTCTCAACGGTCGAGCACGAGGATGCGGCGTGATTCGGTATAGAAGATAGAATCATTTCCCACAAGTATGATCATGCTTTGAGGATTGAATCATCACCCAACAATTTCCCCCTATTTGATGATGCCAAAACCTATCATCTATGCTAACACTAAACGAGATAGAAACAAAAACTCCTTACAAATATTACAAGTATGATCGAGTGGAGATGTTCCATCGGTTCTAGACTATAAAGCAAACAGGGGTAAAGCAGAACAATTTCCCCATTGCAAACAAAACAAGGCAGCGAGAATCTATCAAAGCAATCAGTGACATGTAATAAAGAGAGTGTGAGCCAGCCAATCACTTCGGTGATTACGAGCGTTAAAGCATAAAACAAACACGGGCCGTATAAACAACAAGTAGTTGTCGAGCCAAAAGCGGTTGTATAAATATAAGAGAAATTCAAGGATACAATCTTGCTATGCTAAGAGAATGAGCTAAAGATCTAAGGAGGAGGGCCTTGAACTTCTTGATTACGGCCCATGAACTCTTGAGTCGATCTTCGGGGAGCGGCACTCCATACATCCCGTATGTGATCTTCCTTAGCTTCAGAAGTCCGCAAAATCGGCGGGCTCATCTTGACAAGTTCTTTCTTTTGGCGGCATGCTTCACTTCGGCTTCAATCGTACCAAAGTGTTCGAGTCATCCTGTCTTCTCGGTGGAGGTATGATTACGGGTCCCGGAACACGACTTCTATACCTTCGGATATGGCTTTGTCGAGGTATGGGTAGAGTTCGGGGTTCGGTAGCGAACATCCATTCCATGTAAGCTTCAATTCTTGTCTGTTAGCACAGAACCTCCAGAAATAGTTCCTCTTGATGAACTCAATTTTCGCATTTTCCCATCTTTGATTGGAGGTGCTGGTATCCATTCATCTGTTCTTGGCCATCTTTGAAATTTGAGGTCAGTGGCTTCCCGAATTTCCCTATTCGTATGGAATATCGGCTTTAGAAGGCACTCTCGGCTGGCCTCCTCTTGAGTCCTTTTCATCGAGCTTCAAGGTGCGCCTTCCAAATTCTGTCTCTGGCAGCCTGAATCTGTCTTGCCTCCTCGCCTCTGTATAGATTGAAGGAATAATTAGGGTTAGAAACCGATACCTTCCTCCTAGTGTGTTGTCGCGGCTTTGATTGTTGCTCTGTGTTAGATCTTCGATGCGTGTCCCGACCTTTTTCTTCCTACGGGTGGTCGAGAAGCGAAGAAAATAAATTTTTATCTCTCTCAAACACGGTATGCGTGTATGATTATGTGGGTGTGCGTAATCTGTTTCTGAACAGAATACTGATATATATATAGGCTTTAAAAGCCAATATAATATTAATATATTTGTAACCCATTAATTTAATTATATTTCCAATGGGCTTCCACATAACCGACCCATAATATAATTAATTAATTTCTTGGGCTACTAATATTTATCAATTAATTGGCCCGACCAATTAATTCCGGATAAATAACATTATTAAATAATGTGAAAATACATTAATCCATTAATAATGATTTCTGAGAGACAATAAATTACTAGGCAACTAATTGGGCCCGATCCGGGATCCAATACAAGAAATAAAGCAGGGCCTCCAATTAATTAATTATCCATGCTCAGCCCAGAGCAAAATTAATTAATTAACACAGATTCATTCCACTAGAGAATCCGTGCTGACTTACCCCTTTATCCCAATTTGAGCAAGGGCTTGTATTTTAGACTTAATCAATCTCCGTATTTAAGATAGAAATATCCGTTATTTAATTAAGCTTACTGACAGCTTAAATTAATTAACATCTTATATTCCTGAGTAGTACCACTCGACCTTATTAACACACCTGAACTTAATCAACCGGCCGGATTTAGTGTGCTAATCCTTTCGAGTTCCTCAGGGGATATTATCAACCCATTTTACTAGGATACGGATGCAAGATACAGACAACCAGCCTGAGCCACAAATAACTACTAACACCCAAGATACGTAGATCCCGCCGCTCTTTGGCGTTCACCATAGTAGGTCAAAGTGATAGATAGCCAAATGCACTCGGTGAAGTCTTACCAAGCTTAAGATCAGCTAAGTCACCGAGATCTTGGTTCTCCACTAAGGTCGGGTTAGGAGAACACATCTCTTGTGATCCTTCAATACACCACCTTAAGTGTACCGGTAAAGACAAGCAGCTAAGACAAGCCACTTCTTATCTAAAGCTGCGGCTTAAACCGACAACTTCATCATTAAGTTGTCTCATTTGTGATGCTTGTTTATATCTTGTCGGTTCAACCAATTTGTGTTGTCTTACGTGATACCCGACACACCACACAAATCTAACTTTTATACAAGATAAAGGATAACATGTGCAAATATACATATTTATCGAGATAGGAGAATAAAAGCGGTGGTAAGGACAAAAACACATTGTATACAAGCATAAAAGTGCTTCCGAGTATACAAAATCCCAACAATTCTCCCACTTATACTAAAGTAAACTTTTAGTATACAATGTGTCTATATCTCGGCTATCTAGGTACAAACTAGTACCCGGCTATATCTTAGCTATCTATCCCATCTATCACGACATCTTCTCCCACTTATACAAAAGTTTACGTAGTCCTAGAGTGGGGCATCTCTACCATCCCAAAGCCACGAACATGCTTCTCGTAAGCGGAAGTGGTAAGCTCTTCGTGAAAGGATTAGCTAGGTTGACTTCAATTCCAATTTTGTCAATCACCAGGTCACCTCGATTTACGAATACTCGTATAATATGGTACTTCCTGTCTATGTGTTTAGACGCCTTGTGAGATCTAGGTTCCTTAGAATTTGTCACTTGCACCCGCATTATCACAATAAATCGTGATCGCCTTAGGCAAATTCCGAACAATATAAAGATCTTGGAGGAAATTCTTGAGCCAATTGCCTCTTTCGAAGCCTCGAGGCGACCACATACTCTGCTTCCATGGTTGAGTCCGCAATGCATTTCTGCTTTGCACTCCTCCATGAAACGGCTCCACCTCCCAAGGTAAACACATAATCCGAGGTAGACTTCTTCTCGTCCGATTGGTCGACTCGGAAATCCGATTCTGTATAACCCAAAGGCACTAAACTGCCCGTGGTAAACAAGCCTATAATCTCTAGTCCGTTTAAGGTACTTGAGAATATACTTGACCGCAGATCCAATATTCCTTTCCGGGGTTAGGCGATATCTTGAGACCATGCCTACGGCATATGAGATATCTGCTCTTGTACAAAGCATCGCATACATGAGGCTACCGGCGGCGGAAGCATATGGTACTTGCCTCATACTTTCTATCTCTTCGGGGCGTTTTCGGGCGCGATTCTTGGATAGAAAAATGCCATGTACGAAAGGTAATAAACCTCTCTTGGCTTTTGCATGCTAAAACGAGCAATAACGGTGTCAATGTAGGACACTTGTGACAAGCTCAACATCCTTTTTTACGGCGATCTCGAATAACGCTTGATCCCAAGGATGTAAGCGGCTTCACCTAAGTCCTTCATTTGAAGCTGCTCGGATAACCACGTCTTTACGTCGATAACACTTCAACATTATTGCTAATGCGAAGGATGTCATCTACGTAAAATGCAAGAAACACCAGCGATCCGTTAACACAAATACGTTACACACACCTCGTTAGGACGGGATACAAATCCATAGGATTTGACTACTTCGTCAACATTGGTGCCATAAGCAGAAAATCTTGCTTAAGTCCATGAATAGACTTCTTAAGCTTCCAAATTAGATGCTCTTCGCCCTCCCTTCACATAACCATCATGGCGTTTCATGTAGATGTCCCTACCTTTTTCAAGGTGACCCGTTTAGGAATGCGGTTTTGACATATATTTGCCGGATATCTAGGTTCATGTGGTGATATGGCAAGGAGAATCGGAATGGACTTGATCATTGCTACGGGCGAGAAGGTGTCTTCATAATCGATACCTTCTTTACGGGTAAAACCCTTCGCCACTAGCCTGGCCTTAAACGCCATGATCTCTTCATTCGGTGCTCTCTCTTTCTCTTGTATACTCACTTACTACCAATAGCATTGCGGCCCTCGGGTAGTTCACCGATCTCGTATACATCCATATCGGTTATGGACTCAAATTTTGAGTCCATGGTGCATCTACATCTCCCGTTGCTTCGTTGTAAGTCCGGGGATCCACGGTATCTTATTCATCTGCCGGGAGATAATCAAGCGTCTCCCCGGTGAACATACCGATCAGGTGTAAATATCACCCCACTACGTCGAACGGTGTTAGGAGGTCTGTGTTAACGCAGTTGTGCGGTTACTTGTGGAGTACTATCTTGCACTCTTGGCTGTTCAAGTGGAACTTCGACCACCTTGTAATTCTTCAAGGATGATGTCGACTCGAGATTTATGGTTACTAGTGTAATCCTCTTCTAAGAACCGAGTGTTAGGGCTAACAACGATCTTACGTTCTTTAGGATCATAAAAGTATCCACTCTTCGTTTTCTTCGGATGCCCTATGAACAACATCACTTACGAGCGTGATTCCAATTTGTCGGCCTGCCTATTCGGCACATAAGCGGGGATAACCCCCAAATCCTTAAGTGGTGCATCCTTGGGTTTGTGCCCGCTCCACAACTTCAAAAGGGATCTTTTGTACCGACTTGGAAGACACACGATTCAAGCAAGTATGTTGCGGTCTCTAGGGCATATCCCCAGAAGAAAACTAGCAAAGTTGCATAACTTCATCATCGACCGAACCATCTCTAAGAGACTTCGGTTCCTTCTCTCGACACATCGTTCTGGCGAGGCGTGCCCGGTCTTTGTCGGTGGGATGTAATCCCACATTACGTTAAGTAGTCCTTGAACTCATTGGATAGGTATTTCCCACCACGATTAGATCGCAGGTATTTTGATTTCTTTACCTAACTTCCTTCTTCATACGCCTTGAATTCCTTAAAGGTTTCAAAGCAATCCGACTTGTGGTGAAGAAGGTAAACATATCCATTACCTCGAGTAATCGTCGGTAAATGTGACGAAGTACTCATACCCTCCACGAGCTTGTGTAGACATAGACCCACACAAGTTAGAATGTATCAAACTTAATACTTACGTGGCTCTATAACCCTTTGCCTTGAAAGGCCTAGTTATCATCTTTCCTTCCAAACGAGGTTTCGCAAGTTGGAAATGGTTCAATCTTGGAGAGACTCCATTGATCCATATTCCACCAACCTCTAAGTCTGTTAAGATTGATGTGACCTAGTATTAAGTGCCACGAGATAAGTTTGGTTTACCTTAGAAGACTCTTTCCTCTTCTTAGGATTTGATGATGAGGAAGCAATATTAACGAAATTACGCGGTTTACAAGTAATAGTATATAAAGATCCGTTTAATGGTCCACCACGAGATAAAATCATCGTCTTTCATGATAGAAACTTCACTATCAAAACTTGATTTATAACCATCCATGGTGTAGAGTTTTGAAACATAAATAATGTTTCGTCTAAACTCAGACACATATTAAACATCTTTAAGTACTAAAAAGCAGAACTATCAAAAGATAGATGTAAATCTCCAATGACAATTGCGGGGAACTTTCGATCCATTGCCCATTGAGACTACCACCTCGTCATTGCTCAATTACCTTTTACGCAAGAAACCTTGCAAGGTGTAACAAACCCGATCGGTTGCCCCGAATCCACTACCCGTTCGTGGGTAGAAGAGGAAACCGAGCAGTTTCGATTACAAGAGCGACTCGCGTCTCTTTTGGTTTTGCCTTGACATCCGGATTATAATTCTTCCGGTGTCCTTTCTTACCAATCTTGAAGAACCTTCCTTTCTCCTTTGACATTTGCATGTCGCCGGTAAGGACCGTCTTCTTACTCCCATTTGCTCTTCTTGAAATGTCCACCCTTTACGCTCTTTTTCGGTTTCCGCCTTTCGGAGGATTCCTTGAACTACTAGGGATATTCAAGACTTGAGCACTCTTGCCCTTTTCTATAACCTCTTTGACCGCTACCAAAGATTTGAGTAACATACTCATAGTAAACTCGTTCTTAGACATAGCGGTCCTAAAAGCGAAGTTCTTATAGAACCTTTGCGGAGCATTTATTGGGAAGGTAAGATATCTCTTCCACTTTATAAAATTATTTAAAAAATTGTTAAACCCATTAGGGTTTGGTTGGTGAGCTTGTTTAGGAACTTGAAAAATATCGAACAGACATATCGATAAATATAATTTAAAAAGCATGTATAAAGTTAATATTTGCACATAATTCGTAATTAACAATCATTGTAACCTTTTGAAAAACCGATGATGTTAAATACTCGAATAGCCCTAGAGATCACACTCGCAAGCCACTCGAGGTGGACGTTTACTCGTGCACCCCTAGACCAGCTATATACCTAGCTCTTTAATTCCAATCCACGCCTAGGTTCTTAAGGCGAATGGAATTAATAATTCGATATCTCTTGACCATGTCACTATTAAAACGCGGGAAGGGACTTCTCGGGAAGTTGTACTGCGGTGACATCTAAGCTTTGACCATTAATTTGACCGAATTAACATCAAATTCTCGAAATTGGCATACTTACGCGAACCATACCGCTTTCAATTTGATTTAATTAGCCATCTTATTTAATTATTATCTTCTAGAGTACTCGTGTTTACTAGGCACGCAAGCCACTCATGTAGACGTTTACGGCTTCGCTCCCACTTCTCAATAATAATTAAATATTATATTAGAAAACCCATCTCACAAAACTCGTGGTTCAAAAATACGGGCGAAGCCACTCGGGTGGACGTTTACTCATATAATTGTTCCACTTTTGTGTAGGGTCCAATTAATGGAGGTCCGATTAAGTGTTTAATATCCAAATTAATGGAATCTAATTAAACATCTAATTTAAAATTGCTTAGTCTTTTTTATTCAAAAGGTTTGTTTTTGAATCATGCGTATCCAGCATAATTCCTAAAGCATGCGATTTCTAAACGCACATAATAAAACGTGCTCGCGAAAATTAAAACATGCTTCAATAACGACATAAATCCTATTTACATGCTTTTCTAAGCGCAATTAATCACATAATCGCATGCTAAAGCATAATAAAAAATAAATGCGCAAATAGAAAATTTAAAACGTCGTTATCGGGCTTTAAAACACGTAATTCCTAACTATTACATTGCCGATCAAAATACGGATCTTCGAAATCTTGAAAATCTTCGAATACGGAAACCGTGTCAAGCGCATCGAAATGTCGTCGCCACGTCATCGGGGGGCTGCCACGTGGCGGACATATGGCGACACGTTTACGCTCGGTCGGCGAGAGAGGGGCGCGTGGCTCGCCCGCGTCGGCGCGCCATGTCGGCATCACCTTCTTCATCAAATCGCGCCGCCGCCGCCGTTCCGAGCCTCGCCAGGGCCGCCGTCGTCGGGGGAAGATGCCCGCGGCCACGCAAGCCTTTCCCCGCCTCGCGCCGCCGCTGCGAGCCGGGGAATCGAAGGCTGCGCGCGGCGCGCTTCCGGCGGCGGCGCGCGGCTGCGGCGGCCTCCACGGCCCGGCGCCGCCGTTTTCGTTATGCGGTACCGCCCCCAGGCACGATCCTCACGCCCAGGCTACCCAAATCCGGCGACAATTGCCGCGCCCGCGCCGGAATCAAGCGAATTTCGCATCCCGTCGCCGGCGAGCTTCACCGCTCAAATTCGTACACTCCGAGCCGCGATTCGATCAATTGAAAAAGGGGAAACATAATTGGAACACTCCACGACCACCGTGTAGCAGTTCCGGCCGAGATTAGTTCCTCAATTTCCCGAATTTCAAGCGATTCGCCGGAGCGAATTCATAACGAGCGAGTGAACTTGAGGACGTCAATTCGGTCGCATCCGGGATCGGATGACCCCATACGACCTATCAACGCGAATCTCGTAAGATGAGGATTCCATCGGTTTAAGCCGATCGGAAATCCGACAACGGACTGGCCGGGAATCGCCGCCGCAAGATGCGGCGGAACCACTAGAAAACAAGGGTTTTCTCGCCAATTTGGGGATTTCTGGACAGCACGACCACTTCTCCTTTCCGACGCTATTCCGGACAAACCAGAAATTGGAATGGATCGTGCGACCTATCCAGACGAAGCTAACGAGATGACGAACAAACCTATCCGAACAGATCGGAAATATACTGTAGCACGCGCCCCCACGCGCCTCCTCAAGCTGGCGGTCGTGTTCTGCCAGAAATTAGGTTTTCGCCCTTCCGCTCCGTCGCGCCTCGATTTTCGTGCCAATCGGACCAATTACAGTACAATTAAAATACAATCACATAGAACATTGATCCTATCAACTACTCGTGGATTTTCTCACGAGAAAAGCGTTACAACGGGGTCAAAACAATGGCTCGCGAGCCGCCCCAAACACGAAAATTAGCCCGATAACGACGAAATAAAACCTAATCATGCATCTAACAGCAACAATCAGAGCCTAAACCTCGCTCTGATACCAATTGAAGGAATAATTAGGGTTAGAAACCCGATACCTTCCTCCCTGGTGTGTTGTCGCGGCTTTGATTGTTGTTCCGTGTTAGATCTTCGATGCATGTCCCGACCTTTTTCTTCCTACGGGTGGTCGGAAGAGCGAAGAAAATAAATTTTTATCTCTCTCAAACACGGTATGCGTGTATGATTATGTGGGTATGCGTAATGCGTTTACGAGCGGAATCTTGATATATATAGGCTTTAAAAGCCATATAATATTAATATATTTGTAACCCGTTAATTTAATTATATTTCCAATGGGCTTCCACATAACCAGCCCATAATATAATTAATTAATTTCTTTGGAGCTACTAATATTTATCAATTAATTGGCCCGACCAATTAATTCCAGATAAATAACATTATTAAATAATGTGAAAATACATTAATCCATTAATAATGATTTCGAGAGACAAGCGAAGTTGACTTCTCTCTTCCTCGTACTTGACAACAACGATAGCTTATCAAAAGGTTCGGACAGTTCAGAAGAGCTCGCCGATGCCTTGAGTCGATTTTGTATTGAGTAGATAGACGGTTGAGAAGGGTCTCCGAAAATCGGCTACGAATCCGGTGAACTACTCTGCTGAGTTCGGTTCAAGCGACTCTCTCGTATATCTTGCTCTGCTGAGTCCGGTATTCACCGAGTCTTCTGCTTAGTGCTTGAGGGCGATGAGTTGCGGCGCCTTGACCGGAGCGAGTGTCTACGAGTCCGAAACCTCGGGAGACAAATACGAATACAAAGGTATGGTTCACCAATCGAGATAGGGTTTTGGGATCTTCAAATCTTCTCAACGGTCGGAGCACGAGGATGCGGCGTGATTCGGTATAGAAGATAGAATCATTTCCCACAAGTATGATCATGCTTGAGGATTGAATCATCACCCAACAATTTCCCCTATTTGATGATGCCAAAACCTATCATCTATGCTTAACACTAAACGAGATAGAAACAAAAACTCCTTACAAATATTACAAGTATGATCGGTGGAGATGTTCCATCGGTTCTAGACTATAAAGCAAACAGGGTAAACGGAACAATTTCCCCCATTGCAAACAAAACGAGGCTAGCGAGAATCTATCAAAGCAATCGGTGACATGTAATAAAAGAGAGTGTGAGCCGGCCAATCACTTCGGTGATTACGGCGTTAAAGCATAAAACAAACACGGTACGTATAAACAACAAGTAGTTGTCGAGCCAAAAGCGTTGTATAAATATAAGAGAAATTCGATCTGGATACAATCTTGCTATGCTAAGAGAATGAGCTAAAGATCTAAGGAGGAGGGCCGTTTGAACTTCTTGATTACGTCCATGAACTCTTGAGTCGATCTTCGGGGAGCGGCACTCCATTACATCCCGTATGTGATCTTCCTTAGCTTCGAAATGCTGCGCAAAATCGGCGAGGCTCATCTTCGACAAGTTCTTTCTTATTGCGGCATGCTTCACTTCGGCTTCAATCGTACCAAAGTGTGCCTGAGTCATCCCTGTCTTCTCGGTGGAGGTATGATTACGGGTCCGGAACACCGACTTCTATACCTTCGGATATGGCTTTGTCGAGGTATGGGTAGAGTTCGGGTTCGGTAGCGAACATCCATTCCATGTAAGCTTCAATTCTTGTCTGTTGGCCGGAACCTCCAGGAAATAGTTCCTCTTGATGAACTCAATTTTCGCATTTTCCCATCTTTGATTGAGGCGAGTGGTATCCATTCATCTGTTCTTGGCCATCTTTGAAATTTCGGGTCAGTTGGCTTCCACGAATTTCCTGTATCTGCGTATGGAATATCGGCTTTAGAAGGCACTCTCGGCTGGCCTCCTCTTGAGTCCTTTTCATCGAGCTTCAAGGTACGCCTTCCAAATTCCGTCTCGGCGGCTGAATCTGTCTTGCCTCCTCGCCTCTGTATAGATTGAAGGAATAATTAGGGTTAGAAACCGATACCTTCCTCCTAGTGTGTTGTCGCGGCTTTGATTGTTGCTCCTGTGTTAGATCTTCTGATCTGTGTCCCGACCTTTTTCTTCCTCCGGGTGGTCGAGAACCGAAGAAAATAAATTTTTATCTCTCTCAAACACGGTATGCGTGTATGATTATGTGGGTGTGCGTAATGCGTTTACGAGCGGAATGCTTGATATATATATAGGCTTTAAAAGCCAATATAATATTAATATATTTGTAACCCATTAATTTAATTATATTTCCAATGGGCTTCCACATAACCAGCCCATAATATAATTAATTAATTTCTTGGGCTACTAATATTTATCAATTAATTGGCCCAGCCCGATTAATTCCGAGATAAATAACATTATTAAATAATGTGAAAATACATTAATCCATTAATAATGATTTCGAGAGACAATAAATTACTAGGCAACTAATTGGGCCGGATCGGGGGATCCGATACAAGAAATAAAGCGGGGGCCTCCAATTAATTAATTATCCGTGCTCGCCGGAGAGCAAAATTAATTAATTAACACGATTCATTCCACTAGAGAATCCGTCTTGACTTACCCCTTTATCCCAATTTGAGCAAGGGCTTGTATTTTAGACTTAATCAATCTCACGTATTTAAGATAGAAATATCCGTTATTTAATTAAGCTTCTTGACGGCTTAAATTAATTAACATCTTATATTCTTGAGTAGTACCACTCGACCTTATTAACACACTCTGAACTTAATCAACCGGCCGGTTTAGTGTGCTAATCCTTTCGAGTTCCTCGGGGGGATATTATCAACCCGTTTTACTAGGATACGGATGCAAGATACGGACAACCGGCCCGAGCCACAAATAACTACTAACACCCAAGATACGTAGATCCCGCCGCTCATTTGGCGTTCACCATAGTAGGTCAAAGTGATAGATAGCCAAATGCACTCGGTGAAGTCTTACCAAGCTTAAGATCGGCTAAGTCACCGAGATCTTGGTTCTCCACTAAGGTCGGGTTAGGAGAACACATCTCACCGTGATCCTTCAATACACCACCTTAAGTGTACCGGTAAAGACAAGCGGCTAAGACAAGCCGCTTCTTATCTAAAGCTGCGGCTTAAACCGACAACTTCATCATTAAGTTGTCTCATTTGTGTTAGCTTGTTTATATCTTGTCGGTTCAACCAATTTGTGTTGTCTTACGTGATACCCGACACACCACACAAATCTAACTTTTATACAAGATAAAGGATAACATGTGCAAATATACATATTTATCGAGATAGGAGAATAAAAGCAGGTGGTAAGGACAAAAACACATTGTATACAAGCATAAAAGTGCTTCCGGGTATACAAAATCACAACATAGATATCTCGTTCATCGAGATCAAATATGGCTTCGATTTCATCTCCTTGTGTATCGGTGGCTTGCTTGAGGGGCTTCTTCGATTCGAGCGGGGTACTAGATCTAGATTTGGACGTACCACCGCCTTTCGGTACTCTTCTCTTCTTTGCTCCTTTTCCTTTTCTCTGTCCTCTTCATACGTTATGATGAGCTTTCTCGGAGAGCGATCTAACGTTTTCTTTCCTCCTCTAGATGGGGCTTTAGTCTTTCCTTTTAGCGAGCTTAGACTTTGGCTTGTTAGGCCGCTTCGGCCTCTGCAATTTCTCCGCCGCCTCTCATCCGCGGCTATTTGGGCTTCCTCCTCGGCAAATATGTACCTTAATCGCTTTTCTTTGGAGGGGTTGGAATTTTAAGCTTTTGTTTGCCCTTGCCTTCTTGAGCTGGTGGTGGAAGAGGAGCCTCTTCTTCTTACGAGTCCTCCACCACTTGTTCGGCGTACTCGGCAACCTCCTTAATAATGTATTTGGGAGTCACGGGTTGCACGAGTAGTCTGCTGGGGTCTGAGCCACTTGGGCCGGTTTCGGTTTGTGCTCCGCAGCCGAAACACCACGGGCCTTACCGGATCCGAGTGCGAGTTTTACGGGGCGAGTTTTGCTAATGTCGGCAATAGATTTCTTCTTCTCGGTCCCCTTCTTTCCTTCGATGGTTGTCCCCTTTATGTAGTCTAGAAGGTTTAGTGGGAGTCGGCTTCTCGGTACTCTTTTTCTTTCCTTCACTTCCTTCACTTTCTTTCTCGGTACCCTTCTTCTTTCCTTCCCCCTTTTTGGCATCATCAAAGTGCAGTAGGGGTTGGGATGAGTACCTTCGTCTCTAGCTTCGATAAACAGTGGACAAGTCGTCCGGTCACGTTATGCACTTTCTCCAAAGCTAGATGCGGCTCGTTCCTCTCGAGATATGAGTGCGTCCTTGTATCTTTGTATGAGAGAGAACGGCTTCGACTTGGTTCGGCTAGTTTCTCACCGATCTTGTTCTCCACGACCCGGTTGAATGAGGTCTAGTACATTCTCTACGTGGCACAGGCTTGCTCGGTGAATGACTCGGTATGAGCGGACAAGGCGTTCTGAAATTAAATTGTAATTATTGTTCATAAATAAAAAATAATAAAAATATAAATAAATTAAAATATTCGATTAATTTTTAGAAATATATTAACTATAAATTAATAATATTATTATTCAATAATAACTAATTATTATTCTATTTTGAATAATAATAATAATAATAATAATAATAATAATAATAATAATAATATTAATAATAATAATAATAATAATAATAATAATAATAATAATAATAATAATAATAATAAATTACTTTCCTTGTACCAAGGAAAAAAAATACCTATTATAAACAAGAAAAAAGAATCCACAATTATTACACTATTTTTTTTATTTCTAGGATTCTCATTACTTTCCTAGTATTTTGCTAAAATTGAACCAAACACAAAATTTTAAAATCTTGGATTCAAATTACTTTCCTGAGGCAGAATCCTTAACAACCAAACGGGGCCTAAGGGTATTTGTGTCCATTTAAATTCCTTAATTTGTAGAACCGTTTATAATATGAATCCTAATCTTCATCATCTTCTTTTTTTTAGTAATTGATTCTCTTTCTAAAATATCATATAACTTCCATTTCAAAGAAAATTTAGGTTCTAATTTGAGTTCAATTTTTTAAATTTAGAGATTGTTTGCGTATTTTTTCATTTCCTAAATAAACATTCCATCTCTTTTCTCGTTTGTTTCCATTTCCTGAATAAGTTAATATAATAATATGATGACAATTTTAGAGTAAATATGCATATATTTTCATTTAATTATGCATAATATTATTCATTTATATGCATTCAATTAAAGTATCAGGACACAATTAAATTTTTATAGAAATAGTGAATTAATATTTTGTTTCATCAAAGTCTAAATATGCATGAATTTAAATATAATTATGCATAATACTATTCATTTATATGCATTAAATATTGTGAATTTTTGTATCGCATAATGTAATTATTAGTGCTAAATATGCATATATTCTCAAATAATTATGCATAATTCTATTAAAATCTATATGCATTCAATTAAAGTATCATGATACAATTACATTGTTTTAGAAATAGTGAATTAATATTTCGGTCATCAAAGTCTAAATATGCATGAATTTAAACATAATTATGCATAATCTTTGTTCATTTATATGCATTAAATATAGTGAATTTTTTTATATCGCATAATGTAATTATTAGTGCTAAACATGTATATATTTTTAAATAACTATGGATAATACTATTCATTTATATGCATTCAATTAAAGTATCATGACACAATTACATTATTATAGAAATAGTGAGTTAACATTTCGGTTCATCAAAGTCTAAATATGCATGAAATTAACCATAATTATGCATAATACTATTCATTTATATGCATTGAATATTTGTTAATTTTTTTGTATCACACGATGTAATTATTAGTGCTAAATATGCATATATTTCAAATAATTATACATAATACAATTCATTTATATGCATTCAATTAAGTATCGGAGTCACAATTACATTATTTTAGAAATAATAAATTAACATCTTTTTTGTAGAAAATTATCATTTGTAAGTTTTAATGGTAGTCCAATGGTTTTCTTTTTTTTTTAGAGAGGGTTTCCATCTAAATAATGGAGTAGTTAAAAAAAAAGGGAATGTAAAAACCGATAATATACATATATTTTTTGTCTAATATACCCTTTCCTTATTATATGATTTTTAAGATGATAAAAATTACGAAAAATCTTATTCATTCATTAGACATTAATCTACGGATATAAATCCTTCCTATTTCTTATTTTAAGAACCATTTTTATAGAATCAACACCATATATATATATATATATATATATATATATATATATATATATATATATATATGGGTGTGGGTGTGGATCCCATAAGAAGAAGCTTAAGATAGGAAATAAGAAGGATTTATAACCATAGATTCTTATCTAATGAATGGTTAAGATTAATATTATTTTTTAATTTTTGTAAAAAGTAATATTAAGAAAAGGACAATTTGGGCATGAAAATATATGCATATTTAAAACCCTTCATAACTCCTCCCCCAAAACAAGGAAACCCTTGTAGAGAAATAACAATATTATGTTTCCATATGAATGACATTATGTATAATAATTACATTGAACATATTAAAACATGTATGTTTAAATATGCATATCAAATAAAATAATTGTGCAGATTATCTAGTTAAGCACTAGTACATTATGTGATACAAAAAAAAAATTACAATATTTAATATATATAAATGAATAGTATCATGCATAATTATGTTTAAGTTCATGCATATTTAGACATTGATGAACCAAAATGTTAATTCACTATTTCTACAACAATGTAATTGTGATCTAATAGTTTAATTGAATGCATATAAATGAATAGTATTATGCATAGTTATTTAAAAATATATGCATATTTAGCACTAATAATTACATTATGTGATAAAAAAAAATTCATAATATTTAATTCATATAAATGAATAGTATTATGCACAATTATGTTTAAGTTCATGCATATTTAGACTTTGATGAACCGAAATGTTAATTCATTATTTCTACGACAAAGTAAATGTGATATGATACTTTAATTGAATGCATATAAATGAATAGTATTATGCATAGTTATTTAAAAATATATGCATATTTAGCACTAATAATTTCCTTATGTGATACAAAAAAATTCACAATATTTAATGCATACAAATAAATAGTATTATGCATAACTATGTTTAAATTCATGCATTATTTAGACTTTGATGAACCGAAATGTTAATTCACTATTTCCATGACAATGTAATTGTGATATGTTATTTTAATTGAATGCATATAAATGAATAGTATTATGCATAGTTATTTGAAAATAAATGCATATTCAGCAGCAATAATTTTATTATGTGATACAAAAAAAATTCACAATATTTAATGCATACAAATGAAAAATAGTATGCATAATTATGTTTAAGTTCATGCACATTTAGACTTTGATGAACCGAAATGTTAATTCACTATTTCTACAATAATGTAATTGTGACCTGATACTTTACTTGAATGCATATAAATGAATGATATTATGCATATTTATATGAAAATATATGCATATTTACTCTAAAACTGTCATCGTATAATTATATTAACTTATTTAGGAAATTGAAACAAACGAGAAAAGAGATGGAATGGTTATTTAGGAAATGCAAATGCGCAAACAATCTCTAAATTCAAAATTTTGAACTCAAATTAGATCCTAATTTTATTTGATATGGAAATTATGTGTGTTCTTTTAGAAAGAGAATCAATTACTCAAAAAAGGAAATGATGAAAATTAGGATTAACTTTAGAAATAGTTGCACAAATAAAAGAAATTAAATGGACATAAATACCCTTAATGATATGTTAATCAATAATAAAGTATTAAATAAAAACCTATCTTAAAAATAATCACAATCCTAGATTTTAAAAAAGGAGAGCTATGATTCCTTCTTATTTCTTATTTTAAGCCTCCTTCTCATATGATCCATTTCCTATATATATATATATATATATATATATATATATATATATATATATAGAATGAATAAACAAGCATACAAACTTGCCGCATAACAAATACTATAATTTTGGTACCTCAAATCATTCCACATTCATCATATATATCTATATCTATTCGTCAATCCCACAATTCCCACATGGAGCATATAAAGTAGGCCTTAATTGCCCAAGTCATAAAAACAACATTCAGAATGCTTTCCATCTTTCTCTGAAAAAAGAAACATTTGTTCAAGAATGTCTACCACTCTGCATGGTCCCACAGAAAAACTGAAATGCCAGAGATTGATCCCAAAAGGGGGATTGTTGCCTAGTGTCAAACAAGAAATGACGAGGACAACGAACCGGCGAAAGAGAAGTCTAAGGGTGAGGAATAGAGTTGAAAAGGAGGCGAAGATCAAGCAGGAAGAACTGACCATACAAGCCATCAAAGATCAGGATGCCCCAGTTGAATTGATACCAAAACCGTTTCCAGTTGTGGTGGCAGGAAAGCAGCTGAATTCTTCGGGTCTGAGAAAGAAAATCATGTTTGGGATCAGCATCAACATATACGGAAAACCATCACCAGAACCACCTGTTGAAGCTCCATATCACAAACGCAGTACGCAATTAGTTCATCCGAACAGACATAAAAAATGTGGACACAAACACTATGGCGTGCCTCTTCAGAGACATTCATTTATAATTTTTGATACCGAAACCTGATTCATTGTTCTCCAAGTGCAGGTATATGCAGAAAATGAGACACTAAAGGATCCTCTAAGGCTCTAAATGCATCAGATGGATGGTGCGATTGGTCATCGTGTTAGCTAACCTAACAATGAGCATGGTAAGGAAGAGGCTTACTGGGAAGAAGAATGAAGAGCTAGCAAAAATGTATTTATGTGATTCATTCTCAGCACAACTAAAAGCAACAGATCATACAGAAGCTAACACCAGGTCCAGTAATCGAGATATCCAGGCTTTCAGGATACACAACTAAAGGCAAGACTATTAACTAAGAATATATATAAGATGTACTGATCTGAGTAAGAATTCAGTTAGGATTTTTATACAATAATGCAGTTAGAGGTGAGATTGTCAGCATAGTTCAATGCTGAGCACATGTAAATATGCATTTGGGAGAAAATCCATTTGACAAAAAGCTTAAGGAAATATTTGGAAATCTCTGGTTTCCCTTTCTTCCCTAAAAAGGACTAGGTATGAAACTAAAATGCAAGTGATTGAGACCACACAATCTACTTTATAGCTCCTAAAATTTCTAAATAAGTGATGATGTGAGAAACTTCATGAATATCCCAAATGTCAATGGACTCAAAGCTTTCAAATTAGCACCAGGAATTGTAGACCCTGCTTATGTATGCACCTAATCCATACAAATGCAAACTCTAAATTCATGGAAATGCATAACACATCTCTAAGGTTGTTACATGGATATTTGCATGAAACTGACCAAATGATATTTACTGAGTACAAAGTAGCGGAAAGTCAGGATGGCATTCATTCATAAATCAAAGATAAAAAAAGTGAACCTCATATAACAAAAGAAAGGCGCAGGAGATTATCAAACAACATGCAGCTTGATTAGTACTTCTGCGAACCAAAGAAGCAGTTCGAGCACCAAGATACATAATGCTTATGCCAGTAAGATGTTCAGCCAGAAATGGTTGTTTAGAGAGAGAGAAAGAGAGTATACATGATGGAAAATGATAAGTGACACCAGAAGTGCACTACAAATTCAATACTTGTACCCCTGAAGAACTTTTCGAGGATCTAACTTTCCGCTGCAATAACTTGAAGAGACAGCTGTCAGCTCTTGACGGCCCTTCCACTCGTCGCCAGGTTTCAAGGATATTGGGGTTTCAACAGAAGCAGAATCAAGACATAACATTGTCTTGTAATCCTCATCACCAAATTCTGGCATAGCCTTCGCTTTCTTGTCCCAAGGATTCCATAAAACTGCGACATGGCCACTCCTTTTAGAGCAGTTTATAGACGATATTAATAACAATAGGAATAACCTGCGTCGGGCATGCCTTCTTTGCACAGTACAAACGTTCTCTTCTTCTCATGATCTATTACAGCTATCTTCGGTGGGGTACTTAAATAGACTCGCTCAACCTATTAAGACACGAACAAGATGCTAAAAAACTGCTCAGACAAATTTTGAAAATCAGAAAGATCTGTTTCGAGAAACCAAATTTTTATTTCCTAAAATTCCTTTCGGATAAACAACTAGACTAATATATTGAGATACTACTGCACTGATGGCTAATCAGCTTACAAATCTATGGCTGTAGTAGATATATCTGAGAGCATAAAACAGTAAACAAAAATGGGGAAATGAAACAAAAACCATTACCTCACCATCAAAACTAATTGCATCAGCCTGCTCGGTATACCTTTCCTTTTGTAATAAATTATTGAAGTAGTCCAGAGTCTCCAATCCCTCAATACGCACTTCACTGCAAATCAAACCGAGCAATCATGCAACCTACTTGTAAAAGTAACCATATGTCTAGCAATTTTAGGTATTACTATGGGGATAGGGGGGAGCTCTTATTGTTTTGTGTATGCAAAATAAACTGGATATATTTGAATTTAACAAAAATAAAGTATGTGACCAATAACATATAGACCATGCAATTGAGAAGAATATCTTGGAGGGATGGTAAGAACCTGATATCAGAGATGGATAGTAGATAACTGCATAAAGAAAATGTGAAGGAGAATGCCTTGCTATCAACATTACGCACACGAGTGGTCAAGGTGAGCTTACCAGCAGTCAGAGAGATTCGTAGGCATAACTCAAACCTAAACACAGCATTAAAAGAATACTGACGTAAGAATATCTCAAATCGTTACAATTATTAGTGTGGTGGTCATTCCATTTCCAATTACCTACGTGGCCAAGTCTTTAGATCGTCATCTTTGGATTTTAGCATCAGATCAGATCAACCGTTGACTGGGGGATTAGCCGGGGGCAGAGGTGAAGGAGAGCTATCTAACGATCACTGCCTATTCCTCACAAACCTAGGTTGCTCTGGCGACCCACCATTGGAAGTCTAACATGGGGATTGAATGGTGAGTTCAACCAGAAAGAAACTTTAGATGGGTTTTGCAGATAAGCTAGTGATTCACCTGCGGAAAGCAAATGGATATTCCTCCTCTGATAACTTTACCTGCCTTCCAAAGAGCTTGATGAACCCAATAAACAAAAAAATGCAACTTATTACAGAAACCTAATAACTTTAACAATCCATACTATTACTATATACATATTTGAAAGTACTAATTCCCCAAACTAACATATATCGTCAATTCGCAACTGCATTCATACACAACAAGACATACAAACACAGTCATCCATCCAAGAACTGTACAACTCTTAACACTCATTAGTCACAGCAACATGTTACTTAGGCGTTATATAATCTGTAAACGTCACCTTATTGGTTACAAATAGCATCTCTTCTCTTCTCTCATTCTTCCAGGATATGATCTGCCTGCCGTGCAAAAGCACCTGTACCAGATACAATTCCACAATTATACTTCTTTCCTCTAGTGATGACTAGTTCTTTACTCTGAGTAAGCTAAACTTAATCGACCCGACCAAAATAGAGAAAAACAAAAAAACCGAAACAGAAGGGAAGAAAACCGCACAAACATACGCACACGTAGGAATTCCCATTCTAAATATAAATTTACAGTGGCATTTCAAAACCCCTCGTCGCAATACACAAACTAGAAATGATGAATTTTTATTATAACATGAAATACAAGAACTCCATGAACCAAATCGTTATGCTTCAATCGACGTATACAAACCTCAGCAGTAGTTCCGGTGTGCTCCATCAGTATAACCCTAGACGATCCATCAACGTCCTGAAACACGTTGGCCGGCATCGCATCTACCCCCAATTTTTCGCCGGAATTACTCTTAACCGGGTGAAGTTTCCGTTCATCCATTCCAGCTGCGCAGCAACATATATATATAACGAAAAAAGAGTTAAAAATCCACAAAATCAGACCTAAATTATAAAAGTTAGGGATCAGTTATCCAAGAGCTGGAAAGTAAAAATGCGGAGATCATAAATTCACTCGTGGGAACCAAATAAATTATGTAATCACAACCCCAAACGCCAAAATAGACGAGTGATCGAAAGGGAAAGTGAGTGAATCCGAATTAAACCTTGGGCATATAAATAGAATCAGAATTAACGTTTACAAGTAGTAATAAATAAAATTCAAGTTCAAGTTTGAAGAAATGGCTACCAACTTCTACTCCATCTCTCCGGAAGCATCGTATTGATAACAATCATGCAATGACCGAATCAGAAATGATGAATTCGAATTGAATATTGGGACTCTTTGTTTGATTTTATATTAATAAATATGTAATATATTCGATTAAGCTGCAAATTGCCAACTATTCTACATTCGTTTGTAATGCGAGTATACCTTAAGATGTAGTAATTCATTATTTCGTATTGATTAATTTCTGTACTATTGTATTTAAGTGATATGTGTATGTATATGTAGTATATAATATTTATATATATTTAAAACGAGGCGTGTAAGGTAAAAGTCCTTTTGCTCTTGATGCTCATCTAACTACTCTCGAACTCGACTCACTTACACTTAGGGGGTGTTACGGTATACCGAAAAATTGGTATACGCGCACGTCCGCGTCTTAGAAAAATTACAGAAAATACAAAAATTTGGTATATCGTAATTTTCGGTATGGTATGATACCGTCCCAAAGTTTTTCGATGCGGCAATGGTATGAGATCTCTCATCTTTGCGGTATACCGTTGCATACAGAAACCTCGGTACATCACGGGTGTACCGATATACCGAACTATATCCGGTATACCGATATACCGTGGTATATCGTTGCATACCGAAATTTCGGTATGCAACGGTATACCGAACATACCGAACATATCGATATACCGAACTATATCGATTCGAACCGAACTATACCGAGTCATACCGAACTATACCAATTTGTACCGAACTATATCGATGTATACCGAACTATCCATTATACCAATCTTAATGTTATATTATACATTTATAGATTAATGTTTGTCCATTATATCAATCTTAATGTTATATTATACATTTATAGATTAATGTTTGCCTAATAAATTAATCGTAGTCAGTACATACCAGTTAAATGATATAACTTTATTTAGCAAAATTCGCATTATTTATTTATTAAACCATGAAATGAATTCAAAAAATTTTAAATTACATAACCAATTATTTGAATTGCCTAAATAATACTTGAAGTGGACTGAAAAATTAATCTAAGTTTATTTATTGAAAAAAATTATATTTTTTTGTTCTCTATTATTTTGTATAAATTTTATATCATCTTATTGTTCATATTTTAAATAAATATTTAACTTTTTCTTAATTTGTCTGATTTTTAAGAAACATAAACTAATTCATTAAATGTTCATATGATAATATGATCATACAACTTAACAATCATTAGTCACTATGAATCATATATATATATATATATATATATATATATATATATATATGATTGAGAGAATAATTTATTGTATTATATTATCATTGTTCCAAGTGAAACACTAATTTAATCAAGAAAAGAAAAATAAAATGAAATACAAATAAAAAAATTTAGTTATATTATTAAGTGTTACTTTATATCAATTATTGTGATATATTCCATCAAGAAAAGAAACATCAAAGACAAATGTAAATCAAATATTCTATTTTGGGCAAAATTATATTCTTAATTTATTTCTATATTTTCTCGATATATATTCTATTAATTAGTTTCTAAATATTAAATGAAGTAGAATAGAATTTTTCCTTTGTATTAAATATTAAATAAAGTGAAGTAAAATTAAAATCGTAATAATTATTTGCTTCGGTATACCGAAGTACGGTATGGTATACCGAAAGTTTTGGTATATCGTTTGCTTCGATATACTGAAAGTTTCGGTATACCGAAGTACGGTATGGTATATCGAAATAGCGGTATGGCAACGGTATGGAGATTGCTCATACCCGAACTTTCGGTATACCGAACTACGGTATACCGAAGTTATCGGTACGATAACGGTATGCATTTTCTCATACCGAATATTTTCGGTACGGTAAGCGGTATGAGAAAAATGTTACGGTATAGCGTTACCGAACACCCCTACTTACACTTCTATGCATATCTACGGATCGGATATCGACTGCAAAAGAAATAAGTAAATGGTGCAAAAATATGAAGGAAGTGCAGCAATTTACACTTGGTGCAGTTGACGGAACAACAGAATCATCTCAAGCTCATACAAACACGATCCGCTAGAAAAAATCGATCTCATAGTAATTACCCGAGGCCTTCACATCAACACCTTGGCCCTTGCCACTTAAAGCAGGAGAAGGCACGGAGGCAGCAGCCCCGTTGTCGCTCACCACGAACGGGGGAGGCACCTCCGGTGGGCTAGCACATCGAATGAGGGCCCAGTTCACGCTCTGAAAAAAGGGGTGCTGCTTGATCTCCGTGGCCCCCACGCCTATAAGCAAGGCGATGCTGTGGCTCTTTCACCAGCAAGCCTCTGATGAGGTCCCTTGCAGCGAAGCTGACTGTAGGCGAATCCGGGAACCTCAGAGGCTGCCCCACGACATTGAACAACGTAGCCCGATTCCCTGCTCCTTTGAAAGGTGTTCGACCAAACAAGAGCTCGTACAGGAATATCCCAAATGTCCACCAATCCACTGCGCTGCCATGGCCTTCTCCCTTGATGATTTCCGGTGCTAGATATTCGTGTGTGCCCACAAAGGACATTGAACGGGCGCTTGTGGGCTCCGCCATCAGCTCTGGCAGAGGGGTTACTTGATTCACTATCTCTGTTTTCGGTCTTGACTTCTTCTCTTTCTTCGACTTGCCAAGAAAACGCGGCCCAAAGCATGTAGGTTGGATGCAGGCTGGCTCCATGCACGCAGGCTGAACGCAGTATCCCGAGTTGTTGGAATCTCCTATGGCGTTGGTAGATTTGACTAAGGTTGGGCTTACGGCACACCTCAAGGAGAGGTCGAAATCCGAAAGCATTATATGTCCATCTTCCCTCACCAAAACGTTTTCGGGTTTCAGATCTCTGTATATGATTCCGAGCATGTGAAGGTATTCGAGAGCAAGGAGAACTTCGGCCAAATAAAACCTGAAAGATAAGCATCAAAAATATTGAACTTGCCTTCATATCTGATTCAGATTTAAAAGTATAGATGGAGACTGCATAAAGGAAATTCAAAGAAAAGAGTGGTAAGGAATCAAGTTAACATGATAAGCAATTTCCATAATACATGCACACAAAAACTAGAGTTATCTTCTGAGCTGAGCCTAGTAGAAAACTTCAATACTAGGCCCGAAAGACTTGATATTACACGAGATGCTACGTAGTAAGTGAGACATTTGAAGTAAAAGCAGTACTAAGAAGAGACCAACAACTGTATGTAGGCTTTGAAGCAGAAGCAGCACTAAACTTTTTACCCAAGGTGCTTTGAGGCCTTCCTTATTTCTTCTCAAAAGAGGAAGTATACATTTTCCTATATCCATCTTAATTCAGAACTTGATATTACACGAGATGCTACGTAGTGAGACATTTGAAGTAAAAGCAGTACTAAGAAGAGACCAACAACTGTATGTAGGCTTTGAAGTAGAAGCAGCACTAAACTTTTTACCCAAGGTGCTTTGAGGCCTTCCTTATTTCTTCTCAAAAGAGGAAGTATACATTTTCCTATATCCATCTTAATTCAGAGAGGCATTTTAATGAATCCGGGATCATGAATGATTCGAGTGAAGCACGTTTTCCTACTATAGATTCGATTCAATAAAAACCATACATGAAAAGTGGAGTTCATCGAATTCTACCTGGCAGCGTGCTCCGGGAAGAACTTCCCTGGTTGTTTCTGCCGAAGTGCATGCAAATCTCCCCCAGGGCAAAACTCCATGACCAGGAACGAGAACTTCTCCGTCTCAAAGTGAGTGTATAAGGTGGGAAGAAAGGGATGGTCCAAAGACTGAAGAATCTCTCTTTCTGTCTGAGCTCTCAGAATCTTTTTCCGACTTGCTAGAGCTTCTTTGTCCATCACTTTCATAGCAAATAAAGTTTTTGTACCTATCAACTCTGCTAGATGAACACTGCCGATATCCCCACATCCCAATCTCTTGAAAATCCTAAAATTCTTAAGCTCCAACGATCCGATGTTACGAGATCTGACAGCTTGAATTGCTTCCCAACTTGTATCATTTGCTTTATGAGGTTTGTACATAGCACTGCTAAAACTACTAGAGCTGCTCTCTTCACTGCCATCACTGCCATTGCTTCTTCTATATATGGTAGTCTTCCTACTCTCCACAAAGTCACACGAGTTGCTGACTTCGCCACTTTCAGCAGACTTCGCCACACTGCTTGGACGTTCACTGACTTCCGTGTTAGTGAAGCTTTCTTTATCTTTTGTATACGGCATTGCAGAGTAAAAACTGCCTTGAGGGCTCAGACAAAAGCCACTTCCTAATTTAGGTTGTACTTTAGCATTCACAAGCCCAGGAGTTTCTTCAGCTGGCAATGAATCAAATCTCACTGTTTCCACAACACCATTCGAATCACAAACCTTGGCCTCATCAACTGGTTGCTTAATGCTTTCGGATCTCCCAAGATTACCTTCCTCCTTTCCACTACTACTCTGATCTTTCTCTTTCACATCATCCAACCCACTGTTATCCCCATCTTTGCGCATTACCAGATGAGCAGTTTTGTAAGAGCGTTTTGAGACAACCATAGAGCCAGAGGGAGCATAGATAGTCTTCATAATACGATCCTTAGGAACTGAGTGATCCTTATGAATGGAGTGAGATCCAGAGGAGCTACCACCATGCCTATATTGTCTTGTAGAAGGATGGTGGGGTGGACGACTTGATGGAGGTGCAGAAGTCGACTTATATTCTGCTTTGCCATTCATCTCTAAGGAATCAACTTCTTGAACAAGCGATTCCATAGTGTCGTGTGGCATGGGCACTGCAATACATTACAACCAAATCAAACATAATTAAAGAACTAAACAAAACTTGATGAAGAAACTTTCAGCAAAAACAGTCAACCAAATGGGGTTAATTGAGTTTGTACACTTGAACAACAACAGCTCTACAATACTGCAAGCAACTCTCTATACATTAATCACGCAAAAAGAACAAACCGAACCCAAATTATATGAATCCAAGATCACAATAATCTATTTCCACTAAAACATTCATGAAACACAAGAAAACACTGTAAATCCCCTCCAGCAACCACATTATATAAATTATCTCATCAACCCAGGAAAAAAGAAACAAGAATTCCCAAACCACCATCCAGATCATCAACAGACTCCTTTCCAAATTCCAACTACGTTCATGATTCCGTTTTTCACAACAAAAAACAAATGGCCAAAAACAGAAGAGTAAAAGATGAAGAGGAAAGGGAGTTGTTGAATCACCTTATCAGAAAATGCAAATGGCCGAACAATCTTTCATCGCCCTCGAGAAATACACCGTGAAAGTAAATGAACTTTGTGTTCACGAACAGCTTTATTATTTAATTCCCTCCTCAATATTGTTGCCCAAGTCCTTTTCAGATCCGATCGGAACAAGAAACAATTTTGATGGATAGATTGCTTCCCACAAAAAGAAAGAAAACAATATCAAGATTATGCCGATCGCGATAAAATCCAGCTAAAATTATAAATTTCTGTGGTTTAATGGGAAAAGAAACGAAGAAAACTGAAACTCAGTTCACAAGCAATGATTTAAAGTAAGAAGAGGAAAAAGGGAGATAGCGCGAATAGAGGGATTTCTTGGTTCCATAATTTTGCTAAAGATGGAATAGAAAAGCGGTCTCTCTCTACCCTCTGTCTCTCTCTCTAATCTTTCACCTTTTCTTGTTCTTCTAACGCTCTCTCTTCTCGTTGTCTGTGACTGCGAGTAGATCAGTAGAGAAAAATACACTAGGCACTTATTTTTCATGAAATGAGTTAATGCCCCCTGCGTGGAGAAAAACTACTGCTGTAAAATATTTTTCATAAAATATTAACCGCGAGGTACAATGCACAAGATTGTACACGTAGGTTTTGTTTTACACGTAGCATGATTACACCTTTTTCAATACAATCCCAAAACAACCCTATTTTTTTATGGCCAAATTATATGCCTAAGTGAAACTTGAATTCATACTAATATAAAATAATGCCAACTCCAACTTATGTTCTTTATTAAGCATAATTATATTGTATGGAGAATATATCCGAAATTTAAAATTAGGAGTGCACAATAGAAAATCTACAATTTATAAGGATGAATATATAATTTTTTGTAATAAATAAACAAAACTCAGCGTAAAAACACAACTTGAGGTTTTGTCATGGCTATAAGCCTACAACACCCCCGTTGAATCTACATGTGAGTTCGATCACTTAATTCAGATTTGCAAACTATTTAAGAACGAAATTTATCTAATATGAAAATGAGTTACTTTTTTTAAAAAAAAATTAAAAAAAAAAGAAAAGAAAAAACTATATTACATATTCTACTAATATACCATCAATTTTCAATTTGATAAATATATTGCATGCATGTGCAGATGTGCTACATGCAAAGTAATGCTTATGAAATTTAGTCCATATGATTACAAGACAAATTATAGACATTGGATACTTCTTATCCAAAGAGTGCCATAAATTTGTAACATTTATATATTATTTGGATACGACATAAATTTGTTGACAGAATACTGAATTGTTATAATTATTGAAAGAATACAGAATTATTATAATAATTGTTGATAAATTGTGAGGTTTAAGTGGGTGTTTGCAAAAGCTTAAATTATTGAACTTATAGCTTAATTTAAGGAAAAACTACTTTTGGATGTTTTCAACAGCTTAAATTCGAAAAAATTATCGACATTTAAGTTGAATAAGCTGAAGTTGGTTAAGTTGATTTTTACCAACTTCTCCAACTTAATAGCATATTTGTAATTTCGGATAAGTTCTGATTTGACGTTTTTACTATAAATCACAAAATAAGTTACTATAGTATAAATTTTGCAAACACTAGTTTTTCAACTTTTTATTCTTTTAAGCAGTTTTTGCAAACACACCCTAAATTCTCTAATAAGCCATTTTTATCAACTTCTCCTTAATTTAAGCACTTAAAAAAAGTTTAAGCTATTGCAAACACCCATAAGTAAATACACATTAATAAATTTAAGTGATATCGAAATTAAAGAGGTGGCACATGCATGCATGTGAACGACGAGCCCGGCATGTGGACCGCCTGGCAATTAGTGTATATAGTAATTCAAGCACATTAATCGTAATTTCTATGCCTAATTAGGACCGAGGATGATAAATGTAATTTAGGAAAAGATGACAAAATCTCAATTTTAAGAGGTGAAACAATAAATTTTTTAAGAAAATATAAAGAAATTTAAAATTATACATAATTTGAAGATGGTGATCCCAGCAAAGCCTATACACCTCCTAGATCCATTCATTAAGTCTTTGATATAAATTAAAGGTGTTTTCGAAATTTGACATTCAAGTTTGTAGTTGTAATTTTGTCCGCAAAACAACAATTCTACTCTATTAGATTATCTTGAGAGGACATACCATACTATTTTTCTCATGTCGCATACCGTATCAATAAAGTTTGGTATGAGAAAAAGCATCTTTGTTACCATACCGATCATTTTTGGTATACCGTAGTTCGGTATTCCGAAAATTTGATATAAACAAATATTTATACCGTTGTCATACCGCTCTTTTCGGTATATCGTACCACACTTTGGTATACAGAAAAATCAAGGTATATCTTGAATATTTAGCGGTATACCGTAAACTTAGTATATGTTTTATAAAAGTCAATAAAGTTATTAATATTATTTTACAATAAAATTAATTAGTCTATATATTTCGTATGGATTTGTTAATATTAGGGGTTAATGTTTATAAAGTTTAAAAATATAAATTATTTATCAATTTCATGATTTAATAGATAAATAATGTGACTTTTTGCAAAATAAAGTTATGTCATTTAAGTTATGAATCTATGATAGTATAACATTAAGATTGTTTACGAGTAACATATTTTTAATAATTTGTAATAACCCGTGTTCAAACTCTATAACCGACATTTTTGCACTATTTTCTATAAAATATATGCGGTATGAACTTCGGTATGCGGTATACCTCAATATAGAAAATCTCATACCGTTGTCGTACCAAAAAACTTCGGCACGATATCATGCTGTACCGAAAGTTACAGTATACCAAATATTTGATATATTCAGTATTTTTCGGTACGGTATGTGCGGTATACCGATTTTTCAGTATACCGTAGCACCCCTAATTATATGTTGGCTAGTGACTAATCGAAAAAAAGAATAGGAACAAACGGCTTTTCTAATTTATTTTTTATTTTTAATATTTCTTAAAAATCTAGAATGAATGATCGAGTGAATTTTGAAAGTACTCCCATTAAAAGTGTTTCCCTTAAGAAACTTTATTTAGATAAATATTTATAAGTTTTAATTGTATTAAGAAATCAATACGGTTTTCGAGGAATTGTTGGTGGAATGAATAAGAATTTATCCAAATCTTATTAAGATATAATTGAGGCAATTGATTTTTCTTTTTCAATTTTTTTAATGTTGTAGTTAAAGAAATAATCTAAAGTTTTCAAAAAGTTAAAAATTATAATTTTTAAAACTTATAGCGGAGCGAAATCGTGGGACAGAAAATATTTTAGAGAGATAATGTATAAAATGTAGGGTGGGTAGTGAGAGATGAGGGCTTCATTTTAATTTTTTTAATGTAGAGTAAATATTATTATTTTAGGAAAATGGACATTAATAATGTAACAACTTTAAAAAAAATAGAGAACGCTTTTAATGGGATGAATGGAATAATTAATAAACTTTCTAACCAACCTAATAAAATAAAATTAAAATGTCATATTATTTTGTTTTATAAAAAAATCTGGTTGAACCCAAACTCACCATTCGTGATTTAGGAAAGTTGGGGGTGTTGGCATGTGAAATAACAAATTTAAAAAAAATTATAATGAAGTCATCACGTACATTCTCTAAATCCGTCATTTCATATATGTGTAGGTTTTCGGAACGGTTTGTATGTACCATATTCATATATGTTTGTGTATACCAAATTATAATAGTATTGACATGTAAATTTTCTTATTAAAATAAATGAATCATATTTACCAAATGTCAATCACGCCATAGTGTGATATACACGAAGGTATACAAATGTAATACACACGTCTTTGTAGTCGGTTTTAGTAGAAATGAAAGATCCATGTAGTCGAAACGAAGGAAGAGACAATTAAGTTTGGTAGGGACCACTAATGTCACCCATCAACGTAGCATATTATTTAACAATAATCATAATCAGAGTGCAGACACATATCATCATTTTCCTTTTGCTTTATTTTCTTTTCATTAGTCCTGCAATAATGAACTCTAATTAGCCCCCATCATTATATCATATCTTCTCCCAGGGCCTGCCACTCAAAAACTTCATCCGCTCAATATTTTTATACATATAAATAAATAAAACCCCTTCAATCAAATTGTCCAAATGTTTTTACATGATATGATACATTATTTAATATGATGAGAGTGATTTAAGTTGAACTGATTGATAACTTTTCAAGATAGTTGTAAAACTAATTCAGAAGATCCAAATTCTAAAATTTGAGTTCAAGGTCATAAGGATGTGACTCTGCATGGGTCTTTACGGCGTCTCTACTTGCTATGTTACTATGTAAAATTGGATCAGTCACGTGCTTAAATGAACAAACTTATATGCAAACAACTGAATCACACCAATTTGATATGAAACAAACAAAGACTTCAACTTAATGAAAACTCCAGTGATGCGGATACATGACAATAGTCAATAATTTTGACCCAAAGATAAAAAATATTAAAAGAGCTAAGCTAGGAGGTAAAGGTGGCGATACTTGAGAGAACATATAGTCAAGCATTGAGAGAAAATCAAGCCGAAAGTAAAAAAAAAGAAAGTTACTTACTCTATGATGCATGTATAAAATAGAAGAATGTCTTTTGCTTTATCAATTTAGCTTTTTATTACATAAGCTCAAATAATCCCAACAGATGGTCGAACCAACGTGACAAACATGGGGTTTTCCTCATTCATAACGTGTTTTGATGTCGATTGTAGACGGAAAATCACGTTTGGGAACAAATATTTGGGTTGAATTTGCTTAATTTTTGTAGAATGTGATACTTGTTTGCCTTTTTGTTAAAACTACAGAAATATTGGAAAAAATCATGGTGTTTGAGCATGATGGAGTCGAAGTACAACTGATACAGTAAATGGGCAAAAAGGGCTCGAAATTTGAGCTTAAAACGAGTGAGAATGAGTCAAAAGAAGTTGGAGCTGTAAATTGTGACGACCCAGACGCAGTCGTGTGAGGGTCATCACATAAGAGTTTGAAGAAAGCAGGACGTGACCCAAATGCAGTCGCGTCTGGGGCGTTACAACTTGAAGAAAGAGAACCGCCTGCTACCCCGACGCAACCGCGTCGGGATCGTTTTCAGTTGCTATTTTATACTGTGGGAATTACATAAAAGCCCTTACTTAAAGCTAAGATTTGAAAGCTATAAATACCCTAAGGAGCGCCGCTAAACACATCGTTTCTCATAATTTACTTTCAAAATCCTGCATATTTTGGGAGAACTCTTGAAGAGAAGAGAGGAAGGAAGAAGATCAAGAAATTCAAGTTCAACACAATCAAGACTTTTGTTTTCTTCTATGTTTTCTTTAGCTTACTAACATGAATTCTTGTGATTTTGCTGGTTTTGTTACTTTATCCATGAGTAGCTAAATCTTTTTATTCTAGGGTTAGAAAGTAGGTGGATGATTTGACTAGGAGTGTAAGTGGTTCCACTCCGAACCGCGAAACCGATCGGACCGAACCGAACCAAACCACATTTTTCAGTTTGGTTCGGTTTCGCAGTTTGGTTCGGTTTATTTTTTTAGGAACCGTTTACATTCAGTTCGGTTCGCGGTTTCAAGAATTTTTGAACGGTTCGAACCGAATCGAACCAATGTCCTATTTTTTAATTTTTTTATTTAATATTTGTCTTTCTTATATGAGAATATCGTTGGATTTAAATATTAGATGTAAGTTAAGATCAATTCTAATCTATACAAAGGAAGAGAAATGAGTAGCAACTCTATACTTATGAGTTCGGAATGAGTGACATCCCATAAACTATTATTTTTGCATTATTTAGGATTAAAAAATAAATAAATAAAAAATGAACCGATGAACCGAACCGAACCAAACCATTTATAAGCGGTTCGGTTTGGTTCGGTTCCGATATTTTGAAACACATCGAACCAAACCGAACCGAACCATTTCTATGTGTTCGGTTCGGTTCCTAAATACATAAAAACCGAACCAAATCAAACCGTTACACCCCTAGATTTGACTGTGGATCTTTTGCAATCAATTAAGCTATTTGTTCCTATTTCTTGTGTTCATGGTTTGATTGTTTGTTTGATTTATTGGCCACCAATTGAGCATAATTTATAGTGTTAATTCGAGATTCGAGAGAGGAGAATTAATGCTTGATCTAGGACACATGACATGCTAATTATTCAACGTCCAAAAGGTTTGATGTTAATGTGAGAAAAAATAGATCTTAGGAGCTTTTAGGAGTAACAGACTAGTAATTACTTAGAGATAATTTTACGAGCATGTTATCTACGGTCTAGGTACGCCCAAAAGGTTACTTAGGCTAATTTGTGATTGTTTTAGGAGAGAATAAGTCTTGTTAGTAATTGATTGGCTAAAGTGAAGTTTGGTAAATCGTCTCCTGAAATCGAATCCTTAGAATAAGCTTCCCGTATTTTCTTCTAAGTTCATTTATTTGGTTATTTAAATTGCATGTTTTTAGGTTTAGAAACTCATCAATTTTCGTAGTCTAAATAGAGGATAACAATAGGAATTAATATTCTCTAGTTTAATTAGTCTCTATGGGACCGACCTTACTTCTCTAACTGTAATTGCACCCGTACACTTGCGGCGTATCAATAAATTAGCGAACAAGTTTTTGGCGCCGTTTCCAGTGAGTAATTTTTAATTGGTGATATTAGTGTAAGTTGTTTGATACTACTTTAGACAGTTATTTACTTTTTGTAGTTCTATTTTACTTGGTTCTTTTGTGTTTTTCATGTAGTGCATGATCACAAGATCAAATAGAATTTCTTTGGAAGCTGTTGACCTCGAGATTGAAGCTACTTGTCGGCAGAACAACGCATGAAAGAAAAATCAAGCTGTTAAAATGACAGACCATCGGGGCGCCAATAACAAAGTTACAAGAGGAGCTTGAAGCTCTTAAAGGCGAGAAGGGAGCAGCGAGAAGACCCGATCAAAGAAGTTATACGTGCTTTATCTAGTTTACACTCTTGTTTCATATTTGTTATTTTGTGCTTTAATTTCGTGCATGTTATATCTAGGGTTACAAATGAATTATATGTTGTTATGCGTAGTGTCTTGCCTGCACAACCGGGACGTTTTCATGAGTAGCTAAATTTATAGTGGTTCGGCGGGATGTGAAACACACACGTAATTAGTACATGAGGCTTAGGTGCTTATAATTAATTAAGAGGGTTTCAAGTTAATTCTGAATTAATTAAACTTACTAGTAACTTAGGCCTGATCACCCTAGGTTGTGCAGTCTATAGCTAACTTAGTGTTGGTCCGGAGACGAGTGTCAGGTGTAGAGGGGGGGGAGTGAATACACCTGAGTACAAGTTCTTTTTCTCAAACGCGAAGGACAGCTGAGCTATAGGTTGCAACTGATGAACAATGCCAAATAGTAACCTTCGATCGCGGGTGGGAGTGACTCGGCCTGCGAGTTTCTCCCTGCGACATCTGTCAGTATTTGATTCTCAGTCGGAGAGTTAGTGCGGATAAGTGTGTAGGGCCCGAAGGACTTCGTCTCAGTTTGAAAACGTGTTTTTCGCAAACCAAATAATTTTGGCTAGTGCACTTTCAAATACGTTTTATGCAAAGTATGAGTTGTAAGATAGTTTGAATGCGTCCGATAAAAGCGGTAAATGACACAAGCGATTTTTAACGTGGTTCGGATACGCAAGATCCTACGTCCACGGTCTTGCTTGAATAGGAGGTCTTGTTGAGTAATCGGAGCAAGCCTCGGCCAAGGTATACGTGCTACCTTTGGACGGACCGCTTCTAAGTTATAGTCCTTGGCGACTTTACAATCAAACCGAAGTTTGAAGGGGAGGGGATGTTCTCCAACTATGAAGGAGTTCTTACAATAAGAACAGTCACTAAATGTGAACTCCTTCGAAGGTTCTAAGCTATGGATATAACAATGGAGCTTAGATAGAGAAGAGGGATCTAAAGAAAGAAACTCTAGAGAGAAGAACTAGAAATATTCCAATGAGCAAGTTCTTATTTGGATCTTCGTGAAAGCGCTAGAGTGTTTCGAAAGCTTGAGCGTGTAATCCCTTTGATATCCCGTGCGTGGAGCTCGGAAAGGCTTCTTTATTTATAGTTGTGACTCAGGCATTTGTCCGTTGGAGGGGACGATGCCACGTGTCACAAACATCCAAGAAAAATGGCCACATGTTCGAAATGTTGTCGCATAGTAGTTGGTCACTGTGCATGAGAGCAACTTTAATTGGTCAGAGCAGGTAGAGCTTAGACTTCTTCTCATTGGTCGAGGTCTGTGGTAGGTGAGACTTGTCAGACATCAGCCTTCATATGAGTTGACTCTCACTCATCCTCGTATGATCTTCTGCTGACTTTTGAATGATGTTAAAACTCGGGTCGTTTCCTATCGGATACAGTAGACCTGATACGATCTCTGTCTTCTTCGTACGAGTCTGGCGATAACGGATCTTCTACTTAATGAAGTCGGTGATGACTACGAAGGTGCGAGCTTTGATTTTGTGTTCTTCTACTGATGTGGGTCAGCTGATGAGAAATCTTCTGCGATCGAAGTCGGTTGATGACTGTGAACACAAGCTCTTACAACGATGACGTGGGGTTGCGGAAAGTAACTTTCTCGCGAAGATCGAGACCAACACTTACCCCTTACGGGACTTAGACAAAACGATAATGAAAATACAAATAGTCCAGCTTATTACATCATCTAGTTTTATCGACACTACACCAAGGATACAAGACGGGTTTTGGGATCTTCAATTCCATAGCATCAAATCACTACGATTTCCCCCATTACCGATAAACAGACAAGTCCTATTACAAGAACTACTGATAAAATAACACTAAGTACCCTCTAAGTGGTTATTAAGATCAACCAGTGACTCATAACCTCGACAATTTCCCCCCTAATTGATGATGCAGAAACCCACTATAAACTCTAAGAACACTAAGTTCTAAACTACAGACCCAAAGAGACTTCGGAAGAGCGAGCAATAAAAACAGGGTAATCAGCAGCTAAAAGATAGGCATATCAGAGAAAAAGGTTATGTGTGTGTGTGTCAGATCACTTCAGTGATCAGTTGTGATAAAGTAAATAAACACAGCCGTATGACAATGAGTAGTTGTTGGCCAAAAGCAAGGTACTGATATATATATATATATATATATATATATATATATATATATATATATATATATATATATGAGAAATGATTACAATCAGTCCTAACTTCTATACAGAGAGAGAACATCTACTGCTATCGTCTGAACTTCTTAATCTTGTCCTTGAATTCGGCGAGACTTGGCGGCGGGAGGATCCAACCCATAGGATCTCGTATATTACGGCTCGGAGGGTCTGGATATCCTCGAGATCATCAGGCTGCAGAAGATCTGGATCATTGTGATGTGCAGCAGCTTCGACCTCATCTTCAATCTCCTTCGTACACAGAATTCCTCGAGAGGTCATGGGCAGAGTCAGCTATCTGTAGGCAGGACCAACGAGTGGCAGCTTTTCCTTGGAAAGAATTTGCTTGATCTGCTCTCTGAGGTTGGCATCGTACTGATATATGAACTCGTCAAAGAGATCAGTAGTCGGTACCTCAATAGGATAGCACTACCATACGTAGTATGCCTTGATGAATCCGATCTTCAGCTCCTCCCATTCCTCATTCAGGTTCCATGGCATCCATTTGTCAACACGGCGATGCGGCGTCTTCTTCAAGTAAGCTTTCTGTGCACCTCGCCGGAAGAACTTGGAAGTCCTGGGCACCTGCTTGCTCCTGTCGAGGATTGGCTCCTTGGCGATTTTGTCAGTCAGCTCGATAATCTTCGCCAAGTCATCCAACCTCTTCTTCTCCCTAAGGGCCGCAGCTCTTCTATCTCCTCTCCAGAGATTTAGCCCTTGCTGCGTCGCCTCCCAGGTCGCCTTATCCTCTACCTCCCTGCTCGGGGAGTAAGAGTAGGAATTTTCTTCATCCTCCGAGCAAGTGGCGGGTTGTCAATGTCCGAGTCGGCCGGCTATCGGCCGGATTGCTTGAGCCTTCTTCTTACGCTTCATCCAAGATTTTCTTGGTTGTGCTCTTGGACATCCTGATTTTAGGCTGTCTTTTCTTCTTGGCCTTCTGAGCCTCTTCTTCCAATCGCATCTCATAGTCCAGCTCGTCCTGGAGGAGCTGAGCCACTCGCTTATCATGTTCTTCCTGCTCCGCTCGAGTCTTGAATTTGGGCGTCGGGGAAGGAAGTGGAGTAGACTCTGTAGCTCTCTCCTTCCCGGGCCTTTGTGGTGGCGGGGGCTCGTTCTCTGGTCCACAAAGCGTGCGACCTCCTCCATATCTTTTTGAGCCGAGGATCCTTCACCTGATCCTCCAACTGGCTCGGGCAACTGAGTTGCTTGGACTTGAGGGATTTGGACTATGGGAGGGGGAGCTGAGCTGGTTCCAGCCTGAGCAGCTGAACCTTCCCCCTTGATGACTTCCCTCACCTCATACTCCCCACCCACCTGATCTGTCTCAGCCCTTTCTTCCCCCTTTTTGGCATCATCAGTAGTCGGGGTCAGAAGAGCACGGATTTCCGCAACTTCCTTCTCGAGTTTGAAGAGAGCAGCTTTAATGGAGTCGGTGGTGGTGTTGAAGTCACCGACGGCATCGCAGTAATGCTCTCAGTCAGCCTCTTGATCCTTGCGGATTTGGCGAATTTGGGCTGTTGTTTCTTGTCTTTGCTTTAGGAGCGATACGTCGTGTGAGGCAGTCATCTCTGCCTGGATGAGCTTTAAGGCGGCCGCCTGATTCTCCAAAGCTTTCTGCACGCTGGAGGTGGCCATCTTATTCCGCTCATCCATGGTCTTCTGGAGTGTGGCTAAGCTCTTTGTCAGCTGCTGAGAAAAGGATTTACGCTAAGCTTCGGCGATTCTTGACTACGAGCGACCAAGTCCGTCTTCGAGCGGCCGGTCGCGATGCGGACGATCTCCTGAATATTCGGAGTTGGAGTGTCCAAGACCTTCTTGACTGCGCTTGCCAGTCTGTCAACAGTCTCCGTTTGAGACTTTGTATATTGCGCACACTTCAGGTGGACGTCCTTAGCTAGGAGATGGTTTTGTCTCCTTGCTTCTTTATCGCACGGTTGACAGACTTTGAGGACACGGAACCTATAGGTTTGGCCTGATAGGATGAGGTTCCGAGCCTCTGCTCGAGGCTGCGAGTTGTTGCTTCCGGCGGGCTTCGAAGCAACTGGGGCGTCACCTGATGTAGGAGGTGGAGGTGGTGACTCGCCCTTCTCGCTAGGAGATTTACCTCAGCAGATTCTCCCTGATCTGAGTCCTTGGGTGGTGCCTGATCCTCATCATTGTTGTCATCATTATCATGATGGGAAGGCGACGATGGGCTTCTGGCTGTCTGCTGGGAGGACCTCCGATTCAGTAGATAAAGCATGGCTGAGCGCAGATCCTCTAAGGATGCAATGTCGGTGGGTTCCCCCCAGCCCCATAGGCGGCGACTGCGGACGTTGCTCCTCTGCCCGAAGGGATAATGCGAGTCTTTGCTTGAATTAGCTATGCAAGAATATCCCGGTTTAGGAATCTCGGCGGCATCGAGTCCACGGCCCTTATCGCTATGTCGACCGGATCACGATGAGACGAGATCTCGGGGAATACGTGCGACAACTTCTCTGTGGCGCGGAGACGAGTCATCTCGCATCGTCGACCATTCGAGACGAGACTTCACCCGGCCGGTTCCTCAGCGCCTCCCGGTTGAGTCTCTTCCGGAGGACCATTGTACCTTGTCCTTGAGGGTGGCACCCTCTATCCCGGTATCAGCGTCCAGTATGTCCTCCTCCTGAGGTGGTGGAGGGGAAGTAGGCTTTGTGGGTGCCTCAGAAGCTCCAGCCTTGGAGAGCTTCTTCCGCTTCGGCGGGTCGGCCCGTGGAGGCAGATCAGTAGATGATCTTTTGAGCTCAGTGGCTCCACGTCCGACTGACTTCTCAGCCGCTGCTCTCGTCTTGAACTTGATGAGCTTTTTGTCGAAGTATTTCAAATCAGCAAACGATGCGTGATTCGTTACTGAATCTTCGATCAGTATGGACACCTTGGTCCCATACAGTAGCTTCCCCACACTAATAAGTCTTCTCTCTCCAGACTTAGTAGGTGCAAACTTGTGCGCCTGAGCCTTCAGCTCGGCCACAAAGAACTCCGTCCAGTTCACCTGGACTCCGTCAATTATAGCCATCATCAGTTGGAGTCTAGGCTTGGACAATTGGTCGAAAGAACCTACGGCGCTCGTCAAGATGTGAATAACGATGTATGTGAGCCCTCGCGTACTCCGGCGGGGAGTTGGTTCTTCGGTAGGGCGGACTTAAAGGAGATGTCGTCCCTTCCACAGAAGGGGTGGACATAAGCATTCAGTTCCTTCTCCTTGTAGCCCACGGGAGAAATCTCTTAACTCGAAAGATCGAAGGAGGATTTCAGCGCTACCCTGATATTGATGTCGGCATGGCTGGATTCCCACTTCTGAGGGGCCACTTCCCTCATATAAGCGATCTCTGATGCCTCTCCATCGGTATCTTCCACCGAACGCCAGTTATAATAAAGCTCGGCCACCTGGCGGGGAAGATAGGAACGAGGTTGCTTCGTCACAAGAAGCGTTAGGCCCGACTCCTCTAGAGCCGAGAAGATGGGCTCAAGATATGGAAGGTCAGCCTGATGGAGGACCATCGTCGGTTCGAAGAGAACCCTTGACTGGATGATCTCCTCAATGTTGTGTGGGGTCTAAACGATCACCATAGATATCTCGCAAGAAACTTCGTTAGCACTTGAAAATAGAGTAAGTTAGATACGAGAGATGCGAGAAGATTAAGAAATTACAGTAAACACGGAGCTTAAGTTGAAAGAGTAAGTAGTTTGAGAGAGAATCGAGAGGAAAAAGCGAAAGCTCGGAAAGCTCTAATGTGCAAAAATGGCGTAAAGATAGGATTAGAGAGAAAAAGGAGAGATTTTATAAGATTTGAATATCAAGAGTTTTTAATCGAACTAGCTGGTATAAAATCTCGCTTTTTAATGACGGTGTGATCGATGTTAAAAAAGGAATGATTACATTAGCCGCCTCTAACCTAGACCCGCGTAAGATAAGCGCAAAAAAGTAAGGTGAGAAGACGTGCGTTAAATGCGTTGCGAGCGGCATTAAAGGCTAAGCTTTTTAAATGAGAACGGTTTCTCCCGACTTAAACCTTAAAAATTAATGGCGGGAAATAAATGCACATCATGCTACCGAATGCAACGGTGATTTAATAAATGCGAGCATGCTTCGAGAATATTAAATATTCTAACTACGCAAACCTCTTCGTTGAACTTTTACGATCAGTGGTTACCGTAATGACTCGGGGAGGACCTTTGTGAGTACGATGACCATGTTCCCCCTTACGTGTACTTGTATGATTCACCCGGCCGAATCAAAGTGCGAGTCGACTCCGACTGTCGTACTAACTTCTCTTCTCGGCTCGAGTCGGTAGGATTCGATAGACCTAGCTCACCCGATAATTCTCGAATTTGTTCTCATCCTAGTGGTTTGGTCGGTATATCTGCGCCATTTGCTTGTCAGTATGGATCTTCTCCATCCCGATATCCTTCTTTTCGACATGGTCTACGATGAAGTGGTGTCGAATGTCCACGTGCTTGCATCTCGTATTAAGAACCGGGTTACGAGTTATAGCAATCGCCTTTGGTGGAGTCGCGAGTAGATGGGCACTTCATCTTGAGTAATTCCATAATCGCGGTTGTTGTCGAAGCCAAAGGATGCGGGCACGGCAACTTCCGGCGACCCGTATATTCGGCTTCGGTAGTGGACGTCGCCACCTGAATCTTGTTTCTTTGAAAACTATGATATCAGCTTACTGCCTATGAACTAACATGTTCCGAAAATTGACTTTCAATCTATCCTGCATCCTGCATAATCAGCATCAGAATAACCCGTTAGTATCAGATTATCATCAGCAGGATACCATAACCCTGCATCAGATGTTCCCTTCAGGTATCGCAGAATCTTCTTTCTTTGAGTCCGGATGACTTCGCTTGGGATTCGCACGAAATCTTGCACATACACCTACAGCATAAGTTATGTCAGGTCTGCTTACTGTTAAATATAACCAATAATAGCTCTATAATCAGTAGAGTTAACAGAAGCTCCCTCTTTGTCTAGATCGATTTTAAAATTTGTGTTCATGGGGATCTTGACTGGCTTGCTTGAATCGCAGCCGAATCTTTTCAGGAGATCTCGAGTGTATTTTACTGGTTGATGAATATTCCTTGGGTTGATTGCTTCACTTGGAATCCAAGGAAATAGTTCATCTCCCCATCATGGACATCTCGAACTTCTCCTTCATCATTTTCTCGAATTGTTGACATATAGTCACGTTCCTACAACCGAAAATGATGTCGTCCACGTAGATTTGCACCAGTGCGATGTCATCGCCTGACTTGATGTTGAACAAGGTGCGATCCACGTCCCCTTCGAAAACCTTTCTGCGGCGAAAGTACGATAGGGTATCGTACCAAGCCACAGGTGCTTGTTTTAATCCATACGAGCTTTCGGAAGTCCGTACACTGATGTCCGTCTTTGAAAACCGGGCGGTTGTTCCACATAAACTTCTTCCTTGGTACGCCATTCGAAACGCCGACTTTACATCCATTTGATATACTTTAAATCTTTGATCCGTTGCATAGGCTAGGAACAGACGAATAGCTTCAATCGCGGCCGGGGCGAATGTTTCATCAAAGTCTATTCCTAACGCTTGACACGGTATCCCTTAGCAATAATTCGATCTTTGAAGACCCACTTAGTGCCGATCACGTGATGATGTCCAGGTCCGTCAACAAGCTCCCCGAGCTTCGTTTCGGACAAATTGGTTCAGGTCTTCTTGCATGGCAATGATCCAGTCAGCATCGCTGAGAGCATCCTCTATTGTCTGAGGTTCTTCGGTAGACAAGAAGCAGGAGTAGAGAGAACTTTCTCCTTGGCTTAGTCTCGGATCTTGTCCTTACTGTTTGCGATGGATCTCCTATGATAAGATCGGGAAGAGTGAGCGTCGAAGCCACGAACGTTCGAGTTTGGCTTCTTCTTCGAGATTAATTACGTACGGTCAGCAGGAGTGTTAGGCATTTTAGTAGTGCTATTAGGGGCTGTGCAACGGCCGGTTCGGTCGAAAAATCGGACCGAAAATTCGGTTAACCGAGTTTTCGGTTTAGCCGAAACTATGACTGAAAATCAGACCGAAAGTGTTCGGTTCGGTCCGGTTTGTTGACCGAAAATTTCGGCCGGTTTGCCGGATCGGCCGAATTGACCGTTTTTTTAAATCGCACATGATACTATCTTGTTAGTTTTTTTAATAATTTAAACAATCGCACATATGTTATTAATAATTATATTGCACATGATACTATCTTGTTAGTTTTTTGTCCCTAATTTAGTTTGATTTGCATGTACATAGCTACTACTAATGTCGGATGGTGAGAAAGCATTCCTTGCATTAATCTTCGTTTTTACGCTCTTGTAGTATGCTCACCGTACGTAAGTGTGTGCAATAAATTAGTAAAAGATGTAGCAATAAGATATTAAGATATTAAGATGTAGCAATAAGATGAAGATGTAGCAATAAATTAATAAATTAACTTATTCATCATATTATTCTTGTCGGCATGTCGTTTGCAGATGAAGATGAAGATGTAATGCAAGAGAAACTTCGGCATGTCGGCTGCAGATGAAGATTTAAAAACCCGGAGGGAGGAGCCGAGGCCGAGAGCGCCGCGGGAGGAGGAGAGAGTCGAGAGGCTGCGCGAGGGGGAGACGAGAGTGTCGAGAGTCGGCCGCCGCTGCAGCCAGGGGAGACAGGCGCTGCGCCGCGAGGAGGACGAGGAGGAGAGAGTCGAGAGTCGCGGTCGCTCGCGGGGCCGCGCCAAGGAAGAAGGCCGAAGGGTTTGATTCGATGAAGGCCGAAGGGTTTGATTCAATTTGGGTTGGATTATGAATTATGATTTAATATATTTTTTATTTTTTAAATATTATATTCGGTTATTCGGTTCGGTTCGGTATTTTCGGTTGGAAAAACCGAATCGACCAAAAACCAAAAATGTCAAATTAATTCGACCGAAAACTAGACCAAAAGCTTTTGGTTCGGTTCGGTTTCGGCCGAACAAATTCTATTCGGCCGGTTTCGGCCGTTCGACCGAATAGTGCACGACCCTAAGTGCTATTTTGTGGTGAAGCAATTCGGTAAGAAGGTTAAGATCTACTAAGTTTCCAGGTTCAGAGGCATTTAGCTCAGGAACATTAGTCGTTCACCCTGAGTTTATATTTTCAGTAGAGGTCTCAGTTACCACTGGGGCTTCCCCATTGACCATTGTTACCTGATGTTGATTCTGTTTGGTAGAATCAACCAGGTTAGCTTCGATCACTGCGGGATGGAGTGCGGATTTCCTCATCGTCTGACTCATCATCCCAACAATGCTGGATCTTTTCGGCTTTGTCATTCAGTGTGGGATCATGTAGCTTGCTGCTAACATCTTCAGGATTTGTCTTCTTTGGTTTCCTGTTCTCAGTAACAAACTCATCAAAGACAACATGAGGCCTTTCCTCCACGCAAAGAGTCCGATAGTTAAAGACTCTAAAGGCTTTACTGACTCAAGAGTATCCTAAGAATACTCCTTGATCAGATTTGCTATCGAAGACCTTCAACTGATCTTTCCCATTATTGTGGATAAAGCAAGGACATCCAAAAATATGGAAATGAGAAATAGAAGGAATTCTCCCTTTCCACAGCTCGTAAGGCGTCTTCATGTGTTCTTTGTGTAAGTAGTGAGCGATTACGAGTGTAACGGGGGGGTGTCGGTAGCATCGGCCCCGAAACTTTGAGGGTAGTCCAGAGTCTGCTAGGAGCGTTCTTGCTGCTTCTTTAAATGTTCTGTTCTTTCGATCAGCAAGTCCGTTCTGTGAGGGGGTGCGAGCGCGAAGTCTCGTGCTTGATTCCCTCTGTATCGCAGTACTCTTTAACTACTGAGTTGAGAAATTATGTTCCTCGGTCTGAGCGGATTCTCTGTATCTTGATGTCTTTCTCCACACTGAGTTTCTTCAGCAGTCTTGGCAACTCAGTCTTGACTTCAGATTTGTTGGCTATGAAGATGACCCACGTATAACGAGAATAATCATCAACAACGACGAGGGCATACTTCTTGCCTCTTATAGTCACTGGAGAAACTGGCCCAAACAAGTCCATGTGTAGCAGTTGAAGGATTCCATTAGTGGAAGATGACGGAATTGGTGGATTGCTTTTCTTTGTCTACTTTCCTTTCAAGCACGCTTCACAATTTCTGTCTTTGATAAAAGCTTTATTGGGCAGTCCTCTGACTTTAGAATTCTTGCTAGCTTGTTCATTGTCTTGAAATTCAGGTAACTGAGTCTCTTGTGCCACAACCATCCTATTTTATCAATGGATTTTGTCTGAGCAAGCAAGCAAGCCTCAGGTTCTGCAGTATTCTAATTTGCAACGTAGATATTCTTCCTCCGCGAACCTGATAACACTGTTTTCCCTGTGGATTTGTCAACAGTATCACAAAAACCAGCGTCAAAGATAAACTCTATTCAGATTATCACAGAATTGACTGACAGAAAGGAGATTATGTTGAAGTCCTTCAACATATGTTACTCTTGGAACTGAAGCATTCCCAATGTTCAGTGTTTCATATCCCCTTGTATAGCCTTTAGAGTTGTCACCAAACTCAATTTTGGGACCATCTTCTTGTACGTAATTGGTCAGCAGGCTCTTCTGATATATCATGTGTCTTGAGCAGTCGATGTCCACAATCCAAGGGTCCTTATGCACCCGCAAAACAAAAACATTTTTAGGTACCCTTTGGTTCCAGTTTGGGTCCTTAAGCGTTAGTTGGTGATTTCGCGACCCAGATCCGTCTCGGGACCTTAGGAGTCACGAGACTTCTTCTTCGAACCTTGTCGGTCTTCTTCTCCACTTGGACTTGGAGATCTCGACTTCTTGGCGGTTTTGGGTTCAAGAGCTTTCTTCTTCGAGGCTTTATGCTCCTCCCGACCCCGGGCTCATAGTAATACGAACCATACCTGTGTTGGATGCTCATATAGTGGCTCGCTGTACTGCTCTGCCCACCCGACCTTCTTGGTTCCCCCTGAATTTGATCGTGGTGTTCTGGGGCTAGAACCTTTGGTCATTCGCTTCTTGTTGCTCGGCTGAGGTGGAATCATTTTCTGTTTGTTCTTCGCCTGAGTTGTTGGTTCAGAAATCTGAACTTTCCCTCTGACGAACCTATCAGCCAGCATTTCTGAGCTTTTAGAAGTGGAAGTGGAAGCTTCATGAGTGTAGCCAAGTCCTTCTTTCATGGCTAGTGGTCTTTGAGCTCTAAGCATGCTTTCCAGCTTCTCTTTAGCTCCCAAGTACTGTTCAGTCATCAATCCTTGCCAGACCTCATCACTTTTCCGAAGTGATTCATAATCTTTTTCAACTTCTGCGAGTTTCTAACTGAGTCGGGCTATTTCAGTATCTTTCTCATAATTATCCTTGGTCAGAACTGATAACTGAGTTTCTTGAAGTTGAGACTTAGTCATAAGAGATTCAATCTCTTCCTTGAGTCTCGCAACCAGATTCTCTGAATCAGTAGAGACCTGACAATCAGAAGAAAGTCTCTAATTCTCAGCATTTACCTATTCCAATTCCTGAATAGTTCTGCTGAACTCTCTGCTTAGTTGAATTTGCTCCTCTAGTAGATCATCATATGCTTGTACCACGTCTAGAGGTTCATCTGTGACCGAGCATGTGTCGTGTGTGCTTTGTGAAGAAGAGGTTATATTAAGTTTCGAGTTTACCTCGGCCTCTTCTCAGACCATCGGGACAATATTCGGTTTGTTGATTCGGGATCCGTTTCTCAGAGCCTCAACGGCGACAAATGCAGCTTCGTCTTCAGAAGAATACATGAATGTATCTTCCTCGATTGAGTCATCGGATATCTCTCCGGCGATATAGGCCTGCCTTCTTCGGGCAAATTTCTCGCGTCGGCTCTTGCCGTTACGCTCGTTGAGCGGCTAAGAGTTCGGGGACGGTCGTGCGATAGTGTCCCTCCTTCTTGCGGTTGTAGCACACGAGAGGTTACGCCGCCTTTTCCACGGTGAGTCGTTGGATGGACTAGCGGCAGGTTATGCGTTCTGCAATCGGTAGAAGTTTTAGATTCTTCCCTTTTTCGATAATCCTTTTTACCTAAGGGAGAATCTACGTAGTATTTCTTCGACTTTTCGACTCTTTCTTTTTCTCTTTGATATTTGAGAGCCATAAGTGCAAGGCGATCGAGAGCGGGAGTCTACGAAGACTTAGCATCGACACATCTCTGTCTTCTTTGGAAGAAATGGGGTTGGCTCCGGTTTTGTTGACCGTTGCTTTGTAAGCATGATCTATACGGGTGTCACTGGAGTCTTTGGGAACATCGTTGGGGTAAGGCGTGCTCGAATTCCTCCGTCTTTAATTATGAAAATATAACATTAGGAGTTAGAGCATTAAGATCTGAGCGACGTAAATAAGTAGCAAAAGGAAGCCACTTCAGTCGAGGCAATGCTCTCAAGATCTTGGTGTTCATCTCTTTGTTGGTGAACGTCATCCCCAGCCCGTTGATCACATTGATCTGGTTTGTAAATCTGACGCTAAGCTCGTCAATGGTGGCGTTGGGCTCCATGGCAAATGTGTCGAACTTTTGAAACTCGAGCGCGAGCTTGTTCTCTTTAATCTGCGGGGTTCCTTGGCTCAGTGCAGCCAAGGCGTCCCAAAGTTCCTTTGCCGTCTTACAATCTTGCACCCTCCCGAGGTGTGAATCGCTGAGCGCCTGTCTGCCGCCATGCAGTAGTTTGATGAGTCGTTTTCGTACTTAGTAATTTCAGGCCGAAAAGTGCGTCAATTGGCCAACCGGTGCAGTCGCAGTGGCGAAAAATACAGGTTTTAGGTGCTGACGTGGCATGATGACGAGGATATTATTTGGCGAATTTTGATGAAGAAAAGGCACGGAATTGATGATGTGGGCGCGGATTTGTGGAGAAGGAAAAGAATCAAGAAGATATTTTGTGGTAGTTAAGGGAAGATCTTGTTTCCTTATTTATCCAAATATTTTCCTTTATCAAAGATTTGACCTAACTTGGAGAGGAAGAAAAGGAGTATATAAAGACTTGAAGGGGGACAAAATTCAGAAGCTTGGAGCCATTCATACACGAACCGAGCCACCATTCGAAGCCTTGATCACCGCCGTGACTCCCTTCCGATCCGCCGACCGCCGCCGAACCATCACCGTCGCCGACAACCGAAGACCGCCGACGAAAGCCGCCACCGAACCATTCACCGATTCCGTAGCTTAGTTGGAGAAGAAAACACATCTTTCATTTCCGTCTTTTTATGTTCTTAATTTCGTAGTTTGAATTCTAGTTTTAATTCTGTTTCGTAGTTAATCGTTTTCTAGGATCTTAATATTTACTTTCGAACATCATTTGCTATTTTAATTCAAGTTATAGTTTAATTTCGTAGGTTTACATATTATGTTATTTCGTGCCTTAGTTAATTTAAATTCGTTCATGCTTTAGATCTAGGGTTATTCGTGTTTATGTTTTACGTTACGTAAACCGTCCCGGTTGCCCAACCGAAGCGTCCGCATGAGTAGCTAAACTTTTTAGGGTCCGGCGAGAATGTGAATGCACACGTGAACAATACATGAGGCTTAGGTGCTCATAATTAATCAAAAGGGTTTCGGGATAATTGCGAATTAATTAATATGGCTAGTAATTTAGGCTTGATCACTCCAGGTTGCGCGATCAGTAGCTAACTTAGTACTTCCATCGTTTCTCGTGGAACAAGGCTAGGTAAGTAGCGAAATTATTCGTAAGAGTAATTGGATTAAACCGATAGGGAGACTATTAGATGCCCAACATACGAGTAGGCTCCTATACTAGGCTCCCTTAGTTCGATAAAGCTGTCTAGCTATTAAATCTATTGATTGCCCAACAACGTAGGTTGTAGCTAGGTTAGGGAAGTAGTCGTTTCGATGCCCAACATGGCGGTTACCGAGCTAAGTAAGTGGGAGTGAGGATCACGCAGTTTAAGTTACGGTGGTCTATAACTAGTAGATTCTTGAGATTAATTCATATTAAGTGCCGAGGATTGGAATTACGTGTGTGTGAATATTCTGTTGGACCCTGCTTTCAATTGTCCAGTTCATTCAGTTTATTTTCCGTTTTCAGCTTTTATAATTTCTTTTAATTTTACAAGTTCTTAGTTTAATAGAAAACTCAAATCTTGCGTGGTTGCTAACCAAAACCCATAGATAAGTAGGAAAATAAAGTGTCTAGTCGTCCGTTCCTCGTGTTCGATACATGTGAACTATCTCGATATAATTCTCGATTTTTGCGGGATTATTTGGTGCAATACAACGATCACCATCTATCCGGGTGTCGGGTGGAGCGCCTGGAACATCGTTGGGGTAGAGTCGTGCTCGAATTCCTCCGTCTTTAATTACGAAAATATAACATCGGGAGTTGGAGCATTAAGATTCGAGCGACGTAAATAAGTAGCAAAAGGAAGCCACTTCAATCGAGGCAATGCTCTCAAGATCTTGGTGTTCATCTCTTTGTTGGTGAACGTCATCCTCAGCCCGTTGATCACATTGAGCTGGTTTGTAAATCTGACGCTAAGCTCGTCAATGGTCTCCTTGGGCTCCATGGCAAATGTGTCGAACTTTTGAAGCTCTAGCTCGAGCTTGTTTTCTTTAATCTGCGAGGTTCCTTGGCTCAGTACAGCCAGGGCATCCCAAAGTTCCTTTTGCCGTCTTACAATCTTGCACCCTCCCGAGGTGTGAATCGGCGAGCGTAGTCAGGATTGCATTCCGCGCAACTCGGTCGAGGTTGTGCAGCTTTTTCTCTTCAGGCGTGAAGGTTGATTTGTCTTTAGCCACCTTAGCACCAGTCTGTGCTCCTACACATCCCACAGCGGCACATTGAAAGATGTCGATCATGGGAATGATAGGTCCTGTCTCCAGGACATCAGTCATGCTGTCGTGTAGCGATGTAAGGTCCGCCTCCATTCTCACGCGCCATACCGTGTAGTTCTCCACAGAGAACATCGGCACCATCCGTATACCTGGCATGTCAGACATAATGGGTGAGAGTATAAGGATGTATGAAGAGATGCTTGTGCAGTGAAAAAACGTTTTCAGGATCTGTTCGAGTAGACCAGAGTTTCAGAACCGATGATCAGGAGAACACCGAAGCTCTGATACCAATTGTTGGTCCAGAGACGAGTGTCAGATGTAGGGGGGTGAATACACCTGAGTACAAGTTCTTTTTCTCAAACGCGAAGGACAGCTGAGCTATAGGTTGCAACTGATGAACAGTGTCAAATAGTAACCTTCTGATCGCGGGTCGGAGTGACTCGGCCTGCGAGTTTCTCCCTACCGACATACGTCGGTATTTGATTCTCAGTGGAGAGTTAGTACAGATAAGTGTGTAGGGCCCGAAGGACTTCGTCTCAGTTTGAAAACGTGTTTTTCGCAAACCAAATAATTTTGGCTAGTGCACTTTCAAATACGTTTTATGCAAAGTATGAGTTGTAAGATAGTTTGAATGCAATGCAATAAAACAGTAAATGACACAAGCGATTTTTAACGTGGTTCGGATACGCAAGATCCTACGTCTACGGTCCGTCGAACGGGAGGTCTTGTTGATTAATCTGAGCAAGCCTCAACAAGGTATCTGTGCACTGGACAGACCCTACTAAGTTATAGTCCTTAGCGACTTTACAATCCAAACCGAAGTTTGAAGGGGAGGGGATGTTCTCCAACTATGAAGGAGTTCTTACAATAAGAACAGTCACTAAATGTGAACTCATTCGAAGGTTCTAAGCGCTAGAGTGTTTCGAAAGAAACTCTAGAGAGAAGAACTAGAAATATTCCAATGAGCAAGTTCTTCGCTGGATCTTCGTGAAAAGCGCTAGAGTGTTTCGAAAGCTTGAGCGTGTAATCCTTTGATATCCCGTGCGTGGAGCTCGGAAAGGCTTCTTTTTTTATAGTTGTGACTCAGGCATTTGTCCGTTGGAGGGGACGATGCCACGTGTCACAAATGTCCGTTGGAGGGGACGATGCGCTAGCTAGTTTTGTATAATGATGATGGAAGCCCGATAAGCACAAAAATCTTGTCTCACGAACACGTGACATAAGGATCTAAAATTCCAAATGCAACGTGTCCAACTCACTGATACGTGACTGTGTGTCTAATGACTAAAAGTAAAGAATAGGACAAGTGCTGGTTTGCATGCAGCCGTGGATATGGAGCGAGAGAGAGCGAGAGAAGTAGAAGCAGAGAAAAGGGCAGAAAAGAAATGCAAGGTCAAAGTGATGATGGTAGCAACACTTTGGAAGAGCATGAATTTGATCATAAAAGGATAAATGACAAGAAGGAGGAGGAGGGAGTCAAAGGGCTTCCTCGTGAACAAGTCCCACAACCAACTGATTTCAACACTCAACCATTGGAAAACCTCTGACGTCCTTAATTTAAAATCTCTCTGTTTTTTTCCTCATCTTCTAGCAATGAGCAGTTAATGTAATATCTTATCGTTGTTGAAGTCCTCTATTTTGATCTTACAGTTTTTCTATAAACTTTCAAAATCTCCCCTCTTATATGTGTTTTTAACAAATTTGGTTATGCAAATGCTACGAAATTGGGGAAGGAATTACAATGAGATTTGCAATTCATGTATAACAAGTATTGTTAGCGCCATTTTTTTTATTTCTTTGCCATTTTGGTCGCTAGAGTGCTTTTGGGGGCTGGGTATGTAGTTGGGCTTGACATAATTATGTTCCATGGGCCTAGTTTTGAAATAAAATAAAAAGAAAAAAAAACACATAGAACCGATTTTAGAGTAATTGCGCTCTCAAAAACTGAAAAATATTGAAAAGCATTTTTCAGATATCTTTTTCTAGAATTATTAATTTAGCCAAAATATACAAAGTTTCAAGACTTAAAACTATTTTAATTAATTAACCTATAAATTAGTAGTACTCTTTGTTCCACTATTAATATTTTATTTTTCTAATCAGGTTGTTCTGTTATTACTATTTTTTTTAAATAACAAAAAAAAATAATTAAATTTAAAATGTAGTGGACTCCTTATTCACAACTCACCTCCACATTCTCTTTGAAAATCTCAATCTCTCACAATTTTATTCCGCTCTAAACTCAAAAATTTAATTTTTAACTTTTGAAAACTTTAGATTATTTACGCAAATTGAAAAGATAAATACATAAAATAAAAATAAAAATAAAATTGATTCCCTTAATTATGTCTTGCAATAATTTTGATGAATTTTCATTTTGTGCTACCAACACTTTCGAAAATTGTGTTCGTTTCTTAATACAATTAAAATTCATTAAATACATATTTAAATAAAGTTTTTTAATCTTCGTGTCGAAAAAGAAATGAGACAATAATAACGGGACAGAGGGAGTATTTATTTTAGAGAAAAATGTTAATTAAGTTTTGATTAATTTACCTAGAAAATCCTTATTTTGGAAAAAAAATGTATTTAAGAAATTTAAAAGGTAAGTACTCTTAATCGGCATATAAAATCCTTATTTTGGGATAAAATTGAGTTGATCCTCAAAAAAAGTATTTCGAAGATGCCCTAATAACATTTTAATTTTTTAATAATATCATTGACTAACTATTAATTGACAGAAAAATTAATTGAATGACAAATTTTACAAAATTCTAATTTTTTGGAGATTACTTTGGCAAAGAAGTTAGAATCAGAGACCAATTTGACTAATGTTTTAATCCTTTCAGGATTATTTAAGCTAATTTGCGGAAAAAAACTCAATCAATAACCACAGATTTAGATAATACGGTTAAACTTCGATGAAGTAATATCCGATGAAGTAATAATCTCACTTAGATAATAATTTTTTCCAAGTCCGATTGTGTCCGAGTGTATTAAAGTAATAATTTCGCTAAATGCATTAAGTAATAAAAATAGTTTAAATTCTTAAGGTCCCAATGAAAATATAAAGTAATAATTATTAATTTCAAAAAAAATATATAGACAACTATAATACTACAATATTACAATAATCAATTCTTATGAATATATACTTCCATAGTTATTATATTTTCTTCCTACCTAAAACAAAATTATCATCATTAACTTTATGCAAAGTATATATAACTTTTGAATATTTTTCTCGTGTTGTAGCTAGTAATTATTTAAGCTAAAAGATCTTGAACATTTATAGCATTTCTATAGTGTAAATTAGTTATGACATTACCTAATATTTGAGAACTTTATCTAATTCAAGGACTTCGGTTTCGGTAGATCATTTTCTGCTGAACAAAACTCGCAATGCAAAAAACATACTTATAGGATAATTTTAATATAAACAAAAACAAACTATTACTTTTTTTTATGTATATGAGATTTATTCTTTTATAAAGCTATTGAGTTTTTCTAAAATTGAGTAATTTGATTTATTTTATAATTAGTGCATTTTCAACGTACATTTTTAACATGATGTGCTAAAGTAAATACTAAAATTATTTACTATTTTTAATGTTTGCACGAACTAAGTTATTAAAAAAAGTAAGCTGAATACATACATTTAACTTGTTTTATATCGTAAATTTATCTTTAAAGTAATAAATATTTATTTATCGATAATTGAATAACTTTGCTAAAAAAAATATTTTTTTTCCGATCCAAATATATTATTTAATAGTAAAGTTTTGAAATATTTAATACTCTCTCCATCCCATAATTCTTGTCTCTTTTTTTTTGGGCACGAGAATTTAGGAGAGTAGTTGGTTGTGAGTAAAATGATGGGGCCTTTAAATGAAGTGTGTGTAATAATTTGCTATTTTAGATAAATGAAGAAGAATTATGGACGTCCCAAAAATGAATAAGGGACAATAATTATGGAACGTAGGGGAGTACAATTTTGGAGTTACACCACATTCACTTAAACATCACACTAAAACTGGGATGCGGCCGGGTCGGGCTCAGACCTGAATTCGTGAAAATAACCCAGACTATATAAAAAGAGAATTGTTCAGCCTTCTTCACAAGCGCATTTTTTTGGCTCTCTTCTTCTCTTCCTTTGTCTTCCACTGCCTTTCTGATTCGGTTGCCGTCGGTTTTCTCCCTCCTTCGCCTATCAGATCCACGAATGCATCGGTGTCTTTGAGATCCTGGCACCACTCGTCTTCTTCCTCATTTGCGCTCTCAAATCTGCGAGTATAGTAGCCTTTTTAGATCTTGCCACCGTCGATCTTCTCCCTCCGTGTTCTCAGATCTGGGTCGAGTTTCTTGATTATGCACTTGTGTGCAATTATCTTATACGTGGAGTTTCTAGGGATTGTAATTTACCCAATGACGATTTGTATCAGATCCAGTTCTAATTTAGTTTTTACTCTTTTCCCTTTGTTATACACTTATACTACTTACTATTCGGTTTGACAGAATTGTTTTTATGGATATTTTCCTCTAAATATAAAAGAAATATTAAAAAAATAATTTAAAAAAAATTTAAAAAATGGGCGCAGATCCGATTGCAGATCTTTGAAGCAACCCGATTGCACACAAGTGTCTCTAAACATAAAATGCAAAATAAAATTTAGACAAAGCCTATTGGCTAGTCTTTTGCAGGTCGATTAGTACATACAACACCCCCCCCCCCCACCCCCCTCCCATTGAACTGTCATGTATTCCTTGAATTTCAAACATTTATCAATTCAAAAATATTAATTATTTATATAAGTATCACATATTTTCATTAATTAATCACATGAGTCTCACATATTTATCAATCAAACTAACTCTTTTAATAACCGTGAATGGAAATAGTATATTATTGACAGGGACGGTGTTTGGCATGTGCGGGAAGCCCACCAGCACAGGGCTCAAATTTTTAAAGGCCCCTTATATTATTTTTTAAAAAATTTCCAATACTATTTATTTGTTAAAGCTAAATTCGAATTTTACATTATTTTGTCATTAGTCCAATTGTTTGTTCTCAATTTGAATAAAATCTAAATTAATTTTAACAAAATTCTAATTTAAATTGAATGTATATTAAATTATCATATTTAAAGGTAAGAACAAATAAATCTATATATACTCCACATTTAATTCAGCAAACAAACTTTTGACTCTCTTTGTTTTTTTAGCTTCGTCTAATTTTATGTTAGTAAAATTTAGTTTTTTTAAAAAAAAATTATAAGACTCGAATTTTTTGCTTTAAGAAAGGGCTCCAAAAATATCCGAACCAAGCCTGATTATTGAATGTCAGAGTCCGATTAATATAGATAAATGTTGGTAGTATTATACTAATATACCCATCTACACTATATCAAATAAAAAATTACCCAATTTTATAAAAACTATCCACTATATATTCAAATTTACTAAAATACCCTTACTTTTTCAATTCTCTCACCTAAAAGTGTCAGGACATGATCGGACCATGTCGAATGTGTCCGACTGGTCAGACATGACCGATCAATCGGATCGGCACAAACAAATCGTTGCCGACCATGCATCGGCACAAATTTTTTATGTGTCTATCCATCGGCATGTGCCTATCCATCAGCACCTAAAAGTTTTTTTTTTTTTTTGTGATCGGCACTATGATCGGCACCGACCGACCATGCTCGGTCATGTCCGACCGATCGGACCGTGATCGGGCCCTTTATTCATCGTGATCGGACCATCCCATAGTAGGGATATTTTCGTCTTCTTGAGTATATAGTGTAGTTAAATATAAAAATTGAGTATAAATGTGTTTGTCTTTTTCCAAATGGGCATTTCGCCGCCGAACTCTAAATGTTGATAGCTGTTTGATAGAGTCAGCCACCGTGGACGGCGGAGCAAGTGGTGGGGCCGTTGGGCGGCGGGCACCGCGCAAAAGAGCATGAATGTAGAATGATATGACATGGCATCGAGTTGGCAACTGAGGCTGCTAGTGGACTCCATTCGTCATTTCCTGCCCCGGACCCACAAACACAGGTCCCACGTTAACTATATCTGCACAGCCATTATCCAATAGTAGTATTTATTTCCTCCGTTCTTTCCTTTGTATCCCATATTAAAAAAAAAATATTGAGAAAATGAGTTTTATGAATTTAGAACTTCAAACATAGATGTTTCATTTATTTAAAGATTTAAAATATGGGACTGAAAAGATGAATTATCCATTTAGATTCTCAATAATTAAAACTATCAATATAGAAAAGGAAGTCGTAAGAAGATAGAGCTACATAAGAAGATAGGAAATATACATATTTTTTATTTTTTTATGCATAAATCTTATAATTTTTATACTTTTGCTCTTATGCGTAAAATATATAAGGAATATTCTGGAACACATTCAATTCAAATCATCCAATAATAAGATGAAGGGTACAAATTATTTCTTATTTTCTATTTTAAGAAATCTTCTTATATGATCAATTCTCATCATACATGAATATGTTCTATTCATTTTATATATTGGTCTTACAATTAAATGACTTTCAATTAAGATCTTTACTACAAATAACCCTTTTCTTTCATTCGTTACTACAAATAACCCTCAACGTGCCGATCTTTTAAGATTTATGTTTTATTTGCAAAAATATTATATAGACATTGTTCGTCAAATAGAAATTTTACAATGTCAATGGATTATAAATTTTATAATTTTGAATCCTCTTATTGCAAATAAATCAAAAGTTTGATAATGATTTCTATAATACACGACGAAACCTGTTCGATCTCTTAGAGGTGTATGAATAGACGCAATAAGAGATACAATATGTTGAAAGTGAGAATCCAAGTTCTTTCACATCATCGCAATGTGATTGAAATTTGACAAATTCAATTGATGAATAAGTTGAGACAAAATCCCAGTAATTTCTTTTAGTAGAAATAGAAAAACAGAGTGAATTGAAACTCAATAATCAACTCCTTTAAAAACATGGGAGATCCATGGCCAATGTTCTCCAAGGGATAAACACAGAGTTAATAAAATTAGTATGTTGCACATACATAGAAACAATTCCCGAATTATATCAAAATAAAATAAAAAAATGGTAGAAGTCACTGGAAAAAGGACCAGGTTTAAGAAATGCAAAATGAATAAAGGATGTTGTCGGATCCAAAATTTAATAGCGGATGGATCGATTATCTGTTGTAGGTGGATGAATAGTTTTTTAGGTTACGCTATTTGTCACTTTGACATAAGAGAATCGTAAATGCATAAAGAAATCGAAATTGATTTTTGGTGAATTTAATATTTTAAATTGCTCCATATATTATTTTAACATATGAAAATACATTAAATAAAAAAAACTGTACCCATTCCAATTCATTTATATATGAAACGGATGACATAGGAAAACGGCTTAAAATTTGAAAATAAGAAACAATCTAAAATATGCTTTTGATATGTTTAATGCATAAATATAAACTAGGGTAGCACCCGTGCTACGCACGGGAAAAATGCGACCGTAAAAATTAAAATTACTAATTGTCAAATTGAAAATTCTTCCAACTACAAAAAAATTCACAAACTTTCAAATATTATCCTTTAAAAACAAAACAATAATAAAAATTAAAAAAATAAATTGCACAATCTCGTAAGTATAAAAAATAAGTGTTTGAGAGGCTAAAATCGAAAGCCCTAAAAAGGGAATAAAAAATAAGAAAACTTACCATCGACGCAACAAAGGGGGCGAATGAAAGATCTTGTGCACTAACCTGAAGAACAAACTTATGTCGAGATGGTGTTGCATATTAAAAACTTTACAGCTTTATTGGGATTTATAGTCAAGTTTGGAACAAAAATAAGAGTTGTTGTGGAGAACTTACTTGGTCACCATTTTGTCTTTGAATGAGTTTATTAAGTTTTCTATACATATAGTAGTTTAATTAGTTTTTCAGTAAATATGTCTATTTTACTTCTTTATTATTTGTTCTAATTTAAAAAAAAATGCTAGAAATGACTTGATTCGTGGTAATTCTTATTTTACATTTCAAAAATGTTTTATTAAAGATGATCAAATAAAATATTATCAAAAATAAATAAACTGAATCTAAGAACCACATGTAAAACTTCTTTAACCTTAAAATTAAGATAGATGAAGGTCATCAAAGTCAATACACTTAGGAGGTGTTTGAAATAGCTTTTGTTTCACAGCTTATAGCTTAAAGTTGTAGTTTTGGTGTTTGGAAACTCACCTTTAAGCTGCAACTTCTCTATTTTGTACCAATTTTAGAGCTTTTTGATAAGTTGTTAATTGGTTCGCTTCGTAAGCTTACTCGCTTACAACTTATGACATATTAATTTTTTTGGAAAATTTTATCCTTAATAAATTTATATAATTCTAAAAATAACTTTTAACCCTAAAGTATATTTAATTCCAAATTTCTTCTTTCCGTAAAATTTTTATTTTCTTCAACAACCAAAAATATCATATCAGTAAATTTATACTAATATATATAATATAAATATACATATAATACAGAGATTAATTTAATATTTTATACTATTGATATCGAAATTATAGAGTAAAAAATAAATATAAATAAGATTAATTTGTCAATGTTATTTATTTATTATAAATCACAATTGTTTTATAGTTTTAGGGGCAAGACAGACATTTTATTTAAAAAGTATAAATAAGCTACTCCTATCAGCAACATTTTAGAACATTATTTTTTCCAATTTTAACAGCTTTCGACACTTATTTCCAAACACCTACAGATTATCAAATCAGTAGCATAAAGCAGTTTTAAGCACTTATCAATATGCTTCAGCTATTCCAAACAGAACCATAATAAATTTCCCTATCTTCTTTTTCTTCTCATATTTCTCCTCTTTAATACACTTCTTATACCTTGCTATCCAATAATGTTTTGGAAGCTTGCTCTTCTTGGCCAAGATTTCAAAATGGATCTTTTTCATAGCTTGAAAACGACATCCAAAGTCAAATAGAAAACAATCCAATCAGCCCGGAACATCATAAGTGTATTAACATACTTCGAAAACTCATTCGCGTGACACATTATAACTTTTGCTTGCTGGATGTTTTTACTCTGGATAATACATGCACCAGGATAACTAAGTCAAATATCTAACAACTTAATAATAGCATAATTGATAGTTATAATTTTTTTCTTTACAAATATTTACATACTATATATATTGTGCTGTCAATTTTTTGTGATGAAATAGTGTAAAATGTTTCATTCTCTTTTTATCTTTATTATTGATTGCATAGAGGAGTTTCTATATTGTTGTCTAACATTAATATTGACTGCATGTATGTTGTTCGTCTTGCAGATCAAACAGTGTTTACTAATATATTTATGAAAAACTTAATGTATTTCTCAAAAACTTTTATGTTCAATGTTGAGAGGAAAAATAGACGAAACTTTCTAAAATGTTGGTTAGTTTGTGAGAAAAAATAGACAAAATTTTCTAAAACGTTGGTTAATTTGTGGTGACGTCTCTTATGTTGTTGGGATGATTTCAATACCGTGCATTTTACACTTCATGCTCTCTAATTTCGTTTTTACTCTCTATATAATACATTTTAGAATTTGACCAAAATATATTTTCAATAATTTATTGCAAGCAATGTTGCTATGAATCACTACAATTGAATCTAGAGTGATGAAACCAAATATTTTATCCGTACACTATTCTAGTGTAATCAACGATAAATTGTTGATCCTTCCTCGTACAAAACACCAACAAATTTGATTTAGTAGTAGTAGATATAAGTTCAAAACTGTGAAAATTATGCATCATTCACTTTCACATGATAAGATGAAGAAGCACAACATGAAAGAAAAAAACACAATTAAATTTCATTAGATACGTTGTTAATCTGCAAAGGTAAGAAACAAAAAAAATAAGACAACAATGAAATCTGATAAAAACAATACAACATAATAAATCAAGAAAATTAATGCTTAATGGGCAGACAACAACAAAAATGGAAGAAAATGATTCGAGGAAAATAGACCGGCCTGCGTAGCTGAGTTCGAATAAAAAGAGAGTCGGGCGGTAAGACGAAGAGGAAGACGATGATCTAATGGAGGAATATGAGAGAGAGAGAAATGGAAGGCGGTTAGGAAAGGTCGGGGGCACTTGCTACGAAAAGACAGTGGTAGATTCGTAAATATGTTTTGATGGCAAATGCGTAAATATTGATTGGATCTTCGAAATTACCTCTTCAATCAGCAAGAAAAAAAGCAATGGCATATATGTAAATAGGATACTAATTTCAATTAAATCGAATGACGAATGAGAATATGTATTGAGTTCAGTTTATAATATTAATAACGAAGGTGGTGGAAATTGTGGCTGATTCAATTGGATTCGATGGCAAATTGGTAAATAAAACTCAAACTACAATTAAAATTCAATGGCAAATTGGTAAATAGATGGAAAATGCAAATTGATTGAAAAAGGCGATTGAAACTTGAGTGGCAAATTCGTAAACCGTGAAAAAATTGAAATTGAATTAAGTGACAAATTTGCAAATAGAGGAAAATTGAAATTGTTTTAAGGCCAATTTAAATGGCAAAATCGTAAATAGTTAAAAAAAATGAAATTGATGACAAAATCGTAAATAACGAGAAAATTGAAATTGATTGGAAAAAGGTTGCAAGCTGCAGGAAGTGAACCATATGCATAAGTGTGGAAGTAAAAGCATGTAAGCATTTGACAACGTGATTTCATTCAAGAAGTACCAAAGGTGAAAGTGTTACCAATAAAATTAGTTGTTGTAGTAGATTTTGAAGCCGACGTATTACATATGTCCATTAAAGATAATTATATGATATATTTTGTATTAATATATTTTTATTCTCATTTAATAATATTATAATGAGAATTAACAAATATTATTAAAATGATTTATATAGTTATAACTATAGTTATAACTATACATATGATCTTTTATTAACATATTTTTATAGTAGCTATCATATTAATATATTTATATATATATATTAATATATAGGTTAAACATGTGTCCATTATATATAAAATAATATGTTAATAAAATGAACATATAATTATCTTCAGTAAACCATATTACAAATAAAATCATTAAAATAATATATTTATAATTATATATAAAACTAATATTCTATAGTTGTAGATTAGTTGTTATTTAACAAAATTATAATTTCTCAGTGGATTTAATTTCAGAAAATTATATGAATTAAAACAACTTATTATGGGTATTTAATAACACTATTTAAATATCTTTAAAATAGTGGAAATTTGAATTTTTTTTTCAGGAAAATGCAAATTTGAGTAGCAAATTCGTAAATAGTGGAAATTTGAAATTTGTGGCAAATTTATAAATAGTGAAAAATTTGAAATTGGTGGCAATTCGCAAATAGTGAAAAATTGAATTATTATTTTTTTGGAAAAAGGGTAATTTGAATAAGAAATTAATTTTAATAAAACTTGAATGGCAAATTCGTAAAACATGGAATGTTGAAACTGAATTAAGTGGTAAATTCGTAAATAGTGAAAAATTGAATTATTAATTTTTTTTGGAAAAGACTAATTTGAGTGGCAAATTCGTAAATAGTAGAAAATTGAAATTTGTGGCAAATTCGTAAATAGTAGAAAAATTGAAATTGGTGACAAATTCGTAAATAATGGTAAAATTGAAATTGATGGCAAATTTCTAAATAGTGAAAAATTGAAATTGGTGGCAAATTCGTAAATAAATGAAAATTGCAAATTGAAAGGGAAATTGCGGGCTTTTATAATTCTTTTTGGAAAAGGCTAATTTAAGTGGCAAATTCCTAAATAGTATAAAATTGAAATTTGTGGTAAATTCGTAAATAGTGAAAAAATTGAAATTGTTGGTAAATTCGTAAATAATGGTAAAATTGAAATTGATGGTAAATTTGTAAATAGTGGAAAAATTGAAATTGATAGCAAATTTGTAAATAAATGGAAAATGCAAATTGAAGGGAAAATTGCAACGGGGGCTTTTATTATTTTTTTTGGAAAAGGCTAATTTGAGTGACAAATTCATAAATAGTAGAAAATTGAAATTTGTGGCAAATTCGTAAATAGTGAAAAAATTGAAATTTGTGGTAAATTCGTAAATAATGATAAAATTAAAATTGATGGCAAAATCGTAAATAGTGAAAAAATTGAAATTGATAGCAAATTCGTAAATAAATGGAAAATGTAAATTGAAGGGAAAATTGCAATTGAGGCTTTTATTATTTTTTTTGGAAAAAGGCTAATTTGAGTGACAAATTCGTAAATAGTAGAAAATTGAAATTTGTGGCAAATTCGTAAATAGTGAAAAAATTGAAATTTGTGGTAAATTCGTAAATAATGGTAAAATTGAAATTGATGGCAAAATCGTAAATAGTGAAAAAATCAAAATTGATGGCAAAATCGTAAATAAATGGAAAATGCAAATTGAAGGGAAATTGCAACTGGATCTTTATATATATAATAGATGTATAAAAGTTGTAGAGTTTACACATAAAAAATAAAAAATATATATAAAAAGTCTGATGATTACGCATACTTCCTATTTCTTATATAACTATATCTTTCTATTAGATCTGTAATTATCAAATGATAAAATGAAGGAGACGAATTACTTCTTATTTTCTATTTTAACCGTCTGCCTACATGAATTGCTCCATTCCCCTACATATATATGTTATAATATTTTAAAAATAAACTGACATCCTAATTAAACCTACTCAATAAATTAATACTCCGTGTTTGATTTTAGAGGGAAAATTGGAAGCCTAGATATATATATCATAATTCATATATTAAGAATATTAAAAAATTTGATGTGGCACTCACACGCACACCGAAACGAGAACGTCGAGAAGTAGAGAACAATGTACTCATTTATATTTTAGAAAAAGTTGATTTGTAATTGATGAAATCATCGAATGGTGCATTAAAAGAAGAATAAAAGTTGAGGATTGAATAGCAATGATCCACAAGGGGCGGCAGAGGATGCCAATTTCTTTTTGTTTGGTCGGTTTTGATTCACTAAAATGACCTCATTTATTCTGCCACATCATCTAATTCAATATTTGCAATGTATCGTTATTAAAAATATATAGTCTTTCCAATATAGTTTAAAAAATTACATAGTTTCTTTTGCTCAATTCTCTGTAGAATACTCACATGTAATAGTAATAAACTTTAGAATTTAGATAAGAACATGAACTCTAGTAACAAAATTATTACCACCCATATTGTTAAATATTACTCGAAAATTTTGATGTGGATTTCAAAAAATATATCAGAGAACTTCGTTTATTATTCTGTTCATTATATAAGAGCGGATCGATTAGAAAAAAAAATGTAAATCATCTAGCGATAGAATAAGTTGTTTTATTTATACCCTTATAAATTATACCCAAAAAATACTGCAGTTCTAAGGAGGGAGTCATTGCATTCCCGAATTCTGAAAATATTATTTTTTTAATATTTATTTTCTCAATATTTATTATTTCACTCTTAAAATTGAACTTAGCACCAAAAAAAAAAAAAAAAAAAAAAAAAACTGCTCTCTTAAATTTATAATCTTGAATTAAAAGTTTACACGGCACGCATTTTGGATAGTCGCCTATGTGGAATCGGATTAAATATGAAATCGACGTTTGCCTAACCGATGGCTGATCATGATATAAACAATTTGAATTGCAAATGACTTTTTGTATTCAAATCAACATCTGATGTGTATTTATGTCAAATTCGTTTTCGATACCCGTCATAGCAATTAAGGCATGCGGGGGATGCCTACTTTATTTTAATTTAAATTACATTCACCAGTTATTTACTTATTCCTTTAAATTATTTTCTTAGTGGCTTCACCAAAATTAAATCTAAAAGTGATATGCAACACCCTCAAAAATAAAGATAATTATGAGATTCTATACTATAACATTTAATTACAAGACAGCTCGACATACCACTATAATTATCATACTATAAAACAATAGTCCTTTTATGAGAGAAGCGTGAGAATCAATAGTGAATTATTCCATCAAACTTGTAATATTATTTTTAGGACCTTAGATTATTATTATATCCGAATTTAAATTTTCCTCTCAGCAAAGCATGATTCACCCTGACGCAGGACAACAGTTTAGAATTAAAGTATTCATTTTTCACTTTCATTTTAGTGGATCAGGTTAAACTATAGGAGCCCAAAATCTAACTGAATATGATGCATAAATGTCAAATTTATTCATTAAATCTTAATTGCGACCCTATTATTAGTTTATGATCGATCACATGCGTAAAACATGAACAATCACACATAATTGATCATGAAAAATGCAACAAGTACAAGAGCCCCAGCCCGCCATGCTTATGCTCCAACATTTAAGAATTATTATTCATAAAATTGATTGGACCTATATATTAATTAATAAATATATGGATCTTCTAAAAATTATTCGTTCCACTATTTTTGAGCGACTTCTTTTCGGCACAAAAATTGAGAAAATTGATGGTTTATATCGTGAAATTGATTGGTTTTTTAACTGGCCAAATCAAGATTGAAAAATTATTTACATTTTGGAATAATCCCTTCGTCCCGCCGACTTATCTTGTTTTTTTTGGACGTGGAGATTAAAATGAGTAGGTGATTGTGTGTAGATGAGTGGGTGATTGTGTATAAAAATGTAGGTCCCACAAAAAAAATAATTTATGTAGTAGTTATTTTTTTTTCAAAAAACAAGACAAGTCAAGCGGGATAGAAGGATTATTAATTTATAGAGGTGTTAGTGCGAATGAGGAAACGGTTAATTCTAGCATCAATTATTAGTAGCAATAAAATATCTTAAATAAAGGGGCAGACTACCTGTCTGACCACAGAAAGCTCTAGTCTCTTGATTTTATTAAAAAAAAAAAAAGATTCCTTACAAACTTCATACGATGTGCTATCTAATTAAAAAAAGTCTTTAACCATCATCATCTCCTAGAATGTATAAGCTTTGTCTTCATCTGAGATTAGCTGGACTAATAATAAAATTCTCATAAATAAACTTAGCCTCCCAAGGGATTAAACTGAAATTTACACCACCTTGATAATCGATATGCTAATTATGTGTAGATAACATAAATATTAGATGAGTAAGTATTAAATGAGAACAACTTATTTTCATGATAATATTCATTTTAAAGACAAATGTAATATATTTTAATATAAAAATACTATATTTTAAGGGTTTCTTTATAATCTAATAAACACAAATGCAACATTAATAAAGTGCATTATATTTGTCGTCCGTATGTTCTCACTATAAGAAGTGTTATTATTTGAAGTCCTGAACCTCTCTGAACATTGCATACTATATATCAAGATTGATGTAAACTAAGAGTTTGCTTATTCTTGATGAACTTTGCCGTGAGTAGCAAAAGGGAAAAAATATTGAGCAACTATGTCTTTGTTACGAGGGAGGCAGGTATACCTACGTAATTGTATTGATCATTTTGTATGTTGTACCTATTTTGTTTATTTAATATATCTAGGGGCTATGATATCACGAACTTGGATTTTATTTTGTGCATCTACTTGTGCTTCCTAAGGAAAAACATAACTCATCGACGAACGAACCAAGTTTGCCGAGTTATTCTCCCTTTATGCATAAGTAATTAGTAAGTACATACATTTTACACCCATTATATATATTTACAATTTTAATAAAAAATTAATTTCGAAGAAATCGAATAAGATATTGTCCCACACATGAAGATGGGCATTTAGTTATTGTATGAGAGCATATAAATAATTGATTAAATTTTAGCAGTGTTTTTCCATCAAAGCCATTTGGGGCATTTGGGGCATGTGATTGATCAGTCCGTAGGACCAATTTCGTTCTCCAGCCAACCAAAATATAATAGCAAAAGTGAAGTGGCATTTTTGTCAGCTTTTACCAACTTTAGCAGAGGTTTCAGTCACAGCATTATTGCAGTCATCTACTTACTATACACATTACAAGGCCTCTATTTATACCTTCTATATGAAGAATACTACGATTCGGAATCAGAGATGGCGAGTGAAGCAGATATTCCGGTAGCTGTATGTGAAATAGTAAGTCATCTATGCTGATGATATATATATACACTAGAATTGATCATCATATTTGCAATGCTATTCAAGGTTATGAGCATGAATCTACTTTATGATCCAACATGACACTACTGTTATAAGAAATCTTTGAAGCCGCTGACTTATGATGTGCAAGATTTACTGTGATTTTCTGATCATACGAACAAACGTATATAGACAGACAGACTATTATAACATAGAAGATAAAATTAAAGAGCATAGGTGTCAGTATAACTCAAAAAGTATCAACCAAACAGGCTGTATTTTACTGCTACACAAGGTTAGAACTCTATCCCAATCAGGAAACATTATCAACTGTGTTTTTAGAAATTTTTAAGTTATATGCTATTTCATAGTTTGTAGAATAGAATATATAACACGAAACATGAAGTAAGTTAAACTGCTATTTCACAGTGAAAACTCTGCGTAGATCATTCGTTATCAATAAATGCGGGAAGGAACTCCCGGTTCACCAAATCAATGGTTGTTTGTTCATTTTTAAGTAATCCATTTTTGTTTTTTTAATATGGCAGAGAGGGGAGCAAGTGGTAAACTCTGTAGATAATATTTCTTCGAGTCTCGAAAAGAAGAGCAACCATCCTAAAGTTGAGGGAGAGAATTTTTTGACACCTCCCTCGACTCATTCCCAAGTAAGTAATGCAGTGGATGATGAAGCAGTAGAAGTTGCTAAAGAATCAGAGGAAAATGGAGATTCAGTTAGTAAGGAGAGTAGCAAGAGTGACTTCAATTCAGAAGAAACGACTGAACGGAATGGTGATGTTGTTAAGCCTGAGGAGAGCCCAGAACACAACGTAAAACCTCTTTCAGAGGCAGCTGACCTACAGAAACAAAGTTTTGAGGCATGGATAATTCACTTGAACGTTAATAATAATAAGTTCATTTAAACAGAATAAATATATATAATGACTTTGATATTGCAGTTAGTAAAACTAACCTTTCATCTTGTCACAGAGTTGTCCGTCAATTGTTTCAAGTTCCATGGAAGATGAAAAAATAATTGACAAAGACATGGAAGTTCCTGAGGTACAAGATAGACTCGTACTAAAATGAACCTTCGCAGTTACTATCTTGTTATTTAAACTCGATGGTTTGATCGTTTTTCTTCTTCTGCAGAATCTGTCAACTGGTGAGGCTCATTATGAGATAAATAATGTTTCACCTAAGATCAATGAGGTCATTCTAGAGTCGGATCACGCTGATTCTTTGCTCCTTAGTCCAAAATTAGTTGATCAACCAGTGGAATTTGCTGGAAATGAAGAGACATCCATGGAAGAAATCCGAAAGAATGCTGAAGAATCAGATCACAACGGAGACGGTGGCACAGAAATGAAAGAGGGAGATAAAATTGATTATCCTGATGCAACAAACACAAGCAGCTGTGACCAACACGGAATTAATGATTCCGTCTCCGTAAATACAACACTTACTAAGGAGATAGTGCAGGAAACTAGCAGTGAGCTTATAAAGGAAGCTACAATTGATGCACAGGAACAAAGTCTTGAGGTATGGATAAGAATATTTCATTCTAAATAGAATAACAATAATAACTTTTAGTTAGTAAATTAACCTTTCATCTTGTTGCAGAGTTGTCCGCCAATTGTTTTAAGTCCCATCGAAGAGGGAAGCAAAAATACAGTTGTACAAGAAGACACTAGTCAATATACAAATAAAGAAATAACCGACGAGGTTGACAAACACACTGAAGTTCCTGAGGTACCAGATAGACTCACTACAGTTACTATCATATTAGTATTTACAAATACTAGGAGAGATATGTGACTTAACTCTGAAAAGAGAAAAAAAAAACAATGATTTATTTTTAAATTCAAGGAGTTGATAGTTTGTTTTACTTTGTCTGCAGAATCTATCAATTGGTGAGGCTCATTATGAAATAAATAATGTCGCACCTGAGATGAGTGAGCTCGCTGTAAAGTCGAATCACACAATAAAAGACTGCTCTGATACTTTGCTCCTCAGTCCTAAATTAGATGATCAACCGGTGGAAGTTGTTGCAAATGAAGAGGCAAAAGTTGATGAAAAAACCCAACAGAATGGTGAAGAGACAGATGGCGGTGTAGCAGAAGAATGCAGTGTGGCTTCATTAGCTGTGACCTCAGAAATAAAAGACTCTCAAGTGTCTGAAAATGAGCAAAGTAGTTTGGTGATCGAACATCCCGACAGTATTGAAGTATCTTCAGAGGAGGCTAATCTGCATGGGAACACAATCGAGACAGAAGAAACAACAATTAATGAAGTGGTTGACCAACAGAAGGAAAGTCAAGAGGTTTGGATTACACTCAGCAGCTTCATCCTACAACTTTCATAACAACTTTTGCATTTCAGATATCAAATTAACAACCTTCAATCTTGTTGCAGAGCTTTCCGCCAATTGTTTCAAATTCCCCTGACGAGGGAACCATGAATGCAGATATACAAGAAACCACAAGAGATCATATGGATGATATTGTCGAAGAGGTTGACAAACACAAGGAAGTTCTTGAGGTACAATACAAGATGAGAGTTATACTAGAAACTGAACTTCCAGTTATTTAAACATATTAGAGAAATATATATGGCTTCACTATAAAAACAATAATATTGTTTATCTTGATTTCATAATTTCTTAACCTCGATGCAGAGTCATTCGACAACTGTATCAACTGAGGATGCAAAAGAAAACTCGTTAATCAAATTGGACGGTTCAGAAAACAAAAACAAAGACGATTTAGGAAAGGAAAGTGAGGAAATGCCTTTGGCAAGGGAAATCAGTGATGAGTCAAAGTTTATCCATGAGAACCAATTTGAGGATGGAGACTCGAAGAAAGTGGAGTTATGCGACAATGACAGAAGTATGTTGCTGGAGACAGAATCCAGAACGGAGAATACGGAAGATTTATTACATGCAACTTCAGAAGATAGCATAGCACCTGATATGAGAGAAGAGATAGAAACAACAAGTGCTATGGAGGAGCAAACTTTATCAACACATCTACAAGAAACCCGGGACAAAATATCAGACGAGGGAACAGTTGAAGCAGCAGAAGCAAAGGAAGACACTCTTGAGGTACATATAATTATTTTATGATTAACTAGATTCACTGTATATACTATTTTATGATAACTAGCTTCACTACACATATATAATATTCTAAAATTGAACTCAATAGTGTTGGTGACCTTATTCTTCTTGTCGCAGAATGTTCCAACAATCGTTTCAAATGAGAAAACAGAAGATAATTCATTAACCCAATTTGCTGATCAAGAAGTGGAAAATGAAGAGCATTTGGAAAAGGATAACACAGTTGACGAGGTAGTTGTCAAAATTGAGGATGGGAACGCACAGTTGTTTGTTACTGAGAGTATTTTGCTGACCGAAAAGCCTTCAGATTCCTTCGAAGATGTAAAAAAACCTGATTTAGAAGCAAAAGGTATCCTCCACAATCAAATTCCAGCTGACAACTCACAAGGAATTCAGAAAGAGATTGATGAAAAAACTCAACAACTACAGGTGTAAATCATACTATTATGGCAACATCCAACTGCTTCATAACTAATTATTTTATTAGAAAATACATATATTATTATTTAATTCTCTTATTTATCCATGCTGCAGAATATCTCAACTGAGGACAGTGACAAGGGCTTCTTAATCGAAGTCGATGCCTCAGAAACGAAACATGACACAAATTTGGAAGAGGAAATGGAAAGACCATCAGTCACTGAAGCTTCGGAGGAGGATTCAATTGCTGACGAATCAACAGTTGTGCTTAAGCCAAAAACTGCCGATGAATGCTTAAACGAAGTTGAGAAAAGTGCAGATTACCTTATACTGGAGAATGCTCCTGAGGATCCTTCAAGTGAAGGCATAGAAACAATTTCTTCAGTTGATGAGCAAACTTTAGAAGAAAACTCTCAATCACTTACAGGCAACAAGGAGCTTGCAGCATCACAAGTAGTATTATTATCTCACAAGATTTTGATTTTGTATGACACCTTTTTTTAGTGTAGACGGTTGATACCTTTAATCTTGCTGCAGAATGTTGCTACAGGAATGTCACATGAGCGCCTTGAAGACAACTCAGTAAGCCAGGTGGATTGCTCAGTTGGGGTGCACGAGGACACCAATGCCAGGGAGTCAAGAAATATTGATGAACCCAAGAATGGCATAAAATATGAATTGGAAGATGAGGAGAATAGAGCAGAAGCGGATGGGAAGAAGCTTATTGACACATTGCAAGTGAAGCCTGAGGATATTAAACATGACAAAGAAGAAGAACAAGTGGAGAAACATAATGAGGAGGAAATCATAACTGCTGATACACAGGAGTCATGTGATCTAACGCAGGAAAGAACTGTTGATGAAAAGAATGTAAGTCTCGAGAAGAAGTAGAAATCACTATCAATTGAACTCTATTGTTCCTCAAGGATAACTAATTGCTAGGTTATTAAAGAAAAGAAAACGGCATAATAATATGTCTTCTCTTAGCTGCGAGCATAACTTTCTCAAGTTTTTTTCGTATTGGTACAGGAAGTAGATGATGGCTCACAAAAACCATCTTCTGAAAAAGCTGAAGAGGAGAGGAGCATAGAATGTGGTTTGGTAAAGGAAGAAGTATATGTTGAGTCATTGCAGGTGGCGAATGAACATACTACTTCTTCAGTTCAAGATAGAGAAGAAAGCCATTCCCCAACTACAGATTCCCAAGGAACAATGGATGGCCAGAAAGATGGAAAAACACTTCATTTAGCCGATCCAAAGGAAGAAAATCTTGATTATAAGGTAAAAAATCATTCGACTTTATTATCGCAAACTTAGTGGACATATTCTTGAAGAATGAATTCCTACTGTTACACTAGAAACAAGTTAAAGATATTATCCCTACAAAATAAACAGATTTAACAAATGTTTTATACTTGATGCAGAACCATGCCACTACTCCATGTGACGACAAGTCAACAATACAAGTAGATAAAATCACATCATCTACAGATGCTCCAAAAGATGATGGCAAAGATAGCACTTTGGTTAGACAAGTACCAGAGATTGAGTATCCTGTTGAGTCCTCACTAGAAGCTCCTGAGGAGATTATAGCATTTGATTCATGTCAAGACACAGAAATAAGTTCCACTGAGAAGCAAATTCCAGACTCGGAAGATATCTCTACTAACAAAATAACAGAAGAGACTACTGAAGCAACAGGAGAGGAGATTCAAGAGACCCAGGTGATTTCAGTTGGACTCTACTGCTTTAGTTTATTAAAAACGTACATGAAAATAAAGAGCAAGTTTAGAGAATATGAAAATAAAAACTCATTCTCTTAACTGAAGACAGTTTGTAAGCTCTTTCTTTTCATATTGTAGGATATTGCAAAAAGTGTTCCACAACAAGTAGAAGATGGCTCACAAAAGTCATCTCTGCTAGAAGGTCCGGAGAGGAATATCGATGAGCATGAATCAAAAGCTGAGTCTTTGAAGAATGAGAAAGATATGGAAGATACATTGATTAAAGAAGATGTATCGATTGAGTTACCGCATGTAGCAGCTGATGATATCAAAGAACCATTTTTGAGTGAAGTTAAAGAAACAAATCCTCAAGACGAACAAATCGTACATGCAAATCCTGCAGGACTCACCGAGGACAATAGAATAATTGATCAGATAGTCTTTGAGAAAGATACTCCTGCAGACGAGGTGACTACTAATTAATAAACCTTAATATTTTGAACTTAGTTTATGTTGTTCATAAATTAACCTGAAAGTCATTGGCACTAATAAATAGTACTATCACTTAGTAAGAATCTACTCTGATATCAATACTCATGACATACATTAAACAATTCGACATTAATTTCGGATTCTAGTTGCCGTATCAATGAAATTAATTATGCGAGAAACTAATTTAGGTTGATTCAGTTTTATTTTATGTGATCACTTGTTATAGAAGAAGGTTAAATCAGCAATCACTTTTAAGGATCCATAATTAGAGAAAGATTTAGTAAATTATTTTAGAAAAGATATGAAATAGCTGAAAAAGATAGCTATATGCTTTACCTATTTGCCTTAGCTGTCTCATACTCGTGCCACTGAAATCTTTGGAAACTTGTTACTGTTTATTCATAAAAGAATGGTTCAATTTTTTTCAAACTAGTACCAAAATGCATGAAAGAATACTTCAATAAGCATGAAATGGAAGAATCCTGAGCAAGATTGTGAAATTAAGTATGGAGAATAAAGTCGCAAGGTAATAAAGAATAATATGGTGGAAAAAGTAAGACAAGGCAACAGCTTTTTTGTTATACGAAGAATGAAAAGTTCACCATCATGGACTCGCATTTATGGGATGTACAGGTGGGCAAAGAGATCGAAAGTGCTGATGTTAAAGCAACACCTATGGAAGAAGGTTACCTCAACGATCTTCAACTGACAACTGCAGTCAATTTGGTTGCAGCTCATCAGGCAAGTAACCTTACTCGAAGCAACTTCTCAAATGTTCCTGGCAGCAAAGCATGCTAGAGTTTGATATCATCATGATTTTTTTTTTGTTGAAAAACTGTTTTTGGAACAGGATAAGAGCTGTGCAGAAGATTTGGATGTTAACAAAGATGTCATAGGGTATATCCATGAAGTTAGCAATGACAAGCAACAGGAATCATCCATCGCAGAAGTGTCAGAAGAACATATGATGACAAGCCAAGGTCATGATACCAGCACGGAATCTGGTGTCCTGGAGAAGAATAATGATCAGGTTGACGAAGAGGCAAATAGTTGTGGTGACAAAACAGACTCAGAGAAAATACAAGTGTTAGATGAGACTTTGGCAGAAACAGATACTGAAAGCACAGAGGTCCAAGTTCCACATGGAGAAAAGGATGCAGTATTAATTCTACATGAGGCAGAAATTGACCAGAAGCACATACCGCTAAGTAATGCTTCTGAGGCAAATGGTGATGAGAAAATAGATTCAAATAACTGTGAAGAGACATCAGCTGATGTGGCAATAGAGGATGACTCAACATCCAATTTTTCTCAAGAGCCTAGAAAAGAAACAAAGGAAGAGACTGAAGAAGTTCACAAACAAGAATCAGAACTCCAGGTCCAAGAATCGTCCATGGAACAAATAGAAAGGGATGCACAGTTGTGTGCCAGTGACTCTGGCATCATTGAAACAGCAGACCGCAAGGAAAGTAATTTTGTGGAAGGCGAAACCAACAACCAAGAACAGAATGAAAAAACAAAAAGCTTCTCAGATGATACAAAACCTACTGAAGAAGAGTTAGAGGAGACAGTAGATAATGACTTGGTTCAAGCATCTCTCAGTGAAAAAGAGCTAGCAAACCAAGAAGAGCCGTGCACAGTAAAAACAGCAAGAGAGGATGACGAAGAGATAGAAATTGATGAAGGCGTCAATGATGAAAAGGAAGGATATGAAGAGAACATAGCAAACATCTGTTCTAAAGCTCCTGATATGATAGAGGCAAGAGACACAGATGCTGCCAGATTGATCAATAATTCCGACAGCATAATTGACGCTACTGAAGGCCCAATGGTAAGTGCAGAGTGTATCGATGTCAATGAAAGGTCTGTTACAGACCTGGAAACCAAATATGATGATGAAGCTCCACAGACCAAAGGGACAACTCCTTTGTCTGCACAAGGTCAAGATGTTGGGGAATACTCCAACTACCCTGGTAGCTTAATAAATGAAGCTGCATTTGCTCCTGGAGAAAACAAAAGTGCATATGAGTCCAACAATGAGGCGCTCGAAAATTGTGACATAATTTCAGAAAAAGAAGAGACGAAAATAGGAGAAGAGAATCCTAAAGCAGAAATAATTTCTGACAAAGCTTTGGGAGAGGATATATTTCAGCAAGAAGAAACTGGGTGTGAAAAGGAAACCTTGAAGGAGCAATTACTAAGAGTAAACTCTTATAATCTACTGCATGTTTTAAAATTAGTTTTTCTGTTATATGAACAATAAATCCTAACAAAATGACAGAAAATGCAGAACAAGGCAGAAGATGAAGACATAAAAGATCAAGGTTCTTGTGAAGAGGTAATCACAGAAAGTCACCAAGACGATGAGGTTAAGCAAGAACAAAAGAAAAACAACAACAAAACAGTTGAAGTCATAAAAGATGGAAATGAAGCAGAAAAGGTAGGGATTAAATATTTTCCTTGCTAATCCTCAGTATTATATGATGTTGAAATGTCATCCATCATGCAGGTACCAGAAGTTTCTGAAGAGGCCAATAACAAGGTTCCACAAGACCTAGAAGATGAAGTTAAGCAAGAGCAACAGGAAAGCAGCAATGAAACAGTTGAATTCATAGAAGATAGAAATGAAACAGAAAAGGTAGGAACTGTTACTCTTTTTCCTTTACAACCCTCAGTTTTTTTATGATGTTGAAATATCATTCATCATGCAGGCATCAGAAGTTTCTGAAGAAAAAGTATTGACAAATGAAGGAATCGAGGGACCAAAGAGCATTGAGGAGCCTATGGACACTGGAAAACCTCGCGAGTTAGATATTGCAATGGACCCTGGCGAAGAAACTGAGGAACATAATGATAACTCCGATGAAGTTGAACCACAAGATGAGGTTAATAAAAATATAGCATACATTCATATTCACCGTTGATGAATTGACGTACTAGACCATCGTTTTCCACAGGAAAACACGATGATTTTAGAAGGGAAAAGCGAGGGGGAAGCAAGCAAACCAGATGAAGATGAAGATAAAGAAGCCTACACTACTGAGAATAAGAAGCTTGATCATTTTACATCTCAAACCAAAGGTATATCAGAATGCGCAGTCAGTGATGGTGCTCAGGATATAAATAAGTTTTGTGAAGAGGATGATGCAAGAAAAAGCACAGAATTTGAAGTAACAGGACAGGCCTCAGAAGCTACAACTGTCAGGGCTGAAGTGCAGGAAGAAAAAGCCGGGACTCATTTGGGGGCTGATGTTCTAAAAGAAACTCCAGAAGTGGAAGAAGTAAATGATAAATGCAAAGAGCTGACAGACACCTTCACGTCAGTGGAACCTCCAGTGATCGACACGCCAAAAATCAGACCAGACCTGCAGACCGAACTTCATGACGACATCAGGGATTCTGAAGTTAAAATAGCAGATAAAGATGATGCAGTTAATCTTCATAGTCTCAGGGATATAAGCGAGGATGTCCAGGAGTCGAGTAAGGAATCCTTTGAAGAGAGAGATCCAGAAGAAAAAATAGAGACCAGTAAAATTCATGAGCCAGAAACAGAAGAACAAAAACTAGGAAGAGATAATGAGGATGTCTATGAAGAAGAGAAAAGATAAATTGCATCCCCAATCTGTTAGAAAGTTCCTCTGGTCCAGAGACAGAAAAGGTACATCAGAGCTCTGTGGAGGATGCAGCTCAACATGACAGAAAAGAAAGAAGCCAGCAAATTGACTCTCCTCCCTTCTTACAACAAGCTAGTTCAGACGTCAAAACGTCTGAAAAGGATCTCCTTGCGTGTGTAAAAGAGCCGGAGGCACCCCCTCTTCCTTCAAATGATAAGCATGTAGTTCTCGAAGCAGATGATAAGAAGAATTTGATTCCTGAGAACTTACGCGGCGAGAAGAATTTATCTGCAGAATATTCGCAAGGTGAATATGAACTAGTGAAACCTTCTAAAGTTAAGCAAGAAGAAGCAGAGTGTGAAAGTGAGGAAAAAAGGGAAGGGAAGCCTGAAACACAAGATCCAACCAGCCACAATGAAGAACTGCATGCTGAAAACACTCTGCATGAAAACTCGAAAACAGATGATGAACAAAAGATACAAGAGTCAGCTTCTGAAGCACCGGTCATGGTAGACATGGGAGATGCCGATGTGAAAGTTGCTCATAAGAAATCTCACAACATACTTTCAGGCGTTGGATCAAAAGTGAAGCATTCAATTGCCAAGGTAAAGAAAGCTATTACTGGAAAATCCTCTCATCCAAAGACTCCATCTCCAGAAAAAGTAACAATTGAAAATTAAATTAATAATGCTTCATTAAACTATAGTTTGAAGTTTCTTTTTTTAAATTTGAACTATAGATTGAAGTTTTTCTGTGAGTTCTTTTTCAGATTTCTGGTTTGCTGTTTCAAAATTTTTTTTTTTAAATTTGTGCTTGGTTGTGTAAAGGACTTGTATACCTATATGAGTGCTGTAAATGTGGGATATGTTTTGAGAAATTAATATAAAGTTTGTATTGCTAGTAAAGTTATTTCTGTTTTCATATGGTTCCCTTTTTGCTCCATAACCATGACAAGTACTGAAAAGATAATAAATCTGGCTTTTATGATATGCAAAACAAAAACTGTGGAAAGAGTACAAGGGTTACGCACGAAGGTATAAACAAGTTATAAAGTTGATAATGAATTTCAAGGTAGTAAAGAGCAGATTAAGAATTATACTACTTTATCTTTTTAGGAGATTTTTTGGGGGCAGGTACATTTCTAAAGATCGTTCTCCCTAATTTAGTTATTAACTCAGATCACAAGGGTATAATAATTGAATTGGAGCATTTGGTGGAGCAGGTAGCAGGGATACAACAATCTCAAATGAGAACGAAATCTGTGTTTTCTGACAAAATAAGAAGCATAATTGAAAATGAGAACCTGCAATGTGAGCTATTTCTCAAATGAAGCGTTTCCCACAGTTCGGATTCATATCGACCTTCATCTGCTAGAGGCATCTTGTTACGATTCCATCCTAAAAATCTTATTACTACTAATTTGGAATAAATTGATTATGATCTACTTAAACTTCATGGTTCCAAACTAATTTTTCCATCCTCATTTCAACTTATAAGATTTATATACATGCAGAAACTGTTACAAAGACGGTATCTGATGATGAACAAGAAACCGTAAATTGAAACAAAATTTACAACTTGAAAGAGTGCAGAAATCCAAACCATAAGTCGAGTTGAGGATTGCACTCTATCCGCAAGATGATTACACGGGTAGTGCTCTTCGGTTTGGTGTAGTGCAGATAACTAAAGGCTCGTGCCTGAGCATGTTTGGGCTTAAGTCTACCACAAGCCACGTAGTTATAACTACTCCCGCTATTATTGTCATGTTAGTCTAATCGAATTGTCTCGTTATTTATGTATTGTTTTTGAAAATGGTAAAAAGGAACTCCTAATCCTAAGTTAAAGTTTGACCTCCTTACTCACTACCCCTGTAAACTGTACTCATTTCTTAATACAATAAGAAGGAATAAAATAACACTCTAATACAAAGTTTCTTAATTCTCGTGCCGAAAATAAACAAGACAGTAACGGAGAGAGTATTAATTTTTATACCACATTAATTAATTAATGAGATATATTCAATGTGGAACATCAAACATCTCTATTAATTAATCTCCACTTAACCTCCTACTTTATTATTTACTACTTTGAGCGACCAACTTGGGGTGATTATTTCTCACTCACCGAAAATCAGTCTTAAGAAACAAAACAAACTACGATCATCTACTCGATATGTAATTCGATACTATATAATTTGTTTCGATAAACTAACATGCACTTTTCGATGCTCGAAATCCCAATCAAAGTTGTTGTACTGGGCAGTTAATTTTCTACCATTAATGCAAAATTTTCAACAATCACCACATGAGTAGAAATAGTCAAATGCATCCATGCATGCACATAGTTTCAATCCTCAAGAAACAATAAAGCATCAGGGTTGGTGCTTTCTGACATTGAACATTCCTTAGTCAATGCTATCAAGTATATTGACGAACAAGTGAACACATGATTTTGTATTGAGACAATAACACTAACATTATAATTCATCAATCTATCTCATACTCACACATTTGTGTCTTTTACTAGCCATGGACAATAGCACTAACACTATAATTTCAGACTATTATAGCTTAGTTTTCCATTAAAGCAAGTTCACAAGATCTTCAATCTACAAGGTCGGCTTACCACTATCATTGTCTTAAGATATGGATTTGACACTCATTTCCTCTACTAGTTTATACATTTGATCTGAAGACAAGCTTTTAGTAAGCGGATCCGCTAGTGTTAGTCCATAGACGAGTCTTCAAGTAGGTGGGGGGGGGGAGGTTTGGGGGGGGGGGAAATACACCTGAGTTCAAGTCCAAACTCAAACGCGAAAGTCAGTAGTTACTGAGTTTGCTTACTGAATAAATTCAGCTTGATAAATAAGCTTTCTGATTACGTGAGCTGACTGATTCAGTATACTGAGTATTGTTCATTTACTGAAGTTAGTTAACAAGTAGTTTCAGTATAAAAATGTGCGCAGAAAGTGTAGGCCCGATTTTATCTTCTCTTAGAAAAATGTTATTTTACTAAGAATAGTTAAATCTTGGGCATGTGTGTGTCTTACAGAGCTTTTACTAAAAATCTACATTTGTATGAATTTTGCAAATTAGTTTTTGCATAATGAACAGTAGTCAATGTAACAGTAAAAAATACATGAATTTTTAGAGTGGTTCCAATACACAAGAACCTATGTCCAATTTCCTATTTCCAAGAGTTCTTGATTAGATTATATTGAGCAAGTGTCAGTCGATCCGTTCACAGGACATATCTCGGCTAGCTATAGTCTTAGTGACTTTACAAGCTTTCAAACATTGGGGTTTAATGTTTTCTCTTACAATAAAGTAGTTCTTACAATAAGAATAATTCACTAAATGAACTCCTTCATATTCTAAGCTTAAGATATAACACTGATTGATTAGATTTTTATAGATGGGAACTTGATTACTCTAGAGCAAAGAACTAGATGATGAGCAATTGGTTCTAGAGTTCTTCGTTGAGTATGCGTTTAAACTTGCTAGAGTATGTGAGCTTGAGTGCTTTATGTTCCTAGTATGTTTAGCGCAATGAAGATAATCTCTATGTTTAGGGTCTGGTCTTTAACTATCGGACACATTGCATGGAAGAAAGTTATCATGTTGTTTTTAATGAGTTTGCAACTGAAGACATGAGCAGAGACTCTAAACACAATTCTGAGGATGTTAGTACCAAGCTACATGATCTGAACCTGAATGATAATGTTGAAAGGATCCGTCATTGTTGGGATAATGATTCAGAAGAAGAAGATACTAACACCCAATATCAACCAACAATAGTAGCAGAACCGATTAATTCAGGTGAACAGAATCAATCTCAGGTAGCTCAGATCGATAAAGAAACCCAAGTGGTTTGTATTGGCTACTTGTCTATACTGGTACGGTAAAGGTGGTGTATTGATGGATCACAATGAGATGCGTTCTCCTACCTGACCTTAGCGGAGAACCAAAGATCTCAGTGACTTAGTCAATCTTAAGCATGATAAGATTTTAGTTGTGTACTTATATATATCTATCACTTTGACTTACTATGGTGAATGTTCTCTCTACTGAATCTATGTATCTTGATAATAGTAGTTATTTGTGACTCGAGCTGGTTATCTATATATTGCAACCTGTTAAATGGGTTGATAATATCCTCTGAGGAAATCGTAAGGATTAGCACACTAAACTCGGTCGGTTGACTAAGTTCAGGTGTGTTAATAAGGTCGATTAGTGCTACTCATGATAAGATATTAAATAATTAAGTTGTCGGCGAGCTAATTAATTAATGGATATTTACTTCTTAAATACGGGGATCGATTAATCTTAAAATACAAGCTCATGCTGAAGTTTGGATAAAGAGGTAAGTCAACACGGATTCTCTAATGCAATGAGTGTTTATTAACTAATTTTGCTATGTGTTGATCATAGATAATTAATTAACTAATTTGAGGCCTGATTTTATTTCTTGTGTTGGATTCTTGGTCTGACCCATATAGATGTCAATATTTATTCTGTTCTCTTGAGAATTATGAGTTAATTGGTTGGCGAATTAATTGATAAATAAATATTGCCCACATAATTAATTTATTATATTATGGGTTTGTTGGCACTGAAGCCCGTTAGAAATATAGTTAAATTAATAGACAATAAATTATTAATATATACATTCCTGAAGCCTGAATTAATTATTATTCACACAACGCAAACACAGAAACACGTTTGAGAACGTGAGTGAGAGAGAGAGCGGTTTTATTTTTCATTCGAGATCTTTGTCCACGCGGAACAAGGAAAAGGATCGGGACACGGTCAAAAGATTCAAACACGAATAATAATTAGAATAGCAAATGACGCATGTATGAATTGATCATTGTAATTCTTCAACTTAATCATAGGAGATCCTTTAGCAAGATCCAAATTTTCATTCATACACTAGTGTAATACTTTCGTCTTGAAAAAGGGAATGTTCCTATTTTGTATGAAGTTGAATTATATTTGCGAAAAACTAAAGCATGAAATGTATAATTACTTAAAATTCACTGGTTGAATTAGATTTTTATCGGTCAAAAATTAGTTTGTGCGTGTATAATATACATTAGTTTTTCGATTTAGGGATTTCTTGGTGTGCAACGAAGTTTTTTACAATCAAATTTTTCCTTGTAAAATGTATCTCAGTTTGTCTAAAATATGTAAATATTGAATCCAATCATGCAAAATTTCGAATAGATGCATGAAATAGTAATGTATTATTCATATATGTATTTCAATTGATGTGTAGAATAGTTGGTTGTGGATGCAAAATATTGCATAAATTAATTTGATAATATGTACGAAATCCAATCGTGATATGTATATACAATATTGTATTTCCTGTATAGAACATTTAAGAAGAAAATGACAAAAATATGTATAAATTAGTTCGATATTATGAATGAAATAATATAGAGATATGCATAGAATGTATTTTTGTGTAGAACATTAGAAAATTAAGCATTAAAAATATGCATGAATTAGTTCAATATAATACATAAAATAATATTGTGATATGCATATATTATATATCTAGTGATATGTATGAATTCATAATCACTTATGCATAAATTCGTAATTATCCATGCATATCAATCACAAATCTTATATTTAATTTATTGTCACTTTAACTAGTATTTTTTTACATGTATTTACTAGGTGAGACATATGAAGCCATTCATGGAAGAAGTAACATGATTAGAAGAAATGATTATTCAAATAACAAAATCAAGTTAAGAAATGGATGACACTTGAATGAATCTTTATTTTTATCCTATTTTTCTCGTAGCTAGGATGTTCTTAATTTTGACTATTTTTGTGGCTACATATTAATTTTTGATGGTATATCAAGTTGAATGTTTCTAACGTTGTTTATAACATTTTATATTGATTTATTCATATATTAAATCGAGCGTATATATATTCATCAACCTATAATAAAATATACATAAATCAAATAAATTCAAAATTTCAGCTATACATATATTTTATGGATTTTATACTATAGCAAATAAAATATAGTGCAGAGAAATATTCAAACACATTAAATATGTTGTAACACAACAAAAAATGCAATGACCTAGATATGCATACAGGGGCGGATCTAGAAATTATTTTGACCTTGGACTGGACCGACACTTGTAAAAGAAATTATGCATTAAATTTCATTTTATGAAAGCAATGTTTATATTATGCTAACAATAATGTTTATATAATCTTAGAAATTGATAGGATCTGATCTAATTAGAACTCATTTGTTTATTCAGTCAATCCAAATACATAAAATACACCAAACTATCTTTCTTGCTCTCGACATTTCTACAAACACCTAGCTCACATTTTCACTGTATTCACCTCATCACCTTTACCGCCATCACATTCCACCTATTTATCCACCCCTCATTCTCATTTAGTATCTTTCCACCGCCCACCCATTCTAACTAAAACATAAATAAATTAATTCTAGGATTTTGGAATTGCTTTGCAATAATTCTTGAAGAGAACTGGAGAATCAAAATAAAAGAAATACACTGAAAATTTGAAAAACAATCTTTGTTTGGTCGGAAAAAAATTGATTTAATTCTTGTATTTTTCTTTATTTCCAGAAAGATGAGTAGCCTGCATCTCGTTATAGAAAATGTCTACTAAAAACACTATGATACTAACTTTAAAATAAAAAAAAAACACCTAGGGCTATAGCCATACCTAGCCATACATGTGGATCCGTCCCTATATGCATATATTAATTCGGATATATGGAACAAAATATGCATAAAAAATTACTTGAAAAAAAATAAGATATGGTACAATCGACAACTATGATTCAATTGAAACTATTGGGACTTATCCAAGTAATGTTTAACCCAATAAAGAAAATGCACATGCAATAAATGATTGTAAGAAAAACAAGACAAAATCAATTGGTACATGCATTTAACAGAATCTCTACAAAGATAAATTATCTTACTTAAAAACACTTGCAATGATCAAAGTACTATGATAATATATCCGAAATACGCGGACACACTTGAAATCGGAGTACAAGATGAGAGATTAATTTTTGAATAGGGAAGAAGCTGCACAAATTTTAGGTGTTGTTTACTACGAAATGGAGAAAGTTGGCTACGTAAATGATCAATTCTCTTTCATACTCCCTTATTGTACTCGTCTTAGGAGAGGATTAGGAACGTTTTTGCTTAGCACTTGTGTCTTTCCGCACTAAAATGGATCATAGATAGGAGATACAAATGCTTTCATAACTGTTAAGAAGAGTCTACAGGAGATGAATGAGAAGATAAAAGAGAGGAAACTAATTAGGTTTCAAAAATCATATACGTAGGTAGAAAAAACCAATCTACCCTTAGTGAGCCTTATTATCATTTAATCAAATAAAAATAATAAATAATTTATGGAACAATCTGAATCATTTATTACAGTGAATGAAATATATATATATAGAGAGAGGTTCAAATGTGAACATGCTCTTGTGGTGTTAATGTGTTAACATGCAATTTAAAGACAAAATGCACTTTATAGATGATAATAATGCAATTTAAGTATTGCACTTTCAAATAATCAGCCTGCACTTAAAGGACTTTTTTGTAATCTTACAAATACAAGTGCAGTATTTTTTCTAGAAAATGCAGTATATCTGTCTTGAATATGCAGTGTTCATATGTTTACACGATAAGAGTTGTTAACATGGAACTTGTCCATATATATATATAAATGTGTAGATCTTTTGCTTAACCATTGCAAGATTTTTAAATCCAATTTATGGTTGTTTTTTTTATACGATACTTCTGATAATTTGAGTTGGTTTGCTTTTAAGTGTCATTACTTGCTTGAAGAAGAAAATTTAGAGTTTTGAAATAACAATGAAATTCATTATTATGCTAGTGATTATATATGTAATAGAATTTTAAAAAAAAAAAAAACGACAAGACATTTCGAAATAAAACGTACGTGTATTTTAAATTCATAGATGACGTAAATACATGTTTTTATATTTCCCACATAAATATGAGTTTCTAAATCTAATATCTAATATATTCAGAATTACAGTATATGAATGGTGTACGTAAGTACATTAACTTTTTAAATCATATTTTTATAATATGTGGGGAGAATGGGAGATATATCGAAATTTCGTATGATGTATAATTATATATTACTGAATAACCATAAGTGATCACAGTCACACCACACGACGATATCCACTCGATTTTATAGGCAAATGAATTGACATAAGATTAAAGTACTATCTGAAAGTGAGTCTTGCCTTCTTTCATTTGATTTAAAAGTTCATTACAACCTTTGCGGCATGTCGGCAACTGAGCTCAAGAGCCAAACCAGGTATACAAAATGATAAGAAAAGTAATTAAAAAAAAAAGTGAAAATCACCTCAATCAAAACAGTAGTTTTAAACTTTTTAACAATTCAAATACTAAGCAAACTTCGTACGAGGAATTGCACCTAAAAGCATTGATGCTAAATTCGAATTGATTACATTTTTAAACATAAGACTTTATATATTTCTCCAAACTGCTTCTACTAGATCACATATAATTAAGTTGTCCAAAGACTTTGAGTTTCAAATAATAGTGGTGGCGGTTAGAATGCAAGGAAGTCATGATATCTATAACATAATTTATAAAATTAAACAGGAAAATCATATCCCATGTGGTCTATGGGGGCTAATTCTCCACTTGTCAAATTTGTGGAAATTCAATCAGACATGAAAAAGTACCCTTCAAAGTGATTTGTCGTGGATTCAACAGACTGATTGAAAATGGAGCAAAAAAAGAAAGAAATTGATCGAGCAAGAGAGAATAAATTGGTTTAATATATAATTTGATGCTAGAATTGTATATATGAGAAATAATAATAATAATAATAATAATAATAATAATAATAATAATAATAATAATAATAATAATAATAATAATAATAATAATAATAATAATAATAATAATAATAATAATAATAATAATAAGTTATCTCCCACTTTAAGAAGATATGTATTAACAAAATAATTGTATGAAGTGGGCAGTAGAAAAGAATCATGGTTAACGTGTGTGTAAATTTGGTTCACATACATCTATGATATATCTCTTTATTGGGTTGAAGATTAAGAGTCACCCTTAACCTTTAGATAGCGATCCATCGATCTACTTAATTAATTCAACCTTTTTTCTTTGACACTCGTTCTCTCTCTCTCTCTCACTCTCAATCTTCACCTTTAGAGTTCAGACAATTAGTATACATGTATGAGATGTAACCTTCTGTCTCCCCTTCTGCTTCTAGGGTTTCCACTTTAATTTCTGGCAAATTAATTTTTCCACTCACTTAATTCTTTTGACATATAGAATGAATAATCATGATACAAGGTGGGAGAAGAACCAAGATCCGCATAAACTAGCTACCTCTCTGCTTGTTTCTTAATTTTAGGAGGAAGGCGCCGCACCAGGTTCTATACATCAATTCCTTGTATTTTATCTAGAATCAGTTTGATTTGGTGGGAATCTTAATTTCCAACTTGATTTTCTTTCAAGTTTAGCAGTTTAGTGCACTTCAAGAACTTGAAAAGAGCAAAAGAAAAAGTAAATTTAAGAGATTTACTTACCATTTATGTTCCTCCATTTGGAATTTCTTGAAAATTTAAGACCAATTACAAAGAGATCTTGGTCGGAATCTGGCTTATTTTTGAACCAAATGTTTTCCTTATACTCCCAAATTTAATTGTGTATATTGCAATATTAATCAATCCGAACTTTCTCCCATAATTTTGATAATGTCTGAGGCATTTTTTCTTGTGCTTTCCAGTCTGATTATTATTGGTCACTTTGCATGATTGAGAAATTCTAACTAATTAACGATGCGTGTATTTATCGCATTATAAGAATAACAAAAAACATACTGTATTCAAGAAGGATTCCGATTCACTTCAACAATATTTTATTTGATCGAGTTTAATTTGAATATCTAGTCTAGTTATACAAAGCTATTTTCTTTTGCAGAATATATATATAATTATTATGGCTTCTTCGAGCAGCTACTCAAACCCTCCGTGCGCCGCCTGCAAATTCCTGCGGCGGAAATGCCTCCCTGGCTGCATCTACGCGCCGCATTTCCCGCCGGAGGACCCGACAAAATTCGTGAGCGTGCATAAAATATTCGGCGCCAGCAACGTGAGCAAGATGCTGAAAGAGATTCCACCTCATCAGAGAGAGGACGCCGTCAAGTCGCTGACTTACGAAGCCGAGGCTCGGCTCAAGGACCCCGTTTACGGCTGCGTCGGCGCCATTTCCGTTCTCCAACGCCAAGTTCTCCACCTTCACAAAGAGCTCGACGCTACCAACGCAGATATCATGCGTTTCGCTAGAGCAAATGGAGCTTCCGTGATGCAGAATCAGCCGCAGAGAGATGGCGGAAACGAGTCGGATCAGATCGACCCCAATTCCGGGTATTCTCTACCGTATTACTAGGTCACTGGGAAAAGTGAAGATGGTGGAGTATTATATGATATGATATGTATGCGTTTATAATTTTTAGCTATTTCGGTGAATTTCATCTACGGTTGAAAATCAGAGACTTTAATAAAATATTATTAAAAAATTGTGATATATTTTTAATAAAAATAACCTAAAGAGTTTAGCGTGATTTCAAGTGAATACCATATAGTATATATTTTTTTTAATATTCAATTACATGTTTAATTCTAGGGATCTGGTAGGATTTCCGAATTATGTAGGAAAATAGAAAGCGTGCATATTCCTTATATGAATTATGTATATTTCTTCTCTTTTATATGCATAAATTTTGTAATTTTTACATTTTTTGCTCTTATGCATAAAATATATAAAGAATATTCCGAAACATATTCAATCCAAACTATCAAATGATAAAATGAAGAGTGCATATTACTTATTATTTCCTATTTTAAGAAGTCTTCTTATATAATTCATTCCTAGATTAGGTGTAAAATGTAAATAAGCTTTGTTAAATTATATATTTTCTCTAAAACACCCAATCATTTAAAACATTATAAATATATCCTAGAGAGAGAAAAATACCCAATCATTTAAAACATTATAAATATATCCTTTAGTTAAATTATATATTTTCTCTAAAAACTCAGCAAAAGAAATTATTTTCCATTCTTTCGGGCGAACGATTGATACTTGAAAGGAAAGTTGTATCGCATGCAATAATATTTTTTTATTTGTTTTGTGATGTATGTGTCATTTGAGTATTTTATATCTTATGATTTTTATGTCAAAATTAATTTTACAATACATCTACAAGTAATTTTGTTGTTCTTCTTGAATCTGGATCATTTATTTCTAATTACTGCGTCATTTCAGGAAAATACATCTAAACCATTAATAAAAAAAATATTTTGATTTAAAGCTTAAAGAAATTCTAGGTGCACATCTTTTGTGATTTTGATTTGTATTAATTTAGTAGTAGGACGATATAATTTGACCATCGTCTTAACATGACGTGGCGTATGATACAGTTGAGGATATTTATAATTTCTTTGATTTTATTGAATTTCTAGAGAAAATATGTAAAATCTCAACTAAAGGGTATAATTTTTATACATATTTAACTGAGAATTGTTCGATTTTGCTCTTCATAGTAAACTCCAATGGCATTTTTATACTAAAACATACATTAGGGGAATATAATTTAAGAACATATTTATACCTTATTCCTTAGTTTTACTATAGATGATATTTCAGATTATCATATCAAATGTTACGCTGAATTTGATTTTCATAATTTTGAATGGCGAGGGAAGCAGATTCAACTTTACAAGAGTTTGAAAATCATGTAAAGATGTTAAGTATGTTAGGTTAATTACATATAGCAAGTTCGATTTGAAATTATTGATAAGATTAATAATTGTGACCAATTAAGGCAAATGACTGATTATTCTTTTTCTCCTATTGCATGTGCATGCTCGTGTAGTCTGTGTTATAATTACCCTATACTTGTCGACATCGGAGGAAAGTAAAGTTTTTAATTTGAGAATAAATATTAGTTCCCGACAAAGGAAGAAACATAGATTAATGGGAAAAGTTGGATAGTTAAATTTATGTCTAATCAAGGATTATGGAATGATTCAAAGAATCGGTCCTCTTCAAAAAACACTATTTTTTTTCCAAATAAGTTTACATAGTTAATAGTTATATATATTTTAATTTAGTTTATTATCCCAACTGTTGGGTGATGGTTTATAATATAATATTTGAAGATCTCAAAACTTCTATCTTAATGATGAATCAATATATTGTAATAGATGTATAGGTTACTCAGTAGGTTAAATAATTTTTCAGTAGTTGTTATGAACTCAGTAGAAGAATACAAGAAACTCAGTTGCATGAAAACTTAGTAGGATTCATGACGAATCTATTGAATGAGAAGTCAGAAGAAAGCAACAATCAACATACTGAAGACATTGAAGAATGACAGTAGAGAGTTGTTCAGTATAGTGTCCGATGTATCAAAGAAAGTTAACTCAGTATCAATCTTAGAGTTTGAGCGAAGCCTCATACTAACCTCGACCAGTGAGGAGCCAACAACATTGTACTTGTCCTAAAATAAAGCTGCAGTCAACCTCTAAACGCTGAAAAAGAGAGAATTAGTGTAATTTAAATTGCAAGAAGACCATTTTGCTTGTCGTGTTTGACATGTGCCTAGGTCTTATCCAACGGATCTATTCACCAGTCAAGCCTATAAATAAATACCTTCATCCATGCATGAAGACTAAGAGAACTAAAACGAACAAGCACAGAAGCTCTAGAATTCAAAAGGCAAAATCAGTTGAGAAACTTGGAACAGATTGCAGATTATCCAAGTTTTCAATCCTTGAGTGATTTAGTTTCTCTCTCTATACTTCTAAGTCAACCTTGTTAGATCAAAAGCATAGAATCCGAATGAGTTCATCTTTGAATTGTTCTTACAAGAACTACGCTTAGTTGGAGAAAACTTTCAAACCCTCGTGTTTGAACCAATTGTAAAGTCATTAGGATTCTCAATAGTGAAGATTTGTCTTGCGCACGGGTGTACTGAGACTTGCTTAGTATAATCTAATCAAGAACTCTTGGAATCAGAAAAGTGGATGTATGATCTTACGTATCCGAACTACTCTGAAATCTGTGTATCAGTTATTGTTACATTGCTTGTTGTTCATGCTGCACAAAACCGTCTTACAAAATCATACAAGTATAGATTTTCAGTGAACCTGTAAGACACGCACAAACTAGTATAGCTTAAACAATTTTCAGTAACAAACCTTTTACAAAAGAGACGAATAAAATTGTGTGTACAGTATTACGCATATATTCTGATACTAAATCGCCTATAAACTGACTTCAACCAGTGAACAATGTTACTTAAACTGAATCACATTACTCACGCGATCAGAAAGCTTATTTGTCATATTGTATTTATTCAGTAAACACACTTAGAAAGTACTGACTTTCTCGTTTAAGTTTTAAAATTTGGACTTAGGTGTATTCACCGCCTCCCACTCCCTCCCCCCTTTTCTCCACACTTGACTCTGGACCAACAATCCCTAAAAAAACATAATGAGAAATTGAACTCATAACAAAAATCTTAAACCTTAGATGCTTAACTAATAAATGTGATAAACAATTGAACTCATGATTCATTACTATGTTTATATAATATAAAATAATAAAATTACCATAGGGGTGCCTGTTTTTTGATGTACTATAAGCGCGTTTATCATTACATAAAAAATAATTACTACTGGTGAAGGTGAAATCTATTATTTGATTAGAAATGACAATTTTGCGGGTCGGGGTTGGGTAGTATAGTACCCGGACCCGTTCCGCAAGTTCGACTCACAGACCCAAATTCAAACCCAGACCTGTACGGGTCCAGAAACTTAGAACCAACCCCGGACCCGCACGGAGCGGATCTACCCGACCTCAGAACCGTTGGTGCCATTTCAATTGCTAATTTTGAATTATTTTATTTTTGAATTATTAATTTTCATTGGTGGAAGCCTTTTTCTTTGGATTTTCTTATTATAGTTGTCAGCTATTAGTACAAGAGTATGAATTGAAGAATAAGAAAATTCAAATAGCATAAAGTAAGATTACATAATAAAATTAAAAAAAATAATTAATAATGCGGGTCTGAAACGGGGCTGGGTGGGGCGGGACGGGTAGAGAAATTGGACTCAAACCCATCCCGGACCCATGCGGGTTGGGTCCAGACCCGCCCCGTACTTCTACGGGTCTGGGTATTACCCGCCCCATCACGGGGCGGGGCAGGTTGGGTTCGACGGATCCAGTTCCAATTGTCATCTCTATATTTGAGCGTAGCAGTTAACGTTACAATTCGAACGCTCTAGCATCAAACAATCGAATATCATGCGACGCTTAGCATCACCTAACCCAACAATTTTTGATATATAGAGTTATAAATTTTAATTTTAATAACAATATTGACTCTTTTTTTTCCCTGTGGCGCGTCCATTTATTATATCGAAATATGAAACAAATTTATAATATTGCAGAAAGTGGTTATTATATATTGACTTTTTATTAGTATTAATATTTGCAGACTTAGGGAAGAGAATTTCAAACATGTTTGCTTTTGTCCACAACTTAGTCAAGAAGGGGGAAAACCTAGGGATTATACTGACTTTTTGTTCCAAGTTTGTTTCAGTGATTGTGTGTATATAATTGTCACATACAGACCAAAAGAGTGAAATTAAACAAAAATCCATACAAAGTATAGTTCAAAGTGCATGCATGGGTATAATGGCTAATTTTTATTCAAATTCTACAAAATTATCGCCAATCTCACTTAATCTTGCATAAGACCAATAAATTCGGTGGCTTCAGTCCAATATAAAATAGAATATTAAAACGTAGTAAGTTCAGCCTTTTTCTCCTAATTAATAGAGATTTTTATTTTATTCTATTGTTTCGCCTTAAACTTTTATTTTCCGTGACCTACTAGCTAGTTGTGACAGACAACTATTATATCAATTGTCCCCCAAAAATAAGATGGTGGTTCATTTTAAAACTCCAAGAAATGGCAATTATCTGTGAGTTTATAATAAAATATCAACATTAATTTGTATTGATGGAAAACAAATATATTGATGTTAACTAATTCAGTGCCCCATTTAAAAAATAACCCAAAAGAGAAAAGGTGGTAGGAGTAGGAGCATACATCAATTGATGAATATTTGCACTTTTGTGAAAAATGATTGAGGATTTGATGCTCCAACACTAACCACATTTAGCAAAAAAACATCTTTGTGTCTCATTTTTCACGCGACCCATAGGGGAAAAAAGTAGAAAATATAGTTCTTTATCATTCTATTCCCAATAAGACTTATTAAAAAAAAAAAAAAAACCCTAAAATTCACGGAACACCAATTCTAAGCAGGGGGGGAACATCTATAGGGGAAAGTATTGCTTTTGTTGAAAACCGTGTAACTAGATGTATATGATGAACCGAGATAAAGTTAATAAGTATATACATATGTATTACTAAAATACGTGAGAAATTAATTAATGCTAAGATAGTCTAATTTCAAACTCTATAATTATTGCGGTGTGGGTAACTTCACAAAATAATCAATCGAATCAATCATTGTCAATGAATGGGCCCTCCAAACCGCCCCGAAGTTCACTAATCAGACTCTCGCACGATCCAAATTAAGGCCCCCCTCTACTCCAAGTCCAAACTTAGCGATCTAAATTCGTTGTTTTTGATTGATTTGATGGGCTTAAAGCCTCACACTAACCATAATTTTAACTCAATTTACTACCGCAGTCACTATTATCTACATTCTAGATTTCACTTGTATTTGACCTCCACATAACAATTGTCTATTTAAGAATAACATCCTTATAATAAGACAAATTGGCAAATTTAGTCCCCAATGTTTGTCACTTTGGATGAATTGGTCCCTAATATTTTTTTTTAGTTTATTGGTCCCCAATGTTTACTAATTTGGATAAATTGATCATTCTGTCAAGTTTTAAGTTAATTAAGTGTTAATCATAGGGGTATTTATGGAATAAAAGTTTCATGGACCAATTCATCCATTTTTAAATAAAACTTAAATTTTTTTTTTAAATTATGATTTTTTTCGGAAAAAAATTAATTTTTCAAATAACTTTTATTTTAAAAATTACTTTTTTTCAACTAATTTTTTTTTCTTTTTTTTCAAATATTTTTTTTGGTAAACGAAAAAAATTAATTAATAATAATTTTAGGGATCAATTCATCTAAATAATTTTTTGAATTAACTTTTTTTTAAATTTTTTTATTTAAATAAAAATTAAGTAAATTTAGATTAACTAATAATTTTGCATTTCACGGTGAAGGAGGGGAGCGGGTCAACACAACGGTTGGGGAATGTGTTATGTTCTTCGAGGAGAGGAGCACTGGACGACCCGCTCCTAGTCGTCTAGTTATGGCCTCCCACCTCCTTAGTCGTCCAGTGCCTCTTCTCCTCGAAGAACATAACACATTCCTCAACCGTTGTGTTGACCTTCTCCCCTCCTTCACCGTGAAATGCAAAATTATTAGTTAATCTAAATTTACTTAATTTTTATTTAAATAAAAAAAATTAAAAAAAAGTTAATTCAAAAAATTATTTAGATGAATTCCCTAAAATTATTATTAATTAAATTTTTTTCGTTTACAAAAAAATATTTGAAAAAAAAAGAAAAAAAACTAGTTGAAAAAAGTAATTTTTAAAATAAAAAAATATTTGAAAAATTAATTTTTTTCCGAAAAAAAATCATAATTTAAAAAAATAATAATGTTTTATTTAAAAATTGGATGAATTGGTCCTTGAAACTTTTATTCCATAAATACCCCTATGATTAAAACTTAATTAACTTAAAATTTGACAGAAGGACCAATTTATCCAAATTAGCAAACATTAGGGACCAATAAACTAAAAAAAAGATTAGGGACCAATTCATCCAAAGTGGCAAACATTGGGGACCAAATTTGCCTTATACTAATAATAATAATAATACTAATAATAATAATAATAATAATAATAATAATAATAATAATAATAATAATAATAATAATAATAATAATAAAACAATGGTCACAACTCGATGAATTAAAATAAAAATAAATTTTACATTGTAATATTTCATATTTTTTGAAGGTATCATTAAAAAATTTACATCCATTTAGTAATAAATTAATTGACATTGAATCTATTTTTTTAATATATATAAATCTATATAATATATATATAATTATTAAACCATGTTACATGGTATTTGTCTTTCGCTTTACACAACTAAACATTTTTTAAATTTTTAGATATGTGTATGAATTTTCTAAACTTAATAAATACTATGAGTATTTGTTTTCTAAAAGTTTTGAAGCAAATATCTCTTTTAATTTTAGGTTCTTAAAATATGTAGGGACACACTTCCATGTGCAGCATAATTATACAAATTACTTTTTAAAAACTAGCTTATTTAGCAAGCTGAATTTATTCAGTAAGCAAACTCGGTAACTATGACTTTCGCAATTGAGTTTGAACTTGGACTCAGTATACTGAGTACTGTTCATTTACTGAAGTTAGTTAACTAGCAGTTCAGTACAAGAATGTGCTCGAAAAGTTTAGGCCCAGTTTTATCATCTCTTAGAAAAATGTTATTTTACTAAGAATAGTTAAATTTTGTGCGTGTACATGTCTTATAGAGTTTTATTAAAAATCTACATTTGTATGAATTTTGCAAATTAGTTTTTGCAGAATTAACAGTAGTTAATGTTACAATATAAAAAACATGAATTTTTAGAATAATTCGGACCAATTTCCTATTTCCAAGAGTTCTTGATTAGATTAGATTGGGCAAGTCTCAGTCGATCCGTTTGTAGGACATATCTCGACTGACTATAGTCTTAGTGACTTTACAAGCTTTCAAACACTGGGGTTTGATGTTTTCTCTGACAATGAAGGAGTTCCACAATAAGAATAGTTTAATAAATGAACTCCTTCATATTCTAAGCTTACGATATAATACTGATTGCTTAGATGTATAGAGATGGGAATTGGGTTACTCTAGAGCAAAGAACTGATAATGAGCAATTGGTTCTAGGGTTCTTCGCTGAGTATGTTTTTGAGCTTGCTAGAGTATGTGAGCTTGAGTGCTTTGTGTTCCTAGTGTGTTTAGCGCAATGAAGATGATCTCTATGCCTAGGGTCTGGTCTTTAACTACCGGACACTTTGCGTTGAAGAAAGTCATCATGCTGTTTTTAATAAGCTTGCTACTGAAGACAGGAGCAGGGACTTTAAACACAATTATGAGGATGTTAGTACCAAGCTAGAAGATCTGAACCTGAATGATAATGTTGAAAGGATCCGTTATTGTTACGGTAATGATTCAGAAGAAGTACTAACACCCAATCTCAACCAACAACAGTAGCCGACTGATTAATTCAGCTGAACAGAATCAATCTTAGGTAACTCAGGTCGATAAAGAAACCCTAGTGGTAAGTGAGACCTCTACTGCGAATAACAACTTCGGTGGAACAAATGGTGCCCTTGAACATGGTGACTTAGTAGATCCTATCCTCGTTATTGAATTACTTCAATCACAGAACAATACTAGTGAAATGCCTAACTATCCTACTGTTTGTACAGAAGTAATTAAGAAGAAATGAGGAAAAGACAATCATGGTTAGTGATGAGTCGTCAGGCCGAAAAGTGCGTTAATTGGCCAACCGGTGCATTCGCAGTGGCGAAAAATGCAGGTTTTAGGTGCTGACGTGGCATGATGACGAGGATAATATTTGGCGATTTTTTATGATGAAAAGGCACGGAATTGATGACGTGGGCGCGGATTTGTTGAGAAAGAAAGAATCTTGAAGATATTTTGTGGTAGATAAGGAAAGATATTATTTCCTTATCTATCCAAATCTCTTTCCTTATCAAAGAAGATTTGACCTAGCTTGGAAAGGAAGAAAATGAGGAGTATATAAGGAGTTGAAGAGGACGAAAATCACACGCCCAAACATCACAAGAACACGCCTTCAACCCGACCACACATTCTTGTTGTTGCTCCCTTCCGACCGAGAAAACCGCCGTCGCCGCGAATCATTCCCGCCGTAGCCGAGCCGCCGAAGACCACCAAACCAAATCCGACTTCCGTAGTTGATAGTTGAAGAAGAAACACTTATTTAATTTCCGTTGTTTTATGCTTTTAATTTCGTAGCTGAATTCCAGTTTTAATTTCTATTCGTAGTTAATCGTTTTCGTAGGAACATAATATTTACGTTTGAACATCCGTTGCTATTTTAATTCAAGTTTTAGTTTAATTTCGTAGGTTTAAATATTCTATTATTTCATGCCTTAGTTATTTTAATTTTCGTTCATGCTAGATCTAAGGTTATTCATGTCTAAGTTTATGTTCTGTAAACTGTCCTAGTTGCCCAACCGAAGCGTCTGCATAAGTAGCTAAACTTTTTAGGGTTCGACAGAATGTGAATACACACGTGAACAATACATGAGGCTTAGGTTCGAATAATTAATCAAAAGGGTTTCGGGTTAATTCTGAATTAATTAATCTGGCTAGTAATTTAGGCTTGATCACCCTAGGTTGCGCAGTCTGTAGCTAACTTAGTACTTCCATCGTTTCTCGTGGAACAAGGCTAGGTAAGTAGCAAAATTATTTATTAGAATAATTGGATTAAACCGATAGGAGACTATTAGATTTCCAACATACGAGTAGGCTCCTATACTAGGCTCCCTTAGTTCGATAAAGCTGTCTAGCTATTAAATCTATTGATTGCCCAACAACGTAGGTTGTAGCTAGGTTAGGGAAGTAGCCGTTTCGATGCCCAACATGGCGGTTACCGACTAAGTAAGTGGGAGTGAGGGTTGTGTCAGTTTAATTACGGCAATCTATAACTAGTAGATTCTTGAGATTAATTCATATTAAGTGCCGATGATTGGAACTACATATGTTAAATATTCTCTTTGGACCCGCTTTCAATTGCCAGTCCATACAATTTATTTTCGACTTTCAATTTTTATAATTTCTTTCAGTTTTACAATTTCTTAGTTTAGATTAAAAACCCAAAACTTGCGTGGTTGCTAACCAAAACCATAGATAAGTAGAAAAATAATGCACCTACTCGTTCGTTCCCTGTGTTCGATACCCTCTGAACTATACTGATATAATTCTCAAGTTTTGCAGGATTATTTGGTGCAATACAGCGATCACCAGTTAGATTCTCACTCAACATACATATGTTGGAATTTTTTATACTGGAAACAATTTCTTACTTGTATATAATGTTTCATTTCCACTGTTTTATTCTCCTATCTAATTTAATACTCCCTCCGTCCCATTGGAAGCGTCTTGTATTCCTTATTGGGTTGTCCCATTGGAAACGTCTTGTTTCTAAAAAAGGCAAGAATATGTGGACAAGATTTAACTATCCAAAAGTCAAACAATATACACCACACATTATCATTTTCTTAACCTCCGTGCCCAAAAGAAACAAGACGTTCTAATGGGACGGAGGGAGTATATATTTGTGAATGTTTAATCATTTATCTTGTATGATAGTTAGATTGTGCAGTGTGTTGTAGATTATAGAAGACTACACAATTGGTTGTACTAACAAGATATAAACAATTATCACAGCTGAGACAACTTTAGGATAAGTTATCAGCTTAAGCTGCAGTTTAGATAAGAAGTGGTTTGTCTTGGCTACTTGTCTATACTTATACACTGGAGGTGGTGTATTGATGGATCACAATGAGAAGTGTTATCATAGCTGACCTTAGTGGAGAACATAAGATCTCAGTAACTTAGTTGGTCTTAAGCATGATAAGATTTCAGTTGAGTGATTATAGCTATCTGAAATAGGCTCGAATTGCTATGCTCATCTTTTTTATATTTGGTCATGGTCTTTCTTTTAGCTTGTTTCTTTGCTTGAGGACAAGCAAAATCTTAGGTTTGGGGGGATTTGATGAGTGGTTTTTATACCATCTCATCGTGTTCTTTTTAAGCTTATTTACATCATTTTCTATTCATTTTTAGCTTTTGTTTTGCTTGGAATTGTATACTTTCGATGGTTTTTGATTTTGTAGGTTTCTCGCGCGTTTTGAGCATATTTGGTGGTATTTGGCACCAAAATGAAAGAAATCATGACCATTGATGCATTTTTGGCAAAGATGGAGTTTTTTGGATGAAGAATGAAGATGATTTGAAGCCGGATGTTGAAGAAACCGTGTTTCGGAGCTCGTGTAATAAGGCAGTTGGAAAATAAAGTGACATACGGATCTAAAGATCTTATAATCCGATCTCCACCGTCCACATCGTAGTTCTATGTGTTAGGAACATTGTGGCAAAGTTTCGTGATGATCCAACGGTTATCGAATGAGATATCGCGTTTTTCCCAAAATTGGTCAGTGCAGAAAATTGCAGACGGGAGTGAAGCGGACAGAACAGGTCGGACCGCGGTCCGCCTTTTGTACTGGACCGCGGTCCGCGTCTTTTACAGCCCAAAAACTTTTTTTTCAGCCCGAGACCTATATAAACCCTTCCGGACTTCTTTCCTTCGAATGACACACCATAATTTCGATTTTTCCAGCCCCCAAAGCAGATAAACACCCAAGGCATCCCTCCGTTGATGATTAAAAGCCAAGAACAAAGACTACAACCGAAGAACCAAGTGCGAGGATCAATCTACGAGGGTCTAAGTTGTATAATTCTATCTTAGTTTTGTTTAGGGTTTTTGATACTTATTTTCCATGGGTACTTTTTGCATATCTTGTGATTGTTTTCCTACGAATATGAGTGGTTAAATCCCCTTGTGTGAGGGTTTAGCAGGACCTATGTTTTTGATGAATTGATTCAAACCCTAGTTTTTCAATGAATGAATTGTTTTGTTTCTTAATTGTTGAGTCTGCTTTTGATTTCTCTATGATTCTTTAATGTGACTGGCCATCATCTTAGATAATTGTAGAGAATATAGGTAATAGATAATACGGCGCATCATACCCGGTTATTTATTTAGACCTGCAATTAAGTGTCTAGATCGTCACCATTGGTTTGGGATAGTTTAGATGGTTCCTTAAATCCTTGAGCATGATACGATCCTTAGGTTCATGATATGATCACTTGATTGACCCTTAGAATTATAAATTAGAGATCTCCCGCCATCATACGGAATCCCTAGAGCCTTAGTGGATGAACCAACAAAAGAAATTCATAAATGCTAGCTAGAGAATGGGAACCCAGCCGAGTCCTTGTGAGATCGACCTCGGGAGTTTCTAGATTAGGTACTATACCGATTCGTGCACTTGCGAGAATTATAATTTGTTCATCAAGTTTTTGGCGCCGTTGCCGGGGACTCAGTCGTTTTGATTATTCTTTTTACTAGCTGTTTATTTGTTTAGATTTTATTTTTAAGTTTGTTTCTACTTCTTCCAATTGTTTTCGTGCGTCAAATCTTACTCTTTGAGTTTTCTGTAGGTTTATGCACGGTAGAAGGTCGCAACATCCCGAACTTGCGCCTTTTATCGATAACATACACAGAGTGGGGACTCGCGTTACGAGGAAACAATCGAAAGACAAAATTGCAATGTAGCTAATTGGGAACAATCCTGAACCAGAGAAGTTGCAGCGAGACTACACAAGGCCGATACTTGGAGCCAATACCACTTGTATCGTCCTAGAGGAGACCGCAAGGAATTATGATCTGAAGCATATCTACTATCATATGCTACCATCTTTCTAAGGGCTAGCAACTGAAGATCCTCTTGCTCATATGAGGGAGTTCTATGCTATACTGGGGACTCTTCCTCTCAGCGGGCTCACTACTGATCAATTGGGAAGACGATTGTTTCCCTACACTATAAAGGATAAGGCTAAGACTTGGTTGAACACACTGCCTGCTGATTCTTTGCGGACAATGGAGGACGTGTTCAAAGCATTCACTCAGCGATACTACTCCCGAAGCAAGAGCCACGAGTTGAGGCAGCAGATTGCTACTTTCTCCCAGTTTGACAATGAGACATGCCATGAAGCTTGGGATAGATTCAAGGGACTCCTCATCCAATGCCCACATCATAATTACCAGGTCGCGATGCTGAATGAGTTCTTCTACAATGGATTGCTCTTGCCGTGTCAGATTATGGTTGACAACATGGCTCCCGGAGGCATTCTTGAACTGACCCCAAGTACATTGCTTGAGCTTTTTGAGATGTTGAAGGCTTGTTCCGTACAAAGAAGTCAGAGTGTGAGACAACATGGAACGCAGGATGTGCGGGCTTCGTAATGGATGATACTATTAAGGAGCTTCAACTGCTTAGACAAGAAATCAAGGAGCTCAAGCGGACACAAGTACAAGTTCATGCTCAAGTTAGGATAAAGATGTAAGTCAACACGAATTCTCTAGTGTAATGAATGTTTATTAATTTATTTTGTTCTGGACTGAGCATAGATAATTAATTAACTAATTTGATGTCCGACTTTATTTTTTGTATTGGATCCTTGGCATATAGATGTCAATATTTATTATGTTCTCTCAGGAATTATGAGTTAATTGGTTGGCCAATTAATTGATAAATAAATGTTTCCCACATAATTAATTTATTATATTATGGGTTTGTTGGTACTAAAGCTCATTAGAAATATAATTAAATTAATGGGCAATATATTATTAATATGTACGCTCCTGAAGCGTGAATTAATTATTATTCACACAACGCAAACACAGACGCACGTACGAGAACGTGAGTGAGATAGAGGGCCGTTTTATTTTTCCTTCAGATATCTGTCCACGCAGAGAAAGGAAGGGTCGGAACATAGTCCAGAAGATTCAAACACGAGCAATAATCGGACTAATGAAGGACACAAGTATGAATTAATCATTGTAATCCTTCAAGTTAATCATAGGAGATCCTTCAGCAAGTGTAAAGACAAGATCCAAATTCTCATTCATACACTAGCGTAATACTTGTTTTTCGACAATTTCGTTTTGAAATAGGATTGTTCCTATTTTGTATGAAGTTGAATTATATTTGTGAAAAACTGAAGAATGAAATCTATAATTACATAAAATCCATTGGTTGAATTATATTTTTTATCGGTCAAAATTTAGTTTGTGCATGTATAATATACAATATTTTTTTGATTTTGTGATTTCGTGGTTGCAACGGCGTTTTTTACAATCAAATTTTCCTTGAAAAATGAATCTCAGTTTGTCTAAAATATGTAAATATTGAGTCCAATTATGCAAAATTTCGAATAGATGCAAAAAATAGTAATGTATTATGCATATAATGTATTTCAATTGATGTGTAGAATAGTTGGTTGTGGATGCAAAACATGGCATAAATTAGTTTGATAATATGTACGAAACCAATCGTGATATGCATATATAGTACAGTATTTCCTGTATAGAACATTTAAGAAGAAAATGACAAAAATATGCATGAATTAGTTTGATATTATGAATTATATAATATAGTAATATGCATAGAATGTATTTTTGTGTTGAACATTAAAAAATTAAGCATAAAGAAATATGCATAAATTTGTTCAATGTAATACATGAAATAATATTGTGATATGCATATATTATGTATCTAGTGATATGCATGAATCCATAATTATTTATGCATAAATTCGTAATTGTCCATGCATGTCAGTCACAACTCTTACATTTAATTTATTATCACTTGAACTAGTATTCTTTTTTACATGTATTTACTAGGAACTGCACTTACAAAACCTTGTTCACCATATGTTTCTAACCATATTTTAAATTATCAAAACAAGGAGAGAGAAATATGGGAAAATAATATCAGCATAAATAAGTAATCTTAGTGCGGGGGTTTGAAAATGCTAGCGTTCTGGACTCCCAAAATGCGAACGTTCTGAATGAAGCATTTTTATGAACCCCTATGGTTTATCCTTCCCATACAAGATATAATGTAGTCACCCATTACTAGTATAATCAATAAAGAGATGAATGTCAAAAGTATAGACATTATTTCTAAATTATTATGTGAGAGCATTATTGTTAGTTTTGTAATCAAAATTTATTTTCTCTCATCTTTCTTCTCATGTTTGAAGAGAAAGAAAAATCAAGTGGGGCCCATCATTTTTCCCCCCTCTCCTCTTTCATTGCTACACCAAAGGAGAGAATTATCATTTCTCTCCAAGTTCTTTCATCTCTATTTCTTTCCTCCCTAATTCTCTACAATCAAACACAATGTTAAGGAATATAGTTCTTGTATATCATGATGCTTTGAGCATAGCTTCTTTTAAAGAAAATGGGTTTTACAAAGTCTAAAACACAGTGAAAAATTTAATAAGTTAAGGCGGTCCAAAAATAAGGAAAGCCATGTATTGAATTAATCCCTGGAGGTTTTATTGCCCTATACAATTGTTGTGCCAACACTCCATACTCCCATCTGAAAAATCCATCAAATTTTGAGCAAAGCCTCTTTTCATTCTGAGCTGATTCTTGGATCATAAACACGTGATTCAATCAATGCTGCATTTCTTGATCCACGATTAGAGAGCTTCGTGATTGGTCACTTGGTCATTCTCGGCTAATCAAAATTAACACGAATCAATAAGGTACTGTGCATCAAATGTAGCTGGAAAAACGTGCATAAACAATCTATTGTGCATCAAATGCAGTTGGAAAAATGTGCATAAACAACCTATATGCAAAAAAAAAGACATTTGAGATAAAATTGAACAATAATCTTCATAAAATTACACATACACAAAGCAAGAACACTTATAATAGATGTTGATTCGGAGAAACAATGTATGTTCAAATAACCCATAAATTGCCAGAAAATGCTATAGAATTGATGAAACCCATTAAGTACTATCATTCGAATACAAATTTAAAGACATATTGGGTTGTAATAAGAACAACATTACACAAAAACAAAGCAAAAACACGAATTGCAGTTAGATTATTAGGATCGAAATTACCCATTGAAATGCATCGACGAATATTGGTATTTTGTGCAAGGAATCCACGAGATGGAAGCAAATCAAGGGGATTCACGATAAAATAGATTGGAAATCACGCTTGCTACCTATTTTTCATGAGGAATTACACAAATTCGCGAGGAATTTGGCGAGAATGGTAGTAGAAATGAAGGAAACGACGCTCCCCTTTCAAAATCTTCATTCTGAAACATAACATATAGAAAGACCTAAATACCCTTAATGAGCCATTTTGAGCATCAAATTTTCACAAGTGAAGATCGAATATGGACCACACATCAAAGAAATGAAGGACTGAAATTTATTCTCATTTCTCTCATTAGTGGCTTGTTCTCAGAAGATCTCACTCTTATATATATATATATATACTAAAGAGATGACATGCTACCACATACTTGAATGATAGCGAGATATACCTTCAGAACGTTTAGGTCTTTGATCTGTAGGCTCGTAGATTTGTTCTTTTAGTTTGTGTCCCTTGCACGAAATTTCAAGTCGGATGTACAGTTTCTAAGAACTCCTAAAATCTTACCCTCTCCCTTACTATCTCTAAGTTCGAAATCTTGAGATGCAAAGTGTAAGAGATTTGAACCATAATTACTTATTTATAGAGCTAGTCCCATCCCTTATGGGTTAGGAGATCAAGCCCGGTAAATATCGTAATTAGTCAATTAATTAAAGACTTGTAAATAATAACTAATTTACTCCTTTATTAGTTAAATTAATTATCAATTAAATAGAAAATAGATATCTAATTAATTTACAGTAATTAATAGCTTACTTGGTTAAAATAATTACTGAGTAGTAATTGAGCCAGAACATGGATCTAATACAAGAAATAAAGTTGTATTACTAATAATTAATTATCTATGCTCAGCCCATAGCAAAATCAATTAATAAACACGAATTCATTCCACTTGAGAATTCATGTTGACGTACCTATTTATCCTAAAATGAGCCAGAGCTTGTATTTTATACTTATTTAATCTTCGTATTTGAGATATAAATACACACTAATTAATTAAGTCTGTTGATAGCTTAGTTAAATAGCATCTTGTTCTTAAGCAATACCACTCGACCTTGTTAATACACTTGAACTTAATTAACCTACAAATACTAGTGTGATAATCATTTCGAGCTTTTGACCCTTTAGGTCTTTGATATGCAGGCTCCTAGATTTAATCTTTGTTGGAATTCTCTAATGAAAATTAAATTATTAAATATTAAAATTAATTTAATGACCAATAGTGTAAAATGGCATTATATCACTATTCCAAAAGATGCATTGATTCGCGTGTACAAGGTTGGAAGAAATAGAACATGTTGGTTGGCATGATTTAATTCATGAAACATTGAGGAGACACGTTGGTTGTGAGATGATTTCATGCTAATGGACACGAGATGCATGGTTTCATCAATAGTTGTGTCCATTACGAATGGGTTCGTGGAGTCTATAAATAAGATGTTCTCTTGCCAAAGAAAAACACTACAACAACACCACCAACATAATATTCTTCTTCCAACTTTCTTTTATGTCCCTTTCATTACATACATATAAATTAGTTCATATTTCTTTAGTCCCAAAATATCAAGTAGTTCGCCGGAATTACGAGAAGTAGTGCAACTACTCGTAATTGAGAAACCGTTGTATCTTGGAGACGAGTGTTATAGACCGCTTGCACCGAGTAGCGGAACATTATCGTCTTGCGGAGAAAGAGTCTAACTCTTGCCTCGGTTTGCATTTCGTTATTTTCGCTATTCAATTTTTCATATGTTGTTTGTTATGTTGTTATAGTATTTATACTAACATTTGATTTTATTGTCGCTTCATTTCTACACACCTAATTTTTAATAACAATCGCAAGACGATAATTTTGTGTTGAAGAAATGACGACTAGTAGCAGTGATGTACCCGATCCCCTTGTCCAAGTGATGACAAGCAGTACCAACGTGCCGCCGAACTTTACAACGGCAACAAACAACCAAATTTCAAGCGCCCTTGTTCATGCAGAAAAGCCGACAAAGTTCTCAGGTTCTGAATTTAAGCGTTGGCAATCTAAAATGCTATTTTATTTAACTACTTTAAATTTGTCTCGATTCTTGAAAGAGACACCTCCAATTGTGGGGGAAAATAAAACCGATGAGCAAAAACACATTGAGTCTGATGCTTGGCATCATAACGACTACATATGTCGGAACTATGTCCTAAATGGACTTGACGACACTCTCTATAGTGTCTTCTCGACTGCAAAGACATCGAAAGAATTGTGGGATTCTTTGGAGATCAAGTACAAGACCGAAGATGCCAGTCTAAAGAAGTTCGTTGTTGGACGATTCTTAGACTACAAGATGGTGGATACCAAAATTGTAGTCGAACAAGTGCAAGAGATTCAATTGATCAAACATGATATCCTGGCTGAGGGTATGGTCGTTTCTGAATCCTTTCAAGTCCACAAGTGGTTTTGTGTTTACCATAGGTGGATGAGATGTGTCATGGAAATCCTCTAAGCAGACTTGTATAGCTCAGTCTACAATGAAATCGGAATTCATTACTCTAGACAAAGCTGGCGAAGAAGCCGAATGGCTACAGAACTTCTTAGAGGATATTCTTCGTTGGGAAAAATTCGTGCCTCCCGTCTTGATACATTGTGATAGTATGTCTACAATAGGGAGAGCATAAAGTAGTATGTATAATGGTAAGTCTCGACATATTCGTCGAAGACACAATACCGTTAGACAATTGATCACTAATGGAATAATATGTATTGACTATGTGAAGTCAAAAGATAATATTGCGGATCCATTTACTAAAGGTATTAATCGTGATCAATTGTACAATGCAGTAAGGGGAATGAGATTAAAATCCACACTAAAAGAACGCTCTTAATGGTAACTCTACCATGATGATTGGAGATCCCATGAACTTGGTTCAAAGAGACAACTAAGTTAAGAATGTTCAAGTTATGCACTTGGAAACACAACTAACAATCCATTCTCGAAGCTGCCTCAAGTGCAAACATGTAGCTTGTGGTAAAGGGTAAGCATATAAGCTTTTAATGATTCCTATAGCCTTATTGGTGGAGTATGGCAGGATACTCTTTATAGGAGATCACCTATATAAGTGAGAAGTGTGGCCGCTTCAAATAAGAAAAACACTTATGAATCCAAGATATGGTCCAAGGCCAAAATGGACACAACGTGAGAACGAAAGATATTATATCTATTATTGTGTATATGTTATTGTCTTGGTTTACATGAAAGCTGACCGGTTCAAGACATCACGTTCACCGAGCAGCGAGTAAATCCAATAACATTATACTAAGGAAGGTTCAAAGCAAAAAACTACCTGATGCAATAATAGGTCATTGGGACTTTGGTTTGCAAAATATTTTGCATTTGCATTTAATAATCTAACTTTCATGTGGGGGATTGTTGGAATTCTCTAATGAAAATTAAATTATTAAATATTAAAATTAATTTAATGACCAATAGTGTAAAATGGCATTATATCACTATTCCAAAAGATGCATTTATTCGCGTGTACAAGGTTGGAAGAAATAGAACATGTTGGTTGGCATGATTTAATTCATGAAACATTGAGGAGACACGTTGGTTGTCAAATGATTTCATGCTAATGGACACGAGATGCATGGTTTCATCAATAGTTGTGTCCATTACGAATGGGTTCGTGGAGTCTATAAATAAGATGTTCTCTTGCCAAAGAAAAACACTACAACAACACCACCAACATAATATTCTTCTTCCAACTTTCTTTTATGTCCCTTTCATTACATACATATAAATTAGTTCATATTTCTTTAGTCCCAAAATATCAAGTAGTTCGCCGGAATTACGAGAAGTAGTGCAACTACTCGTAATTGAGAAATCGTTGTATCTTGGAGACGAGTGTTATAGACCGCTTGCACCGAGTAGCGGAACATTATCGTCTTGCGGAGAAAGAGTCTAACTCTTGCCTCGGTTTGCATTTCGTTATTTTCGCTATTCAATTTTTCATATGTTGTTTGTTATGTTGTTATAGTATTTATACTAACAATTGATTTTATTGTCGCTTCGTTTCTACACACCTAATTTTTAATAACAATTAGATTTTTATAAATTGTTAGATTTTTAATAATGGAAATTAGATTATTAAATTAATTAATTTAAAGGATGCATTAGTTCATGAGATTTATGGGAAGAATTGAAAGGATGCGTTGGTTCCTAGATGAATGGACACGTTACTTCGTGGAATGTACACATTGTTTCATAAATTAAATGATGAACGAATGCGTTGATTCATGAAGGGATATGTTGGTTCATGCCAAGAGGTACTTGGAAGTTGAACAAATGCAACCATTCACAATTCATCTTATTGTGAAGAGTTGTGTCCATTACGAAAAGTTGCGTCCTTTGTGAAGATAAAGGAAACAAGAAGGAATCATGTTTTTCTAATTATTTTTTCTTTACTACAAATCGTCCTATTTATAGATTTGAAGCACCCATTCATAAACGACACAACTCTTCGCAATGGACACAACTCTTCACAATAAGATGAATTGTGAATGGTTGCATTTGTTCAACTTCCAAGTACCACTTGGCATGAACCAACATATCCCTTCATGAATCAACGCATTCGTTTATCATTTAATTTATGAAACAATGTGTCCATTCCACGAAGTAACGTGTCCATTCATCTAGGAACCAACGCATCATTTCAATTCTTCCCATAAATTTCATGAACTAATGCATCCTTTAAATTAATTAATTTAATAATCTAATTTTCATTATTAAAAATCTAACAATCTTTTGATCTGTTACCTTTGCAAGAAATTCCAAGCCCGATGGACAACTTTTCAGAACTCCAAAAATTTGACCATCTCCCTTACTCTCTCTGATGCATGTGCATGTCGGTATTTTGAGATGCAAAGTGTATGAAATTTGAGCCCTAATTATTAGTTATATACAGAGCTAGTTCAGTTCCTAAAGGGTTAGGAGCCTAAGCCCGATAAATATTGTAACTAGTCAATTATTGAAGGACTTGTAAATAATAATAGTTTACTCCTTTATCAACTAAATTAATACGAATTAAATAGAAAAATAATTATGTAATTAATTTACAGACAGTTAATAGCTTACTTGGTCAAAATAATTATTGTATGGTAATTGAACTTGACTAAAGATCTAATACAAGTAAAACTCGGTCTCAAATTAATTAATTCTCTCTTTTTAGCCTAAAGCAAAATCAATTAATTAATCAATACGAATTCGTTACACTAGAGAATTTTGAGTTGACTACTTTCCCATTTATTCAAAATGAGTCAGGGCTTGTATTTTAGACTTATTATAGTCTTTGTATTTAAGATATAAATATCAACTAATTAATTAAGTCCAATGACATCTTAATTAAATAGCATCTTAACCTTAAGTAGTACGACTCGACCTTATTAATTAACATACATCAGTTTAATCAAATTAATAAAAAAATTCCTTCTCTGATTATTTAACTTAAAGTCCAAGGAAATAATTTTTTTCGCACAACATTGACATCTTTAACTTCTTTGTCATCAGTTTTTCGAACTTCTGACACATGTTGACACTTTTTGATCAATAGATAATGCCGTCGACATAGATCTGCATGAGTAACTTAGATAGGGTATCATATCAAGCCCTGGGTGATTATTTTAACCCATATTGAGTTTTGATAAGTTTATATACTTGATCTCCTTGCTTAAAGTCAAACAGTTGTTCCACATAGACTTTCTCCTTCAATGTATCATTCAGGAAAGCACACCTAACATTCATTTGATATACTTTAAGGCATTGACGTGGTAAGCTAAAAATAGACGAATAGCCTCCAATCTTACGAGTGGAGCAAGTGTTCTTCAAAGTTTTTCCCTCAGCTTCACTATAACCTTTTGCTTCTAGTCGAGCCTTAATCCTAACGATGACATTGTTTTCATCTCACTTGTTCTTGAAGACCAATTTGGTTCATAAAACATGTTGATGCATGGTAACAAGCTCTCAAACTTCATTTTTTATGAATTGATTGATCTCTTCATGCATTGCTATGATCCAATTTGCATCCTTAAGGGCATATCTATATTCTGGAGTTCTTCAGTAGACATTAAACATGAGTACAATGCACATTCTCCTTGGGGTAATCTTGGATCTCCCATAATTAATTTCGGTGTGTGAATGTCTAACCAAGAACATATTTTCTTTGTTTTTCTACTGAAACAATGTTCTCGCGCTTATATCCAAAGGAATTAGAAGCAACAGTTTTAATACAATGAGTATTCTCGTGCCCTAGATCATGAGAGGTGGAGGTGTAGAGTGCAGAACCAACGACACTAGCAGCTACAAATGCTTGCTTACTCTTGCGAGTTTCTTCGAGTATTAAATAGGATCGAGCCTCATAGAAGGGAGAAAGAGGATCACTTTGTTGGATAAACGTAGCAAAAACACCATCATAAGCTTCGTTCAATCCAACAATTAATTGGAGTACCAGACGATTATGTGGGACCGGAACACCAACATTGGGAAGTTGTTCGGCTATCATCTTTAGTTCTTAGCAATAAGCTAAGACACTTTGGAAATGATCAAGACGGAGCTGGTTTTCAGGATATACAACCCAAGAGTTCTTATTATCTTGAAAGATATTCTGCAAACGCTTCCACACATGTTGAGCAATTGAATCGAGTTCCAAAATGGTGTGGTAAGAGAACATTAGACATCGCACCGTAAATCCATTGTAGAACTATAGCATCTAGATGATACCATAAATCTTGATAGCGTCTTTAAAAGCATCAGCAGCAGCGGCAGTAGGGATAATGTGTTCAATGACTTGGTAAGCGCGACAACGAATCTTGAACACTTCTGTCCACAAGGAGTACTTGCGTTTCTCCATCTCAAAAGTGATAGGGGATGAAATTTATTACATTATTGACGTCTGGGGTGGGATAGAAATCATATTTTCCAGCCATAAGAGAAAGAAGATGAAGAAGGAGAAAAGATAAGAGTTAAGGTAGCCGTGGAAAACTTAGGATAGAGTAATATTTTTTTTTTTGATGACGAGCGCAGCCGCTACCTTTAGTGAGGACATGGTAAACCTCGCTCCTGTGCAATAGCCTACAAACCACACAGAAGAGATAAATCACCCTTAATATGACAGGGTGACAGGCAACACCTAACGGTCTTGGTGGGAATTGAACCCAGGACCTATCGGTCCCGAGCCACCCACCTCGACCGCTAGGCCATCCCATGGGGACTAGAGTAATATTTCTAATACCATGTGAAAGAGAGTCCGGTATTAACCGAAACTTAGGATAGAGTAATATTTCTAATACTCTATTTCTAATACCGTGATTGAATTTGTGATTCAAGGTGCATAAATACAAATACAAAGGAGTCCGGTATTATCCGAAACTATGATTAGGATTACACTATTTCTAAGAAAACTACCCTACTACAAATTAATATTATAACAAATCATATAAATTTAAGTATATATATAATATAATAAGATAAGATATAGATCCATAATCTATCACCTTTAACCCAAAGTCATAAAAGAGAGCCCATAAACGAGCCCATTTAAAAGTCAATCTAACAAACATTTTTCCCGGCCCAATAGTATTTATATTATGCAAACAAAACACCAACTCAAAACAAACTGCTATTAGTTTATTTTCTCATTTATTAAGGAACCTTGTCAATATTACAAGATCTTATATAAACACAATAATTTAATTTCTACATCTTTAATGTGAAGTTTCCACTTACGTAGATTTTCTCTTTCATTAATAACTTTTTACAAATAAAAATAAAAATGTACAGCCACTAGTTTCGCATTGCTGAAACCACTTACGGGTGATAACATACTTGTCACCTGCACAGAAAATATTAGTGACACTAAATTAATTATCCACAACATGCTGATATTTCTATAAAATCACAATCAAAGTTCATCCAATTTAAGGTTATGCTCATTAAATGGTATCATGCTTCAATTTCATGATTACGAGTTTTTATTTCTTGAATATCTAATTCATCAATTAATTGTTATAACGTCCTATATGTTTTCTTATGATACATAGTTTATTATTTTGACATGATATGAGTGTGAAAGGGGTTAATATATTAAAAAATTTAAATAAAATCCCCACTGTATCAGGAGATGAGATCACTTGTCCAATAAATTCCTGTCCAATTGGTATTCAATACAAAACGATGTAGTTTTGTATTAAAAAATGCACTTTTTAATTATTTATTAATTTTTTTTTCAATTCTTATCCTTTTAATTTCTAACTTTTTTTAATACAAAACTACGTCATTTTAAATCGGATATCAATTGGACAAGATTATTGGACAGATGATCTCATCCCTGTATCAGATATAAGGTATGGAAAAAGTCAAACTAGACTTTTACTAATGTACGTATTTTAAGTTGAGATTTTAATGACACGTAGTCAACTTTTTGGTTAATCATCATACAGATATATATATATATATATATTTTTTTTTCCCCCACTTCCTTCCCGACCCCCTCCTCGCCCCCCCCCCACCACCTCTCTAACCTTTTTACATATCCAATTCACAAACTTACCTCATCATACAGATATATATTTCTCATTGTGTTTGTTGTGCATGCCAATGTGTAAGATATATACGATTGGTCAATACTTAGTCTTAATTAGTTAATAATAATAATAAATACTATAATAATAAAGATTTCCTAAAGAAGAAGAAGAAAATGTGTCAAAAAGGAAGTGAAACTTGTAGGCCATGCAAGCCCCCAGTCTCTCACCTCCAACACGTAGCACTTCTCCCCTTCTTCATATACCAACACCCCCTCCCAAATCCATCAACCATCCACCACCAAAACTGGCAAATAAGCCCAACGCCACCACGTCCACACGCGCCACCGCTCCCATGGCTGACCGCGATCGCGACCGTCTCCACCCCCACCAGGTCCACGTCCACCCCCAACAGCAAACCCACCGCTACGAAGGCGGCGGCAAGAACATCTTCCCCCAGAAGGGCCCCTCGACAGGCCAAATCCTCGCCATCATCACCCTCCTCCCCATCGGCGGCACCCTCCTCAGCCTCGCCGGCATCACCCTCGTTGGCAGCCTCATCGGCCTCGCCGTCGCCACCCCGCTCTTCGTCATCTTCAGCCCCGTCTTGGTCCCCGCCGCCATCCTCTTCGGCGGCGCCGTCGTGGCCTTCCTCACTTCCGGAGCCTTCGGGCTCACCGGCCTCTCGTCCCTGTCGTGGGTGTTCAACTCGTTCCGGCAGGCCACCGGGCAGGAGCCCTTCGACTACGCGAAGCGGCGCGTGCAGGAAGGGACGATGTATGTGGGCGAGAAGACGAAGCAAGTCGGTGAGACTATCAAGAGCACGGCGCAGGAAGGTGTTGGAGCTGGAGGCGGCGGTGCAGCGGGTACCCGGACATGAAGGCGGAATTTGAGTCCGTGAATAATGTTGCAGAAATGCAGTTTCTTTGTATGTGTTTGTGTGTGTGTGTTTATGTAAGAGATGATTGCAGTTATAGTTAAATTTGTTGTTTCATGTATATTCATCTTCATGTCTCATAGGACATCATTTCTCCAGCACTTAATATTCACAAAAATAAAAACTATAAATATATCCTTTTGGTTTATTATCATACGAAATCTGAAATTAGTTATTCATATATGAAATCTTTATATTTGAATTCAAATATACATATTCGAATATAAAATTATGATATTTGATAAAAAAATTTAACACATTTAATATATAAAATATAATGAAATTCATTAATAATTTAGTCCATAATAATTGAATATTTATCATTAACAATGAAAAATGAAACCAATATATTAACAATCAAAAATGAAACGAATATTCATATTCAAATACTATTAAATATCAATATTCGATTCAAATATTTGAATAATATATTCAAATAATATTAAATATCAATATCCGATTGTTCGAAGAACGCTTCGTGGGGCGTGCGGGGGCAGCAGGCGTCTATCGAATGTCATAAGGCAACGGATATCTCGGCTCTCGCATCGATGAAGAACGTAGCAAAATGTCGTTATGACGTCGGTGAGGAATGCTACCTGGTTGATCCTGTCAGTAGTCATATGCTTGTCTCAAAGATTAAGCCATGCATGTGGAATCGCGAGAGCCGGTCCGCTGATCGACTCGGGGCACGGCCCAGTGTGGAATCGCGAGAGCCAGTCCGCTGATCGACTCGGGGCACGGACCAGTGCGGCCAAAGTCCGTGTAATTATATGATTGTCTCAAAGATTAAGTCATGCATGTGTAAGGGTCGGCCTGGTTGATCCTGCTAGTAATTATATGATTGTCTCAAAGATTAAGCCATGCATGTATAAGGGTCGACCGGTCCGCCATCCGGTGTGCACCAGTCGTCTCGTCCCTTCTGCCGGCGAGGGAACCCCGACAGATAGCGCGTACTCCGAAAGGGAATCGGGTTAAAATTTCTGAACCGGGATACATAAACGCATTGAATACGAATTAAATTTAATATTCGAATAATAAATGAATACGAATACTTGAATAACGAAATAAATATAAATCGAATACATTGATGTTTGACTCGATTCGATTCATTTTCATTGCGTTATATTAAGTGAATATTTCATTATTTAAACGTTATTTTTTAAAATTATTGTTCAATCGAAGGACTTTAAACCGACGATATCATATTGGGCGAGTTGTTCGGCAATTCGAGTCCATTTGGATAATTCCTGAGCCCTTTCTATTTTGTTTTTTTGCGATTGTAAAATGCCTCGTTTGAGTTGTAATTTCTTGGTTAACAAGTAATTTTGTATATTTTCATTGAAGTTAGATACTGAAATGTATTAGAGACACGAATGAAATTAGATGATGTATATGAAAAAATATTAACAAAGTGTAATATATAATTTTGCATTTTTATTTTATTGAAATTAGATACGGATACAAATGAAATTACATCAGGCATGCCGAAAAATATTTTAACACAACGATTAGAATGTCGTATTGGAGTGTATTTGAGTGTTTAATATGTATCTAACAATATACGTTGTTTCGTAAGTGTCCGTTTAACATTTTCTATATTCAATAATTTTATGATAAAATCGTCGCTCCCTATGAAAATCAAATTAGGAATACTCCTGTAGCAGGAAATATTTATTTCTAAACAGAGAAACAAAGGCTAGTATATTTGGGAAAATCGAAAAATATAATTTACTTTGGGTGCTAGATTATAACTTAATGTTAATGTTTATTAGCATGATAATAATTAGTTGAGATTAGTTACGTGTATAGGCAGTTATCATGCATGTTCACATGATGTGTGGCACCACTATCAACATACCAATTGCCATCCCTTCGAGAAGTAGTATGAGACTGAGACTCATCAAACTTAGTTAGATAAGCATGAGGGAAGAAAGTCGTTAGTATTTCCAGTAAAACTAACATCAAATCTCTTAAAACATTTAATAGCAACGTGGTTTGTTTTTCCACATAATTGACAAACCATACGATTTGTAGATCTATTATAACCACGATCACCACGACCATGTCGACCGGCATGTCGACCACCAGAATAACCACCACGATGATAAGAGGAAGAATCACGACTTGAGGATGAATAATTTTGATTTAAGTTGGTACTAGAAGGAGACCGAGAATAAACGGCATTCACGGAAGGAGAAATTGTAGACTCAACAAGATGTTGCTGAAGACGCAACTCATGAGCTTGAAGTAAGAACTGAACCTCTTGTAAAGAAATAGAATCAGATCGTGATGTTTAATTAACAACATAATCATACTCAATACCAAACCCGCCGAGCACGGAAAGAACAAGGTCTTCTTCGGTCACAACTTGACCAATTGCACTAAGTTGATCAGCAATCGTACGCATCTTCAAGATAAATTCATCAACAGAGAGATCACCCTTCTTTTGGGTTTGCAAAGCTAGGCATAACTGCATAATCCTAGCACGAGATTGAGACTGAAACAAATTTTCGAGAACACTCCAAATTTCTTGAGAAGTAGTGCACCGATTAACATGTCCAAGCATAGATTCGGTGATGGAACTTAACATCCAGCTAGGTATTGATCACGCCGGATCCACAAAAGATATTCCGGATTAGGAGTAGGATTTTCGGGAGAGCCACCATCAAGAAACGGTGGAGGAATAGCACATGAATGAAGAAGAATATTGTCAAAGCCATGAGCCCACGACCGTCGCAAGAATTTGAGTTCTCCAGAAGCTGTAATTGGTCCAATCTAGACGAAGAGAAATTGGATGAAATGTTGGAAGCACCGGATTAGAAGACGCCATTTAAATGTAGAGCTCTGATACCATGTTAAGATAAAGAAATAACAAGGAAGAAGAAGATTTAGGAGTGAGAAAATGTATTATATCAGTGTGTATTACAACATTAATATGATCCTTTATAAAAGATCGTGTACAACGGTTTGCAACAGTTTCTTAACCTAAACCGCATGGACGTGCAACAATTTCTTAACCTAAACCGCATGGAAACGTGCATGTGAACATGCATGATAACTGCCTATACACGTAACTAATCTCAACTAATTATTATCATGCTAATATGTTAAGATAAAGAAATAACAAGGAAGAAGAAGATTTAGGAGTGAGAAAATGTATTATATCAGTATGTATTACAAAAATAATATGATCATTTATAAAGGATCGTGTACAGCGGTTTACAGCAGTTTCTTAACCTAAACCGCATGGAATGTGCAACAGTTTCTTAACCTAAACCGCATGGAAACGTGCATGTGAACATGCATGATAACTGCCTATACACGTAACTAATCTCAACTAATTATTATCATGCTAATACACCCCCCACAAACAGCTAACCGGAATCTAAAAAAGAAAGACCAAGACGATCACGAAACCGTGAGAATAAAGATAAGGACAAAGGTTTTGTAAAGATATCTGCAACTTGATCCTCCCCCGGAACATGCCCAACTTCAATGGTTTTATCGAAAACTTTCTCACGTAGAAAATGAACATCAACCTCAATATGTTTCGTCCGTGCATGAAAAACCGGATTGCTAGCCAAAGCAATAGCACTCTTGTTATCACTCCACAATTTAGATGGCAAGGCAAATGTGAGACCAAGTTCATGACATAGTCCACGTAACCAAATCAAATCAGTCATGCATGATAACTGCCTATACACGTAACTAATCTCAACTAATTATTATCATGCTAATAGTGTTTAATACTCAAAAAGACATGTGCAGTTACGAGCTATAACTTTACATTAGTGATTGATGTCACTCAAAAGCTTAATGAGGTAATTTCTGAAAACTTATTATTTTTGTCAACTCAAAGCATAAGAGTTCGTATATATATATATATAGTTCGTGATCGTATATGAAAGACCATATGTTATTGAGACCAAATCTACGGAAGAATGTATGGTTGGTGGCTGATGTATTTATTACTTTGATCTTAACATGTTGGACATTTCGATCCTATACTACCACCATCATTTATATGTTTCTCAAGTTTTGGCTAATACAAATTCGTAATGTTAATGTTATTGAGTTCGATACTAATCTTTATCTATTAATCTTATAAATACATAATTTATTATTTTATTTTAATGTATAATATTGGGATTTTATTTTTATTTTTTATAAAAAATATTGAGAATTCATTATTATATCTCATTTTACATTTAGGCCATATTTTGGAGAGCTTATCAGCAGTTCATTCTAAAAAATAAGCATTTTTACGCGCGTTTTGGAGAGCTTGTGGAAATAATTTATTAAGAAAAATAAGTTTTTTTGATTTATTTTCATAAACTGATAGGAATATCTTATGAAAATAAGCTGAAAACAACTTATAGAAATAAATTTGCATATCAAATCCCATTGGCAACAATTTTTTAAACTATAATTTTTTTCTTTTATATATATCCAAACGGGATATATGCGTTTAAGTTTTTAAACTATGACATAAGCATTTTTACTATAAACACTAAGTATGAAATGGTTATAGTTATAGTTATATTGTCAACTTATAGTTATATGCATTTTTACTATTAACATATAAGTTTTTAAACTATGACATAAGCAATTTTTTAAAATCAATTTTTTATATAACTATAACTAAGTAGGCTATAGTGTACAATAGTTGCATGTAACTAGTATGAAATGGTTGTAGATCTATGTGCACAACAAACAATAAGGTAATGTTTAGCCATAAATATACGTTGCTATATTTTTTCCAATATACAGAGTGAAAATTTTCCAAATTTTATACAACACATTTTATAATTATCAAATACTTTCTTTGTCCCGCTTCAAGTGACTCGTTTCTTTTCTGCGCGAAAATTAAGAAAGTGGATGATAAAATATGATAAAGAAGTAGATGATAAAGTATGAGAGAGAAGATGAATGAGAATGTGAGAGAGTAAATGATAAAGTAGTTGAGAGAGAAGTAATAAAGTTGGAGAGAAAAATGATAAAGAAGTGATAAAGTAGAAGATAATTTATTATTTTTTAAAAAAGTTATTTTCCTTTTGGAAACGGATCACTTGGAGTTGAGGAAAACATGTCACTTGAAGCGGGACTGAGGGAGTATAAAAGAAGAAAATTACTCTTTACTTTATTTGGTATCCAGTATTATTTATATTCTTTATTCGAAATGTATAAAAATATCAACTTTATTTATCAAATTATTATAATTTGGACCAAATTATTTCAAATTTATAGCAACCACAATTTATAGTACAATCAATTTAATTATCCAACACAATGTTATCCAATTAGCAATATTTGCTTGAACTTTAATTTTAATAAAAGAATATAAGAAAAAGTCGTATCCTCCACCTCTCTGCTGTGTCATTCCTCCAATTAAACAAATTGCACAAGAAATCGCATTCAATCATAAAATTCCCGACACGTCAGTCTGCACAAAGTATTTAACCCTCCTTTTCCCTCCGGTTACTGCTTTTCCTTCGAGAATGGATTCCTACACTCCATTGCTAGAGAAAACCCGAACGCCTCAACCCTCAATCCAGAAGCTAGCTGTCGTTTCAATCTTCCAGAGATTCCGATCGGCGCCTTCCGACGCTGGCCTCGACGCCATCACCCGCTGCCTCCGCTCCGCCACTGCGGCGGTTGTCGACCAGTCCACTCGAGAACTCTGCCGCCTCGTTAAGGACGCCAAATTGGATGTCTCCGATGGGTTATTGGAGCTGCAGTCGGCGCTGGAGGATTCCGCCAACCCGCAGTTCGCCGCTGTCTTCATTAAATCAATTGGTTTGCTCACTAGACTCGGTTTTGAACGAAATCCGTCCTCCTTTCGGTTTTGCTCCTCCGAAAATCATCCGTTTGTCAAGGCATGTCTATTGTGTTTGTCTTAGAAGCTATACTAAGAAGTTCTTGATGTGGAGTATGATACGCTTGAGACTTTTTTATGCTTGAATTTCTTTTTGACATCCTCTTTTTTATTTATTTATTTATTTATTGAATTTCTCGATAGGCATATGAAAGGTTAAAAAAGAATTATTGTTAACTTACGCGTTCTTTACGTGATGTTGAATGATATCCCATTAGCATTTACGACAAAGCCTGCTTTTGGAGAACGTGTTTATTAGCAAATCTCGAGAGATTGAATATTCAATCATCTAGGGGTTTTAGCTTACTCAACGGTTCGTGCAAATGCGATGCATGATTATATTGGCTTTTCCAGGTTCTTTCTTGTGGTACTGAAGTCCAAGGGGGGCTTGTGAAAGAAGTAGTTGTATTCATCACGAAGTGTAAACATCTCGGAATGGAGGCTGTATGGGAGTTTTTGGGGCCATTTCTAAATTATTCCGTTATAGAGGTCCCTATTTCAAGTTCCCGTTCTACATACCCGAGGAACTTAGTGTCCACAATGGCGGCATTCTGCTGCTCATCTCCCCAGGAGGCCATTCCCATACTTAAGTTATTGACAGGCCGTCTCACATATATTTCATGTAAGAATGCCGAAGTAAGTTTATATTAGTCTGTATAAATTTCTGCCACTTGCATTCTCTTGATTTTCGTTTTGGAATGTGCAGCATTGTTTAAAAACATCTCTGAGGATTGTTAGATTATGTTTCTGGTGTCTGAACATTCTCTTGCTATATAACTTCCTCTGCAGGAGGTTGCAAATATTTCTGACATCTTTGAATGCTTGGTGGATGCATATCAGGTGGTCCTGAGACAGTTGGTTGGAATGGTAGTGGTACGTCAAATTGCGAATGTTGCATACTTTTGATTTGATTTGTTATGTTATTACTTGTGCTCATTTTACACTTTTAATTCTGCTTCAGAACTTGCACTTATATATTCTTTTCTCAACTCTTTCAGCTTGTCCATGAAGCTCAGTTGTGTGGGTTGGAACTTGCGGATGCAATTTTATCACTACATGGGGACTTCCGGAAGTACTCGGGTGGGACTGAGAAAATCTTGGATGCAGTAAGGCACATATTGGCTATCCAAAAAGAACTTGGCCTTAACTACTACACTGGCCTTCCATCAGTGATCTTATCCTTATTTTTTATGCTCACTCAATTGGAGCTCGAGCATGAGCAATATTCTTTACTCAATCTAGCATTGTTTCTCTTAAGATGGAAAGGTGAAAATGGTACATTTATCTATCCCTCATTTACCTGTGGTCATTTCTGTATTCAGTGGTTATGGAGTGAGAAAATGAAAAAATTATTCGAAAATTGAAATGTTCACCTCATAAAAGAACTGATTATTTTACTTTGTGGTCTAACTTCTTAAAGGCACCCATATTTTGTTTTTACCTTTGTGGATGCTACAAGTTATACTGTCACAAGTTATTGCCAGTTCAAAATGTTCTTTCCTTTGGTCCTAGTGAATTGTTAATTTGTTACATTCTGATTGAAATGATTCCTTAATTGTCCATCACAAATTCGTCAATAATTATTTTATATGGAATAAAGTCTCATTCTAGCATGCTTCTGTGAATGATTGCACGGTATTAGTTTTCTCAAGTCATAAGTTCTGTGTTTTGGCAGAACACAGAAGTGGTGCTTCTGCAAGTGAAATGACGGAAGAGCTTTTGTTCATTTTTCCTGTTCTTGCACTTGTTTCTTCTTCATCCAGATCTATTAAACAGGCTGCTACACATTTGCTTACAATATTGGGAAAGACTGCTACTAATTTATTACTTGCTCCTGAGGAAAAACAAGTGGTAGAAGGGAAAGACCTGAGAATCACCACTCCTGGGCACATTGTTTTCAGGTTTATAAGGAATATGTGGTCTGAGGTAAAAATGAATTATCTTCCATGCAAAAAGATAAAGATGCATTTCCATTATTATGTATTTACTAAAGTTGACAATATTTGCTGATTCAATAAGGATTCTAACAAATTTAAAATAAAAATAAATTTTTCATCTTACCTTTGTTCCTGTTTGATTGGCGAAAACTAAAGGCTATTGGTTTCATATGGTTTCACTTGGAGCATATTATAAATCCAACGAACAAGCATTGCTAACCATCTTCTTTAGTTCTATTCTCTTTTAAAAATCTGCACATTCTATGAAGCTTGTCAAAAAGTATGCTTTTTCTTCTGTATGTCCTTGATCCAATAAGATAAACCTAATCTTGGTGGATAACTGTCTTTTGCAGGATCAACTGTCAATGGACCGTTATTTCTATGTCAACCATTATTCCGATGGAGAAGCATGTGCTGAACGAAGACCTTGGGTTTTTTCTATGAAACAGTATTCTTTGGGAGTTACTGCAAAACACAAGAATGGATTAGGGATCTCTAAGTTGGAACAAAGTTTTCTAACAGGTAAATGTTTCCTTATTCAGTAAAAGGTTTACCTCCGTTCTGAAGTACTAGATTTACCAGCTTCCTTCCTACTTGCGCCCTCTCTTTTGCCTGCATTTCCTCATTTTCAATCCTCGTCCTTCAAGAAAAGAAGGCACGTGGAGAGTCTGGAGACTAAGAAAAGAAAGAGAAAAACTAAAGAAAGAAAAATCTAATTAGAAAGAAAAAAGTGCAAGTGAAAGAAGAGAGAGAGTATCTGTTCAATTGTATTATGATCCCTCTCCTTTCTCTCATGTCGACATGTCGAGCTTGCCCTATCTTCTCCCTATTTATCTCCCACTCTTCCTGTCCTTTACCCTGTTATCCACCATCCCCCCTCTCTTTCTCCCTAATTGCACCCTCTCTCTTTTCCTACATTTCCCCATTTCAATTTTCATTCTTCAAGAAAAGAAGGGAAATCAAGATTTAAAAGAAAAAGTGGCAGCAAAAGAAAAAAGAGAACTTGTTTAGTTATTTATATCAATAATAATAATGAATTCAATCAATTGAAAGGCTTGTCCCTTGTAGTCTTTTTAATCATATCAGGCTAGAAAAGTATATGGACAAGTCATATTTTACACTCCCTCCATCCCGTTACTAACATCCCTTTTCTTTTCGGCACGGAGATTAAGAAACTTTGTTTAGTTGTATATTTTATGAGTTTTAATTATAGTAATAAGAAATGGACATAATTTTCGAGGAATGGTTGATGGGAGGGATTGAGAATTCATCCAAATTTTATTAAGCATAGTTGAGACAATTGATTTTTCTTTTTTCGATTTTTTTTTCATGTTGTAATTGAATATATAATCAAAAGTTTTCAAAAAGTTAAAAATTATAAATTTCTGAGTTCAGAGCGGAACGAAATCGTGTGAAAGAGAGAATTTTGAAGAGAGAGAATATAAGGATGTGGGGTGAATAGTGAGTAAGAGGGATCCACTTCATTTTAGGATGAAGAGTTTATTTTTGCCATTTTAGAAAAGAGGACATTAATAGCGGAACAACCCAAAAAGGAATATAGGACGTTAATAGCGGGACATAGGGAGTATTATTCATTTATTTATCAGACCACCATAAATTTAATAAGGCAAAAAAGTAGTCCTTGACAACTGATAATGGTAAGTCGGTAACTAGCCCTATAAACTTGGATAATGGTATGTTAGCAACTAGCCCTATAGACTCGAAGCTACATCAGTTACTCACACTTCTTCCTTTCTTGTCCTTGTAGATATGCCTATGATACTTTGCTCAGTTGCCTGTGTCTTCCTCTTGCATCAAACAACAAATTTAGCTGTTGATCTATTTGCTATTGGCAGTAATATGGAACCAAAGCTTGGCTTTCCTTTGTTGCTAACAGTTCTATTCTACAATCATATATGCTCAACTGCAGCAAAATATAATGACTTTCATGATATCCTGGTGAGTATTAGATGTTCACCTGAAATCTAATTGTATAATTGTGTGTTTTATTTGCACAGTGTTGTGATAATCTATTACAGATTATTGCTATTCTTTCTCAATGCAGCTAAAACTGTTGGCTCTGCTACCGTCTGTTGCTTCACATTCTGCAATGGTACCGCTGGTCCATCAGGTTCTTCTGCCAATGCTTCAAAAGGATGCTAATCCGTATGTCATACATATGCAATTGCTCATGTATATCAGTATATGTGTTGTGTTCACTGTATACAGAATGGCACATGATATTTTGTGGAATATCTAATAACCAATTAGATTCTCTGTGTTTGTGTTATGGTTGGAGGTGGGGATTTTTTTTTTTTTTTTTTTGGGGGGGGGTCCATTAACTAAGGAACGAGCACTACTAAGTATTAGATTATTGGCATTTTGCAATAAAATATATTTGTCCAGTTCTCATTTCTGTACTTGAGATTTAAGATTTCAGAAGAGTTGGGAAAAAAAAAGGCACGGACACAACTCTCTTATGTATTTTAGGTGTTCTAGATGACGTAGCCTGATTTTACTTGCTGATTTTTCAGTTTCATAAAAGCTACTGCCATTCGCTTGATTTCTAAGACCTGGGAGATCAACGACCGTGTCTTCGGGAGTTTGCAGGCAAGGTTTTTGTCTTGTTTCTGTGTGCTTGCTTCTCTTTCTTGCTCATTGTGCTAGAAGTTTTCTGTTGAAGAAACAGCCAGAAAATCAGCAGACTTGTTAATTAATCTACTGCTGTATTATACAGCCCAAAAGGATGAAACTGAAAAGCATACTAGTTGGAAGGCTCAAGGCAGAATAATTTCAATTTTGCCAAGTTCCACGTATAGTTTCTGATATTTAAGAATTTTATTTCTTACTATATTTTTGCTTATATTCAATCCTTGAAAATCTAAGTTTGAGATTTTGCTAACTGAACATCCATTGAATGATACTAGGCACTCTTTCAGCGCATAAACATAGTTTGTGTATTTTATCTTTTGTACCTTGTAATGTGTAATGTCCAAAGTAAAGCATTTGGAGGAGAATTATAAACATCCCATTTTTTTTTTGTGATACGATTATGCTTATATAGATGATTTTACAGTATTATCTGGCATAGTGCCCCTTCACGGTCACCTGCAACTTATTTTATAATCATATATGAAAAGAATAAACTAAAAGAGCCCTCCTATCAGATTTTGTGTGCATTATTTTCATTTTCTGGCTTGATGGAGCTTGAAAATTGGAAAAATTCGCTTAAAGTTTGATAGAGCTTGATGAACCTGAAAAGTGGGCTTTCTAGGTTAGTGCGTCATAAATACTTCCGTCAATCATCAATGCTTTGTTTTCTGCATCTTAATGGTGTGAAAGATAAGTTTATTATAGTGTAATTATACTTGATGAGTATTGCTATTTCTTCATCACCTTCATCTAAAAGTAATAGTTCCAGATTCAAGTTGGTTGTATTAGTGTGGATGGATCTGTGGAAAATTAAAGCAAGTTTTGAGTGACAAAATATGGAATTCGGGAATAGTACTCTCTTTATCTATTGGTATGACTATATTAAAGTTGTTCCTCCTTTAACCATTTCCTTTAGTCTTGTGAAATTGAACTTTCTCTACACATCTGATCTTTAATAGTTCTGTGTGGCTAACAAGTGAAGAGCGCTTATAAAGTTAAGCCTCTTTTTTCCTTGTGGATATTAGGGAATGTTGCATCCGGACGAATTAGTACTGAACGGTGCTGAACGAGGAATCTCTATGAGCATTGCAGTTTCTATTCAAGATGTTTGCAAAAGAAACCCTGATAGGGGTGTGGATATTATTTTGTCTGTTGCGGTATGTTGTACTTATTTTGTCTAGGACTTCATAAGCTTGCAGGGTGAAGCTCTCACTGATCAATTCAAATGACAGGCTTGCATAGAAAGCCATGATCCCTTAGTTCAGTCCGTCGGATTACAAAGCCTTGCTCATCTTTGTGAAGCTGATGTGATAGGTAATCAGATTTTTGGATGCTTTCATGACTTTCGGGATGAAATGTGCTGATGTGATGATTTGTATCAAGAAAAGTTTATGTACAAAGTGTTTGATCTCTATGTCCAGATTTTTATACTGCTTGGGATGTTATTGAAAAACAAATGCAGAACTACTCTGCAAATGCCGTTGTTTCTTACAGGTGAACACATCCTCGTTTCTCCTGCTACTTATTTCCCACTTTACAAGGTCTTTAAATTTAGAATCTAAAACTTATCATGCATATATAATCAACATTTATATAATTGAACAATAAGTGTTTTGGACACTGTGAGGTAATGACAGGTTGGATTCTTTCTCTAATAGGACATGTAACTTGATTGCTTTTCTTTATAATACATTTAATTACTTTTTGACAAATTTTGTGAAATTTTAGAGTTGCGAATCTGGGATTTCTATACTAATGTCTTCTGTAAATTTACTTTATGGTGAACTTGGAGAAAATAAGCAACCCAAAGTTAGTCAGGAAAGTTGTATAGGGTGTCATAGTTGTAAATATGAAGATTCACATGGATGATTAGAATTCTTGTTGCCTGAAATTGAGGTTCATGTACCTTATGAGTTCTGGAAATAATATTTGACGTCTTTTATTATCTATTATATCCCAAAAAACTTGTCTTTGTGGCTTCAATTGCTTATCATTCCTGTCTTTGAAATGCCGGAAAATCATGATTTTTCAGAAGCTGATTCTGTATAGTCCCTTTTCTAGCAAGCTTTCAGTATTGTTTCTGTTTCCTCGAGTCTTTCTCTTATGCTTATGTAGCTTTACTTATTCTAGTTGCAAAGTTTCTAATTTTTCTCTCTTTTCTTACTGGCCTTTTGACGTTTTACCACATTGTTCACTCGTTAGACTGGCTCTTTTTCTGAGATGGGGAGCAATGGATGCTGAAGCATATACAGAAGCTGCTACAAATGTCTTAAACATATTGTGGGAGATTGGAACCCAGAGGGAAGTTATCCAGAGTTCTTTATGGATAAGAGCTCAAGAAGCTGCCTTTAGAGCTTTATTGCAGTATGAGGTTGGTGTTTTAAATGCCTTTATTATTTATGTTGGTTCTGCAATGTTTCAAAAATCTGGTAATAGTGAAGTGGGACAAGCCGACTAGGACATATGACTTCAATTTAGAACTGAATTGCTGAATTTAAATTTGATTTAAGTTTCACAGTACATGAAATGACTTTTCGTGGCATTTCATTCTTTACCATGTAAGTAGTTTCTAATTCTGTCACTTTGAACTCTTTCTTAGGTGGTGTATATCCGAAGAAGCATACTGGATTTCAGTACCAGGAATATGGACTTTCTGCTTTCTCAGACTAATCCTGATTTACTTGCAGCCTTGGAAGAGTTTGAAGTCAAACTTATAAATTATGAGCACCTGTTAAGATCTTTTTCACTCTTCTATCTTCTACATGTTTACCACTTAAACTTTCTAAAGATATTATATTTGTTATCATTGTTTGTCAGTACAAGGCGGAAATCTGTAAAGCAGAAAACAATCTCTGGGTCTCGAAACAAGATTTTCAAGTTGTTAGATGTAGCCCCTGATGTTATTTTCGGTTCAGGTACAAACCCAGTGGTTCTGCCAACCTTAGTAATTGCTGGCATGTTAATTTCAGAATAAATCTTTTGAATTAAGGGTAAGTTACTTAGGCGTTGCTAGTACTTGCCTAAACAGTGTGCAAGTTTGTTCCCTTTTTCCAATCCACTGAGTTGGTAATGACTCTGAGGTTGGCGAATACATTTTGGTTATATGATACAATGTGGTATCAATCCCAGTGCAACTTTATTTCAAAGAAAATTAGGTTTTCATCAATGAAATAGTAAAAGTGGTTCAGTTCGGTTTATTGTCCATGAAATCTTTATTCTGAACAATATATCTGTTTCAAATCGAATTTGAAACCTCTGCTAATATTTTTTCAATGCAGGAAGTAACTGCAGGATTAAAGAATTACCTGGTGCAGCTTTGCTTTGCTTTCCTACGCGTAAAGGTGTGAGAAGCCGTGGGCCATTTAAAGTGAGATTGCTATGTATATGTATCCCTTTTCAAATTATTTGAGGGATTGTAGATTCTAAAACATCAGTCTACAGGGATTACAGGATGTGCACAATATATACGAGGATTCAGCTCTGGAAATATCTGCATCTCTTCTGCTGTCTAGAAATATGTTGCTTGCCCTTCTCTCTTTGCAATCATGGAAACCTTTTATGGAAAGATGGTTAAGGTCTTCAATCATGGTACTTGAGGCAAAGGCACATCGGACTATGTTAGACAAAACTTTGAAGGCTGCTACTGATATTTTGAAGGTTCGCTGTATTGCCTTCTTTTGTCTCTTGGGTGTAACTCAAGTCAGTTCTTTTCGAAATACTTTGCAATCTGTTTCATGTAATTTTGCAGATCCTAACAAGATTAGCGGAAGCAGCAATTCCTCGATCTGCAGAGAATATTGCCCTTGCACTTGGAGCTTTTTGTCTGGTGAAAACCTAATGCTTTTATTTTATGCCATCTAATTGGAATACTTGCTCTTATCTTCTATCTAATAGAGATTTCAGATTCTGTTCCTCCTGAAGCTTGCTATTTGGATTTAGAGATACAAACAGATATTTTAGCACCCTTTATGCTGTTTTCTAGTGCCTTGAGCCATTAAGTATAACTTACCTCCAAATGTGGAAGATCATATTATTGAGCATTCCATGTATTCCGTAGAAGCTGAACTATGAACAGTGTGATAAAATGAGTTTATCTATATAATATGATCAGACATGAGTTATTTTCTGTTACATGATTTTTCCGCTCTAACTTATTTGAACTATCAGCGGACATTTATTCTACCAGAGAAAGGGAGGAGTAACTGATGCAGATTTAAGAGAACTTGACAAACTAGATATCAGTCCAGACAAATAGAACCTGATATTTTAGCCAAAATCTACTTTTTATTTCCCTCTGTCCACCCCTGAGTTCAAAACTGGAAAGCTTTAGAATAGATATCTTTGATATTTTGCAATTACATATAGTCTTGAAAATAAGTCGCTGTTGTGATTTTCCTTAAGGTTTACTTTTGACTTGCTATTGTAATTTGAAACTTCCACAATTAATATGAATAGGGGTGATTTTTAAATGAGAAACAAAAAGGTTAAGTCCTTGATTATTTTAATAAACCTTTTCAAGTTCTATTATTGATTACCATTGTAATCCTCTATCTAGGTGCTACCTTCAACAGCACATGCTGTCCAATTGATGGCTTCAAAGTTCTTGCTAAATTGGTTATCTCAATATGAGCATGAATATCATCAGTGGTCAGCAGCAATTTCTCTTGGGTTGATCTCAAGTTGCCTTCATGTGACTGAGCACGAGCAGAAGTTTAAGAATATAACTGCACTCATTGAGGTATAGGATTATAATTATTACCACCAGATATGAGAGGTTCAGCTGTTAATGTTCGTGGTCTGACCTTATGATGATTTGCATGCTGTCTCACCACTTCTAGCCTCTTGCTATATTTTTTCCCCTTGATGTGTCAAGACTTTTAGTTCTGGAAAAATGTATAGCAATCGCTAAATGATGTGCAATATCGGTCAACCATAGACCTCCAGTTACTGGATATAAACCTCCCGAAAAGTTTTTTGAGCTCCTTATCACATGTCTGAAAATTAATGCTCCTTTTTCCTCAGAAGAAGATTTTCTAGGTCTCCTATAGTTCATTTGTGTTTTCCTGAGCTTTGTTATGAAATTCCTCCATGAATGAGGAGTAATTACCTTTTATCAACATATATTTTATGAACTGAATCTCTTTTTTTTAATTTTGCTGTAGTAGATAGCTTATTATATATGCTACAGTATCTGATCCATTCTTAAACAGGTAGCATCTATTTCTAAGAGCACCCTTGTGAAAGGAGCTTGTGGAATTGGATTAGGTTTTTCCTGCCAAGATCTTCTAACTAGAGTTGATTCTGAAGTTAATATTCAATTTGAAAAAGAAACATACAAGAATCAGGAAATTGCATTATTAAGAAAAATAGTTAAGACCTTAGTGAAGATGACAGATCAATTAAGTGGATCTTCAGCTGTTATTCTTGAAAACCTAGCAGCTTATTTTCCCCTGGGAACAAATGACTCATCCTCATCTGAAGTTGAAATTCTGGATGACGATATTGATAATCTGGAAGAGGATGCCTGGGGTGCTGCTGGAGCTATTATTGGTTTAGGGAGTTCCCTTGGGGCAATATACAGAGCTGGGGCTCGCGATGCAGTTCTATATCTCAAGTCCCTTATCATTTCATGGATTCCAAGTACCAGCAATTTGTTCGAAAAGCATGCTGGAGGGGAAACACATATGCCGGTGTTAGCAATAGGAGCATGCCTTTCAGTACCAACTATAGTTTCTTTCTGCCATAAGGTAGAACTGATTGATGATATTGAATTGGACAATCTCGTGGGCAGCTTCATAGAGCTTATTTCTGGACTGTTATCTGTTGAACAATCTGATAACTACCTCCAGAACTTGTTAATGGCATCTTGTGTTGGAGCCGGAAACTTTCTTTCATTTGTTTTAAATTCAAGGTTGCACTCTTTAAAAGAGGAGCATGTTAAAGGATTGCTTGAATTGTGTAGAAGAACCTACTCTAGTACTCACCTGCCATTTGTTCATCTTGGAGGGATGCTTGGGGTCGTAAATGCAATGGGGGCTGGTGCTGGGATGCTGATTCAACGCTTCCCATTTTCCTCCTCATCTACCATGTTCAAACAAAAGGTTTGTACTCCCAAGGCTCGTTTCGTGTTTATTTATGAAATGCAAAATCCTAGCTTGCAATAGTGAGGATGTATTGCTGAAAACTGTATCATGAGAGGAATAACATAAAGAGGAAAGTGGTATTTTTGCTTGAGGTTAGAAGTAAATGTTCTGACTTAGAAAGTACATATTGTGACTGGAATGAAATGCTTTTTCAAGTTTTTCCATATTGCAAAGTGAAAGCATTATTTATGTGAAGCTTGCATGTCATGATCTTGAAATATAAACACAACTGAAATGGAAAACAAGTTTACTAAGAAGGAAAAAATTAATTAATGTACTTATGCTTCTATTTGTTTATCTTGGCAGGAACTTTCTCGTGGACCGGATTCTTTGGTATCAAGTGATGTTCTGGAGGCTGAAATGACAACAGTTTTTCAAGAGATATTTCTTTTTGCACAAAACTCCGATGATCTTCAATTACAGCAGTATGCAGCGTGGGCAGTTTCAGTTCTTAGGCACTCTGTGTTTTCTCAAGAACACATGAATGAGGAGGGTACCGAACATCACGATTCCAGTGCCCCAAACTCTATCACTCAGGGAGTTGCCGAAGACACTATTGTCATGAAACTGTCTTTGTGGCTTATGCAGATCAATTATTCAGAGGTAATCTTGCTTTACTTTAATTGTAGAGCTTACAGGACAAAATATTACTCCTAACAAAAGGATGGTGGCATCCTTGCAAATATCATATCTAGGTGTTAGATGCTTTTTTTGGCTTCACACTACTTTTTTTTTAAAAGATATATATCATCGCCATGTTGCTGGAATCCCCACTGTTTGGTGCTTGTACTATATAAGCTTTTTTCTGATAATTTCTGGTTATTACAAATTTCAGCTTGGTACCAGTGTAAACACTATAACAGTTGCTTTTGTCTTGCGATGCCTGTCACGTGCTCCAAGATTGCCTTTATTGGATTGGGGAGCAACTATCAGACAGTGCATGAAGTATGGTTATCAAGTTGCTGAAATGCGAAGCCCTCATATAGACCTTAGGAAAGGAACTTTGAGGGAGGAGTGCTTTCTATTCGTCTTGTCTCATGCACACCAGTCAGATTCACTTCTTGGCTTCCTTGATGAGCTATTTGATGCACCCAGGTTTAAGACACTCGAGTCAAATTTGCAATCGCTTATGCTCTTGCATCTGGCAGATCTGTTGAAGATATTCTCCAATTCTAGAGTTGCAAAGCTTTTTGATGATGTTGCTGACTTCTTGCATTGGATTGTTTCTTCCGATCAACGCAACAATGAAGAAAAAAACTCAATGCGAGTTTCATGCTGGAAGAGTTTGCAGAATTGTTTAAAGGAATCTGTAGCTATCGAAACTGAAGATTATGCATGTAATTTGGAACCGTGCATGGAAGTCCTGTTTACAATGTTGCCGGTGCCTCATTCAAGAGTTAATGCAGAATCATACCAGAACTCCAACAAGGAATGGACTGAAGCAATTAGATGTCTTGGGAAGGCTCATCAAGGCTGGCTATCAAAATTCCTGCTGGTAATGTGTCATTTACACCTTGTTTTGCATGTTCAAGTTCTCAAATTATATATGTGTTCTCCAGTCAAGATAGCTATGTGCAAAAAACTGAGAGTTTGTTGTGTTTGTTGGATCCTTACTATATGCCTCATCTCTCCTGAATTGATGATTCATATGTATCGAAGGAGAATATCTATCAAGTTGCAAATGTTAGGCTGAGTTGCTGCATGAGAGGATAGAATTCCAAATTTTTTACTTTATCATGTACGAACTTAAGAGGATATCAAAACAGCAATCTATATAAGATGTTTCATCGACCGATATTGACATGAAGTGTTAACTAATTTGTTCTCTATGGTTGGACAGATTCCGGGTACAAACTTCAAAGCAGCACACAACAAAAACTTGGAGACTTTGAAAAAAGTTAAAGCTAAAGCTGCACTAGTTAGAGTTGGTGCCATCCCATTGACTGAACTTGCAAAACTGAAAGCACATATGTTGGACAGTGACTCGGAAGGTTAGTCTGTCTGTAAACTTTGAAGTGCAAGGGAATTGAAATTTATTACCCATCCCATTGACTGAACTTGCAAAACTGAAAGCACATATGTTGGACAGTGACTCGGAAGGTTAGTCTGTCTGTAAACTTTGAAGTGCAAGGGAATTGAAATTTATTACCCCAAGCTAACAGAATAGTATCATGCAGTAATCTGGGACATTCTGGTAGAAGTCACTGTTACTTTGCAACACCATGATGAAAGTGTTAGAAGACAATGGCTTAGTGACACAGCAGAAATTCTATGCGTTACAGGTCACCCCTTAACGGTGAGTGCCAAACTTTTCAGCTTTTTTCTCTTTTTATTTTAAAAACTAGTTGCATTATCAGCAAGTTAGGATTCTCTCAGGGGTTCTTTGGTTTCTTCTTACTCAGGCTCTACAGTTTCTGGGCTTGTTATCTGGTAGCTTCTGTAAGTATATGCCGATTTTGGCAGCTGATAAGGCAAGTGTGTTGACCGATCTTCCGGCTACCCTTCCATCTCTCCTAGAGAGCAGTGGGTGGGGGATAGTCTCAGAATCTGTAGCATCGTGTCTTCTGAAAGCAACAGAACGAGTTCATGATTGGTCCAGACGTGTAGAGTATGGCCGTTATTTGCCCGACTCACAACCTATCAACTCGACCGAGAAGGATATGGCGGTTGTGCTGTTGACAGTGATGCATGAGACTTGTGTTAACCTCAAGGAGTATTTGGCAGTGGATAAACGTCTGAGACTTGCTAACATGGTTGTTGCATGATAACCGCCGTGTATCCATGGCTTCCCGTGTTTGCAGCTGGTGGGTGGGTTGATGCATCCCAACTCTATACTGCAAACAGCCTCACATGTAATCATGCTAATTGAAAACACTACAAGTTTCCTTTTTAGAATCTGTAAGCTCAGAAATATTATGTGATTTTCTAATCTGCACTATTATATCTTAGAATCCGAAATTTTCGCTCCTTAAATCTTGAAATGCGCGTTTTTTACTTGCACGAGGCCCCTGCATTATGTCGTTATATCACTTCCTTCCAATTGAAAAAAAAATAATTTCAGTTTCTTTCTGATGTTTGAGAAAAATCATATTGTTTATTTTAAATCTCTGTCCACCAAAGTCATGTTTAAAATAATTGAGCTCCGTATATTGGTATTAGTTTTTTTTTTTTTTTTCACGCCCAATCAAAATCGTAAACACATGGTTAGTGTGATACGTGATCCACTGATTTTGGCAGTTAAGCAGATGGAAGGAGAGAATAAATGATTTCGAATCGGTAGAATCATCGTACCTTCGATTTGATGGCAGCACTGATGTATTGATTAATCAACTTCAGTATCTGGTCAAGGTTTGATCAAACGATGGAAAATCTATTAATATAACAAAGTTTTTCAAGATTAGAACGACAATCGTGTCTTCATGACAAACATTAAAACGACGTTATCAGTTATACTCCAAACAAGATTGGTATCCAACAAAAATGCATGTAAAGAATAAACTACCCCCATCACGAAATCAAATCCTATTAATACTACCCAAAAAAAATAATTAATATTATCATAATCTCGTCTGTCCATAAAAACCCATTTATTTAATTTTTCATGAACCAAATGCACGTCATGCAGATTAAGGTACAACTTCTGTATCTAAAATGATAACAGATAAAGCAGAATCAACTGCAGCATTTAAGACGAGGCCAATTGCTCTAAGAAATATCCTTTGTAATGATTTTTTTAAAACTGTAAACCTCGTTTCTAAAATTAGAAAAAACTAAACTAAAGCTATATGAATTATAAAAATAATAATAATTTGAAATCATGTTTACCTCATAGTACAACTACAAGCTTTGTCCTGTTTAGCGGAAGAATCTGGATCTGCATCTAATTTTTGGTTCCCAGGTTCATCAGCAGTTTTTATATTATCTCCAGTCTGCTGAGTGTCGGAAACAGGTGGGAGATTCCCAGAGCTGCCCGAAAGCCACAAAAACTGCAACTTGTGACCCTGCCAGGATTTACCATGCAAAAACGCCTGCTCAGCAGACCGTCGGGTTGTGAAGGAAACAAGAGCTGAAACTGAAGCATCGTTAGACCCTTCCAGTACCACTGAAGCAAGATCACCATACGATGAAAAGTGCTCCTCCACAGCACAAACCTAACAAACATATTATTTAGACAAAAATAATTGAAGAGAAAATAATGAGTTTTCGCATGACACGTATAAACACACAACACCATCATGACATAAAGACCAAAATAGATGCCATTAGATGAGTACATCTGACTAGGAATGAAGAGAAATAGAAAAGCAGAGAAATGTGTATGATGAATACAAAGAAAAGTATTGACTTACATCTCCAAGGCCAGATGGTAATGGCGGAACAACTCTAAATGCTGTTGGTCGATTGTCAAGCTTAAACCTCTTTGCTACAAAAGGTGCTAGTGGGTGAAAAGGTCTTAAAGGTTCATACGCAGGTATGGTTGGGGTTGAATTGGAAGTATGTGATGTGGGAATGAGATCTCCTGGAGAAGAGTTGAAAGTTTCATCTGTTGCCAGGCTAGGAGGTGTTTCGTCTTTAATCATTTTTGCGGTAGGCATATCCTTGCTGCCAACAGCCTGCAAAATAGTAAAAACTTGAGGGTGGGAAACCATAGACGACTAAACACTATTCCGTCTCCCTTCTTCCCTACTCATTTACAATCTATGGAAGAGGAAATGGCAAGCTACACTTGTCAAGAATATAAAAAATGCCAACTCCATGAATGAAACATAAAGATATTTTTCTCCAACGCATAGATAATATGCAAAAAAGTACTTGAATGAGGCATCTCAGCCAGTCACTCCAAACAGTGAAATGAAAGAATTACTTGTTTTTCGAGTTTGTCCAACTGACGCCGGAACTCATTTCGTTTCTGGTCCAGCATCTCCTGCTTCTTACGAAGTTCTTCCTTCAAAATCTCTAAACTCTCCAATTTCTTTTGCTGTACTGGAGGGGCTTTGCAACCATTTATAAACATGGCCTTTTCAGCAACAGAAGCATGAGAATTAGTACTATCTTTGTCAGTTGCAGGATGAGGATTCTCTTTTCCTTTGTTGAGAATAAATTGATTAGGAACAGCAGGACGAGGTGTAATTGGTAAAGTGCTGCTTATGCCATCAACAGGAATATTGTCTCGATTTGCCCACCAAAGCTTGATGAAGCGATTGCCCATTACAGCATCAGGTGCCTGTAGTGCCGCTTCTGCTTCTTCACTTTTTGAAAATTGAATGAAAGCCCTTTCCGTTTTTCCGGGAATATAAATATCAATCACCTCACCAAATTTCTGAAAATGTGAGAGAAGAGCTTCCCTCTTATTGTCTTTCAGGGGAATGTAATTGACAAATAAAGTACGGAAAGCCTTTTGAGCTGGATTGCGAATATCACGGATAAAATCACGCTGTTTCTTGACTAATGATTCCCTACTAAATGAACCATTTCCATGTACAATCATCCGCTTCCCTTGATTGGGAACATTAGAAGAATCTATATTTGGTGTCTTCTCAGTTTTGTTATCCTGTTCAAGATAACTGGAGGATGTTCTAGCAAGATCAATTTTTCCCTTTGCACCTAAACCACTTTTTGAACTACCCATTCTTCCCCACACAGATGAACTTTGAGAATCAACAGTAGTGGCATTTCTGAGTGCATGATCATCATTAAAACCTTCAACTGACTCAATGCTCTGCTGATTGGGAAGGTTCACCTCCAAAAAAGAGTCTGTTTCATCAGCATTTGATTGATTGAGCACTATTTCTGCTGCCGACGTCTCAGGGTTATCATTTCCCCACAAAGGTTGATCTGGATCATACACATCAGATGTCGATGCCCCTGCCATGGAACCTCCCACGACACCACCATTCAGGCCAAAAGAATTTTCAGTCCTTCCAGGCTTGCTACTTTTTGAATGGACATTTTTGCTGCTTACAGGTAAAGCTCCTTGTGCAGAAGATGTTCCAGGAATTTGTGAAGCCGGAAGTGAAACAGGGAGATTGAACTGTGATAGGCACTGCAATAAGGGGAAGTAACTAATCAAGTTCTTATGTGTGCAGAGCCAATAATCATCAGAACACAGAAGTAACACGAAATTGTTGCCAATACAAAACCATCATACTCCACAATACACAGGCATATATATATATATATATATGATAATAAGTTTTTCATTCATAATTGATAACAATATAGAAGTATCCACTCATATATTTATCAGAAGAACACAACAACAATGGTGAAATAGGCTTGGTCATTCGTTGGCTAAGCTGAGAAGCGTCATATCTATGAAGATAGAAAGAAATAGTACTATGAAAACTTTTCAGAACTGTGCAAATGTAAAGGTCCTTCTAAATTCTATACTAGGGAAGAAGGATTCATGTTTGCATCCTACCAAAGGTAAAGAAACAATAACATAAGTTCCTCATCAAGGGATCTAAGTTTACCTAACTTAGTGGTTAAAAGTGATATTCAAACTGCAACCATCTCTTAAAAGAGTGGAGATAACCTCTTTTCTTGTATTAAAACCAGCTTTGGATGGTGGGCATGGCACCGACCTTAAATCTTAGGAAGTAATCAAGTAAAGAGCTAATGCAGAGAGAGAAAATAGAAGAAATAATCACTTGCTTTACGGAGCTACTCATCAGTACACATAATTCTAATCACACCTTCCAATATAGACATGCATAAATATTGAATACAATTCTTCCTATCGACAATGTTTCCATTGCAGAGCTTACACAACCAGCTAAGTTATCAGAAGCTAGATAGTGAAATGTCGAAATCTTAGACTCTCAGTTCCAAATAACCACCGAGAGAATTCCAGAACAGCCAATAAATATAAATTAAGGACCTATTTGTTTGTGTAGTTTGCACACCTGAACATCTTCAATGACAATACGATTAACACCATGTTCCATTGGGCACATGTCTCCTCTTAAGCAAAAACCACGTTCCTCAAAGTCTCTACACCGTTGCCGGGGAAGACCAATATTTATGGGTGGATTGATAGCTGGTATCAAAGGTCCTTGCAAGCCAAGGGGATGAACTGAGTCGAGCCCATCATTAGGTAAACCTGGAACCAACCCAAATGCATTCCATGCACTAGAATATAAGCCCCTCCCATCAAACATAGCAGAAGGAACAGGTCCAGGTTGAACTATTTGAGATGCAACATCAACCACTCCAAACCTGGAATCATGAAAGCCCCAAGAAATAGGTTCCCTTTCCCTACCCCTAGCAGGGCCAACTTCACCAGGTAGAATTTGGTTTCCCCTGATTCTTTGGTTCAATGCTGGAGAAGCTTTGGAGAACGAGGCCTGGTTCAAACGTCTCCTATCAAACCTTGAGGATAAGTCTCTATCTGAAGCAATATTGTAATTTTTCCAGGTTTCAGCTGATTGAGGGTCACCTTCCCTGTAAGAGTACCCATTTTCATAAGGCCGATTTCTTTTTCTATGTGGTCTTGTCAAATGGTTATGAAGGGAATCCCCCTGCTGAGATTGAGCATCCTGCCTACGATGCTTGTGGTTACGATCATTATCTTCATCTTCGCCTTCACTAATGTCTTTCTCCTCAGTATCACTGGCTGCATCAGAAGACAAAAATCCTGGTTTTTCAGGAGAAACCTTCAGCTCCATGGAGTGCTTGTAGGGAGCAAAATATGTCAAATTTCTTGTGTTATTCCAAACCCTCTCCTTGAGGCATATCAGAAAAATCAAGTATAATTGGCATAATCTGTTCGTGATAGCTCCGAGACTGAAAAATGAAAAAGCAAAGTGAAGTGGAAGCCTGGAACCAAAACATTGTTATGGTCTGGTTATCTTGAAAATATACCAAAGCATAAGCCAATATGAAACCACATACTTTTTCATATACATAACTTAGAGAAGTACCGCATAATTGTCCCCATTATATATACGTACTAAGAGATGAGATAAGGAGATGCGAGTTAGGTTAACATTAGGTGTTGCTGTTGTGATTCACAGAATAAGAGAACAAAAAGAGAGCATCAAGAAGTGCACCTTAAGCGCTAATTAAAACATTGTTTGTTGTTAAAATTGGACCTGTCAGGAATTCCCAGGGAAAAGCACTTGCAAGGGAGAGAGATGAGTGATCTCTATTTAATTTTTTCTTTTTTTAAGAGTTTGCAACAAATTAAGAAAATAAGAAAGCCTCATCGATCCTAAAAAAGTTCAAAAGAGCTGCAAAAACTAAGTTGTAAGCATTGTACAAGGTGTTGCCGGTGTGTAAGCCTCAAAGAATATAGAAGAATAGCCTAATAAGCAATTTTTCATAGTCTCATCTCAAGGCAAGACTTAAGGTAGGAACCTACAATGAATTCTTTTACTATGAATTCAGCTTTTATTCCAATTTCCAACTGATAACCATATTTAAAGAATTAATATAAATTCAAAAGGTGATTAAGAATATCAAAAGGCTTACACAATAAAGTCAATTGAAGGATTACATAAGTTTTAAAGTGATTCAGAATATCTACAAGCATGCTACTGCAAAGGGAACAACACGCATATTTACAATGTTTATTTACCTTCTCGACTATGGTATGTATCAATAGATAAAAAGATTCACGTCTAGCCTACAAGGGATTTCATGGAGATACTAACATGTGCCACAAGAAACTGAAAAAAACTTTCAATATCATATTTTTCTAGGTAGTCCATATAGGGATGGCCAATTAATTCCAGAAGTCTCGACATCTTCCTCAAATCCTACACATTTAAGTCACTGTCTTTTTACCTGAATACATAAGAACAAAAAGCTGACATCCCAAGCATATCACCTACATGACAAACTAAATTCCTCAGTGACAATGGGAATTTGAATATTTTAAATTCCAAACTTAATGCTGTAAAATGAAGGTATTCTTGTAACACAACCAAAGTTAGGAAGTCAAAAAGAACGTGGCAGTTGGACATGAAAAGATTTGGTGGAAACTGGAAACCTTTATTTGAATGCTACTTTTATATGAATGGGTATGAAGTCTCAGATGACGACAAGCACAACCAACGTGTTATCTAGATTCAATGGTGGCCAAGAAAGATGATCGATATTCAAACTCCAGGTCAATACTGAAACATTCCCCTTCCACATGTTCAACCCCTATCTAACATAATCGAAACAACAGGAACGATACCAGACTCTACATCTTAAAAAATGGCCAGAAATCAAACATAGAATCAAAAAGGTAAAATCCGCATCATGCGTAGAGCCGTACAACAACATTACTCAAAGACAAAAGATAATCGAAAACTGAAGCAAACCTGACAAAATGGGATTCCTTGGCCGAGGGTTTTGATTACTTGTTTCTTCTATTCGTAATCATGCATCGCCTGTGCCTGTGCCTGTGCGTACAACTCCATCGGTTGGTGATTGAATTGACAGCAGACGCAAAAATCCCCGTTCAAATTTTGTTCGTTTCCTCGTCCACCTAGTTGAGCTGTGTTCTCTTCAATCTATATTTCCTAATTTTCTATCTCAGAATCGACGAGAGAGACAGGAAAAGGGTGAAATTGGGGTTTTACGACTGGATTATGAAAAAGATGGAATTAAATTGAGGTCCCATATTTTCAATAAATATGATAATTTTGAGTAGAGTATGATACTATTATTATACATCGACCCCAAATATTTGGGAGTTTTCTATCGAGGACACGATGGTTATTATTTCTATATAACATTACCTTATTCTATTACATTCTAAAACTAACTTTCTTATGTCTTGCTCAAATACCAACGCTTTAGAACTCAATTTTTTGACTACTCTAAAACTCAAAATTTACTTAGATATCTATATTCATTTAACTGATTCTTACCAATTAACTGTAATCCTCATTTCTCCATTAATAGTTGATAATATATGTCCTATTTGATCCCAAATTAATTAAAACAATTCATTTTATAGGATTGATAAATTTACACGATAATATATTTTCATTAAAATCATTATTATAATTGTGAATACAAATTGGGTATAAAAAATAGAAAAAAAAAATTAACAGCTACTGCCCTTTTCATGTATTTGATTGGAATAGTAAAAATATATTGTACCAATTTTTAGTTGTGCCAACATGACACTAGTGGTAGGGTTGTATATATAACTCAAATCAAAATAGTTAAGTATTCAATTTCATTTGTATCCGAATTTTTTATTGAAATGCTGAATTCGATTCATATTTGATTCGATATTAATATTTAATTACATAATTCAATTCTAATATTTGATTCCTCAATACTATTTGAGTATTAGTTAGAATTCGATAATATTCAATTCAAATTTATACATTTAGAAATTAAATATATAATAAATTTAGAAAACTATATTACACATATATTAAAGTGAATATTTGTATAAAAAATTCAAACATAAATATCAAAATTTGAATAACAAATCGAACAATAAATATATATTCGTTTACAGAAAACATGAATTTCTTTTCTACTCCTTTTTTTAAAAAGGAAAAGTAGTAATTGTTCCAGTATATACATATTTCCATGATTAAATAAATATCTAGAAGTTTTCCCATTGTCTTTTTTTTTTTTTTTAAATTTTTTCCTTTTGATTGTACACAAGAACTAGATAATAAAATAAATAAATGACCAATATAAGAAAAAAAAATACTCCTTAACTTATGCAGCAGTCGCCCCACTAAAATCATAATTCAATACAACTAATTTTATGTCAAACAAACAAAAAGGCACAAGTGCTCCAAGTAAAAAATGAAAACACAGTAGAAATATTGCAACATCTCTTTTTCGTATCCAGAAAACATGAAGAAGTAAACGAACATGTATTTCATCAATTCACTACATCCATAAAAAACACAAATCAATCTTCTAAAACCAAATCAAGGATTACGTGATGTAAGACTTTCCAGATTCAATAAGCAGATAATATTACAGCAGGAACCTGTTAAGAGCAATGGGCCAAGGCTAAATACTCACAGGGAAATAACATCAAATATTCACAATGCCACACAAGCATAAGTAAAAAAAAAAAAAAAAAAAAAAAACATTTAAAAGCCAATCACAGGATAATGGAAACTACTACTGTCCAGCAGAGTTGGAATAAAGATTAAGGAAACTTAAACTTTACAGAACATGAAGTAGAAATCCAATTACCGGCCAAGCCAACCTCGTGGACCTTGGACATCCCCATCATTCATCAGCTTGTCCAGGACGATATTCAAATCAACAGCTTGTCCGTTTTCTGTTAACTTTCGAACTGTTGCTCTAACTTGGTCTCTAGGGAATCCCATATTGGTTACTCTGTCAACCACATCATCAATAGGAACCCTGTTGCCAGAACCAGACCCGCCATCACCACCCACTGCAGAGGCAGTTGGTAGTGCTTGAGGCAGTATTCGAGCAGTAGGTAGCTGTTGGTAACCACTACCACCACTCTGGCTCATGCCAGGAGAAGAATTTTTTTGCTGCTTCATAGGGGAGCTAGGACCATATTGTGATGGAGCACTGCCATAAGGATATTGTTCGCCATGACCTGATGGTGGACCGTACAAACTTGAGTATCCTGGGCCAGGCCTGCTGGTGGGTGGAGGCTCATACACATTGGGAGTAGGTCCATAGTATTGTTCAGACGGTAGAAGAGATGGAGGCGGGTGAGTACCTGCCAAGTAATTTTGAGGGGGCACCTGTAATGTTTCTTCGGGATGATGACCTATTGGTGGCTGAGGCATGGAGGGGTTAATAGGTGAGAATGAGGAGTGTGGTTGAGAAGGTGGAGGTGGCTGAGAGTACTGTGGCTGTGCTGGTGGCTGATACTGGTGCTGTGGCGGAGGTGGGGCAGCAAGCTGCTGCTGCTGCGGCTGCATTGGTGGTAACTGGTACTGCTGGCTTTGGTTTTCTGGGGTTTGACTAGGCTGGTGGAAGTATGAATCCCGCTGGGGGATAGGTGGAATTTGGCTTTGAGGGAACTGGTTGGGATGCTGAACTTGGGGTTGAATGTTCTGCTGTGGAGGTGGTGGAGGAGCATTAGGTGGAGGAACTGCTGGAGGTGCATGAGTCTGAGGAACATTAGGGAACTGATGGGGTGTAGGCACTCCTGTCTGGGTTGAATCAGATCGAGCATTAAACTTGCTTTCAACTTGTTCTGCCTTTGGTATCTGCAACTTAGCAATTTGCATTTGAGCTTCAACTATTTCTTGTTTATCTCGCACTATCTTAACGCCAGATTGCACCTACAGACAAAAATACAGTAACAAGATACATGACAAGGTTAGTCGAGTGATTTCACCATGCTATAACTGAAAAGGTGGGCCAAAGCGTTAAATAAAACAGCCTTTAGTATGGTTCCTATCCTAGAGGCTATAGCCTATCAGATCCAAAAGACAACCTTAATTCTGAAAGTGAAACACATTAATTCTCTTTGTTCATCAAACCTATCGACAACAAAAAGGTAGGAAAACAACCAAGAAAAAAGCAAAGTGATAAATTTATCTGCCTAATTATTGCTTTGTACTCATTCATGATTTAGATGGTGGATTGCCAATACTACATTGCCTTATATAGGCATGTAAAAAGTATGAAAGGTACCTCCGTAAGAATATTCTCCAACAGCCTCATTTTCCCATCAATGGAACCATGATTGTTTCCAGCTGAAATCTTCAAATCATCAATAGAGTGCTCAAGGTTTCGCGTTCTAGTTTCCAACTGTGACACTCGTGAGCTCAGGTTATCAATGGCATGCATCAGAGTGTCCATATGCTTCATCATCATCCTCTCAATGTCAGATACCAAAGAACCATCTGAAGGTCCATTGCCAGTATTTTGAGCCTTACGCAATATGAATTTTGCAGGCTCATCAACATCGAGAGAATTGTAATTCTGAAATATAAGAAATACAAGGAGATTCTCGTAAAATATGCATTGAACATATATATAAAAAACTAAGCAAACATAACATCGGAAAGAATAATAAACGATTATTATTCCTCTTAAGCCAATAAATTAATCCGTTCTGTTGCTAAATTAGTTTATCACGTACATAATAACGCCACTACAAAGCACAAGTTCAATTCCAAACTCCAGGAAACAACCAATCCCGCGAAATCAAATTCCCCTCACAATTCTTTCTAAATTCATCAGCATCACTCACAAAACAGAAAATAAAACACAACTAATGATAAGCTAAATGAGGGACTATAATCGCAGACAATCCAACAAAACACCAAAAATAAGCAACATACTCTGATAGGCGAGGAATTGGTCTTGGAATCCAACGAACTCCACGTCCTGAGAGGAGGATCTTCGTTGTCCGAGTCAAAGTTCGATCGAGCGGCCTTCGGCGGCGACGACGACGCGGAGGGTCGAATCGGCATGAAATCGTAACTCGGAACGATGTCCTCCTTCTTATCCGCCGGGCGATTCATGAAATCGATGAAATCAGATGCTCCACCGCCAATGTTGGTGGTGATATTTCTCTGAGAATTTGTGAGATCCATGATCTGCTTGTCCATGTACTGCGACGCCGTATTGCTATTCATCTGAGTGTTCAATCGAACACACTCGAGTCAAACTGCTGCGTGAATAATTATAAAACGGAATTGAGAATTTTGATTAGGGTTCAGAAATATGGTTGATTAGGGATATACTTCGCCAAATATTTTATCAAAGAAAATGATGTGAAGAAGACGACGAGTGTGTAGTCGCTGGTAAAGTGATTTTAGAGGTAAAGTCACTACCTGTGACGATATCACCTCACACCGGAGGGAATGGTAGCAATTACAACTTAAGACGAATTAATTTTGGTAGCTACTTTTGGGCCGGCTAATGGACGGCCCAATAAGAATATGAATATTAGTAACTCACTCATTCCGTCCCATTAATACTCACTCATACTATCTCCTTTTCATAAAAGAAAATAAAATAACACTACAAATTACAAAAAGTTATATAGGCCCGCAACATTTACACACAAAAGTCAAACTTCTTAAAATATGCGCCGAAAGCCTACAGGACAGTATGAATAAGACGGAGGGAGTATTTTTATTTGTTGAAATCAAAACGATCTTCACCTAATTAGCGCACCTTTTAACGTGCTCTGCGCGGTGGTATAATGATACTCTATGTATATGTTTAGTAGACCATTGTACTTAAAATATAAAATTAATTCAAGACATCAAATATATAATACCAAACTAAAAGAAAGAAAATAGGCGAAGGAGGGGAGTTTATTCTAAAAATTCAATCCCATTTGTACAAAGCATACCATACTAATAAGATCTAAAAACTTAAAAGAAAAAAAATATGTTTAAACACGAGCAGTCCATTTCACAATATTTTGCTAAGGGGATGCCAAATAGAATTGGGACAAAAACCATATTTCAATATCTTATTTACAATCTTAATGTGTATGATAGCTTATAAATTTGAATATTTTTACCTTATAATTAACGCAAGATCATACTATATTAACACAAAAAATATATACTTGTTCAATACGCGCCCCGTGGAGTACCAATATCAATACCAAAATAATGAGATTGAAGTACAAGTAATGGCCCCACCATGACACATCAATTTAGTATGAAAAAGAAATCGCACATCAATTTAGTAGTATGTAATAAGGTGGGCTATCAAATTTGATACTAGGTTTGTTCAAAAAAATATAATACTCAAAACTTATCCCACATTGATTATAATCTTACCTTATATCAAGTTCATCTAATAAAAAATATTGTTTAAAAGAAGTAAACATTCAGATATAGCAGGGTAGCAATTTCTGGTCATTAAACAAATGTAAGGTCTCTATTTTTCCCGTCAATATGACTAGTACTCTTCGTTTCATATCTGGAGCGAAAATATTTGTTTTAGTAGCTTTTGAGTACAAATATAGGTAGATAAACTAGAAGATGAATGCAACAGAATTTATGATACTGTGTGATTCAAGAACAATGAAGCACGGCTTCATGAATGAGGATCAAGCTCAAGCCGATTTTTCAACATATTTTGGTATTCAGATGAAAATGATGTCAAATATAAATATGCAAAGCAGAAAGTGCCTCTAATTTCTCTACCCCTACAAGGAAAATAAATCACACCACTTAATTACTTGCAAGTTCAGAAGGAAGTATTCTTAGTTGATTACAAGAACATGTTAGTCACTATCAGGATCGAAAACTTATGAATCTTGATAGCAAAACAATTAAATTGAACTGCTAATATTTAGCAAGAGTAGCGCTAAAAATTTTGGGCTTCTTGGAAAATAACTCCCAACATTTGTTAGATTTCTGATTTGTACAACTTGTAATGACATGATTAATATGTTTGCATTTCTAAACAACTACTACACGGTAAAACTCCATTAGCATACATTCAAGATAAAAATTAATAAACTCAACGAGTGGTACAGAAGATGCTCTAGGTAAACCTACTTTTATTACTTCTGAAGCTGAAGATATATAAGAACCAAATTTAATCATCAATCGCTTATATCACCAATTGGAAGCAAGATTGCAAAATCCTTACTCCACGCCAACAATCAAGCTAATATTGATGCCAAGAACCCTCAACAAAGCCATACAAAAATTAAAACCCCCCAATCAAACCAGAATTCCACACTTATATCATCAGAATTTGAGGCACCGAACGAATTGTTTCTCTCTGGTTTTAAGGAAATGAAACCAAAACTTCTACGGTGAGTATCGAGGCCACATTTAGGAACTCCTACCAACAATTTACACAAAAGCAAAGAGTAATTGGCACTAAATTTAGGTGGGAGCAACTTATCGACGACGACAGCCGATGCTTGAGTGAGTTTCGTAGCAGTCAAGGGGAAGAAGGAGCAGGCGTAGGGTGATTGGGGCTTGTGCAGGAAAAGCAAAAGCAAAAACGGGATCCTTTATTGAAGCTTTGTGAACCATATTAATAGCGAAAGCTTGCACATGCTTTCATATTTGTGTACCTATAATTTTAAAAGTAGAAATCGTAAAGTACAACAAATTTAAAAAAATGATCGAATACTTATTGAAATAACTTAGATCTTCTAGCACTTTGAGATGCAAAATCATCAATAACATCATCAAGATCAAGGGTTTCCAATACATCATTTTCAATACATAAAATTGTTAGTCCATTTAACCTTTCTTGAGACATAGTAGAACGCAAATATGATTTTATCAATTTTAGTTTTGAAAAACTTCTTTCTGTTGAAGTTACAGTAATAGGTATAGTCAACAATATTTTAAATACAATAGAAACATTAGAAAAAAAACTGAAGCTCTAAAAAACTCTCTAGAACTTCACCAATTGACTTTATTTCTAAAGGTAAACATATTTGTAGCACTTGCAATTTAGAATATAAATCTTCAGCATAAATATCAATTTTATCATTATGTTTAAGCGCATTATCAAGATTAACAAAACATTTATGCAATATATTATCATCTAATTTAGATAACTTCTTATAATTAAATAAAAAACCAAAAATATCTTCAAAGACTACCAATTGCTCAAATCTAGTCTTCAAAGATAAAATAGCAATATCCACTATAACAATAAAATAATTAATCGTAAAAGACTCCTCAGCAGATAATGAATTATCTTCATGACAACTTTCATCAAATTATTTTTTCCTATGAACCTTACGTTTTGGAGGAAAAATTGGATCAATTTTCATTTTAGATGCAAGCTCCTTAGCTAATGTCAATGCAGATTGAAAACCTTCATTCCTATACTTTTCAAAATAAGAAATCAAACATTTTAGGATAGTTATTGCAACATCAATTTGCATATCCTTAGATTGTAATTTTTTGCTAATCAACTTTACTTTGTTCAAAATATTATGCCATATAGTCAATCATAACAAAAATTCAAAATTATCAAGTTCATTAGTAGCCAAAGACTCGGCTTCACTCCTAGTTTTAGCATCATCAGTAACTCTTGATAATTCAAATAGAGCATCTATTATTTCATTAGGTAGAGTTATTATAGCATGAACACTATTAACATGACATTCCCATCTTGTTGTTGACAATGATTTTAAAGTTAAATTAGGAACATGATCTTGTAAAATTCTTTATCTTTTTGTAGAACCAACAAATAAAGTATACAAGCGTTACACAACTCCAAAAAATGAGACGACTTTAACACAAGAACTAGTCATATCACATATTGTTAAATTAAGAGAATGACAAGCACAAGACATATATAATGCTCTAGGATTTATTTCAAGAAATCTTTTTTGTACCCCTTGATGTTTCCCTTTCATATTTGAATCATTGTCATAACGTTGTCCTCTCACATCATCAATACCAAGCTCAAGTAATTGTAAAGTTGTTTGTATTTCATTAAAAAGAGCTAATCCCGATGTATCATGCACACTTAAAAATTCAATAAAGTATTCTTTTACCATTATTTCATTATGAGATATATCAACACACCTAACTACTAAAGTCATTTGCTCATTATTAACAATTTTAATCATTTGTTGCACTATTGAAGGGTATACCTTATAATTAGATAAGCTTGCTATTTGTTTTTTTATAAATATAGAAGTACAATCTAGTATCACCGAATAATACTTAGCTTCTTTTACTTTTTAATTAAATCAATTTTAACTTTAGAAGCTAATGTTGAAATCAATTCATTTTGAATCTTATGACTAAGGTAGTGATAGTGAATTTCTTTATTTTGGATACGTCTTAAGTGTTCTTGCATTACCAAATCAAATTTTGCAATTAATTCAATTAAGCCCAAAAATTTCCCGTTATTATTTTGATGAATCTTCTCATTGTCGCCACGAAAGGCCAAGTTACGCGTAACAAGACATTTCACAACAGAAATAATCCTAACCAGAACTAATTTCCAATGTTCTTTCTCTTTCTTAATGTGCACTTGTAAATCTTTATCAAATGTTTGATTTTGCTTCAATCTAATAAGCAAATCAATCCATGTTCTCATATTTAATATGCACGGAACTATTTCATGTTTCTTGAGTCTATCATTTATATGTTTCCAATCGTCCAAGCCTTCATTTGCTAACAAACTATTACTTTGAAGTGATTTAAATAATTTGCAACAAGAGCAATATACTTTATTTGCATCTTGTGAGTGACCAACCATTTTCTATCTTAACTAGCTCTCACCATTTGATAGTTTTCTCGTATAATAAGAATATGCAAAATGTCTACCAAGCTCATCTATAGGAAACTTGAGATTGTACTCTCTTAAGGGACCTTTCTCTATCAAGATATCTCTAGTTTTATTATCAATATTATTCCAAGATCTAGGATCAAACGCATTTAAAGTGTTATTCGTTTTCCCAATAATATCAGTTTCTTCATTTTGAGCATCATCCTCATTATCAACTACATCTACATTAACATTCTCATCTTCATCCTTATTCTCACTCTCATTATCATTCTCAACTAAATTGACTTCCTCATTCACATTCATATCTATTTCTTCATTCAAATCATCAACCTCTTCATTATCAATCACATTCACATCAACTTCTTTTCTCGAAGAACTAGAACTAGGTACAATAAATTTATGAAGAGCCCCTCTTTGAGTTTTAATAACCTCATCAAGTTTTTTCCTTTTATTCCTTTTTTGACTTCCGGAAGCATATTTTCTAAGCAACATAGTACTCACACGTCACAAATTACTCAAATACAACACAAAAACCCAAACTCCTATTCTAAAAAATTAGCACAAATTGGAAGCACAAAACCTAATTTAAAGAGAAATTAACACAAATTGAAACGAAAAAACTTGATTTTAAAGGGGGAATTTCAACGAATTGAAGAGAATAGTGAAGACGGATCACGAAAGAGAGGAGAGTCGACCGGTGAGTGGTGACTAGCCCCGACCAACCGCCGACCGGATGGAGTGGTGGTCCCGGGACGTTTTTGTTTTTGCGTTTAACGTTGTACAAGATGTAGAGTGAGAGAGAGATTCGATGTTGCACTCCAAGAAATAAGAATAAAAGGAGTCGTTAATAATTGTTGTCGGCCTCCTCACAACTCACGTATTTGTTATGTGGGCAATGAGCTCACATTAATTTTTAAGAAGTCACAACGGACTCATAATATATATATATATATATATATATATATATATATATATATATATATATTCTCTCTCTCTCTCTCTATATATATATATATATATTTATTTATTTATATATATATATATTTATTTATAAATGGACTCAAAATAAATATGGACTCATATTAATTTTTTTTAACGGGCTTCTTCGTATCGGGCCGTATTTTAGATTTCGGGGACCTAGGCAAAAGCCCCACCTGCTATTCAGGTGGGCCGGCCCTGAGGAAAAGATAGTGGATGTGGTGTTTGAGAGAGAGAGAAACGTCGGTGAATGGCGGCTGTGTAATCGTTGGATTGTGAAGAAGTACCAAGTAATTTTTACTTTTATTTGAAAGTTGTAATAACGAGAATGCCACTCCATCAATATGCAAAGGAATAAATACAATGGCAAAATGGATAATCCACGAAATTCAAGGGCATTTTTAGAACTTCAAGCAAAAGTTGAGGAAGTAGCATGATGGAACCTTATATATATAGGTAGGTAGATAAAGGTTACAACTTAATAACTGTAATCTATCTATAAAAAGGTATATGCATATCTATGCGAATAATGTTATATTCACAAGTCATATTTACTTTTTGGATGACAAGAATAACCCACAATTGCTACTGAAGAGCACTAGGTAGATGTCGTTCTTGTGCTCTAGCCATTATTCATCAATTAAAAAATTGCTAAAGCTAAGAGTTAAGAGTATGTGATACTTAAAATAGTGGAAAATTTCATATTTTCTCAATTTTTCCTTTATAATAATAATAATAATAATTTGCACACCATTGTATTGTCATAAATATGGGCATCAAACTCAATTTATCGTTGGTGAAATTTGAAATCATGAAAAATTAATTGAAATCATGAACAATTAATAATCATTTTTGTCCTGATATATATAGAGAAGCAAAAGCACGCACATGAAATTAGATTATAGCATACACATAATGATGTGGTATCTTAATTCTAGGGAATAATCAAAACATAATCAACCGCAACCATATAATCCTCCTTCACACTTTACTGACGTCTACGCTGCGAACAGATTCATCTTAAAGGTCATCTTATCTCAAATCCGTTGGGTTTTCCCTTGGAAGTCTTGTGCCTCCCACTAGATCGGTCTTGAACTGGAACTGTTTCATTGTGTACGTCGGGTTGTTTGGTGAGGACGAGCCTTTTCTCTTTGAAGAAGTTGGACGTAGTCATTACTGGATATGTGCCTTGCTTCCTTCCACTCGGTGGAGGAGGAGACGTAATAGCTGTTGGTCCGCTCCGACTAATCAGGTGAACTGTTGCAGTTGAACCGGATTTTCAATTACAATCTTCATATTCAAATTCAAATTGAATCGGACTCTACTAAAGTTTGACTACTGCTTAATCTACGATGAGTGTTGTGTTGAGTCTAGCCCTAGTAGTAGTCACCCAAGCAACTAAAGTTTTTCAACTTGCAATTAATTTAGGCGGTGTACGCTTGGCTATTAGCCAAAGTCAATTTCTCCATTTTATGCAATTCTTAGTCAATCTCATTCTCCCTATATCTTCTTTCGTATATCTCTCCTTGTGGGTTAGTAAAGAAAAGTTCGCTTTACTTGTGGCAGTAAGAGAGTGTTGGACTGTTAGGATAAAAATTACTCCAAGGAAAAGGGTTCTTATGAGTGCAAAATAGTGAGGTTTTGGTAACAACGAGTGTTTCTATTTTGTTGTAACCTTTCTCTCTATACCTACCGTTTATAGTGAAAAAATACATGGAGTTGTTGTTCCCGTGGACGTAGCTTTAAAAGGGTGAACCACATAAATTTCTGGTGCGGTGTCATTCATTTATTAATTTGTGTATGTTATTATTTTGAGAATATTAGTTCTAATATATTTAATTATTAAATTACTAAAGTAAATTGTGCTGAAAAATGTGGGCTTAAAAGTGATCATCACAATCCTCATTGTGGTGGTTTATGTGATCACTAAGATCCCGGTCCTATAGTGATTTTAAGCATGGTCGGTACGACTCATTCATACTTACTCGACTATTTACTTGATGCGCTTTAATAATTCAGTATGTCCTTCATTATTCTAATCCCATGCACCTTAACTTCCTGTCATCATAAAATTGTTCTTCTTGATAATTTGTTGACATAATCATTGGTCCAAATAAATATATGTTCGATTAGAAAATTCATCGGAAGAAGAATTCATTTTGCTAATGTCAGATCGAAATGGATGCAGGTAGGTGATGCTATATATATGAAGAGTACATCGGACTGTATCACCGCCATCTACTTCGATTTTCTCTTTATCTATTACTCCCTCTGTCCCGCTATTTGTGACTCACTTTTTCGAAAGGGATGTTCCGTTATTTGTGGCCACTTTTCTAATTTGGTAAAAAATTTCTATATCTTCTACTCTATCATCTTCTCTCTCTTACTTTATTACATTATTTGTCCTACTTTATCATTTTTTCTCTCATACTCTCTCATTATCTTACTCATCTTATCTCTCATACTTTATCATCTACTCTCTTAATTCCCATGCCGAAAAGAACGTGGCCACAAATAGCGGGACGGAGGGAGTAATATATTAAATAGAATCGTAATCCACTGTAGCTTCACGCCTAAACCTCCATTTTACCGCTCAAACAACCATTTTCCAACCCCTCTACCCTTGATTCTCATTCTCAACTGCTTGAAAAAATTTCATCACTCTCCTCCCAACTACAGACAATCGACGATGAAATCCCAACGTTCAGACAAAGGACAGACGGGAGACATACCATCAAGTTCTCACACGCGTAATCAGGAGTTGTGGGATGATCGTGAAGAAGATGACGGCTACAGTGGCGGACCTTCCCACACTTGTTATAATAGTGCTGGTATGGATTTGCGGCAATCCACGAGGATGGCTCCTTAAAGCGGACAAGTAAGTATTTTCATTATTTCCAAGTGCTTTACAATCAAAAGGTCAAGATCGGTTTGATGGTGTTAGAAGGGCATGCTCTCGATTTGTATGCATTGGTAGATGGCGAGCACCCCACAATTTTTCAAGAACACTTTGGTCCTGCTGAGTTCAAAATGAGCATCTCTACGACATCCGACAAACCGAGTTCGTGCAAGAATTTGCTCAGATACACAAACCACGAACCGTCTTCCAAGCTGTCAGTATCCCCACGACTTCTGCGGACACCCGGGTCTGCCTCTATTCCTACCCGGGAACATTGAGGGAGAAATTACCCGCTCTCAGACGCCGACACAAAAGTCTTGGGAGGCGGATTGATAGAATCATATCGTCGTACATGTGCTGTTGAGGGAGGAACCGTTGCTCTACATAATTGGGAGTTGGTGTTGTTTCTTGATAAGGTTCCTATCGTTGGCAGCATTGAGCTGATTTGGAACTCTTGTTACAATGGAAGGATCACTATGACTTGGTTAAAACCTAGTTCCCTACTCAGGATCAGTATGACTTGGTTAAAAGCTTGGGTTGATGGGGAATATTTGTGTCTAAATATTTGCAGGGTAACCGACGCATGCAATTGTTAAACATGATCATGTGTAGATAGGAGAAGATTATCATTATCCATATTGTCAAACTGTGAGATAGGTCCCCTTAGAGCATCTCCAAGGAGACTGCAATTTGAGTTTTGCAGTTGAGAAATAGGTCCAACCAAACTGCAAAAGAAACTGCAAAACTCAAATTTTTGGTGTCTTTATACAGTAAACATATAAGAATCGGTTTTTACTGTTGAAGCTGCATAGGACTTGTTTGCAATTAAATTAGTTGCAATTATACCCTCAATTCATAACTAAATTGTAAAGAAATCCATACCTTGATGAACGGTTCTCTCTGCAAATTCCCAAAATCTCAGATTCAATCGAACGGCGGTGTAATCGATCCTTCGTGTGAGGGAATCCGGTTATTTTCTGAGATCTGAGTTGATTTCGGAGGGTGAAGGCAGCCAAAATCGATCTGAGTTGCTGAGATCTGAGTTATTTTCTCAGATCTGAGGGTGAAGGCGGCGCGGCGTATGCGGAGGGTGAAGGATGCCAACTTTCAACTTTTGTATATTATATATATATATATATATATATATATATAATAATACAAGCGTTATGTATATATATAATAATAATTTATGTTATGTAATTAATAATTATTTAAAACCAATTTTAATTATTAATTAAGAAGTTATTTTATATATTAATTATCTAATACATACTTTAGTTATTAATTATGAATTAATTGTAGCAAAATAATATTTTATTTATAACACAATAAACAATACTTGTTCGTAAAATAAAAATACATAACATACTAGGAATTGCGAAAGAGATAACAAGTACACGACACACAACGATATTAAAATTAAGAAATACATCACTTACTACGAAAATTTGACCCCGAACTATAAATTGATCTAATAATCCGGTATATCGGAACTAGAACCCCCCATATTGGTAAAATATGGAGCATATCCATCAGTTGCGTAAGGATTGGCTTGTTCTTCTTGTTCGGATCTTTTTTTATGATACGTGCTTGTTCCGCTCGAACAAATATGCAAGGGTACTAGGATCAGCTATAGAGCTCAAGTCACAAAGCAAAATCTTATTTTCTTCCTTCAATTTCTTCAGGTCGCGATTCTTCTGCTGACCTTCTAAATGATTTTTCATAAATGCACTTGTTGCATCCAAATCAGCTTTAAGCTTCTTATTTTCTTCTTCGATAGCTGCAAATCTAGAAGATTTATCGGCGGCATCTCTAGCCTTTTTCTTAGCTTTCTTCACTCCGGTCGGTCTCGACAATGGAGTAGTAAATACATTGTCATCTTCATCAGCTAAGTTGAAAAATGTCGAGCCTTGTGTATCCGCAGACGGACTTTCCGAATTAGGAGAAGAATATGCTTGATATGGATGTTTGGATCTCCGAGCACCATCCTGAAATTTTGGAAAATCTTTAAGTATTTCCCACACATGATCAAATTTCCAACTTGATTTACCCTTTCCGTCATCCATGTATAATATTTTGGCTTCGCGCATCTACAAAAAAGTTAACATAATAAGGACTTACATACTCACAATATCTTCAATTGAAAAAATATTGTTTGATACTCACAATATCTTCATTCGAAGCACCGCTAGGATGTCTACTATCAATTATTCTTATGCACGCATGAAGCTTCTTTACTGCTTTCTCAATAACTTGCATTCTTGCCTGCAATGATCTACTTGAACGGAATTCACAATCAACACGTTTTGATTGATTGTAGCTCTCCTCCACACGAGTCCAAAATCGATCTGATGATTGGTTTACCCCAATCTTTGGATCTTGAGAAATTTCCATATAAACTCTACATACGAGGATATCTTCTGCTTGGTTGTAATTTGTAGAACGAATAGACATTTTGGCTATGTGAAGTTGAGAGAGAATTATGTGAAGTTGTGAATGAAAATACTCAAAATTGTGCCTACATTTATACACTCAAAATTTCACTAAGTCCAAAATTCACTCTATTCATTACATAACTTTCAAACCGAAGTGACTACACAACTTTCACATATATCGAAATACACAACCTTCAATACGAAAGAGACAACACATCTTTCACTACATTCAATACACTATACATCTTTCACTACTTTCAATACTACACAACTTTCAATACACTACACATCTTTCAATACACTACACAACTTTCAATACACTACACAACTTTCACTACTTTTAATACACTACACAACCTTCAATACGAAAGAGACAACACATATTTCACTACTTTCAATACATTATACATCTTTCACAACTTTCAATACACTACACATCTTTCAATACACTACACAACTTTCAAAACACTACACAACTTTCACTACTTTTAATACACTACACAACCTTCAATACGAAAGAGACAACACATATTTCACTACTTTCAATACACTATACATCTTTCACAACTTTCAATACACTACACATCTTTCAATACACTACACAACTTTCAATACACTACACAACTTTCAATACGAAATGACTACACATCTTACTATCAAATTCACACTACTATAAATATATAACCACAACTTTGTAGACATTTATTACCTACTATCACAATATGAATCCAACTTACAATAGTTCATCATCTTCCTCAACATACGATGAAGTTGATAACTTCGTAGCCCATTTTATTCTACAAAAACAACAGAAAATAAGACGTGCTATCGCCAATAATGATATGATGCTCCAACTTCTTCACGATGAAGAAAACAACCAAACACATGGTGGTTCAATTCCAGGACATATCGTCATCAATCGCGATCGTGAGGAGGCTGATCGTAGGTTGTACAATGATTATTTTGCAGATTCTCCAATGTATAACGATACCATGTTCCGTAGGAGATATATAATGTCTCGCTCTTTGTTCATTCGCATTGCTGATGCAGTTAAAGAACATGATCACTACTTCCAACAACGAGTAGATGGTGCTGGCAGGTACGGCTTATCAACATTTCAAAAATTAACAACAGTCTTCCGTATGTTAGCTTATGGTCTTCCAGCAGATGCTATGGACGAGTATTGTAAAATAGGTGAGTCCACTGTGATTGAAAGCATGAAGAAATTTTGTCGCGCAATAGTTGAAATATTTTAACCACGTTATTTGAGAACACCAACAACTAATGATATTGCTAGACTTCTCTACATTCTTTGAAGCTCGTGGATTTCCGGAGAATGTTAGGCGATCTAGATTGCATGCATTGGAAGTGGAAAAATTGTCCTACTTGGATGGGTTTGGACAATTTGCGGGTCGTAGTGGAAGTCCTTCGATTATATTCGGCCGTAGCGGATTATGATCTTTGGATATGGCATGCTTATTTTGGTTTACCGGTACCAATAATGATATCAATGTGTTGGAGAGATCTCATCTTTTCCATGATCTCACTAATGGTATTGCTCCTCTTGTTCATTACACACTTAACGGAAAAGAATTCCATATGGGGTATTACTTAGCCGATGGTATATATTCTAAATGGGCTACCATTGTACAAACGATTCATAAACCTCGTACTCATAAGCACAAATATTTTTCTATGAAACAAGAAGCATGCGGGAAAGATGTAGAGCGTGCATTCGGTGTGCTTAAGCAACGTTTTGCAATTGTAGCGAGGGCCAGTGCGTTTTGGAGTAAAGAAGTCATACATGACATAATGACTACATGCGTAATTTTGCATAACATGATAATTGAAGATGAACGTGATCTCAGTGCTCCGATTGAAGTTGCAATAGAGACGCCAACGCCGGATGTTGAAATGGTGACAGATAAATTACCATTGAAAGACTTTGTTGATCGACACAACAAAATAAGAAACCACACTGCTCATGACGAACTTAAAGAGGCGGTAATTGAGCATTTGTGGAATGAATATACTAATTCCGAATCTTGAATTTATGTGTAATTTCTTAGTTTGTTGGTTTGTTTTATGTAATGTTTTTTTTTAATCTCGTAATTTGAGTACTCTTTTCCCTCATTTGGAGGTTTTGACGAGGCTCGACCCTTGAGTTTTCGCTATGTGATCTCCAAGGGTTTTTATGTTTTTCTTGTTCTTCTTCTTAATAGTACAACTATATTTTATCATTATTTGATTTAATATTATTTTTTAAAAAATTGTATAATTAATAATTATTTAATACATAATTTAATTATTAATTATATTTATTATTTATCAAGTTATTTTAGACATATTAAATTTGTATCTAATATTTTAGTAGTAGGAAAGTGGAATGTACCAATGTGTAATTAAGAAAAATATGTAGGTAGAATTGAAAGGTATTTTGTGAAAGAATATAAAGAGGATATTCTTTTGGGTTTGGGTTTGAGTTTGATGGTTGGAGATAAATTACTGTTTGATGTGACAGAAACTGGAAAATGGGTATTGGTTTTGGTGTTATGGTTGGAGTTGCTCTTACCAACTTGTGCATATATGAATTCTAGGTAATATCTATCTTTTATCCACTTCTAATATACTCCCTCCGTCCCATTATTAATGTCCCACTTGTCTTTTTTTGTTGTCCCATTATTTATGTCACATACCAAATAAGGAAATAAATGAGTGGACCACAATCAATCTAAGCAAGTGGATCCCACCTCTTTATACTTTTACACCACAACTTTACACATTTACCTCCACTATCTTAATTACCGTGCCCAGTTCCAATGGGACATAAATAATGGGACAGAGGAAGTATCTTTTATTCCGGTATCTATCATTCTTCCCTCGTCCCGCTATATGTGACTCACTTTCTCGATTTGCACGTCTCAATATAAGTAGTTTATTCTAAAAAAAAGTAATGAACATAACTACCAAAAATTCTACACCACATAACACCACATTCTTAATTTACTTGCCAAAAAGAAATAAGCCGCAAATAGCAGGACAAATGGAGTATAGAACATGCTAATCTGCCTGAATGCAACTTACAACATACATGTATCTGAAAAGATTGCACGCAATGACTCTATCGCCCTACTTATGATTGAAAATGAAACTTATAACTACAAAATCTGCAGTTTTATTCAATAGGCAAATTGGATTTTTTAGTCCCCAAACTATGTGTGTTTTGCCAATTTGGTCCCTTATTTATTTTATTTAGTTAATTGGTCCCCAAATTATAGAATTTTGGATGAATTGGTCCTTCTGTTAATTTTTTGGTAAGTCAACTGTTAGTCAATGATTTTTAAAGGGTATTTTCGGTATAATATTATTGAGAACCAAAACGTCCAAATACTAAAAAAATTGAGGACCAATTTGGCCAATTTTTTTTTTTTTAATGAAATTTTTTTAATTTTACAAAAATTGAAAAGTATTTTAGTCGTTTTGATTTTTTTAAGGACCAACTACGCCAATTTTAAATAAGTTAAAGACCAATCCCTATATTTTGGGATCATAATCGTCAAATTTTATAGCTCTGTTATCAAAATTTTCGAATATATTATTATGATAAAGAGAGATAAAAACGTAGAATATTTGATAATCAGTGAATAAAATTATAGTAGATTTCCATTCAAAACATGTTTTCATTCCAATATGATTTATTCATTAATTTTTCGTATATTTTATGTTTTAATCCCCTGTTTTCATAGTAATATTCGAAAAAAAATGATTACGGAGTAATATATTTTATGTTTTAATCCATCGTTTTTATAGTAATATGATCCCCAAATATATTATAATTAACGGGAATGGTCTTCAACCTATTTAAAATTGGCATAATTGCTCCTTAAAAAAAGCAAAATTATTAAAATATTTTTCAATTTTTGAAAAACTTAAAAAAGTTAAAAAAAAAAAAAATTGATCAAATTAGTCCTCAATCTTTCAATATTTGGACGTTTTGGTCCTCAATAATATTATACCGAAATTACCATTTAAAAATCGTTGATTAACAATTGACTAACAAAAAAAATTAACAGAAGGACTAATTCGTCCAAAATTCTATAGTTTGGGGATCAATTAACTAAAATAAATAAATAAGGGACCAAATTAGCCAAACACGCATAGTTTGTGGACTAAAAAATCCAATTTGCCTATTCAATATTACAATCTTTCCCTTAAAACAAAACAATTACTAGAATTAATATTCAGGAAATATCATCTACGGAAAATATTAGTAAGACTGTCTTTATTAAGATAATTGCACATACATACATACATACATACATACATACAACTGATTTAGATTGATCTTACCCAGTATGAATGAGTTTCTAGGTTATGCACATGTACGAATCGATCATCTGAACCGTGCTCAAGCTGTTGCTTCTCTGGAAAATCCCAACGCAGACTGCAGCCCCAAGCAATGCAGAAAATGTAAAATTTCATTCATTACTAAGTTTCTTATTATGTCTGTCGCCTATAACTCTCATCTTAAATAAAATGGAATGGAACTCACTGTATTTAGAAGCCGTAGGGCAGCAGGCCGCGTAAATTTCCTTGAAAAGAGGAAGCACTTAGAGGGTCTCCCCTTGCTAGTGCACCATTCTCTTCTGTACTCAGTCTCGTAATATATGTTATCTATGGCCTAAAGAAGAAATCACATATATGAAGAAGCCGTACTAAAGGGATCAACACCAACAGGCAAATGTATTGTTTCATTTTACTAATGCACCCCAAAGAAAACAAGTTATCGAAATGTCCAATCTTGAAATATTAGTTATACATTAACGTTTGATCCCATAAGCCCTTTATTGCTAATATGGGATCTCCTCCAACGGGTTAAGCTAGATAGAAGGCTTCAGTCTTTTTTGACCTTTAATTATTTAATGTAAGTATACTCAGGAGATGCTTCATGTACGCTTCAGATAAGTTTAAATGCTCGTGGAAATCGAAATATGTAGGAAAGAAAGTGCATAAAATATCCCCAATGTACGAAATTACCTTGATGGATTGGATAAGACTGGGAGTAGCATCAGCCAATTTGTAAGTGACTGGATGCCATCCTCGCCTCTTAGGATCTCTTGAAGATGAGAGATCCCAAGAACTGTGAGTCAATGACCTTCTAGTGATTTCTCCATCCAGGCCTTTTAGCTGAATAGGCAGAGATAGTCAATGAATATTAGTAATAATATTAACAGCTACGGACTAGAAAGGGATCAACTTACAGTAAGCAAGGTTGGAACATAATGTTCGTCAGGTATACAATTGTGTTCCTCTGATGCATCAGTGGGCTGCATGGCATAAGAGTTAAAATAAATCTCCCCCATGAGGGTACCTTAAGAATACTGGTGACAAAAAGAATCGTACAATCATGAAAACAAAACCATAGCTTGAACATTTATCACTAGTGCAAAAATTAAGTGCTTCAAATGATGAGCAAAAGGAAATAAGCAAAAGGAGAAGACTTACAAGGGGACGATCTCGCCAGAATTCAGGTAAAGACTTTTTCTGTTTTTGAAAGAAATGAAAAGGAACACGTCAACAGAATAATAAAATTATATTATATTTTTAGAGAAAACATGCCCATGTCTACTGTGAGATCAATATGTATGGATGAATATAGTCCATATTCTGAAAAAAAAAAAAAAAAAAACTCCCTCCGCCCAACTAGAAACGACGCGTTTCCTAAAATAATAAAAATTGTGTAAAAAGTCAAATAATCTACACCACATAACACCACTTTCATGATTCTCGCGCCCAAAAGAAACGTGTCGTTTCTAGTGGGACGGACGGAGTAGTTCACAAGGGTATGCCCTAAAGATATTAAGCGTTTCAATATCTAACAGCTGTAGAATTTACAAAAGTGTAAGAGGTAGCATTTTAGTTGATTTACACATATCGAGGACATCAAAAAAACCTTTCATCAACAAAAGGTAAACGATCCTTTATAAGTTCCACTTAATTATCCGTGTCTTTATCAGATAATACCATTAGAAATAGAGACTACAAATTTACACAAGTACCCAGTCACAAACATCAAGGTTTAAACATGCAGCAAAAACTTCTAAGCAAAATAAACAACTTATGGAAATTAAAAAAAATACATTTGAGGTGCCAAAAATGGATTGAATTCACTAATCACAAAATGAGCAGAAAGGAACGGTAAAATATACTAACCTTGCAATGCAACTGAAACATAGAGAATACAGTTTCATCTTCAACAACAATCCCAGCATGCTTTCTGGTCAGAACCACCCACTGTAAAGAATTAAAGATATTGATAAGAGGCTTATATAATTAGAAAAAAAAGGTAATTTTCATCTTTGATACTTAAGTTTCAATTTTTCTTCTGTCAGTAATATATGCCTATCAAATTTGTCAACTCTGGGAAGAACTAAATCATGTGTCACCTGAGATCCTTTCCTCCAATTGTCAACAGAAATCACAGGACGCATTTTTGGATTGTAACGACTCTCTTTTTTGTCAGCAAAACTGCAACCACGAGTGATATATAACGAGGTCTTATATTCTCGGGATTAACTTACATGTACAACTTATTTCAACATTGTCTTCTGGAAATAGAAAATATAGAAAGAACGATTCAAGAGAAAAAGAACGAGAGAAATAATTAGACTTTGCAAAAAGAAAGTTAAACCCGAGGCTCAAATCTTTAATCATACAGGGGGCCCAAAGCATATGCATCATCATCATTACCTGTCCACAAAGCTAGTTGGGGTTGACATTATGTAGTCATAAGTATAGCTGAAATTATAGAGTGGTATGCAGCTGCAACAAGAAGGCAAAAAAGGACATGAGTTACAAATCTTTTATGACTGGAAAATGCAAGACACTAGACTTTCCCAAATTCCAGGGTATCTAACTACCAAAATGAGATCTTACCTGTCTGAGAGGAAAAGAAACCGCTCATTGGAAGGATCCATCAGTGCATTCTGAAGCAAAATACGCTCTGCCCGGATCATGCTTGCTTCTCCCCAATCTACCTAATAAAGCATCACTTGCCATATATCACTTGAAATGATAAGAAAACATCGACCACAAGGTTCTGCTATAAATCCAACCAACATATAGATCAAAGCAGTAGAAAAAGATTGTCACAGGTATATTAGCATTATTTCCATTTTAATTGATAAAAGCGGATCAAGACAATCAAAAAACTAAAAGAGACACATTAGGCTGTTTTCAAATATTCTTTTACTGAGAAAATTCACTCATTAAAGAAAATCAGACCTGTACGCTATCATTCACTTGACGGTTTAAGAATAATATTGATCTCGTTGTTGCTGTGTTCAATAAGAACCCCGGCCGTGAATGAACATAAATGGAAAATCTATTTTCTGCATCACCCTGCAAAATAACAAAGATTTTCACAGATATGAACGATCTTTACAACATCTATGGTTACAGGAATTAAGGAGAACACAGCATCCAGATGTGGTTAACAGCCTGCTCAAACAAGTAAGTGTTGTGTGGTAAGATAACTACCTTCAGCAGTTGCAGAAAAAAGTGTTCTTAGTAGGACTAACTTACAATTAGATCACATTATTTATAAGCTGCCATTAGTCAAAAGCCATCATGCTACAAGTAGTGAAGAGAATATTGCACTCAAAAGTTCTTCCCACACTGTCTCAAAACGAAGTTACAACAATAAAGCAAAATCCGAGAACGCCCCTATTTCATGAGCTGCTTTGCTTGCAGGCACAGCGAAAAATTCAAATTCAATGCATAAAATTTGATATATATATATTTTTTTCCATTTGATTTTAAGTGTTCAACGACTTCAAGAGTAACAAGCGGCATAATTCATCCTCTTTTGGTTCAGAAATACATGAATATAAACACTAATACTTTTATAAAGGGGGGAAAAAAGGTAGACACGAACACACAAGTATAAGTAGGAATTTTTCCTTGTTAGCATTTTTGAAAGATCAATACAAATTTCATTGTTACAAAACTATCTCACTTTATTCAAGTATTTTCAAGCACCAAAAATTATTGTTACTGATGCTGAGTTGCACATAATGCAGCCTTTTCTATTATTGGTCTTTCAGGCAATCGCATTCATATACACTTGCGATACGGGAGTATCAATAATTATGAAGCAACAAATTAGGAAACTGATTTATATCACGGTTCCACTCAAAGTAAACAACCTATAGCAAACTAATAAAAGAAGTAGCACAAGAAAGAAAACGAGTTGAGATTGCCTACTAAAAATAGTAAGAGATGAGACAGATAATTACCTGGAAAAATACATCCCAAAGAATGTCGAGGGGAATCCGATTCCGAGCAATAAAAAGGAAAGCAATCTTCGGCTTTTGTAGAGGCGGAGATATTAAGGATGGAATTTTGATATTGCTATACTCCGATTCCATTAATAGACAGATCGCAAAACAGATTATAATGAAAAGAAACGCGAAGAATTTCCTCTTCCATCTGTGATGAAATTTCCCGGAATTCGACCTCCGCTTAAACCGTTCTAACTGAGCCCCTAATTTAGGGCTCGGCATATTTCAAACTCCGAGATTTCTCAATCTTCTGAGCTTTTATGCAGCATCACCACACAAATCAGTCTCTCCACATTTCACACTGCATTTTCTTCTCACCAAATGATAATCGCACACAGCATCCGAATAAATTTGATTCGAACTTAAATTACTCTGATACGAAACAAATAGATCGGAGAATAGATGAAAATCTCGGACTTAGGAGTTGGGCATAGAATCTGGAATCCCGTGAAGCAGTCGCGGGTTGGCAGAGAAATGATCAGCTTCACGAGCTACGAGAAAACTGAAATGGCAACAAAACTGAAGCTCGAAATATTTACTCCATAATCCGTGGAAAATATGCAAAATCAGCCGTGAAAATAAACTAGCGAGAGAGAGAGAGAAAGACAGAGAGAGTTGGATTGGAAAGTGAGATATTATGATTGGAACTTGGAAGTATGCGTAGTGACTGAGTTTCTTCCACTCTATATGCTTCCTTGCGTGTTCTGCCGGGCATCTTTTCTTTTCTTTTTAACCCCAAATTTGATTTGCTAAATATACTTTTTATTTTACCGACTTAATTTAGTGACAAGAGAAAATTATAGAAGTGTCCCATCACTTTATTAAATACTACATCCTAATTTTCGCCAGAAGATCATCTTGCCAAAAAATGGTGGCTCATTCGGTGGGCCACCAATCACGTCCCGCCATACGTACATTGGTGGACCATCTTTTTAAAATTAAAATATTTTTTATTCTTCATGCTTACATGCCCACCAACGTACGCGATGGCGTGAACGCGATTGGCGGCCACCGATTGGACACAAATTCGGCCATGAGACATTCGATTGCTAATTTTCTGTCTTTAATTCATGAAGTTGGACATAAATATAATTTTAAAATAGTTAAACTGTTACATTTATAAACTTATTAATTTTTAGTTGACGTGATTGAAATGGAAAACATGAACTTGACATCATCAATGATTATATGAGGTTGAGATGTCATCAAAAGGGAAGAATACATGAATTACAGACAAAGCTATCTTCTAACTCGACTCCATCAACCAAACTATTAGATGGAATATCTCACATTCTAATTTATTTAATTGATGTAAATTAATAGAGATATTATATAGTAGTAAATTAGGCTCATGTAAACGAGCCCATCAGGATACGAAAAAAATGATCATATTATATAAGATATTACCGGGAAAGGGACAGAAAAAAATAGTGCAGGACAAAAACAAAAGGAGGTGGGAGTTGCTTCACACACATGGACTGGTAATGGTACAATTCAATTGTTCGTTTTTTTTAGAAATATATATAATAGTTTTTTATAAGGCAATGAAAACTCACGGCCACAATCTAAAAATACGATAGCTAAATTATACTTTTGTATGTACAGTAGACTACCAACCATTAGCAAAGCAAAATATTTACATAATATTTTAATAGAGATATATGTATATACGAACCATCACTATCTCTTGTTGGAGATGTGGGTACATGAATGAGAATAATACGCACCTAAAGCAGACTTTTATTAGTTGCATTAATTATAATTGGTTAATGGTGAGGTATCATGTGCAGTAATTAGAGCACCCAACTATACAAGCTCTTTCAACCGAAGGTTACGGGGTTTAAATTCATGAAGTTGGACATAAATATAATTTTAGTATGTGGCCGAAGGTTACGGGGTTTAAATTCCACCGGTCACTAAGTGTGAGTTTCTCTTATGTGCATAAAAAATAGCGATTGCAGATTCTTCAACATAAAAAAAAACACAATTATCTAGTACATAACAAGAATAATGGGACGGATGGAGTATTGCAATTAAAGAACAATGGGAAGTTAATAATGAAACAACTATTAAGATAGCTAAAACATGCAAAATCAATACCGTCTCAACATTGATTTCTCCAATAGCATAATGCATTGCAAGCATAATATCATCAAGAACAAATTTGGGGGAGCCTTAAAAAGGCAAGGGTGCTAAAATATAAAATGTAGCTAGTGTGGATCGAACAACGACCTACAAGAGATGAGAGGTGCTACTACCACTGTACCAAACAACTTTACATGCTTTTCTATACTAAAATAAGAAGTATGTACGTTTTTTGGAAGGTGCTATCAAGGGAGGATACATGAATTTTTAGGACCTTGGGTTGGACCGACGACAAAAGAAATGTGCATGTAACAATTTTAATTACATAAAAAATGGCATTGCAAAGCTAAATAATTTATAGTATTTTCTCGTCGAGAATACCTTACAAAATATGAAATAAGATACTACTAAAGTTTCACCCTACGATTTTTTCTTAAATCGAACTCATTAATGATTGTGTCATCATCAATATCTTTAGCTAGTTGACGCTCAATTTGATGACCAAAGAATCAACTAAGAAATCTTCATTCATCTTATTACTAAGGACTGACTTAACGATCTTCACAGCAGAAAATGCTCGTTCCGTAGTAGCAGTCGAAAGGAGAAGAGTTAAAATAAGTCCAATCAACCTAAAATTTTAAATAGGCTAAATCAAAGATAGACATATTTAATAAGGTGAGAATAATCTATCTGGAATTAATTTTTGAGCCAATTCATTGATAAACAGTTGGCACTTTGTGATTGATCAATACTGATTTAGTAGTTGGATGTCTGTGTTGACAATCTTCTTTGAAATCTGTGTCTCATACCTCATAGTTCAATCAAACTTTATTGCGCCATAACTGATACTAAAGTGATTGTCGATGTCCCTGGCTTGAGTTCAGTCTAGCCTCAATGAACTCTGAAAGCTTATTTTATCCTAACATGAACTGAATTACTTCTGTCTACCTAGAGGTGGGTAAATATACCCAAAAATAGGTATACGGCACATATTGTGCCGAAAATATACTGAAAATACCGACTTATTGATATACTGTGATTTTCGGTATGGTAACGGTATTAGTTTTACATACCGAGGTACACCGATCCATACCGAAACGTCGGTATATTTATATATAAGTATTTCTAACTTTATTATCTTTTATAATAATTTATTAACTATCATTAATGAATAACAATAATTATGAACAAAATATTATTAAAAATGATAAAAGAAAATAATAAATAGTACTCTTTACACGTATTATATATCTATATATTTAAATACGAGATATATATTAAGTATATTTATTTTATTAAATAATATTCATACACGTATTATATATTTAATATTAAATGGATGTTCTTTTAAATAAATAATATTCACACACGTATTATATATTAAGATATAATTTAAAATTTCGTTATACCATGATATATTGGTATACCGTCAAGATTCGATATATCATAATGTCTGGTATACCACACTTTACGGTATATCGAAGATCGATACGGTATACCGATAAGACAGTATGGTATACAGTATGATCAATTTTAATATCGAATATTTGGCATACCGAACATCGGTATACCGCACGGTATGGTAACGATGTATAAAATTTTTATACCACCATTTTCGGTACGGTATATGGTATGAAGAAAAAAGCTCGGTATACTGTACCGACCCACCCCTAAGTCTACATGTAGAGACTCAATCTGAAGCTAGTTTAAACCTATACACTTTCATCGATCACTAAGGGATTCTGGATCATTAAAAACACTTTAATTACCAACAATAATCGTCACTACTTAAAAGCAAGTGATAATCAATTTGATAAGATGTTTCCACGAAACAAACAAAAAATTCTTAGGCACTGTTTGGTAGGCAAGGATTATGCTCCAAGAAAGTAATCTAATTCCAAATTATCAAAATCCTATGTTTGATAGTACATGAAAAGTAATTTGATTGTAAAAGAATTCTAGAAAGAAGGAAAATAGTTTAATGTTTTCCTGATTTTTTTCCTTGTCTTGAATTAGGTATTTTTTTCCTAGGTGTGGGGAAAGTAACATATTAATATTATTATTATTATTATTATTATTATTATTATTATTATTATTATTATTATTATTATTATAAACAAATAAAAATAATGATTATTATTAAATAATCTCATAAATTATTCTAAAAATAATAATATTATTAAAAAGTGACTACTTTAATAAATACTCCCTTGTCTCATAAATTTAGTCCAATATTCCTTTTCGTATTGTTCCATTGAAATAGTCCAATTTTCTTTTTTGGCAAATTATTACAAACACTTTTTTTTTGAGGAACCCACAACTTTATATAACTCTACACATATCAACAACTCTCCTTAAAAACCACATTAAAAAAAGTGGACTAAATCTATAGGACGAAGGGAGTAGTTTTTATTTTTACAGAGAGTAATATTTTTTCTTTTTATTTTCATTTTTATAGTAATTAAAAATATCATAGCAATTATTTATCCTAAATAAACTTATTAATTATTATTATTATTATTATTATTATTATTATTATTATTTTGTATAAAAATATGTTATACTTTGATAAATTTTTGATTTTTTTAAATATTTTGTTGGGTAATGATACGTATTGTATAGATTTGAAGATCTCAAAATCATAGCTGATTGATGAACCAACACAATGTAATAAATGTACAATTCTGTTGAGCTCAAAATGTTAGAAGCTCAGTAGGGTAGATAACATTTTTCTCTAACCACTCAAATTCAGTAGAATAATATATTCAACAATTTCTGAAGACTAACTGACAGAAGTCTTCGTATGGTTCTACAACCTATTGAATGCATGAGGTATGAAGTCAGTAGAAACAACGGTCAAAACACTGAAGACATGAAGAATGTCAGTAGAAGATTCAACTTTTTGATAGTGTCCGAGGTATAAAAGGAAGTCATCTCAGCATCAGTCTTGTAGTTTGAACAAGTCTCACCTATTAACTGACCCCGACCAATGAGGAGTTGGCAGCACTGTACTTGTTATGACATAAAGATATGCAGCCAACCTCTAAATGCTGAAAAAGAGAGAATCTCTGCAATTAGAGACAGATCTATTTAGGGGCTGGGCTCAGTGTAAGTTTTTTATACTATTTTTCCTTATTTTATTTCAACACCTGTCATAATTCTTCTTCAGGTCCCGTCTTAATTCTTCTTCAGGTCCTGTCTTCAACACCTGCATTCTTCAAATTTACTCATTTCTTAAACTATTTTTCCTTATTTTATTTTATTTTAATTCATTTATTTTCATACAATTTTATTTATTTTTAATTGTTTCCTATTACTCACATATTACTGCATATCCATTCTCATTTTGTTTTTCTTATTCCTCATTTATTTGGATAAACTCTACCACTTCTTATGTTGGTTTATTTGTTGGTTTTTTTTCTCGACTAAAAAACACACATCTTAAAATACCACTTTTACTTATTTTAGTATTTTCTACACAACGAATTTAGTTTTTATCAATTATTAAATTGATGAAACGGATTGTATATACAATATTCAGATACCCTTATCCATACCATAAATAGTAGGTCACATTTACCACATGTTAATACCCTTATTATGTGGTACATATAAGAGTATATAAATATGCTACGCCAAAACCTTGTCTTAACTTCATATTCACACATTCTCGTTTTAGTTATATACATGTATTTTAAAGTTTAAATTATATAGTTTGCTTTTTTTAATTTTTCAATTTTTTTTTTTATAATTGGTTAAGTGTGGTATTTATTCTCGCTAAGGAAGCATGTACATATGGGGGAAAAAGGTATGCATGGAATTTAATTTGTCGTAGTGTTTATTGTTCAGCCCACCCCATTATAAATTCCTAGATACGTACTTGTCTGTAGTGCAATTCAAATTTAAAGAGAATACTGTTTTGCTTGTCGTGTCTGCCACGTGTCTAGGTTCCCTCCAATGGATCTATTCACAAGACACAAGTATAAATAGATATCGTTTTTCATACGTTGAAGACACCGGGAACACAAATGATTCATGTATACAAACTATAGTAAGCTCAAAGCATATTTAGCAGAGAACCCTAGAACCGAATGCATATTTTCTAAGTTCTCATATCTATACATTTAAGTCAACCCTTATAATATCACAAGCTTATAAACTAAAGGAGTTCATCACTGAACTGTTCTTATTATAAGAACTCTTTCATAGTTGGAGAAAACCCTCAAACCCTAGCGTTTGAAACCTTTGTAAAGTCACTAGGATTCTAACTAGTCAAGATTTGTCTTGTGATATCTAATCAAGAATTCCTGGAAGCAGAAAAGTGGACATAGAATCTTGCGTATCCGAACCACTGTAAAATTTTGTGTCTTTTATTGTTTTATTGATTACTGTTCATACTGCACAAAATTGAATTTTACAAATTCATGCAAGTACAATTTTTCAGTAAAGACTCTTAAAACATGTACTAACAAACTGAACCATTTTCAGTAAAGAAACATTTTTCAAAAAGAGACGATTAAAATTTGGCTTAAAAATGATGCACACATTCTGATACCGAACGACAAGTTAACTGACTTCAGTAAGTAAACAATATTTAGTAGATTGAATCACTCAGCCTACGCGATCAGAAAGCTTATCTGGCGAGTTGAATTCATTTAGAAAACAAATTCAGTAGTCACTGACTTTCGCGTTTGAATTGAAACTTGGACTTAGGTGTATTCACTCCCTCTACAATTGAAGATTGGTCTCTGGACCAATATATTTTAAATATTTTATTACAAATCTTATCTTAATATAAATATTATCGGTCAAATGCAAATTATTATAGTTTTCTTAAATTCTTTTTTTTACATGTTTGAATATGTCAATTTTTATTATAAGTAAAGTTGAACTATTTTAAAAAATATGAAACTTTTTTTGAATTTTAAAAATATTAATTATTGTAGATATTACAAAATTTATAAAATAATTCGTTATATGATTTACATTCTTTAATTGATATTATTGAGAAGAAAATGTGGAATTCAAATTCCAAAGAATTTTCTTGCATTTCCAAATACATGCCAAGTAATCTACTTTTCTCAAAATCATATTATTTTCTGCAAAATCATATAATTCTCTACCAACTTTACTGTATTGCGAACCAAACGGGGCCTTAGTGAAATCTCAAAAAATATGTATAAATATAATTATCAAATTGTATATCAATTTTTTTATCGATTCGACTAACCGTCGGTTTTTGAGATATGACAATCGAAACTGGATCGTTTAACCCAATTTTTAAAAATTAGAAAAAATAAACGAATCAATCGGTTCGATTAACCATTTTTCGGTGCAATTTTGGATCGATTAATCGATCAGTTTAATCTTTCGATCTTTTTTTGCTCAAGACTCAATTAAGCAAACCCTATAGAAACATGTTGATTATCATTTTTTATATTTGATAATGTAATTACCATAATTGGATCAATTAATTTTGGAAAAGAAAGATATTTCTTCTAAAATGTCTTGGAAAAATCAAATATTCGAATTCCATAAATAACAAATTAACGTTGTTGATGCTTGCAAAATCAAAGATCGAGTTGCACGATTTAAAAAGAAATTTGTTTTATTATCAAACATTTAAAATGTAATCCTATAGAATTTTACGTTGCAGTATATTCATTTAAATAATTATTATACATTCCATTTATTTAGCTGTGTAGTTTTATGGAATTTTAAATTAAATTTAATCTTGAATTTATTTTGGTCAGTAAAAGAAGACGTGGAAGTGATGTTAAAATGACAACGATGCCCACTAATTCCATCACAAATACATTTTCTCTGTTTTTTCCCATTTCGATTCGAGTTCCGCGAGAAATAAATGGCGCTTCCCAAAGCCAAGGAAACCGTCTCTGCGACCCCCGTCGTCGTCTTCAGGTCTTCTCTCCCCTCTCTTGCCGTCTCCTGTCTCCATGTTGAAATTGAAGCTGAATATTAGGTTATTAGAGCACAGTTGTGGGAGCTCTCCATTTATGCGTCTAAGCATTTGTATTATTCTTAGAATTGTGAATAAATGTGTTGTTTTGATTTGTGGCGGCAGTAAAACCTACTGTCCTTACTGCGTGACAGTGAAGAAATTGCTGACGCAGCTCGGCGCCTCCTTCAAGGCCATTGAATTGAATACCGAAGGTATATTATTTCTTCTCACATCGATAACCTTGATTTTTTTTTTCCTATTGGAGAATGTTTTTTTGGAAAATGATCTGTTTTTCGTTTTGAGTTACATTTTGAGCCCTGCCAAATCTGGACTGACGGTTTGTCCAGATTCATGAAGATAACTGTTCAACAAATAGGAAAATGATGTGATCGATATCTATAAAATCATATTATGTCTTCCACATGGTTAATTGAGTTAATTCTTGATAATCTGATATTTTTTATAATTGCACCAAATTTACCATATCATGATGAAAATGGGTGGTCTAAAAAGGATTAGCAAAATCCCTTGGTTGGTGGGTGCAAGTTTGTTACTGATGGATTATAAGCTCAAATGGCCTCTTTAATGATCTTCAGTGCACAAGAGCATAATATTAGAATGCAGTTACGGGTCTATCCACATAACTAAAGAACAACAGAATGGAATTAGCAAAAATTGCAAAGTTTATTACTTGTAGGCTTGTAGTTTCATCAGGCCGATAATAAAATTAGGTTGACAAATTTATTGGACTGAGAAAGTCTTAAAGGGGTACAATAACTGTTCCGGATTTATCTTTATCCTTATGGACGTAATCAGGTATAACAAAATAGCTGATTTTGTATATTTCTTTAGCAAGAAAAATGTTCCAAGGAAAATGCTATGTTGCTTCTGTGAGTTTCGTCCGAATCATGTTTTTGATTACTATTTCAATGCTTTTTAAATGGAAGGGTTGCATTATTGAGATTTGGCATCTGTATTTATATGACTTTGAAGGTGATGGTGATGACATACAATTCCGCTCTAGCTGAATGGACTGGGCAGCGCACTGTGCCGAATGTGTTCATTGGAGGCAAACACATTGGTGGATGTGACGGTATGAATTCTAACCCTGTCATTCTCGTGTTGTGAGTTTGCATAGCTCATGAATGTCAACGTGTTTTGCAGATACAACCGCGTTGCATAGGGATGGAAAGCTCGTCCCGTTGCTAACTGAAGTTGGAGCACTTGCCAAAAATGAATCCTCAGGAGTTGTCAAAGCTTCTATTTAGAAGAGTACTTTTAACTTCTATTATGCTCATGCAAATGTTATGATATTATAATCTTGTGATGCTCCTAAGCTAAATGATCATGGGGTATTTGTTCATCTAGATATGCTTTTTTACTGAGATAAAGCATGTCTGGTTATCTTCATATTCTGACTCAGCTTCACATTGCTAAATGAGAAAATGATAATATACATTAGCTAAGTGCATTACAGGCTACGTTTGGCTTTCTTTTGATCACTTGTAGACTCCAGAACAGGAAGATACATAAGTTTTGGTGCTTTTAGGACACTCTTAGGCAGCCATCATTATAGAGTCAAGGAAATAAGGGAAGAGGACAAGTTAATAAACTGTAGAACAGCAGTAAGAGTATATTAAGACCTATAACATTCTCTTCTTAGAATCCAGTTCCTTGTTTACATATGTAACCAAATGACCAATGGATCATCTATATTCTTTTTCCACTAGACAGTCTTCTACAGGCGAAAGAAATTGGATAAATGTAAAAACTAGGCCTCAATTTTGAAATTGAGTTGATTGATATACTTGAGATTTCAGAGGAGTCATCATGTTGGTATCGAGGTGTTAACCTGAGAATAATTTTGTAAAAAAGTTGAAAGTTCCAAGTATTTTTGAGATGAGTTTTTAATAAAAATTGATGTTTGTCCCATACAACTCACAATTCACATAATCTTGTAAATTTCTTTTTTCATATTTTATTCGAGATTTAAATAAATTGTTGACTTTTACAAGCGAAATAAACAAAATGTGTAGAATGCAGAAATCAAACTCATACAATAAGTAAGGTCTTTATTGTAAAAATTCTACTTGTATTGAAGTAGGAATGATGTGAGAAAGTCACCAACTTTATAGCATCAAGAGAAGTTTCTTAAACCCTCCAAACTTGTCCAAATAACATATCTATATTCTGCAGTTGTCTGCAAGAATATGGTTTCTCCATAAATGAATCCAAGAAAAAATACCTGTGATCTGGAGGGCAAATTCTTGAAGAGTTGTAAGAGTTTCTTGTCTTCAAATATTACATCTTGGCTCTTCCAAATATCCTGTGGTGTACCGAAATGAATGAGGGAACCATCTGGATAGTAACGAATGTTTCACTCTCACAACCATAAGGAAGATGGCATAGCAGGGAACATGCATCGATGCTACCACCAAATACCTGAAAATTTAATGTACTATGATGATTTATGCCAACATAAAAACTTGACATTTCATGAAATAATACAAAGCTATTCTAAATTCCATCAGAATCTGAACTCACCACAATGGAGCAAGATATGCCGACAGCTCAAGAAAGGGATACGGCCACCTAAGATAATGACCAGAATATCATCAGTAATATATCCTTCACTACAAAAATTAATTATAGAAACTTAGTTACCAAATTGGGACACAGGCATGAACAGCCCACTGGAACATGACATAGATACCCGTCAACAAAATGAAGTAAGAAATCCGGAACCATGGAAATTCCTGAAAGAAAATTTTCAAAATTATTCTGATTCCAAATAAATATCAAATTATGATTTACTCCATAAACAAACAAGGGTAAATTCCATATCGAGCAGCTCACCAGACTATTCATAGCTGTATCCGCAAGGAGCAAGACAGCGTTAAGTGAGTGCGTTAGAACTGTCAACTAACCAAGAGATTCAGATTAGTTTTTAGATTGAAGATGAGATTCTGATACATGGGAAATAAGTAGACATGCACATTTGAACTCTTACAAAGGAAAAATGCTGAAACATACAACTATAGAAATTAAGAATTAGCAACAGCATGCATTGGGAATTTGTATCGGAATTTATTCCCTAATGTAATAAAGTAACACAGTCTTGGTCATGGAGAATAGTCACAGAAGTTACTACAGAACAAAAGGGGCTGCTGAAAATGGAAAGATTTGAATTAAAAACAGTATAGTACAAACAGATTAAGATAAGGCATTTGAGTGTTAATGATCAACAAGATGATGGTCAGAAGCAGAGGCTCAAGGGGTTCTTTAGCAGGTAAGAACTTACAAAACTCATCTCATAATCTTTCAGCGCCATAAATGGGAATATCACAAACCAGTAGACAATATCAGTGATAGTTACCGCTCCCGCAGTCATCTGCAAAAGGAAAAATATGATACCTTCATGAAAAGTGAGACCTCAAGATATAATGCTTCACGAGCAATAACTGTTAAGAACATGTCTAATTGATTCCATGATATTTTATTTTCCAGAATTGCAAACTGAAAAAAGAGAGAGAAATTCACATCTGAAATGCAAAAGAATGCAGCAAATTTATAGAAGAAGACTACCAGAATAGTTATCAAGAAAAGATGATTCAAGAAGGTTAACAAAGTACTTTCATAAATTGCATTTTCAGATCAAATCAGGAGCATATGCTGTACCAAGGAGGCATCCACCACTAAAACATTGGAAAGAAAAATATTTGTATTAACTTGAAACCAAAGAATGAGGAGATTTCACGAGAGCATGTTCCAGTGCAAGAAATGAAGGGCGCTTTTTTTTTTTCAGGCATGCATGATTCAAGAACAAAATATAGCAGCTTTGCCTGTTAAAACATTAAGTACACCTGGAATAAAATTTGAAACAGATCATCCCAAACGCCAGAAGTTATGACAGCATGGAGTGTTCCAGGACTTTCCGACCTTTCTAATGAACACACCCCATTTCCATTTACTCCATGTGCTAAGGGCACATATAAACCTTGCTCCATATTCTCTGTTAAATAGCACTTGCTATTGCTGTTTATTTTGAGATTTTGGAAACATCCACGTATAGAAAGCAACAATCCAAGCTGCATAAGAACTACTAAACATAAGTGATGGTGAGATAATCAATAGATAAAAGGGTAGTGACTTTTAGAAGGTTGGAGGAGTTGAGGTAAGCTGGAGGCACTAATATGAACTCATTTAATATACTTTGGGTCAAAAGAGAAATAAACGAACATACCCCAAAATAGATGGTGACTAGAGTAAAAGTCCACCTGTAAAAAACACATAGTAGAAGTAAGAAGAAAAGTACTTAGAGACAATAAAACACACTGCCAAGAGGCAATAGAAAGAAGCTAAAGAGTTTTCAAATAGAATTGCTATTCATCATTTCCCCCCTGTGAAACATCCCATCTATGTAGACAGAAAAAGATGGGTTTTCATGTACCTCAACATGCAACTCAGTTTTATGGATGCATTAGATGGGTGATGTGAATCACATACAAACAAAAGAATTAAAGGGAGAAGACTCACTGAGTATAGTAATAAAATAGTTCAGCTCCATGTAAAGCAAGATCAACAGACACCGCTACCAAAAGCAGACAAAAAGCAATCAAGCGAAAGCACATCAGGAATATAGGATGAATCTCATTTAGACAAGGTTTCCAAGATTTGTCAGAGTGAACATGAGAGCTCTCTTGCTGGTTCCTCCCTGCATCAGATTCGGAATTTCCGGGGTTTTCATACTTCCATATTAGAAATGCTGCCACACCCATAGGTGCCAAGACCCATATTGCGCAGAGAAACACTCTCCAACTCAACCAATAACTCAAGGTAGTAGGATCACCGTTCACAAGCAGCTGCATCCTGTTGAAGACACAGAAGTCTAAATTACAATGGTTCATTTTAAGTAATAAAAGAAAGGGGTAAGAAAAGCTGGCCTGAAAAAGTCAGAAAGAAAACAATACCAACAAGAACCTCCAAATAGCACAAAAAGGATTAGAGTTTTTTTTATATAATAATAGTTTTACACACTGTGGATAATTTGAATAACTATTACAAAGAAATTAACCTTAGAATGTAAATATGAGGTTTTGCAGCCTGAACAAATACAAAAAAAGCACACATCATGCATCCAATAACTGAAAGAAATAGATTTGAAATGTTCTAAGGAAAGTTCAAGAAATCCACGAGGGCGACTAGCTAGTTCGAGAGCAACCCACATAACCATGCTAGATATTCCACATCTTCTGGTTTTGTCACAAGAAGCATCAAAACTAAGGTCCTCGTCACACTCGAAGCATCCATTCAATTCTTTGATATCAAAGAACTGTTAGAACGAATCAATTGCAACTATCCTAACAGTAACAGAATAGACGTTTCAATATCTCTAATCAATATCTTTTTCTGCAAAGCTTCAACCTCTCCCTCATGCTATTACTCCTCCAGACTAAACTGTACTCGAATTAACAGAATAGCAGGAGACACACTGTATCCTAATTCAGTACGGACCTGAATCCTGGGCGGAGAAACTTCAAATTCTATTCACTACACACAATCAGAACATCATCACCAAACCAAAAGCAATAGCAAACTGAAAATCACCAAATCACACAAACTCATTCAAGCAACAATACGTGTCAACTGCACCCGAGAGTTGATTCTGATTCACACAACAGAAATAAACGCAAACAACATTTGATGAATATTCTCGAAAATCTGGCAGGCATGAATCATATCATGTGGATCGGAGTCAAGTAATGAGCTAAACTAACTTACTGCATCGAAGCAAGAAGAATATACAAAACTGAGATCAAACCGAACCTGCCTATCCAAAAATGTGGATTTTTTTAGGATTTGGCAATGATAGGTGGGGATTTGAGAAGGAGGCGGAGTTTGACAAGAGCTGAAGAGGAGTAGTTAAATTTGAGTTCGTCCCTTTTCGTATTGTCTATGTATATGTAGTTATATAAAAATATAAAGAAAACTATGAATGTGGAATGGATTTTGAGCTCCACTGCCACGTTCGTTAAAATGAATGGACCATATATTATTCGTAACGATAATTTTATAGGAAAAAAAAAAAAAACAAAGTATTGGTGTACTTTTTTATTCGTTATTTTATCAGATTTCAAATCTGGACATAAAAGTTCACGACTACACTCCGACCTCCCAATCGCTGTCGAGAGTATTAATTTATCCTATAAAAACTGTCACTAAATTATTAGTTTTTCATTTTTAAATTAAGTATGACAAACTCAATAATTTTCGGCAATAAAATTAAGAAAATAAATGATAAAGTAAAAAAGAAAAATAAATGATAAAGTAGTAGAGATAATATGAGTGACATAGTATGAGAGTAGATCATAAAATATGGCCCGAGACACTTTTATTAGGATGTTCCAATTGAGAAAGTGAGCCACAAAAAACGGAACGGGGTGAGTATAAATTTTATGTTTCGTAATGGAGATTTAAAATACTCCCCGTCTTATCTCACTTGTCCAGTTTTTTCGAGGCGTTTATTTAGGCATATTGATTTTACATAAATAAAAGTATGAGCCTCATATGATTAATTAATTATTTAGATTTATGTGGCAAAAAATATGAGATTCATATAATTAATTATTTAGAGTTGTTTTGAATTGATAAAAATGTGGATTTTTTTTAAATTGAACAAGTAATATTAAACGACTAAAAAAAAATACTGTACCAATGTAATGAGACTGTGGGAGTACTAATTACTAACTACGTCGTCGGCGGTTTTCATGTACTTTGACTGATTGGTTTCGTTATTTCCTACTCGCGGTGGAACTCATGAATGTGGGCCCCATTCTCGTTTTCAATTCATCTTCTCCAAATCTTGCCAATAATTTTTTATCCATTTTTTTTCTTGCCTGTAAATTGTTTTCTCATAAATGTTTTTTTTCTCCAACCATTTAATATTAAAATTGAAGTTAGGATAAATTTATTTTCATATATATTTACAAAATATCGAAAAATATAAGTGTTCTATTTTTCTAATCGAATTATCCCGCTATTACTGTCTTATTTTCTAAAATAGCAAAAACTAATTTTAAATAAAAAATGAAGTGGGTCCCTCCTATTTAATACTTATCCCTATATTATCATATTATCTCTCCAAAAATCTATCTCTCATACGATTTTCGTTTAACTCCGTACTAAAAAATTTATGATTTTTAACTTTTTGAAAACTTAAAATTATTTCTTAAAATGCAATATAAAAAAAAAATCAATTGCCTCAACTATGCCCTGCAAAAATTTGGATAAATTCTCATTTTTACACCAATCACTCCTTGAAAATTGTGTTCATTTCTTAATACAATTAAAACTCATAAAATACCACTTAAACAAAGTTTTTTTAATCTCCTTACCGAAACCAAATGGGACAGTAATAGCGGGACGTAGGGAGTCTTAAATTTGCAATTTTGAAAATGAGATGGATGAAATATATAATTTTTTAAATACTGAAATAATTATATTTAAAAAAATATACATAAAACTCAGAATTATGAAAAAAGGAAAAAAATCTTAACTTGCAAGTTACTGGTCAAATTAGCACTATGATAAAAAAAAGAAATATTAGTCAATAAAAATATCATTGAGAAAATATTTACTAAAATTAATACATAATTGCCAGCTAGGATACCACATGTATAACTATTCTTTCATCCTTCTCTCTTTATTCTCACTCCCTCCCCTTTTCGATCGATAATTTTCATCCCAATTACAACTCAACTCACTCAAATTCGCATACAATTCGCAATGCATTCAAGCCATAGCCTACCTAATCTTGCCGTATTAATTCTTGGTCATCCCCGCCACCATTTTACGATCAACTCATCCGCTGGTCAAGATTTCTCCTCTCGGGCATCAGTTACAACTATCAATATTGTGAGTTTTTTTTGTCAAAATAGCATTTTTATAGAATAATAATTATCAAAATAACATAATCCTAAAAATAATTGTCACAATAACGTCTCCTAAAGTATCAATATTTGCACGCACATTCATACTATTATCTTATAAATATATAAAATATTATATATATTATACATTTGATATATATGGACGATATAATATTATAAATATGGTGTTGGTATATTAATTAATTAATATACCATATATTATAATAAATTTAATGGGGAGAGGTATTTTGAGTATTTCACATCAAAATTTAAGGGATGGACTCCCTTTCCTCAACGTACGTCCATCCTTGCGTGTAATCACATAATTAGCAGGGCAACTAACCTCATAATTATAAATTGAAAGCAAATCTTTAGGAGACAAATTAATAAGAATTTTGGGGAGTTTACGTTAAAGCTCGCTGCAAATAATCAAAATGGAGAAGAATGGATTTAGTATAACACCCCAAATTTTTTGATATAAAATGCATTGCATATCTATTCATGCATGTTATCAAGTGTTATAGTTCTGTAAGTCGCGCATTAGAAATTTAAATGAAAATTAAAGCATTTATGTTATTTGTCATTAAATCATTTTTGTTATGTAAATTTATTTTGAATTTTGAATGTTTTTGTTTACATCATATTATGATTATATTTCTTTAATTATTTAAAAATCATTAGAATTATTAACCAAGAATAATATTTATTTATTTTGGATTTCCTAAACCAACTAGGATTCATAAAATGATATAATATTTATTATTGTATTAAGTTATTAGGAGAAAATTTTATATTATGTTTTAAGATTAAAAAAGATATTTTATGTGTGATATTCATGTTTTAGGATAAAATCTATTTATCTTTATCCATATCCTAATTTATCCATGATTGAATCTCTTTATATAGTAAGTGATAGACTAAATTATATATAAATTATATATGGACGAAAATAATTATGGATAAAATATATTTGAGGGATGTTTGGATAATGATTTTTAGGCTTATAAATACACCATTAGTCGTCCAAAATTTAGTTTCACATTAGGTTTTCGAAAATCTGCCAGCATATCTACGAACTGTTTCAAGAATTATTTACACATATTCCCGTCGTCATCTTGTCGTGAAAATTTAGGATCGTCTTCCTAGGTATGTATAGTATAGTTCATTATTTTTGTAGAATTTTTCAAGCATGATAAGTATTTGTTAGAAATTGTTCTTCGTAACCTGCCAGTTTTTGACAGCATGTTCATGAGCTTGAAAGGAAAATTATTTTTCATGTTTTCTTTACACTTTTTTCGACCATGATTAATTTTAATGGGATATAATACATGTTAGGTCAATAATGTTAAAAATACAGAATTTTTATGATACATTTACTATTTATTTGTTAATTTATTTCTTGATGTGCCAGTTTTTTTGTCAACATGTATGTAGATTGAAAAACAAAAGTTTTCACATTTAATATACTTAAGTTTATTAACATGGGAAGAAGTTAAAATTTCATGTTAATAAATAGATTATGTACAGTATATGTTGTTTGATTATTATGATCTATGTGTAATTATGAATTACTTGAATTGTTGATGCATGAATGACACTCCATGTACGAGTGCTTTTCTTGTGTATTCTTGATAAACCAGCGTTTATATATAGATGTAGGAGGATCCATTTGGGACGTAAGAAGCCCCTTTGACATCTCTTCATCTGCATATAATTCTCGATGTGAAAACACAGAGCCAGGGGGCTGATCTTTGAATAGGAAATAAATTTTCATGTATAGGATCGGCGCACAGGACTTAAACATTGATATCCATTGTTTTCATCAAGTCAAGGTTAAGGTGGAGAATGTTACCGTTTATCTTTATTATACATTGTGCTCGATATTTCATGTGATTATGATAGGCATGAAAGAAAGGGTCGAAATCGGGTCCTAGGATCGAAATCGAATCCTGAAAGGAGAGGCAATGGTTGAAATCGGGCCATAGGTTCGAATTCGGATCCTCTATGAAATCAAAATCCGACCGTCAGTCGAAATCGGACTGTTTAAAAAGTTCATGTGGTCTGTGTGGCCAAATTACAAGTTCATGTGGTCTGTGTGGCCGAGTATCTCTTTGCATGATCTAATTTTCCATGTCTTATCGGTGTGATATATAATTCTGGTAAATGTATACATCTCCCACTGAGTAGTCGTACTCATCCCTATCATTTTAACACTTTTCAGGAAATGGATCGGCCGATGCGTAGAGGTGTTGGTGGTGATGGTCACACGAGGAAGGATTTATGAAAATGAATATTGCATGTGCATTTTATTTTCGAGAACTAGTAGTCGTAGTTATTTTTATTTAAGACTTCCGCTGAGTATGAAAATAAATTGAGTTTTTCAATGATTCTTTTTGACCTAAGTTTGCAACGGTTCGATTGAATGAAAACGTTTTGAAAGAATTAAAATATGCATGTTAAGTATGAAGTAGCGTCCCTAGTTAAGTTATGAAAAATTGGGGCGTTACATGTAGGGATTTTAGTTTAGGAATTTTTGAGTAAGGATTAGATTGATAAAATTGTTGTTACATGAAGGAAACAGAAAGGAGTCTACGTGGCAGATGACTAGGCATGAGATTTTATTTTGACAATTATATTTAAGATTATATTATTTTGACAATTATTTTTTGCTATTTCGATAAAAAAGTTCCAATATTGCTAGACCGAAAACAAGATTACCGGCATACTGAACTGGTTAGACGAGTAGACATCAAAAGCTTGTGGAAGCTGGGGAAAGAATGCCTAAAATAATTTAAATGGGGTTCGAAAGAGAAAAATAAAAATCCATTTGGTGATTTTGATAAAACAGTACATGTTCTCCAGTAATTCCTTTGCTTGCATTTAAATCTTTAATTTATCACCAAGTAAAACCCGAATAAGCCCTTTTTAGTTTATGCATTCCACTGCCAAAAGAGAGGGATAGTAGCTTAAAAAGCAAGGACTCAACTTCAAGCACAGACACGCATCAATGACGGAGACCTGAAACGAATTTCCGTCAAGAGAGAGAAAGAAGAGGTTATGGGTTTATGGGGTGCAAATGTGTGTGTTAATTTCACAAGTATTTTTTTAATGATGTTATTTTGACGAATGCTTTTTTGATCATGGTGTTATTTTGACCAAAACTCCACATTCCACAGCTGAACAAACTCGTCCACCAAAAATATCGCATGCAATGTTTGTCTTTTTTTTTGTTAAGTATAAATATTTCTTAAATTTACTCCCTTTAATTAAAAGATCGGGAAAATCTGAAAGTACTATTCAGTTTATGTGTGTATACTATGACAAGTATTTTGGAAGATAGACAAATTGGTCTAAACGGTTCCTAAATCTGAGATTTTTGCTAGATTAGTCTCAAAATTTAACTTTTCCATCAATCTCAATGCAATTTTAAAATTATTTTTTATAGAATATTATATAATTAAATTTTGTAATAATATAAGGACGACGCCTCCTCCGAGACTTACTTACCAGCAACTGCTATTGATGCAAGGGGTGTAACGGTTCGGTTAGATTCGGTTTTTTACGTATTTTAGAAACCGAACCAAACACATAGAAACGGTTCGGTTTGGTTCGGTTCGATGTGTTTTTAAATATCGGAACCGAACCGAACCGAACCACCTATAAATGGTTTGGTTCGGTTCGGTTCATCGGTTCATCTTTTTATTTTTTTATTTATTTTTTAAATACTAAATAATGCAAGAATAATAGTTTATAGGATGTCACTCGTTCCGAACTCATAAGTATAGAATTGTTACTCATTTATCTTCCTTTGTATAGATTAGAATTGATCTTAACTTAAATCTAATATCTAAATCCAACAATATTCTCATATAAAAAAGATAAATATTAAATAAAAAATTAAAAAATAGAATATTGGTTCGGTTCGGTTTGAACCGTTCAAAAATTCTTGAAACCGCGAACCGAACCGAATGTAAACGGTTCCTACAAAAATAAACCGAACCGAACCGCGAAACCGAACCGAACCACATTTTTTGGTTTGGTTCGGTTCGGTTTGATCGGTTTCGCGGTTCGGAGCGGAACCACTTACACCCCTAGATGCGACTTTCTTATTCCAAGTCATATTAATCTCAATTGAGATCTTCCATTAAAAATCGTGGAATTTATACAGATCTAACGGCGACTATGATCGGTAAATAATTGGAAAAATTAGAGTAAATTTTTTTTTTACCCTAATTAATTCTTACATAATTTTGTTTAAAAATATTTTGGTCAAATTAGTCATAGAATTTTTATTCTAAATTATCCTCTTAATATTTTAATAGATTAAAAAAAATTGTAATGACTAAATGTTGATTGACTGAAAAATTAACGGAAGGATCAATTTAGCCAAAATTTAAAATTTTGGGGACTAAAATGACCAATAATTTCGATTTAGGGACCAATTTGACCAAAAATTATAAATTTGGGGAACATTTAAGCTAATTTGCCTAGAATATATATGAATGTAGTCCAACTGCTAAATTTGAATATCAACCTGAAATGGAGTAAAATACTGAAGACAATATGTTAATTGGAGCGGCTTGGGTGCATGTACCACAATTGTGTATCATTGTATGTACCATAATTGTGTATTTTAAAAAATCGTCCACGTATGCCACATGCCAACACCCTTGTGGTGTGGTACACCTAATTTGACCAATAATTTCAATTTGGGGACCAATTTGATCAAAAATTACGGATTTGGGTATCATTTAAGGTAATTTGCCTAGCATATATGAATCCAGTCCAACGGCTAAAATTAAATATCAACTAGAAAGGGAGTAAAAAATTGAAGGCAATGTGTTAATCAGAGCGGCTCGGGTGTATTTGTGTACCCTTGTGTATACTACACCACAAGACTATTGTCATGTATCGTTTTTCATTTAAAAAAATAGGCCACATATGCCACATACCAACATCTTTGTGGCGTGGTACATGAAAAAATATGTACATGAAAAGTAACACATGAAGTTCAAAGTGAAATTTAAAAATTAATTAAACGGCTTAATTTAGTACTCCTATATCAAAGTATATTTGCAACTGCTTATTAAGTACTTTTATTTGTTTTAATGTAAAAATATGGAATGTTAGAAATAATAAAAAAAATCAGATATTTTTGGTAATTACGGATATTATGATGCTTTAAACATCAAAAGCATCTTAATAAATACTTAAATAAAAATTTTGCAAATATTAAAAGAGTACTTAGCGGTCAAAATAATATTAAATGTTTAAAATAAATTCTTACAATCACACACTAATTACATATGTTATATTTATCTATGAATTGCTTCAATATCTATGCGTGTACAACTAGAAAATGAGAGAGAGAGTTTAGACAAAAAATGGCCGTCGACAACACCGTCGATAAGTGCAAGCCGTCGACAACATTTGCCGACGTCAACGACCGTCGGTAAAAGTTAATGACGGCAGACGCCTGTTGAGAGTACTTACCAACTGCACTTTGTAGCGATGGATTTTTCCCCATCTGTACACTGTCGATAAGAATTTTAACCACATAATTCAAAGATTTGCCAACGCATTTTGTCGTACTCATGTAAAATCTTGTAGTGTTGTTCCTTACATGAAGAAGGCAAGCAAAATGCAATTATCGATTAATCTAATTAAGGAAAAAAAAACATGCCTATTATGGTTAATATCGTTATTTTGATTTTTATTTGTATTAATTCACCCCATTAAGTGAGTAGTTATTTCTTCGAGAAATTGCTAGATGTCTATGCTTTTTTCTAATTCAATCATAGATACTATGCCAGATAGCCACTTATACTTAACATAATATGCTTCTTTCTTTCTTTTTTTTTTTCCCTTTTTTTCCTTTTTTTTCCCCTCTCTTAGCTTTTGTTTAGCAACCTACTAGTATAAATTTTCGATAAGATCCCCGAGTAAGATTAATATTAATTATACAAAATGCATGAGAAAAGTTTCTTGATACTACTCCCTCCGTCCCATTATTTATGTATTGTTTTCCTAATCATCATGTTGTCCCATTATCTCTGCATTGTTTCCAAAAATGAAAAAATTTAAAATTTTTATTCATAAAATAAAGTGAGTCATTTCTTACCCACCTCACATTTTATACTCTCTCTCTATCTCAATGTTTTCATTTTACGATTCCGTTCCGCTCCGAATTCAGAAACTTGTGATTCTTAACTTTTTTGAAACTTTAGATTATTTCTTCAATTACAATATGAAAAAAGAAAAATAGAAAAAAAAAATCAATTACCTCAACTATGCCTTAATAGAATTTAGATGAATTTTCATTTATTCAAAACAACCATTGTCCGAAAATTGTGTTAATTTTTTAATACAATTAAAACTTATAAAATAAACACCTAAGTAAAATTTCTTAGTATTCATACTGAAAAGAAACTAGACAGAAACAATGAAATGAAGAGAGTATATAAGTTTTAATTATAGTATGAACCCTCAACCCTCGATTATAGATTGTGAATTTGTGACATGGGCGGAGGGAGGGGGTAGCTCACCTGGGCTCAAGCCCAGTACAAGTCAGCCCCAGAGCTTATTTATGAACAAGCCCAAATTTGATATAGCTAAATTTATTTCACTCCAGCCCACCCGAGTCCCAACCAAATTTATAATATGCCCTATTATATTAATCTGCTACTCTGAGCCTAACTCAAAATTACCTAGCCTCTCATTATGTTATTTAATTTAAAAATTGAAATTCCTAAAATGAGCCCAATTGCCCAACCCCCGGGTGGGTGAATACGGAGCCTAACTCAAAATTACCTAGTCCAATCTCTTCTTTCTCTTTTCTCTAAAATTTTTTTCGGGGGCTCCGCCCCCGAACCCCCACTAAATCTCGGTCCCCCATCTATAAATCCTGATTCCGCCCATAAGTCCACCCCACTACGAATTTCTGGCTCCGCCCCTGATTTGTGATATATAGCTGGGTTTACTGAGTAGTGTAATAAAAGGTGCATCATTAAGGTTGGGGGTTGGGACATGCATAGTGAAATTAAACACTATCCCTAGCTAATTAGAGGCTAATAAATTATGGAAAGTGAAGGGTTTTTATATATATGATTGATGATTGATATGAAAGAACGTCATTAACTAATCACATGTCCGTCCCACCAAACTTGTCCAGTATTCATTTTTAGGCTGTTCTACCGTACTTGTTCAGTTTCTAAAAAAAGAAGTAAGTCCCATACCTTTAACAACTTAAATTAATTAAAAAATATGAATTAATTAAATGGGTCACACACCTCTACCTCAAAAATTAATTCTAAATTATTAATTAATGTATGGATCCCACACCTTTATCAATCTACACCAACTTTTCTAAATTACTGTGCTGAAAAAAAATAGACAAGCTCGCCGAAAAGAAAGTGGACAAGCGCGATGGACGGAGGGACTAATGAAGTATTACTACTACAGCATTCAATTCCCCCAAAATATAGACAAAGCCACTAATCAAATCAATCCATAATTCACGACTTCATCGTTCAAAAACCCAAACAGAAAACACCGACAATTAAAAATACATTAACTAGATATATCAAATATAGCCATAGGACAGCATCTCCATGAAGTCCATCTCCTTCTGTATATCAAACTGCACGTGCATATGCGTCTCCAGTGGCTGCTTGAAGCTCTCATCAGCCTCGTTAGCGGGCGATGGAGATGACGCAATGACAGTCCTAATGTAGTTCTGCTTGAAGCTCTCATCAGCCTCGTTAGCGGGCGATGGAGATGACGCAATGACAGTCCTAATGTAGTTCTGCAGGGGGGAGGAGTTGGACTTGGAATCGGCGTTGTTTTTACGTGACGAGAGCTGCCTTCTTTTTGTTGCATTCCAATGGTTCTTTATTGTATTCTCACTCCTCCCCGGCAAGCTTCGTGCGATTTCCGCCCATCGATTGCCTAGTCTTTGATGGGCTTCGATCAGAATCCGGTCTTCTTCCTCCGACCATCGATCTTTCTGCAATATTAATTAATTTACCACCCTTAGATTATGAGAGATATAGAACATGAAATCCTACACACATAGTGCAGTTAGAATGCAAAGTAATGACAAATCAGTGCTAAATTTGTGCATATTGACAAGTGTTGGAAGAAAAAAAATAATATAATAATAATGAAAAATAAAATTAATAGTAATTGGAAGAACCATGCAAATTAAGTTGGCAAAAATTAGACTTGATGACTATATATTCGTGTGTTGGTAAAAAGATTAATAATAATAAAAAAAATTCGCGTGTGTTGGTGTGTGTATTATTATTATGCTATTTTGAAAATCCTTTTTATAAATGATACCAAAGAAGAAAATTTATAAATTATGAGATTCTTAGGCATGATATTTGGTAAGTAGACATAGATGAAGATAATTATTTCGAGATGCATGATTTACATGCAATGCACATGTTAATATTGCAGAAGACAAATTTGACGGAATTTCCACTATAGACATATAAATAAAAAATCACAAGTAAATACACTCTAATTCCTAATTATGATATTTATTAAAACCATTCCACAACTTATTGAGAAAAACTTACATAAATAAATAAAAATATCTAATTTTTTATTTTAAGAACTTAAAATTGTCTCTACATAAATTAAACAATATACCTACAGAATTGATAGAAAAGTGCATAACTAGGCAGGAATTGCTCTTAAAGTTTAAATCAAAAGAGTTCAAAACTTCAGTTTCAACTCTTATTATTATAATCAATAAAAAGTGCATCCGTGGGGAGGAATTATTGTTGAATCTCAAATTAAAAGGGTTATAAAAATATTAAAACCCGGCTCGGGAAGTGAATCCACCTTGTTATGGCTCCTAATTGGACTTATTATAAGAATTAGAACAAAAAAGGAATGAAAAATGACTTAAAAGGAAGAAAATAATGCAAAGAGAGAAGCAAGAAGGAACCTTAATGTTAGGTTTTAAATGGTTATGCCATCTCTCCCTACATTGCTTCCCTATTCTTCCCGGTAGCATTTGAGCAATCGAAGACCATTTTCTCACACCATGCTTCTCCACTAACTCCACCAGCAGCCTACAAAAATAATTAAATAAATAATCATTCGATTAAGTAAGCACATAAATGCAGTTTATACCATTGAACTAGTGAAGGAAAAAAAAATGAAAACAATGAAATGTTATTACCCATCTTCTTCTGGTGTCCATTGGCCTTTGATGATTTCGGATTTCTTATCTACAATTCTTTTCCTTTTATTCTGAGTTTTTCCGCCGTTTGCCTTGTGATTTGCTGCACCTTCATGAACAATGTTATTGCAAGAAATATCCTCGAAATTATAATCATATTCGAGACAAGGGTTTGTCTGAAACTGATGATCCACAGTCTGAAATGAGGATGGTTCTAGAAATCTTTGATTATGAGAGGTGGATCCATGCATGTAAGAATTCTGAGCAACTTCTTGTCCGAGAGTGGATCGTTCTTGGTTGAATCTGAAGAACGAAGCGTGGAACGGATCGAAAGGATCTTGAAATGATGGCAAACACAGAGAATTCAAGGAGGCATCAAGCGTTGAATAATCGAGATTGTTCGTGAAAACTCTGTTTGAAGAAGATGAAGAAGAAATGAAAGCCTCGTCCATTTTCTGTATGTATGGGTTTTCTTCGAAATTCTTGGAGTATAGACCAAGACTTTCTCTCTGAAGTGCTTCAAGATCCATGAAGTTGTGTACCAACACGAACACTAACCAATAAGAGAGAGGAGGGAGGAAGGAAAGTGTGTGTTTGTATGAGAGAGAGAGAGAGAGAGAGAGAGAGAGAGAGAGAGAGAGAGAGGTGAGAGTAGGGTTTGAAGGAGAGAAATTTGCAACGTGATAAGTTTATTGGTGTAATAAAAAGGGAATTAAAGTTGGGTTTTTGGGTGAAATTAATGACCTTCCTTTGGAGGCTAGTATGAATATATGTTTGGTGAGGGAGGAGAATGGAAGTGACTATTTAGCTTCAAATGAAATTGATAGTATTTATGGTTCATGAGGTACTATTGCATTTCACAGCCCGATTGTCGATTTCCATATGGCTTACCGCTATTAGTTGTCAAATAAGTTACAACTTTTATCGTGGTACTCAGATTACGTCGGATGTGATTATACACGTGTGTCGTATTCTATTTATAATAATCATATACGGGTAAGAACATAACCACCATTGACTGTTTTTGCGTAGGGAATGAGTTTTTTTTTAAAATAAAAATAAAAATAAAATAAAATTATATCATAACCACCCTTTACATATAATGGTGAAACTAGGGTAATAGGATATCACAGAGAGTAAATATATTAGGTGTGGTATTTGTCAGCGATTTATATTTCGATGTTATCCATGTGTAAGTATGAAACAAAATAAAAAGTATGAGGTGGTCTAGTTATTGGAGTACAAATTTAAAACGAAAATTTCACGAGTTTAAATAATATACATACTATTTAGACCATCGAGACTATTTGAGGCTGTAATTTGCAATTGATGGGATGATAAAATATATTTGAGAAGGAGTAGTGTGCATCATGTTGCACATGCAACGTGATCCAATTTTCAATTTTGACCCGGTTTGACTGAGTTTGACCCGATTTTCCACTTTATTAAAAAAAAATTAAAAAAAAAATCTTCTTTCTTCTCCCGTCTCCTCCCCTCACTACCCATTTCTCTCTGCATCTTCACCCCTCTCTCTCTCTCTTTCTCTCTCTCTCTCTCTCTCCACTCCCCCTCTCTCTCTCTTTCTCACTCCCCCCTCTCTCTCTCTCCACAGTCCTCCCGATCTCTGCGCCTCACCCTCCGATCTCTCCGATCTCTCCAATTTTATTGCCGTCACTCCACCTCCGATCTCTCCGCCTCCGCCTCCGCCTCCGCCTCGCTCTCTCCGATGATGACTCGCCGGAAACCGACCTCGTCGAAAAACAAGTTTGATGTTGAAAGTCCTTTTGAAGTCACTGGCGAAAAACGTGGAAGGTTTTATTGACTTTTTGTGTTGATCTCACAGTGGTTGCTTACTGAAGTTAAAGTTTGCCTGTCTTTTCTATTTTCAAGTGAAACTTCCTCTTCTTCTTAAAACTTTTCTCTAGTTAGCGATTCTGAGTTTGTGATTTGTCATACCTAGACTATCAATTTCACAGGATGCTCTCTCTGCTTTGTCAAGTCAGACATACAACTTTTACATAGTTTCTGTTAATTCCTTTTTTCTGTTTTTCCCCATTTCAGATTGCAATGAAGGAGCTGAGGGAGAGAAAAATACCATTCACAATTCGTCGTTACCTCCCTGATGGAAGGTAGAATAGAATATCTTCCCATGCTTGTTTCACTTGTCTGTCTTAGTGATTGGCCGTATAATCTTTATGGTATACCCGCAGCCTACGAAGACCGGGAGTGGACGAATTGATTGTCGAAGACTCCTGGAAAAGACAAGTAGGAGGCGACTGAAAGAACTATTCCTCTGCAAAGTGTTGAGGATCAGTTTTCAGGTAAAAAAAAGTAACACTCCATCACAATCACTATTGATAATCAAGGCATCGTAGATGTATCGACTTCTATCATTTCCCGAAATTGTCGTGTTTATCCTTATCAGTTGTTGTCTTTGTTTGGGACTCCTCACCAGACTTTGAATTGGTATGAAATAGACTCCTCACCAGACTTACCAATTGCTGAGAATTCTTTTGGTTTTGGTGTCAGTTGAAAATTCTTTTGATGAATTGAAACATGATTTGCTTTTGGTTTGATTATTGAACAATTTTGGTGCTCTATATGGTTTCTGAATGTTAATTTGTGTGCATTTTCGTCTAGAAATGTATCTTTGCTCCTTCGCTTCTGAGTTTGTTAAGATTTTATCGTGACACGTTCTTTTATCGTGATTGACACGCACAATGCAGACAATTGATACTCGCTTCTCATCGTGAATTATGTCATAATCAAACACTCTGCTCATCATTGACATATTTTTTTATCATGATTGACACACACAGTAGAGACAATTAACATTTTGCTCTCTACTGTGAATTATGGCTTAAAAAGACACTCCGGTCATCATTGACACGTTCTTTTGTCATGATTGACAGGAATAACACATACAATTGACACCCTGCTCTTTACTGTAAATTACGGCTTAAACATACACTCTGCTCATCATTGACACATTATTTTATCATGATTGACACGCACAGTAGATACAATTGACACTCTGCTCTCTACTGTGAATTATAGCTTAAACGAACACTGCTTATCATTGACACGTTCTTTTGTCATAATTGACACGTACAACAGAGACAATTGACACACTGCTCTCTATTATGAATTATGGCTTAAACAGACACTCTACTCATCATTGACACGTTATTTTGTCATGATTGACACAAACAACATATACAATTGATACTTTTTTCATAAACAAATGACACTTTTTTTTCGAAACAAATCGCATTTTTTTCAAAAATAATTGATAGTCAATAAATGATACTTTATTCAAATACTAATGATATTTTTGTTTATTATGATTGACACTTTGGATAAAAAACAAATGACACATTTATTCATTACAAATGACACGCCTTACTTATCAAAAAATTCGAAAAAAATAGAAAAATTGTTTGTTACTATTGACACTTTTGTTTGTTACAATTGATACTTTCGTATGCAAAGAATGACACGCATGTCCTTAAAATAAATGGGAAAAAACGTTAAAAAAAATGAAAAAAAAGTAAAAAATAAAATTTAAATTTAAAAAAATTTTGTTTGTTTGCGATTGACACTTTTGTTTGTTACGATTGACACTTTCGTATGCAAAGAGTGACACGACCGTCCGTAAAATAAAGAGGAAAAAACGTAAAAAAAAAAATTAAAAAAAAAGTTAAAAAAGGTTAAAAAAATTTAAAAAAAGGATTAATGATGTCATGCTGACATCAACGGTCAACACGGGTCAAATCGAGTCAACGGGTCAAATACGAGTCAAAGCGGGTCAAAATTGGGTAATTGGATCATGTTGCATGTGCAACATGGTGCACACAAGTTTTTGCCAATATATTTATGTCTTTACATAATTATTCCTAATTAAATTGGTGAGAGCTTAAATTGAGCTTTTGACTCTTCAAATGATGGCATTAATCATAGTAATTATTGACTCATCAGTTACGGCCTCAAATTAAAACCTGACCTTTCTCTTTTGACCTTTTTAGTATCGAGTAATTTTTATTTTACTGAAATTAATCTACATTACTGTGATTGCAAAAAAAAAAAAAAAAAAAAAAAAATCTCGAATTTTCAGTAGAGTGCTTTTAAGTGTGCCTTTTCTAACATACATTACAATAGACTATAAAAAAAATATATATAACACGAATAATTTTTGCAAAAAGAGATTGCTGAGGACTTTTAAGGATGAAATAATAAAGAACGAGATTGTGGCCGGAAGGACATGGGTTCAAAACACACCAAGACCGCTATGTGTGATCCTGTCACCTATGGTTAGTCTAGGGTGGTTGAATCTTCAGGAGCGAGGTTGACTCAGTGCGCACTTTGGTAGCGGCTGCAATATCTCATTTTGTTGTTAAAATTGCCTTAGGGCATCTCTAAGACTACGAATATCTCTGACCACCTAAATACCCAACCAACTCAATCATTCTAATATTTAATTAATTTCTCTCTCCTCTTTATACTTCATTTTACTTTCAACCCAACCATCTCTACTTTTTATCATTTATCCCTAACCACCCAACCATGCCCCACCAACTATATTTTTTTATATATTCTAATTATTTAATATTAATATTATTATATATTAATAATAATTATTTAAATTTAAAGGCGTAAAAATTAACTGAAATTGTAGAAAAAATTATAAAGCTCGAAATCGTACAAACTAAAATATAGGGAAGATAGGACAGTAATTGAAAGACGAAATTAAAACAACGAAAAACTAAAATTACAAACAATAAAGTAAATAAAATTCAGTTATCATCGCCGAATTTACGCCAAATATACTCGATCAAATTGTCTCGAAGATCTCTGTGTGCTTCTCTATTCTCAAGTTGTGACTTGGTTGTCATATGACTAGCTAGGCTTGTCATATGAAAATCGCGAATTGAATTGAAACATCGGGGATGCGAATTCATCGGAATTTTGGAAATTTTCGTAACTGGGATAGTAATCTTGAGAGTAAGGAAAATTTGGGGAATGAGAGAAGTTGTTATTATATGGATCCATGATAATTAAAAGAGAGATTGGGATTTGTAATAGATAATGAAATGAGAGAAAATGAAAGTTTTTTTAGATGTGAAAAGTATAGCAATATTGAGCTCTATTTATAGAGAATGAAAAATCATTAATTTTGGTATAATTTTTATTTATTTTTATAATATATATTATAAAAAATACTTATTTTTATATTTACAAAAAATAATATTACGAGCCAATGGGATGATCGCAGTGTGGCAATATCCCATTGGCATATTAACTCCCAACCACCCGGTGGAATTTTCCTTCAAAACCAACCCGGGTCACGATTTCTCTCTCTTCCCTCATGCATTTTTTTTTAAACTTCAAAACCCACCTGGTGGGTTTAGTTAATCGATATTCGTAGTCTAATGGGTACACCCATTTCTAATCTCATTTTGCAGTATCTGTCACATCTAACAGTAATCTCACTCCAACCCAAAACTCCAAATTCAACCTCAAAAAGAATATTCACCATATACTTATTTTCACACTACTTTTTATACTTTTACATAATATCTATATATTTCTTAATATTATAAATTAGCTCCACAATAATTTCAAGCAATAATTATATATGAAATATTTATTATTAAATAAATGAAAAAATAATAAACAAATAAAAATAACTAAATTACTCGTGCATTAATTATAAGAAAATTGCACAACTTGATAAAAGAAATTACAATAAAAAAGATAGGTTCGTGCACATTCTTTAGTAGTAAATGAAGATTCAATCCTCGGAATTGGTATACTCCGCCCACAAATGAGCTACTAACGCATTTCGAAGTTCATAATAACCTTTTTGATCTCTTATATTATTGAAGTGACGAACATAATCATTTATTAAACTTCGTTCATTCGACGAAAGATTAATATTTGGTTGTGGAGTAGTCTCTGTTTCGTCTTCAATTGGAGCATTAATGTCACGTTCATCTTCCACGATCATGTTGTGTAGAATTATAAATGCAGACATTATATCCTTTAGCACTTCTTTCCTCCAATAACGTGTCGACCGCGCTACAATGGTGAATCGCTGCTTTAGAATTCTGAATGCATGTTCTACATCTTTTCTGCAGACTTCTTGTTTCTTAGAAAAAAGCTTATGAGGCGGAGTGCGAGACTGATGAATCGTTTGCACAATGGTACTCCATTTAGGATATATACAATCAGCTAAATAATATCCCATATTATATTCTTTTCCTTGAAGTACATAATGAGTAGGGGAAGCAATACCTTCAGCGAGATTATCAAAATGATGAGAAGAGTCAAACACGTTGATGTCATTGTTTGTTCATGGCATACCAAAATACGCATGTCATTTCCAAAGATCATAATATACTACAGCTTCAAGAATAAGCGTAGGAGTTCCACTACGACCTGCATGTGAACCGGCCCACGTGGTAGGACAATTTTGCCACTTCCAGTGAAGGATAATTGAGGGTTAGGAACGATACCTTCCTCCTTCGTATGTTGTCGCGGCTTTGACTGTTGCTCCTGTGTTAGATCTTCTGATCTGTGTCCCGGCCTTTTTCTTCCTTTGGGTGGTCAGAGAACTGAAGAAAATAATATTTTTGTCTCTCATACTCACGTTAGGCGTCTCCAATTTTGTGAATATGTGTGTTCTGTTTCTAAACTGAATACTATTATATATAGGCTTCAAAAACCAATATAATATTAATATATTTGTAGCTCATTAATTTAATTATATTTCTAATGGGCTTCCACATAACCAGCCCATAATATAATTAATTAATTTACTGGGCTACTAATATTTATCAATTAATTGGCCCAGCCAATTAATTCCAGATAAATAACATTATTAAATAATGTAAAAATACATTAATCTATTAATAATGATTTTCGAGAGACAATAAATAACCGGACAACTAATTGGGCGGATCGGGGATCCAATACAAGAAATAAAGTTGGGCCTCAAATTAATTAATTATCTATGCTCAATTTGAGCAAAATTAATTAATAAACACAAATTTATTCCACTAGAGAATCCGTGCTGACTTACCCCTTTATCCCAAATTGATGCTGACTTACCCCTTTATCCCAAATTGAGCAAGGACTTGTATTTTAGACTTAATGGATCTCCGTATTTAAGATACAAATATCCGTTAATTAATTAAGCTCACTGACAACTTAAATTAATTAACATCTTATATTCCTGAGTAGTACCACTCGACCTTATTAACACACCTGAACTTAATCAACCGGCCGGGTTTAGTGTGATAATCCTTTCGAGTTCCCGGGGGATATTATCAACCCATTTTACTAGGATACGGCTGCAACATACGTACAACAACCGACTGAGCCACAAATAACTACTAACACCCAAGATATGTAGATCCGATCACGATGACGTTCACCATAGTAGGTCAAAGTGATAGATAGCCAAATGCACTTACCAAGCTTAAGACCAGCTAAGTCACCGAGATCTTGATTCTCCACTGAGGTCAATTAGGAAAACACATCTCACTGTAATCCGTCAATACACCACCTTAAGTGTACCAGTAAAGACAAGCAGCTAAGACAAGCCACTTCTTATCTAAACTGCAGCTTAAACCGACAACTTAATAAGTTGTCTTAGTTGTGATAACTGTTTATATCTTGTCAGTTCAACCAATTTGTGTTGTCTTCTGTGATACCCGACACATCACACAAATCTAACTTTTATACAAGATAAAGGATAACATGTGCAAATATACATATTTATCAGATAGGAGAATAAAATAGTGGTAAGGACAAAAACATATTGTATACAAGCATAAAAAGTGATTCCAGTATACAAAATCCCAACATCCAGTGCATGCAATCTAAACTGCATAACATCCCTGGAAATCCACATTTTCTTGCAATATAGAGAAGTCTAGCAATATCAATAGCATTTGATGTCCTCAAATATTGATCAGAAAATATCTCTATAATTGCGCGACAAAACTTTTCATGCTTTCAGTTGTAGTGGACTCACCAATTTTGACATATTCATCCGTAGCATCTGCTGCTCCACCATATGCTAATACACGACATGCTGCTGTTACATTTTGTAGGGGTGATAAGCCAAGTCTTCCTCTATTATCTCGCTTGTTGCTTGAAGTATTGATCATCGGCCACCGTCTCAATAATGCGACGGAACAACGAACGAGACATCCGTTATCTCGTACGAAACATGGTCTCATTGTACACTGGATTATTAGCGAAATAATCAGCATACAATCTAGCATCCGTAGCTTCTCGGTCATGATTTACGCTAATATGACTCGAAACCGAACCGCCATGTCTTGGATGTTGATCTTGCTCATGCATGTAGTGAGCCATCAACATGTTGTTGTTATTGATAAGATTAAACATAGCTTGTTGTTGGCTTACTAATGCTGCTATTATTTCTTCATCATCTGAATAAGATGATGAAGAAGAGGATTGAAAATCATTTTGAGAGAAGAAATTGTGAAGACAATAGTAGATGAAATTATAGAGAAGTATTGATCATGTTGCACTATATATAGTTGAGATTTTTGTTGATTTGTGTAAGAAATGTGTGAAGAAGTAAAAGTTGTGTCGTCAAATCATATTAATTGATGGGTGTAAGAGGGTAAGAAATATGAGGAGAAGTAAAAGTAGTATAGTCAAATTATATAATTGATGGTGGATGTGAATAACTGATGTGTTGATAAGTAAATAAAGCTGTATAGTCAAATCATATAATGAATAGTGGATTTGTGTAAGAAATGTGTGGAAAAGTAAAAGTTGTGTTCTCAAATCATATTAATTGATGGTGTAAGAGGGTAAGAAATACGTGAAGAAGTAAAAGTAACATAGTTAAATCATAAAATTGATGGTGAATGTGTGTAAATGATGTGTTGAGAAGTAAATAAAGTTGTATAGTCAAATCATATAATGGATAGTGGATTTGTGTAAGAAATGTGTGGAGAAGAAAAAGTTGTATCGTCAAATCATATTAATTGATGTTGTAAGAGGGTAAGAATTATGTGGAGAAGTAAAAGTAGTATAGTTAATCATAAAATTGATGGTGGATGTGTGTAAGTGACGTGTTGAGAAGTAAATAAAGTTGTATAGTCAAATCATATAATGGATAGTGGATTTGTGTAAGAAATGTGTTGAGAAGTAAAAATTGTATCGTCAAATCATATTAATTGATGTTGTAAGAGGGTAAGAAATATGCGGAGAAGTAAAAAATAGTATAGTTAAATCATAAAATAGATGGTTGATGTTTGTAAGTGATGTGTTGAGAAGTAAATAAAGTTGTAAAGTTAAATCATATAATGGATAGTGGATTTGTGTAAGAAATGTGTGGAGAAGTAAAAGTAGTGTGGTCAAATCATATTAAAGATGATGTAAGAGGGTAAGAAATGTGTTAAGAAGTAAAAGTAGTATAGTTAAATCATATAATTGATAGTGAATTGGTATAAGAAATGTGTTGATTTGTGTAAAAAATGTGTATAAATAGAGATGTGTGGATTTTTGTATTCATTCATAAACTTAAAACATTTGAGAGCTTCTAACAATACTATTCGAAAATGTCTATTCGTGCTTTAGGCTATTCTCGATCCGATGATGTCCTCTTATACCAATTGTATATGACAATTTCTCAAGATCCAATAGTAGGAGTGTATCAATCATCCGATCGTTTGTGGTTTCATATAGAAGAGAGTTACAACAACTCAAAAGTACCTGGTTCGGATCAACGCTTAGACATATCTCTACAGGCTAGAGTGCATACCATGGAGAAAGCCATAAAGAAATTCCACGGTTGCGTACGAGCTATTGAAAGGAGGAATCAAAGTTGTGCTTCACATGAAGATATTGTGAGTATTATTATTTTTATTTAAAAAATGTTAATAATTTTAATAAATTGATTATTAATATATGTGTATTTGTTTTTATAACTATTTGCAGATGACACAAGCCAAACTGTTGTACTCGCAAAATGAAAAGGGTAAATCGGGTTGGAAATTCAATCACGTGTGGAACATTATGAAGGATTTTGAAAAATTTCAAGATGGTGAAAAGAGCTTTAGACAAGCGATAAATAAATGATTTTCTTCTGAATCTGATAATCCGACTTCTGATTCACCATAAAGTTTCTCTTCGGTTCCTTTGAACTTAGATGATGATGATCAGAATAATAATTTTGGTGGTTCTCTATCGTCCCGCCCTATTGGGGTGAAGAAAGCCAAATCAAAAGCGAGGAAATATGAGTCTTCATCAATGTTCATTACCACGCTCAAAGAAAAAGTAAAAAAAAATTAAGGAGATTATGGATGCAACAAATGCAAAAATTGGTCAACTTTATGATCTTAAAGCAATGAAGGAAGAAAATAAAATTCTCGCTATAAACTTGGAGATCATAACATACCTACGATATCATGCACATGTTCGAGCTAAACAAGAACATATTTATGCAAAAATAGCTCAACAATCTGGTAAAGGAGATCCTTCTGCAACTGATTCATTTGATCCTTATTTTTCTAACTTGGGAGGAACAAATTCCGGTTTACCACCTTATTATTAGATTATTACATTATGGTAGTATCGTATCTTTTCTAATCTTAATGTCATAGGGTTTCCTTTTATCGACTATGTACTCCATTTCCTAGTAGTTTCTATTATTATAGTTACTTTTAATGCAATTTCATTGTTTTGACTATGTTCTTTATTATTCCTACACTCTTTATTATTAAAATGGGCTCAAAGTATTTATTTTTAAAATGGGCTTAAAATATTTAAACCCATAAAAATAAAAATAAAACCTAATAAAATAATTCTATCTTCTTGTTTGGGCGGCGTGAAACAGATCTTCTTCTTCTCCATTTTAGCACAAAACCTTCTTCTACATTAGCACAAAACCTCTTAACCTTCACCACAAAATGTTGAAATCATGGCAAAGCAAATTTAAAATATCAAAGAAATTGAGGATTATTGTGCAATTTAAATCTCCAGGTGGAATTTGCAGATTGCTACAATACATCACCATTTTTGCAATAGAAAGAGAGAGAAAATTCTGTTTTCACCATTTTGCAGATGCGTTTCCAGTTCGGTTGAGGGAGAAATTCTTACTGCATACACCATTATGCAGCCGGTTGGAGATGACCATTGCATTTTTGCAGTTGAATTTTCCGTCTACCGTCTCGGAAGTTATTTTCGAAGAACAGTTCGAAGCTAAAGCATTAAGCAAGCAGTGATTTTTACCCCAAGCTTGGGTTGATTTTTTTGAATTTATTCATTATTTTAAAAAATAAATTTGTCTTTTATAATTATAGAATTGGAACTAAACCATGGGACTTTTGTGGAGGTATTATTGTTTGTCTTCAAGAGCTCAACTATTAAAATTTGAAGTAATTTTGCGGGTTAATTTATATTGACAGCAAGTTAGGTTTTCTGGATTATCTGGCCATCATCAGGCGAGGGCGGCGGCGGTATCTACTTCAACGGGCTTGAGCATTTTATGTGATTTCCGTAAATATTGGGTGAGCCAGATCTTTGGTTAATTTATTACACAACAACACTGGTTTTACTTTTTTTAAAAATGTAAATCAGTTGTGGGAAGGAATCTTTGAAGTATGCTCTTGATTAGAAATATTTTCTGTTTAATTTGATTGTGTAAAGATTCAAAAACGGTTGAACCAAGGCTCCAATTGCGCCATGCCCATCTCCAGTCGAGGTACCCCTTTTTCCCAAGTGTCTCTGATTAAATGTTGTTGTCTTGGCAGACGATTATCTGAAATGAAATTAATTCTCTTGGGAAAGGTCTTAGAGGTCTCACCATTCTGTTGTTTCCCTATTTTTAACTTTCACATAAGGCCTGTGGTAAACCTTTTATTGATCGTGTTCGGCTATAATACAAAATCTTAAGCTCATGCGCAGATTGAGGAAGTAAATTACAGGTAGCCTTGAATTTTTCTGGAATCTTCGTATTATTGTATGCGAATTATACTAAAATACTAAGTCATAGGTACTTTACAAATTTATATGCTGACTTAGCAGCTTTGATGTGCAAAAGAAATATTATTGTCCGAGTTCCTGATGGTCCTAATACATTATTGTTCTAATTTTATTTCTTAAAATTCTCTTTCTCCTTCATTTGGAAGATTATTTTATATAAAGTGACGATATCTATTGTTGCACTTCTTAAAATGCATCTAACTTTGTTCTGAAATTATATTACAATGATTTCAATGTTAGAGATATCATATATGTTGTAATTATTTACAGGAGAGGAGACAGAGGGCATGATTTAATTAGTGGAATATTAAGGTTCAACAGTAAAGGCATGTTAAAATTTACCACGCAAATTATTGTATTTGTTACCCCTTGGAGAATTACTCTTTTTTTGTTTTAAAGATAAAATGCGCCATCGCCTTTTTATATTAATTGGCTAGAAGTGCACGCGCCACACGCTTCAGATTGCTGGCAGAAGGAAGAAGCTGACTCCTGAAATAGAAATCCAACTTTACCACGTAACCCAACTTTTATCCTCTCCAATGTTAAAAAGTTGAAACCTAACTTTTTAATTGTTTTCAAACCTATGATACCCTTAGCTCATTTTGGCAACTTAAAGTTGATTAAATCTTTGTAAGTAGAAATTGCAAAAATGGTGTCACTTTAATTAATTATGAACTCTATTATCTTCCCATCCCAAAATTTAAATCGTATTTTGTTATCTATTTTTAAATTTAACAATTTAAGAATACATAGATATTTAACCTAGAGCAAAAAAAAAAAACTCCCTCCGTCCCACCAATTTTGCAACATTTCCTTTTCGGGCTATCCCACCAATTCTGCAACATTACCTAAAATAGAAAGAAAATGAGTGGACCACATTCACTTAAACAAGCGGATCCCACTATTTTTAAACTTTATACCTTTACACCCACTACTTTACCTTTTCATCTACTATCTTAAAATCCGTGCCGAAACACAAATGTTGCAAGCTTTATGGGACGGAGGGAGTATATATTAAGAAAGTGAAGTGACAATTTTCAAATCAAAACCTACTGATAATATTTTTGATAAATTTGAAAAATTAAATAATTTGATTACATTTTACCAGGGCAGGGGAAACTTCTAGTATTTATTAATGTTATTATTAATTTTTTTGAAATCGTAAATTATACCATAATTGGTATACTTTTCATCCGGCTATTATTATCATATTTCTTTTCGGCACAGAGATTAAAAAATTTTATTTAAGTATATATTTTGTAAATTTTAATTTTATTAAGAAATTGACACAATTTTTGCGGAGTGATTGTGTAATACCTCAAATTTTGTCATACCAAATTTATCTTTTATGCAATTAATTTCGGATCAAGTCTTGTGTTCGATAATATAATTTATATTATAATATAATATACTCCCTAGATTAATTTTCGATATATACGGGGTTGGTTATATACATATATGAATGTATATATAGAAAAAAAAAAAACCGATGATGCTGCTGCATCCATAACTCCTTCCAAAACTTCCCTCACCCACGTCAACTCTCTCCATAACCTCCCTCTCCCACGTTGTTTTTCTTCCTTCATCCCATGTCTCACCCCTCTTCAACTCCACACGTTGCCATCTGCATAATCTCAAGAAGGAGTAGAGCATTCAAGTTGTCTCTCCTCATACCGGAAGCTTAGGACCGGTGACGTTCTCGCACACCGTCGATATCAAGGAAGTCAAGGAACCTCTGAAAAAGGCGGTAACCTCGGAAAAGATGCGGATAATATTATCGCGCCACGAGGTGGATTATACTTTCCTCTAAACTTATTTTGAGTTAATGAGCTCGTAAATTATATGAAATGTTGTTATCCATGGAAATGTTTTATGCGCGTTCGATTAAGTTTAATGCTCTTGTATGGTCGATCGAGATTCTTGTTCTGACCTAACACGTCAGACTGGAATTGTGTACACCCCCGTTAGTTGTGCAGTGGGTTGATCTCCACTGTGCACTAACTTTTATAAGGGATTATCTGGGAAAGGGCCCGATATCCAAAGTTGAAAAGGGTACTCTGAGTAACGACTCGAGACCCTAGATGAAATTGGATCCGACGAGGATACGTTCCGGGATCGCAATGAAATTGGATCCGACGAGAATACGTTCCGGGATCGCAATAAAAGTGGATCCGACGAGGATGTGTTCCGGGATCGCAAGAGTAACTAAAAGAACGCTGCACGTGCGCGCAAAAGAAAGGAAAAATGTTTTCATATACTTAGGAGTTCTTTTTCATTTTAAAACCTCCTAAGTCATACTTTTATGCTCTGGATAACTGCAGATTTTATGAAATGTTTTATTAAATGCTCGCCCACTGAGTACACTAGTACTCAACCCAAATCTTTTTTAAAAACATTTTCAGGTTGAGTGGCCGCTACCGACGGACGAAGCCGAGGCATGGGTTGTTGTAAATAAATTAAATCTCCGTAGTGCTTAATGGTTTTTGCCCAATCCGAGAAATGTAACCCTATTTGTTTATCGCTACTCTGAACTCATCTTTATTAACAATTATTGTTTTCTGTGAAATCGAAGACTTATCACATTTCGAGCTATCCTTGAATTTATGGAATATTATAAATTTAATATTTCACATAACTCCCTTTTAATATTATTTAAAATTATGAATTCTTGAATTATCTTCTCGTATTGTACTACACTTGGTCATACGCTCTTTTTTCAAAAATCGGGTTGTGACAGGTTGGTGGAAAGAAATGATAATTCGTCCAAATTTTTGCAAGACATAGTTGAGGTAATGGACTTCGTTTTTTTTTCCATATTGTAATTGAAAACATAATCTAAAGTTTCCAAAAGTTTAAAATCATACTTTTCCGAGTTCAGAACGGAACAAAATCGTGTGAGAGAAAGATTTTTGGAGAGAGATAGTATAAGAATATGGGGGTGAGTAGTGAGTAAAGAGAAAGTTTAAAATTAAGTGGGTCCCACTTCATTTTAAGTTTAAGAGTTAATTTTTGTCATTTTAGGAAAAAAGATAGTAATAGCGGGACATTCAATTATGAAATGAGGACAGTAATAGCGGGACGAATTGAGTACTTATTAATTGATACATCTATTTAAAGAAAATGATACATTTCCTAAAAAAATGGTACAAATGATTAAAACAATTGATAAATTTATTCATATTAAGTAATAACTTATATTACATAATTAGTTAATAACTTGTGATAGTTTTATAACTTGTGATACATTTAAGATACATTCATATTGATAAATTTATTCATATTAAGATACATTTAATAAAAAATGTGATAACAAGTGATATATTAGTTAATAACTTGTGATAGTTTTATTTACAACAAGTGAATATATTCAGAATAATTGATTCTTTTTATTTTTCAAGTGATACTTTTGTTAAGCACACATATATTTTTTTTAAGAACAAGTAATACTTTTATTCAGAAAAAATAATATTTTTATTTACATCAAGTGCTACTTTTATTTCGAACAATTGATACATTTTCTAGTATTAAGAAAAAAAAAACACCTGTACTTGCTTTGTCTACACTACAAGAAAACTCAGTATTACCGACTGACTAAGAATATGGGTCATCTTACCGCCAGAAGGAAAGGAGGAAGCATTGAATAAAAGCCTGAACAAACTGCTAATTTAATAGATGAGCAGTTGCATTAAAAGAAGGGACCAAAAGTACAACAACTCCTACAAGAAATGTCAAACATCATCGGCACAAAGGTTTGTGCCCAACCTGATAGATACAATCGAAGGAAGGACAGGGACTCAAAATCCAACAAAACGAAACTTTCTTCCACAAAGCTAAAGTGATGTAGATAAGATATTGGGCTTCTAGATAGTGGGCTTTTAGATTGGGCTTGTTTTAATAATTATGCATTTGGGCTTTTGTATCATGGGCTTTAGGGTTTAGTAGTTTCTATATATATATGTCCATTTGATGTAAGAGGAAGAGGTTTTCGGATTGAATGAGAAATTAGACGGTTTCGTCACTATCTTTCCCTTCTATTCGTATTCAATTGTGAAACGAGTATTTGGATGCCCAAATCCGGCTATCTCTTCGTGTAGATCAACGGTTTTGGAAGAGTTTCGAGCGGATATTCGTGCGTCGAATCAACGATCGAGATTATAGCAGGTTCCGTCCTGCATCAGCTGATGATGAGCTACACAAATGCCACAACTGCCACAATACATGTCATTATTAGTATGATTGCCCGGATAATGGTGGGCATAAAATCTCGCACTCCCTGTAACGGAAGACAGTACAGGAACTTATCGTTTTTTAAGGGAGGAAATGACAAAGACAATACATGTCATTATTAGTATGATTGTCCCGATAATGGTATAAACACAAACTTATCGTTTTTTAAGGGAGGAAATGACAAAGGGCATGAGGAAAAGCTTCGCTTCCATCAGAATAGTGGAATTCAAATTTCCGGGGCTTGAGCCATCTCTCATTTGACATGTTGAACGACAAGCACTTTTATAAGACTATGCGTTGCCTCTTAATCAATTAGGATTCATACCGGCAATTTCCCTGTACTCCCCTAATAGACAAGGTGCGTTTTTCTTCCCAATGATAAAACCATAGCTTGGAAGCAGTTTCCACATGTTCTTCCCACTTTAGGGGGCTGCTCTTCGGTGTACGTGGAAAAGCACTTGGGTGAGCGTATAATTCATCTTACGTCATTTTAGCGACACAACGGTATCCGTGAAGAAGGAACAGCGACAATGGTAGTATAATTCCCTTGCCCATCGATCTTCCAGCTCACGCTTCGAGAGCATGCGGATGGTTGGTATGGAGGTGTACCGAGTGGTCCGGTGTAGTTGTTCTCCCTCCCACGTAGGATAACGGGTTAAAATCCCAATATGAGGCAGGTGGGGCTCGTCTGGTGAGGCCGGTTTGAGTGAGAGGCATGGGTTCGGCAAGCGGTGAAGCTCGCGACTCGGCCGGAAGTGGACAACGGTCGCGGAAAGGCCGGCGGTGGTGTGGCTTTGCGGACCCGCCAAGGCCGCGGAGAACTATGCGGCTGCTCGTTGCCTTCGGAGCAAGTGAGAGCAGCCTGGTCGAGCTCCATCTCCAATTGGTGCATGATCTCCTGGTCACGAGCATCCACGGACGTGAGAGACGGACAATGGTCCTCCGAGGCTTGTGATTGTGGAACTTTGTTGAGATCAATGGTGATGCTTGTCTTTTCACGACTGTAGGCCACTTGGATTTGTTGTAGGCTGTCAACGGCGGGTGCGAGCAGTGTTAAGAGCTGTGCAAAAACGTTCTCCAACAAGAACGTCATGCGAGCATTCATAGAGGCTTGCTACTCGCGAAAGATCTGGAGAAACTCAACGAGGTGATCGACATTATCTTGATTCGCCGTCACGCCTGGCTCTGATATCAGTTGATAAGACCTGAGGATCATACGTGATGATCGAACTCCGAGGAGAACAATCCCTAATGACTGAAACTCCCAAGGAGAGAGTAGTCGGTCCCTATGAGAGTAATATTACAATTTGTAATATTCAATGGTATACACAAGAGTATAACAAAGTATAAAAATAAAGTACTCGCTATCAAAGAAAATACCATAATATGATTTACTCACTATCAAAATCCACATCCTGTCCTAACAATCGACCCACTACAATTAGAAGTGGACTATACTTAGGATTGCCTATAGGTGAAAGAATAAGCGCTTAGTGTTTATATATTTTTCAATACGTATTACACATTAGACTTAGACCCATTACAACTTTTCAATAACTTGATTCTAAACAAATAAAAAATGATAACTACAACGTGTATTTCTAAAATACACATATAACTATCGATTGTAATAATTCCAACTTTTTTTTTCCATGATGAAAGTGATACCTATAACGGGCATTGCTAAAATACAACCATAACATTGATTATAATGACTTCAAATCAGGTGAGGAAAATGAGTGATCATTTATTTATCCTTACTAGAACAGCACCCGTGCACACGAAAAAAAATATATTATAAATTCGTTATAAACTAAAATTTCTTGAATAATATATATATTATATTATGTATATTATAGTTCAGAATTCTAAATTAATATGTAAAAATAATTTAATTTGATGGTTTATATTAACTTTGAGAATCATGCTAATATGATTATTCAAAAATTAAGTAGAATATATACACATGATTACGTATTACAATATATTTTAAAATATCTTGTTGCTCTAATAAAAAGAATGTCATTCATCTTACCTTATAGACCATCTGAAAAATCATCTCATTAAATCCTTGATAGTTTTTAAATTATTTCAAAGAACTATCTAAGTACAATTTATACCCTGATGTAGCGATTTTGATTTTTTAAGAAAATGGGACAAGATTTATGGGACAACCCAAAAAGAAAATGGGACAAGATAAAAAAAAGTAAATATTATATATGTGAGCAACAATATCATTATTAGTAGTAACCAATATTTTAACTTTCATATTATTACCTCAAAGTTGTTATGCAATTGTAGTCGTTGCAATTCATGCAATAAAATTGCTTATCTACTTTATTCATATTTTGATTACATTTTTTGCACGCTATATAATTCCAACCATCCTCAAAATTCACAAAGTCAATTGTTGGAATAAACTAAGAATATTGTGACTGGAAAAAAAATATAAAATGTAAGATTACGGTATTTAGAGTTAATTATATGTATTGTTTGTAAAAATTGAACCTCATCATCATCAAACATGTCTTCAATTTTTTTTATGCTACTCACCCATTCAACATAATCATCATCTAATTCTTCTGTAGTTATTTGCGATATCGTACTACATTTAGCATCCACGCAAAATTTTTCGACAAACTTTAAAATAAGACAAAAATCCATTTTGAACCATTTTCTAGAGAAATCAGTTTAGTATATATTCTTTCTGAAGGCAATTTACCTATTTCTGAAATAAACAACTTTATCTAGTAACATCGTAGCAAGACATTGATAACTTTTCTGTGACCTACATATTAAAAAACATTCTTCCCAAATAGTGTCACTATGAAAATCAATATTTATATATGTACTAGATTAACCTGAAAAATTTATCGACATATTCTTCCCAAAGAGTGCAAGTTAAAGATGTCCCCCCTACATAAGAATTGCAACATTATTAATGAGAAATATATTGATAGATTTTTTTTAACAAAATCTAAAATTAATAATATTAAAATTAAAATTGATACTTAGTTAATGCAAGCAAAACTTTTTGTTGAAATTGAGAAATATGTTCTCTCCTCCTGAAACATTTGAATATGAATTCAATGCAATATGTATTATTTGAAATATTAAACTGATACAACTACTGAATAAGACATACCTTTGCATCGTGAAAAACACACTCTATACTTGATAAATCTTTTTTGTTGAATGAAGGGATCTCGTATGCAAGGATTAGTCGAAGTTTCATCGCAAATGACTCATTGAATTCATCATACTCTTCAATGATGGACCAAATATTAGGCATTTTGTACTTCCAAGTTTTTTTTTTCTTTCAAATATGTGAGAGTTTTAAAATGGCGTGATAGATTTTAGACTATGACTTACTCCCTCCGTCCCATATGAAACGCCTGGTTTCTTTTCGGCACGATAATTTATGCGGTGGACTTTTGTGTGTTAGGAGATAGAATGGTGTGAATGGGGTCTACCAAAAAGTAATTTTTTGTGAGATAGATTTATTTCCTTTTTAGGAAACATGACATTTGTGTGTGACAACCCGAAATAGAATACAAGACGTTTCATGTGGGACGGAGGGAGTATTATATATGTGAGGGTAAATATATAAGATATAATATAATCTAATTTGTTCCTTAAAATTATTAACATATAATTTTAGTATATAATTAACATTTTTTAACATCATTATGCGTAAATTGAGGAGCAGTTATTCAACATAAAACTTTTAAAAAATCCTTGTAAACAAATTATAGATTCAAAATTGATTAATCTTATAAAGTTGTGATTTGAATTTCTTTAATTATATTTTATAAAATGTTATGTTTAGCATGATTGGGCGATATAATCTAGTCTAATTTGTTCCTTAAAATTATTAACATATAATTTTAATATATAATTAACGTTTTTAACATCATTATGCGTAAATTGAGGAACAGTTATTCAACATACAACTTTTAAAAATTAGTAGATTTGAAATTGATTTATCATATAAAGTTATGCTTTAAATTTCTTTAATTATATTTTATAAAATATTAGATTTAACATGATTGGGCGTAAATTGAGGGATATTTTCAAAATATTAATATTAACAATTAATGGGCGTAATTTGAGAAACATTCTAAAATTATTTCATGATTGAGCATAAATTGAGGGACATAATCTTATATATCTTATATATTTACCCCTCAATTTAATGAAATTCCAATTGAGTCCAATTGAATTGAAATTAAAATTGATTTGGAATTGAAATCATTCGGTTTTTATATATATAAGATAAGAACAAAATATTAATATTAACAATTAATGGGCGTAATTTGAGAAACATTCTAAAATTATTTCATGATTGAGCATAAATTGAGGGACATAATCTTATATATCTTATATATTTACCCCTCAATTTAATGAAATTCCAATTGAGTCCAATTGAATTGAAATTGAAATTGATTTGAAATTGAAATCATTCGGTTTTTATATATATAAGATAAGAAATAATAATTATAATTATTTTTTAATCATTAATTCCATTTAAAAAAAAAACGTGTATTGCTATACAACTACAGTATTTGTATTAATAAAAAAAATAGTCTCAATACACGATTTAGTGGGCTCAATAATAGTGGAGACCTAACTTTATAAAATACAATCCTAAACGTTTCCCTAATATTGGTCACACACAAAAGTTAGCCACTTTAATTTTATTATATCCCCACAAACTAATATAAATTCAAGGTCCAGAGAAGCCTGACTATGGCTTTGGCACAGGCACAGGCACAGGCACAGGCACAGGCACGGGCTTCATATATAATCCAGTCCTACACACTAGTTACTGCATTTAACACTTGTATAATCAAATATCTAATGCACGAATGCAACTCTTAAGCAATGTTCAATTTTTTTTGTCGCTAATTGAAATTTGATTATCAAATATCTTATCTAATCTGATTTGAATGTAGAATAATTTATACACAAAATTAACTATTTAGCTATTAATTCGAAATCGAGATCAAAGTGAGCTGACTACAACTTTATTAAAATGAATTTCTAACGAGAACTGCTGCTTAATTTCTGTAGGATGTGATAATTAAAACTGCATCATAGTAAACGAAAACGACAGTCACATGTTATAAACTGTAATGTTAATTATCACATCACATGAAGAAACTGCTATTCTATTCTATCTCTCCTCTCTCTCTCTCCTGTCTCTCAGTCAACACCTCTACCATGTCCCATGGCGCGTTTGCTGGCTTTTCTTCAATTCTATGAACTTTTCTAGAATACTTTTTTCTTGAATATTATCTAAAATTTCTACTGCCTTCCATTTACATTGATGATTCAATATGAATTAATTGTGAGACATTTTGTCGAATTAAGTAATGATAATTACTCGTTTTGCTTTTAATATCTGTTACTACTTACTATTGTTACTTGATGAGTAAAAGAATGACATGTATGTTTATAAACGAATCATATCTTCTGGAGTTCTACTTAATACAACAAAAAAAGATATTTGAAGTATATACTACGTATATAAATATTATATATTTCTATAAAACATATTTGAATGCAAAATGAAATATAATTCGCAATATATATTTGATCGCTCTGAATAAAAGTAATCTAAACTAGTGTTGCTTCAATCACTGGAAGGAGACGTTGAAAAAGCAATTGCCATTCGTGTCGATAGCCATGATATTATAATAATTCTATTTGACAATTATGTCTTTTAATGTAAGATTTTCCGGTTATTACATTATACAAATATTTTTTGTAGATATAAAATTTATGTTTCTGAAAATAGGCTTTATGAGTTTAACTATGATCATACAATAGGTCATTATGGTGTCACATAATAACTACCTATAAATCCGGGCAATCTTAAGGTTAAAATAGAAATATACTGTAAAGATGTTTGGCCTTATAATTTATATTGATGATTGACGGGGATTGGAATTTTTGGGACATGTACTTTCATCTACATAGAAAGATATATGTATCAAATCATCATGATTCTTGAATAGTAAACGTAGACGTAGTGATGACTTTTTACCATCTAGCAAATAGCTAGTAAAACTAGGTATCGATTTTCATACTCCCTCCGTCCCATAGAAAGTATTTTATTTTTCTTTTTTGGACTGTCCCATAGAAAATGTCCTATTTCTAAAAAAAAAAACAATTTGTAGACCAAAATTAACAACTCAAAAGTCAAACAATACACACCACACAATACAAGTTTCTAATCTCCGTGCCCCATAGAAAGATGACACTTTCTATGAGACGGATGGAGTAATTTTTATCATCAGTTTAAGTTTGTTGATGGACTATATGAATTTGTTAATTATAAATCTGAATCCTATCAATATTTGATAACTTTAAGCTATTTTTCTCTAGATAGTAGTTTTGTACATGCATGTATTTCAATCATGTCTTATCAACAGAAAATGTTGAAAATAATAAAAATCTATCATCATGTGCAACATTACCAAATCTTTGATCCTTGTCAAGAACTGCTGGCGGATCACTTGTTTATATTATTATAACAATTAGTTAAATAAATGATACTTGCACGACTCTCGTAATTTACAAACTAAAATGCCTAATGGTGCATGTGGTACCTATAATGGCCTATCCATGAAACCACATGATTGATTATCAAACGAGACAATTTGTTGTTCGAATATATCAAATATGATTAGTCTAGTAGTCAATGCTTTCTTCTATATTTGATGAAATCCTAATTAACTATAAATATAATGTTATGAATAGTTCCTAGATGTGAAATTACTTATATGATCAACCCACAATTCTGACGAAATTACAAATTTCCTCCCCACTTCTTGCCGGTGGATCCACACCTATTTATCACCGTTAGTTCAATCTCCCATGCATTACCCAAAAGCATACCCCAATTTCCGAAGAATGCAACTGATCGTGATATATATAGCAAATAATAATAATTAATTAATTATGATCATTTTCTTGCAATCACGAGACATATAGTGTGGTGAAATTTCTTGGGGCCGTCAGGGAGAAATATTTTCCTACAAGAATTCTATACAAAAAGTCTACTTCATGACATTGTAAATAAGACAGTTAACATATATTTTTGTTACTCACTCCGTCTCGCCTGATTTGTCTTGTTTTTTTTTTCGACATGGAAATTAGGATGAGTATATGGTTATGTGTAGATGAGTGGGTGACCCCACAAAGAAAAAATGTGAATTTGTGTAGTAATTATTTTCCATTTTAAAAAACAAGACAAGTTAAGCTAGACAACCCAAAAAGAAAAACAAGACAAGTCAAGCGAGACGGAGGAAGTATAATCTTCCCACCTCAATAATACCTAAGTTATTTTCATATTCTCAACACTTTTATATTAATTTCCTCTAGTTGTTTAATTTCCTTTATAATTACTACTACCACCTATGTTGCACGGACACTCCGAAAAAACCCCCGTACTGTGTCGGACACGTGTCGGACACGGACACGCTCGGACACGCGCCCGACACGGCAAAAACGTGTCCATAAAAAAAAAAAAAAAAACCGGACACGTTTCCGGACACGGCGATTTGTGTGTCCGACACGGAACGGACACGGCGATTTGTGTCCGACACGGCACGGACACATTTTTTTTTTTTTTTTTTGGATAGGTGGAACCCGCAGCCGCTACCTTCGGTGCGCACTGGGTAAACCCCGCTCCTTGTGCAGTAGTCTGCAAACCACACAGGAGAGTTCAATTACCCTAGGCTAACCATAGGTGACAGGCTCCACAAAGTTGCTTCCGATAGGATTTGAACTCAGGACCTATCGGTCCCGGGCTTACCCACCTTCACCAACTTTACCATCCCAAAGGGACAATGGACACGTTTTTTGATTTAGTCTTGTAGTGGACACAGTTGAATGAGCCATGTAGTTAGGAATTAGTAAAAAGTAAATAAATATAAAATTAAATAAGTAAAGGAATAGTGGGACACGTATATATAATTAGTAATAAGTAAATAAATATATAATTAAATATTACTTACCTTATATTAGTAATAAGTAAATAAATATATAATTAAATATTACTTACCTTACTAATGTATTTAGATTATCTACTTATTTTAGTATTTTACATTTTTATGCTATGATTATCTACTTATGAATTATGACTATGTCATTTGAGTTGATCATTTGAACTATGAGTTTGATATTGAAAAACTTGACTTGATCATTTTTAAATTTATATATATATATATTAATAATTTAATATTTTTTATATTAGCGCCCGTGTCGTGTCCTAAATTTTTCAAAAAATGCCGTGTCCCGTGTCCCGTGTCCGTGTCGTACCGTGTCCCGTGTCCGTGTCCGTGCAACCTAGACTACCACTATTCACAGCCGCATGTAATGCATAATCTGGCCTAAAAAATTATAACAAGATTCGAACTTAAAATTTCATCGCAAATGAATCCAACTTCTTTCTGAGGTAATCTTTTAGTTTCTAGTTGGAAAGAAACTTTTCAATAATAATAAATTAACCAATAAATTAGCACTGTGCAGCAAATTGACTTTTATTCGATCAATTTTCACCAACTATAAATACAATATTTCAGTTTCAGCTTAAAATTGAGAATGAAGAGTCTTAGGTTTCTATCCCATGTTGCATTCGTTTTCTTGCTTCTTTCGAGAAACCCGATCTGCATTAATGCAAAAAGCCACAAGCATCGAAAGCAAGGAAAATCGAGTGCGACAGTCTCGACTTCTAAAGACGATAACAAAGCTAGTCCGCTGCCCCTTTCTTTATCCCAAACCTTCAATGTTCTGAGCTACGGCGCCCAAGGCAACGGCGTCGCCGATGACACAAATGTAAGTAATATTGTGTATGAACGTCGATTGTGTCCTAAATTTTTCCTCGTACATTACTCGTCGTGTCATCGTAGTTGTCTAGAAAGACTCATTGACACGAATATATATTAATTCTTGATAGGCATTTGAATCGGCATGGGGTGCTGCGTGCAAAGTAGAAGGATCAATGATGCTGATTCCGTCAGGATCCGTGTTTCTAGTCAAGCCCGTCGCGTTTTCAGGGCCGAATTGTCAGTCCAACATTGTGGTCCAGGTAATTAAACTCAATCAAGAATATTCGAGACTACTGAATGACCTTAACTTAATTTGTATACATATTTGAATAGTTGGATGGAAAAATCATTGCTCCTCAAGATTCTGGAGCATGGGGGAAAGGGGTTTTGCAATGGCTGGATTTCTCCAAGTTACAAGGAATAACGATAAGAGGTGAAGGAACAATCGACGGTCAGGGATCAGTCTGGTGGAATGACCATACCACCACGTATGATGCTTCAGATTTGGTAATTATATATATATCCATCCGCGCCATCTCTATAAATAATGTCTGTTTAACTAATTCAAATAATTAAATTGTTTTTCATGGCAGGTTGAAGCTGGAGACAAAGGAGGAATGCCTAGCACCAAACCAACAGTGAGTCCACACCGGCCATTTGGGGATTTCCGGATTTTTTTTTATATATTTTTGAAAATTTGCATCTAATATTATTATAAGTATTGGAGAGGTAGAAGTATAATATATATAAAAAGCGGATACAACTCAAGAGATTAATCTTTCTTCCAGGCTTTGAGATTCTATGGGAGCAGAGATGTGAGAGTTACGGGGATAACAATCCAAAACAGCCCCCAGACACACTTGAAATTCGACGATTGCATCGGGGTTCAAGTGTCTGGTGTTAGCATTTCTTCCCCTGGAGATAGTCCAAATACAGATGGAATCCATCTCCAGAACTCTCAAGATGTCATTATTCACAACACCAATCTTGCTTCTGGTAATTCTTGGATTCTTTTTTTTTTTCTTAAAAAAACTTCAACATTCAATCCAAGAAATAAACAAAACTCACATATATATCTATATTGCAGGAGATGATTGCATATCGATTCAAACGGGGTGTGCGGGAGTTTACGTGCACGACGTTAACTGCGGGCCGGGGCACGGTATAAGCATCGGTGGACTGGGAAAGGATGGGTCTAAAGCCTGTGTTTCGAATATAACGGTCCGCGATTCCACAATTCAAAACACCTTAAACGGTGTCAGAATCAAGACTTGGCAGGTGGGCTTCCCACACCCACTCCATATATATATATATATATATGGCATGCAGATGCACTTCCTTATTTATATATCAATGTTGCAGGGTGGATCAGGGTCCGTGCAAGGAATTATGTTCTCCAATATAAAAGTTCTGGACGTGGAAAATCCAATAGTTATCGACCAATACTATTGCGACGGACACAAGTGTCCTAACAAGACCTCATCCGTCGCTATTTCCGGGGTAACTTATCAATCCATAAAGGGAACTTACATAACTAATCCAGTGCGCTTCGCGTGTAGCGACTCGACGCCGTGCTCCGGGATAACTTTGTCGACCGTGATGTTGAACCCGTCCCCCAAGGCAGCAAACAATGATCATCCCTTCTGTTGGGAGGCCTTTGGGGAACTAACAACTACTACTACTCCTCCTATTAGTTGTTTGCGGACGGGGACTGTGTCTCCTAACAATCATATTTCCTGTTCATTTCATTAATTGGATTTCGCCATACTTTATGAACAGAATTTGAATATAACAAGATCTGTTTGGAGGATTATACCCATATTGTACTGTATCGAAAAGATATTATATTTGACTATTCCTATTCCTATATATTTATGAAATTATGATGATGTATAATGATAATTTCAATTCACAATCGCGTCCATGTTAATGAAATTTGTCCGGACGAAAATTCCAAATTTGTACACAAACGTTAAAGGGGTATTTTAGTCTAAGGCTACAAATCATTTTAACACAGAAGTGGATTTTTATGTTAAAGGGAAAAAAGGGTATAATTATTCTTGGTTATAATTTTAACAAAACCACGTGCGATTATAATCCTGAAGAATCTATACGAGATATTTGTTCATCAATATTCTTGTGAGACTTTAATGGTTTTGGCCTTTTGATGAGATCCCAATTAAAACTCTACTTAACATATTATTCAGTCCCAATATCATAGCCCAACAATTTCAAGTCCGAATAATAGGAGCATGGTGAATCATCATAAAATTTGATTACTTTATTTTGGATAAGTAATTACATTTTCCCTATTGGAGATCTTTAAAATTTGTTTGAAAATGTGGAGAGCATATTTGATTTTTATGTATGATTTGAAAATTCTTAAACACACATGATTGATGACGCGTGCCTTTTATTGTTGATATAATATATTCTTGGAAAAAAAAATTGAGGGCAAATTAGCGTATGTGGTTATCAAAGATTTTACAATTGTGAATTGGTCCTCGAGGTTTTTCTTTTGGCAGATTGATCAAAAATATTTTATGATAGTGATATTAATCCATCCATCTATTACTCCATTTGTTTAACCGTTAGTAGAGATGGCAAAATGAGTCCGATTTTATAAGCCACAACCTAGGATATCTGAGAAAAGTTTGGGTTGAACCCAAAATTAGAAGTCCCAAAATATATTGGGCTTAAAAGCCCGCCCAGAAAATAACTTGGGGTTTTCATGCTAAAAAGTCCGCCCGGTAAAAATACATATAATAATAAAAATTATTATTATTATTTTAAAATGACGAATGGAGAAAATGCGAAAGAGATAAAGTTGTCAAAATCTAATTCAAATGTGATTAATATATGATGAAAATTGAGAATTTTAAGTTTTTTTTTGTTTTAGTTTGGAATATTTGATGTGCATTTGACTACGACTTTTAATTTGGATGTTTATTTGAATATAAATTTACAATATGATCCATTTAGTTTGTTTGATTACTACATAATTTATACTCCAACTCTATCCCATCATTCTTGTCCCATTTCTTTTGGGCATGACAGTTTAGGAGAATTATTAGTTATATGTAGAGATGCGTGACCCTCAAATAAAGTGTTTGTAATAATTTACAATTTTAGAGGGATAAGAATGGTGAGACAATTATAAAAGGAAAGTGGGATAAGAATAGTGGGGCGGAGGTAGTACTTTATAAAAATATTAACATATTTAGTTTAATTTATATATATTTGCATTTTTACAAAAACATAAATTTTAAAAAATAAAAAATATTAAAAAAACTTGTTGGTTAAATTCGCCCGTCCTCCCAAAAGTCTGGGATTGGGCAAGACTTCATTTGTCACGACATGAAAAGGTAACGGGCGAGCGGAAAAATTGAGTTAGCTTAATAGGTCCGAGGCTAGGCGAACCCGCCCACCTATCTTGCTACCTCTTAAGACATGCACAAGCATAACTTGAAAAGTTTTCAGTAACAAATGTTTTCAGAAGAGACGATTAAAATTGGGTATACATTATTCCGTACAACTTCTTATACTGAACCACTCTACTAGTGAGTTCAGTGAGTGAACAGTATTCAATATCTTGAATCAGTCTGCCCACGCGATTAGAAAGCTTACTTGGCAAGCTGAATCTATTCAGCGAGCAAACTCAATATCAGATTGATTTTTGCGTTTTTAGGTTGAAACTTAAACTCAGATTCCCCCCTCCCCCGTATTCTACACTTGAAGACTCGACTCTGTACCAACAATTGATTATTGTTCATTATGCACAAAACTACTTGGCAAAATCACATAAGTATAGATTTTCAGTAAAATTATGTAAAACACGGACAAGCATAAATTGAACCATTTTCAGTAAGATAACGTTATTCGAATAGACGATAAAATCGGGCCTACACTTTCTGCACATATTCTTGTACTAAACTGTCTGTTGACTGACTTCACTCAGTGAACAGTACTCAATATACTGAATCACTCAGCTTACGTGATCAAAAAGTTTATTTGGAAAACATAATCTATTCAGTAAGCAAACTTAGTAATAAACAGACTTTCGTATTTGAGTTTGAAGTTAGACTCAGGTGTATTCACCCCAACACAATGAGTCTTTAGTGTCGGATATCCAATTTGCATCATAGTACCCTTCAAGTACTCGGGGATGTCTAGAGTAGTGTAACCCAAAGTTAAGAGTATACTTGCACCTTAGAACTCTTACAAGAGCTTTCTGATGTTCCTTACTCGGATTGCTCGTATAGCGACTAAGCTTGTTCAACTGAAAGCTAGATCATGCCTCGTGCATGTAGTTCGTGATGCACATTAGACAACCTATGATCCTAACATAATTCTCTTTAGCAACATGATCAACCCAATTCTTGCTCAAGAAAACATTTGCTTCTAGCGGAGTCTTCGTAGGACCACTATCAAAAGCACTAAATCTCTTAAGCACCTTCTCAAGATAATGGGATTGTGATAGAACAATTCTGTTGGATGATGAATTGTACTGTATAGATTTGAAGAACCCAAAATACTAGCACTAGCTGATTGATGAACCAACATAATGTAATAGATGTTCAGCTTAGTTGAGCACAACATGCTAGGAGCTCAATAGACTAGATAGAATTGTTCTGCAACCTACTGAATGAGATGTGAAGTTAGTGGAAGCAACGGTCTAACAGTGAAGACATGAAAAATGTTAGTAGAAGATTCAACTCAGTAAAAGTGTCCGAGGTATCAAAGGAAGTTAACTCAGTATCAATCTTGGAGTATGAACAAGCCTCACCTGTCAACTAACCTCGACCAATGAGGAGCTGTCAGAATTTTACTTGTCGTAACATAAAGCTACAGTCAACTTCTGAACTCTGAAAAAGATGAGCTCTCTATAGTGTAATTCAAATTTAAAGAGAATATCGTTTTGCTTGTCGTGCCAGCCACATGTCTAAGTTCCCTCCAACGAATCTATTCACAAGTCAAGAGTATAAATACAGATCGTGTTAGTTACATTGAACACATCGGAAACACAAAGCATTCAAGCATACAAACTCTAGCAAGCTCAAAGTATATTCAGTAGAGAACCCTAGAACTGATTGCCTATCCTCTAAGTTCTCACCTATAGAGTAATCTAGTTCCCATCTCTATATATATATGAACCAATCCTTATAATATCATAAGCTTAGAAACCTAAGGACTTCATCACTGAAGTGTTCTTATTATAAGAACGCCTTCATAAATGGAGAAAACTCTCAAACCCCAACATTTGAAACCCTTGTAATGTTACTAGAAGTATAACTAGTCAAGATCTGCCATGGGAACGAATCAATTAAAACTTGCTCACTATAATCAAGAACTCTTGGAAACAAAAAAGTGGACGTAGGATCTTGTGTATCCAAACCACTCTAAAAATTATGTATGTCGTTTACTGTTTTATTGACTACTGTTCATACTGCACAAAACTGATTTCTAGAATCCATACAAATATATTTTTTAAGTAAGTATTTTTAAGACACGCACAAACATACTGAAGAATTTTCAGTAAAGAAGTTTTTTTTAAAAGAGACGATTAAAATGGGGAATACATATTTCCGCACGCATTCCGATACTAAACGGCTAGTTAAGTGACCTCAGTCACTGAATATTATTCAGTATACTGAATCACTCAGGCAATCAGAAAGTTTATCTGTCAAGCTGAATTTATTCGGCAAGCAAATTCAATAATTACAGACTTTCGCGTTTGAGTTAAAACTTGGAGTCAGGTGTACTTGCCCCCCCCAATGAATCATCTATCTACCAACAATTGGTACCAGAGTGGTGTTCTTTCAGATCATCGTTTTGATACACAGTGGTCTACTCGAACAGATCCTGAAAAAGTTCTTATTGCATAAAATATCTTCTTTCATACATTCTATACTCCGTTCTATCATGTCTGATATGTCAGCTATTCAGATCAAGGTTGTCAAAATCGGGATCCTAGGTTGGATCGTAGAGGCATGGTAGGATCGTGAATCGTAGAATCGTAGTAGAATCATAAGATCCTACCGAAAAATTAAATTAATATTCAAATAAATCTATTCAAAGACTAGCATTAACAAACAATGACTCATAACAAAATATTCATCAATAACACATCTATAAAGTCATAAAATGTCTTAAAATCAAAATACCAACATCAGCATGCCCACACAAGCATAATACTGACATGTTCGAAAGAGTCAAAGTGCTCCAAATTCCAAAAGCATAGTAGAAGATTATAAAGAAACTTATCCAACACGGCAACGCCTACTCTAACAAGTCATTCAATGACTTGTACTTCATTCCACTATCATCATCACTATGATCACCCTCCTCGGATCCCTCAATGGCACTAGCATGTCTACTTTCCTCGAACTCATCATCGTAAATCAGAATCTCCAAATCATCCAAAGATGCATCGGCCGTCGCACTACCACCGACACCTCCTTCAAGATCAGACAAGTCATCTTCATCTCCATCTCCATCAAAACCCACTTCACCACTTTCCGTGAGAAGAGCAAATCACCACTTCCTGATACACCAGGTGATGCTCAAGGTGCTCCGAGGCAAGATGAGGGAGCAGCTCCTCACATTTTCTGAGCAGAGGCTCGGAACCGGCTCGTACTGTATACAACCTATCGGTTCCGTGTCCTCAAAGTCCGTAAATAAAGCCATTCGACTCCAAGGAGAGAAAAACAAACTTTTGGCTAAGGACGTCCATCTGAAATGGACAAAGTATACAAAGGCTCAGACACAGAGCTTAGACAGAATAGCTGCTGACATTTCAAAGACTCCAGTACCTACTCCTCAACCCAACTTTCGGAGAGATTATTGAGGCAAACCTTAGCAGCTCGTAAAGTCGATCTAGAAGCTCGTAGTCGAGCGTTGCTCCAGAATCGGCAGAAGATATTTTCAAAGCGGTGACTCAAGCTCTCACAACTGTTAAGCTCGAAATCGATGAACCAGAATAAGATTGCCACCTCTAGCCTTCGGAAATCTATTACCCAACAGCAAGAGGCTCGAAACTTATTCGAAAGAAATGACAGAATCGCGCAGGATCGGGCTCACTGAAACTCCGTCTCGGAGTCGATGCACAACTTAAAACATCTAGAGCCGATCGGGAAAAAGACCGGGAATTATATTGCGATCTCGTCAAGGACTTCGAATCCACAAGCAACTCGGATTAAGGATTCGGTCCACAATGTGGAAAGAGACATTCAAGCCATCCGCACCCAACTCTCTAAGGCGGATGATGCCAAAAAGGGGGAAGGTATTATGAAGGATGAACCTGATACTGATATGGCCGATGTCCAAATAGTAGAGGGTGGTCGGGAGGAAGGACCCTCTAATGCTCGGACTGTGGGGAAGGTATTCGGGTAGAACAACCCTCAATCTGCTCATGCTCAATCCTCGACCGCTCAGCCGAAGATACTCGGGGGTTCTCGCTCGAATTTCCTCTAGAACCTACCCCCATCTCATCTTCTCGCCGCTCACATAGAAGATGTTGCTCACTTCATTGAGCAAGAGTCTCGAAGAAGAACCGGCTCCTCCGCAGGCCGGGGAAGGAGATCGCTACCGCTACTACTCCTCCTTCCTCCCCGGTCCGAAAATTCAAATCTAAAGCGGAACAAGAGACCTTCGACCTCTGCGTAGCCCAACAACTACAAAACAAGCTGGACCATGAGTGTCAGCTGGAAGAAGCTCAACTTGCTAAAAAGCCTAAGGGCAAAGTTGTTAAGGGCAGAGGTAAGAAGAAGCAAGAGTCGGTGGACGAAGAAAAGAAAAGGCTCGGGAGGAGTTCGCAAAAACTCTTCCTACTACAGGTCAAGCTACTGCTCAGAGTCACTATCAGACCCATCTTACACCTGAGCAAGAAACCGAAGATAGAGCCACTTGGGAAGCCACGCTGCGAGGCCTAAATCTCAGGAAAGGAGACTGTAGGGCAGCGGCTCTCTGAGAAAATAAGAGAATGGCTGATATGGCTAAGATGATTAGCTTATCTCAAAAGCCAGCAGCTGATCCCAGAAGACAAATCCCACGAGGATCAAGGAAAAGAGTGCCTAATGTCAAAAAGGACCCTGTGCTTCATGTTGATAAATGGGTTCCTGCTCTGGTTAATGATCAATGGGAAGAGCTCAAAGAGGAATTTATCAAAGGCTACTACATATGGAAATTCTATCCAAGTGAGCAGACTATCGAACAAGCCTTTGACGAGTTTATGTTCAATTATAACTCTAAGCTGAGGGAACAACTTCTGGAGATTATGAAGAGAGAGAACATTCCTTTCAGAGCTCCGGCTTTCAGGCGCATCCCACCTCCTAGAACTGCGCGCGGAGTTCTATGTACAAAGGATATAGAGGATGAGATCAGAACTGCAGCTTCTCGCTTCGACCTGAGTGTCGACCTAGCTGAAGACGACGAGGATGTCCAGACACTGAGGAAGAGAATCTACCTATACTATGGTCTGCAACCTCCTGTTGACAGATCTGTTGATTTCAAGAAACGCACTCAAGGCTTCAAGCGTCAGTAGTTTTTCTCTACTCTCTTTTGTAATAGTGATAGGAACTTGTAATTTCTTAATCATATATGTTATCGTTCCTATTGCTTGATAGACAATTACTCATTGTCTTACAGCATTTTGCTTTGTGTTTTCACAACTGATCACTAAGTGATCTGACACACACTCACAATCAGTTTATCTGATTTTGCCTATCTCTCACCTGCTGATGTTTTATAGTCATCATATCAGCTTGTTTTCCTCAGATGGATTAAGGGGGAAATTGCTGTCAGTAGGTTATCACTTCTTATAAGATGTTTAGAGTTTAGAAGTAGAGGTTTTGGCATCATCAATTAGGGGGAAATTGTTGGATATGAGTCGTAGATGATACTCATGCTCGTGGTTAAACGAAAATCGGGGGAAATCATAGTAGTACTATGGAATTGAAGATCCCAAAACCGAGCTGATATCGTAGTTCAATGTGGTCGTTAGGATTAGCCGATGTATAGGTTAGACTTGTTATAATCGTTTTTATATTCTTGTCTAAGTCCCGTACGGGGTAATTGTTGAACCGATCTTCCGTCGAAGATACTTTTCGAACCCCACGTCATCGTGTAATCGCTTGCGTTCTTTCGCCATCACCGAGTAAACCTCGGTAGAAGCCAACCCAAGAAAGTGATAAGTCATCGCGAGAAGAACTCATGCAAGCCTAGTACCTTCAGTCGCCGGCTGACTTACTCGAGGTTACATTCCGTGTCGGGCCGACTCGGCCGAAGAAGACAGAGACTTTGCGCTTCATCGTATCCGACGTAAAGCGACCCAAGCTACTTAAGTCTTTTCGAAAGTTCAGCAGAAGATCATACGAGGTTGTTTGAACGGTCAACTCGACATTCTCACCAACCACAAACCTCGACCAATGAGAAGCCGACAACGCCTTACCCGCTCCAAACAAGAAAGCCGCTCTCATGTACGAGAATTAACCGCCCCCGCCGCAACAAGTTCGAATTTATGGCCGTTTTCCTTGGAAGCTTGTGACACGTGGCATCGTCGTCTCCAACGGACATATGCCATAGCTCACGACTATAAATAGAGAAGATTTCGAAGCTCCACGAGCGCGAAATACGAAATTAAAAAGGGAATTTGCTCAAACTCTCAAACACTCTAGCAAACTCATCGGAACATCCAAATAAGAATCCGCATTTATTAGAATATTTTGTGATTCTTCTCACTAGAGTCTTTAGATCCCTTTCTTCTCTACCGAGCTCATTGTCGATTTATAGCTTAGATTCGAAGGAGTTCATTTTTAGTGAACTGTTCTTATTGTAAGAACTCCTTTATCGGTTGGAGAACTGTTTTCGCTCCCCTTTCGAACTTAGGTTTGAATTGTAAAGTCGCTAAGGACTATAACTTAGAAGGATCTGTCCTGTGCACAGTTTCCTTGCTGAGACTTGCTCAGACTAATCAACAAGTTATCCTGCTCTGTTCAGGACCGTGGACGTAGGATCTTGCGTATCCGAACCACGTTAAACTACTTGTGTTCTTTACTGTTTTATTGCATACAAACCTTTGAAAATCATAAGTTTGCATAAAACGTATTTCTAAAATCGCATGACCAAAAGAATTTAATCTGCGAAAACACGTTTTCAAAAAGAGACAAACTCCGGCCCCACACTTATCCGCACACTTAAGTCTCCGACGAAGCTTCAAGCACCGACAAAAGTCGGTAGGAGAGCTCAGTAGCCGACTCACTCGTCCCGTGATCGAAGGTTTATTTGGCACCGTTCATCGGTTGCAACCAACAGCTTCACCGACCTTCACCGAGAAAAAGAAACGGTACTCAGGTGTATTCACCCCCCCCTCTACACCTGATATTTGTCTCCGGACCAACAATTGGTATCAGAGCCCACGGTGTTCATCTGACCACCTGTTCTGAAATACTGGTCTTCTCGAACTGATCCTTGAAAACGTTTTCTCTGCACAAGCATCTCTTCATTCATCCTTATACTCGTACACATAATGTCTGACATGTCAGGTATCAGGATGATGCCGATGTTCTCAATAGAAAACTTCACGGTATGGCGTGTAAGAATGGAGGCACACCTTACGTCGCTGCATGACAGCATGACTGACGTACTGGAGACCGGACCCATCATTCCAATGATAGACAGCGTTCGGTTCGGGCCAAGTGGAAGGTGAAGGTGCTCGTATCGGTCCGAAGGTTCCCAAGGATAAATTTGCCTTCACGCCTGAAGAGAAAAAGCTGCATAACCTCGACCGAGTCGCACGAAATGCTATACTGACAACGCTCAGTGACTCACACCTCGGGAGGGTGCAGGACTGCAAAACGGCGAAAGAACTTTGAGACGCCCTGGCTGTACTGAGCCAAGGAACTCCTCAGATTAAAGAGAACAAGCTCGAATTAGAGCTTCAAAAGTTCGAAGCCTTTGCGATGGAGCCCAAGTGAAACCATTGACGAGCCGAGCGTCGATTTACGAATCAAGTCAATGTGATAAACAGGGCCGGGAAAGGTGTTCTCAAACAAAGAGATGAACACAAAGATCATAAGAGCGCTACCCCGACGAAGTGGCTTCCTTTTGCTACTTATTTACGTCGCTTTGATCTTAATGCTCTAACTCCTGATGTTGTATTTTCAGAATTAAAGACGGAGGAATTTGAGCATAGTCTACCGCAGAAGTGTTCCAGTGCTCCAGCTGACACTCAAATCGATCATGCCTTCAAGGCAACAAGAAAACCGGAGGCAAAAATATTTCTTCCAGCAAGGCAAGAGGCTGCTGAGATACAAAGACATCTCGAAATGTCCGGAACCGACCCGGCTCCGCACCGATGGCTCTCAAATACCAAAGAGAAAAGGAGAGAGTCGAAAGTCGAAGAAATATCACGGAGATTCTCCCCCCGGTAAGAAAGAATATTCAAAAAGGGAAGAATCTAACACTTTTACTCGAATGCGGGAACACGGAGCTGTTGCTAGTCCACCGAAAGCTTCAGTTGGAAAAGCAAAGCAGAACATCCACGTGTTACAAGCCGCAAGAAGGAGGGACACTATCGCACGACCGTCCCGAACTCTCACTGCTCAAAGAGCGAACGGCGAGCCGAAGAGACAAATTTGCCCCGTAAGAGGCGAGCCTACATAGCCGGAGAGATATCCGACAACTCAATTGAAGAGGATACATTCATGTACTCTTCGAGGATGAAGCCGCATTCGTAGCTGTTGAAGTCGGAGAGAAGGTTCCCGAGGAATCAGTTGAACAAGGTGTCGATGGTCTGAGAAGAGGCCGAGGTAAATTCTAAACTTAATATAACCTCCTCTTCACACAACACACACGACACTTGCTCGGTCTCGGATGATCCTATGGACATAGTACAAGCATACGACGACCTGCTAGAGGAACAAATTCAGCTGAGCAGAGAGTTCAGCAGAACCATCCAGGAACTAGAACAGGTAAAGGCTGAGAATCAGAGACTTTCTTCTAATTGTCAGGTCTCTACTGAGTCAGAGAATCTAGTTGCGAGACTCAAGGAAGAGATTGAATCTCTTATGACTAAGTCTCAGCTTCAAGAGACTCAAGATCTCGTTCCGGACTAAGGACAATTCTGAGAAAGAGACTGAAATAGCCCAACTCAGTCAGAAGCTCACAGACGTGCAAAAAGATTATGACTCACTCAGGAGATGTGATGAGGTCTGGAGAGGACTGATGACTGAACAGTATATGGGAGCTAAGGAGGAGCTAGAAAGTATGCTCAGAGCACAACGGCCAACTATCATGAAAGAAGGACTTGGCTATACCCACGAAGCTTCTACCTCCAAAAGCTCAGCAACACTGGCTGATAGGTTCGTCAGAGGAAAGGTGCAAGCTGCTGACACCACACCTCAGGCGAAGAACAAATAGAAAATGATTGCACCTCAGCCGAGCAGCAACAAGCAGCTGACCAAAGGTTCCGGCCCGGGACACGGCCGATCAAATTCGGGGGGGAACCAAGAAGGTCAGATGGGCAGAACAGTACAAGGAGCCACTGTATGAGCATCCGGCTTAGTACGGTTCGTACTACTATGAGCCCAGGGTCAGGAGAAGCGCTAAGACTCAGAAGAAGAAAGCGCCTGAACCCAAAATTGTAACGCCCCGACCCCCACGAAGGATCACAGAGGTCGAGACGCTACGGAAGAACAATTTAAAATACATTTTCATACATTTAATCGAAATTCTGGAAAGTCTTTCATTTTAAAAGCAACTTGTTATTAGATATAATTCACTCGTGAGAAGATCGGTTTGGTTTGAAGCATTTAACATAAATACGTAAGCGCATCGTGTCTTAAGTAAAACTAAAGCATAATTATCTTTTAAAAGTATTTCAAAAATTTCAAGAGGATAGTTTCGAGCGTGACAAAAGCAGGATTAAACCATTTTTCCGAAATTACAAAAGATCATATCATCAACCCATCCTCGGCCCGTCTCCGTCGTCCCCGTCGCTCAACCCGAAAACATTTTTAAAATAATTTGGGGGCTGAGTACTAATGTACCCAGTGGGTAAAGCAGCTTTGAAACACGTTTAAAAACAAGTTTATCCATGCATGAGGTATGACTTGGAGGGTTTTAAAAAGGAAACTCGCTCCAAGCATACAAAACATATTAGGTGCGCACATCTGTGTCACATTTCCTGTTACTTCTACCATATCATTCATAAATTGGGCCTTGGCCCTCGAGTCGAAACTCGAGGGGTCCCTCATAAATTGGGCTTTGGCCCCCGAGTCGAAACTCGAGGGGTCCCTCATAACATGTTAGCACCCGGTACACAAGATGATCAATCCTTGTGCTACTAACATCATACGTGTACACACTTTCTTGTTAACCCTCATCTAGCGTGTTAGGCCAGATGAGAGCCTCGATCGATCTATCACGTAGAAGCATTAAACAGGTAAATGCACAAAAACTTTCATGGATAAACATAGTTCATAGAGCTCAATAACTCAAAGATAATTTTAGGAAAATATTACACACCTTGCGTTTTATCGATTCGAAAGATGCGAGGTACGTCTCCGAGGTTAAGGTTCTTCCACGCGGGGTCCTACAACAATAACCTACTTTAAGTAACAGTGTTCGCATCTAACGTAAATGTACAATTCGTGGCTCACAGGCGATACCTAGTCGGCATTAGCTAGACTAGGCCAGATTCTACTTCGTAATTTTGGTGAAAAGGGTTCTATTTACAAGAATTATATAAATCATGTTATAGAACCATAAATTCCCATAGATTACATGCATGATCCTACATGAGCCTAGTTTATTTAGAAATTGGTTTCACGGCAAAATAATGAGCCGATTAGGAGTTATTATCAAAATATCGCTCGCTGTTCGAACTGGGGCAGCTTCTGCCCTACTATAGTTTAGCTAACAAATATGGGGTCAAACGTACTCCAAAAATTATGAGATTCAACGACAGCTTAGGGGACATGCATGCCTATCTCATATCAAAATTTCACTCAAGCTTGTTGAGCGACGGATTCAGAGAAGACAGAGAATTGTTCACAAAGTTTCCTAGTATCGAAAACACGTTTCCAATCGACAACTGAGAGTTCATAATAAACTGCTTTTGCATGTGCTGTTTTAAAATATCAAATAAATATTTTCAAAAGGATCTACGTGTAAAGAACATTTAGAAAAAGGAATCAAGTCAAAATCATTATCGTGGAGTGAGATATAAATGTTTTACCAAGCTCTATCACGAAGGCATACTTCTTCGACAGCATAAAAGTGAAAATTCGTTAGAAATATAATAATCGTCCAAAAATTACCAAACTTTGCAGATATCTTAAGGACATCCTAAAGTTTATCCTTGTAATTTTTATGGAATTTTTACCCTTACCTAAAGATCAAGCAATTGGCTTTGGAAAAACTCGGCAGAATAGGGGAATTCCGATCTAGACATGCAATCGATCTATCAATGTTCCTACCCATAGATCTAGACATGCAATTACTACATTAGCTTCATTTCACTTCCATCTACTCCCTGACCTAGCTTACCCGAAGAAGTATTTTCAACAGTTTGCTTCTCCACAATTATGAAGGGCCAGCTAGTCTAACTTAAAGACTCCACACATGCGTATGAAGGGACCGAGAAACGAAAGAGATTTTTCTCAACATTAACATTATCAGAGAAAAAGGAGAGCTCTGAATTCCAAGTTCTTACCCAGTACTACGCAAACCGAACTCCGGTTTCGTCCAGTTCTTTTACAGTTAGGTTCGGAGATGGACCGATTCTTCTTCCTCGACCAAGGGTAGACGTCAGAACACTTCGTAAGGGCTTAAGATCCAACTGTTGGTCATGCAAGAAGTGAAGAAGGACAGAGTTATGGGGTGTGAAATCCCAAGAGAGCAGATAGGGAATTTCGGGGTCGGAAAAATATGATAGACGATCTCGCCTATGTTAACAGTAGTAACTTCTTACCTTGAAATCTTTGGGTATGAAGAGAGATATCGGAATAGGATCTGGACTCAAGGTTTCGAATATGGATGTGTGATAGAACTTCTTGAAGATGATGCACCCGTAACTCTCCTATTTTGAATATAATTGCATGAGGGAAAGGGGGAGACGGCATCACCTTGCAATACGTGGTCAGACCACTCCTCCAAGTGGTGGAGTCGCGCTTCCACGTGGAGAGAAGACATTTCTAATCCGCCATTGTTTGATTTATGTGGGGAAGGCTTTGGGGAGTGTGATACCCTTAAATACGTATAAGAGTCTCCTAAGCGTGATTATAAGATTGAATTTATATGATTGTGGAAGCGAATATCTCGACAAATTATCCTTCATAAATTATCGCGGATTTCTATGTTACCACGGTACGAGTATATAATGATAATGGTACTACTACTACTAATAATAATAATAATAATAATAATAATAATAATAATAATAATAATAATAATAATAATAATAATAATAATAATAATAATAATAATAATAATAATAATAATAATAATAATAATAATAATAATAATTGTGATTTATTCTAAAATAGGAGATACGAAAATACGGGTTATTACATCCTCTCCCCCTAAATTTAAATTTCGTCCTCGAAATTTGCGTACCTTCATAGGGTAGTTCGGGGTAGAGTGAATTGATTTTCTCCTCCAACTCCCATGTGGCTTCCCCCTGGTCATGATGATTTCATATCACTTTTGACTAAGGAATTTGTTTATTTCTCAACACTTGAATTTTGTGGTCAAGGATTCGTACTGGTCTTTCTTCGTAGCTTACGCCCAGGTTCCGTTATACATCCTCATACTTGATCGCGTGCTTGGAGTCGTATATATACTTTTGGAGTTCAAAGACGGGGATAGCATTACCGGTTGTTCAAGTATTCGCTAGTCATCCGGAAACTTACATTCTCTAAATATCCATCTCCACGATCGCTCACACTTATCTTCCTCAAAATCGAATCTAGTTATTATGAATATGACTTAACCTATTCGAATCGAGTACATAAGAATAATGTCTCAAAAGAAAGAGTGTCATGCATACATAAATCGAAGGATACCGTCAATGAGTTAATAATTGCCGGTGACGAAGTGATGAGATGAGTATTATGCGAAGATAATACCAATTTACACCGATAAGATCTTTGAAGGAAATAGTTTCAAAGATGAATTCAATAAATATCCCAACGCGATCAGAAACAATTAGTCGGAATAATCATAGGAATCAAGCATCAAGATGAATAGCAGTCAATATAGCAAGGCTCAAAAGAACATTCTTTGGGTCCAGAAGAAAAGGGTAACACTATTAATCATGGATTTTGTCACATGATACTTCAATCAAATGGAAATGAATGATAATTAACAGTGATCAAGTATCGAGATGGATTCTTAGGAAGATATAGCATTAAATGAGTCCGGTGGATCGTCAAATGAAGGTATTTCAAAAGGAAAAGGGTTTCCAATATCTGTATATCAAAGAATACCCTCAATGAGGTCAACATGATATAGGAAATGATAATCATCTATAAATAAGCAATGAGATGACTTCTGCGAAAAATTATGAAACCAAAGGATTCCGGGTATATCATAAAGCAAAAGATTTCATAAATGTATGAATCAAAATAAATACTTTGACGAGGTTAGAAACAACTTGTAGAATAATCATCAAGAGTCAACATCCCGATGAGTTTTGACCAATATAGAATGAGAGAAGGTCAACTATAGAGAAGAACATGAGTATTGTTTCAAAGGAAAGGACGACATTGTCAATTTGTATCAAATGATACTTTCAACAGAGTTCTAACAAATACATAGAAATATCATTTCGGATCAAATATCAATATAAATGATGGATGAGCTTAGCACCAAGGTGGCATAACTCTTTAGTCAAAAGAAAATGAGTAGAAGTACACAACAAAAGGAATAGCCTTGTAAATCTTATAGTAAAAGTACGATCGTTTACTAATTTAAATAGTTGCGCGTCTACTCCTTCAAGTTGAAGTCTTCATTCGGTCTTCTTTCCTCATCGTTCAAATTCGAGTGTCCGGATGTATCAGGGGTTTACCAGTGTCTCACTTATACCGTTGCCTTTTGTGTCATGCTGTTCAACATCGTATGATCGCGATCGACTATTTTAAGCGTATTAAGTTCTTGGAGACGCTCCGATGAAACTACTCTGACTCTGCCTGCACTCTTGAGGGATCGTCAATAGTGATATCATTAGTAAAATTCTAATTCGTTTCAAGCGTTGTGCCTTAAAATCGTATCTACCTCAGTGTTCGATCGTGATGAAGTAGCGCTCAAGGTATCCATGCGATTCTTGTATTTAGTGGAGATCATTTTATATCAGCCTTGCAGATAGTGTAGTGGAAGAGCCTTCGCTTGAATAGAATCTCGACGATTGGTAAATACATTAGTGAATCGTGTGTAAGTGTATCACGTATTTGAGTCTTTCCACCAGCTTCTTATTTCCGAGGTTCTTGATCGACGAGACTGACGCATCTTGTGGTCTGTAGTGTCACCGCTTAATTCGTCTCAATACGTTTATTCTTGCAACGTGGTTCTCTGACGTGGTAGTGTTCTTGTCTTCTGAAAAGAACGATCTTAAAATATCATATGCGTAACACAAAGTGAAATTCGACTAACTCCTATCCGCTCTAGGCATTCTATGTCTTATCTACTATTTCAATGTCGCTTAGACCGAAAGTTTATAAGGGTCGAAAATCCAATCACAACGTTATCTACTGTGGTTCTCTTATTATGAGAAGATCATACATTGCCTGAACCTCTAAGTTCTTGGCCATAATGTTCTAACAAATCCAGTATGACAAAATTCATTAATCATTCTAATCTTTATACTTAGTACAATTGTCATACCGACGAGTGATGAAATGCAATTGAGTTTCTTAGATACCGAAATGACTCAAATGGTCGGAAAACTCAAGATGAAAACTTTCAGAGACAAGGATTATGGGCTCATATTCCCAAACATGACAAAACTTTGTTACAAAGTTGAAAATCTTGAGTAGTATTGACATTATCACAATCTTGCTTTTGAGGAGGTGTGTGAACTCCTCAAAATAATAGACAAATTTTAAAGTCTAGAGATTCTAGTCTAGACTTGCAAGAAAATTGCTTCAATATCAGAGCGAAACAAAATACTCTGATATTAATCATAGTAGAAGTTTATTTGGTACTTTTCAAACAACATGAATCAAGATGCATTGTTGAAAGGAATTCAAACAACGCGTAACCAAGTGTAAAGACGGACACGATTATGGGCAGTTGATTACAAAGAAATTGCCTCTAAGAAAGCCTTTACAATGTATGTACCTTGTTCAAGAAAAGAATATGGTCGTCAAGGTCAGTCTGGGCTACCGAACACAAGACCCAACTCGACTGTCAAATATGTTTGGGAGATTGGGGTTGAAAGAAAAACTTGACGGCTTAATGAACCAGTCAAAGGAAATAAAACAAGTTAAGTTATCCTAACTATCTATTTAGAATCTAATGGTGATCCGCAATAATCTTTATTTCTTTCCTCCTAACTCTCGTTGTGGAAAAGTATTATATCATCTCTTGAAAATGATCGTACGTGGTTACACAATGAGATATCATGAGAATTTCACTCGTGCCTCCTTCCTTTCGTAAACGCATCAGTCGCGGTTATTCACCTACGTCCCATAGTAGTATTGCGCAAGTAATTGTTACGATAATTCTTGTCCGACTCTAGATAGGGTAGTATTTTTCTCTATTGAGCATCATAAATAACGTCCACGTCGTCAGCATTTTCTCCACTTGCTCTCTTCGATAGCGACAATATTCTTTCTTCTAGACATTGAAAAGCCTCATGGTTCGTGACGATCTGTCTAGTACATAGTACTGAAGTGGGCAAAGTAAGGCCCTATGGATTCTATTGTTATGAGTCGAAACTTTCTCATAATGCAAAAGAAATCTTCATATTCGTGGAGTATATATTAGCTTACTCGTTTCTTTCCGTACCGTGTCAAAATGTCAGGTAATGCGAACTAATCTTGGTTTGGAGTAGAGCATCTTAATGAATCAAAGGCAGTACTACTATGTTCATGTGTATAAGCTTGACTGCTTAGCCATCATCGTTTTAAGGTGTTCCACTATCAGGCCATAAGAGCTATCGAACTTTCGTTCACATATATCCATAAGACTTGTAAGAAATCAACACTTCATTTCTTTTCATCATCACATGCTTTCCTTCATTTCTTTCAAATTGTATTGGCACATAAATCCAACACCATGGAACATAACATTTATTATGAAATCAAATCATAATATAATCATATACTTTTCTGAAATTTCATCACATGAGCTCAAACAGACTCAGTGGAAACATATTCTTCTGGTCGAGTGGACTCTTCTGCCACGACAACATTCATTTCATAATTCCATACTTCGCGCACCATAATAAAATCTCTTTTAGAACTTTTAAACATACCTTGGATGAGAGCAGTGCGACGGCGAGCTGAGGGTTTTGCTTATGTTACAAATCTTAATAAACTAGTTTAAAAACATTTTGACCACAGAGCCAAGAACCATGCTCTGATACCATTATGTAACGCCCCGACCCCCACGAAGGATCACAGAGGTCGAGACGCTACGGAAGAACAATTTAAAATACATTTTCATACATTTAATCGAAATTCTGGAAAGTCTTTCATTTTAAAAGCAACTTGTTATTAGATATAATTCACTCGCAGAAGATCGGTTTGGTTTGAAGCATTTAACATAAATACGGAAGCGTACTGTGTCTTAAGTAAAACTAAAGCATAATTATCTTTTAAAAGTATTTCAAAAATTTCGAGAGGATAGTTTCGAGCGTGACAAAAGCAGGATTAAACCATTTTTCCGAAATTACAAAAGATCATATCATCAACCCATCCTCGCCCCGTCTCCGTCGTCCCCGCCGCTCAACCCGAAAACATTTTTAAAATAATTTGGGGGCTGAGTACTAATGTACCCATGGGTAAAGCAGTTTGAAACACGTTTAAAAACAAGCTTTATCCATGCATGAGGTATGACTTGGAGGGTTTTAAAAAGGAAACTGCTCCAAGCATACAAAACATATTAGGTGCGCACATCTGTGTCACATTTCCTGTTACTTCTACCATATCATTCATAAATTGGGCCTTGGCCCTCGAGTCGAAACTCGAGGGGTCCCTCATAAATTGGGCTTTGGCCCCGAGTCGAAACTCGAGGGGTCCCTCATAACATGTTAGCACCCGGTACACAAGATGATCAATCCTTGTGCTACTAACATCATACGTGTACACACTTTCTTGTTAACCCTCATCTAGCGTGTTAGGCCAGATGAGAGCCTCGATCGATCTATCACGTAGAAGCATTAAACAGGTAAATGCACAAAAACTTTCATGGATAAACATAGTTCATAGAGCTCAATAACTCAAAGATAATTTTAGGAAAATATTACACACCTTGCGTTTTATCGATTCGAAAGATGCGAGGTACGTCTCCGAGGTTAAGGTTCTTCCACGCGGGGTCCTACAACAATAACCTACTTTAAGTAACAGTGTTCGCATCTAACGTAAATGTACAATTCGTGGCTCACAGGCGATACCTAGTCGGCATTAGCTAGACTAGGCCAGATTCTACTTCGTAATTTTGGTGAAAAGGGTTCTATTTACAAGAATTATATAAATCATGTTATAGCACCATAAATTCCCATAGCTTACATGCATGATCCTACATGAGCCTAGTTTATTTAGAAATTGGTTTCACGGCAAAATAATGAGCCGATTAGGAGTTATTATCAAAATATCGCTCGCTGTTCGAACTGGGGCAGCTTCTGCCCTACTATAGTTTAGCTAACAAATATGGGGTCAAACGTACTCCAAAAATTATGAGATTCAACGACAGCTTAGGGGACATGCATGCCTATCTCATATCAAAATTTCACTCAAGCTTGTTGAGCGACGGATTCAGAGAAGACAGAGAATTGTTCACAAAGTTTCCTAGTATCGAAAACACGTTTCCAATCGACAACTGAGAGTTCATAATAAACTGCTTTTTCATGTGCTGTTTTAAAATATCAAATAAATATTTTCAAAAGGATCTACGTGTAAAGAACATTTAGAAAAAGGAATCAAGTCAAAATCATTATCGTGGAGTGAGATATAAATGTTTTACCAAGCTCTATCACGAAGGCATACTTCTTCGACAGCATAAAAGTGAAAATTCGTTAGAAATATAATAATCGTCCAAAAATTACCAAACTTTGCAGATATCTTAAGGACATCCTAAAGTTTATCCTTGTAATTTTTATGGAATTTTTACCCTTACCTAAAGATCAAGCAATTGGCTTTGGAAAAACTCGGCAGAATAGGGGAATTCCGATCTAGACATGCAATCGATCTATCAATGTTCCTACCCATAGATCTAGACATGCAATTACTACATTAGCTTCATTTCACTTCCATCTACTCCCTGACCTAGCTTACCCGAAGAAGTATTTTCAACAGTTTGCTTCTCCACAATTATGAAGGGCCAGCTAGTCTAACTTAAAGACTCCACACATGCGTATGAAGGGACCGAGAAACGAAAGAGATTTTTCTCAACATTAACATTATCAGAGAAAAAGGAGAGCTCTGAATTCCAAGTTCTTACCCAGTACTACGCAAACCGAACTCCGGTTTCGTCCAGTTCTTTTACAGTTAGGTTCGGAGATGGACCGATTCTTCTTCCTCGACCAAGGGTAGACGTCAGAACACTTCGTAAGGGCTTAAGATCCAACTGTTGGTCATGCAAGAAGTGAAGAAGGACAGAGTTATGGGGTGTGAAATCCCAAGAGAGCAGTTAGGGAATTTCGGGGTCGGAAAAATATGATAGACGATCTCGCCTATGTTAACAGTAGTAACTTCTTACCTTGAAATCTTTGGGTATGAAGAGAGATATCGGAATAGGATCTGGACTCAAGGTTTCGAATATGGATGTGTGATAGAACTTCTTGAAGATGATGCACCCGTAACTCTCCTATTTTGAATATAATTGCATGAGGGAAAGGGGGAGACGGCATCACCTTGCAATACGTGGTCAGACCACTCCTCCAAGTGGTGGAGTCGCGCTTCCACGTGGAGAGAAGACATTTCTAATCTGCCATTGTTTGATTTATGTGGGGAAGGCTTTGGGGAGTGTGATACCCTTAAATACGTATAAGAGTCTCCTAAGCGTGATTATAAGATTGAATTTATATGACTGTGGAAGCGAATTTCTCGACAAATTATCCTTCATAAATTATCGCGGATTTCTATGTTACCACGGTACGAGTATATAATTATAATAATAATGATAATGGTACTACTACTACTAATAATAATAATAATAATAATAATAATAATAATAATAATAATAATAATAATAATAATAATAATAATAATAATAATAATAATAATAATAATAATTGTGATTTATTCTAAAATAGGAGATACGAAAATACGGGTTATTACAAAAATCATCAGCAGAAAGTCAGTATCTCCAAGTCCTGTGGAGAAGAAAGCTGACAAGGTTCAGAAGAAGAAGTCTCAGACTTTTAAGGTCCCGAGACAGATTTGGGTTCCGAAATCACCCACTAACCAGGAAGGACCCAACCGAACCAAAGGGAACCTAAAGATGCTTCGTTTTGCGAGTGCATAAGGACCCATGGATAATGGACGGCGGCGCTCAAGACACATGACATATCGAAGAGCTCGCCGACCAATTATGTACAAGAAGATGGTCCCAGCATGAGTTTGGTGACAATTCAAAAGGCTACACAAGGGGATACGGAACGCCGAACATTGGGACCGCCTCGGTTCAAGAGTAACATATGTTGAAGGACTTCAACATAATCTCCTTCTCGTCAGTCAATTACGTGATAATCTTAACAGAGTTATCTTTGACACCGGTTTTCGTGATGTTGTTGATAAATCTACGGGGAAAACAAAGTGTTATCGGGATCGCGGAGGAAAAACATCTATGTTGCGGATGGAAAACCGCGGTAACCTCGAGGCTTGCTTACTAGCACGAGACAAAATGCGGTGACAAGACGGGATGGCTATGGCACAAGAGACTCAACCACTCGAACTTCAAGACCATGAACAAGCTAGCCAAGAACTCCAAAGTCGAGGGACGCCCAACGAATCGTTTGTTAAAGACAGAAATTGTGAAGCATGCCTAAAGGGAAAGCAAACAAAGAACAGCAATCCATCTATTCCGTCACCTTCCACTGATGGAATCCTTCAGCTGCTGCACATGGACCTATTCGGGCCAGTCTCTCCAGTGACTATAAGAGGCAAGAAGTATGCCCTCGTCGTTATTGACGACTACTCGAGATATACTTGGTCATCTTCATTGCCAATAAATCTGATGTTCAAACTGAGTTGCCCAATCTGCTGAAGAAGCTCAGTGTGGAAAAGAACATCAAGATTCAAAGAATTCGCTCGGACAGAGGAACAGAGTTTCTAAACTCAGTAGTTAAGACATACTGCGATAAAGAGGGAATTAAGCACGAAACATCAGCTGCGCGCACCCCTCAGCAGAACGGACTTGCTGAACGAAAGAACAGAACACTCAAAGAAGCAGCAAGAACGCTCCTCGCAGATTCCCGGACTACCCTCGAAGTTACGGGCCGATGCTACCGACACCGCTTTGCTACACTCAGAATCGCTCACTACTCACTCAGCAACACATGAAGACACCATATGAATTATGGAAAGGGAGAATTCCTTCTATTTCTCATTTTCATATTTTCGGCTATCCTTGCTTTATCCACAATAATGAGAAAGATCAGCTGAAAGTCTTTGATAGCAAATCTGATCAAGGAGTTTTCTTAGGATACTCTCGAGTCAGTAAAGCCTTCAGAGTCTTTAACTATCAGACTCTTTGTGTGGAGGAAAGCCCTCATGTTGTTTTTGATGAATTTGTTACTGAGAACAGGAAAGAAACAGAGTCAAATACTGATGATGTCAGCAGTAAGCTACAGGATTTCGGACTTACTGATAAAGCTGAAAAGATCCAACATTGTTGGGATGATGAGTCAGACGATGAACAAACTCAGACTCAACCAACAGTCGACGTAGCTGACCTAGTTGATTCTCCCGAACAAAATCAACAACAGGTAACATCGGTCGATGAGGAAGCCCCCACATGGTAATCGAGACCTCTACCGAGAATATAAACTCGTGGGGAATGATTAATGTTCCCGAGCTAAATGCCCCGAACACCGGAAACTCGGTAGATCCTAACCTTGTTACTGAATTGCTACGATCACGAGAACGGTACTCTTCGAAATACCTAACGCTCCTACTGACTGTGCAGAAGTAGTATCAGAAGAAGAATCCCGACTCAGGCGTTCGTGGCTCGATGCTCATTCTTCAGATCTCATCATTGGAGATCCATCAGCAACTATAAGGACGAGATCAAGATTAAGTCAAGGAGAAAGCTCACTTTACTCTTGTTTTCTGTCTACAGATGAGCTTCAATCTATAGAGGACGCACTTAAAGATGTTGACTGGGTCATTGCTATGCAAGAAGAGCTGAACCAGTTCGTCAGAAATGAAGTATGGGAGCTTGTTGACAGACCTAGACATCATCACGTGATTGGTACTAAGTGGGTCTTCAAAAACAAGCGTGATGAAAACAACGTCATCGTCAGAAATAAAGCTCGACTAGTTGCAAAAGGTTACAGTCAGGCAGAAGGAATTGACTTTGATGAAACATTCGCTCCAGTCGCTAGATTGGAAGCCATACGTCTATTCCTAGCATATGCAACACATCAAGGTTTCAAAGTATATCGAGATGGATGTGAAGTCGGCTTTTACGAACGGCGTCGAAGGAAGAAGTCTACGTGGAACAACCGCCCGGCTTTCAACGGGGATATCGAGTGTACGAGACTTAGGAAAGCTCAGTATGGGTTAAAACAAGCACCCGTGGCTTGGTATGATACTCTATCGGACTTTCTACTTCGTAAAGGTTTTTGAAGGGGACGATAGATCGCACCCTATTCAACATAAAGTCAGGAGATGACATCCTACCGGTGCAAATCTACGTGGACGACATCATTTTCGTTTGCGAGAAATGAGACCATATGCCAACAGTTCGAGAAGATGATGAAAGAGAAATTCGAGATGTCCATGATAAGAGAGATGAATTATTTCCTTAGATTTCAAGTGAAGTAATCACCGAAGGAATCTTCATCAATCAAGCCAAATACACTCGAGACCTTCTCAAGAGATTCGGGTGCGACTCCAAAGCAAGCCGGTCAAAAATCCCCATGAATACGAATTTTAAAATCGATCTAGACAAAGAGGGAGCTTACGTTAACTCTACTAATTATAGAGCTATTATTGGTTCTTTATTATATTTAACTGACTAGCCGACTCCGAGATAATTTATGCTTGTAGGTGTATGCGCAAGATTTCAAGCGGATCCCAAGCGAAGTCATCTCGGACTCGGCTAAAAAAGATTCGCGCTATCCGAGAGGAACACCCGATTCTTTGGGTTATGGTATCCTGCCGATGATAATCTAATACCGACAGAGTTATTTCGATGCCGATTATGCGAGATGCGGGATAGATCGTAAGTCAACTTCCGAACGTGTCGGTTCTAGGCAAAGCAAGCCGATATCTTGGTTCTCAAAGAAACAACACTCGCAGCAACGTCCACTACCGAAGCCGAGTACATGGCCGCTGGAAGTTCTGTCGTGCCCCGCATCCTTTGGCTTCGACAACAACTGAGAGATTATGGTATCATTCAGAATGAAGTGCCCATCTACTGTGACTCCACCAGTGCTATTGCCATAACTCAGAACCCAGTTCTACATACGAGATGCAAGCACGTGGATATCCGATACCACTTCATCAGAGACCATGTCGAGAAGAAGGATATCAGAATGGAGAAGATCCATACTGACAAACAAAGGGCAGACATACTGACCAAACCACTAGCTGAGAACAGATTCAGAGAATTATCAGTTGAGCTAGGTCTATTGGATCCTACTGAAATGCATCAGTAGAAGACAACTACTGATAGCAGTCCGTGGAGACAATTGGAAATATTTGGTATCAGTAGATGGAACCAAGACGACAAGTCGAGTAGACTACGTACGGTGATTCAATGGGAAGAATCACACCTGATACGCGATAGGGGGGAACGTGCTTATCGGTACATCAATCATTCTCTGCGATATAACGGTAACTAAACGTGATCGAAAGTTCGATGAAGAGGTTTGCGTAGTATCATATACTTAATTTCTTTTCGGTAACATGTCTGCATTTATTTTATCAGTCGCACGCAGTCAGTAGTTAATGTGCATTTATTTTCCGCCATTAATAAGTTTAAGGAAAGGTCAGTAGGAAACCTTTTCATTCGCATAAACTGAGTAATTAATGCTGTCTGTCGCGCATTTAATGCATGTCTTCTCACTTACCTTTATTACGTAAATCTATGTTTGAGGCGGCTTTGGTAATCATTCCTTTTATAACTTTTAATCTCAGCCGTCTATAGATTTGGAAGATTAAAATAGGATCGTTGGATCTAAACTTATAATCAGTCAGATATATAAATCTTTCATCTTCTATCTTCTTCCTCACTTTTCGCCATTTTCAACTTAAGAGCTACTTTCAAGCGTTCAGTTTCTTTCTCAAAAATCATCTTAACTGTCTCGCTTCATCTCTCAAAGCTCTTTAGTACTCGGTAATGTATTGAATCTGCTGAATACTTACTAACTTACTCTATTTTCAAGTGCTAACAAGTTATTTTGTAGATTTCAATGGCGACGTCTCAAGTTCCTGAGAATATAGAGGAGATAATGGCATCCAGGATTCAGTTTGAACCGACCTTGGCCTTCCGTCAAGTAGATATCTCTTATTTGGAGCCCGTGTTCGATGCTCTGGAGCGTTCTGGTCTTCAGGAGCTGGTGACGAAGCACCCGAGATCTTATCTACCTAGGCAAGTGGTAGAAGTGTACTACAACTGGAGGTCGCTCGCGTCTGGAGGCGAGGAATCTTCCTTCGTCTACATGAAGGAAGTTGATCAGAATTGTTGGGACACTACTCGGGAGAGTCTTCAACGTCGGGGGACGCGCCGATGCCGACGTTTGATCTTCCGGACTACGGTATTTCTCCTATCGGATACAAGGAGAAGGGAGATAAACGAGTACGTCCACAAGTTCTCGCGACGAACCGACATATCGTTCAAGTCGGCCCGCGAGAAGAATCTCCTGCTTCCCCAATACAGAGGACTAGCCTACATAGTCTCTCATATCCTGACGAGCTCAGCTGGATCATATGATCAATTATCCAAGCCAAGGATTCAGCTGATGATGGCAATAGATGATGGAGTTGAAGTGAACTGGGCCGACTATTATGTCTCGGAGATGAAGGCCCAAGCCCAGAAGTTCACTACCCTACCCACTGGAGAGAGGAAGTTAGCCAAGTGTAGGGAAATTACTCCATGGGACTAAGATGTCGATCCTCGCGTAAAACTCGTTCAAAGGCACTCGTCGTTTGCTGATTCTAAGTTCTTCGATGTAAAACTGATTAAGTTCAAGACCAAAGCAGCGCCGAAAAGGTTATTGGGAAGGGGCCGCCTTGAGCCGAAGAGAGCAGCATCCGCTCTGCCCCCTCATACCGAAGTGCCTAAGAAGAGGCGGCTGACTAAGACTAGACCAGCTGAGGTCTCAGCTGCTCAGCCCCTCTCCGTTATTGAACCCACTCCTCCTCCTATTCAAGAAGAGCAGATTTTAGATTCTGATACTGGCATTAAGGGTGCGACCCTCAAAGATAAAGTCCAGGTAATTAGCTCTGAGGAGACACAGTCGGACGTCAGGGAACCGACTGAGGAGACTGCGACTGAGTGGATAGCTATTGGCACCACTCGTCTCCGTGCCACAGCTGAAGTACACGATCATATTCTTGAGATCGCTGGGCACTCAGACTTAGTCGACATAGCCATCAGGGCTAGGGTTCAAATGCTTCTAAGATTTCTGAGTTGGGATATTCTAGAAGACATAATCAAAACTCACTCAGTCATCTACTTGCTCGATGAGGAGCAGAAGCTACAAGAAGTAATAGGGTACGGAGAACCAGCTGACTTAGCTACTCTTGAAGATCTCAGAGCCGCATTGCTTTACCTTCTAAACTTGCGAGAGTCAGTTCCTGGTAACACTCCTCCGCCCCCATCTCCTCCTGCTGATAAGAAAGATGATGATGATAACAATCAGAGGAAGGATCAGACACCCAAGGATACAGAGTTGGGAGGCTCTGCTGAGGGTTCAACTCCCCGTGAGAAGAGCAAATCACCACTTCTTGATACACCAGGTGATGCTCAAGGTGCTCCGAAGTACAGTAGGGAGCAGCTCCTCACTTTTTCTGAGCAGAGGCTCGGAACCAGCTCGTACCAGATACAACCTATCGGTTCCGTGTCCTCAAAGTCCGTAAATAAAGCCATTCGACGCCAAGGAGAGAAAAACAGACTTTTGGCTAAGGACGTCCATCTGAAATGGACAAAGTATACAAAGGCTCAGACACAGAGCTTAGACAGAATAGCTGCTGACATTTCAAAGACTCCAGTACCTACTCCTCAACCCAACTTTCAAGAGATTATTGAGGCAGCCTTAGCAGCTCAGAAAGTCGATCTAGAAGCTCAGATTCAGCAGTTGCTCCAGAATCAGCAGAAGATATTTTTAGAGCAGCTGACTCAAGCTCTCACAACTGTTAAGCTCGAAATCGATGAACGGAATAAGATTGCCACCTCTAGCCTTCGAAATCTATTACCCAACAAGGGCAGAGGCTCGAAACTTATTCGTAAAGAAATGACAGAATCGCAGGATCGCTCTGCTTGAAACTCCATCCGAGTCGAACCGCACAACTTAAAACATCTAGAGCTGATCAGGAAAAAGACTTGGAATTATATTGCGATCTCGTCAAGGACTTCGAATCCACAGCAACTCAGATTAAGGATTCAGTCCACAATGTGGAAAGGGACATTCAAGCCATCCGCACCCAACTCTCTAAGGCAGATGATGCCAAAAAGGGGGAAGGTATTATGAAGGATGAACCTGATACGGATATGGCTGATGTCCAAATAGTAGAGGGTGGTCAGGAGGAAGGATCCTCTAATGCTCAGACTCAGGGGGAAGGTATTCAAGTAGAACAACCCTCAACTGCTCATGCTCAATCCTCAGTCGCTCAGGCTGAAGATACTTCAGGGGTTCTGCTGCTCGAATTTCCTCTAGAACCTACCCCCATCTCATCTTCTGCTGCTCACATAGAATATGTTGCTCACTTCATTGAGCAAGAGTCTGAAGAAGAACTTGCTCCTCCGCAGAGGCCGGGGAAGGAGACTGCTACCGCTACTACTCCTTCCTCCCCGGTCCGAAAATTCAAATCTAAAGCGGAACAAGAGACCTTCGACCTCCGCGTAGCCCAACAACTACAAGACAAGCTGGACCATGAGCGTCAGCTGGAAGCCTACTCTGGTTAAGGATCAATGGGAAGAGCTCAAAGAGGAATTTATCAAAGGCTACTACGTATGGAAATTCTATCCAAGTGAGCAGACTATCGAACAAGCCTTTGACGAGTTTATGTTCAATTATAACCCTAAGCTGAGGGAACAACTTCTAGAGATTATGAAGAGAGAGAACATTCCTTTCAGAGCTCCGGCTTTCAGGCGCATCCCACCTCCTAGAACTGCGCACGAAGTTCTATGTACAAAGGATATAGAGGATGAGATCAGAACTGCAGCTTCTCGCTTCGACCTGAGTGTCGACCTAGCTGAAGACGACGAGGATGTCCAGACACTGAGGAAGAGAATCTACCTATACTATGGTCTGCAACCTCCTGTCGACAGATCTGCTGATTTCAAGAAACGCACTCAAGGCTTCAAGCGTCAGTAGTTTTTCTCCACTCTCTTTTGTAATAGTGATAGGAACTTGTAATTTCTTGATCATATATGCTATCGTTCCTATTGCTTGATAGACAATTACTCATTGTCTTACAGCATTTTGCTTTGTGTTTTCACAACTGATCACTAAGTGATCTGACACACACTCACAATCAGTTTCTCTGATTTTGTCTATCTCTCACCTGCTGATGTTTTATAGTCATCATATCAGTTTATTTTCCTCAGATGGATTAAGGGGGAAATTGCTGTCAGTAGGTTAGCACTTCTTATAAGATGTTTAGAGTTTAGAAGTAGAGGTTTTGGCATCATCAATTAGGGGGAAATTGTTGGATATGAGTCAGTAGATGATACTCAGCTGTTCGTGGTTAAAAGAAAATTGGGGGGAAATCATAGTAGTACTATGGAATTGAAGATCCCAAAACCGAGCTGATATCAGTAGTTCAGTGTGTCGTTATGATTAGCTGATGTATAGGTTAGACTTGTTATAATCGTTTTTATATTCTTGTCTAAGTCCTGTACGGGGTAATTGTTGAACTGATCTTCTGTCGAAGATACTTTTCGAACCCCACGTCATCGGTGTAATCGCTTGCGTTCTTGATCATCACCGTGAGTAAACCTCGGTAGAAGCCAACCCAAGCGCTGATAAGTCATCGCAAGAAGAACTCATGCAAGCCTAGTACCTTCAGCCGCCGGTGACTTACTCAGAAGTTACATTCCGTGTCAGCCGACTCAGTCGAAGAAGACAGAGACTTTGCAGTCTACTATATCCGACAGAAAGCGACCCGGCTACTTAAGTCTTTTCGAAAGTTCAGCAGTAGATCATACGAGGTTGTTTGAACGGTCAACTCTGACATTCTCACCAACCACAAACCTCGACCAATGAGAAGCCGACAACGCCTTACCTGCTCCAAACAGTAAAGCTGCTCTCATGTACAGTAATTAACTGCCCTGCTGCAACAAGTTCGAATTTATGGCCGTTTTCCTTGGAAGCTTGTGACACGTGGCATCGTCGTCTCCAACGGACATATGCCATAGCTCACAGCTATAAATAGAGAAGATTTCGAAGCTCCACGAGCGCGAAATACGAAATTAAAAAGGGAATTTGCTCAAACTCTCAAACACTCTAGCAAACTCATCAGAACATCCAGCGAAGAATCTGCATTTATTAGAATATTTTGTGATTCTTCTCACTAGAGTCTTTAGATCCCTTTCTTCTCTACCTAAGCTCATTGTCAGATCTATAGCTTAGATTCGAAGGAGTTCATTTTTAGTGAACTGTTCTTATTGTAAGAACTCCTTCATTAGTTGGAGAACTGTTTTCGCTCCCTTTCGAACTTAGGTTTGAATTGTAAAGTCGCTAAGGACTATAACTTAGAAGGATCTGTCCCGTGCACAGTTTCCTTGCTGAGACTTGCTCAGACTAATCAACAAGTTATCCTGCTCTGTTCAGGACCATGGACGTAGGATCTTGCGTATCCGAACCACGTTAAACTGCTTGTGTTCTTTACTGTTTTATTGCATACAAACCTTTGAAAATCATAAGTTTGCATAAAACGTATTTCTAAAATCGCACGCCCAAAAGAATTTAATCTGCGAAAACACGTTTTCAAAAAGAGACAAACTCTGGGCCCCACACTTATCCGCACACTTAAGTCTCCGACCGAGCTTCAAGTCCCGACAAAATTCGATCGGAGAGCTCGTAGGCCGACTCACTCTGTCCCATGATCGAAGGTTTATTTGACCATTGTTCATCGGTTGCAACCAACGCTCAGTGACCTTCACCGAGAAAAAGAAACGATCGTACTCGAGTGTATTCACCCCCCCTCTACACCTGATATTTGTCTCCGGGCCAACAATTGCCTAGTAATTTATTGTCTCTCAGAAATCATTATTAATGGATTAATGTATTTTCACATTATTTAATAATGTTATTTATCTGGAATTAATTGGCTGGGCCAATTAATTGATAAATATTAGTAACCCAGTAAATTAATTAATTATATTATGGGCTGATTATGTAGAAGCCCATTGGAATATAATTAAATTAATGGGCTACAAGTATATTAATATTATATAGGTTTTTGAAGCCTATATATATTACTCCCTCCGTCCCATTATTCTTGTCCGGTATACCAAATCGGGACGTCCCGAAATTCTTGTCCACTTTCCATATTTGGCAAAAAGTAAAACAATTAATCTAACTTAATCATACTTAAAAATAATTAACTATCCATTAATTAAACATATTACTCCCCTCAATTATTACACCCCTCAATTACTCCCCTCACATTTCACTCTCACTACAAACCCTACTTTCATTCTAAATCAAAATCTGCCGCCCCCCAACCAAATCTTGAAACCATTTTCTTCCTCAGGAAGAACTTGTTCTTCGAAAACTCTTGCTTCCATGAAATCGGAGCCATGGGTCGGTCTCACAGCCGATGACTTCTACCACAAACCCCTACTAGCTGACGGGAATTGGGTGTCGGTGAAGAATCGAAGCAACTGGGAGAACGGTGAGGCCACGAACATACCATGTTCGAATCCGACGCCCTCCGTCCTTAATAAGCCCAAGTCGCCTTCTTCACCGACAGATCCACCGAGTTCTGGTGGCAAGACGTTGGCCATGGGCGACGCCACAGTCGCTGTGATGAAACCGGAAGAAAATTTCTCCTGCAGCCTTCCCCCCTCGCTGTCGAGAGGTAAATCGGGCCTATCCCCTACTTTATCACCGCCGACTGCCCAGATTTGTCCCAACTGTGGGTCTTTGGTTTCTGAGGCTACCGATCTGAGCGGATCTGTAGGCGTCGCCAGCCACCAACAGATAGATATTATCACTGATCCAGAATTGTCGAAGATGCTGCAAATCTTGCTGCCATTGTACTTCAAGCCGGTGAGATCTTTCCCTTGCATTCTGTATTTATTCTTTATGTGTTTGATGTGGATTGAGTTGAGCACGTGTGTTCTAAATGGGGTGATAGGTTCTAAAATGATGCAAATATGCTCACACTTCGCTGAAAAATGGAACATATCGATGATATGATTGAAAATATGAGATATGTTGTGATGCATTGTGGTTGTAGTGTTATCCTTAGAATTACTACAATTTGTTGTGCTCTGTGGCTTATATTCTGTGGTTGGTTTAATACTTGTTGTGCTCTGTGGCTTATATTCTGTGGTTGGTTTAATACTTGTTGTGCTCTGTGGTTGGTTGAATATGACACTAAATAAATAAAGTAAAACATGAAGGTTGTCATTTAAGTGATAAAAAAGAAGAGATTATATTTACAAGCACATTGCTCCCATCTACATGTCATCCAAAAAGAAGATTTGTTTTACAAAAATTATATGGCAGAGAATATCTAAATACCTACAAACTATTAATAGTAGCAACTTGTAATTCAAAACACCATACCTTCATTATATACCTAGCCTTGCTTGAAGTTGTGTAGTCTCTTCAATCAAGCCATTCTCTAGCATGTAAGTGAAACAATCTCTTACCAAATTGACATCTACTTCCAAATCTATTGGAAGGTTGTCTGTTCTGGAAAGAGAATCCTTCTTCAAATGAGGCACCTTGTAATTACTTTGGCCTCTCACCTTCATGATCTCTATCAAGCACCCTTGTAGACTTAAGAACACCTTGTTAAGTGTCCCAGGGGTCGGTTCTTCAAAAGAATTTTTGATCGCATCAATCAATTCATCAACATTTGTGCAGTGAGATTCGGATTGAATGCTCTGAATTGCTCTGAACCATCCTAGATCATTCACGTTTGTGTCTGGAGAGTTGGGTGGTTGGTACATAAGCCTAATGTCAAATCCGTCTTGGCGTGTCGTCGCTCTAAAATCACGGTCGGAATCCTTAATGTGCGGTTTAGCATTATCTTCTTTGTATAAAAATACACTTTGATGCTAAAGCTGGCCATTTGCTTCTAATTGCTGGCATAATCTGTTAGGATAGAAAACCTTAGGATTAGTATATTAAACTAGTATGAATTAATAATAATGTACTTGTATTGAAAAATTGGAAAGGTTAGATGTTCTTCTTTTTTTGTTTTTGGCGAGCACAACAAGAATGCCAAATCGAGAATCCATCGTTTTTGACTTCTTTTTGAATGACTTGTATGTCCGATTACCGAACATTACCCGACTAATTAGGCATTCCTTTGTCACCTCTTTGGTTATTGACTCTTATTGGTTTTGTCTCCAAAGTGCCACCGGCTTTGTTTTTGCTCTTCCTTTTAGCCGCAACCTTTCTTGTAAATGGGAAGATACCTATCTTTCCATCGAACAATACTTCACCATTCTCGTCCAAAAATTGGGCGGCTAAAGCACACATGAACATCATTTTCTCTATAAACTTCTTGCTCTTGCAAGTTCGATGGGGTTCGGCCTCATTTGGGGTGAGATACATTCTATGTGAAGCCCTAGTCATATAAAACCATTTCTCATCGATGTGAACTATGTTATGCATGCTTTTGAAGGTCAATCTTTGTATTATTCTATCGAATTGTAGTGCCTCTATTGAAAATCTTAGTCTTGAGAACTTGTTATCTAATGTGAGTGCGGGTTTTATGCTATTAGTGTGTGCTCGATTAGACCTTCACTAAGCCTTCTAAACACCGTGCTCTTACTCATGCTAATCCCGAAGCTAACCTTCGAATAGTCGATCTCTTCAAAACCGACAGATTCTCCATTAAGGCCAAATTGAGTGGAATTCTTGGCCCGCCCCGAATTTCCTTTTTTGGTTGAAACAATTTGCATGACTTTCCCTTCTTCACTTTGTTTTTTTGCTGCAGCCCATGCCCCTAGACACGGTGTTTTCACAACGGATCGAACTTGTGGGCAGCCTCGGTGATCTTGCAATGGATTGGTTTACCATTTTCTTTGTTGGAAAGAAGGAACTGGATGATGGCAGTTTTTCCACCGTAGTAAGATCTTTTCTTCTTACCATGTTTTGGTTTTTGAATCTTCAAAAGTGAGTTTTTGGAATGTACTGTGGTATTTATAAGTAGTGGTTATGGAGGGAATCTGACTGTTTAATTTTTTATTTTGGTTATGGAGGGAATTGTATGTTTAAGTAGTGGTTATGGAGGGAATTCTTGGTCTGCCTGAATTCGATGGTCTGCCGCATTCTGGATGGAAAATATTGGATGTAAACGTTTCATTTGGTTTACAACGAGAATATATTGGATGTAACATTTCACATTTTTTCACTCTTCATTTGGTTTCCTGCATTATTTTTGGAATATATTATTCAGAGTTGGTACAATTATTAAGTTATTTTAGTATCAATGTTCTAGAAAATTTTATTTCAAATATTTGGCAGTGACAACGAGAATCATGGGACGAGAATTATTCATGATAGAATTATTAACGAGAATTTTAATTAAAAGAAAGTAGAGAGGGAAGAGAGAGAAAAGTTTTACAAAAACTATAAATTGAGGACCCACAATAACTACACAATTAACAATCCTCCTAAAAAACCGCACCGAAACCAAATTGGACAAGAATAATGGGACGGAGGGAGTAGTATTCTGTTCAGAAACTCAGACAATTGATTCATAAAAATTTCGAGAGTGGCGTGAGTTACAGAGAGAGACTTTAAATTTATTTTCTTCAGATCTCTGACCACCCAGAGGAAGAAAAAGGCCGGGACACAGATCAGAAGGTCTAACACAGGAGCAACAATCGGAGCCGCGACAACACACCAGGAGGAAGGTAGCGTTCCTAAACACTTTTATTCCTTCAATTGGTATCAGAGCCTGGTTTAGGCTCTGATTGTTGCATAATCAGTTTTTATTCCGTCGTTATCGGGCTTATTTCGTGTTTGGGGCGGCCTGCGAGCCACTGTTTTGACCCCGTTGTAACGTTTTTCTCGTGAGAAAATCCACGAGTAGTTGATAGGATCAATGTGCTATGTGATTGAATTTTTAATTGTATTGTAATTGGTCCGGAAGGCACGAAAATCGAGACGACGAAAATCTAATTTTCGCAGGAAAACCCTAGTTTTTCTAGGGTTCCGCCGCATCTTGCGGCGGAGATTCCCGGCGCGTCCGACGTTGGATCGACGATCGGCTTGAACAGCTGGAATCCTCGTCTTACGAGCTTCGCGTCGATAGGTCGCAAGGGATCATCCGATCCCGGATGCGATCAAAATCGACGTCTGAAGTTCGCTGCTCACCATGAATTCGTTCCGGCTAATCGTTTGAAATTCGGGAAATTGAGGAACTAATCTCGGCCGGAATCCGTTACCCGGTGGTCGTGAGTGTTCCAACATCATTTCCCCTCTTTCAATTGATCGAATCGCGGCTCGAAAAGGTCGAATTTGGGCAGCGAACGAGCGGCGGCGGAGGCTCCAGGCGACCGTTCTTCACAGATCCGATGTCCCGGGGACGTTGGGCGTGGATGGAGACGGTGTAGGAGGGCCGGAGACGCTCGGAAAGGCTCGGCGGCGCGGCGCTGCCGCGCGGCGGTCGCGCTAGCGCGCAGCGCGCCGATTCACGTCGTTCCGGCGGCGTCTCGGCATGGGGAGGCCGGTTCCCGGCCTCTCCGTGGTCCGGCGAGCCTCCCGGTGTAGACGGCCGGCCGGGAACCGGCCTAGAAGAAGACGGCGGCGGCTGCAGTTCTCGTAAGGAAGACGATGATGTGGCGCACTGACGTGGTACGCCACGTCAGCCCTAGCTGAGTTGGCATCCACGCATGCGCCACGTGGCTGCCACGTGGCAGACGGCCCTAATGATGTGGCAGTGCAATTTTCGAAGCAGTTTTCGACGCATTTTTCAGATTCGAAGATTTTGAAGATTTCGAAGATCTGTATCATGATCGGGAAATGTAATAGTTAGCAATTACGTGTTTTAAAGCCCGATAACGATTTTATATTTTCTATTTGCGTATTTATTTTTAAATATGCTTTAGCATGCAATTGTGTAATTAATTGCGCTTAGAAAAGCATGTAAATAGGATTTATGTCTTTATTAAAGCATGTTTTATTTTTCGCGAGCACGTTTTATTATGTGCGTTTAGAAATTGCATGCTTTAGGAATTATGTGGGATTGCATGATTCCTTACAAACCTTTTGAACAAAAAGACTAAGCAATTTTAAAATTAAATGTTTAATTAGATTCCATTAATTTGGATATTAAATAGTTAATCGGACCTCCATTAATTGGACTCTACACGAAAGTAGTAAGATTATGTAAGTAAACGTCCACCTGCATGGCTTGCTTACATTTTTGAGCTACCAGTTTTGTGAGATGAGTTTTCCAAAACAATATTTGATTATTATTGAGTAGTGGGAGCGAAGCCGTAAACGTCCACCTGCGTGGCTTGCGTGCCTAGTAAACACGAGTACTCTAGAAGATAATAATTAAATAGGATGGCTAATTAGATCAAATTGAATGCGGCATGGTTCGAGTAAGTATGTCAATTTCGAGAATTTGATTCTATTTGGTCAAATTAATGGTTAATGCTTAGATGTCACCGCAGGTACAATTCACTTCCCTCGAAGTCCCTTCCCGCGTTTTAATAGTGACATGGTCCAGTAAATTCGAACTATTGATTCCATTCGTCTTTAGAACCTAGACGTGGATTGGAATTAAAGAGCTAGGTAAATAGCTTGGTTTAGGGTTACGCTAGTAAACGTCCACCTGCGTGGCTTGCTAGTGGAATTCCTAGAGCGGTTCGAGGTTTTTAACGCCATTATTTTTCAAAAGGTTACAATGATCGTTAATTACGAATTATGTGCAAATAATTTTTTCTTACATGCTTTATTTTAAAATTACATTTTTCAGATATGTCTGTTCGAATATTTTATTTTTCGAGTTCCTAAACAGTCTCACCAACCAAGCCCTAACGGGTTTAAATAATTTTACAAAGTGGAAGAGATATCTTATCTTCCCAATAAATGCTCTGCAAAGGTCCTGTAAGAACTTCTGTTTTAGGACCGCTATGTCTAAGAACAAGTTTACTATGAGTATGTTACTCAAATCTTTGGTAGCGGTCAAAGAGGTTATAGGAAAGGGCAAGAGTGCTCAAGTCTTGAATATCCCTAGTAGTTCAAGGAATCCTCCGAAAGACGGAAACCAGAAAAAGAGCAGAAAGGGTGGATATTTCAAGAAGAGCAGTGGGAGTAAGAAGACGGTCCTTACCGGCGACATACGAATGTCAAAGGAGAACGGAAGGTTCTTCAAGAGTGGTAAGAAAGGACACTGGAATAATTATAATCCAGATGTCAAGGCAAAACAGAAAGAGACGCGAGTCGCTCTTGTAACTGAAACTGTTCTGGTTTCCTCTTCTACCCACGAATGGGTAGTGGATTCGGGGGCAACTGATCATGTTTGTTACACCTTGCAAGGTTTCTTGCAGAAAAGGTAATTGAGCAATGGCGAGGTGGTAGTCTCAATGGGCAATGGATCGAAAGTTCCTGCAATTGCCATTGGAGATTTAAATCTATCTTTTGATAGTTCTGTTTTAGTATTTAAAGAAGTTTAATATGTGTCGAGTTTAGGCGAAACATAATTTATGTTTCAAAACTCTACACCATGGATGGTTATAAATCAGTTTTGATAGTGAAGTTTCTATCATGAAAGAGGATGATTTTATCTGTGGTGGACCATTAAACGGATCTTTATATACTATTACTTGTAAACCGCGTAGTTCTGTTAATATTGCTTCCTCATCATCAAATCCTAAAAAGAGGAAAGTGTCTTCTAAGGTAAACCAAACTTATCTGTGGCACTTAAGACTAGGTCACATCAATCTTAACAGGACTCAGAGGTTGGTGGAATATGGATCATTGGAGTCTCTCCAAGATTGAACCATTTCTAACTTGCGAAACCTGTTTGGAAGGATAGATGATGATTAGGCCTTTCAAGGCAAAGGGTAATAAAGCACAGAAGTATTAAGTTTGATACATTCTAACTTGTGTGGCTTTATGTCTACACAAGCTCGTAGAGGGTATGAGTACTTCGTCACATTTACTGACGATTACTCGAGGTATTGATATGTTTACTTTCTTCGCCACAAGTTGGATTGCTTTGAAATCTTTAAGGAATTCAAGGCAGAAGTGGAGAAGAAGCTAGGTAAAGAAATCAAAACACTACGATCTGATCGTGGTAGGGAATACATATCCAACGAGTTCAAGGACTACTTGACAGAATGTGGGATTACATCCCGGTGACAACACCGGGCACGCCTCGGCGAGAATGGTGTGTCGAGAGAGAAGGAACCGAAGTCTCTTAGAGATGGTTCGGTCGATGATGAGTTATGCAACTTTGCCAGTTTCCTTTTGGGGATATGACCTAGAGACTGCAGCATACTTGTTGAATCGTGTGTCTTCCAATTCGGTACAAAGGATCCCTTTCGAGTTGTGGAGCGGGCACAAACCCAGTATGCACCACTTAAGGATTTGGGGATATCCCCGCTTATGTGCTAAATAGAGGAGGCCGACAAATTGGAATCACGTTCGAAGTGATGGTGTTCATAGGGCATCCGAAGGAAATGAAGGGTGGATACTTTTATGATCCTAAAGAACAGAAGATCGTTGTTAGCCCTAACGCTCGGTTCTTAGAAGAGGATTACATTAGTAACCATAAATCTTGAGTCGACATCATCCTTGAGGAATTACAAGGTGGTCGAGTTCCACTTGAACAGCCAGTTGTGCAAGATAGTACTCCACGAGTAACTGCACAATCTGTTAACATAGCTCCTGACACTGTTCGACGTAGTGGGAGGGTGATATTTACACCTGATCGGTATATGTTCACTGGGGAGACGTTTGATTATCTCCCGGCAGATGAACAAGATACCGTGGATCCCTGGACTTACAACGAAGCGATGGGAGATGTAGATGCACCATGGACTTGGAATTTGAGTCCATAAGCGATATGGATGTATACGAGATCACCGAACTACACGAGGACTCGCAATGCTATTGGTAGTAAGTGGGTATACAAGAGAAAGAGAGAGGACCGTATGGAGAGATCATGGCGTTTAAGGCCATGCTAGTGGCGAAGTGTTTTACCCAGAAAGAAGGTATCGATTACGAAGAGACCTTCTCGCCTGTAGCAATGATCAAGTCCATTCGGATTCTCCTTGCCATATCAGCTCACATGAACCTAGAGATCTGGCAAATGTATGTCAAAACCGCATTCCTAAACGGTCACCTTGAAAAAGGTAGGGACATCTACATGAAACAGCCAGATGGTTATGTGAAGGAGGGCGAAGAGCATCTAGTTTGGAAGCTTAAGAAGTCTATTTATGGACTTAAGCAAGCTTCCCGGTTATGACACCAGCGTTTTGACGAGGTAGTCAAATCCTATAGATTTGTATCCTATCCTAACGAGGTGTGTGAACCGTATTTGTGTTAACGAATCAGTGGTGTTTCTTGCATTTTACGTAGATGACATCCTTCTCATTTGCAACAATGTTGAAGTGTTATCAGACGTAAAGACGTGGTTATCCGAGCAGTTTCAAATGAAGGACTTAGGTGAAGCTGCTTAAATCCTTGGGATCAAGGTTATCCGAGATCGCCAGAAAAGGATGTTAAGCTTGTCACAAGTGCCCTACATTGACACTGTTATTACTCGTTTTAGCTTGCAAAAAGGCCAAGAGAGGTTCAGTACCTTTCAGACATGGCATTTTTCTATCCAAGAATCAGTGCCCTGAAATGCCTGAAGAGATAGAAAGTATGAGGCTAGTACCATATGCTTCCGCTGTCGGTAGCCTCATTTATGCGATGCTTTGTACGAGAGCGAGATATCTCACATGTTGTATGCATGGTCTCAAGATATCGGTCTAACCACGGAAAGGAACAACTGGATGCGGTCAACCATATTCTCAAGTACCTTAAACGGACTAGAGATTATAGGCTTGTTTACCGGTCAGACGGTCCCCAGTGTCTTTGGGTTATACGAGAATCGGATTTCTAGGGCCGACAGAGACGAGTAGAAGTCTACCTCGGGTTATGTGTTTACCTTGGGAGGTGGAGCCATTTCATGGAGGAGTGCAAAGCAGAAATGCATTGCGGACTCAACCATGGAAGCAGAGTATGTGGCTGCTTCAGAAGCCTCGAAAGAGGCAAGTATGGCTCAAGAATTTTCTCCAAGATCTCGATATTGTTCGGGAATTTGCCTAAGGCGATCACGATTTATTGTGATCATGCGGGTGCAGTGACAAATTCTAAGGAACCTAGATCTCACAAGGCGTTTAAACACATAGACCGGAAGTACCACATTATACGAGTATTCGTAAATCGAGGTGACGTGGTGATTGACAAAATTGGAACCGAAGTCAACCTAGCTAATCCTTTCACGAAGAGCTTACCACTCCCGGCGTACGAGAAGCATGTTCGTGGCTTAGGGATGGTAGAGATGCCCCCCACTTAGGACTACAGAAACTTTTGTATAAGTGGGAGAAGATGTCGTGATAGATAGGATAGATAGCTAACATATAGCTGGGTACTAGTTTGTACCTAGATAGGCCGAGATATAGACACATTGTATACTAAAAGTTTACTTTAGTATAAGTGGGAGAATTGTTGGGATTTTGTATACTTGGAAGCACTTTTTATGCTTGTATACAATGTGTTTTTTGTCCTTACCATTGTTTTATTCTCCTATCGATAAATATGTATATTTGCACATGTTATCCTTTATCTTGTATAAAAGTTAGATTTGTGTGGTGTGTCGGGTATCACGAGAAGACAACACAAATTGGTTGAACTCGACAAGATATAAACGGTTATCACGGTGAGACAACTTAAGGATAAGTTGTCGGTCTAAGCCGCAGTTTAGATAAGAAGTGGCTTGTCTTAGGTTTGCTTGTCTTTCTTGGTACACTTAAGGTGGTGTATTGACGGATCACAGTGAGATGTGTTTTCCTAACTGACCTTAGTGGAAAACCAAGATCTCGGTGACTTAGCTGGTCTTAAGCTTGGTAAGACTTCAGCTGAGTGCATTTGGCTATCTATCACTTTGACCTACTATGGTGAACGTCATCGCGACCGGATCTACGTATCTTGGGTGTTAGTAGTTATTTGTGGCTCAGGCTGGTTGTTTGTATCTTGCATCCGTATCCTAGTTAAATGGGTTGATAATATCCCCTGAGGGACTCGAAAGGATTAGCACACTAAACCCGGCCGGTTGATTAAGTTCAGGTGTGTTAATAAGGTCCAGTGGTACTACTCAAGAATATAAGATGTTAATTAATTTAAGCTGTCAGTGAGCTTAATTAATTAACGAATATTTCTATCTTAAATACGGAGATTGATTAAGTCTAAAATACAAGCCCTTTCTCAAATTGGGATAAAGGGGTAAGTCAGCACGGATTCTCTAGTGGAATGAATCTGTGTTAATTAATTAATTTTGCTCTGGGCTGAGCATGGATAATTAATTAATTGGAGGCCCTGCTTTATTTCTTGTATTGGATCCCTGATCTGGCCCAATTAGTTGCCTAGTAATTTATTGTCTCTCAGAAATCATTATTAATGCATTATTTAATAATGTTATTTATCTGGAATTAATATGCTGGGCTAATTAATTGATAAATATTAGTAACCCAGTAAATTAATTAATTATATTATGGGCTAATTATGTAGAAGCCCATTGGAATATAATTAAATTAATGGGCTACAAATATATTAATATTATATAGGTTTTTGAAGCCTATATATATTAGTATTCTGTTCAGAAACTCAGACAATTGATTCATAAAAAATTCGAGAGTGGCGTGAGTTACAGAGAGAGACTTTAAATTTATTTTCTTCAGATCTCTGACCACCCAAAGGAAGAAAAAGGCCGGGACACAGATCAGAAGGTCTAACACAGGAGCAACAATCGGAGCCACGACAACACACCAGGAGGAAGGTAGCGTTCCTAAACACTTTTATTCCTTCACAATCATCATCAGAAAAAATGTCATCAATATCATACTCATTCACAGTTCTACCTTGCTTTTTCTTGGCCAATTTAGAATTAGCCATGACATAAACGACATTGTTCAACGTCTTTTGCTTCAGACGATTTCTTTTCTTTGTATGAACCTAAACAATAAAAGGGAAAAAATCAATTAGTATGAGTATATTGGTATACTACAATAAAGTAAAATGCCACTTTAAAAATGTAAAAGTAATCAACTATGCATATTATATTGTCTTACCCTCTCAAAAGCACTCCAATTGCGCTCACATCCCGACGAACTACATGTCAAGCTCAATACCCGGATTGAAAATTTTTGCAATTTGGGACATTCATCACCATAAGACTCCCACCATTGTGTTGGACTTCTTGACAGAATTCCTGCAGTTGCCACATGTCTACCAAAAAAACCAGACTGACTCTTGAAAACTTCAAGTTGTGCATCAATTTTTTCTACTTCATCCATGCTATCCGCCAACCTCTCCATACAATCATATAGTCCACGTTTCACATCATGAGAACACTTAAAATGAGGACTATACTGTATGCGAGGGTTAAGGAAATAGCCAGCAGCATGCAAAGGCCTATGAAGTTGTCTATCCCATCATTGATCAATGATATCCCATATAGGCATATAACTGTACAAAAGAAATAAAAAATTATTAAATTAGCATAACCTAAATAAAATGAAACCAAGAAACTAAGAAGTTAGACTTCGAATAGTAATCAAATTCAAATACCTCTTCTTTACTCCATTGAATGCAAGTTGTATCTTCTCCTTAGTTTGTTCGATTACTTCAAAAATAGAGCCCATTGCCGGCTTTTGATCCGAATCCACCAATCGTAGCACTTTGATCAAAGGATAAGTACTCCTCAAACACATCACAATGTTCTTCCAAAATACTTTATCCATAACTACATTCTCAATGAATTTTCCATCCCTCGACTTTGCAAGTTTGCCAGACTTCCATTCATTAGAGGTAAACATTCTGACTAATGTTCCCTTGTTATCATGCATGCATCCCAAGGTCAAATATAATGTGGCAAAACGAGTTAAAGCGGGTCTAACCAAGTCCTTTTCTTGGGTAAAGCTATGTAGGAGACAAATAAGACCCGTTCTACTTTAAATGTAGGTCGTAATTCTCTTACCCAGTGTAATTGTCTCTTTGTGAACTGGGATCTTTTTCTCAAAGTCTTCTAACATCAAATCAATGCAATGTGCCGCACATGGGATCCAATACAACTTCTTCCTTTTCTCCATCAACATCTCTCCTGCAGCTTTGTAGTTTGCAGCATTGTCCGTGACAATTTGAACTACATTTTCTTTGCCAATCTCATCAACGACCTCATCCATCATCTTAAAAACTTTTTCGGCAGTCTTCGAGATGTGTGATGCATCAATGGACTTCAAAAATATGGTTCCCTTGGGGCTATTAACCAAAACGTTAAGTAAAGTCCTCCTCCTCTTATCGGTCCATCCATCAGTCATTATGGTGCACCCGGTCTTCTTCCATTGAGCTTTATGCACCTCCATATCTTCCTTGGTTGATCCAACCTTTTTGTTCAAGAACTTCACTCTAATCTCATGATAGGATGACTGCTTAAATCTTGGACCATGTCTAGCAACCAACTCAAACATTTTCTTAAATTCGTCGCTCTTAGAGACATTGAAGGGAATTGCATTGTTGTAGAAGAAAAGAGCAATCTCTTCACGTAAATCCTTCTTGAAGATGGCATTAATTGTAGCTTGAGTTGATCCCTTTTTCTTGAAGAGATCCATGGAGTTGACTTGTCTTTTTCCTCTTAAATCTTCAACTTCCATCGCATCCTCGGGTAGACCCTCCATTTCTTGCTTTGTTAATCTCTTCTTAATGGATTTCTCCTCCAATATAGCAAGAACCTGCACCATTTCCTTTTGAGCATCAGGAGGAACACTTATGCATCCATCGATATTTTTCTATGTCTTTGCCAAATGGTGTTTAAATCGATAAACTCCTCCTGGAATCACCTTCTTGCAGAACTTGCATGGGATCTTTTTTGGATTACCCTCAAATTCGGTTCCATATTTCCAACCGACATCGCTTATATTACCAGGTGGATTCTTCCAGAGTCGTGGCTTTACCGAAGGAGTAGAGCCGCTACCATGATCCTCATTGCCACAAATACGACCAGTTACACAAGTTGAATCAGCCTCACTCATCATTTGGAATAATCTATTAATAAATTCATCCAAAACAATTATTAATGAAATACAGTTTGAAGTTCTAAACAAACAGAATTGCATCATAATATTATTGAAAAACCCACGTCAATTAACCATCAAGAAACAGAGAGTGTTGAGTGAAAATTGAACTAATTGAAAAACCCACATCAATTACCCATCAATTAAACTAATCTGGAAGTCAAAAATTGAAAATTGAAAAACCCACATCAATTACCCATCAATTACACATCAAGAAACAATTTTTTTCCCATAATCACCGAGAAGTAAAAATTGAAAAAGAAAGCACCCAAACTTACCTCTACTCATGAAATCAAAGAGTGGTGAGTGAGGACAGTCAAGGCGCCGGCACCGCGGCGGCGGTGGGCTGGTGGCGCGGCAAGGGAATGAAAGGAATTGCTCAAGAGCCAAGAGAAGTCTCAAGTGACCAAGTCGCCTCTGAACTTCTGAATTTTTTGTTTTGTGATTCTATTTCTATTTTCTAGGGCACACGGGTATAATATGTATAAATTATAATTAACTAATTGGAATTAAAAAAAAACTTTTTTTTAATTTTTTTTATTAGTTAAAAATAAGAAAATATTGCTTAATTAATTTTTTGGTTGACTCCCATGGATCGAGCGATTCCACGATTTTACATATTAGATTGTGATCCCACACGATTCTACCAGGGGTGCGATTCTACATGCGATCCGACTCAGAATCAGCTCATGGATCGTAGAATCGAGCGATTCTACGAGTCGAATCGCGATTTTGACAACATTGATTCAGATGGTACCCATGTGATCAGTTGACAACCATGGAGTATGGCGAGTAAAAATGGAAGCGCACTTAACGTCACTCCACGATAGTAAGACAGACGTACTCAAAATGGGACTGATTGTTCCCATAATCGACAACGTGGATTACCGCACCGACGGTACTGATCCATGAGCAGCTTCTACCGAGAAGAAAGTCTCTTAAGACAGAGACATATTCACGCTAGAAGAGAAAAAACAGCTCAAGTTCAGTACCCTTAGTGTACCGTATCATGTTCTATCACCACCTTTTCAAAACTAGAAGCAACCTCTCTAACTTCACCGTTAGAGTCTTATCCTTCTCTTTACACGGATAGATTTGTTCAAAGAATATAGCATTCATTGACTCAATAATAGTTACTACATTCATATGAGGTATGACCGACTTTTGAATGATGAACTGATATGCGCTACTATTTAGTGCATAACCTAAATATACAGTCGATAATCTTAGGTCATATTGTAACTTGGTTTGATAAAGACACTTCTACCTTAGCCAAACACCCCTACACTTTGATGTATTTGTAGGGAGTGACATCCCTACCCTTAAGCGGTATTTTATTCAATAATTAGTTAGCCTTCAAACCGGCTTCCCCACATGTTCTGGGACAGAAAAACTAATCAACACGATGTTCATCATTTCTTTTAGACTTCGGTTCATCTTTTCAGCCATACCATTTCATTGAGGTGAATAAGGGGTAGTGGGTTGGTGAATCATACCACTCGAGTTACATAACTCTTCAAACGGGGATACATATTCCCTACATGTATCACTTCATACCATTTTAATTTTAAAATCAAGTCGGTTCTCAGCTTCTGATTTGAAGTTTATAAAGCGTGCAATATTGAGGGCAATCATCAATAAACGTAATAAAGTACTTTTACCACCTCTAGTTTGCACAAGCTGAGTCACACACGTTAGTGTGAATAAGTTCTAGAGGCTTAATGCTTCTTTCCACAGCATCGAGCCCATTCCTAGAGAAAAAGATCGATATATCTGTTATGTAGCTTATCTTTAGACCTTTTTGAAGAAGGTCCTTTTATTAATTAGTCCTGTAAAGCCCCCAGGCGGCATATTTTCCATCTATCACTTTATTGTGAAATACCAGATTGACCCGTTCTGCCATAAGTACCTCCTGGGGCTCTCGCTAGTTCACAAAGAGTTTTTATACTCGAATCATTGTTATTTGACTCAGACCTGTTCTAAAAAAGTCGAGGTATTTCAACACAAACTTCACACTTGTTTTTGTTAAACTTATTTACTTTAAGTAGATCGAGATTAACTAATATTTTTATTGCATTTAGATTACCATATCATAATTTACAATGCCATAAATAAGAGCACTCGATCAAGTTGGGAGAAGCAGTTTCATTTTCATTATTATTTGCTAGATGGGGTAACTGTCGTAAAGTTATTACACTTAACTTGAAAAGACCTTTGTAATCTTTCCCCTAAAAACATTCCAAATTTATAAACTTGTCATACACAAAATCTATTCTAAAACCTCACTTAACTAGTATAAAGCCAGACACCAATTTTTTGCGGATATCCGGGACGTGCAACATCTCACCAAGAGTAAAGTTCTTTCCGAACTCAACCTTAGCGCCACAGTACCATAGCCAACGACCTCGGATGATGCTTGATTCACCATATTCAGCTTCCTCCCTTGACAACTTTTGTACTTGGTAAAATGGCTTCAGTCACCATAAACACGTGTCATGGCAGCATTATCAATGAACCATTGGCCTTGGTTTTCCATGATGTTCACCTCTTCGGTGACTACAACCGCAAGGTCAGCTTCAATGAGCTTCTTCTCCAACATTTTGGCTTGTCAAGCCTTCTTCTTAGGCTTTCGACAATCCTTGGACATGTGGTCGGATTTGCCACAATTAAAGCATTCACCTTCAAACTTGCGAGCTTAAACCTTGCAATTTCTTTTGTTGTTTCTATTTGGGCACCCTCTTTTGTAGTTGTCCGAGTTTCCGCCCTTCTCGGGTCCGTGGGTGTTTTCCCCTTTCCATCTTGCTTCCTCAGATCGGGCTCGATGCAAAGCTTTACAATCAAATCCTCAAACGACATATCTTTCCGCTTGTGCTCGAGGTTGCTTTTGAAGTCCTTCCAACATAGACGACATATAAAATCCTCAAACGACATAGGATGGAGCTTCTCGATTACAGTTGTCATGGTGAAGGCATGGACGTCATGCACAATGAGTTGGAACTCTTGCACTTGGTCCATCACCGGTCGAGAATCCACCACTTTGTAATCCAAGAACTTAGTAACTACAAACTTCTTGGTACCTACATCATCATTACAATACTTTTTGTCTAGTGCATCCCATATTTCCTTAGTGGTCTTCATATTTGCACATAGACTATACAAACTATACACTAGACCACGTAACATAAAATTTTACAAAGGTAGTCAGTGGTCCACCAATTCTTATAGGCAATCTGGACGTGCATGTTCTCCTCATTGTTACTTGGAGGTGCGGGTCCATTCTCTTTTATGGTGTTTCTAAATCTCAATGTTGTTCAGTAAAACAACATCTTTTATTGCTAACTCTTAAAGTCGGCCCCACCAAATTCTTGTGGCTTCTCGGCGGCAGACAATACTCTCGAAGAGTACAAAAGAGTCATCAACATCGGGGGAGTCCCCCACCACAACAAGGTAGTTCATATTCCGAAAAGGGACTTCGACTGCTAGGCGGAAAACATATCATTAAAAAATTAAATGCCGAGTTAGTGACATTAGCACTGTTAAATACGTTAGCATTGGTAGCGACAGACATGGCATCAAGAGTAGCATTAACAGCCATGGAATAAGACAATCCAAAAGTTAACACGTTTGAGGAAGTCAGGGGCGTGATCGGAATAGAGACCAACAAAGGTTGAACGACATTGTCGTAGGAGGCAATAGCATCGAAAGCAGCGCCCAGATTAGACGTGCCAGCGGCAACGGAAGTTGCGACACTGGCGATGGAGGCAGCGGCGACATCGAAGGCAGCGGAAGAAGATGTCGGTTCCAAGTACATGATCGTAGTGTATTTTATTTCTCATGGTCGTAGTGTATTTTATGTTCAAAGTTTTCCGATAACACTATAGGAAGTTCGGATCAGCAAGAGGTCGGATATTTGTCTTGCGATTGTTATAATATGAGCACATATCTGTTAAACACAAAAGTGTAAATCCGAAAAAAACAAAATATTACAACTTGAAGAAATAACAAATCTAAAATGAAACCAAGCCGAGTCTAGTGGAACTCTTTCCGCTAGACAAATACCCCTTGGTAGTGCTCTCGATTCTGGCGTAATGACCCCAAAAATAAAATGGCTTCGTCTTGTTGAAAACAACACCACAATTACAATAAGGTCCGACGAACTGGACTTCCTTCAAAGACAGAAGCTACTGGATAGTTTAACGCTAGTATGCAGAGCTTAACACTAGTATGGAGCTATATATGTTACATTGTAGAGAATAATTCTTTAGATGGTAAGTAGTCTACAAATAAAATGCAAGGCAACCTATTTATAGGAAGATCTACCCAAGTGAAGAGTTGTATGAACATTTAACACTCCTTATTCATTACAAGATATCGTGTACAAGAGGGTGAAGAGATGGAGAAGTGGAGATGTGAACGAGTCATAAATCTAGGAGCTTCCAAGAGGAATTGTATTGTGTAGCATGACCACCACACACCACCATCTAAGCCAGCCTACGACAAGCCCAACGAAGTCCATCGAACAAGCCCAACGAACAACCCACGGACCACCCACTTCATACAATTTCAAGTTGTTTGCTTAATTTCGAGCCATTATTTTTTACTTATCAAAAATCGGAAATGAGGAATAAAATACACTACGATCATGTACCCGGAACGTAGTTCAATGTCCCATAATTGAATTAAAAAATCTGATACATTTCGAGGCCAAAATCGCAGTCAAACTTGACTGCGTTGTGGTAATTCAACTCAATAATTGATGCTTATTATTATTTCGATTTTCTAAGTGGGTGTTTGGAATAACTTTTTGTAAGCTGCTTCAGCTTTAAGTTGGTGTGGGGGTGTTTGGGACTCCCAACTTAAAGCTGAGATTCTCTAAAATTGGGTCAAAAATAGAGAATCAGCTGAAGCTGCTCCACCCCAGCTTCTAGTTTTCAGCTTATAGCTTATGCTTTTTTCAGACCAAACTACCCCTAATAATTTTATTTAATTCCAGAACTATCCATAACCCTAATACTTTGTGAGAATACATTTTTATCACATCCGCCGCGTCTCTTCTCTTCTCTATCTCAATTCTTCATAAAATTTATGGAGAATTTTTATGTATTTTGTTTGTATGATGAATTTATACAAATAAATAGCATTTAACATATAATTGTATACTATATTTATTTATTATGATACAATTTTATAATATATATAATATTTAGATTAATTTAGTATTTTATAGTATTAGATTGAAATTGTAAGCAAAAAATAAATATTGAATAACAATTATTTCTTTTAAAAAGTAACAATAAGCTACTTATATCAGCAGTATTCCCAAACACTATTTTCCCCACTTTCAGCAGCTTTCAGCACTTATTTCCAAACACTAACTGATTTTCAAATAAGATGCTTTCAGCAGCTTTCAGCACTTATCAATAAGTTTCAGCTACTCCAAATACCCCTTAACACAAGTCATCGCACTCCCAATAACAATGGCCTTCAGGCCGAGCCTTCGGACACCCAAACGGGCAGCTTCAGCAAAATAGTGGACAAAGTAGCGAAGCTACCTGAGGGGTGTTATAGAACCCCCAAAATATCGGACACAGTAGCAGATGTGGTGCAGCTATTGGTAATTTTTGATATCTTTTGTTGGTGCAGCTATTGGTGCAGCTATTTGATGGACCAAACTTCTGTCAAATTATTCTCTTATGATTTCATTTAATATTATAGCAAAAAAAAAAAACACCTCCTTTTAATCCCACAAACAACTTATTTTTAATACCCACCAATTCAATTATTTCTTCAAATTCGACCCCGTTTTTAAAAAAAATATTTTAGTAAATCTCAAAATTATTTCTTCCATACGCGAATTGCAAAGTTAGTTCTATTTATTTATTTATTTTAATATTTGATTGAAGTTTTAGGACTTGGAAGAGAAAAAATATGTATCATTTGATTCAACTATTTTTTGGGAATATAATGTTGAGATTTGTCAAAAGCTATAATGCTATGTTTTCAAAACATTGAAAATTATAAATGTACTTAATTTTTTGAATTATGTTCGTTGTAAAGTATTTAAAAGTATTTGTAGTGATATTTAAAAGTTTTATTTAATATTTATTATCATCAATGTTAATTAATATTATTTAATATCAACATTTAATACCCGTATAATTAAAATTATGCCTCCACCAGTGAGTGTACATAGTTTTGTTTCTAAGATTTAGGTTGTTTTGTTTCTAAGTTGGTTTTTGAAAAGATGCATTACGTCACGCTATAAAATGTAGTGATGTGTTCCTTCATCAAGAGAAAGGATGTTACATTTTTACATCTTCACTTACCAAAAGTCTACTTTGAAGAAATAAATACAATTATCTACTCCAAAGGAATAATTATTTATGCTAGAAATCCTATAAACTAAATTAAATATGTAGCCATCAAAATTTATATCAAACTCGAAACTAGACAATAACTCACTTCATCAAAATTAATTTACTAACAAAATAAAATAGGACATAAATTAAAATAAAAGAAAAACACGATGCAACTGGACAAAATTCCTTGTCCTATTAACGTAATCATCCAAATTTTTTTTGACGAAAATCAATAAATAAACAACTAAGATTTTGATTTTATCAAGAAAAACAGTAGTCACTTGCCAAGTCACATAAAAAAACCCTCAAATAAGCTAACTACTATATATTGTGAGGGCACGCCTCGTGAAAGATGTTACCATAATAGTGATAATTAATTAGTTAGCTTAAATAACAACTTCCAAAAATCATCATTAATTATTTCCAAGAATTTGTGGCTGTGATTTAGATGTCTTAATCCCATGCCTACCCAATCCACTAAATCGAGATTGTGGCCAGGATTGAAGTTAAGAAGAAGCTATATAGTTAGCTTATGACAATTACAATTCACAAGTAAAAGCACAGCTAATTTCTCTTTTAATTTTTACTTCATTTCTGGAAGTTTTGTCAATGGATTAGTCATCAAGTTGGTTTCCTTGGAAAGATATAAGCTATTGGAAGGAAAGCTGCTTTAATTAAGCTGATAAATTAGTTTGTTTGTCTCCTATTGGCTACACGACACAAGCCAAACTCTTTCTGCAAAAGATTCTTGGCGCATACTAGATAGCTGGAGGGATTCCAAGCTATGTTATTAAAACCGGCCGGCTCGGCCGGTTGACCCGGTTCAACCGTGACCCGATGAAAAATTCGGGCCGGGCCAATAAAAAATCGGTTTTGGCCTTTGACCCGGTACGACTCGGTATAACCGGCCGGTTGACTCGGTAATTGGTAACCGGTTGACCCGGTAATATTAATTAAAAAAATTAAATTTAAATTTTAAATCTCTAATGTACTAATTCTATTTATGAAGTTTGGACATGGAAAATACTAGGTTAATTTTTTACTTCAAATTATATTAATATTAGGTTTTTTATATTTTTAAGTTATTTATTTTATTTATTTGTATTATTAAAAGATATTTAATATTTATTATATTACACTGGGTTGACCCACCGGTTCGACCGGTTGAACCACTAAAATTAATTTTTCCTGGTCAATGACCGGGCCGGGTTTAATAACATAGATTCCAAGTCACGATCTTTCAATTTCAAGCTTATTAATTACTTCACTAATAGTTATTGTTTTAAACAAATACTATTGACTTATGAAGATATTTATCAAAAGGGTCTTGATGTTATGATGCAAATATGGATGGTACGGAAAAATATGCGGCGAATTCGCACACAACCTGTAAAACAGCAGTTCGAGTCCAAGTCACATGCCTTGGTCGAATGCTTTTCTCAGCATTCCGAGATTGTTTGAGGGGTAAAAACGAAATATTACTATTTTTAAATTAAGGCGATAAATTTGGTCCCCAATGTTTGCCATTTTGGATGAATTGGTCCATAATCTTTTTTTTTAGTTTATTGGTCTCGAATGTTTGCTAATTTGGATAAATTGGTCCTTTTGTCAAATTATAAGTTAATTAAGTTTTAATCAAAGGGGTATTTATGAAATAAAAGTTTTAGGGACCAATTCATCCAATTTTTAAATAAAATTTTAAATTTTTTAATTTTTTTTAAATTATGATTTTTTTCGGAAAAAAATTAATTTTTCAAATAATTTTTTATTTTAAAAATTACTTTTTTCAACTAATTTTTTTTCTTTTTTTTTTTGAAATAATTTTTTTGGTAAACGAAAAAAAATTAATTGATAATAATTTTAGGGACCAATTCATCCAAATAATTTTTTGAATTAACTTTTTTTCAAATTTTTTTTATTTAAATAAAAATTAAGTAAATTTAGATTAACTAATAATTTTGCATTTCACGGTGAAGGAGGGGAGCGGATCAACACAATGGTTGGGGAATGTGTTATGTTCTTCGAGGAGAAGAGCAGCTGGACGACTAGGAGGTGGGAGGCCATAACAGGACGACTAGGAGCGGGTCGTCCAGCTGCTCCTCTCCTCGAATAACATAACACATTCCCCAACCGTTGTGTTGACCCGCTCCCCTCCTTCACCATGAAATGCAAAATTATTAGTTAATCTAAATTTACTTAATTTTTATTTAAATAAAAAATTTTGAAAAAAAGTTAATTCAAAAAATTATTTAGATGAATTGGTCCCTAAAATTATTATTAATTAATTTTTTCCGTTTACCAAAAAAATTATTTGAAAAAAAAAATTAGTTGAAAAAAAGTAATTTTTAAATAAAAATTATTTGAAAAATTAATTTGTTTTCGAAAAAAAATCATAATTTTAAAAAAAAATTAAAATTTTATTTAAAAATTGGATGAATTGGTCCCTGAAACTTTTATTCCATAAATACCCCTATGATTAACACTTAATTAACTTAAAATTTGACAGAATGACCAATTTATCCAAATTAGCAAATATTGGGGACCAATAAACTAAAAAAAAAAATTAGGGACCAATTCATCCAAAGTGACAAACATTGGGGACTAAATTTGCCAATTTGCCTTAAATTAATATGGCTTTTATTTTTGACAAATTTTATTTCCGTCTCTTAATTCTAATTTTATTCCTATTAATTTTGGATGTTTAGGGTAAGTATCAATTTTAACTTTTTTTATGATGAAAATAATCTGCTGCTGCTATCGAAGTGCGCATTAAGTATCAATATTCTATTTATCATTTGGAAATGCAGTTTTCGAGATTTCTTTGGGTGGTCATTTTTTCGTTCAATCTGTCTCACATCTATTTTCTCACGCAAGTAGTCTACGAGTCCTACTGACACGGCATCGTAAATATTGGGCGGTGGGTTTTAATACTCCCTCCGTCCCGATAATAATGTCCCGAATGCCATTTCGGGATGTCCCAATATTTATGTCCCGGACCAAAAAAGGAAAGTAATTAAATGGTAAGTAAGGGCATTTTGGTCATTATGCAAACCCTAATTACATATGGGTTCTCATTTGCGCTGTGAGATCTCTAGACTACTCTGTCTTCGTATCTTGTCTCTCTTCCTCTTCCCCGCCGCCCTCTAAACCCTTGATCCGCTCTCTATCGCCGCGATGACGAAGTACGAGTTTGCAGACGGCCGAGAAAAGGTTCCGAGCGATGTCCAACCTCTGGAGCCGTTCACGTCAACGACAGATACGAAAACACACGAAATTGTGGCCGACGATTCTGCAGATCCGAGCGGTGAGGAGATTGTCGCCGCGTTCTTGCAGAGCGACTTCTTCCCGAGAGTAGAGAGACGGTGGTCGGAATGTTATAGTCGATGGTTTCCGGGCGCGGGGGAAGCACAACGGATGAAGAGACGACGATTCAAGGAGGCTTTAGAGCGGTATGCTTTTCCAAATAAGAGAACACTTCCGTCGACTTCCGGATCCGGTGATGAAACAGCCCCCCCGCTTGTCCTTCGAGTCCCCGATCCGGTCCGGCTAAAGTGCCGTTGAAGCTTCCTCGGATCCGTTGGAGGATGAAGGCGGTCAATCGATTCCGCACCTCTCGGTTGCCTCGACTCTTAACTTTGGTCAATTCGAAACCCGTTATTTTTTAAATGCAATTGTTATTTCCTTTAAGAGCACTTGACGGGAATTGGTTAATTGTGGTCTAAAATGATAATAATGTCTCTACATGCAAATTATGATTCAAGTCAATGATTAATTGTGTAATGAGATTTGTTAAGCTGCCTCTGTGTTGTTGTTGTTGCTATTCATTGCTTGCAGCAATGTTCAGTTGCCTCTGCGTTTTTTTTACTAGACTTGTTGGTATTCATTGCTTGCAGCAATGTTCAGTTGCCTCTGTGTTTTTTTTAAGCTTATTGTTAAGTTGTCTCGTTGTTACTGGACTTATTCAGCTGCCTCTGTGTTAAGCTCTCCATGTGTTGTTGTTGTTGTTGTTGTTCATTGCTTGCAGCAATTGTGGTATATTGATATAGAGTGAATCTTATGAATCTTATGAAGCTTAATGTGTTTGTACACAACTAGAATGATGTGTAAGTTGCACAAAGACGGGAGACGGTCTTCCGACAGCAACCCCACTGATGAGCAGCTTCGTTGATCTTGCCTTTAACCGGATCCCCATCAGCCTTCAAATTGCAGAGGAGGAACTGAACGATTTGGTTCCTTTCTGCTGTAGTTAGGTCTTTCCGTCTTCTTGTCATTTGCTGAATTTTCCTCAAATTCTGTCTTCTTGGCTGCTCTCTGCTTTTGAATTTTTTTGGTTATGGTGAAGAAGAGTGAAGGGGGCAGGTTTGATGTTTTGTAAATGGTAGAATTGATTTATATAGGTGTTGTGGCTAGCTGCACTTCAATTTGAATTTTCCGGACAAATTCTAATGGTTTAATTGTATTCTGCCGCCAATTGTATAAGGATTTTTCTTCAATTGTGTTCTGCAGCCTTAAGTTTATTTCTGCCGCCTTGCATGAACTTGTTGTTTCCTTTCAATTTTTTTCAGTTCTGCCGCCAACACGAAAGGAGAGAGGAGAAAACATGAATTTAATAATGTGTAGTAGGAGAGAGGAGAGAGAAAAAAATATGGATTAGTAATTAATTATGTTTGTTAATAAATAGAGACCCACCACTTTACTCAATTACTATTCCTTCCTTAATATAAGTGCCAAGTCCATCCGGGACATTATTATCGGGACGGAGGGAGTATTACATTAATTTTCGCAACTTGGACGTTTTCAAAAGTCGTGTAGAATTTACAAATGAAAGTGATGGTTTTTCAATAATTGTAATTAATCACAATATTGAACAAATGATAATAGTACGAAACTGGTATTACCCATATACGTACTTGTTTAAGAGCCCCACAATATGTCAATATTACATAATTAAATTAAGCACAAAAGTACAAGATTAACACCCAGTACGAACCATGATTAATAACCTTAATCAATTTCCAAAAAGTTTATTTTTTCTCAAAATAGAACTCATTCCAAGAAACATTTCTAGGAAAACTAACTTATTAGCGAGCTAACACACGCTTAACTTAAAAAAACACTATATATATAAATAATATACTATTTAACAGCCAATAAAATCTTATCTTATTTGTACAAACGTCAATCAAGTACGAAATTCGACGTCGAAAGCCCCACCAATCAAATTCTACACTTGGATGTTTGGATTTAAATCTCCAACGTATTCAATACACGACAACATTAATAATCAAACTGGATGGTGGGTGGATTAATTAAAGAGGGATCATGGGATGTTAGGAATCAATCATTCGAGGCCTTTTGATTAATTCGTTAAGAGGTTCTGTGTAGACAAGAGATCATAATCTATAGCAATTGATTTTGTCCCTTCCTGTCTTCCCCCTTGATAGACTTTTTTTGAGTGGATAACAAGTTAAATAATTTTCCCAATGCCTAATTCTACGTCCTCTTCATCAAATCTTGTCTACTTTCTCTCTCAAAGATCTTTAAATTAGACCCTTTCTCTGTCATCCACAAATCTTTTTGACTTTATAAAGTAGATATCATCAATTGGATTTGGAACAAATAAAAGTCGTATGAACTGCTCATCGCTTTAACAATATATTCAATTTTTTGTAGTATGTGTTTATAGCCATTTAGCATAATAAATTAAAAAAACATTCACTTTATAACCAGCTTTGTATGAACTGTCATTTTTACTCAGAAAAATATTGAAAAGTATTATAGATTTACCTGAAATGTTTTTAATTGTTGGGACTCGGTCGTGGTTTTGTGATCGAAACTGATCCGAACGTCTGATTAGCGTATCCAAACTTGTTTAGTAGTTATTTTATTGTTTATGATTAAATCTCTATCATGACTTCATGATCAGAACTGATGGAGATTTCTCATCTGACCATTTTCTTATGCATTCAAAAAATTGGAAAAGTTAAAGACATTTCAGCCATCTTAACTATATAGTTATTGTCATTTTCAAGGATTAATAATTGTATATTTATTATTCTAAATGGGTATTTAACAAAGACACCCTTTTACCATTCCTTATCGAAAGTGACTTCTGTTTAATTTCTTAATAATTGTCTAGACGTATTAAGATTTTCGCTACGTACGTATTTATGTTTTTAAATAGTTATATAGCAAGTGCTCATGGTTAAAAACTTTCAAAACACTTTGTATATGCTTCATTAGTTTTCACGTAAAATGAGCGGTGAAGGTTTGATGCACAAACTACAAAAGAAAACTTTCTGTATATAGAAATTAATAATTTGTTTGGGTGTGTTTGCAAATGGGTGTGTTTTACAACTTGCAAAAGCTTATAAGTAATTCTTCGTTATTTTTATTTAAAATTAAAAATAATTAATTTTAAATAAAAGAGGGGATTTTTAGAATTAATAGAAAAAATCAGATTTTTTATAAATTTAAAAATATAGTACTTTGCATTAAAAGTATCTACAAATAAATACTTATAAATTTAAGCAGTTTAATTGCTTAATTTTAGAAAAGGTGTACATTTTGCTAATACTATTTGCCTATAAATTTGTCTAGTCAACGTGACAAAGAAAGTAAACTTTTTATATAACGAAGTTCTAATTTGTCTAAGCACTATTTGCATTGTCCACGTCACAAAAGAAAACATTATAACGGGCTACCAATAAATATATATATATATATATATATTGCTAACATAATATTAGGATTTGAATCTAATAATAAGAACTATAAGTATTTTCTGAGAATTAATAGTCCGTAGATTAGGAGTATTTTTTAATAGAATTGTTTTTTTAAAGGTTATTTTTGTAAAATCTAATTTGTAGGTATTTCTTTCATGCATTTTTTTGTGGGAAGAAACATCAATTTCAGCTTTTATGAGGTTTGAATTTCAAATTTCATAAATGATTTTTTAATAATCATGATGTTAATATTTCACGATAAATTTCGTTTAACAGTTTAATGACTAGTGGTATTAATTGTATTGTTTAACTTATATTATTTTCATAATTAGTTTGTTTATATATAATATATTTCTTTAAATACTCGTGCAGTTCTATTTAATCTTGAAGGAGGAGTTTTTCATGTTTCAAAACAAGTCATTATATGCGCATTTTTTCTACTCGAAAATAAATACTTTACGATTTCTTCTTCTTCTTTTACTCGAAAATAAATACTTTACGATTTTTTCTAGTCACTTTTCACTTTTTTTGCTGATTTCACCGACGTAATTGAATACTTCACGATTTTTTCTTGTTACTTCTCATAGTTTCGTATATTTTTTTTATGCGCATTTTGTGTGTGTTCTATGCACATTTTATATAATTTTTATGCACATTTTTTATATGCACATTTTTCTATAATTTATATGCACATTTTTTATATCTTCTATGCACATTAACTATAATTTGTATGCACATGTTTCTCGAATTCGCAAAACATTTGTTAAACCCTAGATTCGAATTCTAGATTCGTACGCCCCCAACACCACCAATACGACCACTCAATTCCAAATCACTCACACTCTCTCTTTGTGTACATTTTATAGCAATACCAAAAATAACTCTCACAATAAATTTTCGAATTTTGTACGCACTTTCATTCAAATCTTGTATGCAATTTCGTCAAATTTAGAATTATGAGACGGATCTACGCAGATCTGAGACGTGTCTACATAGATCTGGAACATATCTACATAAATCTAGGATGAATCTGTGCAAATATGGGGTAGGGAGAGAATAGACGAGAGAGATAGAAAAGAGGGAGGAAGAATCATCGCGGCGACTCCGAAGCTTCTGTCGCAGACAGATCTACGCAGATCTGAGACATGTCTACACAGCTTGAAACAGATCTACACAAACCTAGGATAGATCTGTGCAGACATGGGGTAGGGAAAGAAGAGACGAGAGAGATAGAAGAGAGGGACGAAGAACCATCGCGGCTACTCCGAAGCTTCTATCGCGGTGATGATCGAGGCGACGACGATGAACCGAGGTTGTGATGATCGAGGCGGCGATTCTATGCAAATTAGTAGAAATTTTTCGGAGAAAGAAGAGAGGGATGGATCGTGAATATTTGAGAGAGAGAGAGAAAGAGAAAGATTAATAAAGATTTGAGAGAGAGAGAGAGATTGGAGAGGGTATATAATTCTTATGCACATTTATCCCTATAATACCCTTACTAATGCATAATCTATTAAAAAAATCCAAAACAAATCAAAATTTGTAATGATCTTGTCTATCCAACTATTTTGATCTATGGTGTGGTATTGTTCTTAATTCTCTCTATAAGGGAGTGTTCTCCATATAAACCAACCCCCCATATATATATATATATAGGAGATGGATCAATAAGGAACAACACCTTATTGAAGGAACTAGGAACAATTATCCACCTTTTATTATTTGAGATGTAGGGTTGAGATTGATTGTATTAATTGTACAATAACATTGTTCAAAATTGAAAAGGGAGTAATTTGGTCAAATTTTCTCTCTCTCTACTTTCTCTCCTTACTGTACCCCTCCCCGTCGCCTACCATTCATCACAGAAGAAGTTTAACTATGGCTCTCCTCTCTCTCTCTCTCTCTCTCCCCCCTTTGGTTCCGAGCGCTACCGTTCATCCGTTTTCGTTATACCACCGGTACTCTAGCTCCGCCGCGCCGCCCTCCCATCGTCTCTCAATCAAGCATAGATCCAAGGTCCATTTTAGATCTGCATACATCTATCCTCCCTCTCTTCTATCTTTCCCATCTCTTCTCTTTCTACCGAAAATTTGCACGGATCCGTCCAAGATCTACATAAATCTGTTCGAGATCTGCGCCAATCCTTTTCCGCTATCACACTTTTGATTACTCTGTCTATAATTCTCATTCTATGTTAATTTTTTTATTGGAAATTATCCTTGTATTTTTTCGTGGAATTTGGAGATTTGGAGACATGTTCATGGAAATTTGGAGTGTTCACTGTAGACAATTCGTTTGCTTCGCCTCTTCCATACATTCAACGGTGCCGGAATGTACCGGAAGATTCGATTGAATGTTCATAGAAATTTAATTGTGCGGAAATTTGGGTGTTCATGGAGATTCGACTTTACTTGTTATTTAGTTTATTTGTGTGTTCACGGAGATCCAAATTCTGCAGAAACTAGGTTACTTGAAGCTGACTCAAATTGGTTGAAATATACTCCCTCTGTCCCAATTATAATGTCCAGTTTTCCATTTCGGGCTGTCCCAAATATAATGTCCAGTTTCCCTTTTTGGCAAATTATTACCCACAACTTTTTTGTAGGACCCACAACTTTACACATCTCTATTCACAACTAACAACTCTCCTTAAAAACCGTTCAAAAAACAAAGTGGACAATATAATTGGGACGGAGGGAGTATAATTTATTTTACAAATTGCATAAAAATTACTAATAAAGTGCATAAAAATTATAAATAAAGTGCATAAAAAATACGATTAGATGTTCATAGAAATTTGATTATGCAGAAATTTAGGTGTTCATGAAAATTCGATTTTACCTGTTATTTAGCTTGTTTGTGTGTTTACGGATATCCAAAATGTGCAGAAATTGGGTTACTTATAGAAGCTGACTCAAATTGGTTGAAATTTATAATTTTATTGAATAAATTACATAAAGATTACAAATAAAGTGTATAAAAATTACTAATAAAGTGCATAAAAAATATGAATAAAGTGCAAAATTTTACGAATAAAGTGTATAGATATTAAATAAAGTCCATAAAAAATACGAATAAAGTTCAAAATTTATACGAATGAAGTGCATAGATATTTCGGGCAGAGAATGAGGCTTTAGTTGAAGGAACATGGGGAGAGACGAAGAAAAAATCGGAGTAGAATGAAAAAACAAGAAACGATTTTTCTTTCTAAAAAAAAATTAAAGGACTGTTCACTTACAAATAATTACAATGAAAAAATTAATAGAAAAAAAATTAAAAGAAGCAAATGACTTTTGTACCCTTAATGAAGTCAAATAAGAGATTAAAAATTAAAAATATCTCCTTCAATCTAGACCACACATCTTTAAAATGAAATGAGATGATTTGTTCCGAGTTCTTTCATTAAGGAGGTGTTCTTTAAAGAACCCTCCCATATATATATATATATATATATATATATATATATATATATATATAAATGGAGTGGATCATGTGAAAACCCACATTTTATGTGAAACTGCGAATCATACATAATCCTTATATATTTTATGCATAATCCTTATATTTTTTTAAAGCAAAAAACATATAAGGATCATACATGGGTCGCAGTTCTCACATTAAATGTGGTTCTCACTATAAATATATATATATATATATATATATATATATATATATATATATATATATATATATATATATATATATATATATATATATATTGAAATTGAGATTCAAAACTAGGACCTCCAGTGAAGCTAAACAAACTTCTACCACTAGCCATTATCCTTTTCTGCAAAATATATTAATTGGATCCTTAATTCTCCTCTTTAATCCAATGTGACCAATTGACCATTGCTACTGCATGCTTTCTGGAAACTTTGGTCTTCAATCTTGTGCTAGGGTTATGGAACTTAAACTTGATCCCACTCACGTTAATATTGGTTCATAATCGGTCACATGGATTCAATTCTAAGAAATTCTCCATTTTTCAGTATTTTTAGAAATTTATGCACTCCTTGAAATTATATATTTATATATTTCTACCGACAACATATAGTATAGTTGATATTCACAATTATGTGTTAGTAATTGATTTAATGATCAATACACATTATGATCGATTTAATAATAATATATTTACGTACGTCTACAAATCTGGTATACGTCTCAGACTACTTCATCTTGAAGAAATTAAACCGTTTAATCAAAAGTTTCTAGTCAAGATTATCAACATATTTCCCACCATTCCATCTCCATTGTTACCGAAAAAGGAGTGTCTTATACACTTATAGTACCAGTATAACTGATAAACCTAAAATAAAATATATTCAAAATAGATTTATTAAAAAAAATTAATGAGAAACTCTGTATGTAGCATAATTGCCAAAACCCAAATACCGTATACTGTATACATATTCTATATTTCTATTTATATTAATGATATCTAAAACATTGAATGGCGCCGACAATTTGGGTAAGTATGTTAAGTTGCTATAAATATGACATTAATACAACAAGATATTTAAGTTAGTCAAATCATAGGCTATTCGATTTGACATCAGTAGAACCACAATTTATTGTGCGCATACTTTGGTTGTTTCGTATATCTTTCATCACATTTTCTTGTCTTCAGTCAAAAGATTCCTTTTGTACAAATAAGCAGTGAATAACTAAACTCATTTTACAGTCGTAGCATACCACCAAAACATTTTTATACAACAGTAAGTGTGTTTGTATATAGTTTTTAAAAATATCTATAAGTTTTTCAATCATAGCAATTCTATTAACGTTTTCAATCATATAGTTTTTTTAAAAAATTAGCAGAAATATTAATTGTAAGCATCAATTGAAATGATGTTAGTTTTATTAAGCGTTTTTTTATCCCGTACAATTATTTTCATAACTATTATTATTGCAAATGCTTATTTTTATAATAAGCATTTGCTGATTTGCAAGAAAACCTTAATATTGGAAAGAATAATATGTGAAACTAGAGAAAGTTATAAAAACGTGTAAAAGATTTAATTCTAGAAATGTGAGGGTACTTTTAGTATTTAAGAAATGATCCATGAGTTCTGTAAATGAAATTCGAAAGCTGTAACTTGGTAGACTAAATTTAACCGATATAAAGTTGAATTTAAAATTTCTTATTAATAAATATTCCCTCCATTCTATAAATAGTGTCTCTCTTTTTTTTTTTGGGACATCACACAAATAATGTCTTCTTTTTGAAAATTGCAAATCATTACATATAACAAACTATTTTTTAAAGGTCCCACCACATTTACTCACAATCAACTATTCTTCTTAAATCCCTCGCCGGAAAGATAAGAGACATGACGGAGGAAGTAGTACTGATACGCACATGCACACACACGTACATCCTCGTACCATTTAATATACAAGTACAATGTTAAAATATACTATAATATAAATAATTAATTTTATTCGGTAAAATGGTGGTTTTTGGACTATTCTATATAAGGAATTATTATGGATTTTCCATATTTTTTAAAATATTGTTTTTTTTTTACCATGCTCAAGGTTACTTTTTTTTTGGATTGAGATCTGCTCTCCCAAAAATCTCTTGTCTCAATCATGTATCAGTCAAAACTACTTAGTTTTGATATAAAACTGTGTAGTTTTATATCAAAACTACATATTTCATCCTTTTTTCTATTAAAACTACATATCTCAATCATGTATCAATCAAAACTACATAATTGATATATCAATTCAATTAATCATATTACCTTTTTATCATATGTTTTTATCTAAATTTGACTCATGACTGGGATATGAGATTTTTAGGACACAGATCTCATCCTTTTTTTTTAATTATTACTTGCCTTTTTCAAGTTTTTCTGATGTTAATTACTTTGCCAAATTAACCATTTCTTAAGATCCTAAAAATATTTCTCAATCCCACAAATTGGTTTCAAGTTTTGTTATAATAGTTTTACAATTGCAACATGCTATTCACACAAGGAATGTGAGAAATCTTTTCGCATTGTTTTTATAAAACCGTCTATAATAAATTACAAAACATTAATTTAAATTACCTACTACAATTTGTTTTACGCACTTAAATGCATATGCACGGAAATCGTGCTCTTTCATATAGTTTTAAAGTTAGGGACAAAATCGTCTTTCATAATATAACTAAAAAAATAATTGATTTAAATATTCATTATGGATTTATATATAAGTGTCTCGGGATGTAGTTTAAACATTGATACATATAAGAGCTCGATTTTAATATTTTTAAAATAAATATGTAAAAGATAAAAGCTAGTTCCAATATATTTCACTTATTGACGAAAGATCGAACATAATTTTCAGGGACCGGATATCACTTCATATGCAATTTTAACATGATCCACATGTGTAGGAACGGATTTAGAATTGATATAGAGGAGGGGAAAATATGTAGGAGAAGTTGAGAAATGTGGAATTTGAAGGGAGAAAAAAATGAATAAAGTATTTCATGCAAAGATTGAATTTCAACACAATTTGTAAGGCGTCCATGTACAAACCCCCTTCATCCACCACTGAACACGAGCGGGCTCGTTTATTTTTAACCCTAGATTCTAATGCATACCTTGAAGTGTGTAAGCAATTCAAGTATAATGTTATAATTAGTAATTACGAAACTTGAAACAATGTTAGGTCAAAAGATCTCCATTATGATGTCAACTAATAGCTCATTTAACTCGAAAAATCTCTCTTATATAGCTTCTATAAATTGAGCACCGCCTCCATTATTTTCTTCATATATCTACTATACGTATTTTCTCTCTCCTCCTCCTCTCTCTCTCTCTCCTTCCCTTTTATCTATCTCCCTCTTGCCCCACCAATTAAGATGGAAAAGAAAGTATGCAAATCTATTGATATTGAAGTGAGGAAAGGTCCCTGGACCATGGAAGAGGATCTCATTCTCATGAATTATATTGCAAATCATGGAGAAGGCGTTTGGAATTCTCTAGCTCGATCTGCAGGTAATTAAACACATACACATGTATATATATACTTAGGTATATATGTAAAACTTGTTTACATAAAGAGAAAACCCTAGAAAAAATCTATAAAAAAGGAGGTCCTCATGAGGAAAAAGTCCTAAAAGTATGTTGCTTTCGTCTGTGTTTGGTTCTAGGGCTGAAGCGCACTGGAAAAAGTTGTCGTCTCCGGTGGCTTAATTACCTCCGGCCCGACGTTCGACGAGGAAATATCACGATGGAGGAACAGCTTTTGATTATGGAGCTGCATGCCAAGTGGGGAAATAGGTACCTACCGAATATTTTTAAATAGATATTTTTTTTTCTTTTTTTAAATTTGATAACAATCTCATCTTTAAACAAATAATAATACTGTTGTTAAAGAAATACAGAATTGTAGATTAATTGTTTTTGTGTTCGGGAACGACTATTGTTCATGTTAGTGAATCGAGAATATTAGAGAGAGAATGGAAGTTCCTTTTAGCCCGTCGAAACCAGCGATATTTTGTAGTAGATTATTTAGATACCGAAATACTCTCCGGCACATTTTTTTCTCGTAAAAATTATAACAACTTTATGTAACTAGGAAATTAAAAATACCATATATAGGGTCACCCTGATCACAGGATAGAGCAATATTATTCGTGAAAATTACTCACTTTTTTTTTTTTAATTTCACGAAAGATCCTAAAGTATAAAGCATATAATGCAATATTTTGCTTCAACCATCACGGCTCAACGAAGCCGTTGCTTCGAGCTCTTTTCTTTTTAGTTACTAATTTTTTAGCAATTTTTATAAAGTAATCATACTTATTACTAGATAAGTCATATTTTCCTTCAATTTACAAAGATGTTAATAAAAATAAAGTCTAAAGACGTTATAATTTTTTTTCCAATTTTTTTTTATTTTTATTTTTTTGTAAAAAAGAAAAGAAAAGAGAAGGTTGCAAAGAGAAACACGTTATGAAGGGAGATCCATATTGATTGGAGAGATGGAATTTTCAATGGGAAGCTCCCATTTGCTGTCTACCTATGTTGAATTGACATTTGCCGTAGATGTCATGCCCTTTTCGAACAAAGGGTCCCCCTAAAGAATTATAAAACTTTTTTCTTTTCTTCTAATTTTTTATCTTAACTCTTAAGTGAATAGTATCTTAATTTTGTGTTTAAAATGGGAATAAGCATCAAGATTAGTACAGATAGATAGATTATTAACAAGACTTTCGACCCTTTAAGGACATCATCATATTACATTTAAACAATATATACATGGTTGTAGGATTTTCATCTGGAGAAGATGATACCATGCAAAAACCTGCAACAGAAAATAGAAGAAATAAAAAATGATTTCCCTATGATGAGTAATTGGCCGAAGATAATTTAATTTGAATCTTTAATAAAAAAAACATTGTACTTATTTTACAATAAGTGTAGTTTTCTTGATAAAACCCCAATTTGGAGATGGTCACAATTTACCAACCTGATAGACGAGAGTCGAATGAGATGCTGCATTTTCTTCGTTTTCGATTAAAATAAAAATAAAAACAAGTGAAAAGTGAAGAAAGAAAAAGGAGAATTTAGACGGTTTGTGTTTGGAAATGGATCTCAGCTCAAATGTGAAAGTGAGGGGCTGACACTTGACATACATTCACTAATACTTGGTCTCTTTTTTTTTTCTTCCTATTTTTCTTGTTTTCTGGTTGTAGAGAGTAGAGACCCTTAAAAGTTGCCTTCGGCTTTCCTTTAAATAAATTGGGGAATGCCAACAACCTTTGAATCTCAGCCGTAGAACATGGCTTGATATATTTTTCCATCACGAATTCGTAGTTTTGATCCAAGAGATTGAATTTTTTTCTATTAATATAGTGGCCCGTGATCGATATTATTTTTAGCTCATTTTACATGTGTTACTAAACAATATATATTACTATAATCTTATATTCTAATTTCATTCTTGTGCTCAAAGGTGTCGAGAAATTAATATAGGAGTAAGGATGAAAGTGGTAGCAGTCCCATCACCTTTATATAAATCTATGTATCATAAGATATATTTTCATAAATTATATTTTTTGCATGATTTATATGATATAATATATTAATTATGTTGAAGTTTATATTATTTTCCCATATCAATTTGATATCGTCCCGTTGTCCCAATATAGACTTGGATTATCCTTCAATTTTACAATGAGCGACTCAATTCATCAAATTATAATATAGATATTTACGCAATATTCTTAGAAAAGAAAATTACAAAAGTAAGAAATTGCATTCTCCGGCAAAGTATCGTGTCTGACGATAGATGTCTTTTTGCTTGTCTTATTGCATACTATTACTTTTGTTTCATGGTAAAATTCACATAGTTTTGTACTTTTACACACACATTAAAATTCTTGAAAATATAGAGATGTTATGTTTATTACATGCATATATTATTAAATATAATTAATAAAATGAATTCTTCCAAATTAAAGGTGGTCGAAAATCGCGAAGCATCTGCCCGGAAGAACCGACAACGAAATAAAGAATTATTGGAGGACTCGAATCCAGAAGCACATGAAGCAATCAGAGAACTGTACAGCTCAAACAGCAGAGAATGATCGAGTCAGCACAAGCCAAGTCTCCAGTTCCGGCCCTGCGGATTATGCAGTTGAGTCCTACTCTCCACCTTCCCTCAATGGCAATATGGAACACTTTCAAGGCCCTTTCCCGACCGAATCCAACGAAAACCTTTGGAGCATGGAGGATCTCTGGTCTTTACAGTTACTCAACGCCGATTGAAACCCTCCGATGCATATATAACTTAATTTCCTCCGTACTCAAGTTTTATATTAATAATTATACTTTATAAGTATGGAATTAAGAGTTGACGTGTAATATAATGGTCTATGAGATGAAATATGAAGTTACGTGGATTTATATATCACATATAATATGCGCTAGAGACGAGGACAAAATGTCAATGTTGTACATTAAGATATATGTTGGGATTTGGTTAGTGAAGGGTTTCACTTGTTCTTTTACTTCATATATAAATGATAAAGAAAACATTTTTTTGCTTAGATTAGGACAATTAGTACTTTAAGTACGTAATTAGTCCTGTCCAAACAATGATTAATATCTGTTGTCTTAGTATATAATGATTGGTGATTAGTTTATTTATCTTTCACTTTTGTTTTTACAAGATTATATAATATCCCAAGATGTATGTGGGTTTCATTTGATTGGGATTTTACTTTTAAGTAGCATCTTTCCATTTAAATGTATTGTCTTAATCAACTTTGAGTGTTGTCCTTTTTTGTCGCTCTTATCCTTCGTAATTAATTAGGATTTTTTTTTTCAAAATTAATGATATGATAAAGGCCTTAAGTACTATCTCTCGGTATTTCTTCTCAAACATGGTGCGTGTTGTTTCATTAGTGAGGAGGTGCTGATTTTGTGAGGTTTGTTTCCGTCTGATAATCTACAAATTACACATAAGAGGTAAATTGCACAAAACTATCCATATATTATAATTACATTTGTGCATTTCATACTTACATACACGGGTTGGACTTAAGGGTTCTAATACGTTCTGATACGTAAGTATGTGTGGGTGAGGAGACTCATACGTATATATATTATATATATCCACGTGTATAAATATTAAAATCTCGTTTGGAAAAACAATTTAAATAAGTGTTTATTACATAAGTATTATCATAACCACTTATATTAAATAAGTTGTCTGTGTTCGGATACATTTATATATAAGCACTTAATTAGAGAAAAAAAATATATAGTTAAAAAATTATTGTAAGAGAATTTGATGTGAGAATCTATTTTACTATATTATTTTTAGCTTATTTTTATGATCCCTTTCAAATGTGAGTATAAGAACTTATTTTTTATAATAAGTTGATATAACCGGCTAATAAACTCGTCCAAACAAAGCTAAATTAATATGAGCGAGCGCATTAAGAAAGTGGAATTACATATACATATGTATCGGTGGATTTATTACATTATGGGTGAAGTGTATCATGCGGGAAACAAATGCCTAACTGAAGTGAGGATAAATAGGCACGTGGAAAGGTCGCGTTGCTATTTTTGGCAAAATTGAATATCTACTTTCTACATAGGACTATTTTCGTTCATTGCCATCCCATATTGAACTATGACTGCTGCCTAAGTCTTTCGGCCATTTTTGGAAATCTTCACGTGGTCCCTTTAAATTAATATTTAATCTTTTAAACTCATGTCATTATTTAAATTTAAAAAAAATCATTTAAGACTTTATCATTATTACCTCTATCCCGCTGTTTGTCAATTTATTTTCGACATGAGAATTAAGAGAATAGATGATAAAATATGAGAGAAGAGTAAATGGTAAAGTAGGAGAGAGAAGATGAGTGAGACTAGATGATAAAGTAGAAAAGAGAAAATGATAAAGTAAAAAAGAGATGATAGCAATTATTTGCTAAATTCGGAAAATAGTCATTATTAGTGGGACGTCGCCAATCGAAAAAGGTGACCAACAATAGTGAGACGAATTTAGTAATAACTTGCAGTAAAAGAAACTATGGGCGGGCGGGCCTACCGGAACAACTTAGTAGAAGTTAATATGGTCACGATACATGAAGACCAACCAAATCCCAAGTTTTCGAACAGACGGATGGACTTAACCAATTTTTTAATATATATATATATATATATATACATATTAAATTATATTTTTATTGTATAAAAATAAAATAAATTTACAACTTAAACTAAACATTTTAATGTTTTAAAAATTAGTGGAAATGTGCTTTGTTAGCCAAAATGAAAAAAAAAGAACATATTTAGCCATCTTAAAAATAAAAACACAAATCTAGTCATTTTGTCTTCTTGTGGGTGCTGGCCGATGGAGGGCCGATGAGGGCCGATTAACATTCTGAGGGCCGATTGCGGCTGATTTTATATATAGAAAGGGCCGATCGTGATCGGCCGACCTATCGGCCCCAGTCGGCCGAAAACAAGAAAAATGTCTATAATTGAAGGGCCGATTTTGATCGGCCCCTATTGAGCCGTGACATCGGCCCTCGGAAAATAATAAACTTAATTTACAAACATTTATTTTTAATAATTAAGTAAAAAAAATAAATATATGGCCGATCTATCGGCCCTTACTTATTCGGCCGAGATATCGGCCCTGACGCTTAAGTAGCCGTTGTGTAACGGCCGAAATTTACTGAGGGCCGAAACCGTTTGTTTTAATTGAGGGCCGATACTCATCGGGCCCCCATCGGCCCAACCATCGGCCCCGAGTTTCAATAATGGAGGGCCGATAGATTAAAAACTGTAGACAAAACGGTTTTTACAATTTCTCACCACTTCCTCCCTCTCGCCGCTCGTTGCCGCCGCTCGCTCCTGCCGCCGAAATCGACGCCAATGCCGTCGTCGCCGCCGTCGAACGATACATCCGCCGCTCTCAATGTCTTTCGGCGAAACCTATTCATGAAGAGGGCAGTGTACCGGATCCTCCGCCGGTAGCACAGAAGAAAAAATCGAAGAAGAAACGTGCACCGGCGGAGGGTCAGTCATCTGGGCCTCGGAGAGATGAAGATTGGAGTTTGCCCACTTATGAAGGAATGATCCGATCGATAGATGAACGGTTTCAAGCAGCGAGACTCGAGTTATTAGAAAAAAGTGGATCGGCCCGGAAGGAGAATGAGGAAAAGTTCTTCAAAAAAGTGGGAAAATTGATAAAAAGTATCTTCGGGGGGCAAGGGCAAGGGCAAGGACAAGAGTAAAGGCATACGATCCAGCTTCTTCGTGGGATGTCGAGGAAATTAGTAATGAATTGGATGAGGAGACATCCGCACCATCGGAGCCACCACGGGGAGGATGGTTAATGTACATGAGTGGCCCAATTTGGAATGAAGTAGGCGAACAACCACGAGAGAGATGTGGAAGATACGACAAGTGGCGATGCAAATCCGTGGGATGTGGCCGCTCGAATGGGTAATCGTCGCGTTGATATGGGGCGGCATAGCATGTACGAGGACCGAAATGTTTGGGTCCCAAGACGTTGGGAGCCACTCCCTTATACGGCTCCACGGTCCCCACCGCTGTACGTGTTTCTGTTCTATTCAAATTAAGTCGGTCGTTTTATATTTTTTATTTTATTTGACCATGATTTTTTGTCCAAAATGCAAGCAACATCGGTCGGTCGTGGATGACTTATTTGATACGCAAAGCATGTACAACAGTGTATCATAGCCAACCGTCGGAGCGCACAATTGTACAAAGCAATGAGGTACAAACATTTTTTTGAGTTATATAATTTAGGATTTTTTTAATACAATGTTATTTGCAGCCCATACTTGGAGCGTCTCCCTAATCCTAGTGGAGCTCCACGAATGTTTGATCCGGCAGACGCACCGAGGAGAGATTTTGAGAAGTTCATGGGAATGAAAATTTCACCAATGTCACTGTTTCCCAAAGATAACCTCTCCCACGGCTTTTTCAAGAACTTATTGGATCCTAAGTATGACATGGGTCACGCAATGATCGATTTGTACATATGCTATCTCCCGTAGAGGCTTCATTTCAAAGAACGTGACGTGTTGTGTACACCCGATTCACGCTATACCGTCATAGCGACTACGTCGTTTTTGTAAGTATATATTTATTTTATATTTTAAATATAAAATATGTTTATTTTTAATTGTCCCGCTAATGTGTATATTTTTTTTTACGAGACGTCCTTACATTCGGCTTGGACGTCCAATATAGTTGAGCCCGATAACGACTTCCATGAACGTTATGAGGTCAATTATTGTGACTCGGATCCCAAATCGAGTTTAATGGATGCCGTTTTTGGAGCGGATACGGCATTTGGTGATGATAGGACTCCGTGGTTCGATGCCAAATTCGTAAGTTTTACAATTTTTTCAATTTTGTTTTTTCTAAGTCGTAATTATTATTAATATTTACTAATTTGTTTTATTTAATAGGTTATATTCCCGGTGTTGGCCGCCGGTCATTGGATGGTCGTCGGATTGTGTATCGAGTCATGGAAGTTGGAGTTGTATGACTCACTTAACTCGCCGTGGAGACAAGGATATATATGAGTACCGAAAAGAAGTTTTGCGGCCACTCCGCAAACCGATCGGTCGATTGCTAGATGTACGTATTTTAATATTTTTAATATTTTTTTGGGGCTACTAATTATTTTTAATCGATCTTTGGTAGGCTACTAATTACTTGGACAATGAACAAGTACCATCTCGACGCATTCGGGCATTTGGACTCCCGAGTTGGTATTGATGCCGCAAAAGGAGCGGTTCAAGCAAGAGGATTCGCATAGTTGTGGTCCATATACGTGTATGGCAATTGAACGGCTCATAATCTGGATACCCTACTCCGAAATGGAGTAATTTGAAATCAAACGTCGAGTCCATCGGGAGTGGATGGCTTGGAAATGTTTCGAGCGGTGCCATTACGGAGATTTTGGATCTAGCTCTCCCAATGAGTAGTGTATTCAGTGACATTTTGAAACATTTTGTAAATTTAATTTTATAACATTTTGTAACATTTTGTAATATTTTGTAACATTTTGGAAATTTTCGTAACATTTTTTTTGGAGATTCTATACCTCTCGGCCGAGGCCGAGAAAATCATGTATCGGCCCTGAGGCCGATACACAGCCGATTAGTTATCGGCCCGATCGGCCCCGAGCTATGCATGGCCTCGGCCGAGATTCTATACCTCTCGGCCGAGGCCGAGAAAATCATGTATCGGCCCTGAGGCCGATACACAGCCGATTAGTTATCGGCCCGATCGGCTCCGAGCTATGCATGGCCTCGGCCGAGATTCTATACCTCTCGGCTGAGGCCGAGAAAATCATGTATCGGCCCTGAGGCCGATACATGGCCCCCGAGGCCGACAAAATCATGTATCTGCTGGGGCCGATACAGCCGAGCCGTGGCTATTGGCCCCCGAAGGGTTTCGGCCCCGACGGGTTTCGGCCCAGGCCGATGGAGGGCCGATGGGTTTACCACCATCGGCCTTTTAGGGTTTCGGCCTTTATTTTTATTTTTTTCAGAAAATAAAATTTTAATAGATCATCAATGAACCCTAAATAATTAAACCGATCGTTGACAATAAAATTTAATAGTTTGTTGTCGTTCTAGATAAAGGGCATCTCCGCCTTGTGTGACCTTCTTCTCCACGATTACCACATTTTTTTGCTACGGCGCGTACCAGATGTACTAGCTTCTGCTCCTGAAGGACGACGGCTTTTTCTCGGGCGTCCGGCTTGCCGCATAATAATTGGTGGAAGAACAACAATGTCCTCTATTTCCGGTGGGACACCCCACTCATTTCGAGGAGGCAAGGGGATTAACCACTCCGGCATATATTGCCTTCCACGTCGCCGTCGTATAATAATCATTAATATGATTGTACAAATTTTCCCGGCGATGATACAAAACAGCGACAACGTGACTACACGGTAACAAGTCAATTTGCCAGACTCCGCATTCACACATTTCGTCTACAAGATTGACCCTCCACTGGCGCTCACTGCGTCGACCTTGTATTTGTGGTTAGTGACTGCGTGAATCGTAAATCTTCGAGCGTTCTACTTCATTCCGCATCCTCAACTCAGAAGCCTCCGTCAACGGATTGTTTCTGGAACTTGCTTTTACCCGTCGTGTATCGAACCACGACTCTATCATATGACGGATTGCCTCGAGCATAGCTAGAATGGGTAGTCGTCTAGCCTCCAACAGTCGAGAATTTATTGACTCGGCAGCATTCGATGTCAGTAAACTGTATCGACGACCTTTACTAAAAAGTCGGGACCACTTCTCCGATCCGATTTCCATGAGCTTTTCGTAAATAGCAGGTTTTCCATGACGGATGGCGTTCATGGCGTCATGGAATTCTGTTGCCCGATAAGCATAAGCTGCTCGATAAAATGACCGGATAACCCACTCACCGTGCCTAGCAAGCTTATTCGATAAATGGTAGTAACAAAGTCCGTGTTGTGCATCAGGGAAAACCACTCTTACCGCATTCGCTATGCTTTTATGTTGATCTGAAACAATCACTAAACTGTCATCCGTTGGAAATGCGGCTCTCAATCGCATCATAAACCACGTCCAGGAAACATCATTTTCAATAGGACCTACACCAAAAGCGAGAGGGAAAATTTGCTCGTTCCCATCACAAGTAGCTGCGACGAATAATATTCCCTTATTTCTCCCTTTTAAATGGGTACCATCCACCACAATTACCTTCCGGAGGTTTCCTAACCAAGGGGCTCGCGATACACCAAGCGCAATAAATAAATGTCGGAAACGACCATCCTCACCGACATCAAGATCCGTATATGTTCCCGGATTTGTTTGTTCCAACAAATGCGAGATATTTTGGCGCTTCTTTGAACGAATCCGCATGTCCGCCGTAAATCATCGATATAGCTGCGTTGCGCGCTCGGAGGGCAACACCGTAGGTTGCTTCTATTCCAAATTTATCCAACCATTTGGGCTTAATATCAGCCGGTTTCATTAACTTGTTTTGATGACGCATTTTACGGGCTATATAAGCAGCGACAGCCTTCGACCTCACATTTCGTTCGCCAAGTCTGGATAAATCAGTTGTACAGTTGTGGTCCGCAACCCATCTAACAACCTCCCAACACGTCTGACCTCTACAGTATGCCCGTAGCTGGAATGGACAATCAACACTTCTTCTGCACAAATATTCCAAACGGGAAGCACTAGAACGTTGCACTCTGAAATCCGCACCGTTTTCCAAATGGAATAGAGCTACAGCAGCATAAACTTCGTCTTTCGAGCTCAACATCAATCCCACTTGCAGACTTCCGTCTACAACAGTAATCAGGTTCTGCGACGCTACTGAATCGGATACATCAAGGGGAACAACAGGAAGTAGCCAGTTGCATGTTGCTTCTGTGTTGTCGTGTACAGTCTCGTCATTTGTTCGAGAACGATTGACTGGAACTAGCAAAGACATAAGTTCACTTACGCCACCCTCCCTCCGAATCCATGCAGCAAAATCTTGTAACGAACAATTAGTCAAGGCAGAAGGAATATATTCATCCTCATCATCATCAGATGATGAGTCCAAGTCCGCCTCACCATCTGAATCCGTCTCCACACGAACATTCCTTTGGGGACCCCGTCCGCCATCATTACTTCTACTTCCTTGCCCCGTAAAGCAATTAGGACCCCCGAAATTATAATTATCTTCGGGAAATTGATTCGGATTCGGAACACCAAATTGAGGATTTTGCACTTCAGGATACACAACAAAAACAACCGGCTCTACGTCTATAGAGCACAATCGCAGAAGATCAGTATCATGGCCCATAATGGCCTTCATCATCCAAACCGGTTCGTCGGGAAGCGACGAGTATAATAAATGAAGTAGTTGAAAGGAAGGGAATAAGCGGCGAGCCACCGATCAATGTTTTGTCGAAGATATTCGAGAGAAATATTGTTTGAAGGAATGTAAACAATGAACTCATGCCCCGACATAATTCGACTACGCATTGAATTGGCCGTTCAATTTCACAATAATTGATCAAAAATCGTCATTTCTATCAACCAAATTTTGTTTGAGAAGATTGGAAGTGGAATGACGAAAATTTGGTGTGAATCAACCAAATCGGCTATCCTACGTCTTATAAGGAATTGTTCTGACAAAATTTCACGTGAAATATCAATCGGGCCGATCGGCCCCCATCGGCCCCCATCGGCCCCGCCATCGGCCCTCTGCTTCGTGCATGTGCAAGTAATATTCGACTAGTCAAATCTGCAGATAAAGCTGATTTGCAGCAAAAAGTCAGGGATCGGCCCTCATCGGCCCCGTCGGCCCTCAATCGGCCCCTATTGGAAATTTGCAGCAAAAGTCTTGTAGTGTCTTGTCCAATAATGTCTCGAAGGAGGGGCTTAGGGCCGATGTAGGGCCGACATACACCCTTAATCGGCCTCTTTTCGGCCCTTCTTCGGCCGATAGCTTGTTCGGCCGTCGGCCATTTCTTTTCGGCCGATGGGGATCTTTTCGGCCATTTCTTTTCGGCCGATGGGTAGGGCCGATGCGTAGGGCCGATGGACAACAACAATTCGGACATCCATCGGCCGATGGGGATATTTCGCCTGTAATCATCAGGGCCGATTAAGGGCCGATTGACTCCCACATCGGCCCCCCATCGGCCCACCGCCGTATAAGGACAAAATGGCTAGATTTGTGTTTTGTTTTAGTGGTTGGCTACATTTGCTTTTCAATTGGTACTATTTGGCCTCTGCTGCAAATGCCCCTAAAAATTACTCCCTCCTTCCCAAATTATTGTCCACTTTGGTGGCAGCACAGTTTTTTAGGAGAGTTGTTAGTTATGTGTAAGTTATGCAAAGTTGTTGGTTCTATAAAAAATTATGTTTAATAAAGGAAAGTAGACAACAATTTTGAAACGATCCAAAATGATATAGTGGACAATAATTTTGGGACGGAGAAAATATATGAATTATGACGTAATCAAACAAATTAAAAGAATCATATTATAAATTTATGCCCAAATAAGCATCAAAATATCGTAATCAAATAAACATCAAATAATTCAAACTAAAGCAATAAACAATTTAAAATTTTCAAGTTTCATCAAATATTAATCGTATAAGTTTCTCTTCCATCTTTTCTTTATTTGTATCTGTAAAAATAATATACCACATACGTCCTAAGTGATACGTCTTGTATACTATTTGGGTTGTCCCACACCGTCTTATTTTCCAAAAGGTACATAAGATTAACACACTGTCACTTTTTTATGACCTCATTTACGCAACTATCTATCTTAACACACAAAAGTCAAGTGCATAATTTTTGCATTCAAAAAATAAACAAGACGTTTCACTTGGGACACATTTTCTTTTTGGGTTGTTCTTTGTCTACTTTCTAAATAAGAAAATAGGTTCTACACATTTATTATATAAAATCAAACTGCATAAATAATCGTACCGAAAAGAAACTAGACAAATCAGCTGGGACCTGTGTTTTGAAACCCGGCCCGGACCGACCGGTTCGACCGGTTTAGCCCGGAACCGGTCAAAAATCCGGGCCGTGTGACATGTTGACTCGTTTTCTCAATCGACTCGGTGTGACCCGGCCGGTTCGGCCGGTTGAACTGGTAACCGATGATTGGGTCAACTCGTTTTTTTTTTTTTTTTGTGTTATTTTATGTGTGTCATATCGTCTTTCATTGTGCTAAGCTTAAGTTTCTTAAGCAGGTTGGCTGAAAAAGATAGAAAAGCTTGAAAATTGGTTTTCAGATTTGTCTCAACCATTCAATCAATACGGAGATCAACTAGCAATAGTGAGGGTAAAACCATGTCATCTTGATCAGTTTTTGCATTCATTCACATGATATAATGTAAAGATATAGTTGGCTGTCATAATGTTAGAAATAATGCATTACAAAACATTTTAAGTTTCTCGGTCAGCTCTTGGTTTTGATATTGGAGTGGAGTCTTGGTCACTTGGTTTTGAATAATTTTGCTTGCGCATAAACTAAAAATAGCTATATATTTATATAATTTAATTATATATTTATGACGTCACACCGAGTCGACCCACCTGGTTGAATCGGTTCGGCCGATTGAACCGATAAAAATTATTTTTCCGAGTCGATGACTAGGGCCGGTTTTAAGAACACTTGGGCCGGGACGGAGGGAGTAATTAATAATATATATTTTTATCGGGCGAGTTTTTAGCCTGAAAATCTCAAGCCAAAACCCATACAGTCCGTGTGGTTTTTCGAGCGGACTTTTATGGTCAATATATTTTTGGACTTTTATTTTTAAAGCCGAATCCAACTTTTTTACGGATACCCAAAGTCGGCCCATCGAATTGACCCATTTTACCGGCTCTGCTATTGCTTGGACAATCATATCTAGAATCTAATTTTGATTTATTTTACCCAAGTACCTAATTTTCTAAATGTACAATATATATATATATATATCGTATTTCCTCCCTCCCATTTAAAATGACACATTTTTTTTTCGGGACGTCCGACTTAAAATTATATGTTTCTTAAAAGAAAATAACTTTCAAAAATATTAATAATTTCTCTCCTGGATTTTTATTTATCTCTCATACTTTATCATTTCTCTATCCTATTTTATCATTTATTTTCTCACAATGTCAATCATCATCTCTCTTATTTTATCATTTACTTCTCTCTCATAATTTATCATTCGACTTTCTTAATTCGCGCATCGAAAAGAAACGTATCTAGTTAAATAGTTTGGAGGGAATATTAATTAAACTTAATTAGAATAGTTTCTTGATATTATAATATTATACATATATTCAACATAAAGTGTGCCGTCAAGTTGCAGCTGGGAAAAGTGCCTCCATTGCAAGTAGAATGCAATATCAACTCCAACTTGTGATGTGATGTAGACTTTATTGTAAATTTCAGTTCACATTTTATTAATTAGATGCACTATATAATAAAATCTAGTCAAATTATTATATAAACTTTTTGAAATAGGTTTTTTTTTCCTTAGCAATTTACATTCACAGACTAAATATACTTTTTTACAAAATTTGAGCCACAAGTTTCTTTCACCCACGTGTTTATAGTGCGAATTTAATAGGGCAGCACTTGAAGGATAAGTAACTGTCACATGGGGGGTCGGCAATGACTGCATGGATGACACTTTTATTACCAATTCGCCTACCCAGTATCTTCAAATCTTCAACCACAATAATCTACAAAATAGGAGAAATGAGTATTAGAGGGCACAATGTCTCTAATTGGGAACACACAATATTTCTCAGAAAATATATAAAAAAAGAAAATGTAAAATTTGGAATCGTATACAATTTGGAGACCTCTCCAGCCCACATGAATCCACCCTGCTTACGAACATGATACGCGAATGAATTTCACTTCGAATGTTACTTGGCTGACCAGGAAAGTTATATCCTAAATTGACTCTATAACTAAAGACAATAAAAACTTATAAAATACAAAATATAAGACTGAATCTAGGTTTTCCGATAATATCACTGAAGAATATTTATGAATAATCGAATTATTGAAAGAAAAAAAAGTTGAACAGAGCAAATAAGGAACGACGAAATCGACTAGAGTCTGGAGAGTATTTGACAATGCAACTTTCATGCAAATGCACGTATCTCGAGTCTCGATTAGCATGTTAAGTATTAATGAATGTATTATAATCGTTCTATCTTATAAATTGAATTATTAGAAGAATGATAGTAATTGTGTAGTAGATACAAAAATGATCAAACCAGAAGTCAGCTGGAGGTTTGGGCTTTTTTCGGCCCAGTTGAATTCTCAAGCTGATATTGTGGGCCTTGATGGGCCAACATCAGGTATATTAATTGTGTGAAATGTGGGGCCTAACGGACCATTATTAGAATATCCAAGTCAAAAACCCAACCATTTCTGATTTTCTGAATTTTAGTTTATTTTCTTAAAATTGTCATTTATAGTCATGTTTTTGTCAATTAACAAGATTAGGGGGTCAAAATATACATTAACTACCAAATGAAAATTTTGTAGTGCAGTATACACTTCGAATAGTAACGTGTTACCTCCCTTATTAAATAATAATAATAATAATAATAATAATAATAATAATAATAATAATAATAATAATAATAATAATAATAATAATAATAATAATAATAATAATAGTAACGAACAATGCTAGTAAGTTAATAACGATGATGATAATTCTTTTTCTACTCTAATTAATGATCACCAATTTATATTGAAGGGATTCAATTTTGACGAGTAGATGTTAATCCACCCCACTCTCTCGCTAAGCGGATATTTATGTTTCTTTAAAGATATAAAAATTAGTTGCATTATTCAATTATACCCACATTCTTTAAATTATAAACATAACTAAGTTTTATAAAATTATCTACAAACTAGTATAGATTACCCCAAATACCCATTACTTTTCATTAATCATATACTCCCTCCGTCCCAAAATTCTTGTCCAATTTGATTTTTGCACGATTTTTAAGGAGAGTTGTTAGTTGTGTGTAGATTGGTATAAAGTTGTGGGTCTCATAAAAAAGTTGTGTGTAATAATTTACTAAAAAAGAAAAGTGGACAATAATTTTGGGACAATCCAAAATGAAATAGCGGACAAGAATTTTGGGACGGAGGGAGTATGAAACTATGTCAATCATTTGATTTCGTCAATTTCAAGACTGTATTTGTCTTTTACAAATAACGTGCTGATCACGTGATTGACGTGTAAATTGTGCCGACTGATTGGCACGTGATGGATCCATGATCGGCATATTTTTATATTTTTGAAATTGATTGAGAGAGAATGATATTTTTGAAAAATATAAAGATATATTTTTACACCATCTTTAAAATATAAACAAATAAATAAATAAACAAAACTACTCAGTTTAATTTCAAGTTGGGCGTTTGGTCTAGTGGTATGATTCTCGCTTTGGGTGCGAGAGGTCCTTTTATGTTTTTCAATTCTCTTTTGGGCCTAAACGATGCATTTAGCCCACGAAACACTCTAGGCCCAAATCATACATTATTTTCACTTTAATTTTTTTTAAATAGCTTATACTAGACATTCAACCCTTATCCTATCTTCCTATCTGCTTCACTCTCGCTCCAGCCCTCCCTCTCTCTCTATCAACAATGGTCTCAGCGCTATCTTCGGTAACCCTCAGCTCTCCTACTTATCCTCCACCCTCCACCGTTTATCCGGCACTCAACTCATCCTCATTCCCTCGACCATCTGTCGAATTCCCCCTCAAAACCGCCCCCTCGCACCTCGCCCGCCGCGCATCCGCCGTCCGCCCCCTCGCCGCTGTCCAAGCTCCCGAGAAGGTCGTGGAGATCGGCGACCAGATCTCGAGCCTAACCCTCGCCGACGCTCAGAAGCTCGTCGAGTACCTCCAAGACAAGCTCGGCGTCTCAGCCGCATCCTTCGCCCCCGTCGCCGCCGTAACTGCGGCACCGGCGGGCGAAGCTCCTGCTGCCGTGGAGGAGAAGACCGAATTCGATGTTGTGATCGAGGACGTGCCGAGCAGCTCGAGAATCGCGACGATTAAGGTTGTTAGGGCTCTGACTAACCTACCGTTGAAGGAGGCGAAGGAATTGATAGAAGGATTGCCGAAGAAATTCAAGGAGGCTGTGTCGAAGGAGGAGGCGGAGGAGGCGAAGAAGCAGCTGGAAGAGGCCGGCGCCAAGATCACCATTGCTTAGTATGGCTGCAAAACCCCTTGAAAATGGGTAAATGAATTTTGGGATTTTGCGGTCAATTTCAATTTGAGTTGAATAGATGTAAATGCAGTTATATTTAAGAATTTGTAACTCTCGAGATTTGTTCTTCAATTTCCAGTGCTGCATAGGATAGTTGATATGCATACATCTCCAAAAATTATATATTCAAATTCTCTCATTAAAAGATTGAATTTTGTGATCATATACTCAGGTAGGATATCAATGGTTGGCTTAATCTCATAATATTGTAGATGATGTACTCTGTTCTTGCTCCTATTATTAGTACTCTTTAGAAGTGCATTTTCTTCATTTGACTTCTTCAACTTTATGATAATTATAACACTTGATGATGGATTGCTCCACCTTGGAACTATTTCTGCCTTCATTGTTGACAAAATATTACCATCCGTATCCACTTTTAGGGCACTTCGCCTTTGATTTTATTTTTCAGAGATAGTCATCTTTTTAGTACTTCTTGCATCGTTCAGTTTTGATTCAACAACAAGAAAAGGCTTATACATCATTTGTTAACTTGCTCCGTTCATTTGCATTCTCCCTAATGCATTCTTGGTGGATTTACTACTCAATTTCTCGCATTTATAGAATCAAGGAGCACAATGTGAAAATCTATTTTTGCATTAATTTCCTCTTGGAGTTGCATATTTGCATTTTGCACTGAGAATACATATTTCTGATCATTTTTCCGTGCATCACTTATTTTGGACTTAGAATCTGATCAAGGTATATTTGGGATATATGCTGGTCTACTAGTTCACGTGGGATTTCTTGAACAGTATAACTATAATTTAATATCTGATAAATTATTAACATTTAAGATAATACTTTTTTAGGATCAGTATAAAAATCATTAATATAATAAGATAATATTTTTAACAAACTCCAATTGAATTATATATATTTTTTATTACCATAAATTAATAATTATTTAAAAGTATCAATATAATTATGATAAATTTGTGAAATATGATTATAAGGTCTCCTGTCTTTTCTTTAATGTCAAGAGAACCAATAATGATATGCAAACCTTTTCATTGTTCGTGACTGCATCAAGATCACCTCCCATCCATTGAGCTCGTGGATAGACACTAACATCACCATTTCCATCAGTCGTCCTTGGCAGCACATGTCCATCGAGCACCCGTTCCCAAGCATGTATGACTTGAGTCATGATGTTCCAAAATAGGTCTTTGAACTGAAGAGACTGCAATTCCAGAACCAACGCTTAGAGTATCAAACGTAGGCTCTAATAGCAATTGAAGTTATCGATGCCCTCAGGTGGATGTTGATGATGTGATAGACAAACACAAGAATCAACGCCTTGCCACAGAGTTTTTGACTTGCGCAAATAAATAAAAACTATACACTAGCAAATTTTTCCACAATTTATAATAAATAATGACTTGCAGAGTGTAATCTACTATCACAAGAAGATTATAAATGGAATAGAGTATGATACCCACAATCTTACTCTACCCCGTAAATCACCAAAATGTCTAAACACTTATAACGCGTTGTTAAATACAAGTCTTGGGAATGTGATTCAGTATGATAAAATTTGAAGATCGTAAACCCCTAGCTGAGTGATGAAACCATATAATGTAATAGTTGAGTTGCGTTCAGTATGTTAGGAACTTAGTAGACTAAATAGAGTTCAATAGTTGATAGGCTCAGTAGCATATCTTAGTTTCAACTAGATGGACTCAGTACCAAAGACTCAGTATGGTGGTGGTCGCTGTTTTCACCAAATAAGTCCTGCAAATTTGCTAGAACTTAAATCAGTATAGCAAACAGGTATCGAACACAGGGAACGGAGATTTTTGAACTTAAATTCCTATTAATCTACGGGATTGGTTAGTGACCACTAGGGCTGTTATCGAATCGAGCTTTTATCGAATAGCTCGGGCTCGAGCTCGATAAGGCTCGGCTCGAATTCGATAATATCGAGCTCGAGCTCGAGCTCGAGCTCGAGCCTCATATTGATATTCGATAATTAATCGAGCCGAATTCGAATATTGCAATATTCGGTTCGAAAGCTCGCGAGCCCGGCTCGATAAAATTACTTTAGATTTTGGGTACCGAATTCGAGCTTTCGGTACCGAATTCGAGCTTTCGGTATCGAATTCGAGCTTTCGATCTTGAATTAAAAAATTAAAAAAATATTATTTTCTTAATTTTATCGAGCTTTCGAATCGAGCTCGATACCGAAATCGAGCTTTCGAATCGAGCTCGAATACCATGATTTTTTATCGAGCCGAGCTCGAACCCGAATATAAAGCTCGTATCGAGCTCGAGCCCGAGCTCGAGCCTGAGCAAAAATGGGCTAATCGAGCCGAGCCTGTACAAAGCTCGGCTCGACCCGGTTCGATAACAGCCCTAGCGACCACGCAATTTTGGGTTTTTATATATGACTAAAACAAGGAATTGAAATATGCAGGAAATGAAAACCGAGTAAACTAATTCAAGAAAATAGGTCCAGCAAGATAATTCACACACACAATCGATCATCGACACTATTAATTAATTAATCCCTTTAAGTCAATTAGTTGTAGGACGCCGTAATTAAACTGACACATCCCATATTTCCCCTTAATTATTCGGTAATCGCCATGGAGGGTATTGAAACGACTACTTCTCTAAATTAGATGCAACCTACGTTGGTGGGCAATCAATAGATTTAACACCTAATCAGCTTTAAGAACTAAGAGAACCCAATTTAGGAGCCTACTTGTATGGAGGGCATCTAATAGTCTCCTACCAAATTAATCATATTGTTCTAAGAACAATTTTGCTACTTATTTAGCCTAATCTCACGAGAAACGATGGAAGTACTAAATTAGCTATGGATTAAACTAATCTAGGGTGATCAAGCCTAAATTAACTAATCCAATTGATTAATCTAGAGTAATTCGGAACCTAAGTGATTAATTATGAAGCCCTAGTCTCACGAAAAAATGGTAGTGTGTGTTTCACATCTCTCCGGCCCTAAATGACTTAGCCACGCATATCGGCCCGACTGGCCAGGCGGACCGGTTTACTGGGCAGAACACTAAACATGCTGGAATTCGGAAATAAAACACACGAAAATTATAACAACTTGACGAACTGATTTAAAACACGAAAGCAAACGAAATTAACACTAAAAGATCATAAGGTATCAATATGTAGAATCCAAAATCATCCAAATGAAACGCATAATCTCCCAAGCTAAACTAATAAACGAAAGTAAAATAGTGTTTTTGTCTCCAAATCCGTACTTGAACGAAAGGAATAGATCTCTAACTCGGTTGTCTCTCTCTCGGTCTTGGAATGGTGTAAAGATGATGATGTAATTTTCGTTCGTCTCCTCTCCTATATATAAGGCGGCTCCTTTTCCTTGTAGAAGTAGGGTTTTTATATCCAATATGGAAAGATATTAATTAGATAAATCATATTCAATTCTTTCCATATCATCTCTTTCATTATCCTCCACCTTCCTTCTCTATAATTTCGTCCAAAAATTAATCTTTTAACCCCAAATTCATGTCTGCCTCCTCAGCATCTTGTCATCGCCACGTCAGCACTAAAATCTGCAAGACATCACAGAAAATATGGTCCAACTGGCCAGGTGAGCGCCAAAACAGAAAGAATTTGTATAGTACGAATTAGACTCATCATATGGTTGTTTAGAACCTAATGAATGTGTAGTTGAACATCAGCACAAAGGAATCGACATGCAAGCTGAATATCTCAGTAGAATGTCTGTAGAGGACAACTCAGTAAAGGTGTCTGAGGTATAAGAGAAAGTCAACTCAGCATCTGTCTTAAAGTTTAAACAAGTCTCACCAACCATTCAACCTCGACCAATGAGGAGCTGTCAGCATTATACTTGCACTAACATAAAGTTGTCCTCAATGCGAAAAAGAGAGAATCTCTACAATAGCATTCAAATTCAAGATGGTCGTTTTCCTTGTCGCTTTTGACATGTGGCTAGGTCTCCGATCATTCCATCGGTCAAGAATATACATAGAGAATGATTTTCAAGCGATAAAAAAAACACCAACGGGAACATAAAGCATTCGAGCATTCAAAACACTATCGTACACAAAGCAAATCCAGCAAAGAACTTTCTGCATTGATAGATTTCCTATAGTTATTCACTCTAGAGATATTTTGTTCTCATTCTCTATTCTAAGTTATCATTGTTAGATCTCACGCTTAGACATCTAAGGAGTTCAGTTATTGAATTGTTCTTAATATAAGAACTCCTTCCTAGTTGGAGAAACTCAAACCTTGTGTTTGAAACCTTGTAAAGTCACTAAAACTATAACTAGAGTATTTGTTCGGTGTACAGATCAACTGACACTTGCTCAGTATAATAAATTCAAGTCTCCTGGTTATTCAAGATAGTGGACGTATGATCTTGTGTATCAGAACCACTTTAAAAATTGTCTGTGCAATTATTGTTTTATTAATTTACTGTTCACTTTGTATAAAATTAATTTACAAAATTCATAAGTCAGATTCTCAGTAAAATAGAATATACGCATAAGCATAACTCGAATTGATTTCAGCATAAACGTTTTTCAAACAAGAGACTATAAAATAGGGCCTATACTTCCGCACTTACTCTTGTATTGGATTTGCTATAGATTGACTAAAGTCAGTTGACAGTGTTCAGTATCTTGAACCACTCTGCCCACGCGATCAGAAAGCTAAGTTAGCGAGCTGAGTTATACAGCGAGCATATTCAGTAAAAGACTGACTTTCGCATTTCAGTTGAAACCTGGATTCATGTGTATTCAACCCCCCCCCCACCACCACCACCCCCCACCCCACCTGAAGACTCATATCTGGACCAACAACAAGACACAAACACTCGAACTATCACTCAGCCCAAATATGTCGGGATTAACTTCCACTCCTAATTAAACTACGCTTCTAACAAATGTGACGCTCTATGTTTGTGGAACATTCTTGGAAACAAGTTACTCTTGAAGGAATATGAAAGGAAGAAATCGATACCTCCTCCTTCGTATGTTGTCGTAGCTCTGATTGTTGCTCCAGGTGTCGAGATCTTCGATACGTGTCCCGGCCTTTTTCTTCATACGGGTGGTCAGAGAACTGAAGAAAATAAAAATATGTCTCTCTCAAAACTCGCGTGCGTGAGTTATGATTTTTCTGTATTCTGTTCTGAACATAATACTAATATATATAGGCTTCAAAAGGCAATATAATATTAATATATTTGTAGCCCATTAATTTAATTATATTCCAATGGACTTCCACATAATTAGCCTATAATATAATTAATTAATTTCTTGGGCTACTAATATTTATCAATTAATTGGCCCGACCCGATTAATTCCAGATAAATAACATTATTAAATAATGTGAAAAAACATTAATCCATTAATAATGATTTTCGAGAGACAATAAATTACTAGGCAACTAATTGGGCCGGATCGGGGATCCAATACAAGAAATAAAGCGGGGCCTCCAATTAATTAATTATTCATGCTTCGTGAGCAAAATTAATTAATTAACATAGATTCATTCCACTAGAGAATCAGTGTTGACTTACCCCTTTATCCCGATTTGAGCAAGGGCTTGTATTTTAGACTTAATCAATCTCCGTATTTAAGATAGAAATATCCGTTAATTAATTAAGCTCATCGACGGCTTAAATTAATTAACATCTTATATTCTTTGAGTAGTACCACTCGACCTTATTAACACTCTTGAACTTAATCAACCGGTCGGGTTTAGTGTGCTAATCCTTTCGAGTTCCTCGGGGGGATATTATCAACCCGTTTTACTAGGATACGGATGCAAGATACGGACAACCGGCTGAGCCACAAATAACTACTAACACCCAAGATACGTAGATCTCGCCGCTCATTTGACGTTCAACATAGTAGGTCAAAGTGATAGATAGCCAAATGCACTCGGTGAAGTCTTACCAAGCTTAAGATCGGCTAAGTCACGAGATCTTGGTTCTCCACTAAGGTCGGTTAGGAGAACACATCTCCTTGTGATCCTTCAATACACCACCTTAAGTGTACCCGGTAAAGACAAGCGGCTAAGACAAGCCACTTCTTATCTAAAAGCTCCGGCTTAAACCGACAACTTCATCCTTAAGTTGTCTCGTGTGTTAGCTTGTTTATATCTTGTCAATTCAACCAATTTGTGTTGTCTTACGTGATACCCGACACACCACACAAATCTAACTTTTATACAAGATAAAAGGATAACATGTGCAAATATACATATTTATCGAGATAGGAGAATAAAACAGTGGTAAGGACAAAAACACATTGTATACAAGCATAAAAGTGCTTCCAGTATACAAAATCCCAACAACTCTTGCTTAGCAACTCAGCTCAAATGGGTTCAAGTTCTTCAACCGATGAACTCTATTATTTATAGAGTATCTTAACTTGTAGACCACGCTCTAAGCAAAGATGATCTAGCCAACTAAATTCATCAACATGAACTTAGGTAGTTAATGTTGGGATTTTGTATACTGGAAGCAAATTTTATGCTTGTATACAATGTGTTTTGTGTTTTGTCCCTACAACTATTTTATTCTCCTATCTGATAAATATATATATTTGCACATGTTATCATTTATCTTGTATAAAAGTTAGATTTGTGTAGTGTGTCGGTATCACGTAAGACAACACAAATTGGTTGAGCTGACAAGATATAAACGATTATCACGCTGAGACAACTTAAGGATAAGTTGTCGGTTTAAGCCGTAGTTCGGATAAGAAGTGGCTTGTCTTAGCGTGCTTGTCTTTACCGGTACACTTAAGGTGGTGTATTGATGGATCACGGTGAGATATGTTCTCCTAAGCGACCTTAGTGGAGAACCAAGATTTCGGTGACTTAGCTGGTCTTAAGCTTGGTAAGACTTCACCGAGTGCAATTTGACTATCTATCACTTTGACCTACTATGGTGAACGCCATCGCGACCAGATCTACGTATCTTGAGTGCTAGTAGTCATTTGTGGCTCAGGCTGGTTGTCTGTATCTTGCAAGCGTATCCTAGTAAAATAGGTTGATAATATGCCCTGAGGAACTCGAAAGGATTAGCACACTAAACCCGGCCGGTTGATTAAGTTCAGTGTGTTAATAAGGTCGAGTGTACTACTCGAGAATATAAGATGTTAATTAATTTAAGCTGTCAGTAAGCTTAATTAATTAACGGATATTTATATCTTAAATACGGAGATCGATTAAGTCTAAAATACAAGTCATTGCTCAATTTGGGATAAAGGGGTAAGTCCACACAGATTCTCTAGTGGAATGAATATGCGTTTATTAATTAATTTTGCTCTGGGCTGAGCATAGATAATTAATTAATTTGAGGCACTGCTTTATTTCTTGTATTAGATCCCTGATCTGGCTCAATTAGTTGCCTAGTTATTTATTGTCTCTCAGAAATCATTATTAATAGATTAATGTATTTTTACATTATTTAATAATGTTATTTATCTAGAATTAATTGGCTGGACCAATTAATTGATAAATATTAGTAGCCAAATGGATTAATTAATTATATTATGGGCTAATTATGTGGAAGTCCATAAAGAATATAATTAAATTAATGGACTACAAATATATTAATATTATATTAGCTTTTGAAGCCTATATATATTAGTATTTTGTTCATAAACAGAACACACACACAAAATATACACACGCACGGCGTGAGTATGTAGAGAGACATAATCTTATTTTCTTCAATTCTCGACCACCAAGAGGAAGAAAAAGATCGGGACATAGATCGGAAGATCGACACACGAGCAACAATCGAGCCGCAACAACATACGTAGGAGGAAGGTAATCGTTCTTAACCTCTATTTTCCTTCAATTGGTATCAGAGCCTGGTTTAGGCTCTGATTGTTGTTCTTAGGACCATGATTAGGGTTTAATTTCGTCGTTATCGGGTTATTTTTCTTGTTTGGGGCGGCCTGCGAGCCACTGTTTTGACCCCGTTGTAACGTTTTTCTCGTGAGAAAATCCACAAGTAGTTGATAGGACCAATGTGCTACGTGATTCTGCTATTTTTGTACTGTATTTTGGTCTGGGATGCACGAAAATTGAGGCGCGACGGCGCGGAAGGACGGAAAAGGGCGAAACCCTAATTTCTGGCAGAACACGACCGTCATCTTCAGGAGGCCCGTGAAGGCGCGTGCCAACTCATTTTTCCGATCTGTTCAGATAGTTGTATTCTTTTTTTCGTTATCTTCATCTGGATAGGTCGCACGACCCATTCCGATCTATGGTTTGGCCGGAATAGCGTCGGAAAGGAGAAGTGGTCGTGTTGTTTAGAAAAGCCCCAAATTGGGCGAAAACCCTAATTCGGCTAGGGTTCCGCCACATCTTGCGGTGGCGATTCCCGGCGCATCCGGCGTCCGATTTCCGATCGGCTTGAACCGCTGGATTCCTCGTCTCACAAGCTTCGTGTCGAAATATTGTATGGGATCATCCGATCCCGGATGCGACCGAAATCGATGTCGGAACTGAGCTGCTCACCATGATTTTTTTTCGGCGAATCGTTTGAGAATTGAGGGTAATTGATGGACGATTTTGGCCGGAATCCGTTCATGGTGGCCGAAAATCGTCCAAGGATCATTACCCATGTTTCAATTGATCGAATCGTGGCTCGGAAACACGCAATTTGAGCGGCGAAACTCGCCGGCGACAAGCTGCGTAATTACGCAGCGGCACGATCGCGGCGGTGGCTCCCGACGGCCGTTATTCACGGCCCATGACGTCCGGGAGTTAGAGGAAGTCGGAAGAGGACGGACGCGGCGGCGGAAGCGGCGGCGGCCGCTGGCCCAGCGCGATGCGCAGCCCGCGATCTTCGGGCGCTGCGTGTCGCGCCGCCCGGCAGCAGTTGCGCAGCGTAGACGGCGGCTCCTGGTTCGCCGTCGTCCGGCGCGTCCCCGGGTGCCGGCTGCCGGTAGAGAAACGGCCTGAATCAACGGCGGCGGCGGCGTGAAATTGTTGAAGAAGATGCTGACGTGGCGCGCCACGTCAGCCCTTGCTGACCAGGCGTACACGTGTCTGCCACGTGGCAGACCCCCCCTAATGACGTGCGACGATGCAGTTTCCAGATTCAAAGATTTTGAAGATCGAAGAGCTGTATTTTGATCGGGTTATGTAATAGTTATGAATTATGTGTTTTAAAGCCCGATAACGACGTTTTAAATTTTCTATTTGTGCATTTATTTATTATTATGCTTTAGCATGCGATTATGTGATTAATTGCACTTAAAAAAGCATGTAAATAGGATTTACGTCCTTATTAAGCATGTTTTAATTTTCGCGAGCACGTTTTATTATGTGCGTTTAGAAATTGCATGCTTTAGGAATTATGTGATGATGCATGATTCGAAACAAACCTTTTGAATAAAAAAAACTAAGCAACTTTAAATTAAATGTTTAATTAGATTTCATTAATTTGGATATTAAACACTTAATTGTACCTCCATTAATTGGACTCTACAGAAAAGTAGTAAGATTATGTGAGTAAACGTCCACCTGCGTGGCTTGCTTGCATCTTTGAGCTATAAGTTTTGTGAGATGAGTTTTTCAAAATAATATTTGATTATTATTGAGTAGTGGGAGCGAAGCCGTAAATGTCCACCTGCGTGGCTTGCGTGCCTAGTAAACACGAGTACTCTAGAAGATAATAATTAAATAGGATGGCTAATTAGATCAAATTGAATGCGGCATGGTTCGAGTAAGTATGTCAATTTCGAAAATTTGATTCTATTTTGGTCAAATTAATGGTCAATGCTTAGATGTCACCGCATGTACAATTCACTTCCCTCGAAGTCCCTTCCCGAATTTTAATAGTGACATGATCCAGAATATCGAACTACTAATTCCATTCGTCTTAAGAACCTAGACGTGGATTGAAATTAAAGAGCTAAGTAAATAGCTTGGTTTAGGGTTACGCTAGTAAACGTTCACCTGCGTGGCTTGCTAGTGGAATTCCTAGAGCTGTTCGAGGTTTTTAATGTCATTGTTTTTACAAAAGGTTACAATGATTATTAATTATGAATTATGTGCAAATATTAATTTCATACATGCTTTTAAATTATATTTTTCAGATATGTCTGTTCGAATATTTTTCGAGTTCCTAAACAGTCTCACCAACCAAACCCTAACGGGTTTAACAATATTATATAATTTCATAGAGTGGAAGAGATATCTCACCTTCTCAATAAATGCTCTGCAAATATCCTATAAGAACTTCTGTTTTAGGACCGCTATGTCTAAGAACGAGTTTACTATGAGTATGTTACTCAAATCTTTGGTAGCGGTCAAAGAGGTTATAGGAAAGGGCAAGAGTGCTCAAGTCTTGAATATCCCTAGTAGTTCAAGAAATCCTCCAAAAGGCGGAAACCAGAAAAAGAGCAGAAAGGGTGGTCAATTCAAGAAGAGTAGTGGGAGTAGGAAGACGATCATTACCGGCGACATGCGAATGTCAAAGGAGAAAGGAATGTTCTTCAAGAGTGGTAAGAAAGGACATTGGAATAATTATAATCCAGATGTCAAGGCAAAAACAGAAAGAGACGCGAGTCGCTCTTGTAACTGAAATTGTTCTGGTTTCCCCTACTACCCACAAATGGGTAGTGGATTTGGGGGCAACCGATCATGTTTGTTACACTTTGCAAGGTTTCTTCCATAAAAAGGCAATTGAGCAATGGCGAGGTGGTAGTCTCAATGGACAATGGATCGAAAGTTCCTGCAATTGCCATTGGAGATTTAAATCTATCTTTTGATAGTTCTATTTTAGTATTTAAAGAAGTTTAATATGTGCCTGAGTTTAGGCGAAACATTATTTTTGTTTCAAAACTCTGCACCATGGATGATTATAAATCAAGTTTTGATAGTGAAGTTTCTATCATGAAAGAGGATGATTTTATCTGTGGTGGATCATTAAACGGATCTTTATATACTATTACTTGTAAACCGCGTAGTTCTGTTAATATTGTTTCCTCATCATCAAATCCTAAGAAGAGGAAAGAGTCTTCTAAGGTAAACCAAACTTATCTGTGGCATTTAAGACTAGGTCGCATCAATCTTAACAGGACTCAAAGGTTGGTGGAATATGGATCATTTGGAGTCTCTCCAAGTTGAACCATTTCCAACTTGCGAAACCTATTTGGAAGGAAAGATGATGACTAGGCCTTTGAAGGCAAAGGGTTATAAAGCCACCGAAGTATTAAGTTTGATACATTTTGACTTGTGTGGGTCTATGTCTATACAAGCTCGTGGAGGGTATGAGTACTTCGTCACATTTACTTACGATTACTCGAGGTATGGATATGTTTACCTTCATCGCCACAAGTCGGATTGCTTTGAAACCTTTAAGGAATTCAAGGCAGAAGTGGAGAAGAAGTTAGGTAAATAAATCAAAACACTACCATCTGATCGTGGTGGGGAATACATATCCAACAAGTTCAAGGACTACTTGACAGAATGTGGGATTACATCCCAGCTGATAGCACCGGGCACGCCTCAGCATAATGGTGTGTCAGAGAGAAGGAACCGAACTCTCTTAGAGATGGTTCAGTCGATGATGAGTTATGCAACTTTGCCAGTTTCCTTTTAGGGATATGCCCTAGAGACTGCAACATACTTGCTGAACTGTGTGTCTTCCAAGTCAGTACAAAAGACCCCTTTCGAGTTGTGGAGCGGGCACAAACCCTCTCTCTCTCTCTCTCTCTCTCTCTCTCTCTCTCTCTCTCTCTCTCTCTCTCTCTCTCTCTCTCTCTCTCTCTCTCTCTCTTTGCTTTCTCTCTCTCTCTCTCTCTCTCTCTCTCTCTCTCTCTCTCTCTCTCTCTCTCTCTCTCTCTCTCTCTCTCTCTCTTCGCTATCTCTCTCTCTCTCTCTCTCTCTCTCTCTCTCTCTCTCTCTCTCTCTCTCTCTTCTCTCTCTTCTCTTTCTCTCTCTCCTGCTTATGTGCTAAATAGGCAGACCGACAAATGGGAATCACGTTCAGAAGTGATGTTGTTCATAGGGTACCAAAGGAAATGAAGGGTGGATATTTTTATGATCCTAAAGAACAGAAGATCGTTGTTAGCACTAACGCTCGGTTCTTAGAAGAGGATTACGTTAGTAACCATAAGTCTCGAGTCGACATCATCCTTGAGGAATTCCAAGGTGGTCGAGTTCCACTTGAACAACTAGTTGTGCAAGATAGTACTCCACGAGTAAATGCACAATCTGTTAACACAGCTCCTGACACTCTTCGACGTAGTGGGAGAGTGGTATTTACACCTGATCGGTATATGTTCATTGGGGAGACGTCTGACCATCTCCCGGCAGATGAACAAGATACCGTGGATCCCCTGGACTTACAACGAAGCAGTGGGAGATATAGATGCAGATTCATGGCGAATCACGATGGATTCAGAATTTGAGTCCATAACTGATATGGATGTATACGAGATCACTGAACTACATGAGGGCTGCAAGGCTATTGGTAGTAAGTGGGTATACAAGAGAAAGAGAGGACCGAATGGAGAGATCGTGGCATTTAAGGCCAGGCTAGTGGCGAAAGGTTTTACCCAGAAAGAAGGTATCGATTATGAAGAGACCTTCTCGCCTGTAACAATGATCAAGTCCATTCGGATTCTCCTTGCCATAGCAAATCACTTGAACCTAGAGATCTGGCAAATGGATGTCAAAATCGTATTCCTAAACGGTCACCTTTAAAAAGGTAGAGACATCTACATGAAACAGCCAAATGGTTATTTCAAGAAGCGCGAAGAGCATCTAGTTTGGAAGCTTAAAGAAGTCCATTTATGGACTTAAGCAAGCTTCCCAGTTATGGCACCAGCGTTTCGACAAGGTAGTCAAATCCTATGGATTTGTATCCTATCCTAACGAGGTGCGTGTGTACCATATTTGTGTTAGCAGATCAGTGGTGTTTCTTGCATTTTACGTTGATGACATCCTTCTCATTGGCAACAATGTTGAAGTGTTATCAGACGTAAAGACGTGGTTATCCGAGCAGTTTCAAATGAAAGACTTAGGTGAAGCTGCTTACATCCTTGGGTTCAAGGTTATCCGAGATTGCCAGAAAAGGATATTAAGCTTGTCACAAGCGTCCTACATTGACACTCTTATTGCTCGTTTTAGCATGCAAAATGCCAAGAGAGGTTCAGTACCTTTCAGACATGGCATTTTCTCAAGATATCAGTCTAACCCTGGAAAGGAATACTGGACTGCGGTCAAGCATATTCTCAAGTACCTTAAACGAACTAGAGATTATAGGCTTGTTTACCAGTCAGACAGTCTAATGTCTTTGAGTTATACAGACTCGGATTTCCAGGCTGACAGAGACGAGAAGAAGTCTACCTCGGGTTATGTGTTTACCTTGGGAGGTGGAGTCATTTCATAAAGGAGTGCAAAGCAAAAATGCATTGCGGACACAACCATGGAAGCAGAGTATGTGGCTGCTTCAGAAGTGATAGACTATAATTTTGGAATTGTTTAATATGTGTTTTGGTATTAATAATCTTCACTTTTGAACATGATTGCTACTTATTTTGTAATTTTTGGATCTTGATAGGTGTTCTAGAAGTGTAAAGCTTTCATATGAAAAAGTGGAAGAAAACAAAGAAAAGAGACCAAAATCACTATTGAACAATGTCGGATTTAATGCCGGAGTGAATGTCGGGATGGAAGTCGGACGAAAAATAAAAAAATTAAAAAAAAGGGCAGTTTTGGAGGAGTTGGACGTCAGTTTTTGAAAAAAGGATGATGGGGAGTTAGAAAAGGGAAGGACAAGATGCAGAGAGGGAGGACGCCATTCTTAGGAAGAGGAATCATCATCAACAATTTTTGGAAGAAAATCATCTGCACTTGGAGGAGAAAAAGCATCAACACTTTTGGGAAAATCATCTGCAACTTTTGGAGAATGAAGACAACTTCTGAACAAGATTTGATATAGAGATTGAGAAGTCTTCTTATCTTTTCTTTTCAATGCTTGTATTCGAATTCTCTTATGTTTTCTTAATTATGTCTAGTAGCTAATTTCCTTTGCTAGGGGTTAGGATTGTTTATGTTTATGGATGAATTTTAGGTTTTATTGGTTCATGTTCTTCTTCAATTTCCGAGTTCTATTATCTTGTGTTCATTACATGTATATGTTTGGCCAACATGTATGTGCTCTTTGGAATTAATTTCTTGTAACCCTTGAGATTGATTTGTGCAATAGATAATAGAATATATCCGAGAATAGTCACGAAAGTAGGCTAATAAGGATATATCATGGTTAACACCTAAGATTGAAATGGGTTCATTTAATTTCTATATCACGAGAGTAGGTATAGCATTTATGCGAGCACGTCTTATCCGAATCGAGAGATTGTTTAAGATATAATAGAGTGCATGCCTTAGGACAGTTGAAGAACATAATCAATAAGTTAATTGGATTCCTAATCATGGCCGACGCCCCTAGTTCTTTCTCATCTCTGTTTTCATATCATTTTAGTGTTTATCATTTTAAACATAATCATCACAATTTGGTTACTTGTTTTATGTTATTAAATATAATTTAAGTAGAGAAATCTTTGTCCCTGTGGTTCGACCTTGGTCTTCCAAGATATATTACTACAATAGGACTTAATTCGTACACTTGCGAATAAAATTCTTATCAAGAAGCTTCGAAAGAGGCAGTTTGGCTCAAGAATTTCCTCCTGGATCTTGATATTGTTCAGAATTTGCCTAAGGCGATCACGATTTGTTGTGACAATGTGGGTGCAGTGACAAATTCTAAGGAACCTAGATCTCACAAGACGTCTAAACACATACACAGGAAGTACCACATTATACGAGTATTCGTAAATCGAGAAGACGTGGTGATTGACAAAATTGGAACTGAAGTCAACCTAGCTAATCCTTTCACAAAGAGCTTACCAATCCCGGCTTACGAGAAGCATGTTCGTGGCTTAGGAGTGGTAGAGATGCCCTCCTCTTAGGACTACAGAAACTTTTGTATAAGTGGGAGAAGATGCCGTGTTAGATAGGATAGATAGCTCAGTACTAGTTTGTACCTAGAACTGACACATTGTATACTAAAAGTTTACTTTAGTATAAGTGGGAGAATTATTGGGATTTTGTATACTGGAAGAAAATTTTATGCTTGTATACAATGTGTTTTGTGTTTTGTGTTTGTCCCTACCACTATTTTATTCTCCTATCTGATAAATATATAATTTGCACATGTTATCCTTTATCTTGTATAAAAGTTAGATTTGTGTAGTGTGTCGGGTATAATTTGTATAAAAGTTAGATTTATTCTCCTATCTGATAAATATTATTGTGTTTTGTGTGTGTCGGGTATAACTATTTTATTCTCCTATCTGATAAATATATAGTTTGCAAATGTTATCATTTATCTTGTATAAAAGTTAGATTTGTATAGTGTGTCGGGTATCACAGAAGACAACACAAATTGGTTGAACTGACAAGATATAAACAGTTATCACAGCTGAGACAACTTAAGGATAAGTTGTCGGTTTAAGCTGCAGTTCAGATAAGAAGTGACTTGTCTTAGCTGCTTGTCTTTACTGGTACACTTAAGGTGGTGTATTGATGGATCACTATGAGATATGTTCTCCTAACTGACCTTAGTGGAGAACCAAGATCTCGGTGACTTAGCTGGTCTTAAGCTTGGTAAGACTTCAGCTGAGTGCATTTGACTATCTATCACTTTGACCTACTATGGTGAACGTCATCTCGACCGGATTTACGTATCTTGGGTGCTAGTAGTCATTTGTGGCTCAGGATGATTGTCTGTATCTTGCAACCGTATCATAGTAAAATGGGTTGATAATATGCCCCGAGAAACTTCGAAAGGATTAGCACACTAAACCCGTTGGTTGATTAAGTTCGTGTGTGTTAATAAGGTCGAGTGGTACTACTCAGGCATATAAGATGTTAGTTAATTTAAGTTGTCGGTAAGCTTAATTAATTAACGGATATTTATATCTTAAATATGGAGATCGATTAAATCTAAAATACAAGTTCTTGCTCAATTTGGGATAAAGGGGTAAGTCAGCACGGATTCTATAGTGGAATGAATATGTGTTTATTAATTAATTTTGCTATGGGTGAGCATAGATACTTAATTAATTTCGGTGCCCGCTTTATTTCTTGTATTAGATCTCTGATCTGACCCAATTAGTTGCCTAGTTATTTATTGTCTCTCAGAAATCATTATTAATAGATTAATGTATTTTTACATTATTTAATAATGTTATTTATCTGAAATTAATTGGTTGAGCCAATTAATTGATAAATATTAGTAGCACAATGGATTAATTAATTATATTATGGGCTAATTATGTGGAAGTCCATTAAGAATATAATTAAATTGATGGGCTACAAATATATTAATATTATATTGGTTTTTGAAACCTATATATATTAGTATTCTGTTCATAAACAGAATACACACAAAATATACACACGCACGGCGTGAGTATGTAGAGACCTAATGCCATAGCCTAGTTGACCTAATGCCATAGCCTAGGTTATGATTCTGTTCATAACGGCTTGCAGATTTTCATTGTGGGATTGAGACCTAATGCCATAGCCTAGTTGACTTTATGTAAGAGGCACCCCTGCAACAGACACGATAAAAAAAATTCCTTGATTTTTGCAAAAAACAAAAAAAAATCTCAAGAAATTGACAAGCATTGAGGAGAACTTCGATTTTTTGTTCAAAAAACATAACAATGATCAAAAGAGCAATAGAGTTAAGAACTTAAGTAACAAGTAATCAAAAGAATATTATCTAATTAAAATTCTAATAAGAGTTTACATTGACTCCAGAGAGGATACAAAAAGGGCTCGAGTGTTGTTCCCTTAAAATCGTATCAAATTTGATTTTATGTATGATTTTTAAAATATTTCATTTCAACTCCTTTTTTACCGAATTTTAAATTTCATCCATTCCTTTATTGTAATCCTGAATCCGCTGCTTAATGTCTCATATACCAAATTGGAGAATGTCGTTTTTTAACTGTTGCACTGAATGCACAGCAACTTCGACTCCGAGTGCTACGACTCACCAAGGATATGCAAAACAATTCTGTACAATTCTGGAAGAATTGTATGCAAAACAACTTTACCCTTTATGTTGAGGCATTTCGTGGCTTTACCAATTTCATGTTGTTGCGGATTAATATATAACCATTAATTTATATTGCAGTGAGGAAGATAGATGGACAACTCAGTCAACTCTTAACATTTTTCCTACACTTACTGTTCCTATATGTACTTAATATTCACGTACTCTTTCTCGTTCTATAAAGTGAATTGCTTATAGGAAGATATCATATGTTCGCATTTCATCTTATATATATAAAAAGCGAATGTACAATTCCAAAATCAATTCCAATTCAATTTCAATTCAATTGAATTCAATTGTAATTTTCATTTAATTTAGGGGTAAACATATTATTATTATTTTTATTAATACAAATATAAATACATATACATACATCTATAGAAACACAATTCAATCAATATAAATTAATATAATTCAATTTCAATCAACTCAATTTATGTTCAATTTAAATTGAATTTTCATTTTCAATCCAATTGAAACATTCACAATCAATTGGATATTCAGTTGCAATTATAGTATTATTTTTTACCACATATAGATATAAATAGTCCAATTTATACTCAACTATATGTTAGCATTTCAATTTTAAAATAATATTGTTGAAAATAACATAAGTGAATTTAAATCAAAATTTCATAGTGTGACAAATCACACAATTAAATTTCAATCTAATTCAATCTATTTTTTCAAATTTGAATCCAATTTCTACTCAATTCAATTTAAATTGTAATTTTAGTACGTGTAAATTACATATAGATTTAATTAATCTAATCTAATTTCAAATCATATATTGCATCCCAACTTTAAACTAATATTTTTACAATAATTAAATTTAAAATTAAAGCTTTCTAGGTGTCCCAAATCATGTTAACTAATTAAATTTCTCACAATTTATTTCCAAGGTTTATCATTTTCTGATTTAGCAAATGTTTCCTATTATTTTATAGAGATATTCAACCATTTGTTTCAATTAATTTGTAATTCAATACAATTTTACATAAAATCAGTCATTTTGCCCTTATAATTTTCAATCCAATTTAATGATATTATTATTCCTCCTTCCCCTTTTAATTTTTATTATGATTTTTAAAAATATAGAAATTTATAATTAATTAATATATATACATATTTAGGTAAAAGACAACGTATAAACAACAACGGTTATGGACATCGTTGTCTATCGTGCATATGATAACATATAAACGACAACGGTTATCAGAATCGTTGTCTATTAGCGCTTATTTGCACATATGACAACGGGTGAACGACAACGGCTGTTAAAAACCGTTGTCAATGAGCGCATCCATATACTATGACAACGCTTAAATGACAACGGTAGACACTACCGTTGTCTATGAGCGCATTTTTTAACATACGACAACGGGTCAATGACAACGGTAGTAAAAACCGTTGTCTGTGAGCGCACTTTTGATATAAATGACAACGGTTTTAGCTACAACAACGGTTTTTCGAGCTACGACAACAGTTTTACACAAAAAAATTGTCTTTCAAGTGTTGTCGTAGGCCAAATTTGTAGTAGTGTATGTTTTCTTTTTTCTTTACCCCAAACCCTATGAAATCGCAAAATCATGTCAAGATTCTTATCTCCCTCCACCCTTCCCCTTCATCTTCTATGTCAAATTGCAGAATATCCAATTAAATAGGTTAATGACTATTATAGATTATCGATTTATGGATGCATTATTCTGCATAAATCTCCTGTAACGGCTACTTTTTACGATCTTGGTTTTAGTATTCAAGTTTTTTTGAACATGAGAGATGTTCCATTGTGTACAACGCACGGGAACTCCTACATTCACATGACTTGGAGTAACCGATAAGCTATATCTCTCGAGGTATGCTCGATTATGTTAATTCATAATGAAACTCCTTCATTCACTAAATATGATATGGTTTTTTCAGAAAATTGGGCAGCCTTGATAAAATTTGATGTACTGCATTTTCATGTTTATTTGTAAATGTAAACAACATGATCGAAACTTCACTTTGTTGAAAACTTTCCTTTTATTTTCATATCGTTATTCAGTTGGATAAACTAATGGAGTATATATCATAGAAAGACTTTAAAAAACTATATAATTTTCATGCTTCTAGACCAAATTAATTATTTAGCTGACTTAATGGACAATATTTGAACTTATACTATCAACTTAATTCTTCTAATGTTAGCAAGAGTTATGTTCTTTGAAGGGAAGATGTCTTGGACAATAATGAAGGTCATTGAACTGCTTTTGTTTTGTTGCAATAAGTTAGTTGAATCATTGCATGTGGTTTTGGACCTAAGACATTCGCCTTAACGTACTGTAGCCATGTTCGAGACTTCAACAAATGTGTCTGATAATCTAAACTGTAGTTGAAAATTCGAGAATTTCATCATAAACTGTAATCAAATTGATGGCCTCGACTTTTCATAGGTTTAATATTTTTACTTTCCTATATGATTGTACATGGGAATTTGATGTTAAAATACTCATTTTTAAAATTTTGTTGTTCTTGGCCTATTCACTCATACTTAATTTGTGGTCAATATTCTTTTAATTAATCTTGGTAGAAGTTTTTTATGGGATATAAAGAATCGACTTTCATCACCACACTCGAGTGGGAGAACAATTTTGTATAGATTTACAGCAAAGGCAATCAAAACTTGATGTTCAGTATGTATGTGTGATGCCTCCTTTGTTCTATATGCCCAAGATAAGAATAAGCTAAGAGACTTTCAACAATACAAGAGATGATGTTTGGAGCTTGCAAAACGAGCACACAAATGGAATAACAGTCTTATGTCTTCCGTTCGATCACATTTTCTTAGAGGTGCATGATGAACACATGAAAGAGTTTGAGAAACGAGCGAGCCACATTCTTATGTCTTCGGTTCGACCACATTTTCAAATATGCCTAGAAGGTAATGTAAATTTTTGATTCTGTATGTTAGCGTAACATTTTCGTAATGCCTAGAGCAGCATCTATATTACACAAATAAAAACTTTACAATTTCGTGCGCAGCACGAGTGTTGTCCTAGTTATAAATAAACCTCATAGTTGAACACTATTTAGTGTACTTGGTAACAATAATGTTGAAGGCGAATCCAAATTAAGAAATAGAAGAGAAATGAGGTTATGATACATAGTTTTTATTTAGAGGCAATTATATATGTTATAACCAACCACAGAATATCTTATATATATAAAAACCGAATATTTCAATTCCAAATCAATTTCAATTTCAATTCAATTGAACTCAATTGGAATTTCATCAAAATTCAATTGAACTCAATTGGAATTTCATTAAATTGAGGGGTAAATATAATAGATATATAAGATTATGTCCCTCAATTTATGTTCAATCATGAAATAATTTTATAATGTTTCTCAAATTACGCCCATTAATGGTTAATATTAATATTTTGAAAATATCCCTCAATTTAGGCTCAATCATGCTAAATCTAATATTTTATAAAATATAATTAAAGAAATTCAAAGCATAACTTTATAAGATAAATCATTTTCAAACAATTAATTTTTAAATTAAATTGAGGGGTAAATATATAGGATATATAAGATTATGTCCTTCAATTTATGCTCAATCATGAAATAATTTTATAATATTTCTCAAATTACGTCTATTAATTGTTAATATTAATATTTTGAAAATATCCCTCAATTTACGCCCAATCATGCTAAATCTAATATTTTATAAAATATAATTAAAGAAATTCAAAGCACAACTTTATAAGATAAATCAATTTCAAATCTATTAATTTTTAAATTAAATTGAGGGGTAAATATATAATATATATAAGATTATGTCCCTCAATTTATGCTCAATCATGAAATAATTTTATAATGTTTCTAAAATTACGCCCATTAATTGTTAATATTAATATTTTGATGTGAAATCTAATATTTTATAAAATATAATTAAAGAAATTCAAAGCACAACTGTATAAGATAAGGTCAATTTCAAATCTATTAACTTTTAAAAGTTTTATGTTGAATAACTGCTCCTCAATTTACGCATAATGATGTTAAAAAGGTTAGTTATATATTAAAATTATATGTTAATAATTTTAAGGAACAAATTAGAATAGATTATATCTTATATATTTACCATCACATATATATTATATCATTAAATTGAGGGGTAAATATATAAGATATATAAGTTTATGTCCCTCAATTTATGCTCAATCATAAAATAATTTTAGAATGTTTCTCAAATTACGCCCATTAATTGTTAATATTAATATTTTGAAAATATCCCTCAATTTATGCTCAATCATGCTAAATCTAATATTTTATAAAATATAATTAAAGAAATTCAAAGCACAACTTTATAAGATAAATCAATTTCAAATCTATTAATTTTTAAAAGTTTTATGTTGAATAACTGCTCCTCAATTTACATGTTAAAAAAGGTTAATTATATATTAAAATTATATGTTAATAATTTTAAGGAACAAATTAGACTAGATTATATCGTCCAATCATGCTAAATATAACATTTTATTAAAATATAATTAAAGAGATTTAAATCACAACTTTATAAGATTAATCAATTTTGAATCTATAATTTGTTTACAATGACTTTTGAAAAGTTTTATGTTGAATAACTACTCCTCAATTTACGCATAATGATGTTAAAAAGGGATAATTATGTATTAAAATTATACGTTAATAATTTTAAGGAACAAATTAGAATATATTATATCTTATATATTTACCCTCACATATATAATAAGTCATAGTCTAAACTCTTTTTCACGCCATTTCGAAACTCTCACATATTTGAAAGAAAAAAAAAACTTGGAAGTACAAAATGCCTAATATTTGGTCCATCATTGAGGAGTTGGATGAATTCAATGAGTCATTTGCGATGAAATTTCGACTGATCCGTGCATACGAGATCCCTTCATTCAACAAATGTATCAAGTATAGAGTGTGTTTTCCACGATGCAAATGTATGTCTCATTCAGTAATTGTATAAGTTTAATAATTCAAGTAATCCATATTGTATTGAATTCATATTCAAATGTTTTTGAGGATGAGAGAATTGAAGCAACAATACCAAAAAATTGGTTCGCATATTGAAACCACAACTTGAGGAGGGTCATGTATATGGTGTAAAAACTTTAAAGTTGTTCATGATAGTATGACACACAAGGTCACCACAATTACATATAGGATATTGAACAATGATAAAATTGGCGGTTAACCATAGAGAATCTGGAACTAAGTTTCATTCATTTAGTAATAAGTAAGTCTTTCTCTTTCAATGTATGGATACCAAGAGATTGTTGTCATGAGCCTAACTGGTTCATTTGATTTGTAATATGATAATATCATCATGATATCCAATATTTATATTTATGTAAAATATTTTCTGATTATGCTAGATTAGATTATAATGGTTTATGAAAATATAAATAGTAATATTTATACATAGCATTAGAGTAGTACAAGCATACACATAAAACTATTACAATTTCGTGCGTAGCACGGGTAATGTGTATACATGTGAAAACGTGAAAAATAAATGTTTCTTTAAGTCTAAGAATAGGGTCTATATTCTGAGTTTTGTAATGATTAGGATGGCTTTATACGATTAGTATTATTTTAAACTTTGTTTATTTTTAATTGCTTGGCTAGCTAGCTTTGTTTCGTCCTTTTATTTTAAGTTTATAATTATTTTGTAGGGTTCTAACATCTTACCTACCACCAACTACTCTCTTTAATTAACATTGTCAACTTTCTCTATCAATAGTTTGAATTGTAATTCTTTTTCATAATAAATGCTTATTATAAGTTGCAGCTAGCTGACTAGCTCTAAGGCATAAGAAAAGGAATAAACAATTCATTTTTTCCTAAAAACCTTACCTTTCCATGATTAACATGAAGGTGGTGTTTGGAACAACTTTTAGCTATAGGTGGAGTGTTTGGAATACCAACTTTCAACAGAAATTACCTACCAAATATAGCCAAAATAGAGAAGCTGATTAAGTTGTTATGACCCAGCTTTCAGTGGCAGCTTACAATTTATCTAATTTATTTGATTATTTTATTCTTTAAATATTTTTATAATTCTAAAAAAATCATTAATTTTAAAATTAATATTTTTCTTAATTATAAGTTAATTATAATTATATTTTAATGTATTACTTATTAATTTGATAAAAAATATTTTATATTTATTATTTATAAATTCTTCAAGTTTAATGAAATAATTATTATTATAATTAAATATATATTAATTAAAGTAATGGGTTCTGAAAATTTTGGGTTTTAAATTAATATTTTTTTTTCTATTTTCATTAATTGGTAATTATTTCTTAGCTACGTAATTATTAAAATTATATAAAAATATTATTATTATGGATTTTAAGCAAATAGATAATTTTTAAAAAATATTATTATTATGGATTTTAAGCAAATAGATAATATTAAGATATGTTTATGTTAATATGATATATTATAAATTTATATAACATAAAAAATAATAATATTTATTTATTATAAATTATAATTATTTAATAACACTGAGGGTAAAACGAATATTTTATTTAAAAACTTAAAATAAGCTATTGATATTAGCAGTTTTCCAAACACTATTTTTTCCACTTTCAGGAGTTTTCATCATTTATTTCCAAATACCTACAAATTCTCAAATCAGCCGCTTTCAGTTTCTTTCAGCAGCTTTCAACACTTATTAATAAGCTTCAGCTACTCCAAACACCCACTAAGTATAACATAGGAATAAAAATAAATTCTCAATCCCAACAACATTTGAGCCTGTGATGCATATAATTAGCTTAATGTGATTTTTATTTTGTATTATTTATACTATTAATTGGAAAAAGATTTATTTTAGTGCACGTTTTGAATAGCTACAACTATTTTTCCCTCTGTCATAGGGAAAAATAGAATTAATAATGTCTTTTGTGGAGTAAAAATTAACTCATCTATCTAATTTAAGCTTCTTTTTTATTTTGTTAAGCCAACTTTCTTAAAACCTCCTCAAATATACAATATGAAGATGATATCCTCGTTTGGAAGAGATTGTAAACATCTTATTTTAATTTATTCTAAATAATAAGTTATTTTACGCGTGTTTGGGAGAACTTATCAAAACAACTTATTCTAAATAGTTAGTTACTTTTAACTTATTTTCATAAATTAATATTATTAACTTATGAAAACTTATAAGTACTCCCTCCGTCCCGCCCGACTTGTCTTGTGATTCTTTCTGGGCTGTTCTACCCGACTTGTTTTATTTCCTAAAAAGGAAAATAATTACTACACAAACTCCCACTTTCTACACACAATCACCCACTCCTCTATACACAACCACCCACTCACCAAAATATCCGTGCCGAAATCAGTAAAGACAAGTCGGCGGGGACGAAGGGAGTAACTTTTAAGGAGATTCCCATATCAAATCTTAGCAAATACTCCCTCTATTCCACTCCATTAGTCCACTTTCTTTTCGGTACAGAGATTAAAAAAAGTTGTTTATTGTGTGTAAAGTAGTATATAAAGTAGTGAGTTCCACTAGAATATATAAGAGTGTTATTTTAAGTTAAAAAAGGAAAGTGGACTAATGGAATGGAATAGCCCGAAAATGAATACTAGACTAATGGAGTGGAACGGAGGGAGTATATTTTTTTAATTTATTTTTTTGCTTATATAAGTCATTATTATTGCATGTATACAAACACAATTAATTTATTAAATTTAAATACTTATATCATAAGTTTTTATAGAATAAGTTCTTTAGCCATAAGTTATTAATTAAGTTATTTTCTCAAACGAGGTCTTAGACTTATGTCACCGTTAATGTTTTAATATGACGAAAGTAATTGTACGCTGATATACATATTAAGTAATTCTTGCTCTTAAAAGCATGTAAATCAATGATAATTTTTTGTAAGAAATTGACCACATGTCACGGTAACTTATGAAGATACTTTCCTAGTTTAAACTCGCAAGACTTGATCACAAAAGTATACTCCTATATTGAGTGATCCCACCAGAGTGACGTAATGTTAATTCAAAGATATTAATAATAAACAGCTGAGACTCTGCAAGAAAATGGATTTTAATAGTAAGAAAAATACAAAGAGTTGAAGATCCCAAAAAATGGCACAGAAATCTTGGGTTATAATTTCGCAATTTATTGTTCCATTAAGCAACAGATTGATTCTCTTTGAAATTATGTTGACAGCTTTGGCTCTTCAATCCATGCAAAAGCTCCTGAGCCCACACGTTGTATACAAATTTAATTCTTATAAACGCAATTATTAGAGTACCGAGTACTTTATTTCTCGATGTAGATGTTCCTAATAGTCTAGTTCATGCGTCCTAATTCATTATATTAATATGGATCGTCGCAAAATTATTGTTCATTTTTCTTTTTAAAAGTTATTTATATACAATTTTACATAACTCTATACATGATTCATAACTAACAATTCTCTTTAAAAATCGTACCGAAAAGAAAATGGATAATAATTTTGAAACGTAGAGAATAATATATTTTTATCTTCTACTTACTTCATCCCGCTATTTGTGGCTCATTTTCCCCATTGTGAGTTGTGACGTCTTAATAAAAAGTGGTTTATTCTAAAATAGGCAAAGAATGTGTTAACCAAATTTAAGTAATTAATTAAAAAGTCAAACAATCTACATCACATACCATTCTCTTAATTCCCATGCCTAAAAGAAAGAAGCCGCATATAAAAGACGGAAGGAGTATAACTTACGACTGTAACAGGAAAATATGTCCATCGTCAAAAGGACATCATTACTTTGTTAGGTATATGTATCTAAGTCTGTCATAAATTATTAGCGAAGTTTCTGCGATACACACTTTAGGGGTTTTGTCTCATAAGAAATGGTCGATAATGAATTAATGCATATAATTCTATATTTCATAAGCCTAAATGCAATATCTTTTGAGAGATTTCATGTTATTGCCTGCATAGATTTTTAGGGAAAAAAAAGGTAAAAAAGTCATCACCAATAAAAAACTTCCCAAGCTTAAAAGAAAGACAAGTAGCTACGTATGTAAAACATTTTATGATTTCCTTTTACCACAAAGTAGAATTAAGGTGTGACCTTAACCACCCTTGGTGTGAAAATTAATTCTAGCAGAAGAAACCCTACCAAAACCCAAATGTCCAATCTCCGCCAGCTCCATCCACACCTCCTCCGCCTCTTCTACGGCGGCGGCCGAAACCACAATCTCCAGGATTCCGCTGTCTGAAATCCCACATATGTCCCTTCCGCCGCATTTCGCTTCCTCCAGCATCCTCCGCCGCCTGATCTCCTTCCGCCGCAGCACCCACTTACGCGCCACCGCCCACGGCAGCTTGAAAACAGTCAGCACGAAAAAGTTGACCACCGCGCACGGGCAGCAGCAGAGCGCCACACAGTCGGCGATCGCCCCGGCCATGCACGACTGGCACGACTTACCCGTGCACACCGGCGCTCCGCCGTCTTCATCCACTGCATTACGGCGGAGGCGGAGGCCGCCGCTTCTCAATGGTGGGGAAGAATTCCGACCATCCATTTCAACTTCTTACTTCTACAAACACGACCAAATTCCATAAACGAGCTCAAATATCTTTGGTGAGCACGGCGGAGCAACGGTGGCCGGCGTAGGATTTTCTCTCTCTAATCACATCCAAAATCCCCCATCTTGTTGAGATATATGAAGACGAGGTAAGTGAATTAGATATAGAAATAAAATATTGGACTAGGCAATTGATTTAACGTGCCAAATATGGTGTTTGTTTCCCCATGCAATTACATTTTTTCCATTTTAAATATACCCTACTTGTACATTACTTCTTATGAATGGATACGTAACGCTATTAATTAATACACACCTGGCCTCTGTTAAACGAATAGAAAAAGCATGAATGCTTAGTGTAAACGAAATACGTGTCATACAACACCACTAACACAAGGAAAATTAAAATTCGAAAAATGGTCTTCGTGTATGAATAGTTATCGACGATTATATGTTATCAGAAGTAACGTTTAAACAACATTTTGGGTATAGAAAGAAAACAAATTTCATTCATGTTACAATTACATACTTTTTGTTCAATATGACTTCTACAATTCAAAGAAAATGTCACATCTATTTTCATATGTTACATGATGACTTATGCTAAAATGTGTATAATTAGATTGAAAACTTACAAGAATATTAATAACAATTTGATCGTTGTTGAGAATATGATACTTCAATCCAGGCGCTGCACACAACACATAAATACATGAAGTACTATAATTAAAGATGTCAATCATACACTTTTTTTTTGAAAGAATGACAATCATAAAAAGTACCACGCATAAATAAAGGTGATATCGAATTCCGAATTACACAAATCGACTTAATTTATTTTTTACGTACTTATTTACATTATATTTGACTTTATAAATATGCATTATGTATATAATTAATCAATCACCATACTAAACCAATTCATATTATGCAGATTGGTAATACGTAAAACATGATAGATATATTCTGTTACATGCAGTGGGATATGTAGTGTAACTGTGTAAGATCGACTTGTTCACTCGCTACACATTTTTTTTTTTCTGTGTTGATTATCTCTTTATTTGATTTTTAGCTATTACTTTTTATAACCATTAACTTATTAATAATAAATGAAAAAGTAATTTCTAGAAATACAATGGAAACTTTTTGTTGGTAAAAAATTAAAAACTCATATAACACCTTCATAAATATTATATTTGATGAAGAATATAAATGCATTACATCAAATTTAAATTGTAGTATTATATTTCGCTATAATTAAACAATATAAAAACTGCGTAAAAAATTACATATGCAAATATATAGCAAATAGATAAAGTGAGAACTTAAGAATTAGGAAACAATTACACACTTCATCTTACTTATTACATAGATTGGACTGAAAAATCTTTTAATGTAAGAATATAAGGTTCCTAGTTCTTAGGTTTGCATATGAATCGCACCCAGTAAATATCTTATGCTATTTTTAGACTGAATTTTAGAGTTGATTAATTGGTGTAGTTAAATAACTCATCACTCTACGTTATACAAATGTACAATAAATGAACTGTTGAGGAAACTATTACTAGCATTCTAGAAAACCCAAGATTTAATTTTCTCTAATTAATAAAAGGATAATAATTTTAAATTGAAAAATTGGATATGTTAGTAAACAATGAAACAGATTCCAAAAGTAATATGGTTCAGGGGTGATTCGCATAAGTCGGGTTGTTAAAGTTTGTCAAAATGATGAAAGAGAAAATTGAAGAGGAATGTGATGGACAAGATCAAAGATAAAATGCAGCAGGTAGAACCAAACTGGTGAAAATCTCTCAATACAAAGCAGAAAGCTTTTTCAACTGTTTCTTATTTTGTCGTTGGCAAAATAAATAGCCTATGGACATTGCCTTTTATATAATATCATTTGTTTTTTATTATATAAAGAATAGGATTATTTTAATAATTTAATCATAATATGTTACCATATTCAGTATATTTTAGAATCGAAACGTTCTAAAATAAGTGTTACCTTCTTCCTGCTCGCTGGCCACTTCTTAAATCTTCACTCTCAACTTTTAGTTTATCTCTACTTTATAACCTTTTCAGCAGCATTAAATTAATTAATGAATAAATAAACAAGAGAATAAGAGTCTCATTAAATTGACTCTTGAGAAATGTTTGCAATCAATTAACCAATAAATCCATGCACACATTTAAACGTCAAATATGATTTATTTATTTTTGTTTTGTTTTTTAACAAAGTGAAATCTTTAACAGTTACTCGAAATGCATCAAGTTTGTTTCCGAGTACTGGAGAGCTGTAGGGTTTTCTAGATAAGAATTTGATATCAGAACAAATGATTTAAAGTAATTTAAAAGACAAGTATTAATTAATTTGGAAAAACATACAGATGAAGGCTCATTTTCTTTTAATTTGGGTCCTAATGGTAGAATCCCCAATTCTCGAACATAAAATTCAAATTGTTCATTATTATTATTATTATTATTTAGGTACTAATTCTTTGAAGTTTGAACAGAAAACGAAAGTACTCTCTTACCTGAATGGCTGAATCGTTCAAACTTCAAAAGTTATCAATCTTTTGTGAGTTAAAAGCACTGGCATCTACTTAACACAGAATTATGACTATTATTATTATTATTATGAACGATGACGGTGAAAAATATAATAATAATATTAATACCAGTAGATGAAGCTTTCGATTATTCACAACAATGGCGATGCATATAATGAATTTAATGCTCAAAATTAGGAACTGAAGTCTGAAAAGGAGAAACAGAAAAGGGGGGAAACAAATATCCTCATTACCTGCCTCTTTTATTATTTTATATCATGATTTTCAACTGTTTGGGCCCAGAAAAACACTTTCAGTCTTGGAATTCAACGAAATCAGACTGTGTTGAGTTCGAGTGTGTTTACATTTACAACTATTTCAACAAATTCGATTCTATAAAAAGGAATTAATAAACTACCTAAGATGTAATAAATAAATAAATAACGAAAGATGAAAGATGAAAAACTTCAGACATACCTAAAAAATTCGCAGGTTTAGTTTAATCGCCTTCCCCCCTTCTTTTGCTATTTATTTTGGAGAAGCGTTTGATTTAGATTTCTGAAGCTACCAACTGATATATTTCATATTAGACTGGAGAGAAAGAGAGAGAGAGAGAGAGATTCGTGATATATGTGTGTGTGTTCGGGGGAGTGGGGGTGCTCGATCGTTTGCGTGGTTTTTCATGCCTTGCTTATCGTTTGAAATCATATTATACTACTCCCTCCGTCCCAAATATATATGTCTATTTTCCTTTTTCGTCTGTCCCAAATCTATATGCTATTAGCAATTTTTTTATATCTAACTAAATCTTTCACCAACTTTAATAAATCTAATTAATATGATCATATAGAAAAAGACTATTTTATCCAACTTTTATAATAGCAAACACAATTATGACATTAACTTTTTAGTAATTTACTTTAATTTACTCAAATTTCAATACCAACATTTATCTAACTTTCATATCATTAATTTTTTTCTTAATCTATGTGAAAAAGCAAAGGGCATATAAAATGGGGACGGAGGGAGTATAATACTACATCCGTCCCACTATAATTGGTGACTTTATTTTTGAAACGGGGAATTAAAATAATGGATGCTAAAATATAAGAGGGGAGTAAATAATAAAGTAGAAGAAAGAAGACGAGGAATGATAGATGATAAAATATGAGAGAGAAAATGATAAAGGAGTATAAATGATATTAATTATTTTTCAAATTCGGAAAGTAATCAACTTTAGTGGGACATTCCAATTGGGAAATGTAGCCAACTTTAGTGGGACGGAGGTAATAATAGGTAAATCTTGATTGCAGGGCAGGGACTCAGACATTCTGGAGGCCCTGTGCCAAAATAAAAAATTGGGCTTATTATAATAAAAAAAAATAATATTTTATTAACGTATACGTACGTAATCGAGACGAGAGTCCAGAATCGAGATTAAAGAGACTGAGAGAGTCCGAGAGAGGGGTTTGTCATTTGTTTGCTAAGTTGCATCTACATAAGTGGATATATTTGTTCTTGCATTTAGACTATTATGATTTTATTAAAATTAATTTGGAGCCCTATTTATTATTCTCCAAATTTATGTTTTTGTATTGGATGAAGAATAAATAATTGGGCTCATGAAATAATATACTACTAAAACATTCACTGAGACAAAAAAAAATATATTGTAAGAATAATATTGAGCTTTTAAAAATAAAAATAATAACTCTTAAAAATTCGGGGTCCTGTACGGGCGGGTTTCCCGCACATGCTCAGAACTGTCACTGCTGCAGGGAAAGCAATATTTTGATACAAAAATACTAGATTTGGTAATTATTAGCGGTTGGTAATATACATTTATAGATTTGTGAACTTAAAAAAAATCTATATCATGTGATTTGTTTTAGTTTTATAGGTCCTTCATATCTATAATCAGTTGTTCATTAAATATTTAAAGCGGTGATGATCATCTACTCATTTTTTGTGTCTCATTTAATGTCCCACTAATGAAATAGTGACACATATATATTATTTTACAATTATATACTCTAATTTGAATTATATAATATTATTATAATTATATACTCTAATTATATAATATTATTATAATTATATACTCTAATTTGAATTATTTAATCCTAGGGGTGAGAGTTAATTTAGGAAAAATAAACACATGTCATCATTCTGCTATTGGAGGCCACAAATGTTGTTCAAGATATTAAAACCTACAAACGTAAATCAAAGTATAGAAATGATAGTGATTATATAAATTATAACCCTCAGAACATTACCACGAAGTATAGAAATGATAGTAAATCAAAGTAAATCAAAGTATAGAACCCTCAGAACCCTCAGTAAATTATAACCCTCAGAAATGATAGTAAATCAAAGTAAATTATAACCCTAAGAACATTACCACGAAGTATAGAACATTACCTACAAAAGTAAATCAAAGTACAGAAATGATAGGAAATCAAAGTATAGAAATGTTCATTAAAATGTTTGTTTTACTTTTTATGTGGATTATATAAATTATAACCCTCAGAACATTACCATGAAGGCAACAAAAGCAAATTTACTAAGCGCAATCATAGATTAAAAATACAATCGAGTATGAAAAAAAAATTCATAGTTATAAAAAATACTCATATTTCCGGTCATGTGATATGAGCAAGCACTGTCAAAATACCATGTTGTTGACTCGTTTGATCTCAGTACAATGTTTCGTCTTCAATGGTTTTCCCAATTTCTCCCCTAAAAAAAATATTTCATAATATTCTCCTTTTTATTTTATAAATCAAATTGAAATGCAATTATATAATATTTTTATTTGCAATTTGATTATATAATATATTTTATTATAATTTAATTATATAACTAAATTAAATATAATAATTAGACGACCCTCCAAGTTTGTTTCGAAATTTATTCTCGAGAACTGAAGGTTTCGGAGATGATATTCCTGATTATGAAATAATTATGAGCTATTTAAATATTCAACATGTTAAGTAATTTCAATTAATGTTCAACTCATGTATCTTCCTTTTATTAATATTAAGTAATTTCAATTAATATAAAATTTATTATCTTAATTTATTGTAAACACAATCAATTCAAGATTGAAATCATTATCTTAATTTATTATAAATAAAATTAATTTGATAATTTATTCTAAATAAATATAAATAAAAACTCAGTATTCTTAAACTTGTTCTAAACAAAATTAAAGTTAAAAAGTTGATAGTGGAGAGGCAAATTCTCCCAAAAGTAGGGAAAAATCTTACCTCTTCTAAAATAGGAAAATGTTTTGGGGATTATTGGAGAAAAAAAAAGAAAAAAAAAGAAGAAGTAGAAGAAGAGAGAATCCCCTAAAATAAGAAATCCCCTAAATTCTTACTGCAGAGCTCCTACAAGGCCATTAGCCAAGTCATGAATAGAATCTTCAGGAAGCTTTTCATCCTGCCATACGGAATAGTTGTTAAATGGGTGAGAGCCAAAAGGTTCAAAGAAAAGAATTTAGAATTGATAAGTAGTATCAACAGAAAGAAGGTTCAAGACATAATATGTAGGTGAGTTGATCAATGTTGATAACTTTATGCTAGAAAACTAACTAGAAGACTCTAGCTTCTGGTTGATTTTACTGAGCACACGTACAATTTATTGAGTATAGAGTCATAAAGCCCCTCAAGTTAAGGAGAGTTATTTCCGGTAGAAGTGCTATGCAGCAGACGCACATATGATAATTGATAAGCCATACTCTTCATAAAAACTATGCATTGAACAGGTTCGAGCTTTTGAGCTGCTATTACCTAGCATAAGATGAGAACTAAGAATATCTGAACCTATTACCGACCAACTTGGTAGACAATCATCAAGAACAGGGTTGATCTGAGGTGAAGAAAATTCGTATCAGCTATAAATATGTTGCATTAATCATCGTAATGATATCTGTTTCCCTCCAATTATTTGTGGTTGATCGGATGAATTGATGTTCTAGTTATTTTTTGTTTTTGAAAATCGATTGCCATTATATTGTGTGATCTGAATCTAAATCCCGTTGAATTTTGTTGTTGGTTTAGGTGGTGCTCTGTCAATATGGAAGATCTGTAGTTGTCATCTTGGCAGGGGTGAGGTAGCCTTAATGATTCTTTTGTTATATCTCATTTCCATTCACTACCATCATACTGCTTTTGGTGAAAATAATTTAGAAAACTCTTTTGATGTTATGCCACCGGAAATGCTGGTGATAGAGTCGCTTGTGGTAAGTAGAATAATAGCTGCTCTTATACTCGTAACATATTCATCTATGCTTCAACGCTATGGAAGTTGTTATCCATAAGCTACTGACTATTCTCAGCCTTGGTCAGACTTAAATCAACAAACATTTGTTGTATGAACAAGGGGCATGTGCTACTCACAGCTCCGGCAATATATATTATGCAGGTATCGTCACGTCGACCTCCAAGGGCCATTGTTTTGAAATGCTCATTGCATGTTGGACAAGTGTAATTCAAGTTAAAAAGGGAAGGTGCCTTTAATTGTTGATCCTCCATGCATGTATAGTTCAAGCCCATTGTCCCAAATGAATTTCTTGGAAGAAACATCATCTCAAAACAAATCAGTATTTCATGTCCGAGTAGGAAAATAGATGGATATTGTAGCTTCTTATGGTGATTGTAATTGGGGGAATGAGATAGGAATCAGTATGATGCTTTCTTGACTTGATTATCAACCATATAGAATACATTTAATTCAAGGTTCATGATTGGCTTAGTAGTTAGTTCAACTGATTTTTGGTTTTTTTTTTTTAGTGGTCTTGGATTTTAGGGTTTCACTCATCGAATAAAAGTCTGACGATTCGCATAATAAGGCTAATGATATTGCAGAACATGGGGTTCATCCCTTGTGGCTTTTATCTTCTCTACTTTTTTTCATTGTCATGTCATGTGGAGATTTTCATTGTTTCATTTTGATTAGCAATGTTACTCTCGGTGTTTTTGGTGTTCTCTTTTTTTTAAAAAAAATTTATTGTCCCTTGCCTTACTTAATACTACTAAATAACTATTTCTTTGTACTTTTATTGCAAAGACTATGATCAGAGCTCTGCAAACATGACGAATGAAAAGCAGTTATTGACTTCCTGATGATAAATTGTGATGTATTTAGATGCTTCAAAACTCCTCCTCATTCTACCTATGTACTTGGATTTTGACCATCCTGCTTGGTTATAATGAGTTGGGATTAGGGCTAATGTTGTTTTAAGTTACAGAATGGGAAGCTATTGCAGATTGTGCCCCAGAGGAGAGGAGTTACTCTCACCACAGTGTTTGCCAAATGTATCAAAACTTGCTCTGGAAGACTCAAAAGAAGAATTAAAACCTCAAGCGAAAAACTTGTTTCTGATACTTGTCTACATTATAATCAGTTGTATGTTAGTCTTTCCAATAAGGAGACTTTCAACGACGAACTACATGTTTTAAGTTTGGTTACTCATAGTCATCTTTTAATACAGAAGCATCAATTGTATGTTGCTATAAGGGAGTCGATGTTGTAAAAAGTATACTTAAAAAAGGAGGCTACAAATGTTTGAGTCTTTCAGGATATTGTATACCCACAGTACAGTACTAAGCGGATTCTTACAATGGAGATGTTTTATGGAGTCCCGTTTACCTAATCCTGAGACTACCTGAAACTGTGCAAATACTTGGAAATCCTGTGACTTTCCATAGTGAATGTTATATTCCGTCATAATTTTTTTAATGTTATGCTATGTTTTATTTTAGTATAGAAATCTTAAATGTTATTGAGGAAGAGATTGACATATTCAAAACAATATCTGAGACCAGTTTCGTAAATTATTCGTAGAGGGTAATGTAAAAACACGATCGTCATAGTTTTTCTCATATTTGATTACATATTTTCCATATGCATAGTATTACAACAACACTGAGAAAGGTAATTTAAGCGTTATATATATCTTCCATATGTATCGTATTTTGCATAACGTCGAAACAATGTAACAATATTGTTAATCTAAATGCACACATAGGGCATGATCGTCGCACGGGTAAAACGATGTGCTAGTATATTTGGTAAGTGAATTTGAGAGGCGCGGGACTGCTCACTCTCTGCTTGCCGGATAAAAACGAACATTTGAGTTAATCGAAATTTAGAAGAAAATCAACCAAAAAAATAAAACTCAATTCCTTGAACACGATTCGAAGGTGGAGATGAAAAAAACCTGAATCAGCAGCCATTGCACTTTATTGAACTGGAGCAATAGAATTTATGGTTATACGTGGAAGCATCTCACAGAGAGAGATTAATGACTGAAGATGTAATAATCCTGCACTTTTGAAAGTGATCTCTTTGGCGATTATGATTATTATCTACAGTCTGAAACGAGCTAATTAGTGAATGCAACATAAAAGGGAAAGGCTGATTGGCATCGACGACTTCAAAGAAATGAGAGAAGTCGAATATCCTCAAGGTTTTTGAGTGTGTCTCATCATGGTTCTTCCAATGCTCCGGTTCCATTAGCTAAACGGTTTGCGTTGGAGAGAGACCGGTTCTGCGCTGCACTCCTTGTCGACTTGGCACGAGCCTTTCTACCCTGCAAACCAACACAAGAATGCAAGTTTCATCAATTGTATGAAGAAAGAAAGAAAGTGAAAGTATGAGTTTAAAGGAAATGACCTTGCCCATGCACTTCTCCAGGTGAGGGGCAAATCTGCCAGCAACAATAGATCTGCTGCAGTTCATGCACTCAAATATCTCATTAGCAATTGCAGGGTGAGTTTGACCGAATATATCAACCACATATTTGCCATTGGCTTCCCCAATATGGCTTGGGTCGGATGCCCTTGCTCGTGCCTCACTGGATAACCTCAACTCCTCTTCCTCCTCATCCAAATGACCATCAAGACCCAGCCTAGCTATTCGATGCGACTCTGATGCAACATCAACAATAATACAATCAAGAAGCTCTTGGAAAACGTCTGATAAGAGCTGCAAATCAAACCCAACAACAAGTGGATATCAGTCCTTGTGTATTCAACAAACTAACAATGAACCTAAAACTCTACCAAACAAACTTTCAATCTATGGGAAAAACTCATCAACAACAGAACTGAAGTAGTCCTACAATAAAATATCTGAAACTAAATTATGCAAAAAAAAAAAAAAAAAATAGAAGCAGAGAGCTGAAAGCACCATACTATATATCCTCAAAAACAGAATAATGCCTAGAAATCATGAAATACCTCGGAATTGAAGGCCACGCCATCCTCTTTTGGCACTGACATGAGTAAAACAGTAACCACAATGCAGGTAATCCACACCTACAACTGAGGAAAGAGATACTTAATGAGGTAGAGATATAAGCCAAAATCCAATTCAGGTTAACCCTCTGTTATTTCACCCCCTTCTCTCTTCTCACACAAATAACAATAAACATTGAGATCATAAATTTTTAAAATTATATCAGTTCTTACAAATTATTGAAGTCTTAACATTTAATTGGAGTTAATCTAACAACAATTACAAACTTGCTTATCCACAAAAATGGTTATACACGAAACAAAAAAAAGTTCACAATAAAAAATCGGAGAAATGATAGAATGGTATGATCTATACGTAAGAAGAGCAATACCAGCTAACTACATATTTCCCCATGAATTGTTGACAGCCCCCGCCCTGAGGGCGGGCGAGCATGAGCGACTGCCCCGGGCCCCAAAATATTGGGGGCCTCTAATATTATTTTTTTAGGTAATAATAATTTAGGGCTGTCGGTCGGTTCGGAATCAGTATAACCGATGCCCATTATCGGTTAACTGATCCCTAAAAAGTCAGAAAATGCATCCCAAAGCCGATACTGCTTCGGTTTTCGGTTAGCTGAGGTTATACGACAAAAAACCGAATATAATGTATCTGAATCTGATCAGACTCTAATGTATCTGAATCTGATCAGACTCTAATTCTAAGGCTTCATTCAGCTGATTAACATCCATTCCAATAAATAATTACATTCATCAATGACAAAACTTGATTCTTTTATGCGTTCTTCCAACATTAATCCTAAACAAATATCCCCAAAGTGTTTTCGTTTTTAGCAATTTGACAAGAATATCTTGACCTAATTCACACGATTTCTCATGTTCTCCCTATTCCTTCAACTTCCTATTAGATATACTCATATAGAGAAAACAAACTTTAAAATTGATAGAATCATAGAAATTGACAATTTGCCACAATAAATCAAGAAACAAAAATTAGGGTTATACAGAAAGAAAATACACCTTGTGTACGGCAGCAAGGGGCAGAAGATGATGATGTAGTTCTAATTTGAGTAATTTCGGACTTACACCTGCCGGAGCCGAGAAGGCAGAGGGGGAGGGCCGAGGGGCTGCGGGCGACTTAGTGCTTACGGCGTGGCGGAGGGGTCAGGGGAGGGTGGCCAATAGGCGGTCCCGGCGTGCTCCGTACGTGGGAGGGTGGCGGAGGGGCGGCGGTTCGCGATTACTGGGCAAAAGACGGAAATCGGGAAGGGCGGTTGTGACTTGTGAGTTGTGCTGACTTATGAATCGGGAAGGAATGTGTGTTCTCAATTAAATTTGTCGGTAAATCTCAATCCAGTTTATAGATGGGCTTATGAATATTATTTTAAGTTAAAATCTTTATTTTTAAATTATTATTGATTATACACTTAATATAAAAAATTATTTCTCCTTCAAATAATTTAAACTCAGAATTATCAATTGTTTCACATTTTCTTCAAGACATTCAATTGCTAGTTTTGAAAAATAAGTCGTTCATTAATAGTTTGTTTTCTATACTTGCAAAATTATACTCCCTCGGTTCCACTAATCTTGCAACATTGGGATCTCAACACGGATTTTAATATAGTGAGTATAAAGGTAAAATAGTGGGTGTAAATGTATAAAATAGTGGTGTAAAATTAAAAAATAGTATGGTCCACTTGTTTAAGTGAATGTGGTCCACTCATTTTCTTTTTATTTTATGTAATGTTGCAAGATTGATGGGATAACCTCAAAAGGAAATGTTGCAAGATTGGTGGGACGGTGGGAGTATTATTTTTAACCATAGGGCTTAAGGGCTTTCAACCATAAACAAAATGCACAAATCAAAAGTCTTAACAATCATAGCATATGTACTCACTAAAATATTTCAGTTCCCTGACATTTTTTATTTTTATTTTAACAGGAAACGTATTTATGGAATTATATCATTTTCCACTTAATCCGCCCAGGCCACCACAGACCAAAGCAAGAACATTACAAGGAAAAGAAGAAATATACCATGTTGATTCTGGGGTCAACCCCGTGCAAGAAAGTGGTGGAAGAAGATATATATTGCGGAATTGGACTGGATGTTGCCCCTAATACTGCTCCAAACACTTCCTCTGCAGCAAATAGATTTTTGGGCAACCATTTCTCTAAGTTATTACTACTTGCTGCACATTTAACTTGAGGATAGAGTCTTATGGACCGGCAGTATGGCAACATCGTGTCGGAGGAGAGACTTCTGTTATTTTCTCCCAAAAAGTTTTGCCATAACCCAAATTTGATTTAAAGAAGATATACGATTTCGAAAGAACATGGAAATCGACGCACGGTTCTTTAATCTCTATCCAAACGATTGTGTGTTTTATCCCTAATTTTAACGGCCATGGAAATTTTGATCACAAGTTTTACACCCACATGTAGGGGTGTAAGTGGTCCTCGCACCGAACCACGAAACCGATGGGGACCGAACCAAACCGGACCGAAATGTATGGTTCGATTCGGTTTCGTGGTTTGATTCGATTTATATTTTAGAAACCGATTACAAACGGTTCGCTTCGTGGTTCGAATATTTAAGAGCGGTTCAAACCGAACCGAAATGATTATCTAGTTATTTTATTTTTTATTTCTTTCATAAATGAGAAGATTCATAAATTTAGATAATTAGATTAAGAAATAAATAACTTATGATATGATTTGAGTCAAGATTAACCCTAATATATATAAGGGACACTTGCGTGCGCAGGATGTATGGTACATTTGGATCACACGCAAGATCCATTTTGCAATTATCTTCAATTTAAAAAAAATTAAAAATAAAACCGTACTCTCTCATTCTCCGCTCTCTCACCTTTTCGCGGCTCCGCCTCCACTCATTTTCTCGCTCTCTCTCTCACCTCTCCGCCTCCTCTCTCTGCTTGCATTCTCTCCACCTTAGCTTTTTGCCTCCGCTCTCTCTGCTTAATTAAAAAAAATCAAACTAAAATTAATTAATAAAATGAACAGTAATTTTTGACAAATAAAAAAATTAATTTACAAAATTGGGAATAATAAAACTTGAACCTAAGACTTTATAGGTTGATAAATGAAGTGTCTACCATTATACAAACGATTACTATAATATATTTAGCACATAATACATATATCTCGGATCGAGTCGCAAAATTGAGCTATAAGCCGACCCGGATGTATCGTGCGTCAGATGCACTGAAGTTTTTGTGAATATATATACACAAGAGGAAGAAAAGCGAGTAGCAACCCTATAACTATTAGTTCAAATAGCATCTCTATAATTATGAATTATCATGCATGAATTAATCACCATCTCATATACTAGTGCTTAATTTTCATGCAAGAACACCATTTCTTTTATTTTTAGTTTAATATTCGGTGAATTCTTCGATTGTTTTGAGATTTGAAAAATAAAAACATAAAAACATGTGAACCGATGGATCGAACGGAACCGCACCATTTATGAACGGTTCCGTTTGGTTTCGATTTTAAATACACTTCGAACCGAACCAAACCGAACAACTTTTAAGTATTTGGTTCGGTTCCTAAAATGCACGAAAAACCGAACCGAATCGGATCATTACACCCCTACCCACATGACATATTCGTATCCTACTATCATTTTTTTTTTAACTATAAAACTTTACGGGTTATGATTTAAATTTAGGGTTATTATTTCAATTATAAACTCGTAGTTGACATAGAGGGTTGTGGACAGAGAATCCCAACTGCATTTTACATAGATTGGAGGATTTATGTGGCAAATAATAATTAAGTGGTAAACATATAAATAAATGAAGGTTCAAATAATTATTGTTATATTATTCATAAAAATTGATTAGGATTATACACCCATAAAATCAAATACTATAACTCGTCCCTAATTCCAGATTGAACGAGACATGCTACTGTTTGTAATTATATTACAATCTCATCCCCTGCTCAATTTGCTCCCTTATTCACATAGATATGTCAAAAGGAGCTGTTAAACAAGAGTGCAAGATTGTGAGGCACTGACCTCATGCATGGAGTGTGTGTTTCCCTTCTTGCCCCTCTACACCTCCAATCACACTGAATTCTAATGCAACCAGTTAGTATGGTGGCAACTACTTTTGTTTTGGATGATATAACTATAACATGTTATTGTAGCTGTAGGAACAAATACCAAATGCTAACAACACTGCATCTCAAGAAGGCATAACTTGGGCATAAATTGATGCTACATTTGGTAAATATATTGAGCATTGTACAAAACAAGATTCGCATATTAGCATGAACTAGCAATTACTACTATTATAAACTACACAAAGATACAAGATCAATTTACATGGTGTTGTTCTTCCTCTGGATCACTCATACCCCTAAAAAGCTCTTTGATCGATCGTGTATTCTGGTATCCCATAAAGCAACAGCACAATCATCCATCTTAATCACTTGATCCACTGATGCCGTACTGGCCTGTTAAGTCCATCAGTTTTTTGAAGTTAACATCATCGGTCTTCAATGGTCACAAGTCGAGCTCACAGTTTTCAGAAAAGTTCCGAGAGTTGCAGTTCATCTCAGACAACTTGAAACGGCTCCAGCTCGCGAATTTAGTACCAGAGGCTTCCTGTACCTCCACCTTGAGCAGCAGCAACTTTTCTCGCCATGTATAGGTCGGGTTTGCCCTGCAGTCCTTCACCGATGTACTGAGCAGCAGGCATGGTAGGATTCCTCGTGCGCTGTTCTTTCGCATCTACCGGCACTGCTGCTGCTGCTGCTCCACGATGGTGGTTGTATCGTGGTGCAGGTTTGGTTATCTTCCCAGGCCTTGCAGCTGCCCTCGCTGACATAGCATCGTTACTATTAGTGCACACCAAAAATATATAGCAAAGATGGATTCCACTAATACAAGTGACGTGTAAATTTAAAGTGTCATTCTATATCATATACGCTTTGTGTATGAAAAAGAAGATGAAACACGAAAAATGAAGTAGAAGAGGTGTACGTAGGATATTTTCAGGAACTTGAAGAGGTAGCCGTGCCATGGGAATGGCGTTAGAGCGATCCACGTGTGGCCTATCAACTTCTCTAATGGAGCACCTGGAGAAATCGTCAACTATGTTACCCGAATTTGGGTTCGAGTTACCAGAATATACCACACAAGACCTGCACTCCCATACATACAGTTGATGCAGTTAGAGCACGAGATGAAGCATAAAGAGATGAAAAGAGACAGAATTGCATTTACCTAGGCAAAGATGAAGATTGTTGCCTCTCCGCAGGTGGAGCAGCACCTCCATTCCTCCAATGCTCTTCAAGAAACGCAAATTGCTTCTTGAATTTGTCGACAGCACTGTGAAGGAGAATGCAACTAAAATAAGTCGTATCATGGCAATACGAATAAGATTCATTACTTCAGAACTCGAGTCTGGGGAGCGAATAGCAATACCTTGGATACATGAAGCTCGTAGGTTCAGCTCCCTCCAAGTGCTCATTCAACATCTTTGGATGATATTCAAGAATCTCTCGGTATATCAACTCTCGAATATCGTCCTTGGTAACCCGTCTTCTTTCGAACTCGAATTCCATTTTCGTAACAGGTTGTGCAGAGGGTTCTCTCTCAACTCTAGATAAGTTCCTGAAGTATGGATCTGCAAGAGCCTGACAGCTCGGAAATATAATTTTCAGTAAGATCTCTGATCTTTATAAATGTTGGAGTTGGATGAACAAAAACGGATTGAGACCTCTTCTGCAGAAGGTCTGTCCTTGGGATCGAAAGCAAGCATTCTCTGTAAGAGGCGAAGAGCAAAGGGATCGGCATTTGGAAACTTGTGGGACAAAGGAATTGCCTTCTTCCTTCTCATGCTGCTTAAGTACCTCAGAGCTTTTTCATTTCTTATCTGTAAAAATAACAACTGAATAAGCTAACAAGGGTTGGGACTTGGGATTCTTGGATGCCCACAATCAATGAAAACTAGTAATGATCACACACCCTTGCTATGGTTTCAGGAGGCGGAGTTCCCAACAGATCAGTCATTAGGTCCAACTGATGAACCACATTTTTACCGGGGAAGAGAGGCTTTCCTGTCAAAAGTTCCGCAAATATACAACCAATGCTCCAAATGTCTATTGCTGGTGTATACTGCAAAAGAAAATAAACACTATTCCCATCACGTTGGATGCATGCAGTTTGCAACAGAGAATAAAGAATCATCAATTTCTACCTTAGAGAAAAAAGATCCACATAATTCAGGAGCTCTATACCACCTCGTTGCAACATAATCCTACAAGAATATCCAAGATAAGAAATTTATTACATATATGTGCAACTTCACATTGCAGATGTATAGAAAATAAACAGCATTTGATATATATGTATGTATATATAGATAGATAGAGAGAGAGAGAGAGAGAGAGAGAGAGAGAGAGAAGCATACTGTCCAAAATATTGCTGTAGGAGTATCATTAAAGGCCACTCTTGCAAGGCCAAAATCACAAATCTTTAACTTGCAGTCGGCATTAGCTAAGATGTTTTTTGGCTTCAGATCACGATGAAACACATTAGCTGCAAAGGATGATGATGCAATTTGTTAACATACAAAAAAATTCTAAAAATTCCCACTCATATTTTGTGCAAATAAATTAAAGTTTGCAGACTGAGACACTTAAGAGGATCAAACAGATCTAGATGTGTATTTACCTGTATGAATGTATTTCATGCCTCGAAGAAGCTGATACAGAAAGAATTGGTAATGTTCGGGAGTCAAGTCGTCATTTGCTTTAATAACCTGGTGGAAATCCGATTCCATTAGTTCAAACACTACATATATGTCCTTGAACTCTCTTCTGGATGGCGGCAGCAGAATATGCTTGATTTCCACAATGTCTGGATGTCGAAGAAGTCTAAGAAGCTTAACCTCCCGAAGAATTCGTGTGGCATCAGACACATGTTCAAAGATATCATTTATCTTCTTAATAGCAACCTTTTCTCCAAGATGCGTATCATATGCAGAGCAGACAACACCATAGCTACCCTTGCCAATTACTTCCTCGATTTTGTATCTGCTTCCTTCACCGTATTGTGTGAAGAAATCTACATCTACAGACTGAAAATAAAGTAACAAGCACACATTATTGATGCGTATAGAGAAGAAAGAGGCAGAAAGGCCATTTTTCACATTTAAGTTTTCAAGATGCACAAAAAGCTAAGAAAATCAAACTAACATTTATATAGAAAAAGGCAATCACTGCATACTACCATGGATCACAAACTTAAGATACTTAATAATATTGAGTCACATTTAGATCCCACCAAGAAATCAAACTTAGCCTTCTCCTTTCACTATTGCAAATCTATTAAATCCTACGCATCCATGTGCCACACAGCATATCATTTATTCGATATTCAACCAGACACACGTGTCAAGGACGAATGGACGACTCAAACATGCAGAACCAGAAAGGAGGGATTCTACATGCCTTGTATTTCAACAAAACACGCACATTACATTCTCTTTCTCAATGCAAAATCAAGTCTCTTTATTTTTCCAATTCGAACAGGAACAGAAAGAGGAAGACTGGATTTTTCAACACAATCTATAGGGATAAACTTAATCACCATGTGATCCAACATAATTTCTAGTGAAAAGCTAGAATGATTAAATACAATTTTTATAGCCATAATTCAGTACACTGAGGAAATACATTATGGATAGCTATTTGTTACCACTAGAAGGGAAGATCAAGAAATTGATGCAAGTCCGGTCATGCTATATAAACAGTCTCACCATACAAAATCACCCATATAACTCATAGCATCCACATCTTCTTGATCCCTGATAAATTAAATTCTACCACAAATCTCAGAAATTCCAAAATCAAGTCTTTACATGAAAATTCTACTTCAGGATCCAAATTTCATGAGATTAGACATAAGAAAATGCAATTCCAACTCATAATAATTGTGAGATTAATATATATAAAAGTAATTGCCAACTGAAACTAAAAAGTCTGTACCTTTTTCCTCTGATCAGGCTGCATATTATCCAAAAAGTAGCTGAAAATTGAATTTATAATGTAAATGAGCAAAACAAAGAAGCCAGAAAATGTTGACTATTCAGCAAAAGTCACAATTTCGTTCGGATCGAAAAATGGAGGGACTTGAGCACATAAACGAAAGACAAATTTTGGAGAAATCCTGGATGATGTGTTAGTAAAGAAACTCAAAATTCGACGATTAGGAAGATTATATCTTTAATGGGTTTGCCGAGTTCAAGAGTTTCTTTTTATGGGGCAAAGCAAAAACTTGAATTTTGTTTCGAGGGGCGAAAACGTGTACGAGGAATGATAAATGTGCAGCTGGAAAATGGAGTTTCCAAGATCGTGGGCGATGATCTCTAATGCAAGTTGCCGTGTATATATGTGAAAAATGGGCTTGCAAAGTTGAATGCTTCGGGGAGAGAGGATTTAAATTCACTTTGAGAGAGAGAGTGAGAGTGCTCCAGTAATCCGGTTGGCGACTCGAAGAGAGAAAATGTAAGAATATATCCTTTGGGTTTCTGTTCAACGACTCGATGAGGCGACAATCCATAGAATTTGAGTTTCACTAATATATTACTAGTGTTTTCGACACAGTTATTTATGCGTATAATAAAAGTGTGAGACTCTTATAATTAAATAATTATTTAAAATTAATTTATATAGTAAAAGAATGGAACCAATATAAATATTTAATTGTTTAAAAGTTGATTTGCGTAGTTAAAGATGTGAAACCTTTTTTTTATTTAAAAAGTAGACAAATAAGATGGAACAACTCAATCAAGAAATGTGAACAAGTCGGGCGGGGCGGAGTATTATAATTGAATTCGTCAAAATTTATTTATTAGTTTCTCATATTATAACGTACGAATTATGATTTTTTGGAATAATCATAATGGCTATGGAGGAATTTTCTTCTTAAATTGGTAAAGACAGAATATATTCTTATTTTCATAACCTATCAAAAGATGCACATATATATTCATAATTTGTATGAATTATTCTTTGATATATTACTAGTATAAAAAAATATTTATTTTCCTACATCATATTAAATCTATTATCATAAAAGTTTGCTATGTTTTTATCTTGTCAAATTTAGTCAAAAAATTAAACAACTATTATTATCGGCTAAACATGGAAATTGTCTTATATTTGAATTTGAGTAAACGCCTTTTCTTCTTCGTGAGAAAGATTTGCATTGGCTATAAATGATACATAAAGGTTCTTATATTCCATATGCGTACATTTCATCATATATTCGTAGGTAATTGATATGTGATGTTAATAAAATTATTATAATTATAACACGTTAGAAGAATGATACACAATAGTAATGATACCATGATAAATTCTATTTTTGTATCGTTTTAGCAAATCACTCAATAAAATCAATTCATATTAGTCAAATATTATGCATATCTAATTTATAAATTATATCATCTATGAAATTCGAGCTATTTATAAATTATATCATCTATAAATTATATCATCTATGAAATTATACACGCTTAGGATAATACATAAATGTGTTTTTTGTCCAATTTCAGTAAACGTGGCATTATTATTTCTCACGTGCTCTTGTATATTCTTCAAGTAACACAAATTGCTATGATTCAAAATCCAGCTCAGCATCCAACTCATCTTCTGCTTTCATGCAAGACATGCCATGTACGTATATAAAGGAGGGACCACATGATGATCAAAGAAAGCCACTTGTACCTAATGGATAAAGTCCTCTGTTGAAGTTAGTTACAGATTGGTTGTAGATATTTTCAAATAGTAAGCTTAACTCTCACGGCTCATATTGTGTATACATAGCTAGGAGATGCTTCATTATGTAATTTACACACTTTAGATATCACTTTGAAATATACAAGTTAAATTTTCTCCAAATTCATCTTTCCTCTATTTCTCTTGTTCGTTCCTCCTTGTTTGATCATGGAGTTTGTTCATTGCTTGCTATTCGTAATTGATGATTCATAATCTGGTTTTCAACATGGTATCAGAGCCTCGCTTAGCGAGGTGATGGACCAGGTTTTTAATTGATCGATCTTGATATCAATTTTCCTTATTTTGAAAATCTTTTTCTCTGTAGTCTGCGAATTCTTCTGGAATTTCCATGTCTGGTGAAGACGTAAATAGCCTCTACTATGTTCATCAAGGAGAGGCTCCTGGAGCTTTTGCTTGTTAATTCACCCCTGAATGGAGACAACTTTCAATCTTGGAGTCGCACTAAGAATAAACTATATGTGATTTTGCCAACTCCTGCACAAGTCACACAAATACCGACGGCTACACACGCGTATCACGCGGCTTGGCAACGATGCGATCTAATGATACAATCATGGATCCTCAATTCATGTGCAAAAGAAATAGCTCCGTGCATATTATATGCCGATTCGTACCGAACTATGCCGATTCGTATCAAACTATATCGATGTATACCGAACTATCCAATATATCAATCTTAATGTTTATATCATAGATTTATAGATTTGTATTTATCTAATAAATTAATCGTATTCACATTATTTATTTATTATTAGACATTTGGATAGTTTCTGACATGTTGAATGTAGTTTGTCGGTCTGTGTTTTATTTTCTATATCAGCATGTTCTACTAATTATCTTAGACACTTTTGTTGGATATGATTTGCATGTGTTTCTTGTTTCATGATAGGTTATTTTTCGGTATACCGTTTGCTTCGATATAATGTTATATTTTTTGTATACCGCCTGTTTTGGTATGCCGTCTGTTTCGGTATTACCGAAAACTTCGGTATACCGAAGTACAGTACGGTATACCGAAAGAGCGGTATAGCAACAGTATGAAGATTGCTTATACAGAACATTCGGTATACCGAACTACGGTATACCGAAATTATCGGTGTGGCAACAGTATGCATTTTCTCACACCGAACCTTTTTGGTACGGTCTACGGTATGGAAAAAATCTTACGGTATACCATATTGAACACCCCTAAGCTCATTTGTTGATTTTTTCAACAAATCCATAAATTTTATATACTAAACCAAAACTTCCGACATTAACAAATAATATAAATATATAAATCCATAAAATTGAAAAATCAAAATCCCAAACAATTATATAAATCCATAAATTTATTTGTTGATTTTTTATACTTTATACAAAAATCAAAATACCACACTATTAATAAATTGAATAATATAAATATATAAATCCATAAAATTGAAAAATCAAAATCCCACACTATTATATAAATCCATAAACTTATTTGTTGATTTTTTATACATTATACAAAAATCAAAATACCACACTACTGGACGATTGAACGATAAAGCACGCCGTCAGCTCCAAGTTTGCATGATAGAACGATAAAGTGTAGAGTGTAAACGAATAATTCAAAAATATATTAAGTTTTGCTCTTCTCCATTCCCATTGGGGTTCGAAGTTCTTTCGTGGTGTGGGGTCAAAATTCTTTCGTGGTTAGAGACTGGAACAAGGTCTTGTGCCAACTTCTCCTCATTCCACATAGTAATCTCTTTCTGGTAAATACGTGCGAAATTCTGATTTTAATCTCCACTATTCTTCTTCCTTTTTAATTATATGGGCTTGGTGGACTATCTTATCAATACCAATGGCCTCGAGCAGTGGAAATTGCTTTGAACATGATATGGCAGGTGATGTATCACATGATTCGAGCAAATTATGAGAGCAACAAGAGTCCCATATTGTACCTGATTCTACATGGCATACGACAACATTTCTTGACGATACGATGTTCACACAATATCCTACTCACAAAAAATAAAAAATGAAAGTCAGATTACAATCTAAATTAAATAAAATTTTAGAAATGTATAGACTACATGCATACTCTTAGAAATTAATTAAACTTAACTTACCTCATCAGTGAGATTATCAAGAACATGTTCGCATCTTTATCTGTTCTTTTCCTTGTCCTCATTCTTGCTGTTAAAAGATTTAGGTCTTACTTTTTCCACAACATATAAAAGGAGAGGAGAATGCAGATCCTCTAGGTCCAAGGTAATATCAAGGGCTTCTCGCAACTTTGGAATTCGGATGAGGAAAAAACCCTTGCAAAACAAAAGAATGTAACCATAATAGAAAAAAAGGTAAAAGAACAAAGAACAAGAAATAAAGCGAAACATACCAGTAAAACCAAGAGGTTGCCTTTGATCGAGAAATTTTCTTCGTCAAGATAATCGAGCATCCCACAATTCAAATACGCCAATAATTCTGCTCCCCAAGCATAATTTTTGATATCTTCAAAAAAATTTAAGAATTGAATATACACTTTTTGTACACAATGCTCGCTTTGGGAGGCGATGATATTAGTATAGACCACCATAAGGAGGATAGTCATTCTTCTTTCTTCAAAATAACAGTTTCTGTTGTTGGCAATGTTTGTCAACTTCGGAAACAATACATAAGTTTTCTTCGAAAAAGCAGGCAAACAACGAGAGTCTTCGCTTATGATAGGCTTGCCACGAATGGGCAAACCTGTCAAGTAAAGCATATCCTCCAATGTGATGGCTAAGCTACATCCATTAATTTGGAAAACTTGTGGATCTTTGTTGTAGTATTTAATGAGAACTCCAATAACTTCTTTTAACATGTTGCAGTTTGCAGTCTTTGATATGAAGTAGCTTGAATAGGTAACATTCGTTATTCTGCAATTCTTGCCAAAAATCGTCATCAAGTTCTGCGAACACTTTTGCCAGTGTTGTTGTTTTGCATGAACCAATCAACATTTTTGATTTCTAAAAATGAAAAAACTGTCAAGACACTGTTAGTACCCCGAATACTGTGCTTAAATCTAATAGGAGTTCAGATTCCACTGTATGGTTGTTTCCTCTTACAACTAAATCAGAAGCATGCAAGATATTCTGTTCTTAAGAAAAAATAATACTCTGTTTATATCGATTTATACACAAGTTTTCTCATTCCCAAATAACTACCTTATCCATCAACAAAACAACAGATATATAAAAAATGTCTAATGTTTTTGAATGTAAGCACCTAGGCCCTTACTTCATGATATTTTGAATGTTTCTATCGATTTATCTCATGCCCAAATAAATGCCTTATTCATCAACAAAACAACATATATATAAAAAATGAACCAGGACAACGATGGAGGGCGTGGCGTAGCGTTGGCGAAGAAACCAGAGTCGTCACAATGAAGGAGAGCCAAAGGCACGATCGCTTTTTGTTCGAAAATGAAAAACCCTATTTTCAAAAGGTACGCAGCTCGATGCCGACCGTTTTATTGATTTAATTTCGTTTCATGAATTTGAATCGTCGTAATCGGCGGGATCGAATTTGTTAATTTCTTATATATCTTAAATTAATTAATTAACTAATTTTTATTTACAGACCTGCATATAAGCTTATTTAAGGGTGTTATGGTATGTTGAAAAATCGGTATACCGCACATACCCGTGTCGAAAAATACCAAAAATACTGAATTTTTGGTATACCGAGATCTTCGGTACGGTATGATACTGTACCGAAGTTTTTCGGGACGACAATGCTATGATATTTTCCATACCGCGGTATACCGTTGAATACCAAAATTTTAGTACATACCGTATACCGCAGTATATCAATTCATACCAAACCTCGGTATATACAATATACCGATATACCGCGGTACATATCGTATACCGAATCATACCGATTCCTACCAAGCCACGGTATATACCATAAAATGATATACCGAAATAACCGATTCATACCGAACTATGCCGATTGGTATCGAACTATATCGATGTATACCGAACTATCCATTATATCAATCTTAATATTTATATCATAGATTTATAGATTTATATTTATCTAATAAACTAACCTTATTCACATTATTTATTTATTATTAGACATTTGGATAGTTTTTTGAGATGTTGAATGTTATTTGCCCTTGATGGTCAGTGTTTTATGTTCTATATCAGCATGTTCTACTAATTATCTTAGACACTTTTGTTGGATATGATTTGCATATTTTCTACATCAGCATGTTTTGTATCATGACAGGTTGTTTTTCGGTATACTGCTTGCTTCGGTATAATATTATATTTTTGGTATACCGTCTGTTTTAGTATGCCGTTTGTTTTGGTATTACCAAAAACTTCGGTATACCAAAGTATGGTACGGTATACCAAAGTACGGTACGATATACTGAAAAAGCGGTATGGCAACAGTATGAAGATTGTTTATACCGAACTTTCGGTATACTGAAATTATCGATATGATAACGGTATGCATTTTCTCACACCGAACATTTTCGGTACGGTATACGGTATGAAAAAAATCTTACGGTATACCATATTGAACACCCCTACTTCAGGTTCTACCAAATAGTTAAAAAAATTATAATTGACGCACTAGGAAAGTATCAATAATAGTAGTTGTTATAATTAGTTTGAAATAGTCTAAATAACTATACTTAAGGCTAGATCGGATGTTAAATTTTCAAGGGAAAAAAAGTAAAAATAAAAAATGAATTAAATTGACACAATCTAATGGTTAGGGGGCGGATCGAACTTTGGGCCAAGAAAAAAATATGAATTATGGACTAAACTCACCCACTGTCGTATTGTTCTAAATGTTAAAATAGTCATGCGTAAGAATTGTTTAATTTAATTTTTAGATTAGTTTGTGGTGGACTAAGTTAAACCGATCTGATTATTTTGACAATTCTATATGTATATATAATGGTACAATATGTATTTATACAAGTACATGCTTATTAAAATAGATCCGTCAAGAATTCAACCTTGGCCATATATATTGTGGACTCTCGAATGTTATCGAAATAGAAATCATTTCATATTTTCTCATGGCGTAAGTTGTCAATCACTTGTGTCCAATAATTTCGGACTTATAAGAATAATACTAATAATCTAATTGATTATACACTACTATTGAAGTTTGTCAAGGACAACACATTCATAATTAATTAGAGTGTCTTTGTAAATACTTATTATTACAAGAATTTTTATTTATTTTTGTTTAAAATAAAAAAAAATAATTATTTTTAAATAAAAATAGAGGATTTTTTTGTATCAATAATAAAAAGTAAGTATATTTGGTAGTTTCGAAAATTATAATGCTTTAAACAATAAAAACATATCAATAAATGTTTAAAAAAATTGTTTAATTAAGCAGTTTAATTACTTAATCTTAAAAAAATTATACTAAGGTAAATAGATTTTCCAAAGACTAAAAAAGGGTTTATGCTTTCAAAAATCACACACACACCCCTTTAATATTGATAAAAAAAAAGATACTATTAAATCTTAAAATGATTAATATTCCTAGATAATTTTGTATTTAATCCTTAAATAACCTTAAAATAATAATAAATGGCTATCAATCCAGGTAGTTTTTGGTTAAAAACCTCTCGAGCCGCTATATAAAAAATTAAATTAAATACATAATAAGCAGCAAAATTAGAAACCACGAAATTCACATGCCAAGCTAAACGACACGGCTCGCATAAAAATAAAAATGCAAAAGAAGAAAATCTTTGTAGAAAATCTTTTCGATTTCAGTTGGCAAAAATTGAAATCTTGTAAAATTGTCGTTTTATTTGCGCCAAAGGGTTTTTGTAGGGTTCAGTCTTCCTCCCTCGCGGAAAGATATAGATAAGAGAAAGCTCTATAGTAATTCCCGAGGAAAAACAATGGGTTCTTTGAGAAATGATGAAAAGGAGGGAAAATTGTCTGAACAGAAGGAAATTGAAGAGGAAGAACCCATTTTGATGGATCAACCGCAGAAGTTTTGCATGTTTCCTATCAAGTACCCACAGCTTTGGGAGATGTACAAGAAAGCAGAGGCCAGTTTTTGGACAGGTACAAATCTTTAGAATTGGAAAAGGAATAAGTCCGATTTTGTTCGTGAATTCGGATAGTGTGGTCTAGCTGATTCGCGTGTTGTTTTAATAATGTAGTTATCTTCTCTTTTTAATTGAGTTGCAACAAGGGATATAGGTTCAACTTCTCCTCTGTTTTTTGATTGTTGTGTTTAATATTCAGCGGAGGAGGTTGACCTCTCACAGGATATGCAGCAGTGGGAAGCTTTGTCTCAATCTGAAAAGCACTTCATAAGTCATGTGCTGGCATTCTTTGCTGCCTCAGATGGGATTGTTTTGGAAAACTTGGCTGCTCGCTTCCTTAATGACGTCCAGATTGCAGAGGTGATAACCGATTCTTCACTTACATACCTAAAACGAGTTGATACTTATACTTGTCCACTAACTCCGGAACCAATGATTGATTGTAAACATACTAATCCAAAGTTACCTTATTTACGAAATTCGAATTTAATGTTCTTTTGTAGATGCTTTTGATTATGCTTTAAGCCTGTGATGCGTGAAACATAGAAACATTCATGATGATGCATGGATGAATTCTACTATGTCAACATTGAACTTTTCATATGAAAGTATACACAAGTGACAAGATAAAGGCGATTGCCTCTTCTTGCAAACTCTTCTAACTTCTAATGCCTATTAATGATTTAGCCTTATATCATGTATAGTTCTTGTATGTAAATTAATGTTCCTGATTATAGAAAATCATAAACAACTCTAGGTGTCGTAAGTTTGAGTGTAGAGTTAGGGAAGGAAATTATGTACCCAGCCTTAAGAGATTATAGATTTATAGCCATGCTCTGCTTTTCCATCTAGGAGCTCATCGAGGTAGAGAATGTGTATTGACGAACACATTTAATATCTATTAAAAACTGGTTTCTGACTACCATTTCTACTTGTTGAATAGAATCGAATTAAATTTATATCTTTGATGGCTGATACTGATTCTCTGGTTGCTACTTGCTATAGGCTCGGGCATTTTATGGATTTCAAACTGCTATGGAAAACATTCATTCAGGTATAGATCTTTTATGATATTGGCACCTTTTCATGCTTCATGAAACTGATTCTTGATTTCTCTGCTGTATTTTGTAGAGATGTATAGCTTGCTTTTTGGAAACATATATCAAAGACTCAAAGGAGAAGAACAGATTGTTTAATGCAATTGAGAATATCCCTTGCATTTCAAAAAAAAGCCAATTGGGCTGTGAATTGGATTAAGAGGTTAGTTTTTTCTAAGTCCAATTTTCAAAAGTTTTAATGAACAATAGAATCGGATCAGGGAGTATTTTTTCCTTACTGCTTAATTATGTGTATAACGTTTATGATAACTCCAAGTTGATCCTAAATGAGATATTTTTGCCTGCATCTGTTCTTGTAAGCTTCAATGGATAAATATTCTCTTACTGTGAGTTCCTATGTTTGTTTACGAAAAGAATCTGCTGATACCAAAACTAGTCAATATGTTGAGGATGAGTGAGTGATAATAATGTTTCTGCATCACGACATCTTATTTCCGCATTGGCTTTGGTTGACAATCTGATGATAATTGTGTTGTATCATGATTGGCATAGAATATCGTGGTAACCTGTGCTAACATCAATGTGCAGCTCAAGCTCGTTTTCTGAGAGACTAGTTGCTTTTGCTTGTATTGAAGGAATTTTCTTCTCTGGGAGGTAGTGAACCCTTGCCCGGTTTCTAATGCATTTGCTTCACCTAACAATAATCGAATTTCCTTTTATCCTCAGCTTCTGTTCGATTTTTTGGCTTAAAAAGAGGGGGTTGATGCCTGGTTTAACATACTCTAATGAACTCATCTCTAGAGATGAGGGCCTGCACTGCGACTTTGCTTGCCTCCTATATAGGTATTTTATTCCTTTCCTGTCCAAATTGAAAATGAGGGAGTTAATCAATACATACCTTTGTCCGACTCTGTAGTTTACTCCGGAAGCAACTGCATTGGCAAAGAATCCACCTTATTGTGCAGGAAGCTGTCGAAATTGAGACTGAATTTGTTTGTGATGCCCTTCCATGTGCTCTCATTGGTATGAATTCAACCTTGATGAGCCAGTACATCAAGTTCGTTGCTGATCGACTGCTGGTACCTCTCTCTCGAGTCTTGTCCTCTCTCTCATCCATTGACTCACTTGGGAAGCTAATGGTTTCATCTTAGGTTGCTTTAGGGTGCCCTAAGGCCTACAATGTTGAAAACCCTTTTGACTGGATGGAATTCATATCTTTGCAGTAAGTATCATCAAACATAATCTGCAAGTTTCTAATTGAATGTCTATTATGAGTTTTGATGTGTTAAAGTAATTTTTGCACAGAGGAAAAACTAACTTCTTCGAGAGGAGGGTGGGTGAGTATCAGAAGGCGTCCGTCATGTCAAGTTTGCAAGAAGGTTCCAAGAATTTCGAGTTCAAAATGGATGAAGACTTCTAGTCGTCGTACCCCGCCTCCCTTCTCATTAGTAGAAACATGATGCTGTATTAGACATCATTTTATTGTAGGATCTATTGCTGACTGCTCAAGTTGAATAATATGATCTCTTTTCATTTCGAGACATCATATTGCTCTTGACCAAGAGTCTCGAGTGATTTTACTTGAATCATCTGGAGAGTTTGACACAAGGTACAATGGGGACTAGTATAGTATAGAGTAAAACAATTCTATGCACTTTGTTCATTGTTTATTTTAGTATATAAGAGATGACCTCCCACAAGAATGTGGTAAAGAAGTAGATACAATAGTATCTGGGATGAAAATGAAAGCGATAGTGAATAGCAAGTATAAATCCACCGCGGTCAGCTATGATCTCCTCCACCAGTAAGAGCCAATCCCCTGTACGTAGATATCAGATGAACATGGTTAGTTTAATTATTGAATGGAATATCATTTTCATCATGAGACAGATGCCAAACTATGCAGATTGTCAATAGGCAGTCGAAAGAAGCATCGAGTGATAAATGGACATGAAAGTGCATCATATATATAAAGATTGTAAATGGACAAGATGAAGCATGAGTATGATGGGATAGAGAACACGCGGAAGTTACATTTGGGAAATAACCACAAGTAAGACATATTCATTAACAGTCCGTCAAATTCATATCTATCAAATGCAGAGCGAAATCGGGTGGAAGTATAGTGCATAAGTACTGAAAGAAAAATGTATGCACTGTATGTAAGGATGCAAAATGATGAGTTTAACTAATATGGCATAAGTCAGCTCAACATCATCGCCCCATTTGCGCAACAGGAAGCCATGTAATATCTCTAGCAAACTGGACCTAGTTGTTCCTATATTATTCGATGTCTGGATATGGATATGCAGTACGTAGAAGTGCTCCCATCTCACCTGACCACAGCGATTATCATTTAGACATTTCACAATTCACATTGTTTGCTTTCTTTGTGGTGAAAAGCTACTTATGTGCTCTTTAACAGCACTTCCACCCTATGCACGTGCACTAAACTCACATCTACATCTATCCAAAATATCAGCATCAGTCCTACCATCATTGAATAGCTGAGCTATACTATGAAGTATTTCTATAACCTACCTGAAACTCAAGGGTGTACTTGAAGTATTGATAAATCCAATCGCCCAAGACCTTCTTTTCAATATAGCTTTAACCACATGAATCTAGCATCTAGTTTCACTAGAGAAAGCTTTAACCGTCCTGGCCTAAATCAGATTCTAGATGAACATTTTGATCAATATTTGAAAAGGACAAGTAGTGCTAATAAAGAGAAAACAAAATAAAAGAGAGAATAAAATGCCTAGAAGGCAAAGAATTTTCAGGCTTCCTGCATAAATTATTAAGCTGTTGCAACGGAAGTCCCAGAAGAAACACAAAGACATGAATAACTGGAAATAGAAGATAAAAGACTGCAGGCATTATTCATAAGACACCAAACTCTTCCTATTTCCTCCCAATTTTTACAGAAAATGATTATTAATGCAAAAATACAGAGAGCAAATCAATGGATACATGAGTAAAATATACCAAAAGAAAGTGTGGTTAGTATGAGTTCCACTTCTCCTAAGCAAACGGGATAGAAAACAATGTTATGCAGTTGATTAAATGGGAAAACTACGTAGTTCTGTGCAAGGTTTTCAAAATTTTAACTGGGACTCGAGAAATTTTTCCATAGCACGGCAAGTCCAAGCTCGAGAAGAACAGAGGCATAAGCCTTACCAATAACAATAATTCTAGTTTATAATTCAGAACCTTGCTCATAAGCTCATAAATTCATAACGAACAATATAAAATCCAAGTAGTAAACAACACAAATTCAACAAACAACATATTTACCATAGCTAAGTCTTCAAATCATAACAAATAACACAATGTCTGTAAGGTTGAAAATCTAAATTAAATTCATTAAAGAAGCACAAGACATTATCAGTCATTCACACTAATCTTTCTGCCCAAAAAAATATGCTATTAATTATTATAATATTATGATCAATTAAACAAACACAAAGATACTAGTATTCACTATTAAACAACCTAAACAATTTGTCTGCTCGAATGCCAACAAACACATTCTCACCTCTCTCATTTTCATACACACATTACACACTATCTGCCAGACTGCCACTATGAGAGTGCTGTCCCAGATGATCGAAGATGATGAGATGAGATGGCGGCAGAGCACTGTTATGGTCTGATGCTGCGCATGTATCGCGAAAGGGGAGATGAGAAAGAGGAGAAGGAGGTCTAAGGTTTGGGCTTGAGTACCATTTTCTTGTTAAGAGTCTAATCAGAAAATCCCATCAAAATCTGCACAACATGCCCAATATTTGGTTGTGTCCACACACAAAATGTGATTCACACAACCAAGCATAAGCCTCATCTGTGGATAGGGAGGTAACACCTAAGATAAGACATTCTGGCGTCTCTACTCAAAGCGCACCTTGACCTATTATTATAACTACGGTTTCCATGCTACTAATATTAAATGATAGTCTCAGATTAAACAAACTTCGATAAAATGCATTAAGGCTGGTAATGCTATGAGGTTATCAAGAAGTTACACCACTAACAACAAGGTGGCTTGGACGAAAATGTACACCTTCACGGTGGAATAGAAGAGCTCTAATGACTCATCAAACTACCATGATTGTTAGGGTAGCCACTAGAGTAACCTGTCTTATTCAGATAATGTTGACGAATATGAAAACCTAGTAGAAGAGAGCACAAGATCACATTGGACTAATTATACTAAAGCAGATTCAAAATGCACAGGTTGAGGTTTAGAGATGGTACAGAATTGAGTGAAGAGATACAATGAACAAGCTATATGTATTTCTTAGATACACAAGGATAAATTATTTTGGGACAATTAGGTTCAATCAATTCGACATCAGACTAAAAACTAAAAACTACTAACTAGGATCAGAACATGGAACTAGACTAATTATCTGCCCAAAATTGCTTGCCGCTCAATCTAAAAAAAGGCTTCTAGCAACATTACAGAAATAACCTATGATCTACTCAATCCAGAAAAGAAGTAAAATCTTCACAACCCAACTACGTTGTATTATCAAATCCTTTATAGAAAACCTACTAGCAGCACAGCATCAATTAATCCACGATTCTAACAATCTAGCATTCAATCAATTACTATATTATCACAATTCAGAAATTAGACTCCAGTAATCACATCGTTCCAATAACAGAACATACGTAAACCACAATAATGAAAATTTCCACTCACTTCTTGTTGCGCCGGCCGCGTTTAGTGCCCCATCCTTCAAGCTTCGAAGTAGGGCAGCCACACCGCATACAGAAGAGCAGCACGGCGCGGCCATTAGGTGGCGCCATCTTCCTCAGCTCGACGCGCAGGCACTCGTAGTCAGGATTATCCTCGCCGCCGCCTTTCCACGGTAGCTCATTCACATCTCTCACCGCCTTATTCCCGTCCCCAGTCCGCAGCAATTCCTCCCCCTGCAGCAACAAATCGAACTCCATCCCTTTCTTCAGCCCTCTGCACCCGGTCCGGCCGCACCGCCTGGAGCGGTGGCCGCAGCAGATCTCGAAGAAGCCCACGAATCCGAGGAATGATATTGAGAATAGAGCGAAGAAGATGAACTGCGATTGGGAGTCGGAGAAAAGGTGGTTGTAGAAATGGGCGACAATTGAGGAGAAAGGTGGGAGGAGAAGAGATATGGATTGGAAGAGGTAAGAGAAATAGGAGGTGATGAGGAAGGCGCCGGCGAAGATCACGACTACGAAGATGAGGAGGTCGAGGGTGGCGGAAGGGGAGTGGCGGCAGAGGGAGGGGCAATTTTGGGAATTCGACGAGGGACTGGGGTAGGGGAAGACGGGCTTTCGGACGGCGGAAGGGGGCATAGTGATGGTAGACCAGAGGAGGTGATAGCGCATGATAGTTGAGGCGCGGGGACGGAGAGGTGGTGGGGGAATGGGGGTGGGAGGTATTTCAGGTGGAGAAATGGGAGGCGCGCATCTTAGCATAGGAACGGGGACGGCGCATGTTAGCGTGCTTCGACCCGTTTTTACTCTTGAGTACAATACCTTCGGATTGATAGATTGCTACTAATTAATTTGGATTATTTGCTTTTTCCCGTTTCAGTTTGAGGCACTTTTAGACTATAAATTTGTAAAGACTTAAAAATTAATTGAAATTATAGAAAAAATCATAAAGGTTGAAAATCATACAAACTAAAATACAGGGAACATAGGACAGTAATTGAAAGACGAAATTAAAACAACAAAAAACTAAAATTACAAACAACAAAGTAAAAAAATTCAGTTATTATCGCTGAATTTTTGTCAAATGTGCTCGATCAAGTTGTCTCGAAAATCTTTATGTGCTTCTCTATTCTCAAGTAAAGTTGTTACTTGGTTGTCATATGACTAGCTAGACTTGCAATCATTTATGTACAGTATGCAAAATTATTATTTTCAGTTCCATCTCCAGTCTCATGATGACTCCGACTAACTTGATCTTGTATAAATTCTGTAGGATCTTGATAGTTTAAATAAGTGATTCTTTCATCTTCCACAATCATATTATGCATGATGATGCAAGTTCCCATTATTTTTCCCGTAACATCACGATCTCAAATAAGACATAAATGTTTAATAAAAGTGAAACAAGCTTGTAGAACGCCAAATGCTCGTTCAACGTGTTTTCGTGGAGCCTCTTGATGTTGAGAAAATAATTTATGCTTTCGAATGAGCGGAGCTTTAATAGATTTGATAAATGTTGTTCATTCAGGATATATACCATTATTCTGGTGACCATTTACGACGTAACTAACCTCTGGTGCTCGACCTTCTAAGAGATCATTAAAAAGAGGAGATTGATCAAGTACGTTGATATCATTTCTCGAACCTGGTGTTCCAAAAAATGCATGTCAAATCCACAAATCTTGAGATGCAACTGCTTCTAAAATAAGTGTGGGCTTGCCGCTTCTTCCAGAAAACTGACAATTCTTCCATTCTCAATGCATACAGTCAATACTTCCCAACATAACTGGAAAACCGCATCGTTCACTTAGATGGAGTAGGTACGCCATGTCTTGGGGAGAGGGCTTTCTAAGGTATTCGTCGCCGAAGTTGGAAGTTACACCATCAACAAATTTTTTGAGTGATTTTCTTATGAGTTGACCGCTCATCCGTAAATATTCATCATGCAAGTCTACTGCTGTGTCGTACGCCAACACCCTCATAGCTGCAGTGCATTTCTGAATAGGAGACATACCGAGACGACCAATGGCATCCCGCTTTTGTTGAAAAAATTCATCAGTGGCAACCAGTTGATTCATTATATGTAGGAACAACGACTTCTGCATGCGATACCTTGTTCGAAAAATTTCTTTAGGATAGATTGAATTTTCTGAAAAGTATTGCTCGAACATACTTTCGTGGCCCTTCTCACGGCCACGTTCTATAAATCGTCTCTTTTGCCTTACAACGTGATCTGTTGGTTGTACTGAGAGAGACTCTGCTTGAATGGCCACTTGTTCGACAACATTGTCAATAATGCGATCTTATTCAGCATGTTGTTCGTAAAAAGCTTCATGGTTTTCCCACCAACTATCATCTTTGAGGTACTCGAAAATATTGAAATTAGAGTTTGACGATATTTTGTTTTGGAGAGCTTAGGAGAAGTTGGTTATGGGAGATTTTGTGTAAATAATGTAGAGAGATTTGTGAAGATGGTGGAGAGATTTTGTGAATATGGTATATTTAAAGTAAATAGAGTTAGTTGGAAGATCACGGGTGAAGAAAGTGATCACATATGAATAAAGTGAGTGGAAGATAACATTTATTGCAAATCATGCCAGTCATTCATTTCTTGATTATTGTGTAACATTATTGCATGAAGGTAGTGGAATGCCAGCATTGCGGCTTTGAAAGCATTACGATAAAATTGATGCATTGTCTTGAACAAATCAAACTTACTGCATCAATCACATGCCATTCATTTATTGAATATAGTGTAGCATTTTTTGCCAGATAGTGGAATGCCAGTCATTTATTGCATTAAAATGCATGTCACATTTCTGATAGCAAATTATGTCAGTCATTCATTTCTTGATTATTGTGTAACATTATTGCATGAAGGTAGTGGAATGCCAACAATGCGGCTTTGAAAGCATTACGACAAAATTGATGCATTGTCTTGAACAAATAGTGTAGCATTATTTTCTGAATAGTGTAACATTTATTGCAAATAATGTAGTCTTATCTTGAAGATAGTGTACCATCGATCAATTGATAGTAGATAAATTGTAGAAGTTGAAGACTTAATTTTATTCAATACAACTGACTGATAGCACACTAGAATACAACCTTCCCCTTCCCCTGATAACACACTAGAATACTGATAACACACTACAATACAATATACTGATAGCATTACTTAAATAATTGGGTCATTAGATGGTTCTTTAGTGCCTCTTCTACTTGAGTTAATTCTCCTTTCATCATCAATGTGTTTAGTATCACCACCTTCCCCTTCCGGTCCATCTCTTCTTGACGTGCCTAGCGGTCTTAGCCACGGTGATCAATCTCCTTTTCACGCGTGATCCTAAGAGCACGAAGTTCAGTAGTGAAATCATCCAGGATTATAGAAGATGCAGATGCAACTCATTTTCCTTTCTTTTTAGCAGCAGCTTTAGCGGTATCTCTCCCTATAGGACGAGGTATTGATGCAGAAGCACCACTTGTAGGAGTTTCTAGAGTGTCATCTTCATTAGTCCTTGTTATTTTGGAACTACCAAGACTTTCATTAGTATTGATATCATTGTTACGATGTTTGGAAGTATGACCTCTTATCTCTAAATTCAACTCCCATCTTTATTACCTCTCATAACTTTTTTAAAGACCTCGCGGTGAACAAACTTTTTTATCGTAAATCGTATGTGCTTCCCTCTCAATATCCTCGTTCAACATCTCGCTCCCTATACGAGCGTACGCCTCCTTATATGCATCGATCCACTTCATAACGTTCGCATTAATGCGTTTGAAACGTCCTTTCAATGACTCTACTGACCTCTCTTCGGACATTAGCGAGTTTTCAGCTCAAGTGTTATCATACAACTTTTTCAACTTTTTCCATAACGTGACATTACTTTGGTTGGTGCCAACAATTGAATTTCCACTAATATGATAATAAGCAGATATTAGAATCATGTTTTCTCTCTCTTTCCAACCTTGAGGATTGTTTGAAGTGTTAGGCGATTTTTCATGAGGATTTTCAACAGAGGTTGGAGGGGTGTTTTGGGTGGGATTTTGTGAAAATTGTGAATTCAAATCAAACATCGGTGATGCGAATTCATTGGAATTTTTGAAATTTTCTTAACTGGGATAGTAATCTTGAAAGTAAGAAAATTTTGGGAATTGTAGAAGTTGTTATTATATGAATCCGTGATAATTAAAAGAGAGATTGAGATTTGTAGTAAATAATAGAATGAGAGAAAATGAAGATTTTTTAAGATGTGAATAAGTATAGTAATATTGAGTTTTATTTTGTAAAGAATGAAAAATCATGAATTTTGGTATAATATTTATTTATTTTTATAATATATATAATAAGATATACTTATTTTTCTATTTAGATAAGATAAATATCAAGAGCCAATGAGATGACGCCAAGTGGCAACACCCCATTGGCCAAACCACATGCGACCACAAATTAAGTTACTTTTTGAAGAATTTCCACCATGATCACGTTATTCTCTATTTCCTCAAACGTATTTGCCTCTTTTTTTTTAATTGATAGAAATACCCTCGTCAACCTAGCCTCCCACTTTTGGGGAACGATAATCTCAGTTTTAGTTTCTACGTTCTAACCAATTTTGCTTGAAATGTTTAAGCGAAATAAATATTTAATTCAGATGGCTTTGTTTGAATCGTGGCGGTATTATTAACTAAGTAGTAGTAACGTTATGTGATTGAGAAATGAAGATTATTTTTTTTGGATGACGAGGGTAACTCGCAGCCGCTATCGAAGTGCGCATTGGGTAAACCCCGCTCCTGTATTCTAGCCTGCAAACAACACAGGAGAGTTCAACCATCCTAGGCTAATCATATGTGACAGACTCACACATTTTATGTTTTGACTTTGGACCTTTTAATTCGTTTATTTAGACTTCCGCTATTTGCAAATGTTATTTTCTGGACTTTATTTTAAGAAAGTAATGCATGATCTATGAATCGATGATGCTTTCATTTAAGTTATACTATGACTTGTGGTGCATTATACTAAGAGGGAAAAAAGAACTTCATATAATAATATAAAATAAAAAAAGAAATAGAAGAACTAAATTTTATGTAAACAAATTCAAATTTGAAAATTTTAAATTCTCGAAGAGGAGGTGAGTAAGTAGGAATGGCAATTAGGACAGGACCCGATGGACCCGCCCTGCCCCGCGATGGGGCGGGTATTACCCAGGCCCGTAGAAGCACGGGGCCGGGCCAGGTCTGGGTCTCATTCTCGTACCCGCCCCGCCCCGTATGGACCCGCCACTTTATATTTTAATTTAATTTGATTACTTAATTATTATTTATTAATTAGGTATTTAATTTAATTTGATTACTTAATTATTATTTAATTAGCAGTACTTAATAGTGATCAATATGAGATCGATTTTTGCAATTTCTTAGTTTTGGATGTGATTTGTATTTACTTTTTAGTGAAATTTTTTGACATATCATGGTTCTGTGGGGCTGGGGCCGGGTAGACCCGCCCCGTATGGGTCTGGGTCTGGGTCCGAAATTTTGGACCCATACAAGTCTGGATCTGGGTCTGGGTCCGAAGGTTCAAAGTGCGGGGCGAGTCTGGATACTATAGTACCCAGACCCGACCCGCAAAATTGTCATTCCTATGAGTAAGTAACACTGACGATTTTTTTTACCCATTTTCTAAGTCCCATTATATAGATCACTAACAAGGTATTGATATATGTATTTTTATTTTTATTTTTATTTTGAGATAGTTACTTTTGTTAATGATTTTTTTAAAATCACCTGATAGTAGGATTCGAAGAATGAGATAGAAGATCATTCTCATTGGTAAGTAGCTAGTTAGATCAATGTTTCCCAAATCCTGGAAAATTAAAATCTACTTCACGAAATTGTTGTGTTTTCTCCTCCTAGTCCCAGTTTTTTCAAATTCGGCATGGTTTAATTGGGTTCGACAACAAATCTTGGTCGGCCGAAGAAAACTTTTTCTAAATCAAGATTGGATGTAGAGTTGCGGGCCAGGCACGCCCAACCCCAGCCTCCGGGTAAAAATGTTTTTCTGGCCGGTTTAGGGTAAGACCCAACACCTAACCAGGCTGTTGATTTTGAAGCCCAACCCAGCCACCTACAAGCTGCCGGGCAGGCGGGCTTTACCTGCCCAATTTTTAAAATTTAATTCGAAACATGTTACTTCCTCAATCTTAATATTTTTGGCTCACTTTTTCTAAATATATGTCTCAGTATTTGAGGCTCACTTCTAAAAAACATAATAATTGTGTAGACCAAAATTAACTATAAAAAATTCAAACAATCTACAATTTACACCACTTCCTAAGTTCCCGTGCCGAAATCAATTAAGCCACAAATATTAGGATGAAGAGAGTATAAACTAAAGAGAATAAGAGAACAATGAAAAGAGCGATAATCAAACATGTATTATTATGAGAATAAAAAACATCTATTTATAAAGTTAAAGATGGACTTATGGTCTTTTAGAAACCCTCCCCTTACTGATTATTTGTAAAACAAAATTCATGCCTCTTAAAACTTTTATCAGAAAAACTCACTAGGATAAAAAATTGTCTCCTTACAACCTTTTCAGAAAAATCTCTTTATTTTTCAGTTAGATTATGCTGGGTGATGATTCTGTCCTCAGCATAGTCTCACTTAGTGGAAAGTGATTTTATCTTCTATACTGAACCATGCTCAGCAGCCTAGTGCTCTAATTGTTGAGAAGATTTGAAGATCCCAAAACCCTATCTGATTGGTGAACCATTCCGTTGTAATCGTTATTTGTCTCTGAGGTTTCGGACTCGTGGAGACACTCTGCTCCGATCAAGGCGCTCGGTAGATTATCCGCCTTAACACCGAAGTAGAAGACTCGGTGATCTTGGACTCGGCGGGAGCGAGTATGCGAAAGAGTCGATGGAGCTGGACTCGGCGGAGCGATTCACTGAACTCATAGCTGATCTTCAGTAGACTTTCCCCAGCTATCTACCTACTGAATACGGGATCAGACTCGGCATCGGTAGACAGTCAGAACTGTCAAATACTTTTGAAAGACAATCAACATTGTCATATACGAGGAAGAGAGAAGTCAGCTTCAGTTTGCCTTGAAGTCTGTCTTTGTCTCAATCACTCTATCCACCTCGATGAATGACAAGGACACACGTGTCTTCTCACCGCTAAAGGCTGCAATCAACCCTTTTCCTAAAAAGGTGGGAAAGTACACTTGTTACCTATTTCAAAAGAGCCGTTTGCTACCAAAAGAGAGAGAAAGAAGAAGATCGTCTCCAACGGATCTCTCCCAATCTCTTCTCTATAAATAGAGGGATCATTCAGGAATTGACGCACACCAAAATCATAAGAACAAGCGAGAGCTCAAAAAAGCCTCTCAAGAACACACAGAGCATTAAAACGAGCCTAACCAAAAAGCCTAAGTCTTCCGCAAGAATCTAAAGATCTATCTCCGTGAAAGACTACCTTTTAGCTCTTAAGGGAACCAAGTCGAACCGACAACCAAGCATCTAGTATCCAAGCGACGTGACACGAACTTATAACTACACTCATTGTTCGTCGCTCTAGAAGCTACATTCTCGTTCCCTATCCCTCTAACCCTAAGCTCAACCGAAACCATATATAGCTTAGACAAAGGAGTTCATATTTGAACCCAATCCTTATTGTAAAAGGACTCCTTCCTTTGTTGGAGAAGTTTGTCAAACACTTTAGTTTGATACATTTGTAAACCGGGACTTGCCCGATATAATCCCCAAGCCACGGCTTTGTCACGTGCACAAGCCGACCGAGACTAACTCGGTATAATAAATAGCCTCCCGAACATTCGGGACGGTGGACGTAGGATCGATTGATATCCGAACCACTTTAAAACTCTCCGTGTCGCTTACTTACGTTCTCTTCTTGTTGCATTGATTTTACTATTCATCCGAAAATCTTCTTAAAATCATTCAACTGTCTCGGCATACCGACCCGACCACTTTGCGAACCGAGACTTGCATAAAACGTTTTTTCATTCAACTGATTAGGGCCTACACATTTCCGCACACTAAATTTCTACTGTTGACACTGAATTCTGACTCAGTCAGTTAGCAGATCTCATTAGAGTCAGACTTTTAGCCTAACACGATTCGAAACGGTTATTTGGTCCTTGAATTATTTGATGACAAGCATTATCCTGAATAGGACTGTTCGTGTTCAAAGTTGAGGAAATTGGATTCAGGTGTATTCACCCCCCCCCCTCCTTCTACACCTGAACTCACTCTCGGGACCAACAGATTATGACATAAATAAATAAAGCTTATAATTAAAGTTCAATGCTTTCAATGAAACAAATGTCAAATTTACAAAATAATATTTATTATTCATTAATTATAAATTGATAAACTTATTTTATTAGTTATATTTAATTATAAAAAATAAATAAGGAACGGTAGAATATATATGATGTTTTTTTAGAAGAGTTAAGGGTAAAATTGGAAATTTATTGTACTTCCTTATGAAATATTCAACAAATCAAACATCAAGTATAATAATGATTCTTAACCTGAATATTCAAACCAAGTAAGTATATTGAAATGTATCAATCCATTCCGAATCCTGCGGTAATGTTCATGAACCTAAATCCGATTTTAAACTGCGAATCAAACGCCCCTAAATTATTAATTTGAAGGGGAAAAAAAGACAGTTCTAAATTTGGGGATTCAAAATGTTCAATTTTCTTTTAATGCGGCATTTACCGCATGTGCCGCCAAAAAAATTGCCACAATAACTCATTTTTGTTATACTGTGACACCTGAAACTTTTAAATTGGAAGATTCCCTTGTGATACATTTTTGTAAGGTGCACTAATTTTTTTTGGTAAATATTTCAAAATTAAAAAATTTAAGATTTTGTACACAAAACGATCAAATTAAAACTAATGGATTATATTTAATTTAATTAAGTTTATTCATTTCATGGCTAGAGAGCAAGAGTATCATTCAACAATATCAACAACAGTGAACCGGCCCTCAACACCAACTCCACAATTTTGGTGTCAACAATTTGAACATAATTGCCACTTAAAATGGGGAACAGTTTTGATGGAGGTGTTTCAGTTAGTCACATCATTTCAATTACAGATAATGCTCCCACTATTTTTCCTGCATTATTGTGATTAAATCTTCATTACTTCACTTGGAAAAAAGAAGAAAAAAAAAATCAATCCATGCCACCTTTCTTGGATCTTTTTTCTCCTTTTTCAACGTTTTCTTGATCATGATTCATGAGTTGAATTTTTGGGCATTATTATTCCTATGGCAGAAACCAATGTTGTCCCAATGTTGTCAACACAGCCTGACACTTGTGTTGCTGTGATTGGGCAACAAACCATGTTTTGTCCCTAATTTGGTTATGGTCTAAAACTCACAAGAGGGACAACTTGTCCTAACCATAAAGATCGATTGATATCCGAACCACTTTAAAACTCTACATCATATCATTATTTTTATATCAGTATAATAAATAGCCTCCTGAACTTTCGGGACAGTGGACGTAGGATCGATTGATATCCGAACCACTTTAAAACTCTCTGTGTCGCTTACTTACGTTCTCTTACTGTTGCATTGATTTTACTATTCATACTGAAAATCTTCTTAAAATCATTCAACTGTCTCGGCATCTTGAACCCGACCACTTGCTTGAACCGAGACTTGCATAAAACGTTTTTTCATTCAACCGATTAGGGCCTACACATTTCCGCACACCGAATTTCTACCGTTGATACCGATTCGACTCGGTCGGTTAGCGAGATCTCGGTAGAGTCGGACTTTTAGCCTAACACGATTCGGAACGGTTATTTGGTCTGCCGAATTATTTCGATGCGGCATTATCCCGAATAGGACTGTTCGTGTTCAAAGTTGAGGAAATTGGATTCGGGTGTATTCACCCCCCCCCCTCTACACCCGAACTCACTCTCGGGACCAACAATTGGTATCGAAGCGGAGTTCTTTAAGACTCTTGTTATCTTGAAACGGGTCTACTTGAACGGATCGGAGAAAACATTTCTTCACTTGCATATCACTCTACATTCATATCATTATTTTTATATGGGCGATATGTCGGGTATAAGAATGGTACCCATGTTCTCGGTAGAGAATTATGGAGTATGGCGAGTCGAGAATGGAAGCACATCGACATCCCTCCATGATAGTATGGTGAAGTGCTTGAAGATGGACCTATTGTTCCCATGATCGATAGTGTCGTGACTCGGGCCCAGTGAAGGAGGAGGAATGGTGGCCCGGGAAGAAGATCCCTAAAGACAGAAGTCTCTTCACTCCTGAAGAGAAGAAGCTTCACAACTTAGACCGAGTCGCCAGAAATGCCATACTGACCACTCTTAGTGATTCTTATCTTGGCAGGGTTTAGGAATGCAAAACGGCAAAGGAACTCTGGGACGCTCTAGCGCTACTGAGTCGTGGAACTCAGAAGATAAAAGCTAACAAACTGGCACTGGAACTCCAAAAGCTGGAAAGTTTCTCTCATGCCTGGTGACAAAATAGAAGATCTGAACGTCAGATTTACGAATCTGATGAATTCCATCAATGGGCTGGGAAAGACATTCAGCAACCGAGAAATGAATCTCAAGATACTGAGGGCACTGTCGGACGGACACTGGACACCTTTTGCCACTTTATTGCGACATTCTGATTTAGATGTTGTCTCTCCTGACCATATCTTTTCAGAACTTCAGGCAAAAGAGTTTGAGTTCGACGAGACCTCAACGAAAGCAAAGAGTCAAGGCGACAATAAAATTGACCATGCCTTCAAAGCATCGGTCGGCAAAGCATCTCCGGCGACGAGCAAGACAACGAGTAAGGCGAACCTTCACTCAATGATCTACAAGAAGGAAGTCTCGCTCAGAAGTACGCGTTGCTCGCTGTGAAGTATCAGAAGGAGAAGGAGAGACGCAGAAAACTGACTAAAGCATACCGAGACACAAAAGGTAAGTCATATTATACACCAAAACGCACTCCTGACTCACAATCTTCTGAATGCAGAAAGAAGGATGACTCAGCACCATCAAAGGATAGTGAAAGCAAAGAAGAAAGAATCATCACTTGCTACAACTGCAAAAAGCCAGGACACTATCAATATGATTGTCCTGAGCTCAGTAGTGCTGAACGCGCAGCACGTAAGGCAAGGAGAGAGAAATTCACCCAGAAAAGACAATCCTACATAGCCGGCGAAATCTCAGACGACTCAGAAGAAGTCAACTCCTTTATGGACTCATCTGACGATGGAGCAGCTTTCATGGCCTTAGAGCTTGAAGCTGAAGAAACAACTAAAAAGTGCCTAATGGCAGGAGAAGAGGATGAGGTAAACTCTCATGAACCACTTAATTCCTCTTCACACTGCACACACGACACTGTTTCAGGTGCAGATGGGAATTTGGACATCACGACCGCCTATGAAGAATTATTAGATGAACAAATTCAAATGAGTGCACGGCTCGGTAAGACTCTTCGGGGAGTTGGATACCCCGAAAGTGGAGAATCGGAGACTTTCTCGGGAGAGTCGGGTTGCTGCGAAGCCGAAGGACTTGTGTTGAGACTCGGGGAGGAGATAAACTCTCGATGGCTAAGTCTCGGCATCAAGAAGATCGGATTTCGGTTCGACCAATGACTTGACTCGGAAAGATACTAAAGCGAGTCTCGAAGCAAGAACTATCAGGACTTCAGACCGAACATGATACACTGAAGAAAAGTGATGATGTTTGGAAAAGCCTGATGACTGAGCGTTACATGGGCGCTGAAAAGAAGCTGGAGGCCATGCTAGCAAGCAACAAGCCCAAGCACTGTAAGGAAGGACTTGGCTTCAACCAGGAAGCTTCCTCATCGGCCCCGTACACTCAGAAGTGCGTCTAGCCGATAGGTTTGTTCGAGGAGAAACAATCAATGCAAATGTTCTGGACCCCTCAGCAAAGAACAAACAAAAGATGAAAGCACCTCATCCTACGCATCAGTATTCTGACCAGAAGATCAGTACTCAAACACCCCAGTTCAGTCAAGGGGGAACTAGCAAGAAATATGCTTTAGTGGTCATAGATGACTACTCACGCTACACATGGGTCATATTCATTGCCAACAAGTCTGACGTCAAAACAGAGTTACCAACGCTTCGAAAAGGCTCGGTGTCGAGAAGAACACCGAAATTAGAAAAATACGTTCGGACGGAGGCGAGTTCCTTAATTCCATGGTAGAGGAGTTACGCAGCGGAAGGAATAGAGCATGAGACATCGGTCGCCCGCACACCTCAACAAAATGGAGTTGCTTGAACGAAAGAACAGGACTCTCAAAGAAGCAGCTAGAACTCTACTCGCAGATTCAGGACTCCCAACCAAATTCTGGGCAGAAGCTACCAACACTGCATGTTACACTCAGAATCGATCTCTACTGACAAAGCAGCATAAGAGGACACCATATGAACTATGGAACTGCAGGAAGCCTTCTTTATCTTATTTCCATATCTTTGGTTGTTCATGCTTTATCCACAATAATGGGAAAGATCGGTCAAGACTTTTGGTAGCAAGTCAGATCAGGGAGTTTTCTTAGGATACTCTCGGGTCAGCAAAGCTTTCAGAGTATTCAACTATCGGACTCTTTGCGTGGAGGAAAGCCCTCATGTTGTTTTTAATGAGTTTGCTACTGAAGACAGGAGCAATAACTCTAACTCTGAATCTGAGGACATCAGTAAGCAGCTACAGGATCTAAGCTTAAAAGACAAACCTGAAAAGATCCAGCTATGTTGGGATGATGATTCAGACGAAGCGAAGACAAGTCTATCGAATCTCAACCAGGCAGAGCAAGTAGGCTGAGCAGATTGATTCTCCCGAACAAAATCAATCCCCGGGTAACTCGGGTCGATGAAGAAACCCAAGAGGTAACCGAGACCACTCTCGAGAGTAACAACTCGGGGGGGAACATCTAGTAATGTTCTGAGCTGAATGCCCCCGAACCCGGTGACTCGAGTAGATCACACTCTTATTGCGAAATTCTTCAATCTCGGAATAGTACAACTGAAATGCCTAACTCACCTACTATCTGTGTTGATCAAATTTCAGATGAAGAGCTAAAACATCGTAGAACATGGCTAGATGCTCACTCTGCTGATCTAATCATTGGAGATCCTTCGGCACATGTCAAGACAAGATCCAGATTTTGTCAAGGAGAAAGCGCATTATACTCCTCGCTTCTTGTCCACCGAAGAGCCTCGGACGATTGAGGATGCACCGAAAGATCTTGGACCGGATCATAGCCATGCGGGAGGAGCTAAATCGGTTCAAACGAAACGATGTTTGGGAACTTGTTGATAGACCCCTGCATTAACGTGCAATTGGAACAAAATGGGTCTTTAAGAACAAGCGAGATGAAAACAACGTTGTAGTAAGGAACAAAGCAAGACTCGTGGCTAAAGGCTATTGTCAAGCTGAGGGAATAGATTTCGACGAAACTTTCGCTCCAGTAGCAAGATTGGAGGCAATCGGACTATTCCTAGCCTACGCAACACATCAAAAATTCAAAGTATATCAAATGGATGTGAAGTCTGCGTTCACGAACGGCGTCTCGAAAGAAGAAGTCTATGTGGAACAACCGCCGGCTTTCGGCGGGGGACATCAAGTTTATAGACTCAAGAAGGCTCTGTATGGGTTAAAACAAGCACCCAGGGCTTGATATGATACCCTATCTGAGTTCCTTGTTCAGAAAGGATTTCAGAAAGGCACAGTAGATCGCACTCTATTCGGCATTCGTCGGAAGAAGACCTAATGCGGGTGCAAATCTACGTGGATGACATCATCTTTGGATCAAAGAATGTCATTATGTGTCGACAATTTGAAAAGATGATGAAGGATAAGTTCGAGATGTCAATGATGGGAGAAATGAACTACTTCCTTGGTTTTCAAGTCAAGCAATCTGAAAAGGGGACATTCATTAATCAAGGCAAATACACTCGAGACCTCATCAAAAGATTCGGTTGCACATCCGGCAAACCTATCAAGATCCCGATGAACACTAATATGAAGATTGATCTTGATAAAGAGGGAGTATCAGTAGACCAAACTGAATATCGTGCTGTAATTGGTTCATTATTATACTTAACAGCAACACGTCCTAACATAACTTATGTTGTAGGTGTCTGTGCTCGATTTCAGACGAATCCGAAGCAGAGCCATATGGACTCAGCAAAGAAGATTCTCCGCTATCTCAGAGGAACACCTGACATGGGTTTATGGTAACCAGCTGTGTTGGGATTTTGTATACTGGAAGCACTTTTTATGCTTGTATACAATGTGTTTTTGTCCTTACCACTGTTTTATTCTCCTATCTGATAAATATGTATATTTGCACATGTTATCCTTTATCTTGTATAAAAGTTAGATTTGTGTGGTGTGTCGGGTATCACGAGAAGACAACACAAATTGGTTGAACTGACAAGATATAAACGGTTAACACAGTGAGACAACTTAAGGATGAAGTTGTCGGTTTAAGCTGCAGTTTAGATAAGAAGTGGCTTGTCTTAGTCGCTTGTCTTTCTTGGTACACTTAAGGTGGTGTATTGAAGGATCACGGTGAGATGTGTTCTCCTAAGCGACCTTAGTGGAGAACCAAGATCTCGGTGACTTAGGCCGATCTTAAGCTTGGTAAGACTTCACTGAGTGCATTTGGCTATCTATCACTTTGACCTACTATGGTGAACGTCCAATGAGCGGCCGGATCTACGTATCTTGGGTGTTAGTAGTCATTTGTGGCTCAGTGGTTATGCGTATCTTGCGGCCGTATCCCGGGGAATGGGTTGATAATATCCCCCGAGGAACTCGAAAGGATTAGCACACTAAACCCGGTCGGTTGATTAAGTTCGGGTGTGTTAATAAGGTCGAGTGGTACTACTCAGGGAATACAAGATGTTAATTAATTTAAGCGGTCGGTAAGCTTAATTAATTAACGGATATTTCTATCTTAAATACGGAGATCGATTAAGTCTAAAAATACAAGCCCTTGCTCAAATTGGGATAAAGGGGTAAGTCGGCACGGATTCTCTAGTGGAATGAATGCGTGTTAATTAATTAATTTTGCTCTGGGTGAGCATGGATAATTAATTAATTGGAGGCCCAACTTTATTTCTTGTATTGGATCCCCCGATCGGCCCAATTAGTTGCATAGTAATTTATTATCTCTCGAATTCATTATTAATGGATTAATGTATTTTACATTATTTAATAATGTTATTTATCCGGAATTAATTGGTGGGCCAATTAATTGATAAATATTAGTAGCCCAATAAATTAATTAATTATATTATGGGCTGATTTAATAGAAGCCCGTTGGATTATAATTAAATTAATGGACTACAAATATATTAATATTATATAGGTTTTTGAAGCCTATATATATTAGTATTACGTTCGAAACTCACACAATTGATTCATAAAAATTTCGAGAATAGGCGTGAGTTACGAGAGAGAGAAATAAATTTATTTTCTTCGGATCTCCGACCACCCGAGAGGAGAAAAAGGCCGGGACACGAGATCGGAAGATCGACACGGGAGCAACAATCGGAGCCGCGACAACACACCGGGAGGAAGGTAGCCTTACCTGTAAACCCTATTATTCCTTCAATTGGTATCAGAGCCTGGTTTAGGCTCTGATTGTTGTTTAATCGTTTTTTATTTCGTCGTTATCGGGCTATTTTCGTGTTTGGGGGCGGCTGCGAGCCACCTTGTTTTGACCCCGATGTAACGTTTTTCTCGTGAGAAAATCCACGAGTAGATTATAGGACCTATTTGTTGTGTGATTGTACTGTTTTTTATACTGTAATTGGTCCGATTGGCACGAAAATCGAGGTGCGACGGAGCGGAAGGGCGAAAACCTAGTTTCTGGCAGAACACGGGCGCCGACTTGAGACAGCGCGTGAGGGTGCGTGCTACAGTATCCATCCGATCCGTTCGGATAGGTTTGTTCGTCTTCGCGTTAGCTTCGTCTGGATAGGTCGCACGACCCATTCCGATTTCTGGTTTGTCCAGAATAGCGTTGGAAAGGAGAAGTGGTCGTGCTGTCCAGAAATCCCCAAATTGGCGAGAAAACCCTTGTTTTCTAGGGTTCCGCCGCATCTTGCGGCGGCGATTCCCGGCCAGTCCGTAGTCGGATTTCCGATTGGCTTGAACCGATGGAATCCTCATCTTACGAGCTTCGCGTTGATAGGTTGTATGGGGTCACCCGATCCCGGATGCGACCGGAATTGACGTCTGAAGTTCACTGCTCGTTATGAATTCGTTCCGGCAAATCGTTTGAAATTCGGGAAATTGAGGAACTAATCTCGGCCGGAATCCGTTACACGGTGGTCGTGAGTATTCCAATTATGTTTCCCCTTTTTCAATTGATCGAATCGCGGCTCGGAATGTACGAATTTGAGCCGTGAAGCTTCGCCGGCGACGGGATGCGAAATTCGCTTGATTCCGGCGCGGCGGCGGCAATTGTCGCCGGATTTGGGTAGCCCGGGCGTGAGGATCGTGCCTAGGGGCGGTACCGGACAACGCAACGGCGGCGCCGGGCCGTGGAGGCCGCGGCGGCCGCGCGCTCGCGCTGCCGGAAGCGCGGCCGCGCGGCAGCCTCGATTCCCGGCGGCTGCAGTGGCGGCGCGAGGTGGGGAAAGGTTTGCGTGGCCGCGGGCATCTTCCCCGACGACGGCGGGCTCCGGCGAGGCCGGAACGGCGGCGGCGGCGCGATTTGATGAAGAAGGTGATGCCGACATGGCGCGGCCGACGTGGCGCGCCACGTCGGCCCTCTCGCCGACCGAGCGGTAAACGTGTCGCCGTGTGTCCGCCACGTGGCGAACTCCACGATGACGTGGCGACGACGGTTCGATGCGGTTTTCGACACGGTTTCAGATTCGAAGATTTTCAAGATTTCGAAGATCTGTATTTTTATCGGGCAATGTAATAGTTAGGAATTATGTGTTTTAAAGCCCGATAACGATTTTAAATTTCCTATTTGCGTATTTATTTTTAATTATGCTTTAGCATGCGATTATGTGATTAATTGCGCTTAGAAAAGCATGTAAATAGGATTTATGTCATTGTTAAAGCATGTTTTATTTTTCGCGAGCACGTTTTATTATATGCGTTTAGAAATTGCATGCTTTAGGAATTATGTGATATGCATGATTCGTTACAAACCTTTTGAATAAAAAGACTAAGCAATTTTTAAAATTAAATGTTTAATTAGATTCCATTAATTTGGATATTAAACAATTAATCGGACCTCCATTAATTGGACTCTACACGAAAGTAGTAAGATTGTGTGAGTAAACGTCCACCTGCGTGGCTTGCTTGCATTTTTGAGCTACCAGTTTTGTGAGATGAGTTTTCCAAAACAATATTTAATTATTATTGAGTAGTGGGAGCGAAGCCGTAAACGTCCACCTGCGTGGCTTGCGTGCCTAGTAAACACGAGTACTCTAGAAGATAATAATTAAATAGGATGGCTAATTAGATCAAATTGAATGCGGCATGGTTCGAGTAAGTATGTCAATTTCGAGAATTTGATTCTATTTTGGTCAAATTAATGGTCAATGCTTAGATGTCACCGCAGGTACAATTCACTTCCCTCGAAGTCCCTTCCCGCGTTTTAATAGTGACATGGTCCAGAATATCGAACTATTAATTCCATTCGTCTTAAGAACCTTGACGTGGATTGGAATTAAAGAGCTAGGTAAATAGCTTTGTTTAGGGTTACGCTAGTAAACGTCCACCTGCGTGGCTTGCTAGTGGAATTCTTAGAGCTGTTCGAGGTTTTTAACATCATTGTTTTTCAAAAGGTTACAATGATAGTTAATTACGAATTATGTGCAAATATTAATTCATACATGTTTTAAATTTATATTTTTTCAGATATGTCTGTTCGAAAAACTTTAATTTCGAGTTCCTAAACAGTCTCACCAACCAAACCCTAACGGGTTTACAATTTTAAATAATTTTACAAAGTGGAAGAGATATCTTACCTTCCCAATAAATGCTCTGCAAAGGTTCTATAAGAACTTCTTTTTTAGGACCGCTATGTCTAAGAACGAGTTTACTATGAGTATGTTACTCAAATCTTTGGTAGCGGTCAAAGAGGTTATAGAAAAGGGCAAGAGTGCTCAAGTCTTGAATATCCCTAGTAGTTCAAGGAATCCTCTGAAATGCGGAAACCAGAAAAAGAACAGAAAGGGTGGACATTTCAAGAAGAGCAGTGGGAGTAAGAAGACGGTCCTTACCGGCGACATGCAAATGTCAAAGGAGAAAGGAAGGTTCTTCAAGAATGGTAAGAAAGGACACCTGGAAGAATTATAATCCGGATGTCAAGGCAAAACGTAAAGAGACGCGAGTCGCTCTTGTAGAATCAAACCGTTCGGTTTCCTCTTCTACCCATGAATGGGTAGTGGATTCGGGGCAATTGTTCATGTTTGTTACACCTTGCAAGGTTTCTTGCGAAAAGGTAATTGAGCAATGGCGAGGTGGTAGTCTCAATGGGCAATGGATTGAAAGTTCCCTGCAATTGCTATTGGAGATTTAAATCTATCTTTTGATAGTTACGTTTTAGTACTTAAAGATGTTTAATATGTGCCTTAGTTTAGGCGAAATATTATTTCTGTTTCAAAACTCTGCACCATGGATGGTTATAAATCAAGTTTTGATAGTGAAGTTTCTATCATGAAAGACGATGATTTTGTCTGTGGTGGACCATTAAACGGATCTTTATATACTATTACTTGTAAACCGCGTAATTCTATTAATATTGCTTCCTCATCATCAAATCCTAAGAAGAGGAAAGAGTCTTCTAAGGTAAACCAAACTTATCTATGGCACTTAAGACTAGGTCACATCAATCTTAACAGGACTCAGAGATTGGTGGAATATGGATCATTGGAGTCTCTCCAAGATTGAACCGTTTCCAACTTGTGAAACCTGTTTGGAAGGAAAGATGATGACTAGGCCTTTGAAGGCAAAGGGTTATAGAGTCACAGAAGCATTAAGTTTGATACATTCTGACTTGTGTGGGTCTATGTCTACACAAGCTCGTGGAGGGTATGAGTACTTCGTCAAATTTACTGACGATTACTCGAGGTATGGACATGTTTACCTTCTTCGCTACAAGTTGGATTGCTTTGAAACCTTTAAGGAATTCAAGGCAGAAGTGGAGAAGAAGCTAGGTAAAGAAATCAAAACACTACGATCTAATCGTGGTGGGGAATACTGTCCAACGAGTTCAAGGACTACTTGGAGAATGTGGGATTACATCCCGGTGACATCACCGGGCACGCCTCGGCGAGAATGGTGTGTCGGAGAGAAGGAACCGAAGTCTCTTAGAGATGGTTCGGTCGATGATGAGTTATGCAACTTTGCCGAGTTTTCTTTTGGGGATATGCCCTAGAGGCTGCAGCATACTTGGCTTGAACCGTGTGCATTCCAAGTCGGTACAAAAGATCCCTTTCGAGTTGTGGAGCGGGCACAAACCCGGTATGCACCACTTAAGGATTTGGGGTTATCCCCGCTTATGTGCTAAATAGGCAGGCCGACAAATTGGAATCACGTTCAGAAGTGATGTTGTTCATAGGGCATCCGAAGGAAACGAAAGGTGGATACTTTTATGATCCTAAAGAACTGAAGATCGTTGTTAGCCCTAACGCTCGGTTCTTAGAAGAGGATTACATTAGTAACCAAAAATCTCGAGTCGACATCATCCTTGAGGAATTACAAGGTGGTCGGGTTCCACTTGAACAGCCAGTTGTGCAAGATAGTACTCCACGAGTAACTGCACAATCTGTTAACACAACTCCTGACACTGTTCGACGTAGTGGGAGGGTGATATTTACACCTGATCGGTATATGTTCACTATGGAGACGTTTAATTATCTCCTGGCAGATGAACAAGATACCGTGGATCCCTGGACTTACAACGAAGCAGTGGGAGATGTAGATGCACCATGGACTCAGAATTTGAGTCCATAACTGATATGGATGTATACGAGATCACTGAACTACCTAAGGGCTTCAATGCTATTGGTAGTAAGTGGGTATACAAGAGAAAGAGAGAGCACCGAATGAAGAGATCATGGCGTTTAAGCCCAGACTAGTGGCGAAGGGTTTTACCCAGAAAGAAGGTATCGATTATGAAGAGACCTTCTCGCCTATAGCAATGATCAAGTCCATTCGGATTCTCCTTGCCATATCAGCTCACATGAAACTAGAGATCTGAGAAATGTATGTCAAAACCGCTTTCCTAAACGGTCACCTTGAAAAAGGTAGGGACATCTACATGAAGCAGCCAGATGGTTATGTGAATGAGGGCGAAGAGCATCTAGTTTGGAAGCTTAAGAAGTCTATTCATGGACTTAAGCAAGATTTCCGGTTATGGCACCAGCGTTTTCGACGAGGTAGTCAAATCCTATGGATTTGTATCCTGTCCTAACGAGGTGTGTGTAACGTATTTGTGTTAACGGATCAGTGGTGTTTCTTGCATTTTACGTAGATGACATCCTTCGCATTAGCAATAATGTTGAAGTGTTATCAAACGTAAAGACGTGGTTATCCGAGCAGTTTCAAATGAAGGACTTAGGTGAAGCTGCTTACATCCTTGGGATCAAGGTTATTCGAGATCGCCAGAAAAAGGATGTTAAGCTTGTCACAAGTGTCCTACATTGACACTGTTATTGCTCGTTTTAGCATGCAAAAGCCAAGAGAGGTTTAGTACCTTTCAGACATGGCATTTTTCTATCCAAGAATCAGTGCCAAAACGCCCGAAGAGATAGAAAATATGAGGCAAGTACCACATGCTTCCATTGCCGGTAGGCTCATGTATGCGATGCTTTGTACAAGAGCGAGATATCTCATATGCCGTAGGCATGGTCTCAAGATATCGGTCTAACCACGGAAAGGAATACTTGGGATGCGGTCAAGTATATTCTCAAGTACCTTAAACGGACTAGAGATTATAGGCTTGTTTACCCGTCGACGGCCTAGTGTCTTTGGGTTATACAAAATCGGATTTCTAGGGGCGACGAGAGACGAGTAGAAGTCTACCTCGGGTTATGTGTTTACCTTGGGAGGTGGAGCCATTTCATGGAGGAGTGCAAAGCGAAATGCATTGCGGACTCAACCATGGAAGCGAGTATGTGGGGCGCTTCGAAGCCCCGAAAGAGGCAAGTATGGCTCAAGAATTTTCTCCAAGATCTTGATATTGTTCGAGAATTTGCCTAAGGCGATCACGATTTATTGTGATCATGCGGGTCTGATGACAAATTCTAAGGAACCTAGATCTCACAAGGCGTTTAAACACATAGACCGGAAGTACCACATTATACGAGTATTCGTAAATCGAGGTGACGTGGTGATTGACAAAATTGGAACCGAAGTCAACCTAGCTAATCCTTTCACGAAGAGCTTACCACTCCCGGCGTACGAGAAGCATGTTCGTGGCTTAGGGATGGTAGAGATGCCCCCCACTTAGGACTACAGAAACTTTTGTATAAGTGGGAGAAGATGTCGTGATAGAGAGGATAGATAGCTAACATATAGCTGGGTACTAGTTTGTACCTAGATAGCTGAGATATAGACACATTGTATACTAAAAGTTTACTTTAGTATAAGTGGGAGAATTGTTGGGATTTTGTATACTGGAAGCACTTTTTATGCTTGTATACAATGTGTTTTTGTCCTTACCATTGTTTTATTCTCCTATCTGATAAATATGTATATTTGCACATGTTATCCTTTATCTTGTATAAAAGTTAGATTTGTGTGGTGTGTCGGGTATCACAGAAGACAACACAAATTGGTTGAACTAACAAGATATAAACAGTTAACACAGCTGAGACAACTTAAGGATGAAGTTGTCGGTTTAAGCTGCAGTTTAGATAAGAAGTGGCTTGTCTTAGCTGCTTGTCTTTCCTGGTACACTTAAGGTGGTGTATTGAAGGATCACAGTGAGATGTGTTCTCCTAACTGACCTTAGTGGAGAACCAAGATCTCGGTGACTTAGGCCGATCTTAAGCTTGGTAAGACTTCGCTGAGTGCATTTGGCTATCTATCACTTTGACATACTATGGTGAACGTCCAATGAGCGACCGGATCTACGTATCTTGGGTGTTAGTAGTCATTTGTGGCTCGGGGCTGGTTATGCGTATCTTGCGGCCGTATCCCGAGAATGGGTTGATAATATCCCCGAGGAACTCGAAAGGATTAGCACACTAAACCCGGCCGGTTGATTAAGTTCGGGTGTGTTAATAAGGTCGAGTGGTACTACTCAGGAATACAAGATGTTAATTAATTTAAGCGGTCAGTAAGCTTAATTAATTAACGGATATTTCTATCTTAAATACGGAGATCGATTAAGTCTAAAATACAAGCCCTTGCTCAAATTGGGATAAAGGGGTAAGTCAGCACGGATTCTCTAGTGGAATGAATGCGTGTTAATTAATTAATTTTGCTCGGGGTGAGCATGGATAATTAATTAATTGGAGGCCCAAACTTTATTTCTTGTATTGGATCCCCGATACGGCCCAATTAGTTGCCTAGTAATTTATTATCTCTCGAATTCATTATTAATGGATTAATGTATTTTATATTATTTAATAATGTTATTTATACGGAATTAATTGGTGGGCCAATTAATTGATAAATATTAGTAGCCCAATAAATTAATTAATTATATTATGGGCTGATTTAATAGAAGCCCATTGGATTATAATTAAATTAATGGGCTACAAATATATTAATATTATATAGGTTTTTGAAGCCTATATATATTAGTATTCTGTTCAGAAACTCACACAATTGATTCATAAAAATTTCGAGAATAGGCGTGAGTTACAGAGAGAGAAATAAATTTATTTTCTTCAGATCTCTGACCACCCAGAGGGAGAAAAAGGCCGGGACACAGATCAGAAGATCTGACACAGGAGCAACAATCGGAGCCGCGACAACACACCAGGAGGAAGGTAGCCTTACTGTAAACCCTATTATTCCTTCAAGCTGATGATAATATTGAACTAACTGGTTACTCTGATGCTGATTATGCAGGATGTAGAATCGACCGAAAATCAACTTCAGGAACATGTCAGTTCCTTGGCAAGTGAGCGATCTCATGGTTTTCAAAGAAACAACACTCGGTAGCTACATCAACTACGAAGCGAATACATGGGCCGCTGGAAGTTCTTTGCGCCCAAATCCTTTGGGCCGAGACGGCGGCCTACGAGACTATGACGTCACTCAAAATGAAGTGCCAATCTTCTGCGACAGTACCAGTGCCATTGCAATTACTCAGAACCCTGTACTTCACACAAGATGCAAGCACGTGGACATCAAACATCACTTCATTCGTGACCATGTCGAAAAGAAGGATATCAGAATGGAGAAAATCCATACTGACAAACAAAGGGCTGATATACTAACCAAGCCTCTAGTTGAATCCGATTCAGAGAACTCTCAGTAGAGCTAGGTCTGTTGGATCCTACTGACCCCAGTCAGTAAGAAGGTTCCAGGAGAGGATCATTCAGTAAGGGGGAATGATCACTCTCAATACTGAGTAAATTCAGTACGTAGAGACAGAAAACCATCTACACGAGGTATCAGCTAACTACTATGTTCAGCTGACAGGTTTGCGTATCTCTACTCAGTAGTAACGAATAAAACAGTAATGCATTTATGATGAAGATTCAGCATGCTTATTAAATATCCTAAGTTTGTCATTTATTATTAACGGCTTATATTTATTGCACGACATTCCATACATAAGTTTGCTGAACTCGCACGCATTAAATGCTTGTCTTTTCACCAGTTACTACTTAGGCATATTTACAACTGGCTTTGACTTAGGCGGCATATGTGATCATTACTTAATATATATCTTTTAATCTTGACCGTCCATCTCATAAAGCAAGTTTAAACTCAGCCTTAGATCAGAAACGGTTCATCTTCACGATAGACTTATATTCCATCGTATCTTTAGAAACCGCCATTACCGCACTTAAAATCCTCTGCATCCGAAAATTCTGAGATCATTTCTTGCAATCCCCTCTTGCATATCCTTTCAGAATCTCAATCTCTCTTTCGGTATGCTTATTACAACTGCTACACGAATTAATTTTCTTTTTCAGAATCGCTATACAAACTGTTTTATTTAAATCGATACTGATAAATGCTCATGTAACAGGTACAATGGCAAGTAAAAATGTTTCGGTGTCTACTCCAGTTAACATGCAAGAAATCCTGGACAAGGACCGTGTTTGGTTCGAGCCAACCATGGAGTTCGACGCCTGTGATCTCGATTATATGGACGAGATCTTCTCAGCTCTTAGAGAGTCAGGGCTTGAAAGTTTTCTTTCAAGGAAGCCGACATACTTCCTCCCGAGGCAGGTGGCCGAAGTTTATCTTAACTCTGACTCAGTAGGCGGGGACATAATCGGAAGATTCGCCGTTCACAAGATCAAGGATGCTTATCCGATACTGAAGCAAATATCAATCAAGGAGGCGCTAAAGAGAAGTTTTGATCTGCCTTCTGAAGGAGCCAGTACTGTGGGGTACAATGATGATCTTGTAGATGACTACTTGACAATATTACGTGGAAAGCCCACAACCTTCGGAGCCGCTTTTCCTAAAAACAACATCTTGCCTCGATCTGAGCTTTGGCTTATATTGTGACGCGACTCTCGACCGGCCAAGCGTGCTCATTCGATCAAGTATCGGGGCTCAAGATCCAGCTCATGATGGCCATATATGATAGAGCTCAGATCAATTGGACGGAGTTCTTTATCCGTGAATTCGTGGCTCAGGCGGCTAAATTCAACAAGGCCTCTTACACGCTGAGTGTAAAGGGCAAGCTTCTTTATGGATGAAGCTGTCCATAATGATAGAGGATGTCTGCGGATCTCGAACCAATAACCTACAATGACAAGGAGTATTTTAATGTGAAGAAGGTCGGATTCCACAACAAGGCTGCTGCTCTTCGGCAGATCGGGTCGAGTCCCTCGGCCCGTAACTCGCCAGACTAAGCCTCGGCGAGGCTACACCCTTGAAGAAGAGAACACCTCCAGCCAAAAACTCCAAAGGCACCAGCTAAGAAACTGAGGAAAGCCATTCCGGACGTGCCTACTGAACCTGAGGTCTCTCCTGAAGTTCCTGCCATTCCGGACGTGCCTACTGAACCTGAGGTCTCTCCTGAAGTTCCTGCCACTCAGGCTACTCAGCAACCTATTCAGCCTCAGCGGCTGATAGACGAGTCAGAATCATCTGAGAAGACTCAATCAGTGGTGAAGGCCGTCTCCACTGAGGAACCCGTAGAAGTGGAACAAGGGGATGCTACGAAGCACATAGCGAAGAGATTCGGCGTCTTGACGGCCCCCTCTCGGTTCCACCACTCGGCGGTGTGCCTCCTCGCTGAGACTCAGACGTCTCCCATAGACTTGGAGTCTGAGACAGCATCTGAAGAAGAGACGATTGGGATGGAAGCTTTAGTGATCGTATCCAGAGCATCCCGAGAGATTCTTCAACAGATTCCAGAGCTTGCTGACTACTCTGATTTGTTGCTCATTGCAAAATCAGCAATGCTCCATATGTTGCTGCGATTTCAGGAGTGGCCCCATCTACAACGTCTAGTACTCCACTACTCCTGCCAGCAGCTTCATGAAGAAGAATTGAAGTTGAGGGAGCAAATAGGCTACTCTGAGCCTGCTGACCTCAGCACCATGGAGAACCTGAGGGCTGCTATGCTGGCAATGATACATGACAGGCAGCTAGCAACCGGCTCAGCACCCTCAGATGGATCAGACCACGATGGTCAAGATCTACCCAGTGATTCAGGCCCTGGAAAGCCTGATGAGGGAAATCCCCAGGACAAGGATACACATGCTACTGAACAAGCTCAACCTCCACTCCGTATCCTTGGACATGCGGAGTCCACGACTGGTGCTTCATCCTCAGCAAAGCCCGCTAAGCTCTTGCTGGAGTCGACTTACGAAGTAGCGCCCAACCCAACTACCAAGAGATCTCGATCCGTAGCAAAAGCTCTCACCGCTCAGGGAATCCAGAATCGAGCTCTTGCGAAGGCCGTCCACAAGGTGTGGAAACAGACTACGCTAGCCACAACCACTGAGCTACAGGGGCTGAAAACATCAGTATCAAAATCAGCCGCCCCTGATGTCTCTGCAATTGTATCCGAAGCTTTGGCTAAGCAGCAGAAGCAGTTTGATGATCAGCTCAGAATCATTCAGGAAGGACAAGCCCAACTTCTCAAAGCATTCAAGGCTTCAATGTCCACTCATACTGAGTCCTTCACTGAACAAGCCCAGGCCACGGAAATCCGACTTGACAACATTCAACTGGTCGTGGAGGATAAGATTTCTGAGAAGCTGACAGAATTCAAGGCAGCAGCTGACCTCTCCCATAAGCAATACTCGGAGGAACTGACTAATGATAGGAATGAGTCGCACTTGGCGCCGACAAAGATCAATGACAGATGGACGAACCGTCCGTCGTCTACAAACGCCTAGACAAGAAGGTACTCGTCCCTACCCATTTGTAATTGATGATGCCAAAAAGGGGGAAGGAAAAGAGAAATGCGAGAAGCCGACCCCTATCAAAGCGATGCCAAATTACTTAAGGGGACAGCTTCACCGAGATCCGAGAAAAGACCAAGTCCGTGACCGAGATAAGCGGGACTCGGACTCGAGACTTCCGGACTGAGACGGAGGTAAGGCCCGGGGTGTCTTGGGCTGCGAGCACACGGTGAGGCCCGGCCCAAGTGGCTCGGGAACCCAGGCTACTCATGCAACCCGGACTCCGACTAATATTATCAAGGAGGTTGCGAGTATCTTCGGCGGGAAGAGTCGGAAGAGGAAGAGGCTCCTCTCCCTCCACCTGTTCGGGGAAAAGGCAAGAAAGTGCCGACTCTCCCGACCCCTCCGACCAAGAAAACGAAGAGATACATTTCAGCCGAGGATGAGGCTCAAATTGCGGTGATGAGAAGGCGCAAGGGAGATTGCTTGAAACGAAGCTGCTAATAAACCAAAGTCTAAGCCTGTCAAAGGAAAGACAAAATCTCCAGCTCGAGGAGGAAGAAAGCCTGCTAGGATACCTCCAAGGAAGCGATTATCGAGGATGAAGAAGATAGGGAGAAAGAGAAGGAGCAAAAGCGGCAAAGCAGCGAGAAGCGGGGGTACGTCAAAAGAAAAATCAAGTACCCCTGCTGAATCGAAGACATTCCTCGAGAAAGCCACTGAAGCCCAAGATGATGAGATTGAGGCCATATTCGACCAAATGAAGCAGATACTTATACGAGGCGAAGAGGCTAGACAAGTTCGGTGCCGAGGAGAATACGGAGGCGGACCTTGAAGCACCGAGGAAAAGGGACCGAGGAAGAGGCCAGCCGAGAGTACCTTCAAAAGGCGATATTCCTTATCGATACGAAGGTTCGGGAAGCCGGTGATCCGAAATCGCACGAGATGGCCAAACAGGACAATTGGATACTGCTCAATTTACTCGAGAGATGGGAATCTTCAAAGATAGAGTTCATCAAGCGCAATTATTTACGGAGGTTACGGCCCAACATGACTAAGGCCGATGCCTACACATAATGGATGATGATAATTGAACCGATCTATACATATATTTGCATAAAGCCGTATACGAAGGTATAGAAGTCGGTGTTCGGAGCCCGGAATCATACCTCCACCTAGAAGAAATGATGACTCAATCCACTTTGGGTTAATAGAAGCTGAAGTGAAGTATGCTGCATCAAAAAGAGAACTGGACGAAGATAAGCCAACAAACTTTGCTGAATTCTTGAAGCTGAGGAAGAACACATACCGGATGTATGGAGTGCCACTGTCAGAGACGCAATCTCAAGGATTCATGGACAGGATCAAGCAGTTTAAGGGCTCCTAGGCTTAGTTCTGTTCTTCCTAGCTTAGCAAGATTTGTAATTGTACTGGACTGAATCACTCATACATACAAATCTGATTTTGGCTCTGACAACCACTTGTTGTCTATCCAGCCGTGTTTGTATTATGCTTTAACACTCAAAATCACTGAAGTGATTACTGACTCACACACTCACTTCTATTTACTTTCTTGTCAGTTTATTACTTTGTTAGATTCTGCTAGTCTAGTTTCTATGTAATGGGGGAAATTGTGTTTTGCCCTGTTTTCTCAGTAGTCTAGAACTATTGGAACAACTCCACTGATCTTACCTGTAATATTGTAAGGGGCTCTATTTATGTTTGTTTAGTGTTAGCATAGATGATAGGTTTTGGCATCATCAAATAGGGGAAATTGTTGGGTGATGATTACTGTCCTCGGCATAGTCTCACTTAGTGGGAAATGATTCTATCTTCTATCTTGAACCATGCTCGGCGGCCTAGTGCTACGATTGTTGAGAAGATTTGAAGATCCCAAAACCCTACTATCGATTGGTGAACCATTATGTTGTAATCGTTATTTATCTCGAGGTTTCGGACTCGGTAGACACTCTACTCGGATCAAGGCGCTCGGTAGATTATCCGCCTTAACACCGAAGTAGAAGACTCGGTGATCTTGGACTCGGCGAGAGCAGATATGCGAAAGAGTCAGTGGAACTGTCAAATACTTTTGAAAGACAATCAGCATTGTCATATACGAGGAAGAGAGAAGTCAGCTTCAGTTTGCCTTGAAGTCTGTGCTGTCTCAATCACTCTATCCACCTCGACGAATGACAAGGACACACGTGTCTTCTCACCCGCTAAAGTCGTAGTCAACCCTTTTCCTAAAAAGGTGGGAAAGTATCTTGTTACCTATTTCAAAAGAGCCGTTTGCTACCAAAAGAGAGAGAAAGAAGAAGATCGTCTCCAACGGATCTCTCCCAATCTCTTCTCTATAAATAGAGGGATCATTCAAGAATTGATGCACACCGAAATCATAAGAACAAGCGAGAGCTCGAAAAAGCCTCTCAAGAACACACAGAGCATTAAAACGAGCCTAACCAAAAAGCCTAAGTCTTCCGCAAGAATCTAAAGATCTATCTCCGGCGAAAGACTACCTTTTAGCTCTTAAGGGAACCAAGCTGAACCGACAACCAAGCATCTAGTATCCAAGCGACGTGACACGAACTTATAACTACACTCATTGTTCGTCGCTCACAGAAGCTACACTCTCGTTCCCTATCCCTCTAACCCTAAGCTCAACCGAAACCATATATAGCTTAGACGAAGGAGTTCATATTTGAACCCAAACCTTATTGTAAAAGGACTCCTTCACTGTTGGAGAAGTTTGTCAAACACTTTAGTTTGATACATTTGTAAACTGGGACTTGCTCAGTATAATCCCTAAGCCACAACTTTGTCATGTGCACAAGCTGACTGAGACTAACTCAGTATAATAAATAGCCTCCTGAACTTTCGGGACAGTGGACGTAGGATCGATTGATATCCGAACCACTTTAAAACTCTCTGTGTCGCTTACTTACGTTCTCTTACTGTTGCATTGATTTTACTATTCATACTGAAAATCTTCTTAAAATCATTCATTTGTCTCAGCATCTTGAACCGACCCTTGCCGAACCGAGACTTGCATAAAAACGTTTTTTCATTCAGCGATTAGGGCCTACACATTTCCGCACACTAAATTTCTACTGTTGACACTGAATTCTGACTCAGTCAGTTAGCAGATCTCAGTAGAGTCAGACTTTTAGCCTAACACGATTCATAACAGTTATTTGGTCTGCTGAATTATTTCAGTACAACATTATCCTGAATAGGACTGTTCGTGTTCAAAGTTGAGGAAATTGGATTCAGGTGTATTCACCCCCCCCCCTCCTTCTACACCTGAACTCACTCTCGGGACCAACAGATTATGACATAAATAAATAAAGCTTATAATTAAAGTTCAATGCTTTCAATGAAACAAATGTCAAATTTACGAAATAATATTTATTATTCATTAATTATAAATTGATAAACTTATTTTATTAGTTATATTTAATTATAAAAAATAAATAAGGAATGGTAGAATATATATGATGTTTTTTTAGAAGAGTTAAGGGTAAAATTGGAAATTTATTGTACTTCCTTATGAAATATTCAACAAATCAAACATCAAGTATAATAATGATTCTTAACCTGAATATTCAAACCAAGTAAGTATATTGAAATGTATCAATCCATTCCGAATCCTGCGGTAATGTTCATGAACCTAAATCCGATTTTAAACTGTGAATCAAACGCCCCTAAATTATTAATTTGAAGGGGAAAAAAAGACAGTTCTAAATTTGGGGATTCAAAATGTTCAATTTTCTTTTAATGCGGCATTTACCGCATGTGCCGCCAAAAAAATTGCCACAATAACTCATTTTTGTTATACTGTGACACCTGAAACTTTTAAATTGGAAGATTCCCTTGTGATACATTTTTGTAAGGTGCACTAATTTTTTTTGGTAAATATTTCAAAATTAAAAAATTTAAGATTTTGTACACAAAACGATCAAATTAAAACTAATGGATTATATTTAATTTAATTAAGTTTATTCATTTCATGGCTAGAGAGCAAGAGTATCATTCAACAATATCAACAACAGTGAACCGGCCCTCAACACCAACTCCACAATTTTGGTGTCAACAATTTGAACATAATTGCCACTTAAAATGGGGAACAGTTTTGATGGAGGTGTTTCAGTTAGTCACATCATTTCAATTACAGATAATGCTCCCACTATTTTTCCTGCATTATTGTGATTAAATCTTCATTACTTCACTTGGAAAAAAGAAGAAAAAAAATCAATCCATGCCACCTTTCTTGGATCTTTTTTCTCCTTTTTCAACGTTTTCTTGATCATGATTCATGAGTTGAATTTTTGGGCATTATTATTCCTATGGCAGAAACCAATGTTGTCCCAATGTTGTCAACACAGCCTGACACTTGTGTTGCTGTGATTGGGCAACAAACCATGTTTTGTCCCTAATTTGGTTATGGTCTAAAACTCACAAGAGGGACAACTTGTCCTAACCATAGAGATATTTCTTCTTTATTGAGCTTATATTAGCTGGATTATATTAGTAGTACATGCAAGAGTTTTTTAGGTCCACCTCCCTTTATCATCTTATATTTTGGTAAAGAAAATCTTATCTTCTATTCTTTTGCTTTAATTTAAGATAAGATATTGAAATATTGATTGGAACAAATTTTTTCTTTGCCCCTCTATTGAATGACAATTGGGGACATACAACTTGGTTTGATCCGAGTCGATTAACTAAACTTCTCACATAATTGTGTGTGGGAACTTACAAAACTTGATTTGATCTTGGTTGAGTATATTTTCCACATACGTTATACGTATGTCTACACTATATGGCAGCATGGAACTTCCTGAAAATATCTTAAATCCCCTGCTCGTAAGTATAAACCAAAAAAAAAAAAACCTATTTTCGACAAATAAAATGGAGTACCCTTTGGACAGACAAAATGGAGAAGTCATTTGAGGCTCTTGTTTATTTGCTGGGATCTCTAGAAAGTTCAGCCTTATATCTATAGACATATACTTTAATTAGAAATTGGAAGAAAATAGTGTTCCTTTGAATGAGGTGGGGTTCGAATTCTCATGCTAACTAACACATATATCACACGCACGGTTGGCATAATGCAATGATAAGTTGTGTCAGATGTTGATTTTAGGGTCTTAGATAGGGTTATTGCACGTGATGTATTTGGACTTTGAGGGTACACATTGTCCCTACAGTGTAACCTCAAAACATGCATCTACACACGAGTTTTTGGACCCTTTAAATTCTTGTGGAAGTCCCTTCTTCTAGTGCTCATATTAGGGTTTCCAAGATTCGAGCATCGATCGAGAGGTTGATTGTGATGGGGAAGAGATTTGAGAAATGGAGGAGAGTGGCGAGACAAGTGAGAGGAAAGCTCTATATTATGAGAGTTTGCATAACTATGCTTCTTTGCCGCGACAAGTATTCTTGAAATATTTTTCTAGGGTCTTTTTTACTTGTTTTAGGCCGGTTTTATATTAACTTTTGTATACTCGTGTCGTGTTTTGTGGTTTTTTTAGCTGTAGTTACTAAAAGATAGTGATTGTAAAATCTTGGATGATGTTTAAATTGGTGGCAGCAATCGATTCCGCATTGGTGCATGCCCCAGTTTGTAGCTGAAATCAGCTTAATTAGCATGATTTGTAGATAATTAAGTAGTTGGAGATTCTAGTGAAATTTAATCATATGAAGATCCTGTAAGTTTGTGGTTTGTATTTTTCTTTCTCTCGCTCTCTTTCTCTCATGCACAAATGCATGCAAAATAATAAGAGGAAAGAGTTGTAGGATATAGCAAGAAAGAAGTAGCAGGTAGCAAGTAGCAACAAGTTGCAGGTTCTAAATTATACCTAGTTGATGGAAGGAGTTCGAATCACATCAAACTCCTTATACCTCATATTATATGCAAGAATAGAATAGGAGAGGGAGCCAGCAATCACACTAGCACTCTCTCACTAAGTTACAATTAATATAATCCTGAAAATGAGGTTATATTTATGGAAACTCCATTTCCTACTACATATTGAGACAAACAGATAAGAATTAGTTGTTAATTAAAAAGAAAAAAACAGCAGTCCCTTTCCATGGAGTTTGGCAGGGAGACAAACTGATGGCTCTGCATATTCATCTTTCCCAAACAATGGGTCCCTTCTCAGTACATGTCTGTGTGTTTGTGCGTGTGAGGTATATTATATATATATAGCCAAACATATTCATACACTACAATCACATTGTTCATATCTGAGCCAAAAAAAAAAAAAAACTCAGAAGAATTGCCCAAGTAGATCGAGTTTGCAAGGGGATATTGAAGATTGTTGATGATGATGGGGTCGATTGATGTGAAGTCGGGGTCGTGGAAGAAGTATTCGCGCTGCATTCAAGAGCAACGTACTCGACTCTACATTGTGTGGAGGTGCTCTGTGATTCTTATAAGATGGAAACTGAGTTCTTGTGAAGAGGAATTGGTATGAAATATGTATATGTTTTTTCTTTTTTTTCGGCAGTCTGCTAGGAGTTGTACCCAGTAATGAGAGAATTAATAAAAGAAGATGAAATTAAGATGCTATGTGATTTGAGATTATATTATGATATTTGATCTAGAATCTGCAAAGCAATTAAGCAATAATACAATCTAAGAGGTAATTATGATAAAAGAGTAGTAGGTGCAAGTTGAGGTGCCGGTAGAAGATTTAAGAATTTTAAAGTTCCGATTAGAAGAGCACAGATAATAATAGTTGATGAATATTACAACCTATAATTACACGGGAAAGGAATATAATCAAACTTGCAAGTATAATTACAAGAGCCTTCAGCTGAGCTCGTCTGAACAGAATCTGAATCATAGAATAACCAAATTACTAGATAATTAGAACTTAAATTCATCTATAAGGAACAACCACTGCTAAAAATCTACCGGAACTACTGAAAAGCCCGAGTACAGCTTGATTTAGGATCAGAAAAGAAAAAGGAAGACGAGAGAGAGAGGAGAATTTTATTAGGCAAAAACTGATGAGAAAAAGGCAGTAGAACATATTAGCAGCTTGCCAATAGGATAAGGAAATCATCATCAGAAAGCAAACTAGCAAGCCCATATCTAGTGCATATTGCTTGAGGGATGAACACCAGAAAGAGCCACACATGTAGCACAAAAAAATTCACAAGCCTTAACTAGCAACATGGTGAAAAAAATTAATCAAACTCAAATCTAACACCAGCTAACGTAGATTTGATTATCACAAGCCTCAAGTAACAAAGAAATTAATCAAAATCGAGTACAGCTCTCACAGTGAATCATCACAATTCACAAGCCAAAAACAAACAACATCAATGTAACCAAATACCAAACCGAACTTTTTTACCTATAAATAAATTAGTTATCGTACCCGCCTGCTTCTTCTCGGAGGATCTCGAGGTAGACTTACCACCACACAGTACTGTACTCGATCTCCAATCCCGCGGCCGCTGCATTTACAAAGTGCAGTATATTGTCCGTTGGCGCTTCCGAGCTTCACTGTGCGCATGGCAGGCTTGGCAGAGGGGAGAGAGTGGCAAGGTGTCTTGAAATGATTATATCATTACATTTTGAGATAAGTATACTTACGTTACATGTTCCGAATTTTCAATAAATATTAGTATATTCATTAAAAATTAAAATAGTCTAGCGGGAACTAATAAGTTGCAAGAATGATCTAGTTGTAAATTGGACTGTCTTATATTTTATTAATTATAAGTTCGAATAATCAACAACCACGAGTAGAACAAAGTTTATTCAATACAATAAATATTCCAATTTATGTTAGAAACAAAATTGTATTTAAATGATTAGTTTTAACTAGAAGCTGTCATCATTCAACTTGTTTAGTTTTCAATGTTGCCTAAATTAATATTGTCCAATACAAATTATAAATATTTCAAAAATGCGTATAAGTGAAAGTAACTATTGTACGTAACAAGTGACAAGTTAGATTAACTAATATTATTTTCTCTGTCCTATTAATAATGCTTGGTTTCTTTTGGTTAGGGAGATCAAGCATATAATTTTGTATGGTATATATTGTTTGATTTTTTAGTAATTAATTTGTGGTCACATATTCTTTGTCATTTTTAAAAATAAAATGTTATTAACAAGACACCTCTTTCAAAAACACAAGACACTACTAATAAGACATAAGGAGTATTTTGTAATACGATTTAATAAAATTAATTTCAATAAGGCAAAAACTTGTGTACATCATGTTGCACATGCAACAAGATCCAATTATCCAATTTTGATCCGCTTTGACTCACATTTGACCCGCTGACGTCAGCATAACGTCATTATTCCTTTTTATTTTTATCTCATTTTTTTCATTTTTTTAAATTGTTTTTTTTCCTTTTTTAAAATTTTTTTCCCCTTTTTCCCTTATTTGTAAGAACGGGCGTGTCACTCTTTGTGAACAAAAGTGTCGTTTTTCTAAACAAATTTTTTTTTTCCGATTTTTTTTATAAGGAAGGCGTGTCATTTATAATGAATAAATATGTCATTTGTTATTTATCTCAAAGTGTCAATCGTAAAAAATAAAAGTGTCATTTGTATTATTTATTAACTATTAATTATTTTGAAAAAAATACGATTTGTTTTGAAAAAAAAGTGTCATTTGTTTATGAAAAAAGTGTCAATTGTCTATGTTGTTTGTGCCAATCATGACAAAAGAACGTGTCAATGATGAGCAGAGTGTCTGTTTAAGTCATAACTCATAGTAGATAGCAAAGTGTCAATTGTATCTTTGTGAGTGTCACTCGTGACAAAAGAACGTGTCAATGATGATCAAAGTGTACGGTTAAGCCATAATTCACAGTAAGAGAGCAGAGTATCAATTCTCTCTGTTGTGCATGTCAATCATAACAAAAGAACATGTCAATGATGAGCAGAGTGTATGTTTAAGCAATAACTCACAGTAGAGAGCAAAGTGTCAATTGTCTCTGTTGTGCGTGTCAATCACGATAAAAGAACGTGTCAATAATGAGCAGAACGTTTGTTTAAGCCATAATTCACAGTAGAGAGCAGAATGTCAGAAATGTTACTCAAAGTGTCTTACAAATAACAAGATTGTTCACAACAAATGACACTTTATGTAACATGAAATGACACTTCAATAAATTAGTTAACCAATAAGCTCATAGCAAACGCAAGGATCTCAATACTCCAAACAAAATCAAATTAAACTTTTATGGAAACCAAAACGATTGTGAAACTCGATTTACAACAATAATACTCTTAGCTTAAATATGTCCTAAAATTTTGCATTAGTTGAAATCCATACATTCTTGTTTAGAATCTCAATTTGAGCTGCTTGGTGCTTGCAGATAGTACTGAGCTCTTTGTACCCTATTTCCTACATCAAGAAAGCAACATACAATGCTAATGACAACTATTTAGATGTAGAGACCAACACAAAGTTCAGATTCAAACAAACCTTGGCTGCCAATCCATTTGAATTTGATTCATCCACCCTAGATAGACTTTTCAAGCTATCTTTAGTCTCATTGCTCAAGCTTTTTCATTGACATTTAATGCAAAACAAAAGTAGCAGAGGGCTGATCTGAATGGTGTCGTTCGGGTGAGGAGGATTTTAGGCATGGTTTGAGAGTCAAATGCTCAAATGAGAAGGACGCAAAAAATCTAGTTGGAGCAAAGTTCCTTTGATGATGGACGATGATCTCTAATCTCCTCGCGCGGAGAGCGCGAGGAGCGACGGCGACGGAGGTGGAGGCGGAGAGAAGAGAGAGAGAGAGGCGATAGAGAGCGAAGGTGGAGAGAATGGAGGCGGATCTGGAGGATCGCATGGAGGTGGATCCAGCCACCTGAACGACGGAGGCGGAGGCGCGAGGAGTGACAACAACAGAGGTGGAGGCGCGAAGACGAGGTGGAGTGACGGCGGCGAAGACAGGAAGGACGGTGGAGAGAGAGAGGGGAGTGGAGAAGGAGAGAGAGAGGGGTGAGATGCAGAGATAAAGAGGGGAGAGAGAGAAAGAGAGTAGTGGAAAGGGGAGGAGCGGGAGAGAGAGAGGGAGTGTGGTTCAATAATTATTATTATTATTATTTTTTTAATATTGAACCGGATCAACCCAGATCAAAACTCGGGTCAAAATTGAGCAATTGAATCATATTGCATGTGCAACATGGAGCACCCTCATCCTTCTCTTCCAACAATTACATGCAACATTATTAATGTTATCAAGTTTCATACAATTGTAAGACGATTGTATTGAACATTTTATATCACCTAAAATTTTGTCTTCCAAAAAATTAACACAACTTGGTCTTTAAATTCCAAGTGACAACGAAGCACATGTCACCAATAAATTCAGCTTAATTCTACGTAACATCAAAAATACGTGTCACAAACTTTGTTGAGATAGAGTTGAATTAATCGAAATATTACTCCCAACAATATTTTATTACCGCAACAAATGCTGAAATATAGGTAGTTTGATTTTGGGGTTGCTCATTAATTTCAAATTACGGATAAATATTTTTATTTAATTATATAAGAAAATATCTACTCCACCTATGAAATCATATATAAGGCTACCAATTAATAGTGGCGTAACCAAAGAATTAGATTAGTGGCCTTCACAATTCCTTTTGATGTACATTCTCGACTGACGTAGCTTGGAGACATCTTATTTCATGTTCTGTTATTACTATCTGGCTATGTTTAAGAATTGCTTCATACAAATCAGACTCAGGATTATTGATTTGTTCTTCGTTGTTACTGGATGAACTATAATTACTTGAGCAATATTGAGCCATAAAAGAATCAATATTTAAGAATATGAGGAATAATGAATCACTCACTTCTATATATATATATATCTATATATAAGCATTTACAACAACTAGTTTCTAACGATTAGCTTTCAACACTACAAAATTTATGCTATTTACCGACGGAATTACCGACGGATGAAAAACACGGGTCGTCTTACCGACGGATTACCGACGGAAATTGGGATGCTCAATTTACCGACGGAATACCGACGGATAATTTCCGTCGTCATATTCCCGACGGAATATTCCGTCGTTAACGGTATATCATTATTTATTTACTATTTAATAAATTAAATATATATATATTACCGACGGAATAATCCGTCGGTAAGGGTATATCATTAGTTATTTAGTTTTAATTAATTAAAATATATAAATTTACCGACGGATTATTCCGTCGGTAATGTTAACTTATTATTTATTTAGTTTTTAATAAACTAAAATATATTTACCGACGGAATGGTCCGTCGGTAAATTTATTTAAATTTATTAAAAAATTTTAATTTATTTTACCGACGATTACCGACGGAAAAATCCGTCGGTAGTCATTATAAATTTACCGACGGAATTATCCGTCGGTAAATCCGTCGGCGTAACCTAAATTAATTCAGCGCCGCGGGACAGAACAGAGTGTCTTCTTCTTCGTCGCGCCTCCGCCGCTGCTGCCGTTTCGCGCCGCCGCTGCTGCTGCCGCTTCGCGCCGCCGCCGTCTCCTTGGTTAGTTTCTCTCATTCCTTCAATATCGTCTCTTATGGAGGTTTCTTTCGTGTTATTGTAGCTCATTTTTCAGCCTTGTAGAGATGTTCTTGTTGACTACTTACGTGCTTCTTGTGATTGTAGAGATGTTATTGTAGAGATGTTGTGATTGTAGAGATGTTATTGTTGACTACTTATGTGACTTGCTTCTGTGCTTGTAGAGATGTTATTGTTGTGCTCTACAATGTTATTGTTGTGATTGTAGAGATGTTATTGTTGACTACTTCTATGACTTGCTTCTGTGCTTGTAGAGATGTTATTGTTGTGATTGTAGAGATGTTATTGTTGTGATTGTAGAGATGTTGTGATTGTAGAGATGTTGTGACTTGCTTCGTGCTTTGTCAACTACATTCCGCCTGTATTATTCCACATTCTTGTTGAGTCCCACCGCACAAACCGGATCGAAATTACCACAATCTACCACCTTTATTTGTAAATTTATACTATGTGGGGGAGAACATGTGTGCCTTTTGGTGTTTGTATACGGTTCTCTGCATGTAGATGATAATGTGTAAATTCATGATAGATGGTTTTTGTCAGATTTACGCATTAATTGGTCGTTATTTCGTGTTGGTTCGTCCTGAAGTAGGTATTATTTTGCAGATTAACTAAAGTCTGCAGATCAATTAAATTCATGATAGATGGTTTTTTTATCTAAATGAAAATTCTGGTGTTTAAATAGACTAATGGATTCTATTATGAAAGATTTCTTGTGGATAATGGTTGTACATATAACATGGTTGGGACAACTTTATCTTCTGGATTTCAAGCATCAACCACGCCAATTAACTAGGAATGCGTGACTATTAGTGTTTCATTTTCGAATAGTACTAAGTAGGTCGTGGCGGGGATCCGTATCGGCTCCTGGCCGGGCGTGGAGCACCCCCATCGACATCTGGCTATGGGGGCAGTCCCCCTGAGTCGGGTGGACCCCATCAGGGTTCTACCGACTCTTACTAGGTGGATAGCCGCCGATGTTTCGAGATTTCACCGAGGGGTATGTAATAATTGCTTTTATTAATTTTAAATATATCAAATTTCACTTGGATTAACCAATTTTTAATAATAGGCGATTGCTTGAGCCATCCGGATTGGCCTCGACAATCGTTGATTGTTTTAAAAAGATCAATAACTTGGACCGGGTTCACTTGGAAGCCGACTCCTCCCGAAATTAAGGAGCGAGTATTTTGAAGAATTTAAGGTTAGTTTTTCTTTCAAGTTTACAATCTTATAATTTAGTATTTATTTATATATATCTAACATGTATAAACATATAAATTGCGAAGCACTTGGCTCGGCTGGCCCAGGACCGGGCAAGTCCACCACATGTGGCGTAAGAGGGCATCCAAGAGGTTCGGCGATTGGCACTACGAAATGAAGCGGGGCCGCCCTAAAAAACCGGACTACATCAACACGAGAGAGGTGGGCGGCCCTCAACGACTCCTTGGATGCGGCCGAGGTGCTCCGGAAGTCGAGACCGCTTCCCAGTGCCGCGAGGTCGAGCCCGAGCCGGGCGCCGGGATGAGCAAGCACAAAGGAGGGTCCGGTCGGCCCATGCAGTACTCCCGGTCTACGGTAAGTCTCATTTTATATGTTTTTTAGCTTCTTATGTCTTTGTTTTTGACATAATTTTGTTTATGCATGTTATGAATAGGCTTCTCGGAGGGGATGCTCCTTAGAGTCCACCGCCTTTGACACTTTCCGAGTCTCCATTACAAAGGTGGAGACTTCTCCAACATGAAGGCTGCGAGACTTCATGTAAGCCACAATTACAATATATAGATTATTATTCTAGAATTTTGAGTTTGACTAATTTCTATTTAATATTGTAATAGGCGGAGGTGGAGCGGATTGCTGCTGAAGAAGGCCCTAACGCGGATAAAAACGCGATTTATCTGCGGTTGGAGGGGGGTCGGGATAAGAAGCGACGGCTACGGTTTCGGCGAGGAAGGGAGCGGCTACATCAACGCCGCCGGCCGCTCTTCTACTTCCTCACTTGGGGCCATCCCGCAGTAATGCCGAGATCATGCGCCGACCGGAGGAGGAGTCGGCGGCTAGGAGGAGCCTCGAGGAGCGAGGTCACATTTATGAATGCGCGAGATGACCCGGCTTATGGAGATGATGGGCTCCTCTAGCCGACGGCCGGCCTCCGGACGACGGCGATCAGTCCCCTCCCCCCCACCTCTTTATGATTAATTTATTTATGGTTTATGTATATATCTTGAATATTTTGATTTTAGGATTTATATATTTATATTTCGGTTTGCTTTTTGAGTTGATTTGAATCGTTATATGTGATGTCTTGGTTGGTTAATTGTATATGATGTGTTGGTTGGTTAAAAATTGCAGGTTGTCGATAACTTGGTACAAAAAACAAAAAAATTTATTTTAAAAAAAAAATTCTACCGACGTTTTACCGACGGATATTTCCGTCGGTAAATAAACATAAAAAAATTACAAATTTATTTAAAATTTACCGACGGAAAATTCCGTCGGTAAAAAAATCGTAAAATTTATTTTAACTGTACCGACGGAAACTTCCGTCGGTAAAAAAACAAATAAATTATTTAAAAAATTATTTTAAATTTACCGACGGAATAATCCGTCGGTAAAAAAACAAAAAATTTATTTAAAAATTTCCTCCTCGACAGAATATTCGGGGACAAACTTCCGACGGTTATTTTCCGTCGGCATTCCTTCGGTAAAAATTGCCGACGGAATATTCCGTCGGTAATATTTACCGACAAAGCCTGACCCGACGCATTTCTTCCGTCGGTATTCCGTCGGTAACTTTTTTACCGACGGAATTAAGGGGTTTACCGACGGAAGTTTCCGTCGGTGTACGGTGAATTTCTTGTAGTGCAATAGCTCGTTTCAAACGACTAGATTTATTACATAAGAATCAATATTTATTACAACAAAGATTAAATACGACATTAGTAAGAAAATGAAATTCAACTACATACTTGAAGAGAATGAAATGCAACTACATACTTGAAAAATAATTACGACATTATAAGAAAATGAAATTAAATTTGGGTGATGATTGCAACTGTTCCTTAGGTTCTTCGCATTGTATGTCATGGAAATAACGTTGCTCGGGTGTCATGTTACTTGTGTTGCGTTGGGTGCTATCAACCGCCTCTTTCTCTTCTTCTATTTATTTCGAACCCTTTTCATCTCAACTTCAGTCTGGCACAATTCAACTCAGCCAAACTATTGATCACGGTTCCCAAGTTCTACTTTAGATTATTGTTGTCATCGTCACGGCTGTGGGTTGCAATGGCTTTTTTCTTCGCCTTTCTGTCCAATTGGAAGTGTTTATTCGTTTAAATCAAAATCAACACTTACATTTTGTGTGGAAGATGTGTTGCTCGCCCAAGATTCAGAGGTCCTTGTCTTCTTCGTTGTAATATCAGCATAGTCAGACTATGATCGAAAGGCTAGATGATCTTTGATGATTTCCCACATATGATCAAGTGCAAACTTGACTTTGTTTCTTTGCGATACTTTTCCAGTGCCACTTTGTAGACGTCTTCGCTACTGGATATGCTTCTATAAATACTTGATATGAGATTGAAGCACTCGTTGAATTTTCGCAAGCGGTGTGATGTAATGCTAGTGAGATCTCAAGACCGCCACCGGACGAGTAGGAAGCGTATTGAGTTTATTTTCATTGTAGTACAAGCAACACGATTTCAAAAGACCGCTTGTTCTTACCGACAGTTGCTTGCTCCATACTCACAGCCGAAACGGGTGACTCTCCCTCTTCGAATTGAGTTTACGGAACTAAAGATGGAGAGCCCCGGTTGTGACGGCTTAGAAGATCTCGAATGGTTTGTTTGTTTATGGTGGAGTGGAAAATCCAAACATGGGTGAAGGGTTGTGAGTAAAATTTGGCATATAAGGTGGCTTGGGTGGAAAATTCAGAAAATTTGATGGATTGAATGGGAAATCTGGATATTTAGACATAATCCCATAACTCCCAAATCTTGGGAATATGGTTAATTGGGTGAAAATTTTGGTGGATAACATTGCCTTGGATGGTTGAATTGAGGGTATAATAAATTTGGAGGAATTTGGAATTTTGTGGATACGATAAATTTGGAGAAATTTGTAAATTTTGTGGAAAATCATCTTCATCCAAATTATTATAATTTTGATAAAAAATTTTATCCATTTCGGATAAAAATTAGAAGATAAATAATATTGAAAAATAAAAGAAATTAATTATCTACTTTGAGATTGGATAATTGTAAAATGTGTTGAACAAAATTCCTCGACAGTTAATGCAATGGATAAATTTATTGTTATGCTTGATGCCACGTATAGAAACTCAGAACGGTTGATATTATTTATTGGATATATGGAGAATTATTGACTTTTTGTCAAAATTGTGTACATCTTGTGATATTCTCTCTCCATTCAATAACTTGGATGGCGAAATTTCTCTCTCCATCCATGTGAAGGCCCCATCGCTCTAAGTCATCCATCAGTGCACATGAATGACATTTATCAAGGCATTGTAGTTTGTAGATGTTCTTAAACTTCGTGTCTTACACAACTAAGACAAGAATATGAGATGCGGGAGTTTTTAAATATTTGGAAAGTTTATGTGGGGTCGGATCCAATATGCAACCTTCATTGATTTTCTTATCTTCCTTGTTCTCCTCATTCACCATTTTATTTTTCTAGTCATTCACTAATGATTTGGACTGAGAAACCTCACATAAATTGTCCTTACAGGAGACTCATATTAAATTTTTAATTAATTCATTCGTTTAAGTATACATGGCCAAGAATAAGAGAATGATAAAAAGATATTTTAGCCCAAACTAATCGGTCCTTTGTTAAAGCCCAATTTATTATAGGTGCCCCAACATTCACTTTAAATCATTGTGAACTAAAATTCTTTATAAGTTACTCCTGCACCCTAATTAAACCTGCTTATGACAATTTTCGTTGGAATGGTAGAGTTAATAGTGGGCTAAGTTCAAATATCACCAATAACTGTATTTTGTGTTTGTAGATCAGACTAACATGGTTTACATCTTTTATGTGTGTGCAAAATATTTTTTTTAAGTACTTGTTATTTATTTTTATTTAAAACACATGATTTTTTTGACTAGCACCAAATAAATTCCTGCAAAAGTTTGAACTTAAATCAGTATAGCCAACATGGTATCGAACACATGCAACAGAAATTAGCATGCAATTCCTAAGAAGTGGTTTGGTTATCCAACCACACAATTTCATGGGTTTCTAAATTAAATTATCATGAATAAAAGCAAGAAGTAAATAAGACAAAATACAAATACAAATATAAAAATGCAAATAAATACGGATCCAACAAGATTATCCACACACATAATTTTGACCATCAACACTAATGATTAATTAAACTTACAGAGATAACTAGTTATAGGCCGTCATTATTAAAATGACACGTCTCATATCCCCTTTGTCATTTGATAACCGCCATGTTAGGCTTTGAAATTATTACTTATCTAACCTAGTTACAAGCTACGTTGATGGAAATCAATAATTTAGCAACTAGATAGCATTAAGAACCAAGGAACCCAGTTTAGGAGATTACATGTATGTTGGACAACTAATAGTTTCCTAAGGAATTAATCACGGTTGTTCGAATACTTATATGGTCATAATCCACGAGAAACAATAGAAGTGCTAGATTAGTTAACTAAATTAATCTAGGGTGATCAAGCCTGAGATACTAATCTGATTCAATTAATCAGAATTAATTCGTAACTCAACATATTAATCTGAAGTTCATAAGTCTCACATATTGTTTACATATGTGTTTCACATCTCGCTAGACCACTAACTAATTAGCTACGAATAATGGTGGAGCTGGGAAAATAGAAGAGTGATATGGGCAAGACAGAAAAATGCGCATTTGCTTTCTATGACATTGTCACCTCGCATCCTCGTCAGATGCCAGGTCAGTCTCTATTTCCTACAAATTAGCTTAGAAAACATCTCCTGACTACCCAAATGGAAGCTAAAATGGTCGGAAAATAAATAGTACGAAAACAATTTATCAGAGAACATTTTAAAAGAATGAACCTAATCCAACGTGCTAACCCCAAAAATCCGTCCTTAGATTCCCAAATTCAATTTATATCACATAAAAATTAGGGTGCGTGCATGGCTGGGGCGCTCCAAGTCCCAAACTCGGCATGCTGATCCGGATTCGTGCCCCATGACATCATTTTCTTTTTAATTTTTTAGTTTTTATTTTTTTAAGGATAGACGTGTTATTTGTTATAACAAATGTGTAAATTGGGTTAGTCGTCATTTTTTTTTGCTTGCTTCCAAACAAACAACTAATTTACGCAAAACACGTGACGTCACGTGCAAGAAAAGGCAAGGGCAGTTTCGACCCATCTTGTAACGCCAGAAAACAGAGCATGTAATGCCAGCACCAAAATTTACAGAGACGAAACCGAAACAAATTAAGAAAGAAAAGTTCCCACGAATTATTTCCTACGAACCCCAGAACCGGAAATGAGAAGCACCGACTAACCCAATTGGATGGTTAATGCTCAATCTCCATAGTATTTCCTGCAACAATCTTTCCCTTTTACGGCGGTGAAAGATTATTTTTGTATTTTTTTCAATTCAATTGGCGATTTTGGGGGGAAATTTGATTCCGCTTTCTTCATTGAAGTAACATAACCAGTTGATTTTCCTCCCCACATCCAATCAAAATGGCGTTCCAAATCTCGTTGGTTTCGTTTCTGAGATTTTTCTTGCTTTTGTTCCTGCTCGCTGCTATTGTGATCGCTTGCTTCACTCTCCCTGTTGAGAAGGTTTGATTTTCTTTCTTTTCGTGTTATTTTTTTTAATACTTTTCCGGTTAAGGGTTTGATGTATAATGCTGTATGGCGTTTTCTCGATTCACTCGCGGGATGGGATGATATAGATTTCATTATTTTTGGGAAGGTCGAATAAAATCATAAATAATAGGAAAAAACTGTTCCTGTTTTTTTCGTGCACATGTTAGCAAGTAAATGTTTAATCTAAGTTCCATTAGAACAAAGTTGAAGGTAGAGCTTGATCAACTGATTCAGCTGGACATTGCAATCACTTTAGCCGTTTCAAATATCTTTCCGTTCAACAGGGTGACTATTTTGGCTGTTATAATTTTTGAAAGAATAGTAACTTGGTGCTACTTTTTCAGCAGCAAATTAAAATATAAACGTGCTTCATGTGAACTCCATGATTGATGTAATGCATTTCACTAACATTGTTTGGTAACCTTTCCTCGCAGATGCTGAGTGATTTCTTGGTTTGGGTGGAAGATCTTGGTCATTGGGGTCCTCTAGTACTGTAAGATAATGTGCTTGTAAAGTATATATAGTGTTCTTATATGTGTAGAGAGTGCTGCTGTTTCGACATACGTAGGAATCTTAAATTAAGTTGCATTACTTCCACTGTCAACACATAGAAAGATAGAACTTCTAGGATCATTAGTTCTGCTGCATTGATACTTCTTGGCGATATAGAAAAATTATATGTTCGATTGCCTGCCTTTGTTTCAAATTCAAGTTTTTAGTTGAAGCAAATGGTACTGGGCCAGTTATTGGAGTTCTAAGATAAAATGATATGTTTTGGCCAAGATCATCTTATTTCATAGATGTTTCAGCTGCAAACAATCTAAGAGACCAATTATGTGATTATATTAAATTTGATATCCTTCTTTAGCAATTCTTACTTCTTGGTTGTAAAATAAAACAACTGGTGTTTTTGACCTCTTATACACTCTTTTATTGTTTCTGTCTCTTTTACCTTAGAGGTATACCTTTTTTAGCTCATCATAAGGTAGGGCTACATTAACTAGAGATATTGCTTCTTAACTATCAATTTTGACTCTGCTCCTCTAATCGGGGAGAAGTTGTATTTGAATGTGTAATACATTGCAGACTAAATTGGTATAGAGAATGCCTACCAACTTCATTCATTTTCTTAGTGATTTGTGTTTTTTGGACCTGGCAGAGCTGTGGCGTACATTCCATTAACGATATTGGCAGTACCAGCTTCAATACTTACAGTAAGGATTGACTCCTCTTTAGTGGTCTTCATTCAATTATCAAGTTCTTGTTTTCCGAATCTTGACAAATCATTTATTCACACTGAAAGGAAAGCTAGAAGTATTTGTCTTTCTTCTGTCCTGATGGCACATTAGTTGCTCAGTTATGTGATCTGCGTCTTTCCCGCAATCTGCTTTGCATTTTGTTGTTATTTAAGGGGCACTTTTTTTTACACTTCTGGTCTGCCTCAATCCATGTTGCCTCTTAAAGCTAATTGTAGGAATGGGCAATGTAAATGCTCTGAGGTTTTCCATTTTTTCTTTTTCAGCTAGGTGGTGGCTATCTTTTTGGCCTGCCAGTGGGTTTTGTTGCTGATTCAGTTGGAGCTACGATAGGTGCTGGAGCTGCATTTATTCTTGGGCGAACTGTAAGATTTTTTTGTGATTCTTATTTTTTATTTTTTATTTTTTTTGGTGACAAGAACTTGACTACGTGAGGTATCTTACTTCAGCGCTCTTCTATTGTGATTCTATGAATTATTAGCAACCATAAAATAATATGTTCCTAGTTAGACATGTTTATAGCTGTAAACTATGGCAGCTAGGGAGGTCGTTTGTCATGTCCAAGTTGAACGATTATCCACAGTTTCGTGCTGTTGAGATTGCAATTCGGAGGTCCGGATTTAAGGTCTGTATGTCTTCTGACTCTAAATTCAGTGCCTGTGGGCTTTTACTGCATATAACTGTTGTAATTTAGATTTTACCAATCTATTCTGCTTGGTTCAATATTCTGATATGTATTTTGCAAGACCATCTTCTAAGTGCATGCTCATCAATATCATGTCTTTGAACAGATTGTTTTGTTGCTCCGGCTTGTTCCATTACTTCCATTTAACATGCTGAACTACCTCTTATCCGTGACTTCAGTCCCGATAGTTCCATATTTGATGGCATCGTGGTTGGGCATGATGGTATGTGCGTTGTCTGATCCTTCTTAAGTAATTACAAGTTCAGGATCAACTAAAACCTTTTAACTTTCAAGTCCTATTTATTCACTGCGTCATTTAACAGATTCGAGTGAATAATGTTCTTGTTTGCAGCCAATTACTTTTGCGTTGGTATATGTTGGAACAACATTGAAGGATCTTTCAGACGTTACACATGGATGGAGTGGGTTTTCTAAAACCCGTTGGGTAAGTTATACATGAACTCGCCGTTCTTTTCTCAACCGGTACATAGCTTGAAAAAAATATACACCAGCTCTTTTATCATCTACTCTTACTATTGCTTTTTGAAGTTCAACGGCTTCTCGTTCTTTGATTGGTCGTTTGGGATTGAAAGAGACCAGTAGCGGATTTATGTAGGGGCTGCACTGGAGCCTAGTGCAAGCCCAAAATTTGTCATATATATATCCATACATTAAAATGACTTTTAGCTCAGCCAAAAGTAATTTACAAAAGGTTGTTCAATCCACCCCACTATCAAATTTTGGATTTGTTCCTGAAGGAGACTAAATAATATTCGAGATGTTGTGATGTTTTGGGCATTTCTTTTACTATTTCACATTGAGCCTGAACCTAGTCTTTTCTCTTATGCAGGCATTTATTGTTTTGAGCCTTGTGGTGTCCGGTAAGTATCCAGTCTCGTCTTATAGGTGCTTCATTTTTACTCGAGTTAGTTGATGTATTCTACCTTGTACATTTTCTTGCAGTGGTGTTGATGATCATTGTGACACGAGTTGCAAAATCTGCTCTAGATAAAGCATTGGCCGAGAACAAGGATGCAGACGGTAATCCAGAACTACCGGTGGCGGCCGACTCCACCACAAATCTGCAGCAACCACTTCTAATCACGGTTGATAGCCCTCAAGAATAGCAGAATCCCATCTAATGTGTACATTCTTCGCAAGAGATAAGTTTCTCTTCTACACCATCTTTATAGCCAAATTTACGGCTTGTATACTTGTGCATTGGTTAATACAGTATAGTGATATACGTACTTTCAGTTCTGGCAATCCTTTTCCAGCTCTCTTGTGCGATGCGTAAAAGAGTTTATCGAGTGTATTATTTATCGTCTATTTTTTAAGAACTGTGTTGTACGTAGAGGAATGAATGTTGTACGTATGAGAAAGAGTGAGGGAATTGGTTGGAGACCATTTGTAGCTGTTAATGTTTCTGCAAGAATGAAGAGGAGGGAGGTAAGAGTAAATTCTTGAATTATTTTCTTCATTATTGTTGGACATTATTATATCTGATTTCAGAGCTACACATGCACTGGGACATACTCTGACTCTCCAACCCTACCTAATCAAGTAAACTCTCTTATTATATCAATGTGTGTGTTAGAGAGAGAGAGAGAATCTATATGTATATATGTTAGCAGTGAGTTATGAATGCAAAATCTAGAAGGCCCATGCCAAATTGTTTTGAGTTACGACTAACATAAGATGTGTGTGAATGGAAATATGTCACTCTCAGAAGGGACCATTTTCTGAGAAACCATAATTCCCGAGGCACCATCACGGTTAACTCATCCGAAGGACTCGTGAAACTCATTACTACTATTTCCTTTAACAAGCGTGTATTCTACGAATACCACTTTTATAATAGGATGTAAACTTAGACTTATCATATCTAACATGCTCGACTTAAAATCATTTGATGAGATTCATACATATCGAGGGGACCATGAAGTGTAGAGTATTTTTTATATCGAATTAGAGAATATCTGTAATATATTTTATATTGTAATTTGTTTAACAATGTTCGCTTAATACGATTTGTTTCTCTAGATAGTCTAAAGGTTGTGGGTTTTGGATGAAACATAAAATAAAAGGAACCCACAAAAAAAGGAGTGGAAATGCAGTGTGTTGAGTAAATAGTAAGCTAGCAAATACATGTATATAAATTATAGATAAAAATTGAAGAATTTGGTGAATGTCATCCAAAAAACAACAAAGAATTATTACATTTAGAATGACAATTTGTTTCGAAGTTTCTTTTCCAGCCAATTCAAATTTCCTTTATGGGCTTACTTTGCCCTTTGAGATCAAGTTCAAACTAAGAAGCAAGGACAAAGCCACAAGGGTTTCATCATTGTTTAGCCTTTTAAGACGGGCAACACACTTATTACCTTCTTTCAAAAGAGATTTAAAAAGAAAGAGAAGTCTTGATTTAGAGAGAGAGAGAGAGAAATCTTATCAATTCCTTATAGCTTTCTCTTTGCCTCCATCTATGCTGTCTGTCTAACACATGAAAAGAGAAGTAGAGTAACATGTGACTAATGGAAATAGTTAGGCATTTGTTTGGTATTATTACCTAACCTTTTTACCACTACATGAAAATTCTTACCCCCCAATATTTCCATAAATAAATATATAGTGTAAGGGAAAGAAAAATAAAAAGCATGTGTCATTGGCTATGATTACTTCAACTTGCTGCATTCATTTCTTTTCTCAACATGCTATGCACCTGTAAAGGGTATCTTTTTACTATTCAATATATTTGGACTAGAGATATAAATTAGATTTAAAATCAAATCACCATACATAGTACTCATAAACTACAAACTCAGACAAAAAGTAATATAATAACACTAGACAATCAAAAGTCAAAACAAAAAATTCGAAAACTCATAGAATCAGAAGATAATTATTTAAAAATAAATAAGATTTCCATGAACTGAAAGTGTCCCATCAGGAAATCTAGGTATATAACAGATCAAGGGTATTATAGTAAAATCTGACAACGTGAATGAATGCACGCTAACTGCAGCAATCTGCACACTACATTGTGTTGGGTATTTTTGTTATTTTCCTATTATTTTCAATAAGTGTAATATTAGTATTAATTTATATTTATTTGCCAAAGTTAAATTTATTGCATCAACCAACTTTTATGAGGGGTGGTCACATCAGACGGTAATAAATATGCAGATATTTCAGCAGATTTTGTTTCATATAAAATCTAACCATGGTTAACTGAGTCGAGTTAAGAAGCCACGGCTCCAGATAAAGCCAAGCCGAGAGCATTAAAGCCCAAAATTATGCCAATATCTTTCGATTAAAACGAGGCTTGTAGAGTAATTATTGTGGAAAACAATTAAATTTAATATTAAAAAGGTTAACCATAAATAAAGCTCTAAAAGCGAGACAAGTGAGAGTGTTTCCCTTTGCAACAGTCTCTCTCTCTATTTCTCTCTAAAACTCTGAAATAGAGAGAATTGAGCAGGGAAGTTTGAATATCTGCATTATTTTTCTCCGTTTCCTCTTTGTGGGTTTTGTGAGGGGACTGCACATTTACTTTGTTGAAACCGTTCTTTCTCAGATCTACCACTTTTTCATCTCTCACCTCATTACCCTTTCTGTAATTGTGTTTTGAGAGGGGGCTGAAAAATGAGTAAAGACGAGTTCTTGAAGATCCAGGTACCTTCTTCTCTTGCTCACTTATTATTGATAAAGATGTTCTCGAGTTTGTGTATGGTGTGTGTGTGTGTGTGTGTGTGTGTGAGAGAGAGAGAGAGAGAGAGAGAGAGAGAGAGAGGTGCTATTGCGTGTGCATTATGGCATGGATGTTTCTTCTAACGGACTCAAGATTTTCAGTGCCATTTCCTTGCTCTCTCTCTCTCTCTCTCTCTCTCTCTCTCTCTCTCTCTCTCAGTTTATAGAATCACGATTCTGTTAATTGACCTGAAATGGACGTTTTCATTTGAACAAAGTTTTGATTTTTCCTGTTGTTTTAACGTTAATTTCTTGCACTGAGTGAGAAAGTTGTCCTTATTTTGGTGTGTCTTTGGTTGTACTTGCAGACTTGTGTTCTTAAAGTCAATATACACTGTGATGGCTGCAAGCATAAAGTCAAGAAACTCTTGCAGAAGATTGAAGGTATGCTTCTACATCTTGCCTCCATTTCTTGTGTTTAGTGTGTTTGATTCTTGAAAAATTGGGTTAATTTGTGTGTTGTGGTAGGTGTATACACTACTAAAATAGATTCAGAGCAAGGGAAGGTGACAGTTTCTGGAAATGTTGATGCGAATACACTGATTAAGAAGCTAATCAAGAATGGGAAACATGCTGAGTTATGGGGAGCAAAGCCCAATAATCAGAACAACCTTAATAACCAGTTCAAGAATATGCAAATTAAAAGTAGTGGCAAAGGTGGTGGTGGTAATAACAAAGGTCAAGGCCATAAGGGTGAGTGCAACAACCAGCCAAAAGGAGGTGGTGGTGGTGGCGGTCAAAACCAAAACCCACAGCTACAGCAGCTGCAGCAGCTTCAGCAGATGAAAGGGATGATGCCGCAGTTCATGAAGGATATGAAGATGCTCCCCAACAACGGCAAAGAGCAGAATGGAAAGTCGGTCAAGTTCAAATTGCCTGAGGATGAGGATTTGAGTGATGATGAGTTTGATGACGATGAGTTTGATGATGATGACAATGATGAGTTCGATGATGATGAACTTGAGGATGAAATGGTTAATAATAAGATGAAGCCAAAGATGGGAGGCGGTCCTCAGATGGGAGGTGGTCCTCAGATGTCCAACATCATGATGCAGAATATGATGAAGCCCGGTGGCAATGGAGGCAACGGTGCGGGAAATGGGAAGAAAGGTCCTGTTCAGATTAGTCACGGTGGTGGTGGTGGAAGTGGGAAGAAGGGTGGGAATAGCAACAATGGTGGTGGAAACCAGAATCAAGGTGGTGGTGGTGGTGCAAAAGGTGGAAAGAATGGTGGGGGTGGTCAAAATGGTGGCGGAATTGGTGGTCAGAACAAGAATGGTGCCGGTGGAGGCGGTGGTGGTGGTGGTGGCAGGGGGACCGGCCAACGGCAACCATTTCATGCCCAATGGGGCGAAGAATGTGAATGATGGAATGCCTAATATGATGATGCCTATGAATGGTGGTGGAAATATGCCAATGGGGCAAATGGGCAACCTCCCCGCCGTGCAAGGCCTCCCCGCCGGTGGTGCAGGTGGTGCTCCGGGGTACTTCCCCAGTGGCCCCGACCACATGCAGCAGGGGAACCCCTACTACCAGCAACAACTAGCAGCCATGATGATGAACCAGCAAAGAGCCAATGGGAATGAGAGGTTTCAGCCCATGATGTATGCCCGCCCGCCCCCCGCCGTGAACTACATGCAGCCGTATCCGCCCTACCCGTACCCACCGCCGCCGGGCGACCGACCCGATCAGTATGCAATGTTCAGCGATGAAAACACTTCCAGTTGTAGTCTTATGTGAGAGAGATGGATCATAGCATCTTGAATTGCATTAGTACTACTACACATGGAAGTGTTTTTACTCGAATTTGCTTCTCTCTCTTCTTTTTCTTGGTGTTGATTTCAATCCTGAGTTTAGATTAGTGTTTCATGATAGGGGCTACTTGATAGATAATGTATGAAATGCAAAGCTGTTTAAGACCAAATGGGAGTTGTAAGTAGGGGATTGTGGTAGTGCTTTTCTATGATGGGAATGTTTATATGTTGAAAAACAGAAATAAAAATGAAAAGTAAGAAAACAAAAACAATATACAGAGCCTCTCTCTCTCTCTCTCTCTCATATTTTGTGATGACCAATGGCACTACGGATTTATGGAGGGTCATGTGGGGTACAGTCGAGTACAAATTTTCATGAAATAACATTGAGTCCTTTTCACTGATAGACTGTAGCTTTGACGCTCAAATTTGTGTATTTTCAAAGGCCCAAATCGGATTACTTGCTAATATTTCTTTTGGAGGAGATAATTTATAAATTGTCATTCAAATGTAACATAAGTCAAGATTTAATTTAATTATTCAAGTTAAATGTAGGTCACATGTCTTTTTAGAAATGTCTAGTTGATAATATAAGTCGGAACTACCAACACTGCACACTTACGTATCTTAGCGAATAGTGCAAAAAGAATGGAGTGTGCATGACGAATTTAAAAATCTATAATCTCTAAAAGTGAAATTAATAGTAATGTTTTAGAAAATAAGTGATATATAAAAATTCGAAATCTACTCAATTTGATGTGGAGGGGAGCGGCACCCGCTCTTAAGAGCAAATCTCATGTCCTAGATTTCAATATTTCATGTCTCATGGCTATCTCATAATTTTTTTTTTTTTGATACGTGGAACCCGCAGCCGCTACCTTCGGTGCGCACTGGGTAAACCCCGCTCCTTGTGCAGTAGCCTGCAAACCACACAGGAGAGTTCAACCACCCTAGGCTAACCATAGGTGACAGGCTCCACAAAGTTGCTTCCAGTGGGATTCGAACCCAGAACCTATCGGCCCCGGGCCAACCACCTTCACCAACTTTGCCATCCCAAGGGGACTATGGCTATCTCATAATTATACACACACCTAAGAGTTTATGGTTGTTGAAAAATTACATTAATTTTTTTTGAAAATCAAATAAAATATTATTATTTTAAAGAGTTGTGTTGGTTGGAGAAGACATTATATGTAGTATGTCTTTTAAAATTTATTTCATCATGTTCCGCTAGACGGAAATTGAAATAAATAATATATTTGAAAATTACATTTCGAGTAGATTAATTTAGTATGTTGATTTTCTCAAATTCGTTGTTGGATGAATAAGAAATTAATGTACGAAGTAAAAGTAGCAAAAGAAAAGGTGCTTTGGAAAGTGAAGATGCGTTTCTCTTCATAAATAGTTTCTAATCATGACCTTTCGATGAAAAGATACGATTGAATGATTATTACTATTCTAAACCAAATGGTGCCACCTTTTCGTGAATGGACATTGCAACTCTTCGACATCTATAAATAGATGCCCCTATTTGAAGAGATCACATTTTTTTTATCTAAGGGATAGTTCTTAATAGAACCATTTATAGCATAAATTGGACACAAGAAAACTTGATAATTTTTTACAAATAGACAATTTTAATTACTCACTCTTTAAAAGTATATATATGTCAATACCCTCATTTTGAAATAAATATAGGTTAAATAATAACATGCATCATCATTCCATTAATAACACAATTTGGACACTGAAAAAACTTGATAATTTTTTACAGATAAACAATTTTAATTACTCACTCTTTAAAAGTATATATATATGGTATGGTTTTACTAAGAATCATCCTTTAGATAAAAAAACTAAGAACCAATGTACACCATAGATCTTCATTCGATCTATAATGTACAATTAATTTATTTTTTAAATCTTATCAATTAATAAAATTAGGAAAATGGTAAAATGGTAACAACAAATACTAATAATTAAATTGGTAAATACAAAAAAAAAACCCTAGTAACCTACCACCTCCCACCCTTAAGTTTAACAAATATAACGTGTATAATATGTTTTGAACTACTGTATTGGTTTGTGAGATCTGTGGTCTTGTTTATATTTATTTTTCAGCTAAGAACCTGATTAGGTAATGCAAGTGTATTAGTTTTTATCATTAAGTGTAATTATTAATATGTTGAAGTGTATTGCTTGATTATACTACAAAAGTGTATCATTTCTTAACTATTCAGTGTATCGTAAATGTGTAAGATAGTGAATCAGCCTCAACCAGAAAAACCAACTCAGTACTTTGCTCAATCTCTACCTATAACAAAAAATATCATTCAACATCAAAAGGCCCTGAAACATTGTTCAACATATAAATAACAAAAAATATTGTTCAACTTCGGATACATCTAAATAACAAAAATATTTTTCAACAGATAACAGTGATCCACACTAGCTCATCAACAAATTTTCTACATTCATGTCTGGAGAAGGCATGACATACAAAGTACGGCAGGACTGGCCGTCACTAAAAGCTTAGGTAAATTTTCCACCTCTTGGGAACTAGGATTGGAAGTTTGAGCAATAGCCTTCCCCTTGGATGTCATATATACCTACAAACCATTTCAACCATTATAAATCAATGAAATGGAAAGGAAACATATTACTATTGCATGAACTATGCTCAATACATTATTTCAATATCAACCAATTAGGATAATTCTTAATATCATAACAACATCAAACAAAGTGTATAGCCTCAAGCATAGCAAGTGTACTACAAAACACCTACAAAGTGTATATTGCATGAACTATGTTCAATACATTATTTCAATATCAACCAATTAGGATAATTCTTAATATCATAACAACATCAAACGAAGTGTATAGCCTCAAGCATATCAAGTGTACTACAAAACACCTACAAAGTGTATATTGCATGAACTATGTTCAATACATTATTTCAATATCAACCAATTAGGATAATTCTTAATATCATAACAACATCAAACGAAGTGTATAGCCTCAAGCATATCAAGTGTACTACAAAACACCTACAAAGTGTATATTGCATGAACTATGTTCAATACATTATTTCAATATCAACCAATTAGGATAATTCTTAATATCATAACAACATCAAACGAAGTGTATCGCATCAAGCACATCAAGTGTATTACAAAACACATTCAAAGTGTATGACCAAACAACTCCAAAGTGTATTACAAATCAATTGGAAAGTGTATTATCAATAGAATTCTGCATTGTATCCCCAAACATATAAAAAATGTATTAACAAAGACCTAAAAAATATATGACAAAATATCTACAAAGTGTATTACCAAACAACCAATAAGTGCATTACCAAAACAACATGTTTTTACATCAGATTATATGCACGAGTAACCATGCCTTTACATCAAATCCCAAAGTGAATACACATAAACCATTAAGATGTATAAAGAGGGCAGTTCCATCACAATGGTGCATGGCGGCTGAGGAAATGAAAATTTAAAGCGTCACTAGCAGGATTCTGAGGTTGAGAAATGAAAATTGAAAGCTCCCAATAGTAGGATTTTAAGAGTGAAATTAGAGAAAATTACAGTAAAGGATTAGAGTAAAGATTGAGACAATGATCTTGGGCAGGAGAATTAAGGGTGAAATGATAATTTTATAAAAATATAAATTATAGACCTATTGGTTAACTGTGTTTATGACATTTTTCTACATTTTAATTCATTTTATATTTGATAAAAATAATTTCTCTATACAAATAATTTTATATTAATACATTTTATAAATGATTGGATCTATTAGTATTAAGACACATTTCTAAATAACTTTAAGTAAAATAATATTTGGCTAGTTTTGAAAGTCATTATGAATATATACAAATAAACAGATTTTTGTTTATATATATATATAAATGCATATATGAAAAAAATGTTGGGAGCCTTCCATAAATTGGGGCTAAAGCCACCGCTTTGCTGGCTTCACCCTTGAGCCGCCTATGGTAGAAAAGTGTCAATGTAATTATGGAGTAATGACGCCATAAAGACTGTTGCATCAAGAAGTGGAGTGGGTAGCCAATCATTCACGTGCTTGTTAATTTTTGCAGGTCTTCCTTACCTTTAATTTTATAAATAAGTAATTTTTAGTTCCTTCATAAATAGTATTGGAGTGGGTACCAAAGACGTAATCAAAATGTTTTGAAACTTATTAGATTAATAAGAATCGGCTTCAAGATAGTGGATTAGAAAACTTTTTAGAGCGAATTGTATTCTCGTATGACAAAAACTAAAGATGGGAACATCAATGGCTCAATGTTTATTTAGTTCCTTATATTGAGAAAGATGTATTAATAAAGTTAGTCATAAAACTATAATAAAACGTTGTCAAACATGAAACAGAGGAAAATAAATTTGCTAAGAGCATTTCCAATCTAGATGTCTATTTTTAACATCATTTTACAGTTTCTATCACGTCAAACAGTAATCTCACTTCAACTCAGAAACTCAAATTCACCATCAAAAATAATATTCCTCATATATTTCATTTCATGCTATTTTTACAACAATACCTATATATTTCTCAATATTACACATTAGACCCACAACAATTTCAATTAACAATTATATATGTAATACCATTATCGTAGTATTTTTCTATTATCGGGTAAGTATTTCATAATATTTTTCTATTATTGTGATTGTTTTTAATATAATATAATATTTTATATTTTAATATTTTCTATTGTTGGTAAAATTGTATTCTATAAATAACATAATTAATTTTTATAATTATTACACATAATTAATACGTTAAAAACGTCAGCTCATTTTTTATAATTAACAACATGACCTATTGTTTAATGATCATTGCCATATAATTTTTTTTTCTATGTAATCGTCTAATTAATTTTCTCATCAAAATGTAGATTTCGATTTTTCAACAAAATATAGGACTTGCGTTAATTTTGCAGAATTGAAAAAATGAATTGGTGTTGTGAATAGTAGACACCATTTATGAAGTAGGAAGAGAGAGAAAAATGGCAAATTCTCATTTTATTGTTGAAAATATAGTTGAGTTGGTGATGATTTTTCTACTCCAAATACCATTATAGTGTGGGTTGGAGATGCTCTAATATGGCTAACTATGCAGCACTAACTTCTGACTCATATAAGGTTGTAATGTTAGGGTAATTAACAAAATATAAATTATAAAATACTCCCTCCGTCCCATTATTTATGTCTCATTGGGACTGAGCACGGTAATTAAGATAGTAGAGGTAAAGGTGTAAAGTTGTGGTGTAAAAAGATAAAGGGGTCCACTCATGTATTTTCTTATTTGGTATGTGACATAAATAATGGAACAACCAAAAAAGGCAAGTGGGACATTAATAATGGGACGGAGGGAGTAGACGGAGGGAGTAAATTTTTATTAGGAATTGATGAAGCTTTCTAGGAATAATGATTGTCGTCAATTATCATATTTTAAGATTCTAACAATTTACCCTGAATTTCTATATTTCAATTCGTACGACTACACATGAGAAATAATCAAATTGACTGTCCCCTAAAATCCTAATTAGGTTTATTGCAAGAAGTTGTCGCCCTACTAGTCTAGCTAGTACTTATTCAACAAATAATTGTTGGCAAATACCTACAATATATATATATATATATATATATATATATATATATATAGGAGTTGGATCATTAAGGAACACTAGCTTAATGAAAGAACTAGAAACACATCATAATTTTCCATTTTGTGAGATGTGTGGCTTGGATTAGATGAATTATTTTAAACTTTGAATCTTTTATTTAACTCATTAAGGATATAGAAGTAAATTATTCATTTAATTTTATTTTTAAATATCTTCTATTATTCAATTTTGTGAAATAATTAATAATTAACTGTAAATTAACCAAAATTTATACTTGTATTAAGAGAAAAATAAACTAGTTTTATTTTATCTGTATTCTCGGTTGAACAATAAAAAATCATTATTCATTTTATGTATTTTATTTTATTAATTAAAATTAAATTTTTATTTAACTCATTAATTAAACACATGAATTATATAATTGCTTCATCATCTTTTTCGTTTTTCTTTCACCATCAAATGAAAAATCAGCCAAAGTGTATACAATTTTTAAGCAAAGTGCATACAGATTTTGATGAAAGTGCATATTTTTAATCGAAGTGCATATAGTTTTCAATGAAAGTGCATACACATTTTAATCAAAGTGCATAAAATTATCAATAAAAGTGCATACAAATAAACAAAGTGCATACAATTAAACACGAAAAATTTGCAGCTTAATGTCAAAAAAATAATTTTTGAATAAAAAGTACTACAAAAATAGATTGGAGACGGATCTATGTAGATCTGGAAGGGATCCCTACAGATCTGGAAGAAATATCTATAGATCTGGTCTATCGAGAGAGATCTGCAAGACTGAAAGGGATTTTCTCAGATCTAGAACAAATCTCGACAGATCTGCACTGCCTGCGGCGGCGGCGACGATGCAGGTGATGTCCGAACAGAGATCGAGAGAGAGAGAGATGATGCTCGTGGCGGCAACGATGCCGGTGATGTAAAGAGAGGCCGCCCATGGCGGTAATGATGTTGAAGATGGTCGAAGAGAGAGATAGATATATATATATAGAGAGAGAGAGAGAGGAGAGAGAGAGGAGCTTTAATCAATTTTGAGAGATGAAAAGAGGGAGGCGACGATGAATAATAAAATTGTGAAAGAGGGGGAGAGAGAGAGACCATGTAGAAACGAGAGATGGAGTGCATATATTTATTTAGTAATAGAATATAATGATTTAATTTGTTTAGAATTAGATAATTATATTCTTAATGAAGAATTATAACTTAAATCCTATATTTCATTCTAGCCTTTGATCTATTAAAATGAAGGGAGATTATTTATTCCTAATTCCTTCGTTAAGGAGGTGTTCCTTATTGAACCCTCCCCTCTATATATATATATATATATATATATATATATATATATATATATATGTATATATATATCCGTGTGTTTCAAAACAAGAAAGAATCGCTTCAGTAGTGCAGATGGTCCAAGTACTTAATGTTCTTAACAAAAGTGTCACTTCATATAAAAAAAAATATCAAATTATTCTGAATATATCACTTATTCTAGATAAGAGTATCACTTGTTAATAATCAAAATATCACTTACTATGAATAATAGTATCACTTATTATGAATAAAAGTATCAATTGTTCTTAACAAAAGTATCACTTTATATTAAAAAAGTATCAATTATTCTAAATATATCACTTATTATGAATAAGAGTATCACTTGTAATTAATCAATGTATCACTTGCTATGAATAAAAGTATCACTTATTATGAATAAAAACATTGTTGATTTTAATAGAATTATCATTTGACATGGAGACAGTACCACTTGATCTGATAAAATATAACTATGTGGGAATAAAAATATCACTTGTTATAAATAAATTTATCACTTGTTCAGAACAATTGTATTACATTTTTAAGATGAGTATCAATTAAACTAAGAGTTGGACTCCTGTACATCCAGTTGCAGGTGCAACCGGACGTTTACAGTTAAATAGGTAAGATTTGTAGTATTTTTCAACAATCGTATGGTAGTGCAGTTGGCTATGCAGCTGGGCTCAAATCCCATATACCCGAGTTCGAGTCCCAACAGCCTAATTTTGAGTTTTTTATTTTAATTGATATATTAATTTTAAAAAAATGATACATCTGTTCATAATAATTCATATTTTTATTATAATTATTTTTTCAGAATAAGTTTGTCCTTTTTTTTTTAATAATATGTTTTTTATTCAGTTTAATTGATATATTAGTTTAAAAAAGTCATAAATTTATTTTAAATAAGTAATATTTTTATTCCAACCAATTGAAAAATATTTGTAATTGATATATTTTTTATAATAATTCATATTTTTATTATAATTATTTTTTCAGAATAAGTTTGTCCTTTTTTTTTTGATAATATTTTTTTTTTCATTTTAATTGATATATTAGTTTAAAAAAGTGATAAATTTGTTTTAAATAAGTAATATTTTTATTCCAACCAATTCATATTTTTTCAAATCAAGTTTGTCCCTTTTTTCATTTTAATTGATATATTTATTTAACAAAAGTGATAAATTTGTTTATAATAAGTAATATTTTTATTCCAACCAATTGAAAAATATCATTCTTCCTTAAGAAAAGTATCATTTTGCCATAAAAAAAGTACCATTCTTCCTTATGAAAAGTATCATTCTTATTGAGCAATAGTATCACATGTTGTTAACAAAAGTATCATTCTACCTTAAGAAAAGTATCATTCTTCCTTAAAAAAAGTATCATTCTTATTGAGCAATAGTATCACATGTTGTTAACAAAAGTATCATTCTTCCTTAAGAAAAGTATCATTCTGCCTTAAGAAAAGTATCATTCTTCCTTAAGAAAAGTATCATTCTTATTGAGCAATAGTATCACATGTTGTTAACAAAAGTATCATTCTACCTTCAGAAAAATATCATTCTTCCTTAAGAAAAGTATCATTCTTATTGAGCAATAGTATCACATGTTGTTAACAAAAGTATCATTCTTACTTAAGAAAAGTATCATTCTTATTGAGCAGTAGTATCACATGTTGTTAACAAAAATATCATTCTTTCTAAAGAAAAGTATCATTCTTCCTAAAGAAAAGTATCATTTTTATTGAGCAATAGTATCACATGTTGTTAACAAAAGTATCATTCTTCCTAAAGAAAAGTATCATTCTTCCTTAAGAAAAGTATCATTCTTCCTTCAGAAAGTATCATTCTTATTGAGTAATAGTATCACATGTTAATAAAAGTATCATTCTTCCTTAAGAAAAGTATCATTATTCCTTAAGAAAAGTCTCATTCTTCCTTAAGAAAGTATCATTCTTATTGAGCAATAGTATCACATGTTGTTAACAAAAGTTTCATTCTTCCTTAAGAAAAGTATCATTCTTATTGAGTAATAGTATCACATGTTGTAAATAAAAGTATCATTCTGCCTAAAGAAAAGTATCATTCCTATTGAGCAATATTATTTTTGTGTTTTTACTGTACCCTAGAGGGGAAGTCTAAACCATACTTTTTTTTCGGTTAAAAATGCTCGCGTTCCTTCGGAACACTCGCATTTTTAAAGGGTTTGGAAAAAGCTAGCGTTCCTTTGGAACGCTAGCATTTCCAAACCCTTTTAGTCGTGGAACTGTTACGGTATTTTTCCTTATTTTTACTGTACCCTAGAGGTGAAGTCTAAACCCTACTTTTTTCTCTGGTTAAAAATGCTCGCGTTCCTTCGGAACACTCGCATTTTTAAAGGGTTTGGAAAAAGCTAGCGTTCCTTCGGAACGCTAGCATTTCCAAACCCTTTTAGTCGTGGAACTGCTACGGTATTTTTCTTTGTTTTTACTATACCCTAGAGGGGAAGTCTAAACCATACTTTGATTCATCACAAGTGATACATTAGTTAATAAGAAGTGATACTTTTATTCAGAACAAATGATATATTCAGAATAATTGATACATTTTTCATATAAAGTGATACTTTTATCATCTCCACATATTTCCCTATCATGTAATTGAAAAAAAAATAAAAATATTTTATTTTTATTAACAAGAATAAATTCTAAATACATATTAATATTTTTTGAGTCATATATTATTTTTTTGAAAATAAAAAAATAATTTTATTAATTTTTTTTTGTATCATAATGTAATTTAAAAATAAAAATTCATTTTTTAATGTTAAAAAAAAAGTTTTGTTGGTGATGTAGTTGAAAAAAATTATACATATTATATTTTTATTAACAAGAATAAATTCTAATGTACATATTAATATTTTTTGAATCATATTATTTTTTTGAAAATAAAAGAATAAATTTATTATATTTTTTGTATCATAATGTAATTTGAAAAAAAAAACAAATTAAATTTTTAATGTCAAATTAACAAAAAAAACGAAAAGAATAAATTTATTATATTTTAATGTCAAATTAAAATTTTTGAGTAATTTAGGTGCTGTTGGGTCTCGAACCCACGTCATTCGGGTGAGAACCAAACAGCACACCAACTGCGCTACATGCGCGCTTTTGCTAATTTGTACATTAATATTTTATATATCTTATGCAGCCGGTTGCACCTGCAACCGGTTACACTAAAGTTTTTGCGTTAAACTAAATACATTATTTATAAATAAAATAAAAAAACCTTGATCTAGAAAAATATTAATTGGTTGTATCACATTTTTAAAATGAGTATCAATTAAATTGAATATATTATTTATAAATAAAAAAAAAAAAACCTTGATCTGAAAAAATATTAATTGATTAAAAAAAAGTCAAATTCGATGTTGGGACTCGAATCGGACAACTCAGATGAGAGTCCCGACATCTTAACCAACTAAACTACGCAACACTTCATTAAATTTACAAACCGCAGTTTCTTAGTATTAGGCGTCCGGTTGCAGATGCACCCGGATGCACCAGAGACCAACTCATAATTGTTTTGCTAACAACCCGTTTCCATATTGTTGACTCAGAATTAACTCTAAGCTCAATTTAAACTATATCTTAAGAATATTCAAGAAATCAAGAACAAACTGATGCATAATATAATAAATTATAGAGTATTCATTAAGAATGAGTCATGGCTCTAGCTAAGCTACTTAACAAATTATTGGAACGTTCAATCAAACCTAAGATTTATATAGTGAGGGATTTTTAACAGTAGCCACATAGTGAATATACACACACATATATAGCCCATCACTAAAAAAAAACACAAATGTAGCCATTTTGTCCTTATACGGCGCAGGGCCGATGGGGGCCGATGGAGGGCCGATGGAATCCATAGGCCCTCCAATTAAAAAAAAAAAAAAAAAAAAATTTAAATTGAAAGGGCATCGGCCCTGTGAGAGCCGATGGCCCTCATATGCATCGGCCCTGGAATCCATTTAGTATTTCTTTTTTTTTCATTATTTTTTTTTTCTTCTTTGAGGGCATCGGCCCTCATATGTATACAAATTTAAAAAAAAAATTATTAAGAAGGAGGGCCCTCATATATATTCAAATTTAAAAAAAAAATTATTAAGAAAAAAATAATCAGTAAGGGTCTCAGTAGAAGGAAAAAAAAAAAAAATGAAGGAGGGCCGATGGCCCTCAAAGAAGAAAGGAAAAAAAACAAAGGGCCGATGGATCCATCGGCCCTCCCATCGACCGCTACGATAAAAGACAAAATGGGCTACTTTTGTGTTTTTTTTTAAGTTTTTTGGCTATCTTTGTGTTTTTTTTTTCCATTTTGGCCCCCAGTGGGTATTACCACATTTATATATACTCTAACGTGCAGAATCAAAAGTTTTTTTTTCTTTTTTTTCAAAATCCCGTACATGAAAAAAATATTATTTCTTCCCTCCTTTGAAAATGACTGATTTCGCCACCACAATTCCTGCTGGATAGAGTTTCAATGAGAATAACCTAAAGATAGAAAAAATAGAGTTAAAATTTCACATATTTAAATTTAATTACAAGATCGAGTATGAACATATACTATTACCTAGTACGACTTCTATTCCTGTGTAGTTTGTGACTGTTACATATAAACGAGCTTAATTTAGCATGTACAAAGTCTATAAACCAATTAATTACATCTATCTAACACACCACATCTATCAATTTGGCCGTCATGTTATATATCGAAATCTTATTTCCCCTTAATACGTATATATTAAGATTTACGTCAAAGAATTAACAACACCAACTTGATCTACGATGAAATCATCAAGTTTTTGAACTCATTAACTGTTACTTGTTTGAAATTTCTTGCTTCCAAATTAAGGAATTTTTTATTGAAGCATCAGGAACGTGTTTAACAAACTATAAAATCATCAATTTCTCACATTCAACACTCTCTACCACTGAGCTGTTTTAAATAAATCTATTATTATTATTAACATTATTCATAAGACACGTTACGTGAATATAATATGATGCATAGACCTCCACATATTTCACTAATTTATAAATAGATCAGATAGAAATATATATTTAAGATAAAGTACTAATTCGTGCAAAATATATAAAGGAAGAAATAAACAACTGATATTTAAAATGACACTTAAAAAAATTAAAAAATCAAAAAAAAAAAAAAAACGAGCTCTTCGTAGAAGACGGAATAGGCCTCAAATAATAATATGATCATACTCTCGCAGACGCACTCTTCATCACTGAATTTAATATATCACCATCTATAACATATTGGTTTTCTATCAAATTAAACCTAATGTAGTTATCAAATCTCGTGACTAGCTTATGCTTATATATAAACATAAAATAATTATTACAATAAGTTATAGAAGTCAAAAGAAAGGGGGTTAATTCCGAGGGAGTTTCATTCAAAGCTCAAACTTCTAGGTATTATCACATGAGGATGGTTGGGCACTTAAGATAAGCATCCGGGTTTTTCATTTGCTTAATATTCTTATACCTAGTTCACGATGAATAATTGAATATATTATATAAATACATATATCCGATCTATATTTTATTCGATACACACTCCACATAGTTAATATAAATTTATCTTGTCATTAAAAAATAATATTTGATCACCATTTCTTCTTTATGAAGTTCCCTAGGTTCGTTCTTGCATTTTTATCTTTACATGTTATTCATAACTATTCTACTGTTTTAAGGAATTGAAAGGTTCGAGTGTTTTGATATACTCTCTCTCTACTATTCAGGGGCGGATCCAGAATTATAAGAGAGGGGGGCGAAACTAAAAAATTCGATAGAAAAGAGAGTTAAGTGTACATTCGGGGGGGCGAAATATAAAATTTCTTAAAAATTACATATAAAAAATCGTGTTTCGACACGAGTTCGGGGGGGCCGCCGCCGCCGGGCGTCCCCCCTGGATCCGCCAATGCTACTATTAAAAGCGTCCACATTTTCTGATTATGTTGTCCCAATATAAGTGTTTTATTTCCTAAAATAATAATATTAATTCTACATTAAAGAATGAGGTGAGTCCGTGAGTCCCTCATTATTCACTATCAATCAACATTCTTATACACATTGTCTCTCCAAAAGTTTCTCTCTCATACGAATCTGCTTCGTTCCCAACACAAAAAATTATGATTTTTAAATTTTTGAAAACTTTTGATTATTTCTTTAATTATAACATAAAAAAACAGAAAAAAAAAAAAATCAATTGTCTCAACCATGTCTTAATAAAATTTGGATGAATTCTCAAATTTTTCATCAATCATTTCTCAAAAACTATGTTAATTTTCTAATTCAATTTAAACTCATAAAATACTATATTTAAATAAAAATTTTAACTCCTTATCAAAAAAAATTAACGTTTTTAATGAGATGGAGGAAATATTACTCCCTCCGTCCCGCTATTTGTGGCTCAATTGGTTTCGGCACGGGAATTAAGAGAGTAGATGATAAAGTATGAGAGAGAAGATGAATAAGATAATGAGAGAGTATGAGAGAAATGATGATAAAGTAGGAGAGAGAATGTAATAAAGTAGGAGAGAGAAGATGATAGAGTAGAAGATATGATAATAATTTTTTACTAAATTAGGAAAGTGGCCACAAATAACGGGACACCCATTTCGGGAAAGTGAGCCACAAATAGCGGGACGAAAGGAGTATTTATTTTGTGTGTTTGACTTTTGAGACCTTAAACTTAGTTCAATAAAAGTGTTAAATGCGTGTTGTACGTTTCCCCATGCAATGGAGGAAGTGGCTTATGCAAGATTTTTGTTTTAACTAGCTTCAATGAAAAGTGAACTATTTCGACAATCTTTTTCAAAAAAAAAAAACTTGAAACCCCGCTGTTATTTATAGTGCGAATTGAATAAACTCTATTTATATATTAACTCGTAAATCACACATCATTTTATAAATTAAAAAATAGCTTTTAAATGTATAAACGACAAGATTCTTCTTTTTTTTTTTACTATTTAGTTGGAAAATGATATTCTTATATTTAACATATTGAATATATTATTCTTTATTTCAGCTTTGAAAGATTATAGACATTCAATGGGATTTTAAAAAAATGAAAAATTAAAGATTCTAAGTTTAACTATTACTCCAACCCCCACACGAAATTTATCATATCATTTTCTCTTCTTTTTCCTCTTTTAAAGCCTTTCTTTACCCACATTTTTCCTTTTAATAAAAAAAGTACTAACTCACAAAATAATATAGTTAGCCAACAGCCGAGCCGAAAGCCGAGAAAAGAATAGCTGATGATGAGGCTATCTGCCAAAGGGGTAGTTAAGGAAAAGCAAGTGTGTGAGAAGAGGTGATAGGTGGACAGGTAGGCCATCAACGGCCATGATTGTCCAATAGCCTGCAGAGGTGAGACCAAAATTGTAAATATAATAATTATCAAAATTAAAGGGATTTAACAGCTGCTTGATTCTATCGCATAATGAATAATTATTGCTCCCTCCATCCCGCTATAAACAATTCAAAACTTTTCATGAGATATTTTTAAGAAAGTAAATGATAAAGTATGAGAGATGAGTAGATAAAAAATTAGAAAAAAGAAGATAAATGAGAGAGTAATGATAAAGTATAAGAGAGAAAATAAATTTTATAACGAGAATAGATGATAAAGTAGGCTTGAGAAATGATAAATTAAGAGAGATGATAGTAATTTTTTTGTCAAATTAGGTATGAGTCACTTTTAGTGGGACGTCCCAATCGGGAAAGTGAGCCAGTAATAGCGGGACAAAGGAAATATATAATAACTCGATATGTCGTACATGATCAATTTAACACTGTTTTATATTTACTTTGTATATTATTATTAATTTTAAATCGACCTTTAAATTATTATATTAACGAAATTATTACTTTATTGAATATTACTTTATCGAGGTTTAACTGTAATAATTTTAGATAAGAGTTCTAGTATAATGCAATAAAGAATCTAAATTTACTAGCTCTCTTAATTTTCTTGGGAGCTCCGACATTTTAATTATGATCATGTACATCCAATGTTGCCTAATTAAATTATGTTACAATCCAAATACAATTCAGAATTGGAGATAAAGCCTATCATATAAATATTTTTTTGCAATAAATATCAACTAAGGATTTAAGTAGCAATTTGTTATCAATATTTTTTTTTTGCGCAGAGAATGACAGCTCATGTATAATGATTTCAACAAACACACAAAACTAGCTTGGGTGGATCTATGGACGTAGTTCCAAATTATGTATTAACTCGAATTATATTTATAATTTAAACATTTATTCTTTATGTCTTTCAAACACCCTTCTATTTCAACGTTATTTCGCGGCATATCAAGGGTTCTTTGTCTTGCATCAAATAAAACTACATGCTCCACCGCTTGTGCAAGCACCTGTCGATTTCCTTGAGTTTCATTCTTGCGAACGTATTGTTAGAATTTTTAATTAGATTATTAAATTTGAAACGTGGCATAGAAGAGACATGTTGGTTGCTTATATGAAACACTTTGATTAAATAAATCGTTGCATGTGAATCATGTAAAGTTGCATTGGTTTGTGGAAGAGATGTGTCGATTGGTTGGTTGAGGGACACAAGGTTTCAAACGTTGCATGCATGCCAAACAATGCAACCTTTGGGAAGAGGCACTTCTTGGTCTATAAATAGACCACTCCATGCGAGAACTAGAAGACAATAACTTAATACATCTTCCATTTCTTTTATGTCCTTTCCATTACATACATTTATATGTTCATATTTCCTTAGTCCCGAGATATCAAGTAGTTCGCCGGAATTACGAGAAGTAGTGCAACTACTCGTAATTGAGAAACCGTTGTATCTTGGAGACGAGTGCTATAGACCGCTTGCACCGAGTAGTGGAGCATTATCGTCTTGCGGAGAGAGAGTCTAACTCTCGCCTCGGTTTGCATTTCGTTATTTTCGCTAATCTATTCTCATGTATTGTTTGTTATATTGTTGTAGTATTTATACTAACATTTGGTTTATTGTCGCTACATTTCTTCACACCTAATTTTTAATAACAATCGCAAGACGATAATTCGTGTTGAAGAAATGATGACAAGTAGTAGTAACGTGCTGCCGAACTTTACAACAGCAACGAACAACCAAATTCATGCGGAAAGGATCCCTGTTCATGCGGAAAGGATCCGACCGTCGCTCTTTGACGAAAATTCACGTTTAGGTTCTGCCCCAGGAGGGCTTCAAGTTCGTAGAAGTAAGCTTTCTGATCGGGCGTCGTTACGATAATTAAAATGGCCTCCAAACTTGAGTCAGCAAGTTTGTGGCAGTTCTGCCAGCTGTACTTCGCGGGCTTGTATCTTCTTCGTCTGAACTCCATTTTATGCGTCGAGCATAGTTTTGGAAAGCCAACGAACTCAGATTTCTATCGGTATAAGAATCGGTGAGTTTCGAGAAGGGACGAAGCTCCTAGGCTATTCTAAAGTTGGGGGTTCGGCACATCCCAGGGAGGATGGCGTTTCGGTAGTGCCTTTTCGTAGATCCGTAACTTCTTGATACGATCTCCCAATGGCGAACGGAAAAGTTCTGGAGATCCTTTGAATGACAAGGCTAGATACGGTATAGGACTTGGGGTTTCCAGATTTGAGGTCTGTTCACAAAATATCTCTCAAAAAGGGTGGAGCTAAGCCTCATTTCAATACTTAGAATTTTCTCGGGTGTGGCATTTAATCAAACGACTTACGGGCGACATTCGAGCGGACGTATCTCGGCGGTCGGGACTCGTTTTACGATCGAAGATATGCTCTGGAATCCTTGTTTATCAAGGTTTGTGTGGATGTCAGTTTTCTAGAATTATGAGTTCTATTGGGTCATGAAAATCGGGTCGAAAGCTTTGCTGCTCGCGCTTCTCGCCAGTTTGGTGTTTTGAGTAGGCTTTTTTCGAGGGGTATAACATTCCGGTCCGAACTCCAAATAACGAGAGGCAAGTTGCGTTGGAAATCCTGTAGTCGTGGCTTTACAACGGTATGGGTTTCAAGGGGTTTTCGGACAAACAAATAGTGTGTTGGAAATGCTCGGAACATCTTTGCTCCGCGGCTTGAAAATCGATAGGTAGTGCGGCGAGCCTTCTTCGACGGCGAATAATTCCTTGGTCCGATCTCCGTTTCACGAACCGATAGGTGTGTTGAAAAGATAAAAGTACTAGGTTTGCAATGGTATAGACTTTGGGCATTGTTTTTCATTACTCCGGTCGGAAATTGCGACGCAAGTTCGCAAGATGAACGAGTTTTCTTTCGCAAGAAAAATGCGGGTTTAGTGATGATTTTGGGCGGTTTAACGGGGTGTAACTCCTAAATCGAGAGTCCGTTTATCGAACTGCGAGATGCGTTGGAAAGCCTATACAAGTGGCTTTCCAGAGGTATGGGTTTCGATAGGTGTTAGTTGGTTTTGATTGATCAGGAGTTGTTTGAACATAGCCGGTTCACTTTGCTCGTGGCACCGAGGCGATTCGGAGTGCCATCTTCGGCGGCGGATAACTTCGGGGTTCAAGGTCCGATTTACGAACAGTTTGCGGCGTTGCAAAGTTCGTATTATAAGGGATTATCTGAGGAAAGACCCGATATCCAAAGTTGAAAAGAGTACTCTGAGTAACGGCTCGAGACCCTAGATGAAATTGGATCCGACGAGGATACGTTCCGGGATCGCAATAAAAGTGGATCCAACGAGGATGTGTTCCGGGATCACAAGAGTAACTAAAAGAACGCGCTAGGATTGACAATCTAAAATGTTATTTTGTTTAACTACTTTGAATCTGTCTCGATTCTTGAAAGAGACACCTCCAATTGTGGGGGAAGATGAAAAAGATGAGCAAAAACGCATAGCGTATGATGCATGACATCATAACGATTACATACGAAGAAGCCGAATGACTACGGAACTTCTTAGAGGATATTCCTTGTTGGGAAAAATCCGTGTCTCCCGTCTTGATACATTGTGATAGTATGTATGCAATAGGGAGAACACAAAGTAGTATGTATGATGGTAAGTCTCGACATATTCATCGAAGACATAATACCGTTAGACAATTGATCACTAGTGGAATAATAGGTATTGACTATGTGAAGTCAAAAGACAATATTGCGGATCCGTTTACTAAAGGTATTAACCGTGATCAATTGTACAATGCAGTAAGGGGAATGAGATTAAAATCCACACTAAAAGAACGCTCTTAATGGTAACTCTACCATGATAATTGGAGATCCCATGAACATGGTTCAAAGAGACAACTAAGTTAAGAATGTTCAAGTTGTGCACTTGGAAACACAACTAAAAATCCATTCTCGAAGCTGCCCCAAGTGCAAACCTGTAGCTTGTGGTAAAGGGTAAGCGTATAAGCTTTTAATGATTCCTATAGCCTTATTGGTGGAGTATGACATGATACTCTTTATAGGAGATCACCTATATAAGTGAGAAGTGTGGCCGCTTCAAATAGAAAAACACTTATGAATCCAAGATATGGTCCAAGGCCAAAATGGACACAACGTGAGAACGAACGATATTGTATCTATTATTGTGTATATGTTATTGTCTTGGTTTACACAAAAAGCTGACCGGTTCAAGACATCGCGTTCACCGAGCAGCGAGTAAATCCGATAACATTATACTAAGGAAGGTTCAAAGCAAAAAACTACCTATCCTGATGCAATAATAGGTCACTTGGGACTTTGGTTTGCATAACATTTTGCATTTGCATTTAATAATCTAATGTGGGGGATTGTTAGAATTTTTAATTAGATTATTAAATTTGAAACGTGGCATAGAAGAGACATGTTGGTTGCTTATATGAAACACTTTGATTAAATAAATCGTTGCATGTGAATCATGTAAAGTTGCATTGGTTTGTGGAAGAGATGTGTCGATTGGTTGGTTGAGGGACACAAGGTTTCAAACGTTGCATGCATGCCAAACAATGCAACCTTTGGGAAGAGGCACTTCTTGGTCTATAAATAGACCACTCCATGCGAGAACTAGAAGACAATAACTTAATACATCTTCCATTTCTTTTATGTCCTTTCCATTACATACATTTATATGTTCATATTTCCTTAGTCCCGAGATATCAAGTAGTTCGCCGGAATTACGAGAAGTAGTGCAACTACTCGTAATTGAAAAACCGTTGTATCTTGGAGACGAGTGCTATAGACCGCTTGCACCGAGTAGTGGAGCATTATCGTCTTGCGGAGAGAGAGTCTAACTCTCGCCTCGGTTTGCATTTCGTTATTTTCGCTAATCTATTCTCATATATTGTTTGTTATATTGTTGTAGTATTTATACTAACATTTGGTTTATTGTCGCTACATTTCTTCACACCTAATTTTTAATAACACGTATTCCCTAAACATGACACTTAACGCTTTAGCTACCACGTTGTACGGGTCAATACGCACAACGCCAAGTATCCCATTGTTTATGGCTAGGACTATTGAGTTATGTAAGGATCGAAGATTACAAGCGAGCTCTGAATTCGATTAGTGAGGCTCAGACCTCCGAAGTATAATCACCACACCACCACAACACTCACAGCGCCAACATGCCCTATTAACTATTACAAGATGATTCTCATAGTCTCACCCTCATAGTCTCACCCAGATCCATTCAAGATCTCACAAAAAAGAGAAGAGAAAATGATTCGAAGAGAGAGAACAGAGAGAAAGATCATAGCTGCACACCATCTCGACCTCCAACCCTAAGCCTTTTATGTAACGGGCTGAATGGATCACGCGGTAATAGACGCGGATTCTTCGCCCCTCATAACTGCAGTTGGGCCGAAATCAGAATGGATCAAATTGTGTGGGTCTGGGCACGAGGTGAGCGTGTGGGCTGGGCCTATCAGGATAACATACTCCAACTTAGGCCTAGCAATGGTGTGTCTTCAATCTTGAAGGAAGATTTGTACTTGGATCTTGTATTGTCATCATCGCCCTTTCTCCACAAACCACCACCATTTCCTGCAAACAAATACACACAAAACAACAGTTGAAGAAGATACATAGATAAAAAATCTATCTTAGATCAAGATTAAGTATCTTCAAACAAGTGTGAAGTTTCTCAGCACTTAGGCATTTGGTACCCATATCTGTAGGATTTAGATTTGTGTAAATTTTATCAAGCATAATAAGGCCTTTATCAACTATATCCCTTATGAAATGATACCTAACATCAATATGCTTGGTTCGATCATGAAACACATGATTTTTGTCCAATTGAATAGCAGATTGACTATCAGAAAACAAAGTCACATCTTTATGCCGAAAATTCAGTTCAGACAAGAGACCCTTCAGCCAAACTGATTCCTTTAAAGCTTCATCAGCAACAACATATTTTGCCTCAGTGGTAGATAATGCCACAATAGGCCCTATTAACTATTACAAGATGATTATCACAGTCTCACACACTGATCCACTCAAGATCTCACAAAAAAAGAGAAGAGAAAAGGATTCGAAGAGAGAGAACAGAGAGAAAGATCACAGCTGCGCACCATCTCGACCTCCAACCCTAAGCCTTTTATAGGTAGGGTTTATGTAACGGGATGAATGGATCCCGCGGTAACAAACGCGGATTCTTCGCCCCTCATAACTGCAGCTGGGCCAAAATCAGAATGGATCAAGTCAAAAACCGAAGCACAACTCACTTCGCTAGGAACCATATTTCGAGAAATCTCAGAACTGCGATGACAAACGAATGATTAACAACTTAACTCTAGGACTAATGGACATAATTACCAAACTACATTGGCAAACTCTAATAACATAAAGTAGTAAACTGAACAACGATTCTAATTAAACGTGGGCTAAGAGTTGTGATTGGGCCGGAACTGGTACTGCATCAATCTCCGCCCCTTGAAGAGCACTCGACCTTGACGCTTAATGAACTAAGGAGAACTCATCCTGAGGGTGATAAGCGAAGATTTCAGTGACATTGTATGTATTGGAGATGGCCATATGCACAGGGAGTTCAACCTTTATATGCATTATAACTGATGCGGTGAAGGATACGATACATACCATACTTCTTATCCTTGAGCTTGTTGTAGGTGTCCGCCGGGAAGCGCTGTTTGCGTAAATGTACCATGACCAAGTCCCCCACGACAAATGTGTGGACTCGTCTGTTGTTGGAAGAATATTTATAATGGAAGATTTGAATGATACCAAAACCGTAATTGACTAATTAACAATCTAATGTTATAGATGTTCAGCTTAGTTTGAGCTCAGCTTGTTAGGTGCTAGTAGGCTAGATAGTTGGTTTTCCATTGTTGCTCATGTTCTATAGAAGATGTTTCTCAACAGTATCTGAAGACTAGCTGTCTGAAGACTCAATCCGGTTCTACTCTGGAATTAACTGAAAGTGAGAAGTGAAGTCATTAAAGCAATGGTCAACTGTCAGAAGACAAGGAGAATGTCAGTAGAGATTGACTTAGTATAAAGCGTGTGAGCACAACAAGAAATTCACCGTATGCCGACGGAATTTTCCGTCGGTAAACCGTCAATATCCGTCGGTAATAAATTTACCGACGGAATTATGGCGTCGGGTCACGCTTTGTCGGTAATATTTACCGACGGATATTTTCCATCGAAAAATATTACCGACGGAATATTCCACTGGGAGAATGTCGTCTGATATTCTGTCGGGGCGTAGTCACCGACGTTTTACTAACGGAATGTATCCGTCGGTAAATATTACCGACGGAATTTCCCGTCGGCAATATTCGAACTTTATCGACGGAATTCCGTCGGTAATGTTTTATTTTTTTAATAATTTTTTTTTATTTTTTCGTACCCAGTTCTCGACAACCTGCATTTTTTTTTACCAACCAACAAAGCGCACATACATATAATTATTCAAATCAAGTTCAAACCTAAGCCGAAACTGAAATATAAATATATAAATCATAAAATCCAAATATTCAGTATATATACATAACACATATATAAGTCAATCATAAAGAGGTGGGAGGAGGGGATTGGTTGCTGTCGTCTAGAGGGTCTCGTCGGCTAGAGGAACCCATCAACGCCATGAGCTGGTCCATCTTCGCATTCATGAATGCGACCTGCTCCTGGAGGGTCCTCCTAGCTGCCGACTCCTCCTCCAGTCGGCGCATGATCTCGACATTGCTCTGGGAAGGCCCAAGTGAAGAAGTAGAAGAGCGGTTGGCGGCGTTGATGTAGCTGCTCCCTTCCTCGCCGAAACCGTACAGCCGCTGCTTCTTGTCCCGAACCCCTTCCAACCGCAGATAAATTGCGTTTTTATCCGCGTTGGGGCCTTCTTCAACAGCAATCCGCTCCACCTCCGCCTATTACAATATAAAAATAGAAATTAGTCAAACTCATAATTCTAGAATAATATTCTGTATATTGTAATTGGGTGCTTACATGAAGTCTCCACCTTTGTAATGGAGACTCTGGAAGGTGTCAAAGGCGGTGAACTCTAAGGAGCATCCCCTCTGAGAAGCCTATTCATCACATGCATAAACAAAATTATGTCAAAACAAAGATATAAGAAGCTAAAAACTTATAAAATGAGACTTATCGTAGACTGGGAGATCTTGTAGGGTGGCCAGGGACCCTCCTTTGTGCTTGCTCATCCCGGCGCCCGGCTCTGGCTCTGACCTGCGGCACTGGGAAGCAGTCTCTGACTTTTGGAGTACCTCTGGCCGCATCCAATACTCGTTGAGGGCCGCCCACCTCTCCGTGTTGATGTAGTCCGGTTTTTTAGGGCGGCCCTTCTTCATTTCGAAGTGCCAATCACTGAACCTTTTGGATGCCCTCTTCTGCCACATGTGGTGGACTGCTTGGTCCCAGTCAGCAGGCCAGCGGAAGTGCTTCTGCAATTTACATATTTATACATGTTAGATATATACAAGTAAATGCTAAATTATAAGATTGTAAACTTGAAAGAACAACTAACCTTAAATTCCTCAAAATACTGCTCCTTAATTTCAGGAGGAGTCAGCTTCCAAGTGAACCCAGTCGGGTTATTAATCTTCTTAAAACACTTAACGATTGTCGAGGCCAATCCAGATGGCTCAAGCAATCGCCTATTATTGAAAAATGGTTAATCCAAGTTATACTTGATATATTTAAAAGTAATAAAACCAATTATTACATACCCCTCAGGTGAAATCTCGAAACAACGGCGGCTATCCACCGAGTAAGAGTCGGTAGAACCCTGATGGGGCCCAGCCGACTCAGGGGGACTGCCCCCATAGCCAGACAACGATGGGGGTGCTCCACGCCCAGCAGGAGCTGATATAGTCCTGCCGCCATGACCTCTGGGAGGCGCCATGTACCTGAAAACAACGAATTGAGGATTCAATGAACCGTCAACTGCCCACCGTGTATACATCCACGAACGACTCATTATTTCAAATCCTGATTAATATTGTTCACTAAAAGTACTAGACTCACTCCAATCCTGTGTAAACATACGAGCATCAAAAGCAATAGCATCTAATCTTTAATAGTTTCAAATATATTACCACAGTCCCTTTATTAGTTGATCAACAAATTTCAGCACAAAAAATAAAATAAAAAATAATAGTTTCAAATATATTACCACCTATTTTCTTGAATCCAAAATTCAGAATAAGAAATTATAATCAGCAAGAATTTTAAGATGAGCACTAAACTATTTCTCTCTCTATATACCATTCATTTTGTAGCAATGGGGCCATCTTAATCTGGACTACCATGGAAGCTTACTAAGCAACCATTAAATTGGACTCATATTCTTGCATAATATCAACCAAGAAGAAAGAGACTGTTCATGCTAGTAATTTGCAGAATATAATAAAAGAAATATAGACAAGAAAAAAGCTACTTTGAACTTTTTTGAGTTTCCAAAAGTCCAGCTACATTCTACCAAATGAACATATGCACAGTCATGCAGTCAAGAACCAAACTTTCCATGATACACAACAGAGAGGGAGAGGGAGAGAAGCAGAGGGAGAAGGAGAGAGTGAGAGAGGCAGAGGGAGAGAGAGAGGGAGAACATATCCCCTGCCATCTAAACATAAGCATTTACCAATCACACCATTTCTCAGACAAATGTAGTATCACCAAATACCAGAAAACATAAAAGCTAAAACACTCAAGCCCAGTGCTATATGTCAAGAACTAAGTAATGGATTTCCAGAAACATACATGCCACCACAATCTCTGCAAATATGAACAGAAAGAAGATCAAGAATTAACAGCCCACAAAGCAAGTGTTTCAAATCTTACCGGAGCGGCAACGAAGCGAGGGCGGCTACGCGGCAACGGAGCGACGGCGGCGGCGCGACAAGGGACGAATCGGCGGCGCGGCGCAGCAACAAGGGGTAAAAATGGGTTCTGGTTCAGCGGGCGTCTGCCCGTAAATTAATTTAGGTCACACCGACAGAAAATCCGTCGGTAAATTCTTTACTTATTACTGACAGAATAATCCGTCGGTAAATGTTTGTTCAAAATTTAATTAAAGAATCAATTTTAATAAATTAAAAATTAATTTTTACCGACGGAAATTTCCGTCGGTAAAATTATATTTTAAATTTAAATACAAATATAAATAATAATTTAACTTTGCCGACGGAATTTTCCGTCGGCAATAAAAGTAAAAAAAATTGGAAATTCAATATTTAACGACGGATTTTTCCGTCGGTATTCCTTCGGTAAATTGAGCGTTTCAAATTCCGTCGATATTCCATCGGTAAGCCGACCCGTGTTTTTATTCCGTCGGTAATTCCGTCGGTAAATTGCATAATTTTTGTAGTGGAGGTATCTAATTAGAGGAAGTCAATTCGGTGTCCATCTTGAAGTTTGAACAAGACATACCTACTATTTAATCTCGACCAATGAGGAGCTGCCAACACGGTACTTGTTCGGATATAAAGCTGCAATCAACTTCTAAACTAAAAAAAAGAGAGAATTACAGTATTTCAATCTGAAGAAGACCGTTTGCTAGTTGCGTAGCCACGTGTCTAGGTCCCCTCAAACGGATCTATTCACCAGTCACGCCTATAAATAGAGATGGTCTTCATTGCGTTGAAGACACTGGGAACACAAACATATGAAGTTCATACATACTCTAGCATACCCAAGCATATCTAGCGACTCACACCGATAGAATAGACTCAATATTCCTTAATTTTTCACTCTAGAGTGATATTTGTTCCCTCTCTATTTCCCTAAGCAATAAGAGACATATCAAAAGCTTATAATTGAAGAAGTTCAGTTTTTGAAATGTTCATATTGTAAGAACTCCATCTTGGTTGGAAATACCTTCAGACCATGCGAGTTTGAATCCTTGGAAAATCAATTCAAACTATAATTAAGTCGAGGTCTGTCCAGTGTACAGACTGACTGAGACTTGCTCAGTATAATATAATTGAGACCTCCTAAAAACAGGAAGCTGAACGTAGGATCTGGACAATCCGAACCACTCTAAAAATCCATGTGTTACTTTTACTGTTACATTTCTTACTGTTCATTTAGCACAAAGTTGTCTTGCAAAAACAAACAAGTGTTGATTTTTAGTAAAGCTCTTCATGTCTGATATGCTAGGTATTAGGATGGTGCTCATGTTCTTAGTAAAGAACTATGGACTTGGACTTGTAAGAATGGAGGCGCATCTGACATCTCTCCATGACAGCATGCCATACGTGTTGGAGACGGGCCTATCATTCCTATGATATAGTGTGAATTATGACCCTGAAGTAGGAATTGGCAAAAGGGAAGAAAGTGTCAAGAGACAAGAACACCTTCACGCCAGAAGAAAGAAAGCTACACAATCTTGATTTAGTTGCACGTAATGCCATACTGACTACCCTTAATGATTCCTATCTCGGAAGAGTTCAAGATTTCAAGACAGCTAAAGAACTTTGGGATGCTTTTGTTATTTGAATTTTGTATACTGGAAGCAACCTTTTTGCTTGTATACAAGGTGTTTTCATTTCCACTATTTTATTCTTCTATCTGATTAATTATATTCGCGCATGTTGGTCATTTATTATCTTGTATGTTCTTGATCACAAAAGACTGCATGGTTAAACTAACAAAATATAAACAGTTATCACAGCTGAGGCAACTTTAGGACAAATTGTCAGTTTAAGCTGCAGTTTAGATTAGAAGTGGCTTGTCTTGACTGCTTGTCTATACTGGTACATTGAAGGTATTGTATAGATAGATCTCAATGAGATGTGTTCTCCTAGATAACTTTATTGGAGAACCAAAAGATCTCGGTGATTTAGTTAATCTTAAGCTTGATAAGATTTCAGCTGAGTGATATTACTTTGACTTAGTTTGGTGAACGTCATCGTGACTGGATCTATGCATCTTGGGTAATAGTAGTTATTTGTGACTCAGGCTGATTATCTGTTCTTGCAACCGTATCTCTGTTAATTAGGAAATCGTAAGAATTAGCACACTGAACCTGACCGATTGATTAATTTCAGGTGTGTTAATAAGGTCGATTGGTACTACTCAGGACAAGATGTTCATTGGTGATCGTTGTTTTCACCAAATAAATCCTGCAAAATGCTAGAACTTAGATTAGTATAGTAAACAAGTATCGAACACAGGGAACATAGATTTTAACATTAAATTCCTATTAATCTATGGGGTTGATTAGCGACCACGCAATTTTTGGGGTTTTCTAAATCCTAAAACAAGAAAGTAAAAAGCAAGAATAAATATGCGAATAAACGTATGCAAAGAAATAGGTCCAGCAAGATGATTCACACACACACACAATCGATCATCGACACTAAAGATAAATTAATCCCTATAGATCAATCAGTTGTAGGACGTCGTAGTTAAACTGACACATCCCCTATTCCCCCTTAATTATTCGATAGATGCTATGGTGGGCATTGAAACGACTACTTCTCTAAATTAGATGCAACCTACGTTGGTGGGCAATCAATAGATTTAACACCTAATCAGCTTTAAGAACTAAGAGAACCCGATTTAAGAGCCTACTCCTATGGTGGACATCTAATAGTCTCTTACCAAATTAATCATATTGTTCTTAGAACAATTGTGCTAATTATTTAGCCTAATCCCACGAGAAACGATGAAAGTACTAAATTAGCTACGAATTAAACTAACCATAGGGAGATCAAGTCTAAATTAACTAATCCAATTAATTAACCAAGATTAATTTAAAACCTAAGTGATTATTATTAAAGCCTAAGTCTCATGAGTTAATTAAAGTGTGTGCTTCACATCCCGTCGGCCCCTTAAAATTTAGCTACTCATACGGGTCCGAGTGGGCAGACGGACGACAAAACTGGGTAGAATACAAAACATACTGAAATTTGGAAATTAAATGCATGAAAATTATAACAATTCTACGAACTAATGGAACTGAAATTAAAACTAAACAATCAGAAAATACCATTACGAAGAATCCAAATCATCCAAACGGTAAAGCAAAGTCGAAATCTCCAAACTAAACTAAGCAACGGAATTAAAAATCATGTTTGTTTCTCCAAATCTGAACTACGATGAGCGGTGTAAATCTCCAATCTCGGCTGTCTCTCCCTCGATCTCGGAATGGTGACATGCGTCTCAAAAAGGTTGTAAAAGATGTTGACTTTCGTCCGTCTTTTCTCATTATATATGGCTGCTCTCTTTTCCTTGTAGAAGTAGATTTTTATATCCGATATGGAAATATATTTATTAGAGATATCATATTCAATTATTTTCATATCATCTCTTTCTTTATCCACAACCTTCATTCTCTACAATTTCGTCCAAAAAACAATCTTTTATCCCCCAAATCGCGTCTGCCACGTCAGCATCTCGTCATCGCCGCATCAGCACTAAAATCTGCAAGACAACACATAAAATACGGTCCAACTGCCCAGGTGGGCGCCAAAACAGACATAATTTTCATTGTACGAATTAGACTCATCATTCATTAATTTAAGTTGTGAATGAGCTTAATTAGTTAACGAATATTTGTTTCATAAATACGGGAATCGATTAAGTCTAAAATACAAACTCATGCTCAAGTAGGGATAAAGGGGTAAGTCAGCACGACTCTATTGGGATGAATCCGTGTTTATTAATTAATTTTATTCTAGGCTGAGCATAAATAATTAATTAAGGTCCGACTTTATTTTTTTGTATTGGATCTCTGGTCAAACCCAATTAAATGTCCAGTCATTTATTGTCTCTCGAGTAATTATTAATATATTATTATATTTATACATTATTTAATAATATGAGAATTATTTATCTGAAATTAATTGGCTGAGCCAATTAATTGATAAATATATGTAGCTCAGTTAATTAATTAAAATCATAGCAAAAACTGTTGTGAACTAGAACAGGGGTTTTTTTTTTCACTTCTTAATCCCTTTCTTCAGCAGGAATTTCTAGGTGAAAAAAGATGCGATTTTAAGCTAAGAATCAGATTTGAGATTTTTGTACGTATGCTAAGTTGCATATTCTTTCTCGCCTTATTTTGATGATTCCGAAGAGTTATTATCTTATTATCTTGTATATATATATGTGCAGGTTCTTGTGGGACTGTATATCATGCTCTGTGGTATGGATCAGTATGTTCTTTGACTCTTCATTATCATCTCTCGCCCCTCCCCTCTACGAGTGTTATTCTTGCTCTACTCTTGGTTAATAATATGCAAGGACTGAATGTCCTCGTCTTCTGTAATAGAATGAACTTGTCTTCTGCAGGATGTCGCTGTCAAAGTATTCTCTAAACAGGAATATTCCGATGACATTATCTTTTCCTTTCGGCAGGAGGTCAGCTTGCTTTCAGATTTGAGCCTTTTTTATCTGTTCTCTTATTTTATTATATATTTTTTTTATAAAAATGTGGTAATTCATGTCTCAAGAAACTGCACCAATAGCTACTTAAGCTAAAAAAGATTGTGTTTTATCTTATTATAATCACTAATTTGAGGTTTGTACCGACTGATAGTAAAGGCTAATGAAGAAGAAGCCTGAGTAATTGGATATTTATCTTGTGGTTTGTATTTTGAGAGTTTTATTTTGTTTTGAAGTTGTCGCTTATGAAAAGACTACGACATCCAAATATCCTCCTCTTCATGTGTGCAGTTACTTCACCTCAATGTCTTTGCATTGTTACAGAGTTTCTCCCACGGTATGTTCATCTGCATACATTTCTCTTCTTATTTCCGTTAGATAAGTAATTTTATCCTCAAGGCAAGGCAAGGCAATCTCATCTAAATGTGTCTCAATTTAGCCGAGTAGCTGATTATAATCTCTCCCCATTCATTAATGCAGTGGAAGTCTGTTTCGTTTGTTACAAAGGAATAAACCTAAATTAGAGAGGAGACGGCGTATTCAGATGGCTTTGAATATTGTGCTTACTTTTTTTTTTTTTTTTTTTTTTTTCCTTCCCCTTTTTCCCCCCTTCTTTTTCTTTTTTTTTTTTTCTTTTTTTTTTTTTTTTTTTTTTTTTTTTTTTTTTTTTTCATATTTGAATACTAAACCTTGTCTTTTTTGTTCGGTATAATTAGGTCGGATGTTATAGCTTCGGAGTTATACTATGGGAGTTTGTCTCACATAAGATTCCTTGGGATAACCTCAATTCCATGCAGCTATTAACAAGTTTCTTTGAAGTTGAAAAATGAATAAAAATGTTATCTTTGTTACATTACATATAACTTGTTAGGTAATTGGAGCTGTGGGATTTATGAACCAAAGATTGGAGATACCAAAGGATGTGGAACCTTAATGGATTCCTATTATAGAGAGCTGTTGGCATAGGTTTGTTTCCCGTTCATTTTCAAGAAAAAGATTGAGTCTTTCTGGTAAATTGACTAAGTCAATGAGTAGAACATTTGATGAATGTAGAAAGAGATTCTTGAAGTTGGGTTATGGTTTTGTTTCTTTTCTTTTAGTGGGAGCTGATCTAGGAAGTTGTTTATTGACAGTGAACCGCATTGTCGTCCTTCGTTCCAAGAACTGATGGAGAAGCTAAAAGATATGCAGAAGCAATGTGCAATTCAGATGCAAGCCGGCCGCGCAGCTGCTGCGACAAAAGAAGGGTAGATTTGCAGATACTGATCATTGCTATTGTATTTTACAATGAAGATGCTTGATTGAATGACGATTCTCAGTTTTGGCTCTCGTTCTGTATTGGAAACTTGAAAGGGATACACCTATATATAGGGATAATGTAGTCAAGTCAAAAAAAAAAAGTGCAAATCTTGAACATTACATTTGTAGCTTTCAAGAATCCATCTATGCAGAGGAAATAAATATGTGAAAATGTCAAAAAGTTTGTCATCATAAGAAGGAATAGAGTAACGAACTTGTGATCCCAGAATCTAGATTGATTTTTATGCAACTCCGATAGGCAGACATGTGCGAGAGGATGCGGTTAGTAGAGCAAGGATCTAATGGCAGTCGCGCAATGTTCTTTCTGCTACTTTCTTGTCCAACTATTGTTCACAAGTGAAGAAGGAAGCAGTGAGTCTTAAAGCTATGAAATGGGATAAAGTAAAGATTTGAGAAGAGTTAATTAGGGAAACAACCAACCGCAAGTTCATTGGCAATGATATCAACATCAGCAACATTAATCCTAACAGCTGCCAGTTCTTTTTCTCTGAAACCAAACCAAACACCAATTCTATAGTCAGTTCTAACTCCAAAGCCAGTTTCCCCAATCCCTAAAAAGTCTAAAAACATACATACATATTACATATGTATAATCCTTAAACTCAAAAAATGACAAAAGCTACATTCTTTTCTAAATTTTTGAATGTTTTGCGAATCAGAGAGTTCTATAGATTGTTTAATTGAGGTTAATTCGGATATATTGTTCGAATTGTGTAATCTTCAGTTGTTGATATGGATAAACGGCTCATCCCATTTTCTATTGAAGAAGATTGAAGAGTTGGGTGTTTATAGAAAAAATGTAGCTAAATCTTTTACATAAAATGTGAAATGACTAAAGTGGATAGGTAGAGATTTTTCTTATACTATGGTAGATGCAACTCATTTTCCCTACGGAGAGGAAAACTTGATTGCTGCTGACAATTTGGAAATTAATAAAAAAAGATTATTAGGTTGATGGGGGTGTTGAGTCCTACATAGATGAAAATAATGTACACGTAGAAGAAATTGAGAAAAAGAATATTATTATTCAATATATATATTTTTTCTCACAACTGATACTTGTAAATTTAGTTCGTCAAACTCCGACAGGAATTTGAATAATATATCAAAAACTCGCATATTATTAAGCTACATTTTGATGCATTAAATTATATTCCACTCAAATTGGTCGGACACCGCGCAAGTGCGGTGCCAATTTTCTAGTAAATATTTATAAGAGGTTAGAAGTTGGGATCGCATACATATATTTTGTATAAATTAATTTGAGATTTTTGCGTCTCCAAAATTTATGGGTATAGGCGGTCATCCCTGTTCGCCTGTCCTTGTTAATATTATTATTACTGTATTCTTGTTAATATTATTCTTTACCAAAAATTGGTAATTGAGTAAGACTATAAGGTTAATATCACTTTAGATTATAGAGACTAGAACCTTCGGTTCCGGGTGATGTGCAAGCACTCTTTTGGTACGAGATTTAGACTTTAGAGTATTTTCGTGTATTATCTTGTCTCATATTTTTCTTCCATTTTTTATTCATATGAGCGTGTCTTTTAAGTTTTAACTGAATATTATTGGGATGGTGGAAATAATTTATTCAATATAAGATATGTAGTTGGGTTTCATCTATCATCTATGCACATATATATATTGATTATACAATAATTTATATACCATCTGTCATCTATGCACATATACATTGATTATATATATTTAACGCCTACACGCATAATGATAGGATGGAGATTGACGATAACATAGGATAGTTATATAAAAATATTAAAAATGTTGAATTTACGTATGTTAGGATTTTTGGACTTTTAAATTTGACGAACGAGTTTTTGGAATACAACAAATACAATAATAAAGAATAATATAAAGAGAAAATAACAAGTACAAAGAATTTAGCATGGTCTAATTAATAGACCTACATTCGCAGGCGAAGAAAAAACAATCATCTAATAAAAAGAACACAAAATGAGCCTCTAAATTATGGTCCTATGCCCAACAACGAATACCCACAAAAATATAGTCAATTAATTCAACTAACTAATTTCATAACATGTGGGTTATGATGCGTTGAAGCACATCTACTCAAATAGGATTTGAGCCACCAACACCGTAGATGTAGATCTATTGATTGAACCACGTTAAATTATTTGTGCTTGCTATTTTCTTTTTATAATATATTACTTTATTATTTTCTCAGTTCGGTTCCATGAAAAAAAAAGCGTTTGTCACATTTTATGGGCCCAAATGTCCTAACAAGTGGTATCAGAGCCAAGATTTGGTGCGTGAGACTTGATGGCAATAACAACGTTCGTGGTTAGAGAAAGATGAACGCTTTTGAAGGAGGTGGAACATGTGAGGAGGAAGCATCTTGAAGTGAACTTTGGCTTTACTGGGATATTATTTTGTTAATGAAGATTCTAGTTTTGAAGATTTAAATGATGACTGATCCTGCAACTGTTCTAATTTAGATAAGCCCATTGAGGCATGTGTGGAGGAGGCGGACCAAACTTGTTATTTGTTCACAAATGGAGTTATCGTCTTTGTAGATATTTGTTATGTTGGATTATATATTGGAGATTCCCTCACGGTTGAGATTGTTATGTTGGTAGCTCAAATCCTATTTGATTATTATCCCACATCTAAGAATTAATGATGATGATGATCATTAATTTCATCTATTAATAGATAGATTTTTTAATTGTTTAGGTGTTCTTCTACATCATAGCCAACATGTTATTAATTAGTTAGTTAGATTAATTGATCATGTTTTGTGGGTAGCATTTGGACCCAGCTGGATTGTATTTCAGATGTCTATTTTCTATTCTCATCTTTATAGTGGAGTGTTTATCCTCCATCACTTATTGTAGGTCTATGGACCAAACCATGTTGAATTATAGATTAAATATTTTTTTCTATGTTATTCTTTATTATTGTCTTCGTTGGATACCAAGAAATCATTCGTCATATTTGAAGGGTCTAAACATCCTAACAAAGTACAACCAATTTATGACATTGGTGCCGATTATCATTTCATCTATTCCATTCCATTCTTTTCTTTTTGAATTTGTTCCATTTATCATTTTGAAAATAACAATTAATTGTGAAAACAAATAATAAAGTACTAATTAATATCATGGGACATATTCATTATATACTATCAACACCCCTCTTTAAAAATCACATTAATTTATATATAATTAACGCCTCTTTAAGAACCCTATTAAAAGAAATAGGAAAAAATGATTGAGATAGAGTAAATGTTTGGGAGTAAAAAGATCTAACAAAAAAAAAAAGTTGGTACCTACAAGCTTGTAATCGGAGTTTCTTAAATTTAGCTTGAAGTTTAAGTTTTAATAAAATAAATAAATCACATTTCACAAGAATGATTAGAAAACTTGGTGTTTCTTAAAACCACTCCTATTTATTTCACCCCAAAATGGAAACTCCAACATCCCCGACCTCCTCGCCGCCATCACCCGCCGACTCAAACAACCCTCTCTTTTCTAATCTCCGAACAACTCCGCCATGGCTTCCGCCACCAAAGAGGTGCTCACAGACCTTTCCCCGGTGATCAAAGTCTACACCGACGGCACCGTCGAGCGCCTCATCGACTTGCCCAACGTCCCTCCGTCGCCGGAAAACCCAACTACCGGCGTCGCCACCAAGGACACCACCATTTCTCCCACCGTATCCGCCAGAATCTTCCTCCCAAAACTCACCAACCCCACTCAAAAGCTCCCAATCCTACTCTACTTCCACGGCGGCGGCTTCTGCATCGGATCCGCATTCTCCCTCACCGACCACCGCTACCTCCATCTCCTCTCCGCTGCCTCCGCCGCTCTACTCATCTCTGTTGACTACCGCCTCGCCCCGGAACACCCCCTCCCGGCGGCATACGACGATTCCTGGGACTCCCTCAAATGGCTCTGCTCCCACGCTGCCGGTTCTGACAAAGATGAATGGATCACCACCCACGGCGACTTCAACCGCGTCTTCATCGGCGGCGATAGCGCCGGCGCGAATATCGCCCACAACATAGCCATGCGGGTCGGGTCGGACCCTCTACCCGGAAATGTGAGAATCTCTGGCGCACTTCTGTCGCACCCATATTTCTTGGGCTCTAATCCCGTCGGCAACGAACCGAAATTGGAAATCGAGCAGAGTTTACTGAGCAGGCTATGGCTACTAGCCTATCCTTCGGCCGGCGGCGGGATTGATAATCCGATGATTAATCCATTGGCTGATGGAGCTCCGAGCTTATCCGGGCTCGGATGCTCCAAGATAATGGTTTGTTTGGCGGAGATGGATTTGCTGACGAGTAGGAGCAGAGTTTACGCCGAAACATTGAGAAAAAGCGGGTGGGGAGGGGAAGTGGAGGTGGTGGAGGTTGAAGGAGAGAATCATTGCTTTCATGTATTCGATACTCAAACTGACAAGGCCAAGAATTTGATCCACCGTATGGCTGCTTTCATTTCAAGAACGTGAGATTCAGACAACTTATGTTTGGAGAAAAATATGATGAATGCATATTTTGAATTTTTTTGCTGTTTTTTTTTATGGATGACCGCTATCGAAGTGTGTACTGGATAAACTTTAACAGACTAACGATTTTAGTAAATTTTAAATTCATTTTTTCGGACCATAAACTATCCATCTTAATTATTATGTCATTCATGCATTAGAAAGTTGGATAATTATTTCTGATCTTCTAGAATCTTTTTATTATTTGGTCAATTTTGACTGCAACATTGAATCAAATATGTTGTGTAAAAAGGACAAAAAGAGTAACACTTTTCGATTTGTCCAGTTTTAAGCATGTGGAGTGGATGGACATTCTTGGGCCTTGATAATAATTAATTTGTGTATCTACGAATTTAGGAGTGTCCAATGAATTTATATTCAATTAGTATCTGAATCAAAACTACATAATCTTGAACTAAAAAAGTTGACTATTTAATTTATTTGGTTGATTTTTTTCTCTATGCGGTCGGCTCAATCAATCTTCTTTTCAATCACTCTCTCTAAATCCTAAACATAAGAAAATTGGAAGTGCATGGTCTCACGTACCTTCACGCCGAGTTCACGGCTGTGCAAATTCTCACCAGTCAGCGTCTTGCCTCCTGCTGTGGATCCCCTGGGTTTCTATTTTTTCCGTTTCGTTTATTATTGCTTTGTCATCCTTCAATTTTCTGCTCTCCCCGCAATTGCTATTTTCTCCTTAAGTTCTTGATTCATGGTGCTTACTCTTTAATATGCAATTATACCATTTAGATAATTAAGTAGTTGATGTTTTGAATCAATTTATTTGAATTCTTTTGCCTCTTTAATCCTTCAACACATGTTATTGCTGGACATCCTTCTTGAAACTCAATAAATATACTCACTCCGTCCCTATTTTATATGCCCATTTGTTTTTTCACATAGATTAAGAAAAAATTTAATGATACGAAAGTTAGATAAATGTTGGTATTGGAATTTGAGTAAGTTAAATTAAATTACTAAAAAGTTAATGTCATAATTGTGTTTGCTATTATAAAAGTTGGATAAAATAGTTTTTTTCTATGTTATCATTATTAATTAGATCTATTGAAGTTGGTGAAAGAATTAGTTAGATACAAAATATTCTAATAGGCATATAAATTTGGGACAGACGAAAAAGGAAAGTAGACATATATATTAGGGACGGAGGGAGTATAATTTAAAATATTAAAAATTAGTGGGCTTGGCCTGCCCACCTGTCCAAAAGGCCGTGGTTGGATCGGGTTTCATATATCACGACCGATAAGGTGTCGGATGGACTTAAACGGGCCGGAAAAACTAGTTAGCCCGATGGGCCTGGGACTTGGCCGGCCGGCACACCCATTTTTACCACCTCTAATTGTGCCGCTGTTTGCTTCCAATATGATTGTTGGGAGCCAAGCAGTATAGAGAGAAAACAAATTAATAAATTAAATAGTCAGCAGTTTTTTAGTTCAAAATTAGATTCCTATATTAAGTGCGTGTATGTAATCACTTTTAATTTCCAGCTTACAAATTTTTAATGATAAGTTGAAAAAAAAATGTTTGGTGAGGTTTAAAGTACAAAAATTATCTATTTAAGTTAAATAAGTTGAAGTTTGATAAATTGTTCGGATTGAACAGATGATCACATTCCGTTAGCATTCATTTCCTCATAAATTTGAAAAAAAAATTATGAGCATATATACATTTGGCTTTTAGATTCAAGATATATCTTGCTAGGTGTGCACGTTGCTCCTGTAGATAAATTATTAGAGTCGTTAACTTTGATTATTATGGACCCAATTCATATATATATATATATATATATATATATATATATATATGGAAAGGTTTGCTCAAATACACACTTTTGTTTTGCGTCCACATTTAACTGTTGCAAATTGCTTTTAATACAATGAGCCCCCATATCATTTTTACTATTTTATTTGGTGGTAAGAAAATTAATCTTATATGAATTGAAACAATCGATAATTAGTTTATATTAAATGCAGATGACCTATGTATTTTTATTTTCTCAAAACCAAATTGCTTAAAGTTGGTTAGGCAATAAGATCCTACAACTATCTGACCTTGAAGTTCAAGGACTGAGATGTAGCACGAGAGAAAGAACTGCTAAGGACTTTGGTCTCGATTATGGAGTCTTCATTTTAGATGAAGAACTGAGATCTATCAACGAGGCTCTTACTCGAGCCGATGGATCATTTTAGAAGGAAGTTGTCCAATGTGAGATTGATTCCATCATGCAAAATCACATGTGGGTGTTAGTGGATATCTACCAAAAGCTTGTAAGCTCTTAGGATGTAAGTGGTATTAAAAAAAAACTAAAAAGTTGATCGATGCGTCTGTTGATAAATACAAGGCTTGTTTGGTTGTAAAGGATTTTAAACAAAGGGAATGATATGATTTTTTCTATACCTATTTGCCTGTCACGATAATAACAAATATTTGAGTGCTTCTCGTGATTGTTGTTCTACACAATCTTGAGCTTCACCAAATGGATATAAAGACTGCCCTTCTAATTTGTGATTTAGAAGAGGAATCTTTATGGAACAATCTGAAGGCTTAATTGTACCTAGCCAAGACAAGAAGGTACGCAGGCTGATTAAGTCTCTATCAGGGTTGGAACAAGCCTCTTTACAATTACATCTAAAGTTTGACGAAGTCATGATGTCAAACGGATTATAGATTAATAAATGTGACAAATGTGTGTACATCAAGAATATGAATAATGACTTTGTTATTATATATCTTTATGTAGGTGATATGTTAATCATGAGACGTAACCAAACATATGTTCTAAATAATTTCGACATAAACAACATGGGAGTGACTGGTGTAATTCTTTGAGTGAAGATCCAAAAAACTCCCGATGGAATTGTCTTATCATAGTCTCAGTATATTGAGAAAGTGCTCAAGAAGTTGAATCATTTGATGGTCTACCAACTAAAACTCATTTGGAGCTTAATGCTCACTTAACCAAGAATAGATGTGATCATGTTGCTCAAGAAGATTATGATAAGATTTTTTTTTAATGTTCATCATAAATTATAGAAGGCCTGATCTAGCTTGTCTTATAAACAAGTTGAGTCGTTACACGAGCAATCCAAGTAGGGAACATTGGTGAGCTTTGATTAGGGTTTTGAGGTAATTGAAGTACACCCTAAACTTTGGGTTACACTACTCAAGATACCCTGGTACGTGACGGGTATTGTGATACAAATTGGATATCCCACACACAGGACTGACTGCGATGAGTGGTTATATGTTTACTATAGGGGTGGAGTTGTGTCATGGGGTATTGTAATACAAATTGGATATCCCACACACACAGAGGACTCGCTGCGATTCATCGCCTTGGATAAAGTCGATAAGGAAGCCCGATGGCTCTGAATATTCTGGAAGATATTTCATGTTGGGCTAAAGCCGTGTCGCAGTGATGATTCACTATGATAACCAAGTTGCTATTGGAAGGGCTAAAAGTGGTTATACAATAGTAAGTCTCGACACATACATTGACAACATAATATTATGAGGCACTTGATCACGAGTGGGGTTATCTCTGTTGACTATGTTAGGTCGGCAGATAACCTGGTGGATCCTTACCAATAGTTAGCCTCGAGATCAAATGTATACAATTAGAGGGAATGAGTGTCAAATTCACAACTTAAGACAATTATAGTGGAAACTCATCCTTGTAGAGTGGAGATCCCATTAACTTGGTTCAATGGAAAAACTAAGCTATGCGAGTCTGTCAGTAAGCAGCACTCGACAAGACTATTCCTTGGAAGAGCAGTAGAGTGTTGCTAACCTGCCTTGTGGTGAGAATAAGTCATAGAAATTTAATGATTCTTGTAAACCTCTAGCAGATAGAGTATGACAGGATACTCGTGTAAGAATTATCAAGATCACTTATATTTGATACTTATGAATCTAAAGAGGTTGTCCATGGCAAAAAACGGACACAAACGTGAGAACGGACGAGATTGAGACATTATAGTGTTGGTGTTATTTTCTCGGTATACACGATGAAGAAATAATTCAAAGTCTTGTGTTCATTAGTCCGCTAGTATACTCGATAGAACTGACTAAGGATGTTTTGAAGTCACAAACCATCTATAGGATTGAGCTATGTGTCTACATGCATGCATTGTGCTATTTTCACTCATGTGGGCGATTGTTAGAAAATCTACATTAAAGTGGAATAATGGGTTGCACAATCAGCAACTTTGACCGTGAACTCCGACATGGTGTTTATTTCTTTGCTTGAACTTAATCTTGTCATTGAGGTAATGAATTAATTTTTGACATTCTCTATTTCATATGGAACTGTAACTGTAAATGGAAATGTGATATTTTGATATGAACTCTGTTTGTTTTTTTATACACTTTCAAGAATATATGGAAGTAGTGGCGGAGCCAGAATTTTAAATCTACGAGTGCTGACGGATTGTTAACTAACACCAATGATGTTTATATTTAATAATTTAATCATATATTCTTAAATAATATATAAATAACAAAATGCTAAAAATAAATATTATATGCATAATTTTCATTTTCTCTAAAGAAGATTAAGATTTTCGGAAAAATATAAGAATACAATAGCATTGTTGAATAAGGTTTTTGAGAAAATATAAGGACTCATATGGTAATTGGATTTAGAATTAAATAACTAATAATAAAGAAAATAGAAAAAGAGTTTTGAGTTTTGATAGTTACATGTAAGAATAAATATTTGCAGCCAAGATTTGAGAAAAAATAAGGAATAAAAACTGTAATAAAGAGTTGGGAATATAGTAAGTATAACTAAATAAAAGAATTAGAAAATGCTACCAATAGATGAAACTGAGAACTCAATGCTAATTGCTATGCATATAAAAACAAATGAGAAAATTTTACTTGTAGGAATTGATACCAAGATCTCAATATTGGGATAAAGGCAGTGAACCATCTCCACTACAGCTCATAGCATTATCAATTTGACAAGAACAAATTTAATAGTAGTATATAATTTCGGGGATGCTATAGCACCTTTAGCCCTATACTGGCTCCGCTAGTGTATGGATGCACTATTAACTGTTTTTCTTTGCACTTTTTATTGAATAACAACTTAGGGTAAGAATATATTGAAAGAAGCAATTGCATTTGTTGAGAAGATACTGTTGTTCTTACATGGAAATGAAATTTGTTGAATGATGAAGGCAAATGTAGTATTTTAAGGGAGTAGTTAGGCGAGCAAAGCTCAATATTGACATCCTTTCACTTACTGCTTTTTCTTTAGACTATCTTTATCGATAAGAAGAATTCATGGTTGGTCGAACCATGAGCATTAAAAATAAATGGTAATATATTGGAATACATTTCATATACGCCAACCGTGTTTGGCCAAACGCTTGTCGGCAAACACTTGACCCAACAAAGGTCATCCAATGAGATGGCGCCATGTGGTGCTTTCTCATTGGTTGGCTATATTTTGTTGTTCAACGGATAAAATCGGGTATATCTTTTACATACTTTCGTAAAAAAAATTAAAAATTATACCAAAATTCGCGTATTTTTTTTCTCTATAAATAGAGACCAATTTTGCCATATTTTTTCACACACTCAAATCCTACAATTTCTCTCATTTTGTTATCATTCTACAAAACTCCGATTTTGGTATGAATTCTCAATTCTCATCTAATCCTATCCACTCTTAATTATCACCAAACCTCTCACACAAGATTTATCACCAAACTCCGACGACTACAATTCTCAAAACTTCCCTTACTCACAAGGCTATTATCCTAGCTTCGAAAATTTTCAAAACTCCGACGAATTCACACAAGATTTTGGTATGAATTCTCAATTCCCATCTAATCCTATTCACACAAGATTTTGGTATGAATACTGTAATCAGGAAGAGTTTGGAGACCAAACGACTACAATTCTCAAAACTTCCCTTACTCACAAGGCTATTATCCTAGCTTCGAAAATTTTCAAAACTCCGACGAATTCACACAAGATTTTGGTATAAATTCTCAATTCCCATCTAATCCTATCCACTCTTAATTATCACCAAACCTCTCAAAACACTCCCCCAAGCTCCTTTGAAAATGCTCAAAAATCTTGTAATAATCCACAGAGTTGGAATGTGCAAGAAGATATTACACTAATGTCTGTTTGGTATCGTATTAGTGGCAATCCGATTGTTGGCACCAACCAAAATGCCAATACATGGAAAAAATTCATAAATATTATGAACAAGCTCGAGTTGAAAACAAAATGGGCGATCAAAGGTCCGTTGAGTAACTCAGACAGCGTTATAAACACTTGAATACAAATGTTATGAAGTGGATTGGTGCATATAAGGAAGCGTACAAGCGTAAAAAAAGCGGAATGTCCCCAGATGATATTAAAAAAAGAAGCTGAAGTTATCTACGGTAAATCAAAGTTTACTCACCACGAGGTCTTTGAAAAAGTGATGAGTGGGAATCCCAAATGGGAGTTGAAGTTGGATTCAACTAGCTTTACACGTAACGTGAATCAAAGAAAAACACTGCTGAAGAAAGTCGTGGTAGCTTGAAAAGAACCAGGACCGGTGAAGATGGTAATCCTCCAACCGAGTCCACTCCAGAAACTCCTAGGAGTGAAGGTTCGACATTACGTCGTCCTATGGGGAGAGACACTGCGAAAGCTCGTGCGAAAAAAAGGCAAATTGGTAGTATCACAGTCTTCTATTGTCCCTAATGATTTCACTGCAGAGCTTCGTGCATTGAGGATCCATCGTGAGAAGGAGCTTGAGGCCCGACACCAGGAGAATGGACTACGCCAACAGGAGATTCAGACACGTCAACAAGAAATGCAGATGATGGATCGAAGGATGAAAACAGTTGCTTGGAATGCACTGATCATGAAAACAGTATTAACTCCAGAAGAAGAGTCGCTGAAATTGCGTCTGATGGCAGAATTATTTTTCGATTGAAATCGAACCATATCTACGTGTTATTTTAATTGTCACGTTGTTTTCCATTAAGTCATTTTTATTGTACTTTGTATGATTTATGTAATATGTTTCTTCCTGTTAAGTGGATTATGAAAGTGTTAATCAGAAAATCTTACCAAACTGCAAATAGATAATACTCATGCAATCCCAAAATTAAAGGATAAACGAAGTGTAGTCTCACTAGAGAAAGAAAGAAATGCTAACCAGGAATGCTACGAAATGAAGATAAAAAATGAGTGAGTTGGACAATTGATGAGGAATGAAGATAATACCCATGCAATGATCTTATCTATCCCAAATGCTACGAAATGAAGATAAGGAATGAGTTGAACAATTGATGGAAGTGACAAATACATGTGAATTATGAGAGAGAGAAAGAAGATAAAAAATGGATTGAAAAATTGATTGAACGGGACATGTCAGAAATACATGTGAGAAAGGCAAATGTAGTGTTTTATGGAATTATATGTGTCGATACGGCCCCATAACCTTGATATACTAAAAGAATATTTATTTCTCTATTATATTTTTTCCTCGCGTCTATGTTTTGTGTTTGTTTATCAAGAAACTGAACATCCAAACGATAATGATGCCACTATGAATTCTCCCTTCTCGGAGATGTTTATACAAATAGTCGCACAGTATTGTCGTTGGATGGTATTGTTGGTTGTAATTTCAATTTCCATAAAAAATGACGGAGTAAATTTCTCTCATCGTTTCTAGTGAGAGATCAAAAAACCATAGCAGCGCCAGTAACAGTACGATGGAGAAGGCGATGCGTGTTAGCATTTTCTTATCGTCATCGTCCTTGATTATTGCCTTAGTGATTCTTATGCTGTTATTTATCATAATTCTCGTCCTCATCGCTTGTAAGTTCCGGCCATGGCTCCGCTTCCTCTCCGCCTCCACCGCTGCTGGCCGCCGTCCGTCGGTATCGATGAGGGTCTGTCTCGGGATTGGTTTTTATTTGTGTTATTGGATTTGATTCTCAGGGTAGATTTCATTATTTCCCTCATTGGTGATTAGGCTATGAATTGGGATCGATAACTTCTCGTTTTTCTTCATGGTTGGATTGTGGGATTGGTTTTGGTTATTCGGCTATGATTCACGAAGGACTTTTTTGTGTGATGTGGTTTCTTGATTTCTCTATTGATATTGCACTGCTTGATTTTGTTTATGATGCTCATTTTCTTTAATTATCTAAATTAATTATTGGTTCCCATTTCCTTATGAATATGCCTTTGTTTTGGATGTGTATTAATAATCAGCTCTGACTTTAGCAAACAAATTATTAGATATTTCAAAATGGAATGTAGTGAACTGCTGATGTTTGGGGCTTGCTAAGGGCTGTTCTAATTTTAAAGGATTTTAGGTTTCAGATCTACACCCCTTTTGTGGAGAAAGATTTGCATTCTGTGTTCTTTTTACATCCTACTTTCTATTTTCTTCATGGTTTTACAAGCTGCAAGGTTCCGGATGCAGGTTGATGACATTGAAAGGCCTCTTGTTTCGGGAGATATTGCTTCTATTGAAATTAATGAGTACATTAAGTCACGCCATTGAGCAGCCTAGTCATCAAACTCAGGGGAGTTTTAATTCTACACATTCAAGCAACACCTAAACAAACACTCCCATCTGCGTACTCAACACACAGTAATAGATACTTCCACTCTCTTTCGTTATAGTTTTCTGAGTGTCTAAGGAGAAGAAAGTATTCTTGTTGCTTGTTCCAGATGATATATTGTCCTTGACATTCCAAACACTTCAGAGGACTCAACAGGTAGTCAAGCACTTAACCGCCAACTTCCAGCAAATCTTTTTCCCGAAGATAAAAAATATGAAAAAAGACCAGATATTTATTGGCTAAAATATGTTCCAGATAAAGATGCTTCCTATCATGGTTATATTGCAAACCAGGTTAATATTATTATAGGTTGCCTGAATCTTAATGTTTTGTACATCCTTTATCTGCTAAATATGTAAGAGTTGTGATCATGCTGTTCTCTTAGAAGTGCAGGAAGCTTTCTCAAGCTGGAGGTAGTCTCCGGCTCCGGTCCTTCTCGTGGGCTACTGTATCTGTACAGTCAACCCGTACATTCGAGCTTCCAGTGATTATTGGAAGAGTATCACCTAGTGATGTAGTACTTAGGGATTTAGAGGTCTCTGGCAAGCATGTGATGATAAATTGGAACGTAAATGTAAGCTTTGCAGTTTGATATGCAATATTGCATATGTTTCGCCATCATGCTATCTAACTTCATATTGTTGTAGAAATTAAAATGGGAATTGATTGACATGGGTAGCTTGAATGGTACAATGTTGAATTCCCTAGCAGTCCAGTCCACTCAATACAGAAGCAGACATTGGAGTAACCCAATTGAGCTCTCCAGTGGCGACACAATGACTTTTGGCACGACTACAAATATCTTGGTACATGAATGCAACCTTGTGGAACTTCATTGCACATGTGTGTCATTTGGCAGCATGATCACTGCCCTTGCATTTGTTGATACTAAAGATTATGTGGTATTTTGATTGATGTTCCCTTTTAATGTAGCAGGTCCATGTAACATCTCAAACAGAGTGCAAGATCCCTTTTGAAATTGGTATAACTTCAGATCCCATGGCTCTTCGTCGAGGAGAATGTTACCAATGGAAGATGTTTGCTATTACCAGTGGCCTCTCCCTGGAATGGATCAGGTTTCGGAGTGCAATACTGTCTTTGTGATCTAGGTTCAAACCTGAAATGGATTATAGTTTTTGTGATTTTCACATTGCAGTTCAGGATGTTCGGTATATGTGATGGGCATGGAGGTGCAGATGCCGACACATCTGTTAGCAAGTTAGTTTTTCATGTCTATCGACTGAGTGGTCCTGTTTTACACAACCCAACATAAACTTGCAACAATGATATATTTTCCGACTTTGTTCAAGTTTCTTAATCTATCTTATGGAAGCTCACATGCAATCCTTTTAATGAATTGTTTCCCCTTTCTATATAATCTTATCCAAACAGCAGTTCTATTTAACTACTATCTTGACAGTTTAATGAGGGCAACAAATTTCTATCGTCACGTTCTTACAGTATTCTTGTGAAAAAAGCCGTTTATAGTGGAGTATCTGTAATTGCTATCTTTCTTAATAAAGTAATGTTGTATTTCGAATAGAAGAGGACTGTTGAGCATTTAGTTACTAACTTTGTGGACCTAGAATTTCAGTTTAATCATCTCATTCTTCCTGATTAATTCCAAACTCTTTCACCTATTTTCATGTAACACTTGCTCTCCTACTATCCAGAAATAATGCCTGAAGGCTGAAGTAATTGCTAGAATCTTGTCAGATTCACTTAGAAGAGAGAAAGTTTTGTCTCAGTGTGATGCTTCTGAGGTCCTCAGAGAAGAATTTTACCAAACAGAGGCACGCGTTAACCACTATTACGAGGTTCCTACTCAATTTGTTGTTTCATAATTCAGATTACTTCATAGTACCTCTGCTTGCCAATATGCTGAGTGCTATATGCTTAATTATACAGATTACTGATTGTGAAGTGCTTTTGGCAGCGCAGTAAATTATTGCCTGTTAATTACAGTAGCAAATCAAACTGCATTTATGTATCACTTTTGACATTTGAAAAGATGCAGATTCTATTTGCTATTAGTTATCTTTCAGGGTTGTACTGTAGGGCTTACATTCATCAAAATCTCTTTTCACAATGTGGGAATGTCGGAGACCCAGCTTGTGTTGCAAAGTAGGTCTTGACATATATCATGTTTATTAGTGGCATTTTCTTGAGAAAATATCTGGTGACGTCGCACCTGATCAATTGCTAAGAAATCATCCTCTTCCTGCCTTGTGGTACTTTTTAAATGTGGTTGTCCTTGTGTGAAGTTTCATGTTTTTGATGACTTCTTCAATGAGTCTTTGAATTGTGCCTTTACAAAGCGAAACCTATCTCACCGTGCTTGTTATTTGGATTATCAAAGTTTACTCCTTTCCTTTCCTTTCCTTTCTGGAGTGCTTGTGTTTAGATATTTTGATAGGCATCTTGGCTATTCCCACCATGATTATTTGCAGTATTAGATTGAATCTGTTTGTACTTTTAGCTTCTCCATTGATTCCTGCCTGCATTTGTTTCATAGATACGCCAGTCGGTTGTACTATGTGGAGTATTTACCTTAATTTTGTGCAATCTGTTTGCACATTACCTAATTCGAACTTATTCTGGCAGTATTGGGGGAAAGCATATAAACATGACCGAAGACCATGTGATAACTAGTTATTCCGATAGACAACGTATCCAGTCAATAGGAGCACCTCTAAGAGATGGGGAAACTCGGATATGTGGTATAATTTAAGAATTTACCATCAAGAATTTATTCTTTATTGCTAATTTGGTATCTTATTTGTTGATAATCGTTTCTTTTCAGGTATTAACCTTGCCAGGATGCTAGGAGATAAATTTTTGAAGGAGTAGGACGCCTACTTCAGTGTTGAACCTTATATTAATGAAGTTGTACACATGGATCAATCAAGTAAGGGATTTGCTCTTTTAGTTAGGTGAGTCTGCCTTTGAACTATTTATTTAAGGGTTAAATATTAAAAATGCACTAAATATGGGGTTAAAGAGGTTTACATAGCACATGAAGTTTGTAGCATTCAAGTTTTTATTGAATGAATTCATAGACATTGGTTATTTTCTTGCTCTGTTTTTATTCATTACTATTCTTTAATAGGTTTAACCGTTTAAGATTAGATGCTAATTCTTCTTAAGAAAAAATGTGATGAATCTCAAGATATCCTTCGTTTGGAATTTAGGTGCCCCTCATATCTCAAGAAAAAACTGGCTTGAGTTGTATACCTAGTTTTTTTTTCGTTGAACTTGGTAAATTTGTCGACTTTGGATACAATGATGGATTATGGGATGTTATCAATATCAAGAAGGCAATTCGGCTGGTTAGTCAGTTAACCTGTTCTCTCATGGAAGCACGTATTATTCTTGAAAACGCGTCACCTTGTTTTGTGAATCCGAGGGATAATCTCTTTTTCCGGCAGGCAATGGAGAAAGAGAACACCACAGAGAAGATAGCTAGTTTTTTGTTGAGTGAGGCGAGGACACAGCGTACCCAAGACAAGTAGACAACGCATCGATAATTTTCTTAGATTTTAGCAGCAGTCAAGGCAGTTATTGATTGTACATTTTTTTTTTTCATTTATACGAACATCCTATTATATTGTTGGGGTCACGTTCACGTTCATGTCTCTTTTCATCTAATATCAAGTCATGTCTCTCTCTCTTTTTCTTTCTTTTTTTTCTTATGCATGTTACTTGTTTTGTCTTCTCCTTGAGCATCACTTTTCGATTATATATACAAATACCTCATCACCTTCATTTTTCCAACTAACAAAATATAAGAAGAGAGATAGGTAGAGAGAGGACATATTTTGTGGGAGTAATTGATAGAAAATATTGGATCTCATTTTTTACAATTCTGTGTATTGAAGCTCACGAAAATATTGGATCTCAACCAATTTTTTTATCTCTAAAGCACAAGGTACGCAATATATAATGTGTACATTTATTATTTTTCCGATAGATTCATTTTATATGTTTATTCTAGAGTTTATATCCGTTTAAGTAACACTATCCGTAAATTAGGTCGATAATCGTAATCATTAATATTTATGGATGATAAAGTAATTTTGGTGTGTTAATATGCTAAAAATGTGAACTATGAATAAAAGAGGAAGAAAGTAATTTTAGTATGTTAATACTATTTTTGTGAACTATGATTTTGAATAAAGATTGAATAAAGTAATTTTCGTGTATTAATATGATATCTTAGTTCTCCATGTTTTATTTAATGCTTGATTTTATGATAGCGAATTAAGTTATTATGCAACACAATAACTTACTTTATGTGTCATATTGCTAGGAATCACAATTTTACTATCATAATTCTCTGTGTTTATATAACCTTTACTTTGTAAATTGATAAATGAGATTTTTTGATACTATCCGTGACGCTTAATTTGTGAGATAAATGACGGCTATTATGTGACGCTTAATTCGAGTTTTATGACATGATTTGAAATATGTTACAATATCATAGTTCTTCGTGTTCTATTTAATGCTTTATTTTTCAATCAAGAACTACAATTGTTTGGGAGCACACTAAGTTATGTTATATGTCATATCGCTCGGATTCTCAACATACTTTCATAGTTCTTTGTATTTATGTAACGTTCATTTTTTATTTAGAGAAATAAGATGTTTATATTGAGAAGTAAGGTGGTTTGATAATTTATGTTTTCACAGATGGCCGAATGGATACGAATAACAGCCAAATATGGAGGTAGCTTTGTAGGTTCAGAATACATATATTGGGATGAACAACTTGCAACAATTTCGTACTCTGCACTATCCGTGTCAACCTTAAGAGCGATAATTGATTCGCTTACGCAAAGAAACTAAGTGTGCAGTCGTAAGAGCTTTGTAGGTTCAAAATACATATTTGTTATATTTACTAGAGCATAATCGAGTTGGTCGGCTGGTGAAGTCATTAATGACGAACGATGATGATTTTACATCGACTCATGAACTATGAGGCAGATCCCATCGTTTGTGTTGTGACGACGAGTTCGAATGAGGGCGCCGAAACTAGTTTGAGGCAGACCGCACCGTATGTTCCTTCATTTCTTGATCCGGATCCAGTTGAGCAATCCATTATACAGATTGATACATAGAACTTTTTCGGCGACGGTGAAGGCGGATACGAATATGATTTCAACATCCAACAAATGTGTCTGCTTGGCGACAGTGGCAACAAGAAGAAGAAAATGTAGAGGAGGAGACAGATGAGGAGGAGGAGGAGGAGGAGGAGGAGGAGACGGATGAGGCGAATGATGATGGAGAAGGTAATGATGATTCGACTGATACGGATGATCCGGACTACATGGTAGATGAAGAAGCTGATGATATTGATGAGCATGGCGAACGACAAAGCATTTATGGTACCATGTTCGAGTTCGCAACGTGGATGTGAAAGGAGGGCGGCTACAACCGACTAATGACGCTGCTAGAACAACCACATAACCTACCTGTCACCCTATCGTCATTGGAGGAGGAAGAAGATGGTGACGTGACTATGGAAATAGTAAACTGGCTAGTTCCGTTCTTTCCCATCGATCAAACGGGCGTCATTGGCTGTCCCGATCTGGATGTGGTTAAAAATGGCGATATGGAGTTGTACTCAATCTTTTGCAGTAGAGACGAGCTTACATGCGCTGTTGGCGTGTGACATTTAGAGCATTTGCGATCTTTCAAGGTGTTCAGGGCAGACAGGAAATATACGTGGTTTGAGTGTTTGCACGACAAGTCGTGTCCTTCTATGGTTCGAGCGAGTTCGGCTGCAGATATTTAGAAAATTTACAAGGTCGATAAGAGGCACACATGTCAGTTTGACTTTGAACAATTGGTGCTAATAACTGTGAATTCAAAGACCATCGATGTATATTTCAGTCGACGAATGCGTAGAGAGGGTGCCATGATACGAGCTTGCAACATCATCGAAGAGATGCATCAGAAATTCGGAGCCAAGGTAAAGTATTACAAGGCATTCTGCGGTCGGAACAAGGCAATCACTATGATTTACGACGGCTATGACGATTCTTATAAATTGCTACCCAAGTACTTCCATATGCTGAAGCAATTTAACTCCGGAACAATAACCCATTATCACATCGGGGATGATAATCGGTTTAAGTACGTATTTGTAGCGTGGGGCTCGTGAATAAATATATTTATGTTTAATTTAAGGAAAGTCATCGTAGTTGATGGAACTCATCTGAAGGGGTAGAATACCGACATCTTATTCGTTACAGTGACAAAAGATTGCAACAAGCAAGTCCTACCACTTGCAATTGTTATTGGCCCAATCGAGAATAACGATTTGTGGGCATGGTTCTAAGAAGAAACTTCGCTAATCGTGCCCGCCAAGCGACGACCTAGTTATTGTGTCTGACCAGCACGCAAGCATTAAGCATGCTGTTGAAGAAGTTAACCCTGAGGCCACTCATTGTCTCTGCACCATCCATCTGGCCAGCAAACTCATTCCTTACGGGAACTTTATAACGAGGATTTTTCGACAAGCTGCCGCTGTATACACAAAATCAGAGTTTCGGAGTTTCATGCTTGATATTAGGGAGGAGAAGCCAGAGGCATATGATAAACTTATGAACCTTGGTTCAGAACTGTGGGCCCGCTCATATTGCAAGTCTCGTCGTTATTTTTTTCTGACGTTAAATTATGCCGAGTCATTCCACGGGAGGTTGTTGTGGGCTAGACGTCTTATGATTTGTTCAGTAATTGATACCGTGCACTTCATCATGGAGAGTTGGTTCAACGTGAGGCGGTCGAACATGAATGCACACGACCTTAGCCTAGTCGAGGTTGCTAAAAAAATTGTACAACCAGATTGAACTAGGACGTACATATAATGTGGTGAGTGTCGGCAAATTGTGCCGAGTCATTCAACGGGAGGTTGTTGTGGGCTAGACGTCTGATGATTTGTTCTGCAATTGAAATCGTGCGCTTCATTATTGAGAGTTGGTTCAACGTGAGGCAGTCGAACATGAATGCACACGACCATAGCCTAGTCGAGGTTGCTAAAAAAAGTTGTACAACCAGATTGAACTAGGACGCACATATGACGTGGTGAGTGTCGGCAACAATTGCTTCAAAGTGAACGACGGAATACGGAGGGAATTTCAAGGTAGACTTAGACAATTGGTTGTGCCAGTATCGAAAATTCCAAGAAGATCTAATTTCGTGCGAGCATGCTGCCACTATTATGTAAGTGTTCATTAGTCTTAATCTATTATTGAAGGAAATATTAGGTTAGGAACGATTACAGTACAAAAATAATACAATCACATAACATATAGGTCTTATGATCTACTCGTGGATTTTCTCACGAGAAAAACGTTACAACGGGGTCAAAACAGTAGCTCGCGGGCCGCCCCAAACATGAAAATTAACCCGATAACGATGGAATTAAACCCTAATCATGCTCCTAACAGCAACAATCAGAGCCTAAACCAGGCTCTGATACCAATTGAAGGAAATATTAGGTTAGGAACGATTACCTTCCTCCTTCGTATGTTGTTGCAGCTCTGATTGTTGCTCGTGTGTCAGATCTTCTGATCTGTGTCCCGACCTTTTTCTCTCTCTGGGTGGTCAGAGAACTGGAGAAAATAAGATTATCATCTCTCTCTTGAAACGCGTGCGTGCGTCTATGTAATTTATCTGTATCTGTTTATGAACAGAATACTAATATATATAGGCTTCAAAAGCCAATATAATATTAATATATTTGTAGTCCATTAATTTAATTATATTTCTAATTGACTTCCACATAATTAACCCATAATATAATTAATTAATCAACTGGGCTACCAATATTTATCAATTAATTGGCCCAACTAATTAATTCCAGATAAATAACATTATTAAATAATGTAAAAATACATTAATCCATTAATAATGATTTCTGAGAGACAATAAATAACTAGGCAACTAATTAGGCCAGATCAGGGATCTAATACAAGAAATAAAGTTGGGCCTCAAATTAATTAATTATCTATGCTCAGCCCAGAACAAAATTAATTAATAAACACAGATTTATTCCACTAGAGAATATGTGCTGACTTACCCCTTTATCCCAAATTGAGCAAGGACTTGTATTTTAGACTTAATCGATCTCCGTATTTAAGATAGAAATATTCGTTAATTAATTAAGCTCACTGACAGCTTAAATTAATTAACATCTTATATTCCTGAGTAATACCACTCGACCTTATTAACACACCTGAACTTAATCAACCGGCCGGGTTTAGTGTGCTAATCCTTTCGAGTTCCTCAGGGGATATTATCAACCCATTTTACTAGGATACGGTTGCAAGATACAGACAACCAGCCTGAGCCACAAATAACTACTAACACCCAAGATACGTAGATCCGGTCGCGATGACGTTCACCATAATAGGTCAAAGTGATAGATAACCAAATGCACTCAGCTGAAGTCTTACCAAGCTTAAGACCAGCTAAGTCACCGAGATCTTGGTTCTCCACTAAGGTCAGTTAGCAGAACACATCTCACTGTGATCCATCAATACACCACCTTAAGTGTACCAGTAAAGACAAACAACTAAGACAAGCCACTTCTTATCTAAACTGCAGCTTAAACCGACAACTTATCCTTAAGTTGTCTCAGCTGTGATAACTGTTTATATCTTGTCAGTTCAACCAATTTGTGTTGTCTTCTGTGATACCCGACACACCACACAAATCTAACTTTTATACAAGATAAAGGATAACATGTGCAAATATATATATATTGTTGGTCCCGAGAGCACGTTTAGGTGTAGAGGGGGGGGGGTGAATACACCTAAAACCTATTTCTCAACTTGTAACACGAACAGTCCCGTTCAGGAGTGTGCCGTACTGAAAGAGTTCAGCAGACCAAATAGCTGTTATGAATCGTGTTAAGGCAAAGAGGTACTGACTCTTTTGAGATCTGCTAGCTGACTAGTCAGAATTCAGTATCTTCAGATGGAGTTCAGTGGTGCGGAAATGTGTAGGCCCAAATCAGTTGAGTGGAAAAACGTTTTCTTAAAAACAGTTTTAGTTCAGAAGAGTGAATCAGATAAGTATGCTGAAACTTAGTTGAATGATTTTAAAGATATGATATTCAGTATGAACAGTTAAAATCAATGCAACAGTAAATAAGAGACACAGAGATTTTTAAAGTAGTTCGGATGCACGAGATCCTACGTCCACCGTCCCGAAAGGTCGGGAGGCTATTTATTATCCCGAGTTAGTCTCGGCCGGTTTGTACACAGGACAAAGCCGCGTCTTGGAATTTATACTGAGCAAGTCTCAGTTTACAACGGGTATCAAACTAAAGTGTTTGACAAACTTCTCCAACTATGAAGGGGTCCTTTTACAATAAGGATAAGGTTCAAAGGTGAACCCCTTCGTCTAAGCTATGGATAAATTCAGTTGAGCTTAGGGTTAGAGGGATAGGGAACGAGAGAGTGGCTTCTAGATCGACGAACAGCTGAGTTGTAGCTTTGAGTTCATGTATCGTTGATTTGGATACTAGAGGCTTTTATATCTGTTTAGCTTGGTTCCCTAAGAGCTAGAAGGTAATCTTTCGCCGGAGAATGTTCTTTAAGTTCTTGCGGAAGACTTATGTGATATTCTATTTTTGCTCGTTTTTCCATTTTCTTGCTCGAGAGTGTGTTGGCTCGTTCGTTGCTTTTTGGCTCTCTGCATGCATGAAAAAACTTGAATCATCCCTCTATTTATAGAGAAGAGATTAGGAAAGATCCGTTGGAGACGATGATCCATTTATCTCACTCTTTTGGTAGCTAACGACTCTTTTGAAAAAGGTGACAGTGTCCTTTCCCTCCTTTTCCGGAAAGTTGTTGACTTGCAGCTTTAGCAGGTAAGGACAGGTGTTGGCTTGTCATTTGCCGAGGTTTTGCGAGTAGTTGAGACAGAACGGGACTTCGAGGCATAATGAAGCCGACTTCTCTCTTCCTTCGTATTTGACTATGCTAATTGTTGTTCAAAAGATCTGACAGTTCAGAAGACTGTCTGCCGTTACTGAGTCTGATCCTGTAGAAAGTACTGAATTTACTCTACCGAAGGTCGGCTCTTAGTTCGATGAACTACTCCCGCCGAGTTCGGGCCCACCGAGTCTTTCGATATCGCTCCCGCCGACTCCAAGTACATACTGAGTCTTCTACATCCGGTGCTGAGGCTGATAATCTACTGATCGCCTGAACCAGTGCAGAGTGTCTACTGAGTCTGAATCCTCAGAGACAAAAACAATTACAAAGGAATGGTTCACCATTCAAATAGGGTTTTGGGATCTTCAAATCTTCATGGGATCACTCAGGGTATAAGCCTACTGAGTGCATTTCAGTACGGAAGATAGAATCATTTCCCACTATGTAAAACCGTGCTGAGGACTGAATCATCACCCAACAATTTCCCCTTATTTGATGATGCCAAAACCTAACACTATAAAAAAAAAATCTAACACTATCTATGCTATCAAAGCACTAAACTTATACTGAAACAGAGCTCCTCACAATATTACAAGAAGAATCAGTGGAGTTGTTCTGCAAGTTTTAGACTCTGAAGGGAGCAGAGCAGGGAGTCAGAATAAAAAGATTAAGCATAACCCTGTCTTAACAATTTCCCTTATTACAAGGAAACAATTTCCCTCTATAACATATCATCTAGTCTAACAGAATCTCAGCAGCTACTGACAAAAGATCAACAAGTGAGTGTGTGTCAGTAATCACTTCAGTGATTCTGAGTGTTAAGCATAAAAACAGAACATGGCTTATAGAGACAATAAGGTATTGTCAAAGCCAAAGAAAGAGATATGTATATCAGATAAAGAAAGTTCAGTACAGATACATCTCTTGCTAAGCTAGGAAAGTACAAGAAAAGTCTAAGAACTATGAACGCTTGTAATGCTTGATCCTGTCCATGAAATTTTGCGATTGAGTCTCGGGAAGGGGCAGTCCATACATTCTGTAGGTGTACTTCCTCGCCTTCGATACTCGGCGAAGTCCGCCGGCTCATCTTCTTCAAGTCCTTTGTGTGCAAAGCAAAGATCCTTCACTTCCTTCTCTATCACTCCAAAGTGAATAGAATCATCAAGGCTTCTTGGTGGTGGCAGAATTCTGGGTTCAGGAACCTTGACTTCAATGTTTTCTCTTACAGCATTTTCCATGTAGGGATATAAGTCCGGTTCAGTGATCATCATCCATTCCACGTAGGCATCAACCTTTGTCTTATCTGACCAGAAATTCCAAAAATAATTCCTCTTGATGAATTCTATTTTCTGTGATTCCCATCTCTGAGTGAACTGAGCAGGAATCCACTCATCCGTCCTAGGCCATCTCTGAATCTTCATGTCCGTTGGCTTCCTGAACCTTCTGTATTTGTATGGAATATCAGCTTTGGAAGGTACTCTAGCTTGGCCTCTTGTTCAGTGCGGATTCTGAGTGCCTTTAAGTCTGCCATATGAATCCTATGTCTGGCAGCTTCTATCTGTCTCGCCTCTTCTCCTCTGTAAAGATACCGATCCATCTGAGCAAAGATGCCCTCGATCTCAGCATCTTGTTCTTTTGATCTTGTGTATGAGAGCTTCTGAGACGACTGTTCTTTCTGAGTCAGCAGGGGTACTAGATTTGTCTTTAGATGTACCCTGCTTCTCAGTACTTTTCTGTTGTTGCTACTGCTCCCTGTCTTCATCATCCTGAAGTACCAATTTTCTGGGAGGCAGCCTAGCAGGAGCTTTCTTCTTTCCTCTACGAGCAGGAGCCTTAGTTTTGGCAGTTGTGGTTTTGGCCTTAGGCTTATTCGCCGCTTCGCCTTCTCGCTATCTCCCCGGCTAGCTTTTCATCAGTGCGATCCGAGCCGCCTCCTCCTTACTTATATATCTCTTCAGTTTCTTGGAGGGAGGGGTCGGGAGTTTCAAGGATTTCTTGCCTTTGCCTTCTACTGGAGGTGGGAGAGGTGCCTCTTCCTCTTCAGACTCATCCTCCTCAGCATACTCAGCAATTTCTTTGACCATATCCAACGGGGTCTGAGTTGCCTCGAGTTGCTTGTGTTACGGTTCCCGAGCCACTGGGGGCGATCCCTCGCTGGGATTCCAACAGAGACACCACGGGCCTCACCCGGTCGGTTCGGTGCTTGCTCCGAGCCCATCGACCTTGTCTTCCTTGAAGACCGTGGTGCCTGTTCTCGAGCCTTACGGGTTTTCTCTTCCCCCTTGCTTGATGGCCGCTTTTCAAGTGTCTTTTCCTTTTCAGGCTTCTTATTCTTTTCCCCCTTTTTGGCATCAGCAAATTGAGCCGGGTTAGGAACAATTACCTTAGTGTTTAGGCTTTTGTAGGATGCTGACAACTCATCAAGTTGAGTGTGGATCTTGTTCAGCTCCTCGTGCAGCTCATTCTTCTCATTAATCAGTTCATCTTTGTATTTCTGGTGAGAAGTGTCTGCTGCAGCCTTGAACTCATTCAGCTTCAGACTGACCGAATTCTCCAGAGCCTTCTTAATAGATGTGAGACGGAGCTCATTGGCCTGAGATAAGGTGGAGACTGACTCCGTATGAAGGGACTGAGAGGCCTTGAATTCAGCAAGTAGTTTAGCTTTGTCCCTCCTAGAATAGTCCGAGCCTGTTCTTCAAAGTCGCCTTTTCTTGGGCCGGTGCGTTTGATACGATGGAGGAGACATCAGGGGCGACTGATTTTGACAATGATTTCTTCAGCCCCTGAAGCTCTGCACTAGTGGCCTGAGTAGTGTGCTTCCATGTCTTGTGGACAGCCTTGGCAAGGGCACGATTCTGAGTGCCTTGGCTTCAGAGAGCCTTTGCCACTGACTTTGAGCGTCGGCCTCTGGGCCGGGCGCTACTCGTAGGTCGACTTCAAGAAGAGCCGAGCGAGGTCCGCCGAGGACGAAGTACCGGCCGCCGACTTCACGGGAGCAAGGATACGCGGTGGTAGGTCCGGTTGAGTAGTTGTATCCTCGTCCCGGTGAGTTCCCTCATCGGGCTTCTCGTGGCTCGAATCATGGGGTGGGTCCCGACCGTCGTGGTCGACCCATCTCGAGAGGGCAGAGCCCGGTTCTGCTCGTCTATCATTCAGCAGGGCCAATATTGCGGCCCTCAGATCGTCGAAGGTTCCAAGGTCAGCAGGCTGGGAGTAGCCTATTTGCTGCCTTAAGAACTGCTCCTCCTTATGTACCTGGTCGCAGGAGTAGTGTAGGATGAGGCGGAGCTGAGGATGCCACTCCTGAAACCTTAGGAGCATGTGGAGCCTGGCCTGCTTGGCAAGAGATACCAGATCAGGATGGCCAGTAATCTCCGGTATGAGTTCAGTAATCTCTCGGAATGCTTGAGATCGGAGAGCTGAAGCTTCCATTTCGATCGATTCCTATTCAGACGCCGTTTCTGAATCTTCAATGTCTATGGCGGACGTCTGTTTCTCAGCAGATGGCAAACTGCTGAGTGGAGGGATGTCAAGGGGACTGTCCAGAGTCTCCAAATCACCACTCTGGACCTCTTCAGTCTGAACCCCTTGGTCCACTTCTTGTGCTTGTTCAGTGGAGACGGCCTTCTCCACTGAGTGAGTCTTTTCAGAGGGCTCAGATTCATCAACCAGCTGCAGTGGTTGTGTCGCTTCGATGAGGGATCTCATGAACTTCAGCAGTCGCCTCTGATTCAGTAGGCACGTCAGTGAATGTTTTCTTCAGACGTTTGGTCGGTGCCTTAGGAGATTTTGCTTGAGGAGACCGCTTCTTCATGGGCGCGACCTTCTGAGGCGGTGTCTGCTGAGCTGAGGGTCCTGACCCTATTTGCTGAAGTGCTGCGGTGCGGTTCTGGAACCTGACCTTTTTCACATTGAAATAAGTCTTGTCGTGGAAGGTGATCTGGTCATCGCCGCAGAAATCTTCAATTATTACTGAGAGCTTGAGCCCATATAGTAATTTTCCTTTAGCGCTTAGTGTGAATGAGGCTTTGTCAAACTTGGCGGCCTGGACCATGAATTCTCGGAGGAAGAATTCAGTCCAGTTAATCTGGGCACGATCATGTATCGCCATCATCAGCTGAATCTTTGGCCTAGATACCTGATCGAAAGAGCCGGCTTGGCTCGTCAGCAGTTGAGTGACTATGTAAGCCAGTGCCCTGTACTGAGGCAGCATGGCGTTCTTTGGGAAGGCCGCTCTAAAGGCCGTGGGCTTCCCGGTAAGACCGAAAGGTAGTCATCCACCCGATCGTCCGGTATACCCGACGGTGATCGACTCCTTTCGAGGGTAGGTTGAAGCTCCTCTTCAGTGCTTCCCTCACAGACATCTTCTTTATCCTTATGGCAGCCTCACCGATTGTGTGAACGGTGAATGTTCCGATGATATCGCCCGCTACTGAGTCAGAGTTGAGGTAAAGTTCAGCGACTTGCCTTGGGAGGAAAAAGGTGGGCTTCTTGGAGAGAAACGCCTCCAATCCAAATTCGCGAAGGGCCGCGAATATCTCTTCCATATACTCCAGCTCGCATGCATCAAATTCCATGACTGGTTCGCACCAGACACGGTCTTTGTCAAGGATCTCTTGCATGTCTTTAGGGACGATTACAGAGAGGCATGTATCCGCCATTATATCTGTTACAAGAAACGTTGTCAGTATCGAGTTTGATAAAGTAGTTATTACGACGATGCTGAACAAATAATAGAATAAAACTATGACAGATATACAATCATACCAATGAAAAATCTGAGTGTTTATAAAAGGATTTGCAAGTAGGGTTGCTAGAGAGATCTCAGATTTTTCAAAGTTGAAAAGATTTTAGTATGCTAATGGCGGTTTCAAAGATACGATCGAATATTTATATCTAAGAAGAAGATGGACAAATATCGATCTATGGTTGAATTTAAACTTGCTTTATGAGATGTGCGGTTAAGATAGGATGACATATATAGGTAATGATCAAATAGCCGCCTAAGTCAAAAGCCAGTTGTAATATGCCTAAGTGGCAGAGTTCAGCAAACTTATGTATGGAATGTCGTGCATTAAATGTAAGCCGTTAATATTAAATGACAATTCATAAGATACTTAATACGATGCTGAATCTGAACAATAAATGCATATTACTGTTTTATTGGTTACTACTGAGTAGAGATACGTAAACCTGTCAGCTGAACATTGTAGTCAGCTGATACCTCGTGTAGATGGTTGCTGAGTCTCTATGTATCGAAACTATTCAAGATCGAGAGCGAACATTCCCCCCCACTCGAATGATCCTCTCCCGAAACCTCTTATCGACCGGGGTCGGTAGGGTCCAGCAGACCTAGCTCTACCGAAAGTTCTCTCGAATCTTGCTTCGCCTAGAGGCTTGGTCGGTATGTCGCCCTTTGTCGATCAAGTATGGATCTTTTCCATCCCGATGTCCTTCTTTCGACATGGTCCCGAATGAAGTGATGTCTCGATGTCCACGTGCTTGCATCTCGTGTGAAGTACAAGGTTCGAGTGATTGCAATGGCACCGGTATGCGTCGCGAGAAAATCGGCACTTCATTCTCGAATGACGTCATAGTCGCGTAGCTCTTGTCTCGCCCAAAGGATTTGGGCGCAAAGCAACTTCCAGGCAACCATGTATTCAGCTTCAGTAGTTGACGTGGCTACTGAGTGCTATTTCTTTGAGAACCATGAAATTAGCTTGCTACCAAGGAACTGACACGTTCCTGAAGTTGACTTTCGGTCAATTCTACATCCTGCATAGTCAACATCAGAATAACCAGTTAGTTCTATATTATCATCAGCTGGATACCATAAACCTATGTCAGGTGTTCCTCTGAGATAGCGGAGAATCTTCTTTGCTGAGTCCATATGACTCTGCTTGGGATTCGCCTGAAATCGAGCGCAGACACCTACAACATAAGTTATGTCAGGGCGAGTAGCTGTTAGATATAATAAAGAACCAATTATAGCGCGAAAATCAGTTTGGTCTACTGATACTCCCTCCTTATCAAGATCGATTTTCATGTTCGTGTTCATTGGGATCTTGATAGGTTTGCCGGATGTGCAATCGAATCTTTTGATGAGGTCTCGAGTGTATTTGCCTTGGTTGATGAACGTTCCCTTTTCAGATTGCTTAACTTGAAAACCGAGGAAATAGTTCATTTCTCCCATCATTGACATCTCGAAGTTGTCCTTCATCATTTTCTCAAATTGTTGGCACATGATGACATTCTTTGATCCAAAGATGATGTCATCCACATAGATCTGCACAAGTAGTAGATCGTCTTCCAGTCGAATGTTGAACAGAGTGCGGTCTACTGTGGCTTTCTGAAAACCTTTCTAAAGAAGAAACTCAGATAGGGTATCGTACCAAGCCATGGGTGCTTGTTTTAACCCATACAGAGCCTTTCTGAGTCTATAAACCTGATGTCCCTGCTGAAAGCCGGGCGGTTGTTCCACATAGACTTCTTCTTTCAGCACACCGTTCAGGAACGCAGACTTCACATCCATTTGATAGACTCTGAATCTTTGATGTGTTGCGTAGGTCAGGAATAGTCTAATTGCCTCCAATCTTGCAACTGTAGCGAAAGTCTCATCGAAGTCTATTCCCTCAGCTTGACAGTAGCCTTTTGCCACGAGTCTTGCTTTGTTCCTTACTATGACGTTGTTTTCATCTCGCTTGTTCTTGAAGACCCATTTAGTTCCAATAACATGTTGATGCCGGGGTCTATCAACAAGCTCCCAAACTTCGTTTCTCGTGAACTGATTCAGCTCCTCCTGCATGGCTATGATCCAGTCAGCATCTTTTAGTGCATCCTCAATCGTCTAAGGTTCGTCAGTAGACAAGAAGCAAGAAAATAATGCGCTTTCTCCTTGACAGAATCTGAATATTGTCTTTACACTTGCTGAGGGATTCATCTGAAATTTGTTCAACACAGATAGTAGGTGAGTTAGGCATTTCAGTTGTACTATTCTGAAATTGAAGCAATTCAGTAGTGAGAGCATGATCTACTGAGTCACCGGGTTCAGGGGCATTCAGCTAAGGAACATTACTAGATGTTCCCCCTGAGTCGTTATTCTTAGTAGTGGTCTCAGTTACCTCTAGGGTTTCTTCATCGACCTGAGTTACCTGGGATTGACTCTGTTCAGGAGAGTCAATCTGTTCAGCTACGTTTTCTGCTGGTTGAGATTCAATAAACTTGTCTTCAGTTTCCTCATCTGAATCATCATCCCAACAAAGATGGATCTTTTCGACTTTATCTTTTAGGCTTAGATCCTGTAGCTGTCTACTGATGTCCTCAGATTCAGAATTAGAGTTATTGCTCCTGTCTTCAGTAGCAAACTCATTAAAAACAACATGAGGGCTTTCCTCCACGCAAAGGGTTCGATAGTCGAATACCCTGAAAGCTTTGCTGACCCGGGAGTATCCTAAGAACACTCCCTGATCTGACTTGCCATCAAAGGTTTTCAGTTGATCTTTCCCATTATTGTGGATAAAGCACGAACAACCAAAAATATAGAAATAGGATAGAGAAGGTTTCCTGCCGTTCCATAGTTCATATGGTGTCTTCTTCTGTTGCTTTGTCAGTAGAGATCGGTTCTGAGTGTAACATGCAGTGTCAGTAGCTTCTGCCCAGAATTTGGTTGGGAATCCTGAGTCTGCGAGTAGAGTTCTGGCTGCCTCTTTTAGAGTTCTGTTCTTTCGTTCAGCAACTCCATTTTGCTGAGGTGTGCATGCAGCTGAAGTCTCATGCTTTATTCCTTCAGTCTTTGCAGAACTCCTCCACTATAAAATTGAGGAACTCAGTTCCTCTGTCAGAACGGATTTTGATAATCTTGGTGTTCTTCTCGACACTGAGCCTTTTCAGAAGCCTTGGTAACTCTGTTTTGACGTCAGACTTGTTGGCAATGGATATGACCCAAGTATAGCGCGAGTAGTCATCGATGACCACTAAAGCATATTTCTTGCCTCTGATCGTCACTGGAGAGACTGGATCGAACAAATTCATATGTAGCAGCTGAAGGATTCCATCAGTGGAAGGAGATGGAACAAGATGATTTTGATTCCTTGTTTGCTTTCTCTTCAAGCATGCTTCACACTGAGTGTCTTTGCTGAATACTTCATTCGGCAGTCCTCTTGCTAGAGTGTCTCTTGCAAGTTTGTTGAGCGTCTTAAAGTTGAGATGACTGAGTCTCCTGTGCCATAGCCACCCCGTTCGGTTGTCGTTTTTCGCCAACAGACAAGCTTCAGGTTCAGCTGAGTTCCAGTCAGCTACATATATGTTCTTTTTGCGCGAACCTGATAACACTGTTTTCCCTGTGGATTTATCAATAACATCATAGAAACCAGCGTCAAATATCACTCTATTCGAGTTATCACAAAATTGACTAACAGAGAGAAGATTATGCTGAAGTCCTTCAACAAATGATACTCTAGGGATCGTGGCGGCCCAATGCTTGAGTGTTCCAAATCCTCTTGTGTAGCCTTTAGCGTTGTCTCCAAACTCGATTCTGGGTCCTTCTTCAGGGATATAATTCTTCAGTAGACTCTTTTGGTACGTCATGTGTCTTGAACATCCGTTATCCACGTACCATGGGTCTTTGTGCACCTGCAAAACAGAATTATATTCAGGTACCCTTTATTTTTGATTTTGGGTCCTTAGATGTTAGTTTTGGTAACCCAAATTTGTCTTACGACCCTGGTGGTCTCAGACATCTTCTTTCCACTTGAGTCAACGTACTTGACCACTGGACTGGTCGAAGCTGACTTCTTAGGCTTTTCGGGTTTAGGAGTCCGGATCTTCTGAGCTGGTGGACTGCTGACCTTTGCCTTTTGTGCGATTTTCTTCTTTTTGTTCTGACTCTTGGGTCCTCTTCTAACTATAAGATCATAATAATATGACCCATACTGAGCAGGATGTGTCAGCTGAGGTGGTCCATACTGATCAGCCCATTTGGATTTGCTAGTTCCCCCTTGACTGAACTAGGGTATTTTGGTACTGATCTTCTTGTCAGAATGCTGATGTGTAGGATGAGGTACCTTCATCTTTTGTTTGTTTTTGGCTAGGGGATTTAGTATTTCAGCATTGATTGTTTCCCCTCGAACAAACCTATCAGCAAGTCGCACTTCTGAGTGTACGGGGGCAGATGAGGAAGCACCCTGGCTGAAACCAAGACCTTCCTTGCAGTGCTTGGGCTTGTTGCTTGCTAGCATAGTCTCCAGCTTCTTTTCAGGGCCCATGTACCTCTCAGTCATCAGGTTCCTCCAGACATCATCACTTTTCTTCAGTGTATCGTGCTTGGTCTGAAGTCCTGATAGTTGTTGCTTTAGTAGACTCAGTTCAGTATCTTTCTGAGTTAAGTCCTTGGTCAGAACTGAGATCTGATCTTCTTGATGCTGAGACTTGGCCAACAGAGAGTTTATCTCCTCCCTGAGTCTCAACACAAGTCCTTCAGACTCAGTAGAGACCTGACTCTCCTGAGAAAGTCTATGATTCTCCACTTTCAGGGTATCCAATTCCTGAAGAGTTTTACTGAGCTGCAGACTCATCTGAATTTGTTCGTCTAATAGTTCTTCATATGCTGAGCTGACGTCCAGATTCTCATCTACACTTGAAATAGTGTCGTGTGTGCAGTGTGAAGGAGAGTTAAAAGATGCATGAGAGTTTACCTCATCTTCTTCTCCCCGCCATCGACACTTTCGCACTTCCTTCAGCTTCAAGCTCCAAAGCCATGAAAGCAGTTTCATCATCTGATGAACCCATGAAGGAGTCGACTTCTTCGAGTCGTCTGAGATTTTGCCAGCAATGTAAGCTTGTCTCTTCTTGGCAAACTTCTCTCTCCTTGCTTTGCGTGCTGCCCGTTCAGCACTACTGAGCTCGGGACAATCATGCGATAGTGTCCCGGCTTCTTGCGATTGTAGCAAGCGATGACTCTTTCTTCTTTGTTTTTGCTTTCTTTTGAAGGTGCTAAGTCATCTCTTTTCCTGTATTCAGAAGTGTTCGAGTCAGGAGCGCGTTTTGGTGTATATTCGGACTTACCTTTTGTTTCTCGATAGGCTTTAGTCACTTTTCTGCGCCTCTCCTTCTCCTTCTGATATTTTACAGCGAGCAACGCGTACTTCTGAGCTAAACTTCCTTCTTGTATGTCAGTTAGTGAAGGTTCAGTTTTGCTTGACGCGGGAGATGCTGTGCTGACTGATGCTTTGAAAGCATGGTCAATTTTGGTGTCAGCTTCAGCTCGCTGCTTCCGTTGAGGTCTGTCAAACTCGAATTCCTCTCGCCCGAAGTTACGAAAAGATATGGTCAGGAGTAGCAATATCTAGATCAGAATGGCGTAATAAGGTGGCAAAAGGAGTCCAATGTCCATCTGGCAGTGCCCTCAGTATCTTGAGATTCATTTCTCGGTTGGAGAATGTCTTTCCCAGCCCGTTGATGGAGTTCATCGATTCGTAATCCGACATTTAGATCTTCTATTTTGTCACCAGGCATGAGAGACAAACTCTCCGGCTTTTGGAGTTCCAGCGCAAGTTTGTTAGCTTTGATCTTCTGAGTCCCCCGACTCGGTAGCGCTAGAGCATCCCGAGCTCTTTTCTTTGTCTTGCATTCCCGAACCCCGCCGAGATAAGAATCACTAAGAGTGGTTAGTATGGCATTCCCCGGCAACTCGGTCTAAATTGTGAAGTTTCTTCTCCTCGGGAGTGAAGAGACTTCGTCCTTGGGAATCTTCTTCCGGTCACCATTCCTCCTCCAATCTGCTGGATCTCGAGTCATGACACTATCGATCATAGGAACGATAGGTCCTTCCTCAAGTACTTCGGTCATGCTTGTCATGGAGGGAAGTCGGATGAGCCTCCATTTCGACTCGCCATACACCATAGTTCTCTACCGAGAACAGTACCATTCTTATTCCCGACATATCGGACATGTTAAATAATGATATGAATGAAGAGTGATATGCAGTGAAAACGATTTTCCGGATCCGTTCAAGTAGACCAGTTTCAAGATAACAAGAGTCTTATAGAACTCCTGCTCTGATACCAATTGTTGGTCCCGAGAGCACGTTTAGGTGTAGAGGGGGGGGGTGAATACACCTAAAACCTATTTCTCAACTTGTAACACGAACAGTCCCGTTCGGGAGTGTGCCGCATCGAAAGAGTTCAACAGTACCAAATAGCCGTTTCCGAATCGTGTTAAGGCAAAGAGGTACCGACTCTTTTTGAGATCCGCTAGCCGGCTAAGTCGAATTCGGTATCTTCGAGATGGAGTTCGGTGGTGCGGAAATGTGTAGGCCCAAATCGGTTGAGTGGAAAAACGTTTTCTTAAAAAACGTTTGGTTCGCGAAGAGTGAATCAGATAAGTATGCTGAAACTTAGTTGAATGATTTTAAAGATATGATATTCAGTATGAACAGTTAAAATCAATGCAACAGTAAATAAGAGACACAGAGATTTTTAAAGTGGTTCGGATGCACAGGATCCTACATCCACTGTCCCGAAAGGTCAGGAGGCTATTTATTATCTTAAGTTAGTCTCAGTCAGCTTGTACACAGGACAAAGCCGCGTCTTGGAATTTATACTGAGCAAGTCTCAGTTTACAACGGGTATCAAACTAAAGTGTTTGACAAACTTCTCCAACTATGAAGGGGTCCTTTGACAATAAGGATAAGGTTCAAAGGTGAACCCCTTCGTCTAAGCTATGGATAAATTCAGTTGAGCTTAGGGTTAGAGGGATAGGGAACGAGAGAGTGGCTTCTAGATCGACGAACAACTGAGTTGTAGCTTTGAGTTCGTGTATCGTCGATTTGGATACTAGAGGCTTTTATATCTGTTTAGCTTGGTTCCCTAAGAGCTAGAAGGTAGTCTTTCCCCGGAGAATGTTCTTTAAGTTCTTGCGGAAGACTTAGGCGATATTCTATTTTTGCTCGTTTTTCCATTTTCTTGCTCGAGAGTGTGTTGGCTCGTTCGTTGCTTTTTGGCTCTCTGCATGAATGAAAAAACTTGAATCATCCCTCTATTTATAGAGAAGAGATTAGGAAAGATCCGTTGGAGACGATGATCCCTTTATCTCACTCTTTTGGTAGCTAACGGCTCTTTTGAAAAAGGTGACAGTGTCCTTTCCCTCCTTTTTCGGAAAGTTGTTGACTTGTAGCTTTAGCAGGTAAGGACAGGTGTTGGCTTGTCATTTGCCGAGGTTTTGCAGAGTAGTTGAGACAGAACAGACTTCGAGGCATAATGAAGCTGACTTCTCTCTTCCTCGTATTTGACTATGCTAATTGTTGTTCAAAAGATCGACGGTTCGGAAGATCGTCGCCGTTCGAGTCGATCCTATAGAGAGTACCGAATTTACTCTACCGAAGGTCGGCTCTTAGTTCGATGAACTACTCTCGCCGAGTTCGGTTCCACCGAGTCTTTCAAGATATCTTGCTCCCGCTCGAGTCCAAGACATACCGAGTCTTCTACATCCGGTCCGAGGCCGATAATCTACCGACCGCCCGAACCGGTGCGAGAGTGTCTACCGAGTCCGAATCCTCGGAGACAAAAACAATTACAAAGGAATGGTTCACCAATCAGATAGGGTTTTGGGATCTTCAAATCTTCATGGGATCACTCAGGGTATAAGCCTACTGAGTGCATTTCAGTACGGAAGATAGAATCATTTCCCACTATGTAAAACCGTGCTGAGGACTTAATCATCACCCAACATATATATTTATCAGATAGGAGAATAAAATAGTGGTAGGGACAAAACACATTGTATACAATCATAAAATTTGCTTCCAGTATACAAAATCCCAACAATTACCTCTTCAACTATTGTTATACCTACTATACTAACAAAAAATATTCAACAGTTACAGCGACAACGATATCTATAACTTCATATCACCATTCTACGGTACGTCAACACATCGAGATTTATATGACCATCAATTTCATTCGTTACCTCCACATCAGCTCTGAAATATACCACCAGAAGTATCCAATATTGCAATAGTTCTCCCCATTGGCGAGAAGACGTGTTGGTCGGATGAAGTCAAGGTGCTATAGATCTGGGATTGAGGCACGTGCTGGGAGTTTATAGATCTAGGGGACCCAAGAAGTGTGGCCTCTGCCACGACCTTGGTCACACTACGAGGACTTGCTCAACCAAGGGGACCTAAGCATGAACTTATTTCTTCATATTTTTGCAATGTTTTGTTTGTTGGTCTAGTATGATGTGGAGAACTACTAATTGTCAGCCGAGAGCTATGATGTATCTATAAGTTATTCAAACCTTTTTGCTATATCATGACATTGGACATATTTTCTAACTCCCTTACATAAAATTTATCACTACTTTATTGAGAGATACTTTCATTTTACATTGATAACCTTTTTCATTGTGCGATATTTTTTCGATTAACGATATTATTACATAATATTTTACTATATTCCAACATTAAAGTACAATTGAGACGTAAAAATAGAGAATTAATAATATATAATTCTATTTAGAGGGTGTTTGGAACAACTTATTAGAAGTTGCTTTCAGCTTTAAGCTGCTGAGAGGGTGTTTGGGACTAAAGCTTAAAGCTAAAATTATCTAAAATCAAGCCTAAAATAGAGAAGCAACTGAAACTTCTCCACCCCAGCTTCTAGCTTTTAACTTATTGCTTTTGACTTTTTCGGACCAAAATGCCCTTAAAAAATTTATGTAATTCCCAAAGTATCCCTTACCCTAATATTCTTTCCTTCAACAACCCATAGCCATCTCTTCCTCTCTCTATCAATTCACAATCTCTTAGGTAAATTTATTAGGTTATGAATAAATCTCACATTTATTGTCACCAACAAAATTAATTAGGTTAGGTATAAAATTTATGGACAACTTTTTACGTATTTTGTTTGTATAATAAATGTATGAATTAATACAAATAAATAGTATTTAACAAATAATTGCATCTATACTTATGTTAGTATGATTTATGTTATATATAATATTTAGATTAAAATTATAAAGGAAAAAAATAAATATAGAATAAAAATAATTTCTGAATTTTATTTATTTATAAAAGTTATAATTATTTAATAACATTAAGGGCAAAATAGACATTTTTTATAAAAAGTAACAATAAGCTACTTTTATAAGTTGCATTCCCAAACACTAATTTTTCCACTTTCAGCAGTTTTAGTACTTATTTCCAAACACTAACTGATTTTCGAATAAGCTGCTTTCAGCAGCTTTAAGCACTTATCAATAAGCTTCAGCTACTGCAAACACCCCCTTAGTTCTCTATATTTTATGTAACTTATAACTACTCATTGGAGAACTATGATTGTTTTACGCAGAAGTTTTATTTCAAATTGACTGACATTGTTCTATATAAATGTCCGGATATTCTTGTCCATCGATATGCAGACAAAATATTATTTTGTAAAAAGAAATGGTAAAAGTTGTTATTTGCATTTAATTTTCATCTCTTTTAGTAATATTTGTTAATTTGATCTAATAACATGATAACTTTCTTTCTTGTGCGATATTTTTTCGATTAACGATATTATACATAATATTATACTACATTCTAACATTAAAGTACAATTGAGACATAAAAATAGAGAAACAATATACATTTCTACGTAGTTCTCTATACTTTTCTACTTAGTTCCCGTATTAATTACTTATTGGAGAACTATCATGTCTTTAACAAATAAATTTGATTCTAGATTATCCATTGTTGTGTCTTATTTTGAATCTTTGATGTTATCTTATTGTTCTGTGTTTTAACTAACGTGTTACTTTTCATAGAACTAAGATTGTTTTACAGAGAACTAAGATTTATAAATAGACAAATAAGACATAATATTTGAAACAAGTCATGTTCCAACGACCAAATTATAAATGAAGCAATAAACATAGACTAAAACATATGTTCTTCATCGTCTGCAACACACATCATTCAGATACGCAAAGCCATAATATATCGTATGTCCACCGGGATAGCGACCAACTCTAAGCGCAGATATTCGTCGATCAAATGATGTACCGATAGCAAGGCATATACGCCACAACTATTATGATCGAACTGTGCAAATTAAGATGCAACGAACACATCTAATTGCATTTCACGCCACTTGGGCTGTCGAGGTTGACCGTAAATGCGCACGAAATAGTCATTATAATCAAACAACCTATACATGAGATGTGTGATAGGCTGTATCGATTCCATCCTCATTCGGCGATATTCCTCGTCGCGGATTACCCACATGGAGTCGTATAGCTTTACGGCCCAGGCCATCAGACGTATTCGAATCGTCACCCAATGTGCAGGACTGACGTAACATACGAGAATCTAATGTGCTCAAGTAGTACGTTGATTGCAGCTTAGCATCCTCCTCAATCAGAGCATGCCATTCCATTTATAATAACGATCGACTAAAATACTTATTACTCTATAGTTATATCTTACTTCATCATTACATACTCTATGAAACATATTATACGGAGTACTAAGTACTTAAACAAATTGTATACAAAGCAGTAGACAATATATATATCACCAAAAATAGAATGATATATATTACTCCACCGTTGTATCTTAGTTCAACATTTATTATTCCATCTTACATCTTATATGAAGAAATAATTTCTCAACTTATCTCATCGTCGAAGAAACCAACAAAGGTATCTTTGATCAAGGGAAACTGCCACCGCAACACACGTGGCAGCGCCTTTGGCTGAACTAGCCTCGCACAACGCTGCCCAAGTTGAGGGATGGACTTGTAAGCCCATACTTGTAAGGCCCAGATAGATCCACTTAAATGATGTGAAACTTTGCATGCGGCTAGAGTGGTAGGCACGAATTTCTTGTAGTGCAGTAGTGCCTGGAAGGCATTTGCACCCCAAGGGAATTGCTTCCATTCGTTTAGGTCGCCTACTAAGATCCAAACGAAGTCGTCAATTAACCTCGCTCTCGGGACACCCAATACGAATAGGTGCAAAATCAAGATGTTAGCAATCTTGATGTAGTCGGAACATGTAGCATCTCTTATGGAGCATTGTCAGAACATTGCCTCCAATTGTTCTAATTTTATTCTAGTATCTCCACAAAAAAGATGCATAACCCGAATCGCTGAAACATCGTGCTGGATGTTTGAGTCAAATTCAGACGACCCAAACATCAATCCCGTGGCTAGTGAAAAGTCTTCCGGACCGATGCGGAGCGTGCGATCGCCGACCTTGACCACAAGCTACTTATGTAGGGTGGATTATGACGAATCTCGTTGCACATTAATTGATGAAGGGATTTGCTAGCACTATACTTCCCCTCCCATCCTATTAACAGTTCGAAAAGGTCGTCCTAACGAATTCATCACAAAGCTGAAACCCACCAACGGTAATAAGGGTATCTTTAATCAATAAAATGACATCGCACTTAACATGGGCCATTACTTGCGGCTTTACTGGTCTAGAAGCGTTCCTAACCCAAGTTCACGGTCTCTGCATGTACATGTGGAAAATAATTAATCTTACTTCTCCATTGTTTCATCATATCACTTTGTAATTATTTAAAATACAGAGAAATAAGACATATTTAATAAAGGGCAGATTATTGAAATTAATTGAATTAATAAAGCGTCACATTTTTCACATTATTCAATATCATTAATCGATCTAAAATAGAATTGAATTAATAAATCGTCAAATTTTTCCTTGAATTAATAAAGCGGAAACTCAACTAAAACATAATTTAATTTAATAAAAAAAATTGTTTAAATCGCCATACACATGAACAATCTCTATCTTCTGTCTCTCTCTCTCTCTCTCTCATACACACACACACGAACAAACATTATTTTCAAAACATCTCTTTCTTTATCTCTCTCTTCTCTATCTCACTTTTTTTCTCTCTCTCTCTCTCTCTCTCTCTTCTCTCTCTCGCACACACACACACACACACACACACGAACAATATCTCTCTCTCATACACATACACATGAACAATCTCTCTCTCTCTCTCTCTCTCTCTCTCTCACACACACACACACACACACACGAACAACATTATGTTCAAAACTTCTCTCTCTCTCTCTCAAACACACACACACATGAACAACAATATGTTCAAAAGTGATGAAACAAGCATTTGTACACATGAATTATAGCATAATTATTTGATGTAAAATTTATGGAGAACAATCCTAATTTCCAATAAACTACTACCATTATTCATGAAAGAGACGGAATCGAGATTGAGTGTGTACTGACCTACTCTCTGTCGTAATTATGAGCTATTGGAGAAGAGAAAATTGTGTGAAGATGATAAGATTGCGTGAAGATGACAAGGTTTTGTAACCGTTGTGTAGAGGAGATTGTGTGGAGGTTGTGGAACTTCAAGCAAAAGATGAGGAGAGTGCAACCGCTCATCTACCATTATATTCTCTAGTTGTGAGCGGTTTTCAATTCAATAAATTCCATCGACGTGCGTTTTTTTACTTTCAAAATCGATAGACATGACAAGAGAGTGGTTTCAATTTCAAAAAATATATTCTCTACTATGCTATAGAGATAAGATATATATTTTAATAAATGAATCCCTATTTTAAAGGATTCAAATAATAGATTTACTATGCCATTTAATGATATTTCAATTAAATTATTTATTATTTTATCATCCAATTATATTATTACGATGCCATCTTTAAAGGTCTAACCATATTATTTTATTATCCAATTATAATTCATTTACGATGTCATATTTACATATCTAATCCAATTAAATTAGAATTAATGATAATCCAATCTAATTATATTATAATTCATTTAGGACGTATTTATGTGAATCCTCTAAAACCCGAAAGCCGGTACGTGGGGTTTTCTTGAATTCATCAAAGCAATGAGAAAAAGATTATAATTTTCCCTATAGGCCAAATCCTATAGAAAGAGAATTATTCTTGCAGTTTGCTAATCATGCTTTTTTGATGAAAGGAGGAAAAAAAAGAGGCACAAATTCTAAATGTTCGAAGTAGATTATTAGGAGAAGAGTTTGAATGAAATATCAGATGGAATATACGAGAAGAAACCGATTACCTTTCCTTCACGTATGTTGTCGCAACTTTGATCATTGCTCGCGTTTGGAGCTTCTAGACTGTGTCCTGACCCTTTCCTTCCTCCGCGTGGTCAGAAATCTGAAGAAAATTAATAAATTGCTTCTCTCTCTATTTCTCACGTTCTGTGTATGAAGAATGACGTGAATCATTTTCTAATCTAAACGTGTATATTCTCTTATAATATAATGTATATAAATATTACATTATAATTGTGGCCATTAATAATTATATTTCAAATGGGCTTCAAATAAATTAATATTCAGCCCATAATACAATTAATAATAGTTGGACCACCTATTTATCAATTAATTGGCCTAACTAATTAATTCAAGATAAATAATTTTAATATTATTAAATAATGTATAAATACATTAATCTATTAATAATAATTTACGAGAGAGCAGAATAAATAATGAGCATCTAATTGGGCCAGCCCAGGGATCCAATACAAGAAATAAAATCGGGCCTCAAACTAATTAATTATCTATGCTCAACTCAGAGCAAAATTAATTAATAAACACAGATTCATTTCACTAGAGAATTCGTGCTGACTTACCCCTTTAACCCAACTTGAGCATGGACTTGTATGTAGGACTTAATCAACCCCGTATTTAAGATAGAAATATTCGTTAATTAATTAAGCTCACAGATAGCTTGAATTAATTAACATCTTATTATATCCCTGAGTAGTACCACTCGACCTTATTAACCACTTGAACTTAATCAACCTGTCGGATTTAGTGTGCTAATCCGTACGAGTTCCTCAGGGAATATTATCAACCCAATTAATAGTGATACGGTTGCAGGATACAGACAACCAGCATGAGCCATAAATAACTACTAACACCCAAGATACGTAGATCCCAGTCGCAATGACGTTCACCATAATAGGTCAAAGTGCTAGCCAACCAAATGCACTCAGTTGAAGTCTTATCAAGCTTAAGATCAACTAAGTCACCGAGATCTTGGTTCTCCACTAAGGTCAGTTAGAAGAACACATCTCATTGTGATCCATCAATACACCACCTTCAGTGTACTAGTATAGACAAGTAGCTAAGACAAGCTGCTTCTTATCTAAACTGTAGCTTAAACCGACAACTTATTCTTAAGTTGTCTCAGCTGTGATAACTGTTTATATCTTGTCAATTCAACCAATTGTGGAGTCTTCTGTGATATCCGATGCACTTCACAATCTAACTTTTTATACAAGATAAAGGACTACATATACAAATATATATATCTTTCTTATAGGAGAATAAAAAAACACATTATATAAAAACATAAAATTTGCTTCCGACATGCAAAATTCCAACAATATCTGAGAGAGAGAGAGAGATGAAGTCACGAGAGGCACCAGAGGGTCTGCATCAACCACTTTTGCAGCAAACCCTAATTTTGGTCCTCTTTGAACTTATTACAGTCAAGTGTCTGCATCAACCACTTTTGCAGCAAGAGTCTGAGTCTGGTGGCTTTTTCCAGCTATGAAGCACAATATTGCGGCAGGGTTCCATCAACAACATCATCATTAGAAAACGTCAGAAGAGGGCTGAAAACTTGGTTAAGACTTCCGCCTGTTTTGCTGAGCAACAAAGAGAACATTATTCGCATTCAAGTCACGCCAGATGTTGACATAAAGGTAAAATTTAGGGATTTTTTTGGTTCAATGTTAGTATTGCATTTTTGAATTTGAAAGTGTATTTTTGTCGTTTAATTTTGAAAGTGTCTAGTTTTGACATTCTACTCTATATTGTTTATACCATTTTGCTCCCCTCATAATCAATCCTCATTGTCATGTATAGAAATATTGCCATGAGGTGATCATATCAGAATATTCATGTTTATAAGAAGAAAATAACACCATTTGCATGGGCAGATCAAACATTCGTAATTAAGGAAGTAAAAAATTGTAAGTTTGAAACTGCAAATATAAAATTTATAATTTTTTGGGGTGCGAATATGCAATTAAAGTGGCAAATAGTAATTTCTTAGAAAAGAGGTAAAATTTATATAGTTCATTTTTATTAGAATTTAAGAGTGTAGACCCGTGTAGTGGCGTGCGTGCGCCCTTTGTACTTGCCTATGGCTCTAGTAAACTTAAATCATTGCTTGGTATTTCTATTTTGCTTCTCCCTCCATTCCATTAAGTTTGACTCACTGTTTAGTTAGTAAAATGTGAGTTCCACTGATTTAGTCCTTGAATTAAGAAGTAAAAACTTACTATTTAAAGAATAAGACAAGATGAGTGAGACAAATCAATTAGGAAAGTGAGACAAGATGAATGTGACAATGAGAATATAATTCTTAACTTTATAGGTGAAAAAACATTCTTAATCGAAGTATAGTCGTGTACAAAGAAACAACAAACAAGACAACATAATATATATGCAAATTGGCATGGATGGTTCCCAAACTATGCTAGTTTGGATGAATTGACCCATAATCTTTATTTTTTTTGTTAATTAAAATATTCTAGTTTGAATTAATTGATCCTTCTATTAGTTGATCGTTAGCCAACGAAAATTTTAAAATAATATTAAAATAATAGAAGGGCTTTTCTAGAACAACTTTTTGGGGACCAATTTGTTCAATTATTGAAAACAATTTTAAAAAATAATAAAATAAATAAAAAATGTAAAAAACAATTGAAAATAATGTATTATTCGTAAATAAATTTTAAAGAACAATAAGTTCAAGTATGCGAGGAATAGTGCCACTCAAGTAGGAGGAATGGATAGTGGTACTATTCCTAAGATAATATAATGTTTTGAGTAGATTTGCTATATTGGAATGATATATTTTGTTGTAAATACGTGTGACTCGATTGGTGAAATAGTATTTCTCCCCTCAAAAGCATGCACTATCTCGTTAAAAGCCCTTAAGGCCCTAGGAAGCATCTATAAATAAACCGATTTTCGTACGTCACGATATGAAGAATTCGGAGAAGATCGCGACCTCTGCGTAGTCGGACAACTCTTCATAACCGCTGGAGATCGGTATCTCTATATTGTTACGTGGTGTTTTTATATCTTGTGCGTCTTGTTACTTTATAGCAATTGTCTGAAGTGCATGTTTATTATTATAGCATAAAGTTACTACTTGTTTTGCAGTACAAAATCCATAAGTAGGATGATAGGTAGGCGTTCATGTTTCTAAACTACCCTCACGTGGATCATATGAAATCTTCTTCAAATCCAAGTCATTTAAATTTAATCATACCCCACCATACACCATATGGTTCAGAGCAGCTTGTGTGTACCACAATTGTATATCTTTGTGTGTACCACACCACAAGGGTGTCGACATGTAGCGTATGTGACCCACTCCACATGTCGATACCATTGTAGTGTGATACACACAAAGGTACAAAATTATGGTACACCTAAACCTTTGTGCCATACGGTTATATTATATGTTTAGCGGTAAAAACGGGAATAGCAAGAGTCAAGGAAATTCTAATCACCATTTCTCTCTCTCAAATCATCTCACAATAATCGAAGAACCACCGAAGGAGAAAACCTACCTATCATATATAATTCTATTCCGTTCTTGTTTATTGTTTATTATTTATGTATTTGTCACTTGATCCCTATTATAAAAAAAAATCAATCACAACTTTAAACAGGATTTTTTTTTAAAGAATTTTGTATTTGCCTGTGTTTTGTGCCTGTAAATTAGGGTAAGATGTAAGTTAAACCATCGTGAATGCATTAACTTCTAATTTTGCTCTTAATGTTGAGTGAGAACAAAGTAACGTTATCTCTTGTGTGAGACAATAACCGTGTAAGGATTAGGAAAAGTTTAAATATGTGATTAGTCAGATGGTAAACTACTGGATCTACAACATCTAGCATCTGTTGTCATTGTATAGAACTAAGTTTCTACTAATTTTGAAATCTTGAATTCACTTCTCTTTTTTGGCTGACCATACTTTAGGGCCTGTTTGGTTGGCAATGATTATGCCTCAAAAAAATAATCTGATTCCAAATTGTTAAAATCTGTATTTGATAGTATAAGGAAAGTAATTTGATTTCAAATTTTTAAAATTCTATGTTTGATTCAATTTTAGCAAAATACTACAAAATAATGAGAATCCTAGAAACAAGAAAAATGGTGTAATAATTGTTGATTCTTTTTCATTGTTTAGAATATGTATTATTTTTCCTTGGTACAAGGAAATTAACTTATTATTATTATTATTATTATTATTGTTATTATTATTATTAAAAATATAATAATAATTAGTTATTATTGAATAATAATATTATTAATTTATAGTTAATATATTTTTATAAATTAATCAAATATTTTAATTAATTTATTTATTTATTATTTTTTATTTATGAACAATAATAACAATTTAATAATAATAATTTTCTTAAATAATCTTATTATTATTTTGAAAAATATTGTTATTAAAATAAGTGAGTTCTTTAATAAGTTTATTATTATTATTATTATTATTATTATTAAAGATGTTATTAATATTAAAAATGATATTTTTAACTAATATTTATTATTATTATTATTATTAAAAAATATATTTTTAACTAAATATTTTGAATATTTTATTATAAATTATATAATTTAAAAAATATCAATAATAATATTTTGGGTGATTTTATATATTTATAAAATAATAATATAACATTTAACAAATAATTGATGATAAATATATTTTATTTATATTGTTGATACCATGATTTTACATTTTTTTTCTTTATAATCATATTCCAAGGAATTAAATTCTTCATTAATTTTATTTTTTGTAATTATATTTTATCACAATCATATTCTATAAAATTATATTCCCTGATAAAATTACTTTCCTCATATAATCAAACGGGGCATAGAGGTAGGAAGCATGGAAACAGTTTGAAATTGAAGAGTATCCACATTCGAGGCTGCCTCGGATACAGTTGGGATACGCGTTTATATTTTATTTTCGTTTTTTAATTCAATTATTTATTTTTTTGTAATATAGGAAACGCTGAAGAAACGGTTTTATGCTTTTATTTTAATTTTTTTATGTGTGTTTATTTCTTACCAGAAACAGCTATAGGTTAATTCACAAACCTCTCCTCTCGCAACTCTTCCCCTCTTCCTCCGTGGCCGCTCTCTCCGTCGCCGCCGCCACCACCGCCACCGCCCTATCTCCCCTTAGCCGCGCCGCCGCCCTGCACTTCTCTATTCTCCAGTTCCGACCCCGGTCGCCCGCAAACCACAGTTAATTTTAACCTTCGATCGATTCCAGTAGTTGATAGGTACTGCTTTGGGTTAATTACTTAATTAATTCTGTATGATTGTTATGAAAATAATTAATTAAACGTGGTTGGTTCGTCACTTAATTTTAATATGATTGTTGATTGAATATCGAATAATGTTGATTGACTATGAGTTTTATACTGTTTACTATTTACGCAATTAACTATGCATCTTCTAGGATTGTATTGTTGATTGACTATGAATTTATCCTAGACGTATCTGTATCTTGCTTTTTTGAAAAATGTCTTATCGCCATTTCCGATTCCGTGCTTATTAGCTTTTGAGTTAGGATAATGTCTTAGAAGGTCCTTCTTTGTGGAATCAAGTCTTTTTAACAAGTTTATATATACACTACAGGGGGTTTGTTAAGGTTCATAATGGTCGGTGCAACATCAGATCCACCTTCACTTAAAGAGTATCTAAAGAAATACACAAGTAATGATGATAAGGATAAGAAAAAGAAGAGAAAGAGAAAGGCAAAACCTGATGCGGCTGGAGTCATTGTGGTTGATGAAGATCCTATCTGGCAAAAACCTGTTAAAATTGACGACGAGGAAGATTCAGCAGGTAACTTGGAAGAGAGTTCACCACATTCTTAAACAGTACTAGGAGACTAGGAGTTAACAGTTTGAACATTCTTGCAGATGAAGAGAAGCCTGTAATTGATGAAGATATTGAAGTCAAGCGTATGAGAAGACTGGAGCAACTGAGATCTGAACGGCCTTTTGGAGTAATTTCTGAGGATGGAAGTGGTTGGGTTTCTGTATCCACTAGGAAGTCTGGAACCCAAAGTTGTGATGTTTCCCCACCTCGTAAAAGGAGGCATACTCCATCACCTGAACCTGGAGATTTATCGAGTCCTCTGGACCCTGAAGCAAAAACATCTCGTGGCAGGACTGCTCGTCATGATACCCCTTCACCTCAACAACACCTGAGTGATGCACTGTCTGACTTGTCCCCACCTCGACGAAAACAAAGAGATGAGCATGCATCATCGCCAGAATCTGGTGGATTAGCTGCTGATTCAGATATATCTCCTCCTAGACGTGTTCGTCGCCAATCTAAGTACCATGATAACTCAAAAGCCTCGGCAAGAGGTTATAGGAAGTCAATTGACAATTTGGATGATCATGATACAACTGGTCCTACACCATCAGTTTCTGACATTTCTCCTCCTAGGAAAAAGCATGATGTTTCAGGTCGTCCAAAAGCTGGATTATTTTCTGGTGAAGATATCAGAAAAGAAATTGATAAAGACAGAAAGGAAAGTTGGTTGAGGTAACTACTTTGCATCCCCAAGCATTCTGCAACTTTTTTCATCACATTGAAATCCTTACATCTGTCTCTTCTACTGCATCCCTAATTTTATTTTTAATTCTATTAAATTGTTTTAGAATTGCACGTGCTTTGTTGACATTGTCAAATGTACTGGCCAAATAAGGATGAGCATTCAGTCTGTTTGGTGCAAAATGAAAAAAACTGATGGCTACATTTAAAATACCGAACTACAATGTTTTAAGAATGTTATTTATCGAGGGGCATGTATAAAATCAAATAAATTATTTTTTCCAACCAATCTAATTAACATTTGATACAAAAATACATAAAATATAAATGCCTTGGAAAGTAGACGTGTTGTACAACCTGCCCTACGGTATCTTTGATGTAAAAAGTATGTAAAATATTTTGAGTATCTCTTTTTTGCTTCATCCTAGGGATAGTATTTGTAAGTTGATTGAACCAAACCGTGATAAAAGCACAAGCTGCAATTCGTTTATTGGTTCAGTCAGTAAATTTTATCAAGGATAAGTTGAGTTTTTGAATAAGTGATTGTAGATGGATTCATAGATTTAAGAATTCTTTAAGATGCATGCCTTGGCGAGGTACCGAGAGATCACATCAGTGGTGCCTTCCCCCTCCCACCAATGAAGCTTATGCCTTGATTTTGTGACGCATGCATGACGAATTTGCCTTTAAGGCATTTCATGAGTCATGAGCCTCAAGTGTCTTTTTGGGTCGAGTTAGGCTGCGGTTTTGGGTTTGGTATATTTGAATTGGCTTTTCTAGCTAAGACTCGCACAAAAAAATAAACACTTGCTCTCTAAAAACCCTTATTTGAAATACACATCACCTCTCTCTCAGACCCTAGCTAACATTGGCTTTTGCTCATACCGTCTAAAGTTTAAACAGGTTTTAGCATCAGGCTCAATGCACTGTTTTTGCTCTGAGTTGTTCTCTTGGATGAGTTCTCATGATTTTCTCATTTCTTCATCTTATTGAATACTCATACAAATATAATGTCTCTGTGTTTTGAAGTTTTAAAAAGATGGATGCTTTAGCTAGTGGCCGAGATGCTGAAGCGGTATACCGCGACAAAGCTGGTTAGTTAAGATTTTCTTTTACTGTTATTCTATTTCTCAAACCAACTGTAATATGGTAATCGTATATCCTCTTTTTGTATGGTTCCAGGGAAACGCATGACGAAAGAGGACTATCTCAAATCCCATAAGAAAGAAGAGAAACCAAAGGTGATATATTTTTTTATCTTGCATGAGATTAAGATTTTTTGTTTTTGTTTTTTGTTATTTTAGAAAATTAGATCCACTCTTAATCTAATTTTCTCATCCTACTCCTTCAACTCTCTTGACCTTCATGTTGCTTCATGTGCAAAACTTTTACACTTCCTTTCATGGGATTCTATGTTTAGAGGGTGGGTGGTGGGGTAGGGTGAAGTCCTTAAAACTTTGCATGGGAGAAGGAAATCCGACAGTATCAGTGACTGGAAAACTGGTTTTTTGTAGCAGCCACGGTCGACTCTCTCTGCCACTTATTGGTTGAGACGATCTTCAAAAGGAAGGGATTTAAATCCTTGTAATTTAATTGGTCGAGGATTCGAAATTGGAGTATAATGTTTGAATTAGTAGTTACTAGATGACCCTAGATTCCTAGTAGATCCTATTGAGATGAAGCCTGTGGCTTTGGAGCCAATTTTCTAGTTAAAAACTATTCTCTATTTCTAAGCTCTTCCATTAGTTCTTAATAGATACTTGCCATGGTATTTTGCCTCTGATGAAGATCTGTGCTGATATGTTGTGGATTTCTAAGTCTGTTTAAATTCTAGTTCTTCGTTTTTTGTGTGTATCGGGTGGAGCAACCCAGGAAGAAACTTGTAGATTATTGAATGCCCTATTTGATGGTTTCCTGCTGCACCAGACACCTGAATGTTTCTGTATTAACGACTTGACATGATGGCAATCTGAAGTACTAAATTTACTAGCAGGAGGGTTCTACTCATCGACGGGTCATATCACATCTCTTGCTGAATGCTTTATATGTATCTCTGAAGAGATGTTGAGCCTCTTGGATTCATGTCTTAGCATCTATACGTGGATTGAACCTATACGCAAAAGAAACAAGTGGTATCCTCATAAATAACTTTCCTGAGCTGAACTGCAAAGTCACGTCTTAACTCAATTTGAAAAAATAATAATCATCCTACATCAGTTCATTCCAACTCCATAGATTTACCAACAATTAGTTTCTTCTTCCGACCTGTAATCTTATACGGATCCCCTTCTGGGGTATTTTAGCAAGATCCAATCCAGCCATGGGTAACTGGTATTCCACTCTTTTTTTTTCTTTGGGGTGTGTGTGTGTGTGTGTGTTGCTGGTTTTGCCTGCTTCTCATGATTACATGTTATAGATATGTCTTGCTTCTTTAAGTCCTAGTCACCTTTTTGTTTTTTCATGTATATTTTGTTCTTTTGTCTCTTCTTTGTGGTGATTGTATGGATTTGTTGGGGGAAAAGCAAGATGTTATTAGACAAAGTTGTCAATATGCCAATTTATTCTTTACCAAATAATAGAAGTTTGCCAATGGTTGCAAACTACATGTATTGATTAAGTCATTAAAAATATAAATCATGCCAAGTTAATTTGATTCTCACAAGTTTTGCTACTCATGCACTTTTTGAATGTGTGGGCTTCCTTACTCTTTGCGATTCCTTTTCTCTTCCTTTTGGAAGACAGTTTTCCAGGCTACGGTGTTTATATGTTTATTAAACAACATTGTTATCTGAAATTTTGTAGTTCTGCATATTGTGGTTTCTTAAGTATGCACGTGGTTTCAGTAAACTGAACTGTATATTTATAGAACTAATTCATGGTACTTCTGTGATGTAAGATGTATTGGCGACGGTCATTCTTATGTAAGCAAGTAATGATGATCTGTTGTAGGAAATTAAATTGGAGTGGGGCAAAGGCTTGGCACAAAAGAGGGAAGCTGAAGCTAAATTGCAAGAACTAGAAGCAGAGAAGGATAAGCCCTTTGCTCGAAGCAGGTACACTTAGAGATAAGTTGGTAATAGTATTTTTATGAGTTAAAATTAATGGAAACCATACAGTAGTCTTTTGGGAATTATTCTTGATATTTATCACATGAAAAGGTCTAAGTTTGCACACATTGCCCATATTTATTCTTGATATTATCACATGTTGTGAAATTATAGTTTTGTGGTATCTGTCAATGCCTAATAATATCTTTTGGGAATTTTGCTTCAGCTTTTTTTCAATAATGCGGTTAAATATGGTTTTTGATTTATGTGTACCTCCATTAATTGGGCCTTCCTCCTGATTGTTCTTTTACTCTTCTGAGTGATATGTAGCCAAGTTATGCATCTATGTGGTTCACTGGAGCTTTTAAGTGCTATGATGATTTAGTTGCAATATAACTCATATACTCTACAATAGGTATGAGGTAATTGGAGGTGAACTAAGGTGTATATGGGTGACCTTAATGAGATGATCTCTTAAAACTTCTCATATTTCATGTGACAATTTCTAATGTAGGGATGACACTGATCTTGATGCAATGCTGAAGGAAAGAGTTCGATGGGGTGACCCCATGGCACATTTGGCCAGGGTAAGTTGCTCACTTCATCTTATATCCAATTTATTTTCTCAACTAAAATTAATTGGTAATGCTTTGCAAGTTCTGTCGTTTGCTTCTCCTCCATAATCTCACAGTTTATATTCCAATTTTTCAGAAAAAACAATTGGATCTTCTCCTTCCAGATCTAGGTGATAGTGAGAAGATGAAAGAGTCTGGCTTCATAATACCCCAAGAGATCCCACCTCACAGCTGGATAAGAAGAGGAATTGATGCTGCCCCTAATCGCTATGATATCAAGCCAGGGAGACACTGGGATGGTGTTGACCGCAGCACCGGTGAGTCCATTTTCCGTTTCTGATTCAAGTTCTAAGCTTTTTTGATGTTTTTCAAATAATTCCCTTCTTTTCATGCGTCAGTTTTTTTTTGTCTGCTATGAAAATGTCCAGAGTTGTTTCTGTTCCCATGAAACTATAATGCGAATGAGAAATAATGTTGACTTTGTAGGATATGAGAAAGAATTGTTTAAAAGGACGAACGAAAAAAGAGCTACTGAGGTGGAGGCGTATCAATGGTCTGTTGCAGACATGTAAAGTGAACGCAAACATGGCAAAAGCAGGTGAAGCATGAACGGAATACCCTCTTTATTATTACTTAAAAGTAGGTGTATAATTATTTCATGACAAACATCAGTTGCTGTACCAAAAACCCAGCTTTTTATTACTTGAGAGAAGCAGCAAATATTGAGGCACAGATAAACAACACTCCTTGTAAAGCTCTTCTTGTATTATAATTGATGACGGGAGAAATCTAGATATAACCCATAAAGATAAATATATACCTTTTCTAACCTGTAACTTAAAAACATTAACTATGTAACCACTTTTTACTTTTGTATCAAATTATTAATGAAATGGGACACACAACTGTTAGAATATTGATATGTTGATTTATCTAGCTGGTCTCGTAAATAGCAAAATTCATTGTTGATTGTTGAATGTGTACAACTACAATGTTGACTTTCATTTGTAATACACCCACCAATTCTATTGAATTTATTACTGCATAAATTATCATCTATCAATTCATTATCATTCCTCCATCTTTTTTACTTTTTACCATTCGTTGTCTCTGTTTCAAGAACTCTCCCACTGCGTTTCTTCTCTATCTGTTATCTTCATCAATTTTTATCTTAGTCATTGATTTTCATCCTCAATGAGACATCCTTTTCGAAGTAAACAAGATATGGACCCGGTATGTTATTTAATTAATAAATTTTGAAATCATATGCTTGTTTTATGATTTAACTTCATTGTTGGTTCTAGATGAAATATGATATGTATTCATATAAGATCATTGTCATGGAAAATAAAATAAAGTATTATATGAAAGTTTATACGGTTGTGGTATAAGATAGATTAATTATTATGCTATTGGGGATATAGATAGTTCTTATAACCACATGCAATGTATTATATATATATATATATATAGGAGTTGGATCATTAAAGAACACTAGCTTAATGAAAGAACTAGGAACACATCATAACCTTCCATTTTGTGAGATGTGTGGCTTGGATTAGATGAGCTATTTTAAACTTTGAATCTTTTATTTAACTCATTAAGGGGTATAAAAGTAAATTACTCATTTTATTTTATTTTTACATATCTTCTATTATTCAATTTTGTGAAATAATTAATAATTAACTGTAAATTATCCAAAATTTATACTTGTATTAAGAGAAAATATAAACCAATTTTATTTTATTGTATTCTCGATTGAACAATAAAAATTAATTATTCATTTTATGTATTTTATTTTATTAATTAAAATTAATTTTTTATTTAACTCATTAATTAAACACATTAATTATGTAATTGCTTCATCATCATCTTTTTCGTTTTTCTTTCTTCACCATCAAATGAAAAATCAGCCAAAGTGTATACAATTTTTAAGCAAAGTGCATACAGATTTTGATGAAAGTGCATATTTTTAATCGAAGTGCATATAATTTTCAATGAAAGTGCATACACATTTTAATCTAAGTGCATAAAATTATCAATAAAAGTGCATACACTTTTTAAACAAAGTGCATACAAATAAACACGAAAAATTTGCAGCTTAATGTCAAAAAAATAATTTTTGAGTAAAAAGTACTACAAAAATAGATTTGAGACGGATCTATGTAGATCTGGAAGGGATCCCTACAGATCTGGAAGAAATCTCTATTGATCTAGTCTATCGAGAGAGATCTGGAAGACTGGAAGGGATTTTTGCAGATTTGGAACAAATCTCGACAGATCTGCACTGCCTGCGGCGACGACGATGCAGGTGATGTCCGAACAGAGATCGAGAGAGAGACATGATGCTCGTGGCGGCAGCGACACCGGTGATGCCCGAATAGAGATAGAGAGCGAGAGGCTGCCTGCGGCGACAACAATGGTGATGGTCGAACAGAGAGAGAAAAGAGAAAATAGAAAGAGAGAGATAATGAAGAGAGTGGGAGATTGAAAAGATACATACGATGTTATATTTTTCACATTTAATACTTCCTACCAATTTTATCCTTACTACATTAAATATAATCTAATCTCTCTTTTTTATTGTTTATTTAATAATTGATCTATACCGTACATTTAATAAAATGAAGGATTAGATCTTGTTCCTAATTCTTTCATTAAGCTAGTGTTCCTTATTGAAACCCCCTATATATATATATATATATATATATATATATATATATATATATATATATATATATGATTTGGATCCTATAAGAACTAAAGTTGTTTGTGAGAACTAAGAACCAATCTAGACCTTAGATTAAGATAGATCAATAGTTAAGGATTATTAGTACTTTAATCATATTTTTTAATTGCAGTATCTTCATTTCAAATTTTATTAATGATTTTTTTAATGACCATTACAAAAATTATTATTACTTGTTTCTTTATCTGAAATTGTGCATTTTTAAAAATAAAATAGTTTACGGATATGCAGATTTTTTATTTAAAATATGCACAATTAGTTTATTACTTGTTTTGCTTACTAAATTAATTTTTTCATGTTATGACATATGAGGTGTCAACGAATTATTCTTCGACACAGTGGTCAATGGGATAAATCTGATTATGTAGGTGGTGATGAAGAATTGTTCTACACGGTAGTAAACTTAAGTCTTGATCAGTTGCTACAAGATATTCATCGGGTGAGAAAGAGCAACCCGTCTACTACATATTATTCATTGTTTTACCGGACAAGCACTGCCGATGGTAGAAGAGTTAAGGTCGCTTTGAATTGCGACGAAAATTTGATACAGATGCTTTGTGAGGATAAAAATGACCCAGTTGTATATACTATCGAGAAGAATATTGAATATGGGGATGAGACACCTTCTTCGGATGATGATGGTGATAATGACGACGACGATGATGATGAGGATGATAATGTACTTGTTGAATCAGTCTTGACCGAGTTTAATGCATGGGTTCTTGATCCAGCCCACACTCATAACTTCTTGAATCGGATTGGTCTAGGTCACCACAATTTAAGTCAGTCAGTAGAGATCGGGCCTTCGGATGATACACCAGCACATGTTGGTCCAATTCGAAATTGGAGTGTTCCACTTGCTGATCTTGATATTGCAGGGCCTTTGAACCGAGTGGAACCGTTAACTGAGAATGAAGATGGACTTTTTGTGGGTGCTTTATTTGCTAGCAAAAATGTAACGCTCCAATTTTCATAACTTAATTAGGGACGCTACTTCATACTTAACATACATATCTTAATTCTTTCAAAACATTTTCATGGAAAAAAATTATTAAAAAACTCAATTTATTTTACTACTCAGAGGAAGTCTTAAAATAAAAGCAAGTGCACAATAAGTTTTCGAAAACAAAATGCAAAGTTCATGATAAAAACTAGTTTAATGCAATAATAAGTTTCATAAATCTTTCATCGTGTGACCATCACCACCAACACCTCTACGCATCGGCCGAGCCATTTCCTAAAAAATGTTAAAATGATAGGGATGAGTACGACTACTCAGTGGGAGATGTACACATTTATCAAAATTATAAATCACACCGATAAGACATGAAAAATTAGATCATGCAAAGAGATACTCGGCCATACAGACCACATGAACTTTTCAAATAGTCCGATTTCGATTGACGACCGGATTTTGACCGATTTTTCATAGAGGATCCGAATTCAAACATATGGCCCAATTTCGACCCTTGCCTTTTTATTTCAGGATCCGATTTTGATCATAAGGCTCGATTTTGACCCTTCCTTTCATGCCTGTCATAATCACATGAAATATCGAGCACAATGTATAATAAAGATAAACGGTAACATTCCCCACCTTGACTTGACTTTAAAAATAATGGATATCAAATGTTTTAAGTCCTGCGCGCCGATCCTATACATTTAAATTTATCTTAATAACTCTACATAGAATGTCATGCATGCATCAATAATTCAAATAATTCAACACAGAGATCAAAATAATCAAACAAATGTATACTATACATCATCTACTTATTAACATGCAATTTTAACGGTTTCATATGGTAATAAACTTAAGTATATTAAACATAATCTTATTTCTATTGACAATTTATTCGTGGATTGAGTAATCTGTCAATTCATGAAATAAATTAATAAAATCATAAAAGTATTGTCCTAAAAAGTATAGGCCTCTAACATGAACAACATATTACATATACCATCATAATAAAACTTATTATTATCAATAATTCATTTAATAATATCCTGAAAATTTGTATTTTTCAATCTATATGCATGTTGACAAAATAATCTGGCACATCAAAAAATAAATTAACAAATAAATAGTAAACGTATCCTAAAAATTCTATATTTTTAATATGAATGACTTAATATGTATTATATCCCATTAAGATTCATCATGGTCGAAAACAAATCAAAGAAAACATGAAAAATAATTTTCCTATCAAGCTTATGGACACGCTGTCAAAAACTGGTAGGTTACGAATAACAATTTTTAACAAATACTTATCATGCTTGAAAAATTCTATAAGAATATTAGAGTATACTAGACATACCTATGAAGACGATCCTAAAATTTCACAACGATATGACGACGGGAAGATGTATAAATAATTCTTGAAACAGTTTGCAGATATGCTGACAGATTTTCGGAAATTTTATGGGATGCTATATTATGAGTGACTAAGGGTATTTATAAGCATAAAAATCATTATCCAAACATCTCTAATCAAATAAGGTATCAAATATATTTTATCCATAATTATTTTCGTCCATATATATTTTATATAAAATTTATTCTATCACTTACCATATAAGAGATTCAATCTTAGATAAATTAGGATATGGATGAATACAACTAGATTTTATCCTAAAACATGTATATCACAAATATAATATCTATTTTATTCACAAAACATAATTTCAAATTATCTACTAATAACTTAATACAATATAAAATATTATTTTTTCATGAATCCTAGTTGGTTTAGGAAATCCAAAATAAATAAATATTTTTCTTTCCTCATAATTCTAACATGATTTATATCTCAACACTAATAATATAATCATAATATGATATAAATAATACACATTCAAAATTCAAAATAAATTTACATAACAAAAATGATTGAACGAAAAATAACATAGATGCTTTAATTTTCATTTTAATTTCTAAGGCGCGACTTACAGAACTAAAAACACTTGATAACATGTATGAATAAATATGCAATGCATTTTATATTGAAAATTTTGGAGCGTTACAAAAAATGCATTGGAGATTGTCGTGGGCACCTATCACATGCAAAATCGTGTTGCTTACTCGGTGGAGAGATCAGCCACTGATAGAGTGAACTACATCTGCAAGAATGGAAATGGATGTTCTTTCGTGTTACGTGTGAGATCTGGTGCAGGTGTTTGGCGGGTCGTTAAGTTCAACCCTATTCATACTTGCCAAACAAATTTTGATAATGTTGTTCATCGGCATGTGCCTGCAAAGGTAATAGCAACTTACTTCTCGCGCAAATTGGTCGAAGGTGCTACTTTGAAGCCGAAAGACATGATCAGCATAAGAGCATCAAAAATGCCGTGGAGATGGTTTTTCCAGATGCTGTACATGGATTGTGTTGTTATCACCTATCAAAGAATATGGCTAGCTATGGTAAACATGTTGGTGCTATTATCCAGTATACCGCTTATTGTTATGGGGATGAATCGTTTCAAAAGAATATGTCTCTTTTGGAAGTTGCGAGCAGAGATGGTGCTTATAGAAGACTTTTGAGTATTGGAGCTTACCGATGGGCACGTTCGCAGTGCCCGACTCGTCGTTTCGATTTTATGACATCGATGCAATTAGAGATAAATCTGGATAAAATGTTGTGTTTGTACTAGAATCCTCTCTCTCTTCACTTTTCCATTTGCAGAGTAGTGAAAATTCTTCAGCAATGGCGAGAATCCTTCTAGCATTGCTCGCTGCGTTCAGATCCTTCTCAAGTACCAAGAAACCGAGGAGGATGATTGAAATGTCTCTCGTGTAGACATCGCGAGAACATAGTAAGTTTATTATTATATTGTTGCTCTATCTTTAGATGACTGTGTGTTATCTTGTTCACTTAAATGTGGCATCGATGATCAGATTATTGCTATAGATTCTTGCAAATTGTTGTTTGTTGTAACTCGGATTGTTTATATTTCTTGGCAATGTTATGTATTTCATTGGTTATGAAATTGCAGTTTAATTCTTCTCACTGCTTTCTCTCTCTAACACTCTTCTCTCTCAAGGTTTCCGAGCTTTTTCTGTTGAGAGATGCGTTTGTAACTTGTGGGGGAGGTGGGATTATATTAGAGAGAGGGGATGAATCTCTACACTCATCACTCTGAGTGAACACTGTATGCAATGATTTGTTTAAAAGGTGGGACCAATTTTAATTATAAATTAGTAAAGAAAAGTAAAAGTGGTTAGATATTTGATGTTTTTAAATTTGAAGTTATAAAAAGTATGTTGTTATCTTGGTTGGTTAAATTCATACATTCCCACATTGATGACACTAGCAAGCTACTTACATAGTTCCCCAGAGAGATGGATGGGATGCAGAGGGCACTTCCAAAGCTATCTGGTGCTTGAGCATTGAAACATACATGAACAGCGCCTATAAGAGCATACTGAGGGACTGTCCTAGCATATCTGAGACCATTGGGATGATGGCTATGACTAGGCTGATTCCCGTCCTTTCTTGCTTGATGCAGGGACTCTGAAGTTTGAGATTTTGTGCAGAGCCAAATAGGCAGCAGTCTCAAAGTGCATTCCACCTCCTTAACTTGAGAGATGCCATGGCTGGTTGTATTGCTTCTGCTTCAGCTCGTCTACAATAACCTACAACAGTAATTAACATCCATCCATCGATCAATACTACATTACATATATACTAGCTTAGATATTGGCTACATTGGAATAGCATGGTGAGCCCCGAATGTAGCAATATTGGGTTGGTACCCAGAGCAACGATGTATGTAGAGATGTAGAACGGACCCATCTCCCAACTTGAATGGTTTAAGCAAGAAATCCTGCGTTGCTAAGAGACCATGCAGTACATGAATATATAATTAAACCAATAAAGAATATATCTCTTTTTTTTTTTTTTTTTTTTCCTGATACACACGTATCTTACCCTGTAGGAGTCGCACCAACAAGAGAGAATACGTAGACTATCCCGGTCCATTTGCTCACGCTGTTTGGCATTGTCTTGCAGCAGGACTCTAGTCAGGAACAGCGGCAGTTCCACTCCTACCCCAAAAAGGACAGACCTTGATTCACTGCTTTAGTTCATCCATTTCAAAAGTTGAGCTTCGATGTATATGTTATAGGTAAGTTGGCCTAAATAGTTTACAATATTTGTATTTGGCCAAATTAGTCCCTTTTTTATTTTTTTTATTTTTTGGTCCCAAATTTCTTAAAGTTTGGCAGAATTGATCATTATATTAATTTTTTTCGCTAGTCAACAGTTAATCAACCATGTTTTGAAATAATTAGTAAAATATTCGAAGAGTATTTTCTGAATAGAAATTTTCAAGGACCAATTCCGTCAAGATTTATAAAGTTTGAGAACAAAAAAAAGAATTATTCGTAAAAGTTAGATTATTTTAGACTTATTATTTTTTTAAAAACCAAATTCACTAATGCCAAATAGTTTAAGAACCAATTCCACCAATTATCAAATATTAAAGACCACATTTGTCATTTCATCTTAAGGAATGGATTATGAATTTGAAGAGGAAATATATAGTCTATCTGTAACGCCCCAATTTCTAAAACTTTTTAAGGGGATGTCACCACATGCATAAACTTTGTAATAGATTTAATTTTTAAAATAACTTTAAATCTTCTCATAAAAAAGGAAAGTTCAGTGCAAAATTTGCATAAACAGCGAAAGTCTTAAAATGAGTGCAAATGAAACTACTAGTTTTCGGAAAATAAAATAAAGCATGAGTGATATTAGTTCATGATAAAAACTAAATTAATGCAGTAAGAACTTTCGTTATTTCTTTCTCGTGTAAGTATGTGACCATCACCATCCCCACTTCAAGCATCTGCTGGACCATAATCTGAAAAAGTAAAAATATAGAAGGGGGTGAGTACGACTACTCAGTGGGGAATACACTTATCCAAACTATATAATATACCAATATATTATGGAAAACTAGAACATGTAAGAATTACTTAGTCACACAGACCACCGAGTCAACTTCGACTCTAACATTTAAAACGGATCAACTTCGATCCCGGTCAACCTCGACCATAAACATGTGTATCGATCAACTTCGATCGCGGATCAACTTCGATCCCGATCAACTTCGACCATAAACCTTTATACCGATCAACTTCGATCGCGGATCAACTTCGATCCTTCTTTATCATGCTGACATTAACTCATAAATATCGAGAATAAAATATAATAAGGATAAATGTAGTATAAGAATACTTCTCCACCTTAACCTTGACTTGATTGAATGATAACAAATATGAGGTGGTTAAGCCTAGCACGCCTTTCCTAAAAATGGGAGTTTAATCTTAATGAATTATATATGGATGTCATCTCATGTTTTTCCACATAAACCGAACATGTAATAAACCAATAGATTCACAACAACACAGAGAATATATATATAAATATACAAAAAATAAAAATAAAGATATATTAATTAAATGCGCACGAATGACCACCTTTCCGTTAGTACAAAACATCTCGTAATTCCTATTCCCTATATTATATTCATCATCATAATCAATTAACAATTTATTTATCTTCATAAACTCCTAAGATTCTCACGGCACTACTGCTCTTAAAAGTATTGACATGAAATTTAAGTAATTTCATTAGCTCCTTAGTTCTTCTAATGATTAAGCAAGTCATAATATTAATACCATATTAATTTAAAATTATATAAAGAAATTTGTGCATTTATAACCACATCCTCTTTACAAGCATCTCACATCTATTAGATTCTTAAAATAAAACATGCAAAGTACTAAATCTATTCCCAAAGTTCTCGGCAATATTAAGATGATACAAGCTTATTAAATTAAACTCATTAATTAGAGGGTAACAAATGTCTGAATAACTTATTAGTAACACAGGTCAAATACAATATTAATCCCTCACTCTACAAGAACTTATTTTATGAAAGTTTGACCAAAAACATTAAGATACATAAATAAATCTGTCATAACCATCTATTTATTAATTTAAACTAATTTGCATCCTTCTTAATCACCTTAGGAAAACAAGTCATAAACGTATTCATGAAAAAAGAAAACAAAAGCCATATAATAACAAAAATAACTTAGTTATTGAGGTACCTAGAAGTGGTGTTGTCTTGCTAGAGCAACCTATAGGTAAAATAAAGTTTATGATCTGGGAATGATGGTGTATCGTTGTGGAAAAGAAAGAAGTGATTTACGGCTGTTTATAAAGATGTGTATACAGGTGTATAAATATATATCTAATTCTTGTTAGACTAGGTTTTGGATAGGAACACAAAAAGATATTTTGCTGATAATTCTTATAAGTTGTAACCGTCACTAATAAATACTCCCTCCGTCCCGTTATTTGTGGCTCAATTGGTTTCGGTACGGGAATTAAGAGAGTAGATGATAAAGTATGAGAGAGAGTAGATGATAAAGTATGAGAGAGAAGATGAGTAAGATAATGAGAGAGTATGAGAGAAAGATGATAAAGTATGAGAGAGAATATAATAAAGTAGGAGAGAAGATGATAGAGTAGGAGTAATTTTTTATCAAATTAGGAAAGTGGGCACAAATAATGGGACACCCCTTTCGGGAAAGTGAGCCACAAATAGCGGGACGGAGGGAGTATTTTGATAACAAATCCTAAAAAAATTTCCACAAACAAATATCGTTTATTTTATATCAACACCTAATCTAATGAGTATAGGTCTCGTCAATCAAAATAAGATTTAATAAATTTTTATTTTTTTTATTTTTTTCCTTTTCAAATCTTAAATCAAATCTTTTTTTTTCTTTCTTAAGGACTTTCCTGCAAATTATTGGTCTCTATATCATGATCTAGGGAATAATTCAAATTTAAAGAGATAATCACATATTAAGCATTTAGATTTCAAGAACATATAATCATCCACAATATAGCATTTTATGCTTGACATTTAGTTGGACTCTAAGGCGCGACTTATATGACTTATCCACAAGATATCATGCATGGGATGCAAATGAATTTTTTATTTAAATTAAATTTTAACATAAAGAAATTTCGGGGTGTTACACTATCTAATTTAATTTTTGCAATAAAGAGATATTAATAAAACCTTAAGTTTTACGAATATTCCAACAGAAGACAAGATTTAAAAATAATAGTTGCATCGTTGACAAAAATCTTACATGATTACCATATAAAACAAAATACTACCTAGATTAAATCTCCGGAATGTTGGAATACAAGAACTTCGAAAATCAAACAAAAACTTCCAAGCCTCCAATCTTTGAGTTTCATGCGAAAAGTAATGGAATCTGTCCTAAAACAAAATTTCCACCCATTATAAACAATCAAGATATACATAATCATTTTTTTCACAATAATGTACCATCACGGAGATATACAATCAAAAACAACTGTACATATCAACAAATGAACATATTGCACATTTCCAATTCTTAAGAGAATGAATCATTTTTTGTTGCTTTTTTCATTTCTCCACCACAAGTGTTGTAAGATCACAAAAATGGTAAGACAAAACATTAGGATAACTAGCTTTATTCATGGGTCATTTATTCTAATTCAATTTCTTCAAAGTATCTTCTTTGCTTATGTGTTTATTTTAGATAACTCCAATTCTGTACAACTTGCCCTATTATGAGCTTCTTGATGACACCAACCATACTTTCGAGCTATCCTTTTTCAGTAATTTCTTTCGAAATTTAATATTAAAATTACTATTAGTATCATTTAAAAACACAAAATACTATTTGTTAGACACTTTCTTGCATTGCATCCATGTTGATGATACTTCCCAAAATTGTTTTTTTGTCGGTCCAACTCTTTTAAGCTTTTGAGTTTCATCTTCTTTCCTTTCTCTCATTCCTCAACTTTTCTTTTTCTTCCCAGCCTGCCAGACATCTTGTCCTTTGTTAGGGGCAACAATGGTTTTTGTGTGGAATTAGGTCATTTATTAGGCCCACTAGCTGGATTAATCCCTGGGCATAAACTCTTTTAAATGCAACTATTGTGTAGCATTTATGCACAAAGTCTTTAGCTTTCAAACCGAGCAAGCCCAAAGCTGCAACACCATATGTACATGGATACCTGAAATATCTTATTTTCTGTATGTCTATTGATATGACATTGCCGGTGTAGATTGGTCTTATATTGATATGGAACCGACTGTATAGATTGGGTTTTAATTCTCATATTAGAATTGGTTCTCATTGGAACCACGAGAAGCTATTGATCACAAATATAATTAAAACACGATACACATATTATAACACTAGTTTCCCCTACGATTAGGATAAATTTGTAAGTCAAGGCGAGGTGTTGCATGAGCAATCATAGGCTTGGCGAGTGCCAAGGATCAAGTTCCGACTCAGCCAAGTCGATGCTAGTTTTATCGAAGGGTGGCTTCCAACTAAAACAATGAATAAGCCGAGCCAAAAGCATTGTGCTCATGGTAGAACCCAGCAAGACACCGGGGCATCCTCGTCTTCCGGTACTAAAGGACAAAATGCGAAGCATCATGATCAGTAAGCACAACTTCTGAGGCTTCATCGACAATATGGCGCTCGTAAAAACTTGAGAGGCTCGTCCCAAATCCTAGGGTTCCGCCCTAGTCCAAGACGGCTAAGTAGCACTGAGCTCTCTTTTGGTATGAAGTAATCACCCACAACTACATCTTCACTTGAAAAGTGAGGGACATTGAATGGTGCTATTGGGTGCAACCTGAACGACTCTTTTATACAAGCCTTCGTATAGTTTAGCTTCGACAAATCCGATTCTTGGACTAGTCTGTCCTTACCTACGACTCTGTCCAATTCTTGGCATGCCGTTGCAAGAATATTTGGTTGATTAATCATTTCTGACATAGCCCATTCAACCGCATTTGATGGATTGTCAATCGTGGCCATCACAATATCCTGCAAATAATCTTCATTTCAATCATTTATTTTTAATTTTTAAAATGAGATTCAATTTCGAGACCATAGTTATTTGATACTCCACTCAATCCACAAACTTTATATATATATATATATATATATATATATATATATATATATATATACTTACAAGAATTAGAGCTTTGATCTCTTTAACTGACAACAAGGGTTTGTTTTCTGAGTTTTTGAGGTTAATCAGAATATCAAGAATATCCTCTTCGTCTCTCTCAGTCTCTTGATTCCTCGATCCCACATCTCGATTCTCTTCATGATTCTTGGGTCTTGATATTTTCTTACGCTATTGATAGCATTGGTAATAATCTTTTTATGTCCATCCAAATCTAGAGACTCCAACCACGGAAAGAAATCAGCAATGGCAAACCCATACACAAACGATAAAATTGTAAACAAACCATCCACGTGTTCTCTCTCTTCTAAGCCCGGCCCTCCATCATCCATTCCCGGCCCAAAAAATCTCTCACTAAACACCAATTTCCTGATCATATTGCCGCAGTAATGGCGTGAAACCTCTCTAACATTCACGACCCCATTTTTAAGCGGATTCTGGCACTGGTTGTACACATATCGAACAAGGTGGTCAGCTTCTTGACATCTCTTTGCATGAAGCAGTCGATGCACGGTTGTAGAAAGCACCTCCGAGACCACAACTCTCCTCATTTTCAACCATTGATCGCTGGCCGGTGAAAGGGAAAGTGCCAAGTATCCGTCGCTACTGAGCCGGGACGAGAGGGTGTCGGGTCGGGAGGCGAAGATGGCATCGTGCTTCTTTAAAAACTCTCTAGAAAGTTCTGGAGAGGTAACTGCAATGACGTGGACACTACCGAGGCGTATGCATGCGATTTCTGTGTTGAGATGTTGCATGAGGTTGTGTATCCATCGGGAAGTGGGTTTCTTCATCAGCATTTCAAGTAGGCTGCCGATGATCGGATACGCGGTCGGCCCAGGTGGAAGTGCTGGACTCGATCTTTTCTTTATGTGTATGAGTTTGTAGAAGATTAATGAAATTACACATAATGCTACCACGTTATGGCTTGTTTCCATTTTCATTTTGCAGCTTCAGCATATTCCTTTTATTGAGGGAAGATTAGGTTATGGATGAGGTATATAATGATACAAATTTGCTATCAATTGCAAAGAGGTTTGGCAGATTTCTGAAAGCTTAATTAATAATTGGGTAAAGTTGGTGTTATGGTTTTATACTACTACTCTAGTAGCCTCTAATTGATCATAGATGTGATATAGGTAATTAATCATTTTTTTTCTCATTTTTAAATCAAACATTCTTTGTGGATAACTGGATGATGAGTTAAACCGACTTTCAATTTGTATGTAGATAATTCTACCTTGTATTATTATTATTATTATTATTATTATTATTATTATTATTATTATTATTATTATTATTATTATTATTATTATTATTATTATTATTATTATTATTATTATTATTATTATTATTATTATTATTATTATTATTAATAAATCGACTCCATTATAGATTTATGAAGATAATTAATCTAGACTTTGGGGAAAAGAAATGGAAAGGTGTTGTTTTTGCTAAACTATCAGTAGCAGATTAATTATTTTCGAGATACTTCTGTTTATCCTAATGTCATTGTGAAAATAAACTATTGATTTCCATTATATTGGTGGGACCATTTGATTAGAATCGTTTGTTCCAACTACTTTTTTTCCTTTTCTTTTTTAAACATCGATCTATAAAATTCAATTGCCTAATTAAATGACTGCTTGAGATCAACAACTATGGGCCACTTCACGTCGATCAAGTTCAGTCGGAATCGTGTAAAAGTGTTATAGAGTAGCTAAGTAGGGATTTACAACGAAATAAAATTTTCTAACTTATCATTTAATTTAAGAAAAAATCAATTTTATATGCATGCAGTAGCTAATATCTTCAAAATATTCTTAATTTAAGATGAAAAAATAGAAATTGTTGAAACTAGTAAAATCCAACTTAATCAAACTATGGCATTCTTGTATAAGTTGTCATCGTTTTGCTTTATATCTCCACTTTTACTTTAAATTAATTTAACCAGGATAAATTAATCGAGTCTATATTCTATAAATTAATGTCATTAAGTCTTTCAAGAATTCATCAAGTCTAAATTCTATAAATGACACTAAGTCAAATGTGGACTTTACGAAAGAATAATGAGAAATAAGACTATATATGAAAAAACAATTAAAATTGAATATAGTTGCTACCTTTAATGCGTACAGAGGAAACTTCAAATGTGGACTTTGTGAAAGAATATTAAGAAATAAGATTATATATGAAAAAAACCACTAAACTTGAATACAATCGTTACCTTTAGTGAGCACATGGTAATCTTCATACATAGAGGTTTTAGTGGGTTTTAAACCTAATGACCTTCGGCCACAAATTAAGACCTTTAACCGCTATGTCATGTCAAAAGGACAATGTTTTATTGGCTAAAAGATATTAATGAATATTGCTTTTCTCTCTTAGGTCACATAATTCTATCCTCCCTACTAAAAAGTCCTGTCATGTTTTCATTTTACGTGTTAATGAGTCGGCATGAGATTACTTGTCCCAATATTGTTCTATAAGGACAGATATCTAGATGGCTACGGTACAATTTTACGATTGTACAATAGCCATATATATAGATGCCTATATTGTGACTCCTCACACAACTCCACCATCGATACAACAAACAAGAAGACAAGCAAGAGTGAAGAACAAGAAGAAAACAAAGAAAGCGGTTAATGGAACAGTAAAAACGGAAGACGGTTATAATCGTTCAAGTTTGTTTAGATTAGTTGAATGTTGTAGTTAGAACAGTTAGAAGTTGTTGAGTAGGTTGTTAACATTGCTTGATAGCTACGTTTCTAGTTTAATATATAGCTTAAACACAGAAGTGTAAAACAACACAAGATCACTTGAATAAACTCATTTTCTCCAAATAAACTTGCTCTGTTCTTTTACATTTTACAGTTCTTGTTCATCATGCATACATGCATGAGTTCATAGATCTTATCTACATTTCATCATGGTATCAAAGCTTCTTAGTTTTTGAATCACATTCTTGAATCGATCAAGCTTCCTTCTCCCTAAATCTCTCATTCATCATGACAAAGATGGATGAAAATAACCCTTAGTTCATGAGCCAGAGTGACAATCCATCTGCGGTTTTGGTGAATCCGCCATTGGATGGCAACAACTATCATTCGTGGGCAAGGTCTCTCCGGATTGCTCTTGGAGCAAAGAACAAGCTCCATATGATTCTCAACCCTGAATCATTTCCTGAAGAAAAGAGTGAAGATTATATGGCATGGGAGCGTTGCAATCTCATGATCCAGTCTTGGATCCTCAACTCATGTGCAAAAGAGATAGCTCCATGTATTCTCTACACAGATACTGCTGGAGAAATGTGGAGTATACTTCGACATAGGTATTCTCAAGGTAATTTTCCTAGAGTCTTTGAACTACAAAAGGAAATATACACCACAATTCAGGGAGTTCTATCTGTAACAGCCTATTACAATAAGCTTGATTCACTGTGGAAGGAATTGCAACAATATAATCCTGTACCTAGCTGCAATTGTGGGGCAATGAAATAGTGTACATGTAACTGCCTCAAGACTCTTGCTGTGCAAGAAGAACGAAGCATGTCTATCAAGTTCTTAATGAACTTGAATGATGTATTTTCTTCCATCAGAGGCCATATTCCAATCATGAATCCGTTTCCCTCACTAAATGATATATACAGTCTGGTTCTTCAGGATGAGAAACAGAGAAGTCTTAATGGTTTCTCACAAGTAACAAATGAAGCTATAGCCATGGCAGCTCAACATTTCTCTGGAACACCTAATGAAGGTTCTATTCTTGCCTGCTATAGATCCAAGGGATCCAACTCTGCATCACAACCTGGAGGCTTCTACAAACCATATCAGCCCAGATTCCAGTCATCTCAAGGTTCAAATAAAAAATGAGAGGCCCCAAGTTGCTCCTATTGTGGAAAGATTGGTCACACTAAAGAAAAATGTTACAAACTCCATGGCTTTCCACCTGGTTATCAGTTCAAGAATCGCCAAGGAGTTTCTTCACATGGTGCCAACCAATACTCTTCTGCTGCACATATGGTTACTGCTCCAAGGAAGAACTATGAAAATCCAAGTGTACCTATATCCTCAGACCAATACAGCCACCTTGTCAACCTCATCCAAAACTTGTCTCAACCCTCTAATCCTTTACCTCCTCTGGCCAATACAACTGAAAATACCTCAGGTAACAAAATAGCTTATTGTTCCTATTCTGCTCACAACAATGCTGTAACTGACTCTATTCCAGCCGGCTCCAGGATCATTGATACTGGAGCCACAGATCATATGGTTGGTGATATATCCTTGTTATCTAATCCCCAGCTAATCAAGGACATTTATGTGATCTTGCCAACAGGAGATAGAATCCCTATAACACATACTGGTTCATCAGCCATCTTCAATACAGTTTTAAACTCTGTTCTTTGTGTGCCAAGTTTTAATGTAAATTTGACTTCTGTTAGTAGACTCATTACTACAACATATCTTGGTCTGAACTTTGCCTTTGGAACTTGTTCTGTTCAGGATCACTTGCAGGGGCAGAAGATTGGCATAGCTAAGATAGATCAAGGATTGTTTCTAGTTCATCCTGCTGCTTCATCAATCAACAAGCCAATTTCTGCTTCTTCTCATGCTGTCAAGGTTTCATTCCATACTTGGCATTCTAGGCTGGGCCACATTTCTCCCTCAAACATGTATTTTCTAAAAGATTTGTCATCTGATACAATCACTAAACACACCTGTACTATCTGTCCTTTAGCAAAGTTTCATAGACAACCCTTTCCTTCAAGTTCAATAAAATATGTTTCCCCTTTTGAACTCTTATACTATGATGTATGTGGACCTTTCTCTATCCCAACTCATGAAGGATACCAATACTTTCTCACTATAGTTGATGACTTTACATGTATGACTTGGGTTTGTCTTATGAAACATAAATCTGAAACTGCCTTACATCTCAAACACTTCCATAAGCTTGTTACAAATCAATTCTCTGCAGTGATTAAGGTCATAAGAACTGATAATGGTTCTGAATTCTTTACTCCTGATTTCTATAATTCTCATGGGATAATTCATCAAACTAGCTGTGTTTACACCCCTCAACAAAATGGAGTGGTTGAGAGAAGACATCAAAGTCTTCTCAACATAGCTAGAGCTTTAAGATTCCAGTCCAAAATTCATATTTCCTTCTGGGGGGATTGTATCCATACTGCCACTCATATCCTCAACAGAGTTCCAACTCCTGTTCTTCACAACAAAAGCCCCTTCGAAGCCCTATACTCTAAACTGTCTAATTACAGTAACCTAAGAGTATTTGGATGTTTGTGCTTTGCAGCAAATTTGATTCATCACAAAAACAAGTTTTCCCCAAGAGCCAGAAAGTGTGTGTTTCTTGGCTATTCCACCACTTCAAAAGGGTATAAACTCTATGACTTGGATTCCAACTCCTATCTTGTTTCTAGAGATATCATTTTCCATGAAACAGTTTTCCCTTTTTCCTCCACATCAGCCTCTGCCCCTTCCTCATCCCCTTCAGTTCCCATACCAACCCTCATCTCTGATTCTTTTCATCATCCACACACATCTGCTCATGCCTCTGAACCTGAGCACCCTACTCATACTGATCCTCAACCCCTTTCAGACTCAACCTCAGATTCCAATTCCACCTCTTCTTCTACATCTGACTCCAATCCTGCCTCATCTTCCTCTTTCCCACATCCATCAAATCCTGAACCCATTGTATCTCTCAGACGCTCTCCTAGGCCTAAACAGGCTCCTAATCATCTACAAGACTATGCCCTCTGCAGTAGCCTTCAAGATGTACTTCCCCTCATCCTATCTCTAAATATATCTCTTATTCTCAACTATCTTCACCACACCGTGCCTATTCAGCTTTGATCTCTTCCATTATTGAACCTACCTCCTATTCCCAAGCAGTCCTTAATCCCCACTGGAGGGATGCTATGTCCTCTGAAATCAAAGCTCTAGAACAAAACCACACTTGGATTCTAACTGTTCTTCCCCCTGGAAAAGTTCCCATTGGTTGCAAATGGGTGTATAAGGTGAAGTACCATGCTGATGGCTCCTTGGAAAGGTATAAAGCTAGGTTGGTTGCCAAAGGATACACTCAGCAGGAAGGTCTAGATTACACTGATACCTTTTCTCCAGTTGCAAAGCTGTTGTGAGGAGCCTTCTGGCCTTGGCTGATTGTAAAGACTGGATTATGGAACAACTAGATGTAAATAACGCTTTCCTACATGGGGACTTACATGAAGAAGTTTTTATGCAGGTGCCCCCTGGATTTGCAAAATATGGTTCAAACAAAGTTTGCAAACTATTGAAGAGCCTCTATGGACTAAAGCAAGCAAGTAGACAGTGGTTCTCCAAGCTTTCCATAGCCTTAAAAGACTATGGCTTCACACAGTCTACTTCAGACTACTCCCTCTTCACTATCCATTCTTCCTCACACACTCTTATTCTATTGGTTTATGTAGACGATATACTTCTTGCTGGCACTAATATTGGAGAAATAAAGAAGGTCACGGAATTTTTGGATAATTCTTTCAAGATAAAGGACCTTGGCCGTATGAAATATTTCTTGGGTTTGGAGACAACACGTTCATCAAAGGGTATTTCAATCTGCCAAAGGAAGTATGTTATTGAGCTTCTGAATCAAGAGGGATACTCCAATTGCAAACCTACTGCATTCCCTATGGACAACAAGTTAAAACTCAGTAAACAAGATGAAAACTATCTCCCTGATGCAACTTCTTACAGGCGTTTGATTGGCAAGTTGATGTACCTAACAGTTACTAGGCCGGATATTACTTTTGCTGTGAACACACTTGCTCAATTTATGCATAAACCTGGCCAGTCTCATCTTAATGCAGCACATCGTGTGTTAAGATATCTTAAAGGCACTATTGGCCAAGGTTTGTTTTACTCTGCCACTTCTGATTTTCGTTTGAAGGGATTCAGTGATTCTGATTGGGCAAGCTGCATTGACACAAGAAGATCAGTTACTGGCTACTGCATGTTTCTTGGAGATTCCTTGATTTCATGGAGATCCAAGAAGCAAGCAACTGTTTCTCGCAGCTCTGCAGAAGCTGAATACATAGCTCTAGCTTCTACATCTGCAGAGATACTATGGTTACTTAAAGTCTTTTCTGACCTTGGACATCCTATCTCCTCTGCAACTCTATATCCTGATAGCAAATCGGCTATTGCTCTAGCCGCAAATCCAGTCCATCATGAGAGGACTAAACACATTGAAATAGACTGCCATTTTATTCGTGAACATATTCAGACCGGCCTCATACATCTTCTTTATGTCCCTTCATCAAATCAGTTGGCCGATGTCTTAACCAAACCCCTCGGACAATCTCAGTTTTTGTACCTTCTCTCCAAGTTGAGAGTTCAGAATATGCACTCTTCACTTGCGGGGGGGTATTGTGACTCCTCACACAACTCCACCATCGATACAACAAACAAGAAGACAAGCAAGAGTGAAGAACAAGAAGAAAACAAAGAGAGTGGTTAATGGAACAGTAAAAACGGAAGGCGGTTATAACCGTTCAAGTTTGTTTAGATTAGTTGAATGATGTAGTTAGAACAGTTAGAAGTTGTTGAGTAGGTTGTTAACATTGCTTGATAGCTACGTTTCTAGTTCTATATATAGCTTAAACACAGTAGTGTAAAACAACACAAGATCACTTGAATAAACTCATCTTCTCCATAAACTTGCTATGTTCTTTTACATTTTACAGTTCTTGTTCATCATGCATCCATGCATGAGTTCATAGATCTTATCTACATTTCATCAGCCTATTCTGTGAAACAACACCGGGAAATAGTTTTTAGGATAGGTGTTGTGATCTAAATGAGTCTAGGTTAAACCAAAGTTTGATTCTGGCTAACCTTTATTGTTTTAATAATGATCTACCATTTACTCTTTAAATGCCATGTCCATATATAGGCATGGACAGAACTATTTTGGGACAAGGGATCGGAGGACAAGTGTCGCACCTTGGTTTACGAAAAATTGCTAAATGCCCTTGTAAGCTTGGTACATGAATATCAAGAAAAAATCAATATTAGTAGCTTCCGACACAGATTTCACTGAATCCATTTTTGTAATTAAATCTTGTGTCAGAATATCACTCACTAATTTTTTTTTTTTTGAAAGTTCAGAATCCTGAAGGTTCAGCGGGTGAAAATCTAGATACGAGAAGAATACATATTAGAATTGATAAAATTGTGGAAAAAAAGGAAAAAAAATAAATAAATAAAAGAAGATAGAAAGGCAGAGAGCCTAGAACTTAGAAGTTAAAGTTTAGTCACTATTCTGTAGACAAAAAAGGCAAAATTATAGATTGATCATAATTTCAATATTTATGAAAATTTCAAATAATAAGAAATAAAATACACTTGGACCTTCTATGTTTTATTTTATTCTATAGTTTTGTCTTCCCTTGGTTAAAATTCTGAATCCTATATTAGTTTCATTCATTTACCAAAATCATATATATTGATAGCACTAAGATCCTCTTCATTTGAATGTTATGAATTCGAATTTTTATTAATTACATATCTTATGGAGCTCAGATCCCTTATACCATTGGTTTTCATTAGAGATTGTTAAAATTGACATAAAATAATTCGATACAATTCAATTTGATAGTAATTTGGACGAGTTGGGGTGTGTGTATCAATTACCTAACCTAATCCGAGCCAACACAATGGTAGATGATTGTATGTCAAAATAAATTAATGTGGGTTCAATTCACAATAAACTATTTATTTATTTAATTCATATTAGATTTAATTTCTAATTAATAAAATTATAATTTAGTTTATAGGTCGGTTAGGCCCGATTGCCCGATAATTCATTGAAATATTGAGTTGGGCTAAATAATTTGACTCATATATTGGACTAACCCAACACGATTTATGTGATGGCTCTTTGGTTAATTGGCCCGGCCCGAAGATTTTGACATCTCTAATTTTTATTTTTTTAAATATTAGAATCTCTATAATGTGGATTTTTTTTTAGTAATTGTAATTTAGTTAGAAAACAAGTTCTTAAGTATACGAAAGTCATTTGGGAACCGTAGCTTGAACTATAGGACTTGGTGTGTATTTGTAGTTGTTAATCTGAATGTCTCTAAATACAAGCAAACTACAAATTAGGCATCTATGTCTTCTATGTGATATGGGTGATGTATGGAGAATTAGGTTGACTACAACTATTAATAATTTGTCTATATCTGATTAGTGTAGCATACCGAGCTCTAAAAGGAGGGTGCTAGTGGTCATAATATTTTACATTCAAAATTAAAAATATTTATATATATAAATCTCATAAGTATGATGAATTAAAACAATATCTATATAGTTATAGTATTTGTGGAACGACAAATTGACCTAAGTAGTCCATAATGGTTTGAAATTTAGCCAAACTGATTCTCACTTTTATTTTCTTGGTTAAATTGGTCTCCAAAAAATTAGAATTTTGCGAAATTAGTTATTCTGTTAGTTTTTTTTCCATCAGTCAATAGTTAGTCAACAATATATTTTAAAAAATAATTAAAATATTATAAGGATATTTTTGGAATACCTTAGGACCAATTCGGCCATTTATTTACCCTCCGAAAATATATTTTTCAGTAAAAATATGGGTTTAAAATATTAACCGAATTAGTTCTCCAAAAAAATTATTCCAAAACTACCCTTATTATATTTTAATATTTTTTCTTTAAAAAATAAATTCATTGACTTATACAAAAAAATTTGACATAATAATCAATTTGGCCAATTTCTAATCCTTTAAATGACTAATTTGATCAAAAACCAAACATTTAAGGATCACTTAACCCAATTTGTGTTCCGAAAAAGCAAAAGATGTGTATTGGATAAACAGGCAGTGGATCTTGTTCTACTGCGGCGAGTTTAAAATTATCTCTTTGCGCTAAGGAAAAAAAAAGTCGAACTATTTTTCTTGCCTCTCTCCGGTTCTCCTGCGAGTTCGTCTTCTTTCCGTTTCATCAGAGATCTGTGTCAAAATCTCCCCCTCTCCGCACCTCTATACATCAGATCTTTCTTCCTCCTCTTTCCTTTTCTTGTTTCCAATTGAAGTTCATTTGCTTTTTTGTTGTTGCGGATCTTTTAGTTTTGAAAGAACGAACGATTCGTCGTTTCTGTGCTGAGTAAATTTTTTTCCTCATGACTTTTTGGAACTTGCAAAGTGATATTTGAATTTATTTTTAAATGTTAGTTATGTCTTCTATTATCTTTAGGATATTATGCATCAATCAATTGAATTTCTCCGTTCCTCGATGTATTTGAGATTTTCATTGAACACGTTGGGATGAATTGCAGAGATCCGAAACATCAAATTTATATATGATGAGTGGTTTTTATACCATCTCATCGTGTTCTTTTTAAGCTTATTTACATCGTTTTCTATTTATTTTTAGCTTTTGTTTTGCTTGGAATCGTATAATTTCGATGGTTTTTGGTTTTGTAGGTTTCTCGTGCGTTTTGAGCATATTTGGTGGTATTTGGCACCAAAATGAAAGAAATCATGACCATTGATGCATTTTTGGCAAAGATGGAGTTGTTTGGATGAAGAATGAAGAGGATTTGAAGTCGGATGTTGAAGAAACCGTGTTTCGGAGCTCGTGTAATAAGGCAGTTGGAAAATCAGGTGGCATATGGATCTAAAGATCTTAGAATCCGATCTCCACCGTCCACATAGTATTTATATGTGTTAGGAACATCGTGGCAAAGTTTCGTGACGATCCAACGGTTATCAAAGGAGATATTGCGTTTTTCCCAAAATTGGTCAGTGTAGAAAATTGCAGACGGGAGTGCGCGGACAGAACAGGTCGGACCGCGGTCCGTCTCTGTACTGGACCGCGGTCCGCGTCGTCTACAGCCCAAAAACAATTTTTTTTCGGCCCGAAATCTATATAAACCCTTCCGAACTTCTTTCCTTCGAACCACACACCATAATTTCGACTTTTTTCAGCCCCCAAAGCAGAGAAACACCCAAGGCATCCCTCCGTTGAAGATTCAAGACGAAGATTGAAGAGCACAACCCGAGAACCAAGCGCGATGATCAATCCGCTAGATTCTAGGTTGTATTATTCTTCTCAGTTTTGTTTAAGATTTTTGATACTTGAATTTTATGGATTATTTTTGCATCTTTTGTGATTATTTTCCTGCGAATATGAGTGGCTAAATCCCCTTGTGTGGGGGTTTAGCAGGACCTATGTTTTTGATGAATTGATTCAGACCCTAGTTTTTCAATGAATGAATTGTTTTGTTTCTTAATTGTTGAGTCTGCTTTTGATTTCTCTATGATTCTTTAATGTGACTGGACATCATCTTAGATAATTGTAGAGAATATATGTAATAAATAATACGGCGCATCATACCCGGTTATTTATTTAGACCTGCAATTAAGTGTCTATATTGTCACCATTGGTTTGGGATAGTTTAGATGGTCCTTAAATCCTTGAGCATGATACGATCCTTAGGTTCATGATATGATCACTTGATTGACCCTTAGGATTATAAATTAGAGATCTTCCGCCATCATACGGAATCCCTAGAGCCTTAGTGGATGAACCAACAAAATAAATTCATAAATGCTAGCTAGAGAATGTGAATGAATCGATCATCTTAGACATAGTGATTGTTAAACCTCCGCACTCTTCATCAAACTTGAAACCACACCTATCAATCCACTTTGCTTCGATTTTGCTTGTTTTTTAAGTTTCTTGTTATTTTAATTCCGTAGCTTTAGAATAAATCAAACCCAGTTTAGGACCAAGTAGATAGTGAAATAATTATGATAATTAGAACCCAGCTGAGTCCTTGTGAGATCGACATCGGGAGTTGCTAGATTAGGTACTATACCGATTCGTGCACTTGCGAGAATTATAATTTGTTCATCAATATACTTTCATTTGCTGATGAGTTTGTTCTTTGTATGGCGTATGGCTAGCTATATTCATTTTTTTGGCGATTTTATAGTTTTAGAGTTCAATTTATTTTGAACTTCAGTTCGAATTTGCCCATACCAATGCTACTTCACTTTAGCATAAACAGTTTACTTTTGCTGCATTATGCTGAGAAGAAAGAAAAATAAAGTGCTTCCATATATATGATTTTTACTTGATTTGGAAAATCCTCGTATTCAGTTTATTGATGTAGGAAATATGTTTGTTTTTTTCGAGTGAATAGGGTAGAATGATATTTGTGGCATGTCAGACTGCTCAAGTTTGCACTGGTGAAGATTATCTGCCCCATACAAGTGGTCCACCAATCACGCTGCGATACGCGTACAATGGTGGGTCATGTTTTTATCACTACATGACACATGTCCTCACTTTATTGGTGGAACATGTAGTGGGTCATGTATTGGAGCAGAAGCTCTGTCCCATTTTTGGTGGCCCACCAATCACGCGGTGCCACGCGTGCATTGGTGGACTATGTTTTTACCAGTAAAATGTTTGTTTGCTGGTAAAAACACACGTAGCACCATGTGATTGATGCGCCACTGAGTGGTCCACCAAAAATGGGCCAGGAGATCCGGATTGGGTTTGCACAGCTTCATCGATCTGTTAAAAGTGAGATGTTTGATTTTGTGGCATATGAAATTGCGGCGGCTTTCAGTAAGCATCATATCTTTTGGAGGACTGGATATCTGCACTATCTGTGCCGGAATTAGCAGTCATATTTCATTTTATGAGGACTAAAGTCTTGGCTATAAATCATAGAGGAGCACTAATTGAGTTTTATCGGGGTACAGGCTGTCTTAGTCGATTTTTTGGAGTTTTTCTGCTTGGTACAATTTATCTTTGCCTTTTGGTCTACGAGCACTACTTTTTATCCTCCAAATTGGCCATCGAATAGAGAGATTCGCCTAAAAAAGTACCTAAAACCTACAAAAGCAACTAAAGAAGGAATTAAGTAAAAGCATGACAAAACTAGGAAAATAAAAACAGAATGCGAGTAAAAACAAACTAAAAAGGCCAAAATAACACAATCATAAACCGACTTATCAACAGGTTACATACCAAATTGTTAGAAAAAAATAGAGAAGTTAGTAGAAGGGGAAGGAAAGCTCTCTATTCTAGAGGTGGCTTATGATACTACAAGATAAGGCATAGAGTATTTAGATTCCCATTGCCCCAATACTTGATCCGCAATTCCCCGCACTCTCTCCAGCATCCACCTCTTGGCCCAAAGTAAACTAGAATTTAAATGGAAATTAGATTATTAAATTAATTAATATATAATTAATTTAAAGGACGCATTAGTTCCTAATATTTATGGGAAGAATTAAAAGGACACGTTGGTTCTTAGATGAATGGACACATTGCTTCATGGAATGAACACATTGTTTCATAAATTAAATGATTAACGAATGTGTTGATTCATAAATATATTAATGAAAGGATATATTGGTTCATGTCAAGAGGTACTTGGAAGTTGAACAAATGCAACCATTCACAATTCATCTTATTGTGAAGAGTTGTGTCCATTACGACGAGTGGTGTGGTAGTCTATAAATTAAATATTTTGATTCCAAAAAGAAACACACAACCATCCAAATACATTATTCTTCCATATCTTCTTTATCCCTCTTATTTCACTACATTCATATAGATTCATTAGTATCTCTTTAGTCCCAAAATATCAAGTAGTTCGCCGGAATTACGAGAAGTAGTGCAACTACTCGTAATTAAGAAGCCATTGTATCTTGGAGACGAATGTTATAGACCGCTTGCACCGAGTAGCGGAGCATTATCGTCTTGCGGAGAAAGAGTCTTAACTCTTGCATTGGCTGACGTTGTAATCGCATTTCTACACACCCCGCAATATCAACTCTGACTGGTGGGTTTCCCGAATGAGGGGACACCATCCTCGACTTCCACGTCAATCAAATTATCGGATCCTTTTTATGCTTCTTTGTATCCACTTTCTTCATAAGTTTGTTATATTTTAGGGTATATTTTTTCTTTTCTCTTTGTAGATTACTGGTCGAAGTATTAATCATCTCATTCTTCATGTTTAATTTCCAAACCTCTTTCACCTAGTCTTATGTAACAGTTGCTCATAAACTATCCGGAATAATGCTTAAAATAATTGTTGAACCTCAATTAGTATCTAGTGGTTAGGACGCAAGATCTATTCCTTATAATGTAGCAATCAGCGCCACAGGTCAAGCACTGGCACACGCGGCAGGTATGATCGTAGGCGCAACCCAATTTGCTTCTTTTTTATATATAAATATTTTTGGAATTAATTGTTTCAATAGTAGTAATATTTTTGAAATTTGCTTATTGTATTTATGAATCGGAATCTAAATAGTGAGAATTTAACAGTGTCGTCATTATCTTGAAAGGATGCGGCCACTTGTAAATAAAGAGTAACATGATTTATAACATAATTTTATTTTCGCTATGGAATAACTGCAACCGATAATAATCTTCTAACACCATTAATAAAGAGTAACATGATTATAACATAATTTTATTTTCGCTAACATGATTTATAACGTAATTTTAAATCATTATTTATAAAGAGTAACATGATTTATAACATAATTTATAACTTGTGAATAAATAGTAACTGCATTTATAACATAATTTATAACTCTTTATTTTCACTTGTGAATAAAGAGTAACATGATTTATAACATAATTTTATTTTCGTTATGGAGTAACTGCAACCGATAATAATCTTCTAGCACCATTATTTTAAAAACACATGCTAATAAAATATAACACGATATACTAGCGTATTATACTACTAATTTAGCATGAGATTGAGATAAATTTGTGAGTCTAGCCGAGGCGTTGCATGCCCTATCAAAGGCTGGGCCAGAGCCAACTCATTTTCTGACTCAGCCAAGTCAATATTAATTTTGTCAAAGGGCGGCCTCCAACTAAATCCATGAATAAGCCGAGCCAAAAGCATTATGGTCATGGTAGAACCAAGCACGGTACCTGGGCATCCTCGTCTTCCAGTACTAAACGATAGAATGCGAAGGTCGTAATCCGTAAGCACGACTTCCGAGGATTCATCTACAATGTGGCGTTCGGGTTTGAACTTGAGCGGCTCGTCCCAAATCCTAGAGTTCCGGCCTAGGCCGAGACGACTAAGCACCAGATAGCTCCCTTTTGGGATGAAGTAGCCACCCACAACCACATCTTCAGTTGAATAGTGAGGGACATTGAAATGTACGATCGGGTGCAACCTGAACGCCTCTTTTAGACAAGCCTTCACATAGTTTAGCTTAGGCAGATCCGACTCTTGGACGAGTTTGTCTTTACCTACGACTCTGTCCAATTCCTCACATGCCTGGGCAAGAATATCTGGTTGATTCATCATTTCTGCCATTGCCCACTCAACCGCATTTGATGGATTGTCAATTACCGCCGTCACCAATTCCTGCAAATAAATGTTAATTATCATTTTTTATTGTGATTCAATTTCATGATCTCTTACAACACTCCACTAAAACCGTAAACTATACTTACAAGAATTTGAACTTTGATCTCTTGAACGGACAGCAAAGGTTTGTTTTCTGAGTTCTTGAGGTTAATCAATATATCAAGAATATCCTCTTCTTCTCTCTTGATTCCCTGTTGCCACATCTCGAGTCTCTTCATGATTATTGGATCTTGGTATTTTCTCACACTCTTGACAGCATTCCTCATAATCCTTTTATGCCCATCCAAATCGAAAACCTCCAACCACGGAACACAATCAGCAACCGCAAATCCATTGAGAAACTCCAATATTTTAAACAAACCAGCCACGTATTCTCTCTCTTCGAATCCTGGGCCTCCATCCTCCATCCCCTTCCCCAAGAATCTCTCACTAAACATCAATTTCCTAATCATATTGCCGCAGTACTGCTGTGCGACCTCTCTCACATCTACAACCCCATTTCTATATGGATTCTGGCACTGGTTGTATACATAGCGAACGAGGTGATCGGCTTCCTCGCATCTTTTGGCATGGAGCAGTCGATGCACTCTCGTAGAGAGCACCTCCGAGACCACAACTTTCTTCATTTTCTTCCATTGCTCACCGAAAGGTGTAAGGGCTAGTCCTAAGTACCCGTCGCTCATGACCCGGGCGGAGACTGTGTCGGGCCGGGAGGCGAAGATGGCGTCATGCTTCTTGATGAACTCTCTAGAAAGTTCCGGAGAGGTAACCGCGATGACATGGACGCTACCGAGGCGTATGCATGCGATTTCTGTTTGGAGTTCTTGCATGAGCTTGTGTATCCATTGGGCAGCGGGCTTCTTCTTTAACATATCCAGCAGGCTTCCGATGATCGGGTAGGCTGTCGGCCCAGGTGGAAGCGGTGGGGTCGATCTTTTCTTCATGTGCATGAGTTTGTACAAGATTAAGGATAATACACATAATACTATAACACTATGGCTTGTTTCCATTTTTTGTAGTTGCTTTTGTTGTTTGAATTGTTTTTTAATTAGCGTTTTATGCAGCTTTAACATATGCCTTTTAAAGAGGGAAGAAGAGGTTATGGATAAGAGTATTGTGTAATACAATTATATATGTTAGATTTGACTTTTTCTAAAAAAATGAAAATTTACCTACAATTATTAACTACACAAAACTGTATACCATAATAGGCTTACACGAATAAGACTAATTATGAAATTTTGATATACTAGTTATATCAATGTGAACCTCGTGCAAATTAAATTAACTATTGTCAGTAAGCACACAAATTAAATCAATTACACTAAATCAGATTATTGTGATATAATTACACAAAGAATACATAGTGTGTAATTATACAAATATAGCTACTCTAATTAGACCAAGAAATATGCATAGTGGACTATTGAAGAAAAGATAATATTACACATAAAAACAAATGTGCCTAGAATTTTATATACTACTGATTAAGATTATACCCACGCCCTTGCCTGCTTCTGTCTAAATTTTCCCTTCTTCTGCTCCGCGTGGACAAAGAACTAAGAAGATTAAAAAAAAATCTAAAAATCGTTCTTATCTCTCTCTCTAGAGTGTAAGTCTATTTAAAGTGCGTAGAGATTATGAACGGAATACTAATATATATATGGGTTTTATAAACATATATTATATTAATATTTATAGTCCAATAATTTAATTATACTTTTAAATGACTTCAATATCAATTTTAATGGGCTTCAATATCAATTATGCCATAGTACAATAAATTAATTTATTGGGCTACTTTTATTTATCAATTAATTGACCCAGATAAATATGTTCTTATATTATTAATTAATGTATAAAATATAATATTTTATTAATAATATTTTTCCGAGAGAATAGAATAATTACTGGGCATTTATTTGAGCCAGACTAATGATCTAATACAAGAAATAAAGTCGGCCCTCAAATTAATTAATTATCTATGATCAGCGAAGCAAAATTCATTAATAAACATAGATTCATTCCACTAGAGAATTCGTGCTAACTTGCCCCTTTATCTCAACTTGAGCATGTGCATGCATTTTAGACTTAATCGATCCCCGTATTTGAGAAAAAAAATCATTAATTAATTAAGCTCACAGACAACTTAAATTAATTAATATATTATCCTGAGTAGTACCAATCGACTTTATCAACACACCTGAACTTAATCAACCGGATAGATTTAGTGTGTTAATCCTTACGATTTCCTCAGGGCATATTATCAACCCAATTAATATTGATACGGTTGCAAGACACAAATAATCATCCAGAGTCACAAATAACCACTATCATCAAAGATACGTAAATCTAACCCCGATGATATTCACCATAGTAAGTTAAAGTGATAGAGAGCTATAAGCACTCAGTTGAAATCATATTATGCTTAAGATCAACTAAGTCACCGAGATCTTTGGTTCTCCACTAAGGTCATCTAGGATAATACATCTCACTGTGATCCATCAGTATACCACCTTCAGTCAGTATAGATAAGCAGCCAAGATAAGTCACTTCTTATCTAAATTGCAGTTTAAACCGACAAGTTATCATAAAAGTTGTCTCAGCTGTGATAATTGTTTAAGTCTTGTTAGTTCAATAAATTATGTAGTCTTCTATGATCTAAAACATACTGCACAATCTAACTACTATATAAGATAAATAATTAAACATGTGCGGATATATTAAATCAGCTAGGAGAATAAAATAGTGGAAAGGAAAACACATTATATACAAGCAAAAAAGTTGCTTCCAGTATGCAAAATCCTAACAATTCTCCCGCTTATACTAAAGTAAACTTTAAGTATACAATGTATCTGTTTTGATACTAACTAGTACAAACAAACAAGCTCAGCTATCTATCACTACTTCTCCCACTTATACAAAAGTTTCTGCACTCCTAAGTGGGAGGCATCTCACACACTCCTAAGCTACGAACATACTTCTTGTAGGCTGGTATTGGTAAGCTTTTCGTGAATGGATCAGCTAGGTTGTGTTCGGTTCTGATTTTGTCAATCATCATGTCTCCTCGGTTTAGGAATCCTCGTATGATGTGGTACTTCCTGTCTATGTGTTTAGACGACTTGTGAGATCTGAGTTCCTTAGAATTTGCCACTACACCCGCATTATCACAATAAATTGTGATAGCCTTAGGCAAATTAAGAACAATATGAAGATCCAAGAGGGAATTCTTGAGTCAAACCTCCTCTTTTGAGGCTTATGAAGCAGTCACATACTCTGCTTTCATGGTAAAGTCTGCAATGCATTTCTGTTTTGCACTCCCCCGTGAAATGGCTCTACCTTCCAAGATAAACACATATCCCGAGGTATGCTTCTTCTCATTTCGGTCAGCCTAGAAATACGAGTCTGTGTAACACAAAATTACTAGATTGTCTAATTGGTAAACAAGCCTATAATCTCTAATCCATTTAAGGTACTTGAGAATATGCTTCAAATAGTAGCTCTAGTTCTCTTTTCCAGGGTTAGACTGGTATTTTGAGACCATATCTACAACATATGAAATATCTAGTCTCGTACAAAGCATCATATACATGAGGATACCGATCGCGGAAGCATATGGGACTAGCCTCATACTTTCCATCTCTCTGGACGTTTTAGGGCATTGATTCTTGGATAGAAAAACACCATGTCTGAAAGGTAATTGCCCTTTTTTGGCCGTTTGCGTGCTAAAATGAACTATCACATTATCAATGTAGGATAACTAGGATAAACTGAACATCCTTTTCCAGCGATCTCAGATAACCTTTTCTCTCCTTGGAGCTTGATGATGAGGAAGCAACATTAATAGAATTAGGTAGTTTGCAAATAATAGTATATAAAGATCCGCTTAATGGTCCACCACAGATAAAAACATTGTCTTTTATGATAGAAACATTATTGTCAAAACTTGATTATAACCATCCATTGTGTAGAGTTCTGAAATAGAAATGATGTTTCGCCTAAACTCAGGCACATATAAAACGTCTTAAAGTACTAAAATAGAACTATCGAAAGATAGATGTAACACTCCAATGACAATTTCAAGAACTCTCGACCCATTGCCATGGAGACTACCACCTCGCCATCACTTAATTGCATTTTTTGCAAGAAACCTTACAAGGTGTAACAAACATGATCAGCTGCCTCCGAATCCACTACCCACTCGTACCCACTCGTGGGTAGAAGAGGAAACTAGAACAGTCTCAGTCACTCAGTCTGTTTTGCCTTGACATTTGGATAATAATTCTTTCAGTGTCCTTTTTTACCATACTTGAAGAACATTCCTTTCTCTTTTGCTATTTGCATGCCGCCGGTAAGGATCGTCTTCTTATTACCACTACTCTTCTTGAATTGATCATCTTTCTTGCTCCTTTTCTAGTTTCCTTGAGCTACTAGTGATGTTCAAGACTTGAGTACTCTTGTCCTTTCATATGACCTCTTTAACCGCTACCAAATATTTGAGCAACTTACTCATAGTGAAATCTTTCTTAGAAGCAGTGGTCTTGAAATAGAAGTTTTTATATGACTTAGGCAGAACGTGTATTAGAAGGGTGGGATTTCTCTTCCACTCTTTGAAGTTAATTAAAACCATTAAGGGTCGGTTTTGGTGAGAGTGTTTATTAGGAGGGCTGGAATCATGTCGATCGGAAAACAAGGACCGCACCGCCTTGATTAACTCTTCCATCTTCTCCTCCAAACCCTATCGAGCCCACTGTTCATCTGCACTTGACCATCAAGAAGATCCACAAGTCAATTCCCACCAATTTGCTCTCGACTACACTCATTCTTAGTTCCATTTCTGCAGCCCTAGCGCTTATCATCGAACCCCCCCCTCCCCCTCCGTCGAAGACCCAAATTCACTGCACCAATTGATAGAAACTGGTTTGATGGAATGAAAATATTCAATAGAAAATGCAAAAACACATGAATGAATTATGCCCTAAAACAAGAGCGGTTGTTCTTGCCCCTTTTTCCTGAAGGAAACCCTCTGATGCCTCTAATTACTGAGTAGTCACCTACTTATACATGCGGTAGGTAACAAACCCTATGATAATTAAACTCTAAGACATAACCAACTAAAGACCAATTAATTAATTTTAACTAAGGCCCATAACAATTAAATAACAAATTTCTTTCTTCGGCCTTGATCTGCTTCACAATAGAAACACTCTGACTTCTCATGCCCCATTTTCTCACAGTGAGACAGTTAAGTTTCTTTATGTCCTCCTTACTCATTTTAGACTTAAAACCAGCACTTCCTGAACCTCTGTCCTTAAGACACATTACGAATTCCTCTATAGCCAACATTCATAGCTAATTCTTCAGCAGGCCGACTTACTTTAATCTCATAGCAACTTGTTCTGTAGGATGAGTATGCTCATAACTAACTTTGTCTCGTGTTTAATCTTTTAAAAGCATAGCATAACCTCTAGTCACTCAAGGTAATGGCTCAATTAATAGAATCTAACTCCTCACATTGTCATAAAAACCATTCAATCCTATAGAAACTGCATTAACTTATCATTTTCATTTGAGGCTGTTAGGTTTTTAACAGCTCCACACTTACATGCACCTCCAGTGATACAAATACAAACAGTATTTGGCAACAACATCCTCAATTCATCCCACATAACATTCAAGTTATTATAATACATCATGATATACTGATTGCCTTGTATTTAAGGAGATAAAACCTTTATTAACTTGAAAATTTTAGGACCATTAGCCTGATCAAATCTCACTTTCAAATCCTCCCATAGTTGATGTGAAGTTTCCATCAACAAAAATGACTGATTTAATAGAGGCGCAATGCAATTAACAATCCATGACATAACCATAAAATCATTTTGAAGACAAGTTTATTTCTGAGCACGACGCACCGCTTGACTCCAGGCAAAGTAGTTACTTCCATCGAACATTGTGTTCACAATTCTGAGCCCGGTGTGATCATGTGAACTCAGAAAATATGCATCATTGATACGAGAATTGTGCTCAGTACGCTCCATTCTCGTAGATACAGAAGTTACGTGGGGAATATGACGACCTCTCCCTTGCGATCGCCGATCTCGCGAGTTCGAACCACCACTCCTCCGATTCCAGTCACCTGTAGAGCTTAAATCTCCTAATTCCTCGCTTACAAGAACATGCTACGGTGGTGTATCATGCTTTTGAACCATGATGCTCTTGATACAATGTTGAAACCCTAGATCTATCGAATGTTCTATAGAAAACGAGAGAGCGGGAAATCGAGAGCGGGAAATCACGGATCTCAACCGCTTCTTTGTAAAACAACATCACATGTAGCGTTTTTATTAGTCATCCTTCCTGAGCCGTTAGATAAGAAGAGATTACACCAACAGCATCTCCTTCTTCCTTCTTCTTTGAACAGCATCTCCTTTAACACTCCAAGCATTAAGCACAAGAAACGGATCACCAACTTCAACAATTTTAGTTAAAACAAATAATCTTATATTCCTAAACTCTACAAAGCACAAATTAAATTTTTATTTTTCTATGTATATGTGGAAGAAGTTTAGGGGCCAATTGCTTTACCTTGGCAAGACAAACAAATTTGCTTAAACATTAGCAGCAATAATTTGAGCAGTTTCTCTGCAAATTGATCCTTATTATGTGGATCGAAATCTTCTGTATAAACGACCACATTAATTAATTAAAAATAATCTGAGAAAAAAACTGTAATTGAGAAGATTAATTTAAGATAACATTTATCAGAAGGAACAAAAGTGAGCATAATGTACATGAACTATTCAACACATTTACCTTGTAATTAAAACTAGAACAGAGAAATTAAAATAAACTTCATTGCAAAACCAAAAAGCTCATGCTAATTATCAGCTCTCCAATCTCCGACTCCTCGTGGGAAAAAGAGGCGGCAGCGCCGTGGTCCTGGCGGCCGTGCAAATGGGGACGTTGATCATAGGCCTAATCCTTATATTAGCAGATCTCGTTCTCTCCAACCCTTTCTTCACTTTGTTCACTACCTTATCTCTACTTCCTCCCCCTTTCTTCCTCCCGTCTGCTGTTTCAGAAGACGAGGACGAAGAAGAAGAAGAAGAAGAAGAAGAAGAGAAGAAGAAGAAGAAGAAGAAGAAGAAGAAGAAGAAGAAGAAGAAGAAGAAGAAGAAGAAGAAGAAGAAGAAGAAGAAGAAGAAGAAGAAGAAGGGGACAACGTTGAAGGACGCTGTCTCTTCAACCTCAGCAGCTCCTTCCATAAGACGGTGCATTTTGGCGGCCTTGGAGAGGGATCGTCGTCGAGTAACCAGCTTATTCTTCGCTCGTCCACGTTGCTGTCGTGATCGATTTCGGTTTTGAGGGGGGTTTTGTTGAGGGGGTGGAGTTGCGAGAAGGGCAGCATTTTGCCTTGGGAGAAGAGCTCGTCGGCAGTGATCATGTTGGTCACGACGTCTCCCGATAGAAACTCGAAGTCTAGGTTTCTTGCAGCGGCTTCTGTCTCCCTCTCCTTGGGGCATATCGAGATGAAGTTGTTCTCGTCGAGAAACTCGGCGGAGAAGGAGATTCGTGGGCTCGAGCTGCCTTCCGTAGGGATTGCGGCTTCAAGAGGTTGTAGTGATACCATTTTGAGAGAGAGAGAGAGAGAGAGAGAGGGAGATTGTGTTTTGTTGGGCATTGGTGTGCATGAGTTTATACAAAGAGTGAAGAGGGGATGAAAGAGATGCCATTTAGCCTCATTTTGATGATGACGATGATAATTTATTTTCTTAGTTTTGTTTTATACTCGTGGTTAAGAAAATGCGCAACTCTACTGTATTAATAGTTAGTGTTCTTATTAGGATTAAAAAGAAAAAGAAACTACACCAAAGATGATTTTAGTGTTACTATTTCCATAATCTGGTTAATAATTCACTAATTCCACCACTAAATGAAACCATCAAGTAAATATTATATATTATTGTAATTTGGTTCCTTGTAAAAAAGTTTTGGACGGTGAGAATACTAAAATAGAGTGGTCTGGTTAATGAGAAACAAATGAATAGAGGTTGCCGATGTAGTTTGGGACAGCATGTGGACACCTTGGGAGCAACAAGACAAAAACCCTTTCGACACTCTTTATGTTCGATTTCTATTGCCCCAATGTTTTCCTTAAATCAAATAATAGTAACATTTTAACATAACTATTAACATTACCTCAGTTAATATGAGAGTGATAAATTTAAGATTCGGTTTTTCACACATCCCCTTTAGGGTAGACTTAACAATAAAACATTTTACTGTATACCTTTGAGTTTTATTATTATCTACGCAAATATTTTTGTGCATGCGCTTTCTAAGATTTAGACATGCATTTGCAATAAAATAAATTGTTGATTTTATTAGGGGAGCATTTGATTTGCAGCTTGAAATCAAAAATTTGAGTTTGGAGTTATTTATCAAGATTTGGAATGAGTTGATTGATTCTAATAGAGCTGTTTGGTTTTAGTCTTTGAGTAAGGATTATTACTATATTTGATGTTTGGTTGGCTGATAATTTCGGAATGAAATAAGATAAATTTTCAATTTTATCCTTAACTTGTACAAATTATTAAAATATGAAAAATGAGAATAATAATAAAAGAGTCAAACTAAAAAATAGAAAATCAAAATGAAATAATCAAAAGTTAAATAAGAAGGGATGACAATTTAAGAAATTGTTTGGAATTAAATTTAGGATTTGAACTAAAATCCACTAAATAATTTGGGATTCCAAATTGGATATCATTTCAAAATTATGATTAATTCAAGCACAGTATTTTTTAGGATTTATATGTATTCTTAATTCCGAAACTCTATTAGCAAATGTGCCATAAGATGACCAATTTGATTATTTGTTGTATTTCCTTTATTTTATATTATACTCCCTCTGTCTTATTATTATTGGCTTGTTTATTTTTTACACGGAGATTAAAAAAGTTTATGGATGTATGTTAAAGTGGTGGTGTCCACTTATTTAAAGTGGATAGTCCATAAATTATTTATCATTTCAGAAAGGGGTTTTTGCAAAAAAAATCACAAAGTTGTTCAAATTTGCAAATTTAACACGCTTTTTAAAATTTGATCAATTAAATCACGAAATTTTAATTTCTTGCAATTTAAGACACGTTCCGACCCCCAATTTTTTTCGGCCACCGGAATGCTAACATGGACGCCTACGTGGCCATCCTAAAACGACGTCGTTTTGAGTATGAGATGTATTTGCAAATTAAATCACCATCGTTTAAGTTTTTTTGCAAATTAAATCACCAATTTTCAGGTTTTTACAATTTAAATCATCATCTTTCAAGTTTTTACAATATAAGTCATGTAGAAAAAAAAAACATATAGTGATCGAGTATTAAATCTACTATACTTTAATCGAGAGCCTTAATGAAGTACATGGATTCAATATTACTTATGTGGAGCACAAGATTTGTAAAAAAAAACTCATCTACGTTTTGGAAGTGAGCAAACTTTACTAAGAATCTTCATAAATTTAATTGCTTGTTTCTTAAATTTTCTTTTTTTCACAATGAGTTATATGCTAACCAGAAAAAGATTGAACATGAGCAACCTTTATTTGCTTCCGGCTATACCTAGAACAAACTAAATCAAAACTAAATCAGAAACAATTGAAGCAGGGAATTACTGAAGATTCGAACTGGGAAGTATAGTATCAGAAGCCTGAAACGCAGTTACAGGGCCCGAACCTTTGAATCGAATGATGTAGTTAGTGTCGATCCAAATTGAACTAAAATTCCGAAATACCAAGAGAAATATGAGCTAAATATGCAACCAATTGAGTCAATAGATATCTGATTCAAGAGAATTCCAGAAGCCCAAATACAATTTTCAGGTCCGAATACAGAATTCAAGAGAACGTATTTCTCTATAATAATGTTCGATGGAATTACTCACTCAACTTCAGCAAGAAATCGCAGAGGAACCACCAAATTGAAGCGAATTACTCACTTAACTTCAGCAAGAAACGCGAGGGGCAAAAGCGCTGACTTCCATGCCCTGCTCGAACCACTAAATTGAAGCGAATTGCAGAGGAACTTTGGCTAGGCCTGGGAATGGATTCAACGTGCAGTTAACCGCTGCCGAGAAACAGCCGGAACTGGCGGTTCTTGCGTGCTTTTGTTTGTGACTTCAATTTAGGGTTCTATGGTGTGGATCGTTGCTTTGCTCTTCAAAACAATAAAAATTGTGTTTATTTTTGTGTTGTATATCTAATGTGTTAACAATTTATCCAACTTGGCATCCTACGTGGCAAAAACGACGTCGTTTAAGTTTATTTTTTCCAACTTGGCATCCACGTCAGCAAAACGACGTCGTTTTGTATTTTTGGGATGGCCACGTAGGCATCTATGTCAGCATTCCGGTGGCCGGAAAAAATTGAGGGTCGGAGCGTGTCTTAAATTGTAAGAAATTGAAACTTCGTGATTTAATTTACCAAGTTTTAAAAAGCGTGTTAAATTTAATTGCAGTATCTTCATTTCAAATTTTATTAATGATTTTTTTAATGACCATTACAAAAATTATTATTACTTGTCTCTTTATCTGAAATTGTGCATTTTTAAAAATAAAATAGTTTACGGATATGCAGATTTTTTATTTAAAATATGCACAATTAGTTTATTACTTGTTTTGCTTACTAAATTAATTTTTTCATGTTATGACATATGAGGTGTCAACGAATTATTCTTCGACACAGTGGTCAATGGGATAAATCTGATTATGTAGGTGGTGATGAAGAATTGTTCTACACGGTAGTAAACTTAAGTCTTGATCAGTTGCTACGAGATATTCATCGGGTGAGAAAGAGCAACCCGTCTACTACATATTATTCATTGTTTTACCGGACAAGCACTGCCGATGGTAGAAGAGTTAAGGTGGCTTTGAATTGCGACGAAAATTTGATACAGATGCTTTGTGAGGATAAAAATGACCCAGTTGTATATACTATCGAGAAGAATATTGAATATGGGGATGAGACACCTTCTTCGGATGATGATGGTGATAATGACGACGACGATGATGATGAGGATGATAATGTACTTGTTGAATCAGTCTTGACCGAGTTTAATGCATGGGTTCTTGATCCAGCCCACACTCATAACTTCTTGAATCGGATTGGTCTAGGTCACCACAATTTAAGTCAGTCAGTAGAGATCGGGCCTTCGGATGATACACCAGCACATGTTGGTCCAATTCGAAATTGGAGTGTTCCACTTGCTGATCTTGATATTGCAGGGCCTTTGAACCGAGTGGAACCGTTAACTGAGAATGAAGATGGACTTTTTGTGGGTGCTTTATTTGCTAGCAAAAATGTAACGCTCCAATTTTCATAACTTAATTAGGGACTCTACTTCATACTTAACATACATATCTTAATTCTTTAAAAACATTTTCATGGAAAAAAATTATTAAAAAACTCAATTTATTTTACTACTCAGAGAAAGTCTTAAAATAAAAGCAAGTGCACAATAAGTTTTCGAAAACAAAATGCAAAGTTCATGATAAAAACTAGTTTAATGCAATAATAAGTTTCATAAATCTTTCATCGTGTGACCATCACCACCAACACCTCTACGCATCGGCCGAGCCATTTCCTAAAAAATGTTAAAATGATAGGGATGAGTACGACTACTCAGTGGGAGATGTACACATTTATCAAAATTATAAATCACACCGATAAGACATGAAAAATTAGATCATGCAAAGAGATACTTACCCACGTACCACATGAACTTTTCAAATAGTCCGATTTCGATTGACGCCGGATTTTGACCGATTTTTCATAGAGGATCCGAATTCAAACATATGGCCCAATTTCGACCCTTGCCTTTTTATTTCAGGATCCGATTTTGATCATAAGGCTCGATTTTGACCCTTCCTTTCATGCCTGTCATAATCACATGAAATATCGAGCACAATGTATAATAAAGATAAACGGTAACATTCCCCACCTTGACTTGACTTTAAAAAATAATGGATATCAAATGTTTTAAGTCCTGCGCGCCGATCCTATACATTTAAATTTATCTTAATAACTCTACATAGAATGTCATGCATGCATCAATAATTCAAATAATTCAACACAGAGATCAAAATAATCAAACAAATGTATACTATACATCATCTACTTATTAACATGCAATTTTAACGGTTTCATATGGTAATAAACTTAAGTATATTAAACATAATCTTATTTCTATTGACAATTTATTCGTGGATTGAGTAATCTGTCAATTCATGAAATAAATTAATAAAATCATAAAAGTATTGTCCTAAAAAGTATAGGCCTCTAACATGAACAACATATTACATATACCATCATAATAAAACTTATTATTATCAATAATTCATTTAATAATATCCTGAAAATTTGTATTTTTCAATCTATATGCATGTTGACAAAATAATCTGGCACATCAAAAAATAAATTAACAAATAAATAGTAAACGTATCCTAAAAATTCTATATTTTTAATATGAATGACTTAATATGTATTATATCCCATTAAGATTCATCATGGTCGAAAACAAATCAAAGAAAACATGAAAAATAATTTTCCTATCAAGCTTATGGACACGCTTGTCAAAAACTGGTAGGTTACGAATAACAATTTTTAACAAATACTTATCATGCTTGAAAAATTCTATAAGAATAATAGAGTATACTAGACATACCTATGAAGACGATCCTAAAATTTCACAACGATATGACGACGGGAAGATGTATAAATAATTCTTGAAACAGTTTGCGAGATATGCTGACAGATTTTCGGAAATTTTATGGGATGCTATATTATGAGTGACTAAGGGTATTTATAAGCATAAAAATCATTATCCAAACATCTCTAATCAAATAAGGTATCAAATATATTTTATCCATAATTATTTTCGTCCATATATATTTTATATAAAATTTATTCTATCACTTACCATATAAGAGATTCAATCTTAGATAAATTAGGATATGGATGAATACAACTAGATTTTATCCTAAAACATGTATATCACAAATATAATATCTATTTTATTCACAAAACATAATTTCAAATTATCTACTAATAACTTAATACAATATAAAATATTATTTTTTCATGAATCCTAGTTGGTTTAGGAAATCCAAAATAAATAAATATTTTTCTTTCCTCATAATTCTAACATGATTTATATCTCAACACTAATAATATAATCATAATATGATATAAATAATACACATTCAAAATTCAAAATAAATTTACATAACAAAAATGATTGAACGAAAAATAACATAGATGCTTTAATTTTCATTTTAATTTCTAAGGCGCGACTTACAGAACTAAAAACACTTGATAACATGTATGAATAAATATGCAATGCATTTTATATTGAAAATTTTGGAGCGTTACAAAAAATGCATTGGAGATTGTCGTGGGCACCTATCACATGCAAAATCGTGTTGCTTACTCGGTGGAGAGATCAGCCACTGATAGAGTGAACTACATCTGCAAGAATGGAAATGGATGTTCTTTCGTGTTACGTGCGAGATCTGGTGCAGGTGTTTGGCGGGTCGTTAAGTTCAACCCTATTCATACTTGCCAAACAAATTTTGATAATGTTGTTCATCGGCATGTGCCTGCAAAGGTAATAGCAACTTACTTCTCGCGCAAATTGGTCGAAGGTGCTACTTTGAAGCCGAAAGACATGATCAGCATAAGAGCATCAAAAATGCCGTGGAGATGGTTTTTCCAGATGCTGTACATGGATTGTGTTGTTATCACCTATCAAAGAATATGACCAGCTATGGTAAACATGTTGGTGCTATTATCCAGTATACCGCTTATTGTTATGGGGATGAATCGTTTCAAAAGAATATGTCTCTTTTGGAAGTTGCGAGCAGAGATGGTGCTTATAGAAGACTTTTGAGTATTGGAGCTTACCGATGGGCACGTTCGCAGTGCCCGACTCGTCGTTTCGATTTTATGACATCGATGCAATTAGAGATAAATCTGGATAAAATGTTGTGTTTGTACTAGAATCCTCTCTCTCTTCACTTTTCCATTTGCAGAGTAGTGAAAATTCTTCAGCAATGGCGAGAATCCTTCTAGCATTGCTCGCTGCGTTCAGATCCTTCTCAAGTACCAAGAAACCGAGGAGGATGATTGAAATGTCTCTGTGTAGACATCGCAGAACATAGTAAGTTTATTATTATATTGTTGCTCTATCTTTAGATGACTGTGTGTTATCTTGTTCACTTAAATGTGGCATCGATGATCAGATTATTGCTATAGATTCTTGCAAATTGTTGTTTGTTGTAACTCGGATTGTTTATATTTCTTGGCAATGTTATGTATTTCATTGGTTATGAAATTGCAGTTTAATTCTTCTCACTGCTTTCTCTCTCTAACACTCTTCTCTCTCAAGGTTTCCGAGCTTTTTCTGTTGAGAGATGCGTTTGTAACTTGTGGGGGAGGTGGGATTATATTAGAGAGAGGGGATGAATCTCTACACTCATCACTCTGAGTGAACACTGTATGCAATGATTTGTTTAAAAGGTGGGACCAATTTTAATTATAAATTAGTAAAGAAAAGTAAAAGTGGTTAGATATTTGATGTTTTTAAATTTGAAGTTATAAAAAGTATGTTGTTATCTTGGTTGGTTAAATTCATACATTCCCACATTGATGACACTAGCAAGCTACTTACATAGTTCCCCAGAGAGATGGATGGGATGCAGAGGGCACTTCCAAAGCTATCTGGTGCTTGAGCATTGAAACATACATGAACAGCGCCTATAAGAGCATACTGAGGGACTGTCCTAGCATATCTGAGACCATTGGGATGATGGCTATGACTAGGCTGATTCCCGTCCTTTCTTGCTTGATGCAGGGACTCTGAAGTTTGAGATTTTGTGCAGAGCCAAATAGGCAGCAGTCTCAAAGTGCATTCCACCTCCTTAACTTGAGAGATGCCATGGCTGGTTGTATTGCTTCTGCTTCAGCTCGTCTACAATAACCTACAACAGTAATTAACATCCATCCATCGATCAATACTACATTACATATATACTAGCTTAGATATTGGCTACATTGGAATAGCATGGTGAGCCCCGAATGTAGCAATATTGGGTTGGTACCCAGAGCAACGATGTATGTAGAGATGTAGAACGGACCCATCTCCCAACTTGAATGGTTTAAGCAAGAAATCCTGCGTTGCTAAGAGACCATGCAGTACATGAATATATAATTAAACCAATAAAGAATATATCTCTTTTTTTTTTTTTTTTTTTTCCTGATACACACGTATCTTACCCTGTAGGAGTCGCACCAACAAGAGAGAATACGTAGACTATCCCGGTCCATTTGCTCACGCTGTTTGGCATTGTCTTGCAGCAGGACTCTAGTCAGGAACAGCGGCAGTTCCACTCCTACCCCAAAAAGGACAGACCTTGATTCACTGCTTTAGTTCATCCATTTCAAAAGTTGAGCTTCGATGTATATGTTATAGGTAAGTTGGCCTAAATAGTTTACAATATTTGTATTTGGCCAAATTAGTCCCTTTTTTATTTTTTTTATTTTTTGGTCCCAAATTTCTTAAAGTTTGGCAGAATTGATCATTATATTAATTTTTTTCGCTAGTCAACAGTTAATCAACCATGTTTTGAAATAATTAGTAAAATATTCGAAGAGTATTTTCTGAATAGATATTTTCAAGGACCAATTCCGTCAAGATTTATAAAGTTTGAGAACAAAAAAAAAGAATTATTCGTAAAAGTTAAGATTATTTTAGACTTATTATTTTTTTAAAAACCAAATTCACTAATGCCAAATAGTTTAAGAACCAATTCCACCAATTATCAAATATTAAATACCACATTTGTCATTTCATCTTAAGGAATGGATTATGAATTAATTTGAAGAGGAAATATATAGTCTATCTGTAACGCCCCAATTTCTAAAACTTTTTAAGGGGATGTCACCACATGCATAAACTTTGTAATAGATTTAATTTTTAAAATAACTTTAAATCTTCTCATAAAAAAGGAAAGTTCAGTGCAAAATTTGCATAAACAGCGAAAGTCTTAAAATGAGTGCAAATGAAACTACTAGTTTTCGGAAAATAAAATAAAGCATGAGTGATATTAGTTCATGATAAAAACTAAATTAATGCAGTAAGAACTTTCGTTATTTCTTTCTCGTGTAAGTATGTGACCATCACCATCCCCACTTCAAGCATCTGCTGGACCATAATCTGAAAAAGTAAAAATATAGAAGGGGGTGAGTACGACTACTCAGTGGGGAATACACTTATCCAAACTATATAATATACCAATATATTATGGAAAACTAGAACATGTAAGAATTACGTAGTCACACAGACCACCGAGTCAACTTCGACTATAACATTTAAAACGGATCAACTTCGATCCCGGTCAACTTCGACCATAAACATGTGTATCGATCAACTTCGATCGCGGATCAACTTCGATCCCGATCAACTTCGACCATAAACCTTTATACCGATCAACTTCGATCGCGGATCAACTTCGATCTTTCTTTATCATGCTGACATTAACTCATAAATATCGAGAATAAAATATAATAAGGATAAATGTAGTGTAAGAATACTTCTCCACCTTAACCTTGACTTGATTGAATGATAACAAATATGAGGTGGTTAAGCCTAGCACGCCTTTCCTAAAAATGGGAGTTTAATCTTAATGAATTATATATGGATGTCATCTCATGTTTTTCCACATAAACCGAACATGTAATAAACCAATAGATTCACAACAACACAGAGAATATATATATAAATATAAAAAAAATAAAAATAAAGATATATTAATTAAATGCGCACGAATGACCACCTTTTCGTTAGTACAAAACATCTCGTAATTCCTATTCCCTATATTATATTCATCATCATAATCAATTAACAATTTATTTATCTTCATAAACTCCTAAGATTCTCACGGCACTACTGCTCTTAAAAGTATTGACATGAAATTTAAGTAATTTCATTAGCTCCTTAGTTCTTCTAATGATTAAGCAAGTCATAATATTAATACCATATTAATTTAAAATTATATAAAGAAATTTGTGCATTTATAACCACATCCTCTTTACAAGCATCTCACATCTATTAGATTCTTAAAATAAAACATGCAAAGTACTAAGGCCCTGTTTGGTTAGTGTCAAGGAATGGAATCAGGAATGAAAGTAAAGGTATCATTCAATTCCATGTGTTTGGTTCGTGAAAAATCGAAGAGGAATGAAACCTCATCCCCCTCCCCAACCCTCCCAATCGGCACTTTCTGAAACCCCCAAATTTGGGGGGTTTGAGATTTGATTCCTGAGGAATCAAAGTCCTCTCGTTCTCCTCCCTCACTTTCTCTTTTTTTTCTTTCTCTTCTCTTCCACTATAATTTCAAAGCATTACACGTCCACCACCAAGACGCCATCCCACCGCCACCGCCGCCATCTCCACCACCAAGACGCCATCCCACCAGCCACCGCCATCTCCAGCACCACCACACCATCCCACCGCCGCCACGCCATCCCACCGCTCTATCTCCACCTTTACCACCACCACCCTACAGCCACACCGCCATCCCACCGCCATCACAGCCATCGCCATCCCACGACATCCCACCGCCGCCATCACAGCTTCACGCTGCCTCCACCACCGTCACCGCAACCGTCAAGAAATGGTGTTTCTTGCTAGTAATGTAGTAGCAATGCTTTTTCTTTGGTGGGTTCTGTGAATCTCTCTGATTAAGTGGGGGGAAGAAGATTTTTTAGCAGGAGACTATTCTAGATGCATAATGTAAATCAAGATCCTAATTAATTTCTACTGCCTTAGTAATAATGGTGCCTAATTAATTGACTGTACAAATTTCTGGATTTTTTTTTATTTCATTATTATTTCTAGGTTGCAGACTTGCAAATTTCTGAAATTTTTTTTCCATTTTTCCGTATATTGACATCATTTAATTTTATTATTATATGGAATGAATATTATTTTATATTTAAAGAATTATTTTAAAAATAATTAATTGATTCCATTCCTCCATAAAATCAAACACATATAGGAATCAACTTCATTCCTACTACAACCAAACAACATTTTTCAGATATCATTCCTCATTCCATACCTCTCAGGTATCATTCCTCATACCGATTTCATTCATTTTCAACAACCAAACGGGGCCTAAATCTATTCCCAAAGTTCTCGGCAATATTAAGATGATACAAGCTTATTAAATTAACTCATTAATTAGAGGGTAACAAATGTCTGAATAACTTATTAGTAACATAGGTCAAATACAATATTAATCCCTCACTCTACAAGAACTTATTTTATGAAAGTTTGACCAAAAACATTAAGATACATAAATAAATCTGTCATAACCATCTATTTATTAATTTAAACTAATTTGCATCCTTCTTAATCACCTTAGGAAAACAAGTCATAAACGTATTCAGGAAAAAAGAAAACAAAAGACATATAATAACAAAAATAACTTAGTTATTGAGGTACCTAGAAGTGGTGTTGTCTTGCTAGAGCAACCTATAGGTAAAATAAAGTTTATGATCTGGGAATGATGGTGTATCGTTGTGGAAAAGAAAGAAGTGATTTACGGCTGTTTATAAAGATGTGTATACAGGTGTATAAATATATATCTAATTCTTGTTAGACTAGGTTTTGGATAGGAACACAAAAAGATATTTTGCTGATAATTCTTATAAGTTGTAACCGTCACTAGTAAATACTCCCTCCGTCCCGTTATTTGTGGCTCAATTGGTTTCGGTACGAGAATTAAGAGAGTAGATGATAAAGTATGAGAGAGAGTAGATGATAAAGTATGAGAGAGAAGATGAGTAAGATAATGAGAGAGTATGAGAGAAAGATGATAAAGTATGAGAGAGAATATAATAAAGTAGGAGAGAAGATGATAGAGTAGGAGTAATTTTTTATCAAATTAGGAAAGTGGGCACAAATAATGGGACACCCCTTTCGGGAAAGTGAGCCACAAATAGCGGGACGGAGGGAGTATTTTGATAACAAATCCTAAAAAAATTTCCACAAACAAATATCGTTTATTTTATATCAACACCTAATCTAATGAGTATAGGTCTCGTCAATCAAAATAAGATTTAATAAATTTTTATTTTTTTATTTTTGTCCTTTTCAAATCTTAAATCAAATCTTTTTTTTTCTTTCTTAAGGACTTTCCTGCAAATTATTGGTCTCTATATCATGATCTAGGGAATAATTCAAATTTAAAGAGATAATCACATATTAAGCATTTAGATTTCAAGAACATATAATCATCCACAATATAGCATTTTATGCTTGACATTTAGTTGGACTCTAAGGCGCGACTTATATGACTTATCCACAAGATATCATGCATGGGATGCAAATGAATTTTTTATTTAAATTAAATTTTAACATAAAGAAATTTCGGGGTGTTACACTATCTAATTTAATTTTTGCAATAAAGAGATATTAATAAAACCTTAAGTTTTACGAATATTCCAACAGAAGACAAGATTTAAAAATAATAGTTGCATCGTTGACAAAAATCTTACATGATTATCATATAAAACAAAATACTACCTAGATTAAATCTCCGGAATGTTGGAATACAAGAACTTCGAAAATCAAACAAAAACTTCCAAGCCTCCAATCTTTGAGTTTCATGCGAAAAGTAATGGAATCTGTCCTAAAACAAAATTTCCACCCATTATAAACAATCAAGATATACATAATCATTTTTTTTCACAATAATGTACCATCACGGAGATATACAATCAAAAACAACTATACATATCAACAAATGAACATATTGCACATTTCCAATTCTTAAGAGAATGAATCATTTTTTGTTGCTTTTTTCATTTCTCCACCACAAGTGTTGTAAGATCACAAAAATGGTAAGACAAAACATTAGGATAACTAGCTTTATTCATGGGTCATTTATTCTAATTCAATTTCTTCAAAGTATCTTCTTTGCTTATGTGTTTATTTTAGATAACTCCAATTCTGTACAACTTGCCCTATTATGAGCTTCTTGACGACACCAACCATACTTTCGAGCTATCCTTTTTCAGTAATTTCTTTCGAAATTTAATATTAAAATTACTATTAGTATCATTTAAAAACACAAAATACTATTTGTTAGACACTTTCTTGCATTGCATCCATGTTGATGATACTTCCCAAAATTGTTTTTTTGTCGGTCCAACTCTTTTAAGCTTTTGAGTTTCATCTTCCTTCCTCTTATAGCCTTTCTTTCCTTTCTCTCATTCCTCAACTTTTCTTTTTCTTCCCAGCCTGCCAGACATCTTGTCCTTTGTTAGGGGCAACAATGGTTTTTGTGTGGAATTAGGTCATTTATTAGGCCCACTAGCTGGATTAATCCCTGGGCATAAACTCTTTTAAATGCAACTATTGTGTAGCATTTATGCACAAAGTCTTTAGCTTTCAAACCGAGCAAGCCCAAAGCTGCAACACCATATGTACATGGGATACCTGAAATATCTTATTTTCTGTATGTCTATTGATATGACATTGCCGGTGTAGATTGGTCTTATATTGATATGGAACCGACTGTATAGATTGGATTTTAATTCTCATATTAGAATTGGTTCTCATTGGAACCACGAGAAGCTATTGATCACAAATATAATTAAAACACGATACACATATTATAACACTAGTTTCCCCTACGATTAGGATAAATTTGTAAGTCAAGGCGAGGTGTTGCATGAGCAATCATAGGCTTGGCGAGTGCCAAGGATCAAGTTCCGACTCAGCCAAGTCGATGCTAGTTTTATCGAAGGGTGGCTTCCAACTAAAACAATGAATAAGCCGAGCCAAAAGCATTGTGCTCATGGTAGAACCCAACAAGACACCGGGGCATCCTCGTCTTCCGGTACTAAAGGACAAAATGCGAAGCTCATGTGTTAACTGATAGGCCCAAGCACAAGTTGTGCCCAGGCCCATCTTGAAGAAACAATACATGGCCCTTTCGTTGCTGGCCCAGATGATTTAATTACTGAAACGGTCGCGCGGTTCTTGCAGGACCGTTTCCCCTTACTGTGCTGAACCGTTACACTTTAACCTAGCTATAAATAGCTGGTCTTGTGTACTGTTCAGCAGCGCAGCTTCTAATCTCTTCTTCAACATCCTCTCTCTCTCTGTACTCTCGAATCTGTTCTTCTCTTTTGTGAGTTCTTGAGTGATTCATTGTACAAACGTGAGGATCTCGTGTATTTGTTTCTCGATACGCCTGTAGGCATCTTGTGTAGGTGTTGTGTGGTGTGTGAAAGAGCGGTCTGAGCCTGTACTCTTTAATCCATTATATCTATTGTTTTCGACTCTATAGTACAGTTCAGATCTTCGATCCTAACATCATGATCAGTAAGCACAACTTCTGAGGCTTCATCGACAATATGGCGCTCGTAAAAACTTGAGAGGCTCGTCCCAAATCCTAGGGTTCCGCCCTAGTCCAAGACGGCTAAGTAGCACTGAGCTCTCTTTTGGTATGAAGTAATCACCCACAACTACATCTTCACTTGAAAAGTGAGGGACATTGAATGGTGCTATTGGGTGCAACCTGAACGACTCTTTTATACAAGCCTTCGTATAGTTTAGCTTCGACAAATCCGATTCTTGGACTAGTCTGTCCTTACCTACGACTCTGTCCAATTCTTGGCATGCCGTTGCAAGAATATTTGGTTGATTAATCATTTCTGACATAGCCCATTCAACCGCATTTGATGGATTGTCAATCGTGGCCATCACAATATCCTGCAAATAATCTTCATTTCAATCATTTATTTTTAATTTTTAAAATGAGATTCAATTTCGAGACCATAGTTATTTGATACTCCACTCAATCCACAAACTATATATATATATATATATATATATATATATATATATATATATATATACTTACAAGAATTAGAGCTTTGATCTCTTTAACTGACAACAAGGGTTTGTTTTCTGAGTTTTTGAGGTTAATCAGAATATCAAGAATATCCTCTTCGTCTCTCTCAGTCTCTTGATTCCTCGATCCCACATCTCGATTCTCTTCATGATTCTTGGGTCTTGATATTTTCTTACGCTATTGATAGCATTGGTAATAATCTTTTTATGTCCATCCAAATCTAGAGACTCCAACCACGGAAAGAAATCAGCAATGGCAAACCCATACACAAACGATAAAATTGTAAACAAACCATCCACGTGTTCTCTCTCTTCTAAGCCCGGCCCTCCATCATCCATTCCCGGCCCAAAAAATCTCTCACTAAACACCAATTTCCTGATCATATTGCCGCAGTAATGGCGTGAAACCTCTCTAACATTCACGACCCCATTTTTAAGCGGATTCTGGCACTGGTTGTACACATATCGAACAAGGTGGTCAGCTTCTTGACATCTCTTTGCATGAAGCAGTCGATGCACGGTTGTAGAAAGCACCTCCGAGACCACAACTCTCCTCATTTTCAACCATTGATCGCTGGCCGGTGAAAGGGAAAGTGCCAAGTATCCGTCGCTACTGAGCCGGGACGAGAGGGTGTCGGGTCGGGAGGCGAAGATGGCATCGTGCTTCTTTAAAAACTCTCTAGAAAGTTCTGGAGAGGTAACTGCAATGACGTGGACACTACCGAGGCGTATGCATGCGATTTCTGTGTTGAGATGTTGCATGAGGTTGTGTATCCATCGGGAAGTGGGTTTCTTCATCAGCATTTCAAGTAGGCTGCCGATGATCGGATACGCGGTCGGCCCAGGTGGAAGTGCTGGACTCGATCTTTTCTTTATGTGTATGAGTTTGTAGAAGATTAATGAAATTACACATAATGCTACCACGTTATGGCTTGTTTCCATTTTCATTTTGCAGCTTCAGCATATTCCTTTTATTGAGGGAAGATTAGGTTATGGATGAGGTATATAATGATACAAATTTGCTATCAATTGCAAAGAGGTTTGGCAGATTTCTGAAAGCTTAATTAATAATTGGGTAAAGTTGGTGTTATGGTTTTATACTACTACTCTAGTAGCCTCTAATTGATCATAGATGTGATATAGGTAATTAATCATTTTTTTTCTCATTTTTAAATCAAACATTCTTTGTGGATAACTGGATGATGAGTTAAACCGACTTTCAATTTGTATGTAGATAATTCTACCTTGTTATTATTATTATTATTATTATTATAATTTTTATTATTATTATTATTATTATTATTATTATTATTATTATTATTATTATTATTATTATTATTATTATTATTATTATTATTATTATTATTATTATTATTATTAAATCGACTCCATTATAGATTTATGAAGATAATTAATCTAGACTTTGGGGAAAAGAAATGGAAAGGTGTTGTTTTTGCTAAACTATCAGTAGCAGATTAATTATTTTCGAGATACTTCTGTTTATCCTAATGTCATTGTGAAAATAAACTATTGATTTCCATTATATTGGTGGGACCATTTGATTAGAATCGTTTGTTCCAACTACTTTTTTTCCTTTTCTTTTTTAAACATCGATCTATAAAATTCAATTGCCTAATTAAATGACTGCTTGAGATCAACAACTATGGGCCACTTCACGTCGATCAAGTTCAGTCGGAATCGTGTAAAAGTGTTATAGAGTAGCTAAGTAGGGATTTACAACGAAATAAAATTTTCTAACTTATCATTTAATTTAAGAAAAAATCAATTTTATATGCATGCAGTAGCTAATATCTTCAAAATATTCTTAATTTAAGATGAAAAAATAGAAATTGTTGAAATTAGTAAAATCCAACTTAATCAAGTCTATATTCTTGTATAAGTTGTCATCGTTTTGCTTTATATCTCCACTTTTACTTTAAATTAATTTAACCAGGATAAATTAATCGAGTCTATATTCTATAAATTAATGTCATTAAGTCTTTCAAGAATTCATCAAGTCTAAATTCTATAAATGACACTAAGTCAAATGTGGACTTTACGAAAGAATAATGAGAAATAAGACTATATATGAAAAAATAATTAAAATTGAATATAGTTGCTACCTTTAATGCGTACAGAGGAAACTTCAAATGTGGACTTTGCGAAAGAATATTAAGAAATAAGATTATATATGAAAAAAACCACTAAACTTGAATACAATCGTTACCTTTAGTGAGCACATGGTAATCTTTATACATAGAGGTTTTAGTGGGTTTTAAACCTAATGACCTTCGGCCACAAATTAAGACCTTTAACCGCTATGTCATGTCAAAAGGACAATGTTTTATTGGCTAAAAGATATTAATGAATATTGTTTTTCTCTCTTAGGTCACATAATTCTATCCTCCCTACTAAAAAGTCCTGTCATGTTTTCATTTTACGTGTTAATGAGTCGGCATGAGATTACTTGTCCCAATATTGTTCTATAAGGACAGATATCTAGATGGCTACGGTACAATTTTACGATTGTACAATAGCCATATATATAGATGCCTATATTGTGACTCCTCACACAACTCCACCATCGAGACAACAAACAAGAAGACAAGCAAGAGTGAAGAACAAGAAGAAAACAAAGAGAGTGGTTAATGGAACAGTAAAAACGGAAGGCGGTTATAACCGTTCAAGTTTGTTTAGATTAGTTGAATGATGTAGTTAGAACAGTTAGAAGTTGTTGAGTAGGTTGTTAACATTGCTTGATAGCTACGTTTCTAGTTCTATATATAGCTTAAACACAGTAGTGTAAAACAACACAAGATCACTTGAATAAACTCATCTTCTCCATAAACTTGCTCTGTTCTTTTACATTTTACAGTTCTTGTTCATCATGCATCCATGCATGAGTTCATAGATCTTATCTACATTTCATCAGCCTATTCTGTGAAACAACACCGGGAAATAGTTTTTAGGATAGGTGTTGTGATCTAAATGAGTCTAGGTTAAACCAAAGTTTGATTCTGGCTAACCTTTATTGTTTTAATAATGATCTACCATTTACTCTTTAAATGCCATGTCCATATATAGGCATGGACAGAACTATTTTGGGACAAGGGATCGGAGGACAAGTGTCGCACCTTGGTTTACGAAAAATTGCTAAATGCCCTTGTAAGCTTGGTACATGAATATCAAGAAAAAATCAATATTAGTAGCTTCCGACACAGATTTCACTGAATCCATTTTTGTAATTAAATCTTGTGTCAGAATATCAATCACTAATTTTTTTTTTTTTTTTTTTTGAAAGTTCAGAATCCTGAAGGTTCAGCGGGTGAAAATCTAGATACGAGAAGAATACATATTAGAATTGATAAAATTGTGGAAAAAAAGGAAAAAAAATAAATAAATAAAAGAAGATAGAAAGGCAGAGAGCCTAGAACTTAGAAGTTAACGTTTAGTCACTATTCTGTAGACAAAAAAGGCAAAATTATAGATTGATCATAATTTCAATATTTATGAAAATTTCAAATAATAAGAAATAAAATACACTTGAACCTTCTATGTTTTATTTTATTCTATAGTTTTGTCTTCCCTTGGTTAAAATTCTGAATCCTATATTAGTTTCATTCATTTACCAAAATCATATATATTGATAGCACTAAGATCCTCTTCATTTGAATGTTATGAATTCGAATTTTTATTAATTACATATCTTATGGAGCTCAGATCCCTTATACCATTGGTTTTCATTAGAGATTGTTAAAATTGACATAAAATAATTCGATACAATTCAATTTGATAGTAATTTGGACGAGTTGGGGTGTGTGTATCAATTACCTAACCTAATCCGAGCCAACACAATGGTAGATGATTGTATGTCAAAATAAATTAATGTGGGTTCAATTCACAATAAACTATTTATTTATTTAATTCATATTAGATTTAATTTCTAATTAATAAAATTATAATTTAGTTTATAGGTCGGTTAGGCCCGATTGCCCGATAATTCATTGAAATATTGAGTTGGGCTAAATAATTTGACTCATATATTGGACTAACCCAACACGATTTATGTGATGGCTCGTTTGGTTAATTGGCCCGGCCCGAAGATTTTGACATCTCTAATTTTTATTTTTTTAAATATTAGAATCTCTATAATGTGGATTTTTTTTAGTAATTGTAATTTAGTTAGAAAACAAGTTCTTAAGTATACGAAAGTCATTTGGGAACCGTAGCTTGAACTATAGGACTTGGTGTGTATTTGTAGTTGTTAATCTAAATGTCTCTAAATACAAGCAAACTACAAATTAGGCATCTATGTCTTCTATGTGATATGGGTGATGTATGGAGAATTAGGTTGACTACAACTATTAATAATTTGTCTATATCTGATTAGTGTAGCATACCGAGCTCTAAAAGGAGGGTGCTAGTGGTCATAATATTTTACATTCAAAATTAAAAATATTTATATATATAAATCTCATAAGTATGATGAATTAAAACAATATCTATATAGTTATAGTATTTGTGGAACGACAAATTGACCTAAGTAGTCCATAATGGTTTGAAATTTAGCCAAACTGATTCTCACTTTTATTTTCTTGGTTAAATTGGTCTCCAAAAAATTAGAATTTTGCGAAATTAGTTATTCGTTAGTTTTTTTTCCATCATCAATAGTTAGTCAACAATATATTTTAAAAAATAATTAAAATATTATAAGGATATTTTTGGAATACCTTAGGACCAATTCGGCCATTTATTTACCCTCCGAAAATATATTTTTCAGTAAAAATATGGGTTTAAAATATTAACCGAATTAGTTCTCCAAAAAAATTATTCCAAAACTACCCTTATTATATTTTAATATTTTTTCTTTAAAAAATAAATTCATTGACTTATACAAAAAAAATTGACATAATAATCAATTTGGCCAATTTCTAATCCTTTAAATGACTAATTTGATCAAAAACCAAACATTTAAGGATCACTTAACCCAATTTGTGTTCCGAAAAAGCAAAAGATGTGTATTGGATAAACAGGCAGTGGATCTTGTTCTACAGCGGCGAGTTTAAAATTATCTCTTTGCGCTAAGGAAAAAAAAGTCGAACTATTTTTCTTGCCTCTCTCCGGTTCTCCTGCGAGTTCGTCTTCTTTCCTTTTCATCAGAGATCTGTGTCAAAATCTCCCCCTCTCCGCACCTCTATACATCAGATCTTTCTTCCTCCTCTTTCCTTTTCTTGTTTCCAATTGAAGTTCATTTGCTTTTTTGTTGTTGCGGATCTTTTAGTTTTGAAAGAACGAACGATTCGTCGTTTCTGTGCTGAGTAAATTTTTTTCCTCATGACTTTTTGGAACTTGCAAAGTGATATTTGAATTTATTTTTAAATGTTAGTTATGTCTTCTATTATCTTTAGGATATTATGCATCAATCAATTGAATTTCTCCGTTCCTCGATGTATTTGAGATTTTCATTGAACACGTTGGGATGAATTGCAGAGATCCGAAACATCAAATTTATATATGATGAGTGGTTTTTATACCATCTCATCGTGTTCTTTTTAAGCTTATTTACATCGTTTTCTATTCATTTTTAGCTTTTGTTTTGCTTGGAATCGTATAATTTCGATGGTTTTTGGTTTTGTAGGTTTCTCGCGCGTTTTGAGCATATTTGGTGGTATTTGGGACCAAAATGAAAGAAATCATGACCATTGATGCATTTTTGGCAAAGATGGAGTTGTTTGGATGAAGAATGAAGAGGATTTGAAGTCGGATGTTGAAGAAACCGTGTTTCGGAGCTCGTGTAATAAGGCAGTTGGAAAATCAGGTGGCATACGGATCTAAAGATCTTAGAATCCGATCTCCACCGTCCACATCATATTTATATGTGTTAGGAACATCGTGGCAAAGTTTCGTGACGATCCAACGGTTATCAAATGAGATATTGCGTTTTTCCCAAAATTGGTCAGTGTAGAAAATTGCAGACGGGAGTGCGCGGACAGAACAGGTCGGACCGCGGTCCGTCTTTGTACTGGACCGCGGTCCGCGTCGTCTACAGCCCAAAAACAATTTTTTTTCGGCCCGAAACCTATATAAACCCTTCCGAACTTCTTTCCTTCGAACCACACACATAATTTCGACTTTTTCCAGCCCCCAAAGCAGAGAAACACCCAAGGCATCCCTCCGTTGAAGATTCAAGACGAAGATTGAAGACCACAACCCGAGAACCAAGCGCGATGATCAATCCGCTAGATTCTAGGTTGTATTATTCCTTCTCAGTTTTGTTTAGGATTTTTGATACTTGAATTCTATGGATTATTTTTGCATCTTTTGTGATTATTTTCCTGCGAATATGAGTGGCTAAATCCCCTTGTGTGGGGGTTTAACAGGACCTATGTTTTTGATGAATTGATTCAGACCCTAGTTTTTTAATGAATGAATTGTTTTGTTTCTTAATTGTTGAGTCTGCTTTTGATTTCTCTATAATTCTTTAATGTGACTGGCCATCATCTTTAATAATTTTAGAGAATATATGTAATAGATAACACGGCGCATCATACCCGGTTATTTATTTAGACCTGCAATTAAGTGTCTAGATTGTCACCATTGGTTTGGGATAGTTTAGATGGTCCTTAAATCCTTGAGCATGATACGATCCTTAGGTTCATGATATGATCACTTGATTGACTCTTAGGATTATAAATTAGAGATCTCCCGCCATCATACGGAATCCCTAGAGCCTTAGTGGATGAACCAACAAAATAAATTCATAAATGCTAGCTAGAGAATGGAAATGAATCGATCATCTTAGACATAGTGATTGTTAAACCTCCGCACTCTTCATCAAACTTGAAACCACACTCATCAATCCACTTTGCTTCGCTTTTACTTGTTTTCTTAGTTTCTTGTTATTTTAATTCCGTAGCTTTAGAATAAATCAAACCCAGTTTAGGACCAAGTAGATAGTGAAATAATTAGGATAATTAGAACCCAGCTGAGTCCTTGTGAGATCGACCTCGGGAGTTGCTAGATTAGGTACTATACCGATTCGTGCACTTGCGAGAATTATAATTTGTTCATCAAGTTTTTGGCGTCGTTGCCGGGGACTCAGTCGTTTTGATTATTCTTTTTACTAGTTGTTTACTTGTTTAGATTTTATTTTCTGTTTATTTATTTATTTTTTATTTTTTTTGGGTTACTAACTCCCTTTCATTTCTTTTTGTGTGTTTCGAGCCTATCTCTTGTGACCTTTACAGGTTCTATGAATTTTAGAACACACAACTGAAATGGGAGGGACCGTATGGAACAACGGGAACTGTTATCGGATGTCAAGCCTCCAAGATACTTTACAAGATTTCATTCGATCTGCTAATAACTGCAAGACACGTCTTCGTTCTATAACGGGAGACGCATGCATAGCCTGTGGAAGCTACCTGCATCAAAATGAGCCGTGTCCTTTTTCTTTATATAATGGACATATGGAGGAGTCTTTTGAGGGTACTTACATGAGGACTGAAGTGATTGATCAAGCTAGGATAACAAGTCTCAAGGAAAATTTGCAGGACTTCCTGCAAGCTTGCAAAAGGTCGACAGCCTCATCAGTGAGAAATATTGAATCATATGCAAAGAACATTGAGACTCATGTTGGGAATATAGTCAAGGATATACGTGAGATAAGGAGTCAACAATAGGATCTTCATGTACATATGGAGCCCGCAAAAGTCATCCCATCCTTGACAAGTAGTAATGTGAATGAAAATTCAGATTATATCTTTGATGATTTTCCACTTTGTGCAGGAAAGGATAAGGAAATACCTGAAGAAGAGGTGGATGGAGATCCCAAGAAAGAGGAAGAAAATTTGGTAACTACGGAGAAAGTTGAAAAGGGGAATGAAGAAATAATCAAACCATATAGACCTCCTGTTCCATTCTCGGATCGTCTTAAGGACGTTAAACATGATAGCCAATTTTCTTCGCTTGTTCTATCTGTCCATTCTCATGATGAGTTTAATGATAATGACTGCACTCACACTTTAGAGCAGAAATTTCATTTGCAGGGATTCACCGAGGATAAAACAAAAGCAGCATTTACACAAGACACTAAAGAGGGAGTATGTGAGGAGGAGGAGATAAGATTGAAGATTTCTTCAACAAAGATTTTGGAAGATGATATCAAATCTGTTAAGAAGCCTGAAAGAAGACTCAATCCCGTGATGCAGGATGAAGTAAGAAATAGAGAACCAATGTTCGTACATACTTGGTTGACGACCACATGGAGGATATGTACAGACTACCGGGAGATGAAGTTTTTTATCAAACATGATCCATTTCCTCTTTTATTTATTGATAAAATGCAAGGAAGGCTAACTGGGCGTGAACATTATTGTTTTCTAAATGGCCTTTCAGGTTTTTATCAGGTTCCTATAGTGCAACAGTCGACTCAATGAGGAGCAACTTGGGGAGATTGTGAGGGAACCAGCCCGAGATTTTCATCTGAGATGGGTAGCTACACATAACAGAATCATGTTTTACTCTCAGGGAAGATTTGTTTACCCAATTTTCTTTGTTTCACTCTATTTTCGTGCTAGGGACTAGCTCGCAGATAGGTTTGGGGGGTATGTAGAATCTTGAAGCCTATTGATTTGATCTATATTATTATGATTATGATGATTCTCCATGTACTAGATATTTGAACTACTATGACTTATGCTATTTGATGTTTATGCATTTTCTTGCTGAAGCATTGTTGAATTGAATTTAAGCATGATAAAATTTTCGAACATGTAGGATGTAAAAGTATGGTAGTCCAAAGCCTTTGTGAGAATTTGAGCCTGTTGTGAGCTGACGAAATCCTATGTCGGTCTCAATTTCTTTCATGTGTGATACTCGCTTTAGGGAGAACATTTAGAACTTGCTTTGAGTCTGTTTGAAGTTTATTGAACACTTTTCGTATATGACATTGATATGATCTTAGGCACTATCTCGTTCTTTAGCCAGAGCCAAATATGATTCCTACCTTGAACATCAACCTAGTAAGCCCCTTTGAGCTTAATGTATCATTTTCATTCTTGTACCTCCACTTAAATTGCCTAACCTAACTAGCCTTAACCGAGGATCTAGTAGAGTCATTAGTGCTGTGGAAGGAAATGGAGGCTTGTGAGGGTTTGGTGATCAAGAGACAAATTTTTGGAGAAAAAAAATGAGATTGGTGTGAATTGATTTTGATTCTATCTAGCCTGGTACCGAACTTGATGACACCGTGTTATATTGAAATATTTATCTAATTATTGGTAGAGAGTTGGCAGGTAAACAATTGGATAGAATATGGGAGACTTGTGCATGTACTCCTAACTTTGATTGAAAGGGGTTTATTGATGACATATGTTAGAGTTGGGAGATAATAAAAAAGAGAAGAAAAAAAAAAGTGAAGAAAAAAAATGAGGAAGTTGAAAAGGGGAGTATATTTTGAAAAAAAAAAGTGAGAACTTGGGGTGACTTGATTTGTTTGATTATGGGTGATTCAAATGTGGTTAGTTTTAGAGGTTTATTTTGATGTATCATCATTTGGTTGCTCTACTAGATCCCTTGATTGTTCGTACATTAATGAGTCACTTTTCCTATATATTCCATACCCTTTTTATTACATGTCTTAGCCTCATTACAACCAAAGAAAGACCTTCGTGATCTTTGCCATGAATTGTGTTAATTATGAGTAGAATTAGACAATCTGCAAGCTTATGAAGACGCTCTCCTAGGGTTGAGTTTGAGTGATAATTTTACCCTTATACACTTGAGTGTTTGAGTGATACAGATTTCTGGAGAGGGACTACTCTATTTCTATGTTCTATTTTGTTTTGAATGTTGCATCAAGCTTGAATAATTTTCACATGCTAATGATGTGTTCTTCTAAAAAACTGAATAAGGCTCGAATTGCTATGCTAATCTTTCTGATATTTGGTCATAGCCTTTCTTTTTTCTTGTTTCTTTGCTTGAGGACAAGCAAAAGCTTAGGTTTGGGGGGATTTGATGAGTGGTTTTTATACCATCTCAACGTGTTCTTTTTAAGCTTATTTACATCGTTTTCTATTCATTTTTAGCTTTTGTTTTGCTTGGAATCGTATAATTTCGATGGTTTTTGGTTTTGTTGGTTTCTCGCGAGTTTTGAGCATATTTGGTGGTATTTGGCACCAAAATGAAAGAAATCATGACCATTGATGCATTTTTGGCAAAGATGGAGTTGTTTGGATGCAGAATGAAGAGGATTTGAAGCCGGATGTTGAAGAAACCGTGTTTCGGAGCTCGTGTAATAAGACAGTTGGAAAATCAGGTGGCATACGGATCTAAAGATCTTAGAATCCGATCTCCACCGTCCACATCGTACTTATATGTGTTAGGAACATTGTGGCAAAGTTTCGTGACGATCCAACGGTTATCGAAGGAGATATCGCGTTTTTCCCAAAATTGGTCAGTGCAGAAAATTGCAGACGGGAGTGCGCGGGACGAACAGGTCGGACCGCGGTCCGTCTTTGTACTGGACCGCGGTCCGCGTCGTCTACAGCCCAAAAACAATTTTTTTTCGGCCCGAAATCTATATAAACCCTTCCGAACTTCTTTCCTTCGAACCACACACCATAATTTCGACTTTTTTCAGCCCCCCAAAGCGTAGAAACACCCAAGGCATCCCTCCGTTGAAGATTCAAGACGAAGATTGAAGAGCACAACCCGAGAACCAAGCGCGATGATCAATCCGCTAGATTCTAGGTTGTATTATTCTTCTCAGTTTTGTTTAAGATTTTTGATACTTGAATTCTATGGATTATTTTTGCATCTTTTGTGATTATTTTCCTGCGAATATGAGTGGCTAAATCCCCTTGTGTGGGGGTTTAGCAGGACCTATGTTTTTGATGAATTGATTCAGACCCTAGTTTTTCAATGAATGAATTGTTTTGTTTCTTAATTGTTGAGTCTGCTTTTGATTTCTCTATGATTCTTTAATGTGACTGGACATCATCTTAGATAATTGTAGAGAATATATGTAATAAATAATACGGCGCATCATACCCGGTTATTTATTTAGACCTGCAATTAAGTGTCTAGATTGTCACCATTGGTTTGGGATAGTTTAGATGGTCCTTAAATCCTTGAGCATGATACGATCCTTAGGTTCATGATATGATCACTTGATTGACTCTTAGGATTATAAATTAGAGATCTTCCGCCATCATACGGAATCCCTAGAGCCTTAGTGGATGAACCAACAAAATAAATTCATAAATGCTAGCTAGAGAATGTGAATGAATCGATCATCTTAGACATAGTGATTGTTAAACCTCCGCACTCTTCATCAAACTTGAAACCACACCTATCAATCCACTTTGCTTCGCTTTTACTTGTTTTTTAAGTTTCTTATTATTTTAATTCCGTAGCTTTAGAATAAATCAAACCCAGTTTAGGACCAAATAGATAGTGAAATAATTAGGATAATTAGAACCCAGCTGAGTCATTGTGAGATCGACATCGGGAGTTGCTAGATTAGGTACTATACCGATTCGTGCACTTGCGAGAATTATAATTTGTTCATCAATATACTTTCATTTGCTGATGAGTTTGTTCTTTGTATGGCGTATGGCTAGCTATATTCATTTTTTTTGGCGATTTTATAGTTTTAGAGTTCAATTTATTTTGAACTTCAGTTCGAATTTGCCCATACCAATGCTACTTCACTTTAGCAAACAGTTTACTTTTGCTGCATTATGCTGAGAAGAAAGAAAAATAAAGTGCTTCCATATATATGATTTTTACTTGATCTGGAAAATCCTCGTATTCAGTTTATTGATGTAGGAAATATGTTTGTTTTTTTCGAGTGAATAGGGTAGAATGATATTTGTGGCATGTCAGACTGCTCAGGTTTGCACTGTGAAGATCATCTGCCCCATACAAGTGGTCCACCAATCACGCGGCGCCACGCGTGCATTGGTGGGTCATGTTTTTATCACTACATGACACGTGTCCTCACCTTATTGGTGGGACATGTAGTGGGTCATGTATTGGGGCAGAAGATCCCCACTCGGTTTGTACCGCTGCACATCCTTTGTCCCATTTTCGGTGGCCCACCAATCACGCGGTGTCATGCGTGCATTGGTGGACCATGTTTTTACCAGTAAAATGTTTGTTTGCTGGTGAAAACACACGTGGCACCGTGTGATTGATGCGTCACTGAGTGGTCCACCAAAAATGGGCCAGAAGATCCGGATTGGGTTTGCACAGCTTCATGGATCTGTTAAAAGTGAGATGTTTGATTTTGTGGCATATGAAATTGCGGCGGCTTTCAGTAAGCATCATATCTTTTGGAGGATTGGATATCTGCACTATCTGTACCGGAATTAGCAGTCATATTTCATTTTATGAGGACTAAAGTCTTGGCTATAAATCATAGAGGAGCACTAATTGAGTTTTATCGGGGTACAGGCTGTCTTAGTCGATTTTTTGGGGTTTTTCTGCTTGGTACAATTTATCTTTGCCTTTTGGTCTACGAGCACTACTTTTTATCCTCCAAATTGGCCATCGAATAGAGAGATTCGCCTAAAACAGTACCTAAAACCTACAAAAGCAACTAAAGAAGGAATTAAGTAAAAGCATAACAAAACTAGGAAAATAAAAACAGAATGCGAGTAAAAACAAACTAAAAAAGGCCAAAATAACACGATCAGAAACCGACTTATCAACAGGTTACATACCAAATTGTTAGAAAAAAATAGAGTAGTAGAAGGGGAAGGAAAGCTCTCTATTCTAGAGGTGGGTTATGATACTACAAGATAAGTGTCACGTGCGCAGAATTTCACGTGCGGCACTAGCAACTTTGACGTCGCCTCGAAGCTTGCTAGTCAGCCTACCCTCGAACAAACACACTTAGAGAGAGAAAGTAGAGAGAGAAGCTCTTGGAGAATGCTTTGTATTACTTGAATACTTGGATGATTTACAAATGAATGGAGTTAGAGTATTTATAGTCTCCTCTCCTACAATGAGCGACTTAGATCAATTCGATCTAAGGGCTCCTATCAATCCATGATCAATCAAATCAATCATAACCAATCACCTACCATCTATATACAAATCATATCAATCACATTAATTATCTAGATCTTTCCATATTGATCTAGAATAAAAAATATTCTAGAATTATTCTAGAATCCTCCAAACGGAAAAACCCAGAAGCCTAGCCCAACGCTATCTTCTAGTAAAACCCAGCCCACTTGGCCCAACGCTCCGCAACATGTCCGTTAGCCCAACTCGAACATGCGGCTCGTGACATTCTCCCCCACTTAATTTGGCGACACCCTCGTCGCATCCGTCTTGTATGCTTCGAGCTCGCCTCCTTCTAGCATCGGCCCCCGCCTTTGCTAACTTTACCAACTCCGTGTTGGTCTTCACTTGAGCAACCTTGAGCCTCGCGGTCCCTCGATCATCTTCGATCATCCTTGCCACCCTCCTCAAGCCTTGCTTCGTCGCTCCACCCCTCTGGGTGATGAACGTCCCGCCTCTCGTCGAGACTTTGTTGGCCCTCCTGACCTCGTCTAATAGGTGCATTACCGAGACACGCTTTGTTGATTGTACCTCTTCTCTTGCTAACGGTACTACGCTTGACTTGCCACCCTTCGTGATGAGCAAAATGTCGGCATAAGGAATTGGGATAGCATTGACTTGATCCACAAACTCCATACCGAGTACCATTGGGTAATCGTCCATGGCCACGATGGAAAAGTCAACACGTCCACTCTACATGCTGAGGTCCACCTTGACGCCGTAAGCCACTCCCACAAGTGGACTAGGTGCCGAATTGACGGCCTTGAGCATCCCTTCCCGCTTGGTATACTTGATACCCAACTTCCTCGCCTCCGCGACCTCCAAGAAGTTGTTGGATGCTCCGGTGTCCACAAGTGCTCTCAACATTTGTCCACCGATGTTGGCCTTGGTGTAGAGACGCATCTTTCTCTTAGATGCCTCTCCTTTCTCTTTGATGGCACCGAGAATTTGGAGCGAGCCGACCTTCTCCGCCGTCTCCTCGTTTCTCCCGGACTCTTCCATCTTGCCATCCCTTCCCTCAAGTAAGGCGGATAACTTGTGCTTCGTCGGGCAATCTCGCACGACGTGTGGTCCATCGCAAAAGAAATACTTAAGAGCAGGTTTCTCTTTACCTTTGTCTCTATCGGTGTTCCTCCCCTTCTCGGTCTTGCGGTGCTTTGGAGGACTCTCATTGCCACGGTGGTCTCCTCCACCCTTCTCCTTATCCTCTCGATCCTTCGGTGTCCTCGGGTCCTTCGACCTTTTGAACTCGGTCAATGACTCGGCTATGGCGATTGCAGTAGCTAGGTCGGGAGCTCCTCGCCGTTGGATCTCCAACTTGACCCAGTTTTGCAACCCATCCTTGAAGGCAAACAAAGCTTCCTTCTCTGGATAATCTTGAATCTCTAGAAGCACTTCACAAAACTCTTTAACATAGTCGCGAATCGTACCTTTTTGGGATAGATGTCCCAACTTGGCTCTTGCCTCCTCCTCGGCATTCTCCGGATAGAATTGTCGTTTGATCTCCCTCTTGAACTCGTTCCATGTCTCGATGGTACAAGTCCCTCGCTCGATGTCGCCACACCGTCTCCTCCACCACACCATGGCGGTGTCCTCCAAGAAGAGAGCGGCACTATCGATCCGATGGGCGTCCTCCTCCACGCCCAACGCCTTGAAGTACCTCTCAAAGCACCACAAGAAGTTTTCCAGCTCCTTCACGTTCCTTGAGCCTTTATACGCCCTTGTCCTCGGAACATTGACCCGTCCGGAGCTAGCAACCACCGTCGGTTGGGCAATGCTCCCGCCTTGAGCAATTGCCCGCTTGCAAAGGATCAACTCGTCCTTCACATCCCTCAACTCCGCTTGAGTTGTCTCTAAGTTGGTCCCCAACGAAGCGAGCCTAGCCTCGTACATGCCCTCCAACGCCCCGATGCGATCCATCAGCTTGGTCAAGACCTCATTCAAGGCACCTTGCATCTCTCCACGGAGCTCGTCCCTTCCTTGGTCGAGATCCTCGATGCGCTGGTCCATCTCGTAGAACTTGTCTTGCCCCTCGCCAACCGTTAGCTCGACCCTTACGAGCCTAGAGTTGAGATCCGCCATCACGTCCTGAGAACTTGCCCTCTTGGCCTTAGCTTGCTTCACGACCTCCACGTTCTCCACATTCACAGCTTCACTCGTACCCGCCATTTCTCTTGTGTACTCAGACCGTACTCCCCCCAGAGCTCTGATACCAACTGTCACGTGCGCGGAATTTCACGTGCGGCACTAGCAACTTTGACATCACCTCGAAGCTTGCTAGTCAGCATACCCTCAAACAAACACACTTAGAGAGAGAAAGTAGAGAGAGAAGCTCTTGGAGAATGCTTTGTATTACTTGAATACTTGGATGATTTACAAATGAATGGAGTTAGGGTATTTATAGCCCCCTCTCCTACAATGAGCGGCTTAGATCAATTCGATCTAAGGGCTCCTATCAATCCGTGATCAATCAAATCAATCATAATCAATTACCTACCATCTATATACAAATCATATCAATCACATTAATTCTCTAGATCTTTCAATATTGATCTAGAATCTAAAATATTCTATAATTATTCTAGAATCCTCCAAAGGGAAAAACCCAGAAGCCTTGCCCAACGCTATCTTCTAGTAAAACCCAGCCCACTTGGCCCAATGCTCCGCAACATGTCCGTTAGCCCAACTCGAACATGCGGCTCGTGACATAAGGCATAGAGTATTTAGATCCCCATTGCCCCAATACTTGATCCGCAATTCCCCGCACTCTCTCCAGCATCCACCTCTTGGCCCAAGTAAACTCTTGTCAGAATTTAAATGGAAATTAGATTAATAAATTAATTAATATATAATTAATTTAAAGGACGCATTAGTTCCTAATATTTATGGGAAGAATTAAAAGGACACGTTGGTTCTTAGATGAATGGACACATTGCTTCATGGAATGGATACATTATTTCATAAATTAAATGATTAACGAATGTGTTGATTCATAAATATATTAATGAAGGGATATATTGGTTCATGTCAAGAGGTACTTGGAAGTTGAACAAATGAAACCATTCACAATTCATTTTATTGTGAAGAGTTGTGTCTATTAAGAAGAGTGGTGTGGTAGTCTATAAATTAGACATTTTGATTCCAAAAAGAAACACACAACCATCCAAATACATTATTCTTCCATATCTTCTTTATCCCTCTTATTTCACTACATTCATATAGATTCATTAGTATCTCCTTAGTCCCAAAATATCAAGTAGTTCGCCAGAATTACGAGAAGTAGTGCAACTACTCGTAATTAAGAAGCCGTTGTATCTTGGAGACGAATGACCACTTGCACCGAGTAGCGGAGCATTATCATCTTGCGGAGAAAGAGTCTTAACTCTTGCATTGGCTGACGTTGTAATCGCATTTCGACATACCCCGCAATATCAACTCTGACTGGTGGGTTTCCCGAATGAGGGGACACCGTCCTCGACTTCCACGTCAATCAAATTATCGGATCCTTTTTATGCTTCTTTGTATCCACTTTCTTCATAAGTTTGTTATATTTTAGGGTATATTCTTTCTTTTCTCTTTGTAGGTTACTGATCGAAGTATTAATCATCTCATTCTTCATGTTTAATTTCCAAACCTCTTTCACCTAGTCTTATGTAACAGTTGCTCATAAACTATCCGGAATAATGCTTAAAATAATTGTTGAACCTCAATTAGGATCTAGTGGTTGGACGCAAGATCTATTCCTTATAATGTAGCAACCAGCGCCACAGGTCAAGCACTGGCACACGCGGCAGGTATGATCCTAGGCGCAACCCAATTTGCTTCTTTTTTATATATAATTAATTGTGTTCAATAGTAGTAATATTTTTGAAATTTGCTTATTGTATTTATGAATCGGAATCTAAATAGTGAGAATTTAACAGTGTCGTCATTATCTTGAAAGGATGCGGCCACTTGTAAATAAAGAGTAACATGATTTATAACATAATTTTATTTTCGCTATGGAATAACTGCAACCGATAATAATCTTCTAACACCATTAATAAAGAGTAACATGATTATAACATAATTTTATTTTCGCTAACATGATTTATAACGTAATTTTAAATCATTATTTATAAAGAGTAACATGATTTATAACATAATTTATAACTTGTGAATAAAGAGTAACTGCATTTATAACATAATTTATAACTCTTTATTTTCACTTGTGAATAAAGAGTAACATGATTTATAACATAATTTTATTTTCGTTATGGAGTAACTGCAACCGATAATAATCTTCTAGCACCATTATTTTAAAAACACATGCTAATAAAATATAACACGATATACTAGCGTATTATACTACTAATTTAGCATGAGATTGAGATAAATTTGTGAGTCTAGCCGAGGCGTTGCATGCCCTATCAAAGGCTGGGCCAGAGCCAACTCATTTTCTGACTCAGCCAAGTCAATATTAATTTTGTCAAAGGGCGGCCTCCAACTAAATCCATGAATAAGCCGAGCCAAAAGCATTATGGTCATGGTAGAACCAAGCACGGTACCTGGGCATCCTCGTCTTCCAGTACTAAACGATAGAATGCGAAGGTCGTAATCCGTAAGCACGACTTCCGAGGATTCATCTACAATGTGGCGTTCGGGTTTGAACTTGAGCGGCTCGTCCCAAATCCTAGAGTTCCGGCCTAGGCCGAGACGACTAAGCACCAGATAGCTCCCTTTTGGGATGAAGTAGCCACCCACAACCACATCTTCAGTTGAATAGTGAGGGACATTGAAATGTACGATCGGGTGCAACCTGAACGCCTCTTTTAGACAAGCCTTCACATAGTTTAGCTTAGGCAGATCCGACTCTTGGACGAGTTTGTCTTTACCTACGACTCTGTCCAATTCCTCACATGCCTGGGCAAGAATATCTGGTTGATTCATCATTTCTGCCATTGCCCACTCAACCGCATTTGATGGATTGTCAATTACCGCCGTCACCAATTCCTGCAAATAAATGTTAATTATCATTTTTTATTGTGATTCAATTTCATGATCTCTTACAACACTCCACTAAAACCGTAAACTATACTTACAAGAATTTGAACTTTGATCTCTTGAACGGACAGCAAAGGTTTGTTTTCTGAGTTCTTGAGGTTAATCAATATATCAAGAATATCCTCTTCTTCTCTCTTGATTCCCTGTTGCCACATCTCGAGTCTCTTCATGATTATTGGATCTTGGTATTTTCTCACACTCTTGACAGCATTCCTCATAATCCTTTTATGCCCATCCAAATCGAAAACCTCCAACCACGGAACAAAATCAGCAACCGCAAATCCATTGAGAAACTCCAATATTTTAAACAAACCAGCCACGTATTCTCTCTCTTCGAATCCTGGGCCTCCATCCTCCATCCCCTTCCCCAAGAATCTCTCACTAAACATCAATTTCCTAATCATATTGCCGCAGTACTGCTGTGCGACCTCTCTCACATCTACAACCCCATTTCTATATGGATTCTGGCACTGGTTGTATACATAGCGAACGAGGTGATCGGCTTCCTCGCATCTTTTGGCATGGAGCAGTCGATGCACTCTCGTAGAGAGCACCTCCGAGACCACAACTTTCTTCATTTTCTTCCATTGCTCACCGAAAGGTGTAAGGGCTAGTCCTAAGTACCCGTCGCTCATGACCCGGGCGGAGACTGTGTCGGGCCGGGAGGCGAAGATGGCGTCATGCTTCTTGATGAACTCTCTAGAAAGTTCCGGAGAGGTAACCGCGATGACATGGACGCTACCGAGGCGTATGCATGCGATTTCTGTTTGGAGTTCTTGCATGAGCTTGTGTATCCATTGGGCAGCGGGCTTCTTCTTTAACATATCCAGCAGGCTTCCGATGATCGGGTAGGCTGTCGGCCCAGGTGGAAGCGGTGGGGTCGATCTTTTCTTCATGTGCATGAGTTTGTACAAGATTAAGGATAATACACATAATACTATAACACTATGGCTTGTTTCCATTTTTTGTAGTTGCTTTTGTTGTTTGAATTGCAGCTTTAACATATGCCTTTTAAAGAGGGAAGAAGAGGTTATGGATAAGAGTATTGTGTAATACAATTATATATGTTAGATTTGACTTTTTCTAAAAAAATGAAAATTTACCTACAATTATTAACTACACAAAACTGTATACCATAATAGGCTTACACGAATAAGACTAATTATGAAATTTTGATATACTAGTTATATCAATGTGAACCTCGTGCAAATTAAATTAACTATTGTCAGTAAGCACACAAATTAAATCAATTACACTAAATCAGATTATTGTAATATAATTACACAAAGAATACATAGTGTGTAATTATACAAATATAGCTACTCTAATTAGACCAAGAAATATGCATAGTGGACTATTGAAGAAAAGATAATATTACACATAAAAACAAATGTGGCTAGAATTTTATATACTACTGATTAAGATTATACCCACGCCCTTGCCTGCTTCTGTCTAAATTTTCTGACATGTGTCACGACCCTTCTTCTGCTCCGCGTGGACAAAGAACTAAGAAGATTAAAAAAAATCTAAAAATCGTTCTTATCTCTCTCTCTAGAGTGTAAGTCTATTTAAAGTGCGTAGAGATTATGAACGGAATACTAATATATATATGGGTTTTATAAACATATATTATATTAATATTTATAGTCCAATAATTTAATTATACTTTTAAATGACTTCAATATCAATTTTAATGGGCTTCAATATCAATTATGCCATAGTACAATAAATTAATTTATTGGGCTACTTTTATTTATCAATTAATTGACCCAGATAAATATGTTCTTATATTATTAATTAATGTATAAAATATAATATTTTATTAATAATATTTTTCCGAGAGAATAGAATAATTACTGGGCATTTATTTGAGCCAGACTAATGATCTAATACAAGAAATAAAGTCGGGCCTCAAATTAATTAATTATCTATGTTCAGCGAAGCAAAATTCATTAATAAACATAGATTCATTCCACTAGAGAATTCGTGCTAACTTGCCCCTTTATCTCAACTTGAGCATGTGCATGCATTTTAGACTTAATCGATCCCCGTATTTGAGAAAAAAAAATTCATTAATTAATTAAGCTCACAGACAACTTAAATTAATTAATATATTATCCTGAGTAGTACCAATCGACTTTATCAAAACACCTGAACTTAATCAACCGGACAGATTTAGTGTGTTAATCCTTACGATTTCCTCAGGGCATATTATCAACCCAATTAATATTGATACGGTTGCAAGACACAAATAACCATCCAGAGTCACAAATAACCACTATCATCAAAGATACTTAAATCTAACCCCGATGATATTCACCATAGTAAGTTAAAGTGATAGAGAGCTATAAGCACTCAATTGAAATCATATTATGCTTAAGATCAACTAAGTCACCGAGATCTTTGGTTCTCCACTAAGGTCATCTAGGAGAATACATCTCACTGTGATCCATCAGTATACCACCTTCAGTCAGTATAGATAAGCAGCCAAGACAATCCACTTCTTATCTAAATTGCAGTTTAAACCGACAAGTTATCATAAAAGTTGTCTCAACTGTGATAATTGTTTATGTCTTGTTAGTTCAACAAATTATACTATATAAGATAAATAATTAAACATGTGCGGATATATTAAATCAGCTAGGAGAATAAAATAGTGGAAAGGAAAACACATTATATACAAGCAAAAAAGTTGCTTCCAGTATGCAAAATCCTAACAATTCACCCGCTTATACTAAAGTAAACTTTAAGTATACAATGTATCTGTTTTGATACTAACTAGTACAAACAAACAAGCTCAGCTATCTATCACTACTTCTCCCACTTATACAAAAGTTTTTGCACTCCTAAGTGGGAGGCATCTCACACACTCCTAAGCTACGAACATACTTCTTGTAGGCTGGTATTGGTAAGCTCTTCGTGAATGGATCAGCTAGGTTGTGTTCGGTTCTGATTTTGTCAATCATCATGTCTCCTCGGTTTAGGAATCCTCGTATGATGTGGTACTTCCTGTCTATGTGTTTAGACGACTTGTGAGATCTGAGTTCCTTAGAATTTGCCACTACACCCGCATTATCACAATAAATTGTGATAGCTTTAGGCAAATTAAGAACAATATGAAGATCCAAGAGGGAATTCTTGAGTCAAACCTCCTCTTTTAAGGCTTATGAAGCAGTCACATACTCTGCTTTCATGGTAAAGTCTGCAATGCATTTCTGTTTTGCACTCCCCCGTGAAATGACTCCACCTTCCAAGATAAACACATATCCCGAGGTATGCTTCTTCTCATTTCGGTCAGCCTAGAAATACGAGTCTGTGTAACACAAAATTATTAGATTGTCTAATTGGTAAACAAGCCTATAATCTCTAATCCATTTAAGGTACTTGAGAATATGCTTCAGCGCAGCCTAGTTCTCTTTTCCAGGGTTAGACTGGTATTTTTAGACCATATCTACAACATATGAAATATCTAGTCTCGTACAAAGCATCACATACATGAGGATACCGATCGCGGAAGCATATGGGACTAGCCTCATACTTTCCATCTTTCTGGACGTTTTAGGGCATTGATTCTTGGATAGAAAAACACCATGTCTGAAAGGTAATTGCCCTTTTTTGGCCGTTTGCGTGCTAAAATGAACTATCACAGTATCAATGTAGGATAACTAGGATAAATTGAACATCCTTTTCCAACGATCTCAGATAACCTTTTCTCTCCTTGGAGCTTGATGATGAGGAAGCAACATTAATAGAATTAGGTAGTTTGCAAATAATAGTATATAAAGATCCGCTTAATGGTCCACCACAGATAAAAATATTGTCTTTTATGATAGAAACATCACTGTCAAAACTTGATTATAACCATCCATTGTGTAGAGTTCTGAAATAGAAATGATGTTTCGCCTAAACTCAGGCACATATAAAACGTCTTTAAGTACTAAAATAGAACTATCGAAAGATAGATGTAACACTCCAATGGCAATTTCAAGAACTCTCGACCCATTGCTCATGGAGACTACCACCTCGTCATCACTTAATTGCATTTTCTGCAAGAAACCTTACAAGGTGTAACAAACATGATCAGCTGCCTCCGAATCCACTACCCACTCGTACCCACTCGTGGGTAGAAGAGGAAACTAGAACAGTCTCAGTCACTCAGTCTGTTTTGCCTTGACATTTGGATAATAATTCTTCCAGTGTCCTTTTTTACCATATTTGAAGAACATTCCTTTCTCTTTTGCTATTTGCATGCCGCCGGTAAGGATCGTCTTCTTACTACCACTACTGTTCTTGAATTGATCATCTTTCTTGCTCCTTTTCTAGTTTCCTTGAGCTACTAGTGATGTTCAAGACTTGAGTATCCTTGTCCTTTCATATGACCTCTTTAACCGCTGCCAAATATTTGAGCAACTTACTTATAGTGAAATCTTTCTTAGAAGCAGTGGTCTTGAAATAGAAGTTTTTATATGACTTAGACAGAACGTGTATTAGGAGGGTGGGATTTCTCTTCCACTCTTTGAAGTTAATTAAAACCATTAAGGGTCGGTTTTGGTGAGAGTGTTTATTAGGAGGGCTGGAATCATGTCGATCGGAAAACAGGACTGCACCGCCTTGATTAACTCTTCCATCTTCTCCTCCAGCCTATCGAGCCCACTGTTCATCTGCACTTGACCATCAAGAAGATCCACAAGTCAATTCCCACCAATTTGCTCTCGACCACACTCATTCTTAGTTCCATTTCTGCAGCCCTAGCGCTTATCATCGAACCCCCCCCTCCGTCGAAGACCCAAATTCACTGCACCAATTGATAGAAACTGGTTTGATGGAATGAAAAGATTCAATAGAAAATGCAAAAACACATGAATGAATTATGCCCTAAAACAATAGCGGTTGTTCTTGCCCCTTTTTCCTGAAGGAAACCCTCTGATGCCTCTAATTACTGAGTAGTCACCTACTTATACATGCGGTAGGTAACAAACCCTATGATAATTAAACTCTAAGACATAACCAACTAAAGACCAATTAATTAATTTTAACTAAGGCCCATAACAATTAAATAACAAATTTCTTTCTTCGGCCTTGATCTGCTTCACAACAGAAACACTCTGACTTCTCATGCCTCATTTTCTCACAGTGAGACAGCTAAGTTTCTTTATGTCCTCCTTACTCATTTTAGACTTAAAACCAGCACTTCCTGAACCTCTGTCCTTAAGACACATTACGAATTCCTCTATAGCCAACATTCATAGCTAATTCTTCAGCAGGCCGACTTACTTTAATCTCATAGCAACTTGTTCTGTAGGATGAGTATGCTCATAACTAGCCTGTCTCTGTGTTTAATCTTTTAAAAGCATAGCATAACCTCTAGTCACTCAAGGTAATGGCTCAATTAATAGAATCTAACTCCTCACATTGTCATAAAAACCATTCAATCCTATAGAAACTGCATTAACTTATCATTTTCATTTGAGGCTGTTAGGTTTTTAACAGCTCCACACTTACATGCACCTCCAGTGATACAACTACAAACAGTATTTGGCAACAACATCCTCAATTCATCCCACATAACATTCAATACATCATGATATACTGATTGCCTTGTATTTAAGGAGATAAAACCTTTATTAACTTGAAAATTTTAGGACCATTAGCCTGATCAAATCTCACTTTCAAATCCTCCCATAGTTGATGTGAAGTTTCCATCAACAAAAATGACTGATTTAATAGAGGCGCAATGCAATTAACAATCCATGACATAACCATAAAATCATTTTGAAGACAAGTTTATTTCTGAGCACGACGCACCGCTTGACTCCAGGCAAAGTAGTTACTTCCATCGAACATTGTGTTCACAATTCTGAGCCCGGTGTGATCATGTGAACTCAGAAAATATGCATCATTGATACGAGAATTGTGCTCAGTACGCTCCATTCTCGTAGATACAGAAGTTACGTGGGGAATATGACCACCTCTCCCTTGCGATCGCCGATCTCGCGAGTTCGAACCACCACTCCTCCGATTCCAGTCACCTGTAGAGCTTAAATCTCCTAATTCCTCGCTTACAAGCACATGCTACGGTGGTGTATCATGCTTTTGAACCATGATGCTCTTGATACAATGTTGAAACCCTAGATCTATCGAATGTTCTATAGAAAACAGAGAGCGGGAAATCAGAGAGCGGGAAATCACAGATCTCAACTGCTTCTTTGTAAAACAACATCACATGTAGCGTTTTTATTAGTCATCCTTCCTGAGCCGTTAGATAAGAAGAGATTACACCAACAGCATCTCCTTCTTCCTTCTTCTTTGAACAGCATCTCCTTTAACACTCCAAGCATTAAGCACAAGAAACGGATCACCAACTTCAACAATTTTAGTTAAAACAAATAATCTTATATTCCTAAACTCTACAAAGCACATATTAAATTTTTATTTTTCTATGTATATGTGGAAGAAGTTTAGGGGCCAATTGCTTTACCTTGGCAAGACAAACAAATTTGCTTAAACATTAGCAGCAATAATTTGAGCAGTTTCTCTGCAAATTGATCCTTATTATGTGGATCGAAATCTTCTGTATAAACGACCACATTAATTAATTAAAAATAATCTGAGAAAAAAACTGTAATTGAGAAGATTAATTTAAGATAACATTTATCAGAAGGAACAAAAGTGAGCATAATGTACATGAACTATTCAACACATTTACCTTGTAATTAAAACTAGAACAGAGAAATTAAAATAAACTTCGTTGCAAAACCAAAAAGCTCATGCTAATTATCAGCTCTCCAATCTCCGACTCCTCGTGGGAAAAAGAGGCGGCAGCGCCGTGGTCCTGGCGGCCGTGCAAATGGGGACGTTGATCATAGGCCTAATCCTTATATTAGCAGATCTCGTTCTCTCCAACCCTTTCTTCACTTTGTTCACTACCTTATCTCTACTTCCTCCCCCTTTCTTCCTCCCGTCTGCTGTTTCAGAAGACGAGGACGAAGAAGAAGAAGAAGAAGAAGAAGAAGAAGAAGAAGAAGAAGAAGAAGAAGAAGAAGAAGAAGAAGGGGACAACGTTGAAGGACGCTGTCTCTTCAACCTCAGCAGCTCCTTCCATAAGACGGTGCATTTTGGCGGCCTTGGAGAGGGATCGTCGTCGAGTAACCAGCTTATTCTTCGCTCGTCCACGTTGCTGTCGTGATCGATTTCGGTTTTGAGGGGGGTTTTGTTGAGGGGGTGGAGTTGCGAGAAGGGCAGCATTTTGCCTTGGGAGAAGAGCTCGTCGGCAGTGATCATGTTGGTCACGACGTCTCCCGATAGAAACTCGAAGTCTAGGTTTCTTGCAGCGGCTTCTGTCTCCCTCTCCTTGGGGCATATCGAGATGAAGTTGTTCTCGTCGAGAAACTCGGCGGAGAAGGAGATTCGTGGGCTCGAGCTGCCTTCCGTAGGGATTGCGGCTTCAAGAGGTTGTAGTGATACCATTTTGAGAGAGAGAGAGAGAGAGAGAGGGAGATTGTGTTTTGTTGGGCATTGGTGTGCATGAGTTTATACAAAGAGTGAAGAGGGGATGAAAGAGATGCCATTTAGCCTCATTTTGATGATGACGATGATAATTTATTTTCTTAGTTTTGTTTTATACTCGTGGTTAAGAAAATGCGCAACTCTACTGTATTAATAGTTAGTGTTCTTATTAGGATTAAAAAGAAAAAGAAACTACACCAAAGATGATTTTAGTGTTACTATTTCCATAATCTGGTTAATAATTCACTAATTCCACCACTAAATGAAACCATCAAGTAAATATTATATATTATTGTAATTTGGTTCCTTGTAAAAAAGTTTTGGACGGTGAGAATACTAAAATAGAGTGGTCTGGTTAATGAGAAACAAATGAATAGAGGTTGCCGATGTAGTTTGGGACAGCATGTGGACACCTTGGGAGCAACAAGACAAAAACCCTTTCGACACTCTTTATGTTCGATTTCTATTGCCCCAATGTTTTCCTTAAATCAAATAATAGTAACATTTTACTGTATACCTTTGAGTTTTATTATTATCTACGCAAATATTTTTGTGCATGCGCTTTCTAAGATTTAGACATGCATTTGCAATAAAATAAATTGTTGATTTTATTAGGGGAGCATTTGATTTGCAGCTTGAAATCAAAAATTTGAGTTTGGAGTTATTTATCAAGATTTGGAATGAGTTGATTGATTCTAATAGAGCTGTTTGGTTTTAGTCTTTGAGTAAGGATTATTACTATATTTGATGTTTGGTTGGCTGATAATTTCGGAATGAAATAAGATAAATTTTCAATTTTATCCTTAACTTGTACAAATTATTAAAATATGAAAAATGAGAATAATAATAAAAGAGTCAAACTAAAAAATAGAAAATCAAAATGAAATAATCAAAAGTTAAATAAGAAGGGATGACAATTTAAGAAATTGTTTGGAATTAAATTTAGGATTTGAACTAAAATCCACTAAATAATTTGGGATTCCAAATTGGATATCATTTCAAAATTATGATTAATTCAAGCACAGTATTTTTTAGGATTTATATGTATTCTTAATTCCGAAACTCTATTAGCAAATGTGCCATAAGATGACCAATTTGGTTATTTGTTGTATTTCCTTTATTTTATATTATACTCCCTCTGTCTTATTATTATTGGCTTGTTTATTTTTTACACGGAGATTAAAAAAGTTTATGGATGTATGTTAAAGTGGTGGTGTCCACTTATATTTAAAGTGGATAGTCCATAAATTATTTATCATTTCAGAAAGGGGTTTTTGCAAAAAAAATCACAAAGTTGTTCAAATTTGCAAATTTAACACGCTTTTTAAAATTTGATCAATTAAATCACGAAATTTTAATTTCTTGCAATTTAAGACACGTTCCGACCCCCAATTTTTTCCGGCCACCGGAATGCAGACATGGACGCCTACGTGGCCATCCTAAAACGACGTCGTTTTGAGTATGAGATGTATTTGCAAATTAAATCACCATCGTTTAAGTTTTTTTGCAAATTAAATCACCAATTTTCAAGTTTTTACAATTTAAATCATCATCTTTCAAGTTTTTGCAATATAAGTCATGTTGAAAAAAAAAACATATAGTGATCGAGTATTAAATCTACTATACTTTAATCGAGAGCCTTAATGAAGTACATGGATTCAATATTACTTATGTGGAGCACAAGATTTGTAAAAAAAAAACTCATCTACGTTTTGGAAGTGAGCAAACTTTACTAAGAATCTTCATAAATTTAATTGCTTGTTTCTTAAATTTTCTTTTTTTCGCTATATGCTAACCAGAAAAAGATTGAACATGAGCAACCTTTATTTGCTTCCAGCCATACTTAGAACAAACTAAATCAGAAACAATTGAAGCAGGGAATTACTGAAGATTCGAACTGGGAAGTATAGTATCAGAAGCCTGAAACGCAGTTACAGGGCCCGAACCTTTGAATCGAATGATGTAGTTAGTGTCGATCCAAATTGAACTAAAATTCCGAAATACCAAGAGAAATCTGAGCTAAATATGCAACCAATTGAGTCAATAGATATCTGCTTCAAGAGAATTCCAGAAGCCCAAATACAATTTTCAGGCCCGAATACAGAATTCAAGAGAACGTATTTCTCTATAATAATGTTCGATGGAATTACTCACTCAACTTCAGCAAGAAATCGCAGAGGAACCACCAAATTGAAGCGAATTACTCACTTAACTTCAGCAAGAAACGCGAGGGGCAAAAGCGCTGACTTCCATGCCCTGCTCAAACCACTAAATTGAAGCGAATTGCAGAGGAACTTTGGCTAGGCCTGGGAATGGATTTGACGTGCAGTTAACCGCTGCCGAGAAACAGCCGGAACTGGGAACCACTGCCGCACGGTTCGGTTGCGGTTCTTGCGTGCTTTTGTTTGTGACTTCAATTTAGGGTTCTATGGTGTGGATCGTTGCTTTGCTCTTCAAAACAATAAAAATCGTGTTTATTTTTGTGTTGTATATCTAATGTGTAACAATTTATCCAACTTGGCATCCTACGTGGCAAAAACGACGTCGTTTAAGTTTATTTTTTCCAACTTGGCATCCACGTCAGCAAAACGACGTCGTTTTGTATTTTTGGGATGGCCACGTAGGCATCCATTTCAGCATTCCGGTGGCCGGAAAAAATTGAGGGTCGGAGCGTGTCTTAAATTGTAAGAAATTGAAACTTCGTAATTTAATTTACCAAGTTTTAAAAAGCGTGTTAAATTTACAAATTTGGACAACTTTGTGTTCTTTTTTTTGCAAAAACCCCTTTCAGAAACATAACAATAATAGCATGATGGCTTGAAAATGAATACAAGCTAACAATAAAAAAAAATTATTAGCAATGTGCTACTAGTACCCAATAATCACTAGAATAAATACTTTCACGAAGGTTTTTTTTTATTTCTTTAACGGACGAAGCTTAATACTGGTCACTCATCTTAAAACCGGTCACTCAACTTATTACCAAACAGCATGAAGCTAAAGTTTTGAAAATTGCTACTACTTTCCCATCTTAATCCAACGAGAAAAAGAAAATTATATTTAATCTACTTATTCTGGTATATAAGAAATCCATTTTCGTTTTTCATTGTAGTTTCAGTGGTAGGTTTGAAATACTTATGAGTTTTAATTTTTAAAAAAAATCATTAAAAAAAATACAGAATACCAGACACATCTATCATCGTAGATTGCTACTACATTTGCCCACTAATTTCAATTTTACGATTAAAATTCTCAATCAATTGGAAGTGTGTGATGTATAATACATCGATTTCCCTTTATTCAAGAGGAAGAAGCTCCCTGATTTCTCACTAGAACGCATAATTCATAACATAGATAATAATTAATACAAGTTAGATCCTACACATAGGAATACAAGTATCTAAATTCCTAAATTCCCTAATCTAAAAATATAAAATACTAACAAATTAAATGGTGTAAACTCTATCATTGTGAAATTCTAGGTTTGGACGACGACTTTTTCGCTACACTAGATGTACTCAACAAATTTATTGGTTCGGCCAATACTTTTTTGTCAATTTGATATTTATTAACTAATATAGTATATGACGAGATATTTGGGAAAGCGTGAAATAGTCTCAGTTAGATTACAACGGGCATGACAATAAAGTGATTAAGCTGAGGGGGAGTAATTAATTAGGCCCCTACATTGCTACAGACAAACACAAACAAGACAATATTAAAGCTCTACATCTAGTAACCAATGTATTTCAATATTGCTGAAATTTTCAGCAATACATTGAAATACGAGATTGGAATAATATTATTTTAAAATAATGGGTCCGAAATATTTCAATTGAAACAATATTATTTTAAAATAATGGATCCGAATTACAATTACCTTATATCATTTAGGCAAATTGGATTTCTTAGTCCCCAAACTATGCGTGTTTGACCAATTTGATCCCTTATTTATTTATTTATTTTAGTTAATTGGTCCCCAAACTATAGAATTTTGGACGAATTGATCCTTCTGTTAATTTTTTTGTTAGTCAACTGTTAGTCAATTATTTTTAAAGGGTATTTTCGGTATAATACTATTGAGGACCAAAACGTCCAAATATTGAAAGATTGAGGACCAATTTGACCAAATTTTTTTTCTTTAATTTTTTTAAGTTTTTCAAAAATCGAAAAATATTTTAATAATTTTACTTTTTTTTAAGGAGCAATTATGCCAATTTTAAATAGGTTGAGGATCATTCCCGTTAATTATAATATATTTGGGGATCATATTACTATGAAAACGATGGATTAAAACATACTCCCTCTTTTTCACTCCATTAGTCCACTTTTCCTTTTTGGGTCGTTCCACTCCATTAGTACACTTTCCCTTTTTAACCCCACTACTTTATCTATTTTACACACAACAAACAACTTTCTTAATCTCCGTGCCGAAAAGAAAGTGGACTAATGGAGTGGAACGGAGGGAGTAAAATATATTACTCCGTAACCAATTTTTTTCCGAATATTACTATGAAAACAGGGGATTAAAACATAAAATATACGGAAAATTAATGAATAAATTATATTGGAATGAAAACATGTTTTGAATGGAAATCTACTATAGTTTTATTCATTGATTATCAAATATTCTACGTTTTTATCTCTCTTTATCATAATAATATATTCGAAAATTTTGATAACAGAGCTATAAAATTTGACGATTATGATCCCAAAATATAGGGATTGTTCTTCAACTTATTTAAAATTGGCGTAGTTGGTCCTTAAAAAAATCAAAACGACTAAAATACTTTTCGGTTTTTGTAAAATAAAAAAAAAATCATTAAAAAAAATTGGCTAAATTCGTCCTCAATTTTTTAGTATTTGGACGTTTTGCTCCTCAATAATATTATACCGAAAAGACCCTTTAAAAATCGTTGACTAACAGTTGACTTACCAAAAAGTTAACAGAATGACAAATTCATTCAAAATTCTATAGTTTGGGGACCAATTAACTAAAATAAATAAATAAGGGACTAAATTGGCCAAACACGTATAGTTTGGGGACTAAAAAATCCAATTTGCCTATCTTTTAATATATAGAATTCTGCTTAGTGGCAGATGAATTATTAGACAAGGATTATATTAGCATTGAGAACCTCTGAATCTAAACAGAGACCATAATAACATGGGAGGAGTCCTAAGCATGTGATCACATGAAACTAATTACAACCCATGTGAGACAGTGCATTTCCCAACCAATTTCAAGAAGCAAAACCATGTGGATTACACTAATGCCCTCCAGAGGCTTCAACTCTTTTGCTTTCACAGCTACCCTCTTGAGGGCATTTTGGCCGTTTCAGGATCTCAAGAAGTTGTAGATATAATTTTTTCCGTTCTTGAAAAGCTTGAACAAATCATATCAAATTCGGACAGCTAATCAGACATTGGGTAAATGTTTTTCGAATGGCACAATTTTTTTGTTGCCAATTGGTATTACTTTTATATTTTGTTTTTAATACTTAAACCTAGATTTTGAGAATCTGTGACCCTTCATTAGGTGGATTACGGGTGTCAATAATGGTGAAACGTTCGATTATGCAATGCCTGTGGGAATTATATTCGATATTGTACCACATCAATCATGAATAATTTGGTCTATCATCCCTTTAAAGATATTATAAGGGTAGAGAGTTATCCAAATTATATAGAAGAGATGGTATCATTATCAAGTCGATATTGGACAATCAATAATGAAGCTTTAGCATATAGTGAATTTATTAAAAAGAAATATGAAACTTAGTAGTATATCCTAAGCCAAATAAGAAAGATAAAGATATTAAGTAGTAGGAATGAAATTACATATTTTGTTTAATTATCAAACAATCATTCAAAAATTTCTTAGAATTCTTGATTATATAATTAAAAGTGCTCGATATATATAATTAAAAGTGCTCGATAATTTTCTTCAGAGTATAATTGTTTATAAATGGTATGCGTAAGTGTACATCTGTTAATAGTGAGGCGTATATTCGACCATACTTATTGAGTGTGTCATCTTCTTAATTAGTGTGAAGTTTATTGCAATCATGAAAGTCTTAGACTTGTTAAGAATTACGGAAAAAAAGTAATGATTTAATTCTAAAGACGTATGCAAAGATAAAGAAAAGGGCACAAGTTAAGAGGACCAGCGAACAAGGAAAAGAGATCCAAAAAGCGAGAAAATGATCCATGATAAATTGTTATAAATGTTTATTTATTTAACCTTTACTTAATTTCTTTTTGGAAAGCAAAAATTGAGTAGTATTTTTAATGCGAGGTAGTGTTACTGTTTGTTTCTTACGCAAAAATTCTGCAGCCTCACTTATGTATGATAGTCAATAAATCATCTTCAGAAAATGATTATGAGTGAGTTAACTTGGAATATATTGATATTGTACATTCAAAAGCTTATTGATATATTTTAGTTTGTGAAGAAAAAATCCCATGTATGATTTATGATAAGTTGGGTCCCATTTATTTAAAAGGCTTATAAGACGAATGATGTAACCCATGATCTGGACTGATCCAAGTGCCCAGTGGAGGAGACGAGAATTCAAGCCAACGAGGTTTCAATGTCGAAGACCAATGATTGAAGACTTATTTTATGTTGTTTTTAGGCCGAACAAATTATTGTTGTAAATTTTATTTTGACTAATTAATATTTTAGTCTAGTCATGATTAAATTGTTGTGGCCACGTTCGTATTCTCAAAACCGAATTCGGTGAGTGATAAATGTGCGTCTTAAATAAGCATTTTCGTAATTGGATGCAAGTACGGCCAGTCAGTCCGGCTCATTGCTTGGCCCGTGTCTGGGAAAGTGGATTGTGTTATTGGGCTTGGATTTGGATCTAAGTTTGTGGACTGGTTGTTAGCAGGCCTGACTGGAGCTGTTGACAGACTAAGTCTGTTGGGCTTGATGTTATCTGGACTAGCAGCGGATTGGACTTGTTGGTGAGAAGTACGGTCTGGTTGATCTGCAACTAGCATATGTGGCTGTTGAGTTGTCTTCGAGTTGTTGGCACATCAAGGGTCTTGATGACCTAGAAACATCCATGAAAACTTGAAAGGTCTCAAGTAATGGCTCTTAATGAACAAGTAATGGAAAGATACTTTAATGATTTGAGTCACTTCACATGGTGGATGTTACTTTTATATATAGATGCATTTACAAGCATTTCACTTACAAAACACACAACAAATACAAGATATCATGAAAATCACAAAGTACTTCATTTGCATCTATAGTCTAGTTATGTATCTGCCCAGTTCATGTCTTGGTTTAGTTCGCCGGAGCCTTTCCAATTTGCGGTTCTGCTACCGGGAAGGAGGAAAGCCGATTTATCTTTGAGGACAGATTGTCAATTCATGAGCACTAGTAGGGGCAATACTGTCTTGCGAAAAGAGGAAACTCGACTCGACTTTAGTCAGTTCAGTCCAGTCCAGTCAAGTCTGTCCAACGTTTTATATCCAGGAGGATCAACCCGTACGTTCTGCCCAGAAGACCAAAAAGTTGTCTGCCCTGTTGAATACTAAATTAGTTATAATCTAGCACCTCAATTTCTATCGTATTTTCAATTACTTGTTATTATTTTGTACGCATTTCCAAGGTTATCGACTATTTTAACCAACTGTCGTAAGATAGTATTTTGACCGACTAAAGCTTTGAAAATGGCGTCCAACATTGGTTTAACCTCCAACAACTAATCTGGACTTGGCAGTTGAAGATGATGTTATGTCTAACTACTCTTGGCTTTGCGAAATACATCAAGGAGCAGGCTCCAGTCATTGTTGTTGATGAGAAGGATGAGAACAAGAAGAATGCATATGAACAATGGCGTCATGAAGACTTTCTATGTAAGAACTATATCTTGAACAGTCTAGAAGATGCCCTGTATTCTGTCTACGCAGATACAAACAACTCCAAGGATCTGTAGGAACTTCTTGAAAAGAAGTACGAAACTGAAGACGCTGGAACAAAGAAACTCTGGTTTACCAGATGTAAGATGGTCGTTTTGTCATGGAACAAGTGCGAGAGTTTCAACTCGTTGTGCACTCTGTTCATGCGGAAGGGATGAATATTCCCGATGCCTTCACTGTTGCTTCAATGATTGAGAAGTTGCCTCATTCGTGGAAGGACTTCAAGAGTTACCTGAAGCATAAGCAGAAGAAAATGACTCTTGAAGATCTGATTGTCAAATTCAGGATTGAAGAAGACAACAGAAATGTCGATCCAAGACCGAGGGTCTCGATTGATGAAAATGCTAACTTGCTGCGTGGTGGTCCAAGCAAAAGAAAGCGCCCTGGCCAGTCCGCCAAAAGCAAGAATGTTGTGCAAGGTAAGTTTAATGGGGAAAGCTACAACTGTGGCAAGCATTGCCACATGGCAAGCCAATGCAGAAAGCCCAAGAAGAAGAAAGTTCCCCAACATGCTCATGTTGCTGAACATGATGAGTTGAATGATGATGATCTGACCTGTGTTGTGCTAGAAATAAATCATGTTGAAACTTCTAAGGAGTGGTTCGTGGACACAGTTGCTACTTGTCACGTCTGCCTAGACAGGGGTACGTTCTCTGCCTATAATGTTGTTGAAAGCAGAAAGTTGCATATGGACAATAGGGCTTCATCTGAAGTGGTTGGAATCGGAACTGTGGTTTTGAAGTTATCCTCTAGGAAGGAGCTCACGCTAAAGGATATACTGCATGTCCTAGACATCCGCAAGAACTTAGTCTCGGGCTATATTCTTGTAAAGAATGGTTTTAAGCTTGTCTTTGAGTCTAATAAGTTTATACTTACCAAGTCTAGAAAGTTCCTAGGCAGAGGTTATGTTGCTGATGGATTTTTCAAAATGAATGTAATAGTTGTGCGTCGAGCACATATGAATAAGAATGTTTCTACTTCTTCGTATTTGGTTGAGTGCTCTGATCTATGACATGTTGGATTGGGACACGTTAATCTAAATGCTATAAGACAATTAGTAAACTTAGATTTACTAAAGTTGAAAGAAGTAGACACACGTAAGAAGTGTGAAATCTGTGTTGAGGCCAAACTGGTCAAGTTGCCATTTCACTCTATTGAAAGAAGCACAAAACCTCTAGAGTAGATACACACATACGTGTGTGATTTGAAATTTGTGCAAACTAGAGGTGGGAAAAAGTATTTCATTACTTTTATCGATGACTGCACAAAGTACTGCTATCTTTACCTCTTAAGGAGTAAAGACGAAGTTATTGAAGTGTTTAAGAACTTCAAAGCTGAGGCTAAAAATTAGCTAAATACCCGAATTAAAGCAATTTGAAGAGATCGAGGTGATGAATATGTAGCGCCGTTTGAGGAGCTCTGTGCCCAGACGGGTATAATACATCAAACGATGGCTCCATACTCGCCTCGATCAAACGGTGTTGTTAAACGCAAGAACTGTACTCTGAAAGAGATGATGAATGTTATGTTGATAAGTTCAAGTTTGCCCCAGAACGAATTGTGGAAAAGACGTAAATTCTACTTAAGGGTAAGGATGTGACCCCTAACGAATTGTGGAAAAGACGTAAACCGTCATATAAATACCTCAAAGTGTGGGGGTGTTTGGCCAAGGTTGAAGTGTCTTGCCCAAGACAAGTTAAGATCGGGCCCAGAACGATTGGTTGTATCTTTATAGGATATGCACTTAATAGTAGTGCTTATCATTTCCTAATTCATAAGTCGGAGATACCTGATGTAAATGTAGGAACGACGATAGAGTCATGGAATGTAATATTCATTGAAAATGTTAATCCGTGCAAGGGTCTGGATAGGACAAAAGGTAGTTCTCGGAAGAGAACTCATGATGATGCTACTAGTTCTCATCGGGCAAATGATGTTGAACTGAGATGTAGCAAGAGAGCCAGAACGGCTAAGGTATTTGGGCCAGATTTCATCACCTGTATATGTTAGATGATGAACCAAAGTCTATAGCAGAAGATCTGTCAAGCCCAGACGCTACGTTATGGAAGGAAACTATCAATACTGAGATTGATTCCATCATGCAAAATCATATATGGGAGTTAACTAATCTCCCAAAAGGTTGTAAGCCCTTAGAATGCAAGTGGATCCTAAAAAGAAAGTTTAAAGCTGATGGTACTATTAATAAGTACAAAGCTCGTCTAGCGGCCAAACGCTTTAGGCAGAGAGAGGAAGATGACTTCTTCGATACCTACTCACCTGTGACTAGGATCACGTCTATTCGATTGCTTCTCTCGATTGCTGTGTTGCACAATCTTGAGATCCATCAAATGAAGTGAAGACTGTCTTCCTAAATGGTGAGCTAGAGGAAGAGATTTACATGGACCAACCCGAAGGGTTTGTGGTACCTGGGCAAGAGAGTAAGGTGTGCAGACTGGTTTGGTCGTTGTATGGTTTAAAGCAAGTGTCGAAGCAATGGCATGTGAAGTTTGATAACATGATGCTATCAAGTGGCTTCAAAATCAACGAGTGTGACAAATGTGTTTACGTTAAAGGCATTGCTGATGCGTTTGTTATAGTCTGCCTTTATGTAGACGACATGTTGATAACGGGCAGTAGTCATCAACTCATTGTTGATACGAAATATATGTTGAAGAGAAACTTCGACATGAAAGATATGAGCTTAGCTGATGTGATTCTTGGAATCAAAGTTGTGCAGAAGGCTGATGGAATTGTCTTGACACAATCTCAATACATCGAGAAGGTGCTCAAGAAATTCAATGTTTATGATAAGATGCTAGCTAAAACGCTGTTAGAGCTCAACATTCATTGGAATGAGCACCTGGGCAAGCTTGTAGCTCAAGAGGAGTATGCAAGAATTATTGGATGCTTGATGTACATCAGTAATTGTATGCGTCCTGATCTTGCCTGCCAAGTTAACAAGTTGAGTAGGTACACGAGTAATCCAAGCAGAGAACATTGGACTGCTCTAGTACGAGTGTTGAGATATTTAAAGTATACTCTCAACTTGGGGCTAAGATACACTAGATATCCACCTGTGCTGGAAGGGTACAGTGATGCAAACTGGATATCGGATAGGAAAGACTCATTCTAAACTGGTGGTTATGTATTGACTATTGGGGGTGGAGCACTATTGGGGGTGGAGCAGTGTTGTGAAAGTCCACGAAGTAAATGTGTATAGCCCGGTCCACCATGGAATCTGAGTTTATAGCTCTAGATAAAGATGGTGAAGAAGCAGATTGGCTTCGTCACTTTCTAAAGGATATTCCATGTTGGCAGAAGTTACTGTCTACTGTCATGATTAACTACGACAGTCAAGCTGCTATTGCCAGGGCACTAAATGACATGTACAATGGTAAGTCGAGACACATACATCGTCGACATAATACCATAAGACATTTGATCTCAAGTGGGATTATCTCTTTTGTTATGTCAAGTCAGAGGATAATCTAGCGGATTCGCTAACCAAAGGGTTAAATAGAGATCGAATGAATAAGTTGTTAGAATGAATGGGATTAAAAATCCACAACTAGAACAATTATAGTGGTAACCCAACCATGATGACTGGAGATCCCAGAAACTTGGTTCAATGGGACAACTAAACTATAAGAGTTCGCAGAGCAACACTTGGAAGATTACATCTTCACTCATTCCTTTGGAAAGCAAGTTAAGTGTTGAGACCTGTCAATGTAGTGAGGTTAAGTCTTATGACTTTTAATGATTCATGGGAAGATAAGTATGGTAGGATACTTGGAAAGGAATCATGATGAGTCAATTTTGTACCTAATTATTTCTGTCCAGAAAGGTCTCTTAACTGTGCAGGTGAGACGTATTTGTTGGCAGTTATGCAGAAAAGGAGCTGATTTGGCACGACAAGTGGAGATGAGGTGGCGACGCGAATTACAGCTGGAATGAGGATATTTTGAGCGGTTTTGGTCGAAGGAAGAAAGAAGGAAAGAAAAGGATCAAGAAAGAAAAGAGAGAGGAAGGAAAGAAGAAGATAAGGAAGGATTAGATATTTCCATATCTATCAAAATCCTTTCCTTATCCAAGAAGAAACCCTAGATATGATCTAGGGTATTATAAAAGGAGGATTGAAGCACGAAAATCGGAGCCTTTTCACCATCAAAAACACGCCGTGCATACCTTTCCACCCTCGAAGACTCATCCTTTCCGATCTGATCAACTTGTCGCTGAACCGCCGAGCCATCGCCGAGCCACCGCCGAAGCCAAATACCGACCACCGCCGAGAAGATATCAACCACTATCCATTCCGAATACTTCATGCTACAGTAGTTTAAGATTGAAACAAACACTTTCGTATTTCGTATTTCAGTTTTCTTATGTTCGAATATTAGCTTAAGTTTCGTTCTTGTCATTTGCTTCGCTCTTGTTATCTCCGCTTGAAAGACCGTAGATTTCGATACTTAAATCTAGTTGCAATTCTCGTTTCTAATTCAGTTTATGTTAGCGACGGATAGACAAAGTAGGTTGTAGCTAAACGGCTACTTCCCTAATATTCAATTATTCAATTGGTAGGAGCTGAGTTAATATCCACTAAGGTAATTATTCAATTAGCAGATAGGTCATGCATTGCTCCGATTGGTTTACTTGAAAACGTTTTGGTCAGAATCAACAACTTTGTCTATCCGGCTGATTTTTATGTAATTGACACTAATGATAGACAAGTTGAAGGGACTGCGGGAGTGTTATTAGGTAGACCATTTTTAAAGACTGTGAAGGCAATAATTAATGTGGATGAGGGTTCAATAAGTGTAGCATACCATAATGAAACTTATGTTCATAAAATATCAGAAGCACTTAAGAAACCCTACGATCATGAAAATGAGGATGCTTTTTCTCTCGACTCCATTGATGCAATTGTCCAAGAATATCTTGAGACGTATGTGATGCAGGACAAAATGGAAGTTACCTTGACTCAAGGACTGACTGAATCAGACCTCGAAGGTATGAGAGATGAAGAGATCAGAGAAAGCATATCGGCTTTGTACGCAACTCCAGAATTGCAAACTGTTGGCAGCATGTCTCAACTGCCCAGTCAAGACGCCTCTGAAAAGCTGCTGCCGTCAATCATCAAGGCACCAAAGCTGGAACTTAAACTACTTCCAACAAATCTGAAGTATGCCTATCTCGGAGATAATGAGACGCTGCCCATCATCATTAATAAAGATCTTGACGAAAATCAAGAGAAGGCATTGTTGGAGATTTTGAAGAAGCACAAGAAAGCCATAGGTTGGACTTTAGCCGACATAACCGACATAAGTCCCGACATTTGCGAGCACTCTATCCTCATGGAGCCGGATAGCAAACCTTTCCGTGACCATCAAAGAAAACTCAATCCGAACATCAGAGAAGTCGTGCTAAAGGAAGTATTAAAGCTTTTATCCATGGGTATTATCTATCCCATATCGGATAGCAAATGGGTAAGTCCAGTACACGTTGTGCCCAAGAAGTCCGGATTCCAAGTTGTCGAGAATGAGAAGAACGAATTGGTTCCGGTACGCTTAGTGACGGGATGGCGCATGTGTATCGATTATAGGAAGCTTAATGCCGCGACTCGGAAGGACCATTTCCCACTTCCATTTATCGATCAGATGCTCGAGAGACTTGCGGGGCAAATCTATTTTAGCTTTTTGGATGGATACATCGGCTATTTCCAAATCCAAGTGCGAGAGGAAGATCAAGATAAGACGACGTTCACATGCCCTTATGGAACGTTTGCCTACCGAAGAATGCCGTTTGGATTATGCAATGCACCGAGCACCTTTCAACGGTGCATGATGAGCTTATTCTCAGACCTCATCGAGATGTGCATAGAGGTCTTCATGGACGACTTCACTGTCTATGGTGACTCTTACACTTCGTGCTTGAAGAACCTCGACAAAGTCCTAGCCCGATGTGTCGAGAAGAATTTGGTATTGAATTACGAAAAATGCCACTTTATGGTGACCGAAGGAATAGTGCTCGGTCACGTTGTTTCTAAAAGAGGAATAGAAGTCGACAAGGCAAAGGTGGAGGCCATCGCAAAGTTGCCATACCCGACAAATCCAAAGGAAGTTCGTGGTTTCTTAGGACACGCCGGCTTCTATCGGCGCTTCATAAAGGATTTCGCAAAAATCGCTCAGCCACTGACAAACCTACTTCACAAGGATGTCGAGTTTGAGTTCAATGCTAAGTGTAAGGAGGCCTTCACCATCCTTAAAGATAAGCTTACAACAGCTCCTGTGATGCAAGCCCCGAACTGGAATAAGCCATTCGAGATTATGTGCGATGCTTCATTTGTGCGATCGGGGGCGCTTGAAGCGTAAAACTGGAAAAGAGAGTCACGTGATATATTATGCATCCAAGACATTGAATCCAGCCCAAAGCAACTATTCCACCATAGAGAAGGAACTGTCAGCTATCGTCTTTGCCTTCGACAAATTTCGATCTTATTTACTTGGCTCAAAGATCATTGTGTATACCGATCATGCCGCTGTCAAGCATCTCCTTGCAAAGAAGGAATCAAAATCGAGACTTATCCGATGGATTCTTCTCCTTCAAGAATTTGATTGGGAGGTTAAGGACAAGAAAGGAGCTGAGAACTATGTGGCGGATCACTTGAGCAGATTGATTCAAAAAGACGATGGAGAGCCCATAAAGGAGACTTTTCCCGAAGAGCATTTATATGCTGTTCGTGAAACGGTGTCCAGCCTTGCCAAGCTTCTTCTGCCCGCACAGTGTTTTACAGTTGGAGTCCAGGAAGTGTCTCAGCTGGCCAGTCAAGACAACTCTGAACCAGAATTGCTGAAAACCGTAGGTAACGCTTCTAAATTACCTTGGTTTGCTAATATTGTGAATTTCTTGACTTCTAAGCAGCTGTCACCCGAGTTCACTCATGCCCAAAAAGCAAAGTTAAAGAGCGAGTGTAAGCAGTATTTTTGGGACTCTCCAATTCTTTGGAAAATGGGAGTTGATCAAGTGATCCGAAGATGCATTCCGGAAGAAGAACAAGGCGACATCCTTTTCCATTGTCATTCATCCGCCTATGGAGGACACTTCGGACCAAAACGAACCGCAAGGAAAGTGTTGGATGCGGGTTTCTTTTGGCCGAGCCTACACCTTGACGCCTATAAGTACTGTAAGTCATGTGCACGTTGCCAAATGACCGGGAATATATCTATGAAACATGAAATGCCCCAAAAGCACTTGAGATTTTGTGAGATATTTGATGTATGGGGTATGGACTTCATGGGTCCGTTTCCTAGCTCAAATGGTAACATGTACATTTTACTTGCCGTTGATTATGTTTCTAAATGGGTTGAGGCAAAGGCTATAAAAACTAACGACTCTAAAGTGGTTGCAGGATTTCTTCGAACTAATATCTTTTGCAGATTCGGCGTACCAAAAGCCATCATAAGTGATCGAGGAACACATTTCTACAACCGTACCATAGAGTCGTTGATGAAGAAGTATGGAGTAGCCCATCGAGTTTCTACTGCTTACCATCCACAAACGAATGGGCAAGCTGAAGTGTCAAATCGAGAAGTTAAGTCTATTTTGGAGAAGACGGTCAATCTATCAAGGAAAGATTAGAGTATGAGGCTGGACGACGCCTTATGGGCTTACCGTACAGCCTATAAAACTCCCCTCGGTATGTCTCCATATAGATTGATTTTCGGTAAATTATGTCACTTGCCTGTACAGTTGGAACGCAAGGCCTGGTGGGCGTATGGGAAAATCAATATGGATCTGACCGAAAGTGCTAAGGAGAGGAAATATCAGCTTCAAGAGCTTGAAGAAATACGGTTAGAATCCTATGATGCGGCTATGAGATACAAAGATCGCACAAAGGCGTGGCATGATAAAATGATCCGTATGAAGACTTTTGAAGTGGGCCAGCTAATATTGCTTTACGAATCACGCCTACGCATTATGCCCGGAAAACTCCGCTCAAGATGGATAGGTCCATTCCGGGTGTGTTCTGTCTGGACAGGTGGAGCGGTGGTGATACAAAAATTGGACTTCGACGAGACTTTTACTGTCAACGGTCATCGTCTGAAGATTTATCATGCGGCCGCAAAGATAGAAGATATGGACGAGCAAAACTTGTCCATTCCCTCGTATTTTTGACTTTTTGAAGAGGAGGTCTAGCCGAAGACTCTAAAGAAAGGCGCTTCCGGGAGGCAACCCGTTATTTTTCCAATTTTTCTTTGATTTCGTTTTGTTTAGTTTGATTTTATGCTTGGTGTGGTTTCTTTTATTTTTCAGGATTTTGCTAAGTAAGGAATTGGTGTTTAAAGTGCAAGAAAAAGGAGTTGAAGGAGCATAGATGAAGAAAATAAGACTAAGGGGTCTTGATTGCAATTTTTCAGAAATACCAAGGGACCCAATTGTAGTAAGGAGGCGAATTTTAGGGACTCAATTGCTTAGAGGACGAACATTTGGAGTCAATTGAAGTGGAGAAAAAGATGGGGGCCGAATTGCAATAAGAGAGGAACCGAATCTCTTAACTGTACAACTGAGAGGACCTGATTGCAAAATTTACTTGTATAAAAGGAGGGAAGAAACCGAACCCTACCACTTGACACTATTCAAACATCTTCCCTCCCAAAAAACCGCCACCCACTACTTCTCTCTTTACAACAACCATCTTCTTCTCCAAGACTCCTTCTCACTGTACAGTCGAGACGCAGCAGCCATGCCTCCAAAGAAGAAGAAGTCTATTGCTTCCCGATGGTTCGCCGCCGTGCAGCGACCTGGATGAGTTTGTCACCTCCGGTTCCCATGTTAGCTTTATAGAGGATCCCGCCCTTCGCATGTGCCACCAATATTTAGCCCACATTTTGACCGGAAAGAGTACGTCTTTTGAAAAGGTGAGTGCCAATGAGTTGTATTTTCTATGGTGCATGGTTAATAGGCGCCTCATTAACTTAGGTTGGTGGATTGCTCATAACATTTTCATAATTGCTAGTCATACCGTGCGTCACATGACTTTGTGCCATATCCTTGCCACGTTCATTGAACGCAATTTTATCATACATGATGCGGGTTATTTGACTAGGGTAGATCCACCATCTTTGTTTGATTGGACTTTGTTGAGGCGTACTCGCCTACTGTACCAACTGCCTAACCGGGAGATCCAATTTTATCCACCGGGACCTCATGTCTCGAGTGCCTTTACCTCTGCGAGACGAGATACGGTGCGACGCTAAGGACGGATCTGGATTCCCTTGGACGCCGAGTAGACCATCTTCGCCGCACAGTTATGAACAGACTGCCTCGCCTGCCCAGGCGAGGCGACCCGTGACTTTTCTTCCCCATTTTAGTTTTCGTTTTGTGTCTTTTTGTTTTGTGTTTGAGTCCGTTTTTATGTGTTTTTCTTGTTCTTACACTTGATAGGGATCAAGTGTAAGGAGGGGTGTTTCTTTTTTCTTTTGTCTTTAATTTTCGTTGTTTCTTACACTTGATAGGGACCAAGTGTAAGGAGGGTGTTTGTTTGTTTATTTTGTCATGCCTTCTCTCTTTCTTTTGTTTTCTTTCTTGCTCGAGGGCGAGTAAGGTTTAAGTGTAAGGAGGGGGGTATTTTGTGTCGAAGCATGCCAAAATTTTTGATTTTTGAAGTGCCGTTTTCTATGATCAAGCTTGTCTTATTTGTGCTTTCATTTTCAATATTCTTACTTGTAGACTTTGTGAAGAGTAGATCTAGGCACGTATGTGTATGTAACTTGGGATGACGAAAAATAAACTTTGTTTGGATCGAAATTTATTAACCACTCACTTAAATAAGATTTGAGCCTTAAAGTAGGACACTTCCTACTATTTCTTTTGAGAGTGTTTATCCACAAAGTCACAATATGTTTGAATCACTTGTGATAAATGATAGGAGGCACTAGGGATTTTTAGCCACACGGCCGCGACAAAATTTTTCCTACCCAAAATCATCCCTTAGTGAACCAATTTGAGCCTTGACCGAATTTCTTGATTTGAGTTAGTAAAATTTTAGCCAAGGCCATTTTTAAACTTTCTCTTGACCCGTATTATTGCATTTTTTTTTTACGAACTCCTTTGTGCATGATAGTTAAAATCTGAAGTGTATTCTCCTACCTGCCCAGTATAAACATGCTGCAGAAAAAACAGATTGGATAAAAAGTCTAAGTGTAAAGACTGCTCAATATAAGCAGTATCCAAAGTGTCATGTCTATACAATTGAGACGGTTTGTGCCCGGTTGCTAAAAAAGAGTATGTGCCACGAAAAGAGAAAAAAATTGAGAATGAAAGAAAAAGAAAAAAATTCTGAATATGATACGTGGCAGAAAAGAAAGAGTATGGGTGCATAGTTGATGATGTAGCATTGAAGTGAATTTTCTAAGTGGTGGGAGTTTGACTTTCTTGACTGCACAGGTGAGAGAATTTTACATGCATAACATTGTTTCTGAATTTTAATGGAGCTTAGTACCCCTAGGACCCTTACCAACATCAAATTGTCAAAGTCCTAAGCCCCATTACAACCGAATGAGAAAGACCTCCTTGATATTGCTATTGTGATGATCTCTTATCGTGATTGCGTAGATTATTTTCTTTTGAGTAGGCTTGAACCGGACCTAGATTAGTTGAGTGTTGAGTGAAACTTGAGGAGATCCACATTGTTTAGATTTTGACCAAGTTGATATATATGTGCTTAGTTTCAAAATTTGCATTGTCTACTTGTTGGATGAGATCATGATTGCACAATTTGACATTGCTTGGCTAGAGAATTGGTGCTGAAAATTTTGAATTGATTGATATGGCTTCTTGTTTTTCGTTTTGTGAGTCCGTTGTTATTTTCTTTCTTCCGTTCGTGTCGAGTCTTGTTTTTGTTCTTGCTCGAGTCTTGAGTCTTTTCTTTTGAGTCTTGGGTCTTGGGGAAGACCAAAAATAATTAGGTACTTATCTTTTTCTCTTCTTATACTCGAGGGCGAGTATAGCTCAAGTGTAAGGAGATTTGATGAGTCAATTTCGTACCTAATTATTTCTGTCCAGAAAGGTCTCTTAACTGTGCAGGGGAGACGTATTTGTTGGCAGTTATGCAGAAAAGGAGCTGATTTGGCACGACAAGTGGAGATGAGGTGGCGACGCGAATTACAGCTGGAATGAGGATATTTTGAGCGGTTTTGGTCGAAGGAAGAAAGAAGGAAAGAAAAGGATCAAGAAAGGAAAGAGAGAGGAAGGAAAGAAGAAGATAAGGAAGGATTAGATATTTCCATATCTATCAAAATCCTTTCCTTATCCAAGAAGAAACCCTAGATATGATCTAGGGTATTATAAAAGGAGGATTGAAGCACGAAAATCGAAGCCTTTTCACCATCAAAAACACGCCGTGCATACCTTTCCACCCTCGAAGACTCATCCTTTCTGATCTGATCAACTTGCCGCTGAACCACCGAGCCATCGCCGAGCCACCGCCGAAGCCAAATACCGACCGCCGCCGAGAAGATATCAACCACTATCCATTCCGAATACTTCATGCTACAGTAGTTTAAGATTGAAACAAACACTTTCGTATTTCGTATTTCAGTTTTCTTATGTTCGAATATTAGCTTAAGTTTTGTTCTTGTCATTTGCTTCGCTCTTGTTATTTCCGATTGAAAGACCGTAGGTTTCGATACTTAAATCTAGTTGCAATTCTCGTTTCTAATTCAGTTTATGTTAGTTTGAATTCTGTTGATGTTCGTTTCCTGTTTTTAGATCGTTGTCTTTAAATTAATTTCGTTTAAGTGCATGCTAGGGTTAGGGTTACAAATGGTGCATGTTCTGTTTCGGAGGGTGTTTTATCTGTGCAGTCAGGACAGGTTCATGAGTAGCTAAATTTCTAGTGGTCTGACAGGATGTAAACACACACGTGAATAGTACATGAGGCTTAGGTTCTTATAATTAATCAAAGGGTTTCGGGTTAATTCTGAATTATTTAATCTGGCTAGTAATTTAGGCTTGATCACCCTAGGTTATTCGATGCCGTAGCTAACTTAGTACTTCCATCGTTTCTCGTGGAACAAGGCTAGGTAAGTAGCGAAATTATTCGAAAGAGTAGTTGGATTAAACCGGTAGGAGACTATTAGATGCCCAACATACGAGTAGGCTCCTATACTAGGCTCCCTTAGTTCGATAAAGCTGTTTAGCTATTAAATCTATTGATTGCCCAACAACGTAGGTTGTAGCTAAATTAGGAAAGTAGCCGTTTCGATGCCCAACATGGCGGTTACCGACTAAGTAAGTGGGAGTAAGGATTACGCAGTTTAAGTTACGGTAGTCTATAACTAGTTGATTCTTAAGATTAATTCATTTTATGTGCCAAGGATTGGAAATACGTGTGTGTGAATATTCTGCTGGATCCATCTCTTATCTGCCTAGTTTAAATAGTTTTATCTCAGTTCTCAGTTTTTATATTTAATTCAGTTTTTACAAGTTCTTAGTTTAGAATAAAACCCAAAACTTGCGTGGTTGCTAACCAAAACCAAGATAAGTAGAAAAATAATATGTCTAGTCCTCCGTTCCCTGTGTTCGATACCCTGTGAACTATACTGATATAATTCTCACGTTTTTGCAGGATTATTTGGTGCAATACAGCGATCACCAAATCACCTATATAAGTGAGAAGTGTGGCCGCTTCACAGAGGACACTTATGAATCCAAAGATGTGTCTAAGGCCTAAATGGATACAAACGTGAAGAACGAACAAGGTTGTGAGAGTATTGTGTTGATACTATTGTTTTGGTGCACACTAAGGAGGAATAGTTCAAGGCATCACGTCCACTAGTCCGCCGGTATACCCGATAGTGTTGACAAGGGAAGGTTCAAGGCCTCAAGCTACCTATCCTGCTGTAATGTTGTTTCTTTCGAACTGGGCATTTAGTCTACATACATGCATGCACAATTTTCACTCATGTGGGGAATTGTTGGAAATTTGGTTTTGACTAATTAATATTTTAGTCTAGCCATGATTAAATTGTTGTGGCCACGTTCGTATTCTCAAAATCGAATTTCGGTGAGTGAGAAATGTGCATTTAAGTTGTTCACTTGTGGGGGCATTTTCGTAATTGGATGCAGTAATTGGATGCAAGTACTGCCAGCCAGCCCGGCCCATTGCTTGGCCCGTGTCTGGGCAAGTGGAATGTGTTATTGAGCTTGGGTTTGGATCTAAATTTGTGGGCTGGTTGTTAGCAGGCCTAACTGAAGCTATTGACAGACTAAGTTTGTTGGGCTTGATGTTATCTGGGCTAGCAGTGGATTGGGCTTGATGGTTAGAAATCCAGACTGGTTGATCTGCAACTGACCTGTGTGGCTGTTGAGCTGCCTGCGAGTTGTTAGCATATCAAGGGTCTTGATGACCTAGAAGCATCTCTTAATGAACAAGTAATGGAGAGACACTTTAATGCATTGTGTCTCTTCACATGGTGGATGTTACTTTTATAAATAGATGCATCTACAAGCATTTTACATACAATATAAACAACAAATACAAGATATCACGAAAATCACAAAGCACTTCATTTGCATCTATAGTCTAGTTTTGTGTCTGCCCAATTCGTGTCTTGGTTTAGTTCGTCGGAGTCTTTCCAGTTTGCGGTGCTGCTACCAGGAAGCAGGAAAGTCGTTTTATCTTTGGGGACAGATTGTCAATCCGTGAGCACTAGCCGAAGCAATACTGTCTTGGGGAAAGAGAAAACTCGACTCGGCTTTAGTCAGTTCAGTCTAGTCTAGTCAAGTCTGTCCAGTTTGTCGTTTCATATCCAGGAGGATCATCAATCCGGACGTTCTGCCCAGAAGACCAGAATGTTGTCTGCCCTATTGGATACTAAATTGGTTGTAATCTAGTACCTCAATTTCTATTTTATTTTCAATTACTTGTTATTATTTTGTACGCATTTCCAAAGTTATCAACTATTTTAAATAACAATTATGTTTGTTGATTGTGTCGAGTTTATATGATCAAGACTTATTTTATCGGGGCCCAATAAGTGTGATTTTGTTGGTGGTTAATTGCTTTCCAATGGTTTCCTTTTTTCATATCGAAGGGGATTTGAAGACTCGATGTTTAGTTTTTGATGTTGAATGAAAACTTGTGCGATTCATCGTACCGACTTATCACTCGGACTTCCATCAAGGCTTCTTCATCCATTCCAAAGTTCGTGCTTCCGTACTTCAAACATATAATTGGGACGAAGGGAGTATTAAAAAATATTTTTTCTCATCTTGAAATTGCATCTAATACAGAATGTTACAGATTTAAAGGCTGCAAAAGTATGATTCTTCTAATATCTAAGGCCTTTAGCAACCTCAAAGAAATGAGCCACATTTTCTTCAGGTGTACCAACCACAATCCCATGTCCAAGATTCAATATGTGCTTCCCTTTTCCTGCTTTCCTAACTGTGTCATTTATCCTCTCAGTGATGAACTCTTTCGACCCGAAAAGAACGCCCGGGTCCACATTACCTTGCACAGCCACGTTAGGGCCCAGGCGTTGCCTCCCTTCAGCCATGTCGACAGTCCAATCCAAGCTAACGACATCCACACCCGCCAAGGGCAGTCTCTCAATCAGTCCACCAGAGCCACTTGCGTACAGGATCAACGGAAGGTTCGGATGGATGTGTTTCACGGTGTCTACGATTTGTTTCAGGTAAGGAAGACTGAACTCCTCGAAATCCACGGGACTCAGTTCTGTGGCCCACGAGTCGAAAATCTGGACGGCTTGAGCGCCCTTGTCGGCTTGGTACTGGATGTACTTGGCCATGGAGGTTGCAAACTTTTGAAGTAGCGCGTGAAGCACCTAAACGAGCGTTGCAAGTGATAAGTGATGCTAATTTTGCATTGGGAAGAAATTATCTAAGCTATACCTTTGGCTCTGAGAAAGCCAATCTCTTGATCTTAGAGAAGTGCTTTGAGGAACCTCCTTCAACGACGTAAGAAGCCAAGGTGAATGGCGCCCCAACGAAACCTAGCACTGCTGCTTCATTGTTCACCTGACAACAGATATGTGCCGATCAGATAAGAGAGACGGCCTTAACAGATATGGTGTTTAGCTTAGCATATTGGTGAGAAAATATGTAGCAGAAATGTAAATGATGGACAAATAGTTGTGGGAGAAACTAGAAATCTGATTCTGATTAGAGAAAAGAGTCATGACTAGAGAATAAATCTAGGTAAGAAACTAAGAAAACTGCATATGTTCAGACAATTACAACACTATAAAGTAGTAGTAGCATTTTAACAACATTATATGTGACATTTTTTAAGATCTATGAAATCCCTTTATATTTCAAGAATAATTCGTAGGCACCCTATAGTCTAACTTATCTGTCTATTAGCCATGGATGTAAGACTGGATAAACTAAATGCAGGTTGGTTAAAGTCAGACCTCCTTGCGCAAGATTGTCAATGCTTCTCCAACATACGGGACATACTCATCAGGGATGAATTCTACCACTTTTTCAACATCAGCAGCAGAGCGTATCGGATCAAATATGATAGGACCTTTACCTTTCACAATGTCGAAAGGTATATTCATACCAGTCAAAGGTGTAAGAATATCAGAGAATAAGATCACCTGTAATATATAAAAACAAGAAGAGGAATTAATCAGATAAGATGGATAAAAACAGTTGTATCAATTACTTATATTAAGATTAGTTTCTCCATAAAGGCATCTCACCCCATCAGGTTTAAAGACCTTCCATGGCTGAAGCGAGATTTCCACCACAAGATCTACATTTTCTGATCTTTCACGAAAGGATGGATGCTTCTCACATAGGATTTGGTAACTCTATCAAAAGCAGTCAAACATTGATAATTTCAGTATAACATATAAAGACTACTCAAACAAGAATATAAACAAAATGAATTCTGACATGGTGTATCGGTAAGAACAGTTTTACTATTAACTAGCGTATTTCCGAGTCCATATATATAAACTAGTATTAATACTCTTAACGATTTGCAGATAGGAAATTTGTTCAGACGGGCCCAGGCTATATAACAGCAGCAAAAAGGTGTCCACAATCCAAGATTAGAGATTCTTGTGAACAATAGTTTGTAGTTTAAAGAGATGAGAAACAACAAGAGTTTAATCTGTCTAATAAACCTGCCTTCATGTACCTCCCAGCTTGTCTCATAAGCCAAACTGGTGGCCTCTCTACGTCTTTCCCTCGAGCGGCATCAAGTAACAAAGGCTCCGTAGTATTTACAGCTTTTGGCTCCGCAACAGCCCCTACAAAGTAGCCGCAAATCGGTAAGCTTCCCTATACAAATAACAAAAAAACTCTACAAAACGCAAAAACACGAAAAAGTAAGGAGCAAAATATCAAAAGTCAAAACCCAACAAAATTAATCACTACATATTCCAAACAAATAAAAGAAATTAAAAAGCTAAAAAGGGGAAGAATTTTACCTCCAAGAGAGCAAAAGAACCTGGGTTTGTGATTAAATTGAGAGGGGAAATTCAATTTCGTGGAAATCGACGAAACTGAGCTGCTATAAATGCAAGCCATTTTTGGGTAAAATTCTGGAAGACCCCTCCAAAATTGGAAAACGGGAAAATTTCTGGAAAAAGTAAAGATTCTAACGAAGAAGGTGGTTTAAGGGAGCCATGGATTGGAGACAGAGGAAAAGATAAGGGCACGCAATCTGAAAATCTCATCTGATTTCAATCCGACGACGTGCTGTGGGGTCCATTTCGCCAATTCAAATCGACTTTATTTTATTTATTGAATTTAATGCAATATAGCAAATTAGCAATTGGTCTTCGGCCATTTTTTAGAATAAAAATGTGTTTTAGTCGCACATTTATATAGAATAAATATAACCAGACCACTTTAGAAATTATTCTGAATGTAAAGTAATATACTCCTTTTATTTCTTTTTCGCTCATCTTTTTTTTTTTCCTTACAAAGTTTTGTTGCTCTATTTTCCTGCTTCTGAAATATTACTTCATTAAAAATTACAACTTTCAAACATTACTCATTTATTGGAAAAGAATGATGGGGTGACTGAATATAATCTCAACTACTAGAGATGTCAAAGTCATAGCCAACTTGCCCCAGCTTAGGGGACTTACTCAAATTTTGGATCGAGCCAACCCAGTTCATAAATTGATGGGGTCTTTGAAACTACAACCGAGCCCAACCCTTTTTTGATCATCGGGCCACCGGACTAAACCGGCCCAAAAATTAAAATATAAAGTATTTTAAATATTTAATTTTAAAAATAAATTTAACAATTTTTAATTAGATAAATTATTTCACCATAGATTGAACATGCAACCTTTACTTTTAAAGTAAAATTGACTACCATTATAATACATAACAATTTTAAAATCTAGACGATTATAAAATTTTAAGAATAACTACGGGAGTAATGAACGATTCTGAGTATAGCATGCAGTGTAAGTGACTTTTTCCCAGAACTTAGATGGTAATTTGAGTTTGCGAGTAAGGTCCTAACTGCTTTCTTAAGTATTCTACTTTTATATTCAGCAAGTCCATTATGTTGATGTGTACGTGTTGCAGACGTCTCGTGCTTAATTCCTCACGTTCACCGTACTCACTGACCATCGAATTTAAGAACTCACTTTCTCTATTTAAGCGAATAACCTGAATGGAATTAACTATCAGATATTTCTGGACCATGTCACTATTAACCAAGTTGGAAGGGACTTCGGAAAAGTAAATTGTATCCACGATGACACCTAAGCATTAACCACTAATTTGACTGTAAATAATTCTAATTCTCGAAATTGATATACTCACGAGGATCATATCCTCTCAATTTGATTTATTTTAGAACATCCTATATAAAATTATCTTCTATAGTGATTGTGTTTACTAAGCATGTAAGCCACTCAGTTGGACTTTTACGATATTCACTCCACAGCTTAATAAAATTTAAATATGTTAATTGGAAAACTCATCTATCTGATTGTTATTTTTGTACTTGTTAAGTCATATTAACTTGTATAATAGTTAGATTGTGTAGTGTGTTGTAGATCACATAAGACTACACAATTGGTTGAACTAACAATATATTAATATATATCACAGCTGAGACGACGTTTAAGCTGTAGTTTAGATAATAAGTTATTTGTCTTGGCTACTTGTCTATTCCGGTAGACATAAGGTGATGTATTAAAGGATCACAGTGAGATGTATTCTCCTAACCGACTTGAGTGGAAAACCAAAGATTTCGGTGACTTAGTTGGTCTTACTTCACGGGCGAGAGTCTCTGGTTCAAGTCCAGGATGGTCCAGTTGCGCTAGGGAAAAGAGAAAAGAATAGAAGACGCAGGAGAGGCCCAAACCAAATCCCAGGGAACAGTCAAGCTTCATAGGGTCTTTCTGTCCAGGTGCAAGTAGTCTGTTAATTTCTACACATGTCTTTTTTTCGGAGGTCTACAGCCATTATTGAAGGAATAATTTAGGTTAGGAACGCTACCTTCCTCCTGGTGTGTTGTCGCGGCTTTGATTGTTGCTCCTGTGTTAGACCTTCTGATCTGTATCCCGGCCTTTTTCTTCCTCTGGGTGGTCAGAGAACTGAAGAAAATAAATTTTTGTCTCTCCCTTACTCACGGTATGCGTGTGTAATTATGTGTATGTGTGTGTGTTTTGTTTCTGAACATAATACTGATATATATAGGCTTCAAAACCCAATATAATATTAATATATTTGTAACCCATTAATTTAATTATATTTCTAATGGGCTTCCACATAACCAGCTCATAATATAATTAATTAATTTACTGGGCGACTAATATTTATCAATTAATTGGCCCAGCCAATTAATTCCAGATAAATAACATTATTAAATAATGTAAAAATACATTAATCCATTAATAATGATTTCTAAGAGACAATAAATAACCAGACAATTAATTGGGCCAGATCAGGGATCCAATACAAGAAATAAAGCTGGGCCTCAAATTAATTAATTATCCATGCTCAGCCCAGAGCAAAATTAATTAATAAACACAGATTCATTCCACTAGAGAATCCGTGCTGACTTACCCCTTTATCTCAATTTGAGCAAGGGCTTGTATTTTAAACTTAATCGATCTCCGTATTTAAGATAGAAATATCCGTTAATTAATTAAGCTCACTGACAGCTTAAATTAATTAACATCTTATATTCTTGAGTAGTACCACTCGACCTTATTAACACACCTGAACTTAATCAACCGGCCGGGTTTAGTGTGCTTATCCTTTCGAGTTCCTCAGGGGATATTATCAACCCATTTTACTTGGATACGGATGCAAGATACAGACAACCAGCCTGAGCCACAAATAACTACTAACACCCAAGATACGTAGATCCGGTCGCGATGACGTTCACCATAGTAGGTCAAAGTGATAGATAGCCAAATGCACTCAGTGAAGTCTTACCAAGCTTAAGACCAAAGCAAAGTCACCGAGATCTTGGTTTTCCACTAAGGTCGCTTAGGAAAACACATCTCACTGTGATCCGTCAATACACCACCTTAAGTGTACCAGTAAAGACAAGCAGCTAAGACAAGCCACTTCTTATCTAAACTGCAGCTTAAACCTACAACTTATCCTTAAGTTGTCTCAGCTGTGATAACTGTTTATATCTTGTCAGTTCAACCAATTTGTGTTGTCTTCTGTGATACCCGACACACCACACAAATCTAACTTTTATACAAGATAAAGGATAACATGTGCAAATATACATATTTATAAGATAGGAGAATAAAACAGTGGTAAGGACAAAAACACATTGTACACAAGCATAAAAAGTGCTTCCAGCATACAAAATCCCAACAATTCTCCCACTTATACTACAGCAAACTTTTAGTATACAATGTGTCAGTTCTAGGTACAAACTAGTATTTAGCTGCAAATCCTATCTATCACTCCTCTTCTCCCACTTATACAAAAGTCTCTACCAGTCCTAAGCCACGAACATGCTTCTCGTAAGTCGGAATTGGTAAGCTCTTCGTGAATGGATCAGCTATGTTGTCTTCAGTTCCGATCTTTTCTATGAGTACGTCGCCTCGATTTATGAATTCTCGTATAATATGGTACTTCCTGTCTATGTGTTTAGACGCCTTGTGAGATTTAGGTTCCTTAGAATTTGCCACTGCACCCGCATTATCACAATAAATCGTGATTGCCTTAGGCAAATTCTAAACAATATCAAGATCTTGGAGAAAATTCTTGAGCCATACTGCCTCTTTCGGGGCTTACGAGCGCCCACATACTCTGCTTCCATGGTTGAGTCCGCAATGCATTTCTGCTTTACACTCCTCCATGAAATGGCTCCACCTCCCAAGGTAAACACATAATCCGAGGTCGACTTCTTTTCATCTCTGTCAGCCTGGAAATTCGAGTCCGTATAATCCAAAGGCACTAGACTGTCTGACTGGTAAAAAATTCTATAATCTCTAGTCCGTTTAAGGTACTTGAGAATATTTTTCACGCATTCCAGTGCTCTTGTCCAGGATTAGACTGATATCTTGAGACCATGCCTACAGCATATGAGATATTTGGTCTCGTACAAAGCATTGCATACATGAGACTACCGACAGCGGAAGCATATGGTACTAGTCTCATACTTTCTATCTCTTCAGGCGTTTTAGGGCACTGATTCTTGGATTAAAAAATGCCATATCTGAAAGGTACCGAACCTCTCTTGGTATTTTGCATGCTGAAACGAGCAATAACAGTATCAATGTAGGACGCTTGTGACAAGCTTAACATCCTTTTCTTGCGATCTCATATAACCTTGATCCCAAGGATGTAAGCAGCTTCACCTAACTCCTTCATTTGAAACTGCTCGGATAATCATGTCTTTACGTCTGATAACACTTCAACATTGTTGCCAATGAGAAGGATGTCATCTACGTAAAGTGCAAGAAACACCACTGTTCCATTAACACAGATACGGTATACGCACACCTTGTTCGGACAGGATACAAAACCATAGGATTTGACTACCTCGTCAAAACGTTGGTGCCATAACCGGGAAGCTTGCTTAAGTCCATAAATAGACTTCTTAAGCTTCCAAACTAGATGCTCTTCGCCCTCCTTCACATAACCATCTGGTTGTTTCATATAGATGTCTCTACCTTTTTCAAGGTGCCCATTTAAGAATGCGGTCTTGACATCCATTTGCCAGATCTCTAGGTTCATGTGAGCTGCTATGGCAAGGAGAATTCTAATAGACTTGATCATTGCTACAGGCGAGAAGGTTTCTTCATAATCGATACCTTCTTTCTGGGTAGAACCCTTTGCCACTAGCCTGGCCTTAAATGCCATGATCTCTCCATTCGAACCTATCTTTCTTTTGTATACCCACTTACTACCAATGGCCTTGCAGCCCTCAGGTAGTTCAGTGATATCGTATACATCCATATCATTTATGGACTTAAATTCTGAGTCCATGGCGATTCTCCAAGAATCTGCATCTACATCTCCCACTGCTTCGCTGTAAGTCCAGGGATCCACGGGGTCTTGTTCATCTGCCGGGAGATGGTCAAAAGTCTCCCCAGTGACATATACTGATCAGGTGTAAATATCACCCTCCCACTACGTCGAACAGTGTCAGGAGTTGTGTTAATAGATTGTGCAGTTGCTCGTGGAGCTCTATCTTGCACAATTGGCTCTGTGAGTGGGTCTCGATCACCTTGTAATTCCTCAAGGATGATCTCGACTCGAGACTTATGATTACTAATATAATCCTCCTCTAAGAACCGAGCGTTGGTGCTAACCACGATCTTCTGTTCTTTAGGATCATAAAAATAACCATCCTTCGTTTCCTTCGGATATCCTATGAATAGCATAACCTCTGAACGTGAATCCAACTTGTCGGCCTGTTTATTCAAGACATAAGTAGGACACCCCCAAATCTTTATGTGGTGCATACTGGGCTTGTGCTCGCTCCACAACTCGACTGGAGTCATGTTAACCGACTTGGATGGCACACGGTTCAACAAGTATGCTGCAGTCTCTAGGGCATATCCCCAAAAGAAAACTGGTAAAGTTGCATAACTCATCATGGACCGAACCATCTCTAGGAGAGTTCGGTTCCTTCTCTCTGATACACCATTCTGCTGAGGCGTGCCCGGTGCTGTCAGTTGGGATGTAATCCCACATTCTGTCAAGTAGTCCTTGAACTCGTTGGACAGGTATTCCCCACCACGATCAGATCGCAGTGTTTTGATGTTGGGTGATGATTCAATCCTCAGCATGATCATACTTGTGGGAAATGACTCTATCTTCTATACTGAATCACGCTCAGTAGCCTCGTGCTCTGAACTGTTGAGAAGATTTGAAGATCCCAAAACCCTATCGATTGGTGAACCATTCCTTTGTATTCGTATTTGGCTCCTGAGGTTTCAGACTCAGTAGACACTCTGCTCTGGTCAAGGCGCTTAGTAGCTCATCAGCCTCAGCACCAGTGTAGAAGACTCGGTGAATATGCTTGGACTCGGCAGAGCAAAGATATGCGAGAGAGTCGGTTGAACCGAACTCGGCAGGAGTAGTTCACTGAACTCGGAGCGATCTTCGGTAGACTTATCTCGGCCCCTATCTACCGAATACAAGGTCGGACTCCAAGCAACGGCAGATAGTCTTCGGGGATCGTCGGAATCTTTTGAAAGACAATCAGCATTGTCATGTACGAGGAAGAGAGAAGTCAGCTTCAGTCTGTCTCGAAGTCTGTGCTGTCTCAACCACTCCATCCACCTCGACGAATGACAAGCATACACGTGTCTTCTCACCTGCTAAAGCTGCAGTCAACCTTTTACCTAAAAAGGTGGGAAAGTACACTGTTACCTACACCAAAAGAGCCGTTTGCTACCAAAAAGAGAGAGAGAGAAGAAGATCGTCTCCAACGGATCTATTTTCAATCTCTGCTCTATAAATAGAGGGATCACTCAAGACGCCAAGAACACGAGAGAGCGCGAAAAAGAGCGAATTCCAAAGAACAAAGTCTTAGCAAGAACTCGAAGAACAATCTCCGGCGAAAGACTACATTCTAGCTCATAGGGAATCAAGCTAAACCAACATATAAAGCCTCTAGTATCCAATCGACGTTACACGAACTTATAGCTTACCTTCAGCTGTTCGTCGATCTAGAAGCTACTCTCATATTCCCTATCCCTCTAACCCTAAGCTCAACCGTTCTTATCTATAGCTTAGACGAAGGAGTTCACATTTGAACCCAATCCTTATTATATAAGGACTCCTTCACTGTTGGAGAAGTTTGTCAAACACTTTAAGTTTGATAGTGTTGTAAACTGAGACTTGGATCAGTATAAAAACCAAGACGCGGCTTTGCCCAAGTGTGCAAGCCGACCGAGACTAACTCAGGATAATAAATAGCCTCCTGATCATTCGGGACAGTGGACGTAGGATTTGAGCAATATCCGAACCACTTTAAAAATCCTGTGTCTTTTACTGCTTTCTTAACTGTTGCATTGATTTTACTATTCATACTGAACATCATATTTAAAATCAATCAACTGTCTCAACATTCTGAACTTCATATCTACTGAACTGAGACTTAAAACGTTTTCTCACAAAAACTGATTTGGGCCTACACAATTTCGCACACTGAACTCTCACTGATCGATACTGAATTCTGACCTTGTCAGTTAGCAGATCTCAGCTGAGTCAGTACTCTTTTAGCCTTTAACACGATTGGAAACGGTTATGCAGTCTGGCTGAACTATTTCAAGGCGGCACCTTCCCGAATAGGATTTGTTGGTGTTCGAAAGTTGAGAAATTTGGATTCAGTGTATTCACCCCCCCTCTACACCTGAACTCACTCACGAGACCAACAATTGGTATCAGAGTAGGAGTTCTTTAAGACTCTTGTCACTTTGAGACTGGTTTATTCGAACGGATCCGGAGGAAAACGTTTTCACTGCATATCATTCTACATTCATATCTATATTCTTCATGGCGGATATGTCAGGTATAAGGATGGTACCCATGTTCTCGGTGGAGAATTATGGAGTATGGCGAGTCAGAATGGAAGCACATCTGACATCCCTCCATGACAGTATGACTGAAGTGCTTGAAGATGGACCTATCGTTCCCATGATCGATAGTGTCGTAACTCAGGACCAAGCTCAAGGAGGAGGAATGGTGACCGGGAAGAAGATTCCCAAAGACAGAAGTCTCTTCACTCCTGAAGAGAAGAAGCTTCACAACTTAGACCGTGTTGCCAGAAACGCTATACTGACCACCCTTAGTGATTCTTATCTTGGTAGGGTTCAGGAATGCAAGACTGCAAAAGAACTCTGGGACGCTCTAGCGCTACTGAGTCGAGGGACTCAGAAGATTAAAGTGAATAAACTAGCGCTGGAACTCCAAAAGCTGGAAAGCTTGTCTCTCATGCCCGGGGACAAAATCAAAGATCTGAACGTCAGATTTACCAATCGATGAACTCTATCAATGGGTGGGAAAGACATTCGAAGAATCGTAGAGATGAATCGAAGATTCGAGGGCAACCGTCGGATGGACACTTGGACACCTTTTGCCACTCTATTGCGACATTCGACTTAGATGCTGTGTCTCCGACCATATCTTTTCGAGAATTACGAGCGAGGAGTTTGAGTTCGACAGACCTCAAAGAAAGCGAGAGAGAAGGCGACGCAAAAATCGACCATGCTTTCAAAGCATCGGTCGGCCACAGCATCTCCAGGCCAACGAGCAAAAACGACGAGTAAGGCGAACCTTCACTCAATGATCTACAAGAAGGAAGTCTCGCTCAAGTATGCTCGTCGTGAAATATCGAAGGAGAAGGAGCGACGCGAGAAAAGTGACTAAAGCCTATCGGGAAACGAAGGTAAGTCAAATTATATGTCGAAACACACTCGACTCACAATCTTCGAATGCGAAAGAAAGATGACTCGAGAACCATCAAAGAATAGCGAAAGCAAAGAAGAAAGAGTCATCGCTTGTTACAACCGCAAGAAGCCGGGACATTATCGGTATGATTGTCCTAAGCTCGAGTAGTCTCGAACGTGCAAGACGTAAAGGCGAGGAGAGAGAAATTCGCCCGAAAAGACAATCCTACATAGTGGCGAAATCTCGGGACGACTCGAAGAGGTCGACTCCTTTATAGATTCATCGGATGATGATGCGGCTTTCATGGCCCTAGAGCTTGAAGGCGAAGAATCGGTGAAAAGTGCATGATGGCGGGCGAAGAGGATGAGGTAAATTCTCATGAACCGGTTAACTCCTCTTCACACCGCACACACGACACTATTTCAAAGTGCGGATGGGAATTTGGACATCTCGACCGCATATGAAGATCTACTAGATGAACAAATTCGGATGAGTCTGCGCAGCTCGGTAAGACTCTTCGGGAGTTGGATACCACGAAAGTGGAGAATTAAAGACTTTCTCGGGAGAGTCGGGTTGTTAGCGAGGCCGAAGGACTTGTGTTGAGACTCGGGGAGGAGATAAACTCTCCCGATGGCCAAGTCTCGGCATCAAGAAGATCGGATTTCGGTTTTGACCAATGACTTGACTCGAGAAGGATCTTACCGAGTCTGTCGAAGCAAGAAATGTCGGGACTTGGGCCAGAGCACGACACACCGAAGAAGAGTGATGATGCTGGAGAAGCTATGGCGACCGAGAGGTACATGGGTGCGAGAAGAAATTAGAAGCTATGCTAGCAAGCAATAAGCCAAAGCCGTAAGGAAGGACTTGGATTCGGCCAGGGAGCTTCCTCATATCGGCCCAATACACTCGGAAGTACGGCTTGGCGATAGGTTCGTTCAAGGGGAGACTATGAACGCAAATATAATGAACCCCCTAGCAAAGAACAAACAAGAAGATGAAAGCACCTCATCCCACACATCGGCATTCGACAAGAAGATCGGTGCCAAGAAACCCCGGTTCGGTCGAGGGGGAACCAGCAAATCAAAATTGGCGGATCGGTATGGACCTCCAAAGGCGACACATCCAGCTCGGTATGGGTCATACTATTATGAACCTATAGTCGAAGAGGCTCCAAAGGTCGGAAGAAAAAGAAAGCCACACGGAAGGCTAAGGTCGGCGAGTCCACCAACTCGGAAGATCGGGACACCTGAACCTCGAAGCCTCGAAGTCGGGTGACCGGTCCGGTGGTCGGGATATGTTGACTCCGGGAGGAAAGAAAATATCCGAAACCACCGGGGTTGTTAGACAGATTTGGGTTACTAAAACTAACATCTAAGGACCCAAAATCAAAAATAAAGGGTACCGAATATAATTCCGTTTTGCGAGTGCGTAAAGACCCATGGTATGTGGACAACGGATGCTCAAGACACATGACATACCAAAGGAGTCTCGAAGAATTATATCACGAAGAAGGACCAGAGTGAGTTTGGAGATAATGCCAAAGGCTACACGAGAGGATACGGCACACTCGACGCATAGGAGCGCTAAAGTTCCAAGAGTATCATATGTTGAAGGACTTCAGCATAATCTTCTCTCCGTTAGTCAATTTTGTGATAACTCAAATAGAGTGATATTTGGGGCCTGGTTTACGTGATGTTATTGATAAATCCACGGGGAAAACAGAGTGTTATCGAGGTTCGCACGAGAAGAACATATATGTGGTGGACCGGAACTCAGTGAACACGAAGCTTGCTTATTGGCGAAGAATGACAACCGCACGGGGTGGCTATGGCACGAGAAGACTCAACCATCTCAACTTTAAGACGCTCAACAAGCTTGCAAGAAACACTCTAGCAAGGGGGCGCCGAATGAAGTATTCAGCAAAGACACTCAGTGTGAAGCATGTCGAGGGAAAGCAAACAAGGAATCAAAATCCTCCGGTTCCATCGCCTTCCACGGATGGAATTCTTCAGTTGCTACATATGGATTTGTTCGGTCCGAGTCTCCCCGAAGGACGATCGGAGGCGAAAAATATGCATTAGTGGTCATAGATGACTACTCGCTACACGTGGGTCATATTCATTGCCAACAAGTCGACGTCAAAACAGAGTTACCAACGCTTTCGAAAAAGCTCGGTGTCGAGAAGAACACCAAGATCGAGAAAAATACGTTCGAGACGAGGAACCGAGTTCCTTAATTCCATGGTAAAGGAGTTACGCAGCGAAGGAATAGAGCATGAGACTTGACTACACGCACACCTCGGCGGGAATGGAGTTGTTGAACGAAAGAACGGAACTCTAAAAAGGCAGCAAGGACTCTACTCGCGAGACTCAGGACTCCCAACCAAATGCAGGCGAAGCTGCGTGCGCATGTTATACTCGGAATAGATCTCTACCGACAAAGCGGCATAAGCGGACACCATATGAACTATGGAACGGCAGGAAGCCCTCTCTATCTTATTTCCATATTTTTGGTTGTTCATGCTTTATCCACAATAATGGGAAAGATCACCAAGACTTTTTGATAGCAAGTCGGATCGGGGAGTATTCTTAGGATACTCTCGGGTCAGCAAAGCTTTCGAGTATTCAACCATCGGACTCTTTGCGTGGAGGAAAGCCCTCATGTTGTTTTTAACTAGTTTGCTACGAAGACGGGAGCAATAACTCAAATTCGAATACGAGGACATCGGTAAGCGGCTACGAGATCTAAGCTTAAAAGACAAATCGAAAAGATCCGACTATGTTGGGATGATGATTCGGACGAAGAAAGCGAAGACAAATCATCGAATCTCAACCGGTGAGCAAGTATTGAGCGGATTGATTCTCCCGAACGGAATCAATCCCAGGGTAACTCGAGTCGATGAGGAAACCGTAGAGGTAAGCTTGAGACCACTACTGAGAATAACAACTCGGGGGGAACATCTAGTAATGTTCCTGAGGCCGAATGCCCTGAACCTGGTGACTCGGTAGCTCATACTCTTATCACCGAAATTCTTCAATCTCGGAATAGTACAACCGAAATGCCTAACTCCCTACTATCCGTGTTGAACAAATTTCGGATGAAGAGTTAAACATCGTAGATCGTGGCTAGATGCTCACACTGCCGATCTTATAATTGGAGATCCTTCAAGACATGTCAAGACAAGATCCGATTCCGTCAAGGAGAAAGCGCATTATTTTCACGCTTCTTGTCTACCGAAGAGCCTCGGAATATTGAGGATGCACTTAAAGATCTTGGCCGGATTATTGCTATGCGGGAAGAGGTGAATCGGTTCACGAGAAACGAAGTATGGGAGCTTGTAGAGCCGACCCGGCATCAACATGTCATTGGAACCAAATGGGTCTTCAAAAACAAGCGAGATGAAAACAACGTTATAGTCGGGAACAAAGCAAGGCTCGTGGCTAAAGGCTATTGTCTGAAGGAATAGATTTCGATGAAACTTTCGCTCCAATTGCAAGATTGGAGGCAATTAGACTATTCCTAGCCTACGCAACACATCAACGATTCGAGTTTATCAAATGGATGTGAAGTCCGCTTTCCGAATGGCGTGCTTTGAAAGAAGAAGTCTATGTGGAACAACCGCCGGCTTTTCGGCGGGGACATCAAGTATATAGACTCGGGGAAGGCTCTATACGGGTTAAAACAAGCACCCGGGGGCTTGGTACGATCCCTTGTCGAGTTTCTTCTTTGAAGGTTTTTAGAAAGGCACAGAGACCGCACTCTATTCCAGCATTCGACTGGAAGAAGACTTATTACTTGTGCAGATCTACGTGGATGACATTATATTCGGATCAAAGAATGTCATCATGTGTCAGCAATTTGAAAAGATGATGAAGGATAAGTTTGAGATGTCAATGATGGGTGAAATGAACTACTTCCTTGGTTTTCAAGTCAAGCAATCCGAAAAAGGAACGTTCATCAACCAAGGCAAATACACTCGAGACCTCATTAAAAGATTCGGCTGCACATCCGGCAAATCAATCAAGATCCCGATGAACACGAATATGAAGATAGATCTTGATAAAGAGGGAGTATCAGTAGACCAAACTGAATACCATGCTATAATTAGTTCTTTATTATATCTAACAGCTACTCGTCCTGACATAACTTATGCTGTAGGTGTTTGTGCTCGATTTCAAGCGAATCCCAAGCAGAGTCATATGGACTCAGCAAAGAAGATTCTCCGTTATCTACGAGGAACACCTGACATAGGTTTGTGGTATCCGGTGATGATAATATTGAACTAACTGGTTATCCCGATGCCGACTATGCGGGATGTAGAATAGACCGAAAATCAACTTCGGAACATGTCAGTTCCTTGGCAGCAAGCTGATCTCATGGTTTTCAAAGAAACAGCACTCAGTGGCCACGTCGACTACTGAAGCTGAATACATGGCTGCTGAAAGTTGTTGCGCCCAGATCCTTTGGCTGAGACAACAGCTGAGAGACTATGACGTCATTCAGAATGAAGTGCCGATTTTCTGCGACAGTACCAGTGCTATTGCAATCACTCAGAACCCTGTACTTCACACGAGATGCAAGCACGTGGACATCGACATCACTTCATTCGTGACCATGTCGAGAAAAAGGATATCGGGATGGAGAAGATCCATACCGACAAGCAACGGGCTGATATACGACCAAGCCTACTGAATCAGTTCGGAGAACTTTCGGTAGAGCTAGGTCTGTTGGACCCTACCGACCCCGGTCAAGAAGAGGTTTCGGGAGAGAGACATTTCAAAGAAGGGGGAATGTTCACTCTCGATCTGATACATTCGATGCGTAGAGACGGAAACCATCTACACGAGGTATCGCCGACTACTATGTTCGGCCGACGGGTTTGCGTATCTCTACTCGTAGTAATTTAATACAACAAGTACCTTGCATTTATGGCAAAGATTCAGCATGACATTAATATCTTTTGGTTTGTCTTTATTATTAACGGCTCACATTTAATGCACGACATTCCATACATAAGCTTGCTGAACTCGCACGCATTTAATGCATGTCTTTTTCACGTTACTACTTAGGCTATTTTACAAGCGGCTTTGACTTAGGCGCCTTTTATGATCATTGCCTATTTTTAACTTCTAATCTTAACCGTCCATATCATAAAGCAAGTTTACATTCAGCCTTCGATCGAAAACCACCTTCATAGTTGATATATATATTCGATCATATCTTTGAAACCGCCATTAGCATACTTCATAACTTTCAAATTCCGAAAAATCCGAGATCTGCATTCGCAATCCTTACTTGCAACTTCACTCTCAATCTTATCTCGAATTTTATCTAATCGTATGCTTATATCTGTTAATGTATTTGTTATATGTTTCAGTATCGCATTGTACAGCACTGTTCTATCCAAGAAACGGTACTAATTCATTTCTTGTAACAGGTACAATGGCGGAAACCAATATCTCTATGATATCTCCAGCGGATATGCAGAACATTCTGGAGAAGGATCGCGTGTGGTTTGAACCCACCATGGATTTCTATTCATGCGATCTGGAGTACATGGACGATATATTCTCAGCTCTACGCGAGTTAGGGCTAGAGAAATTTAAGTCCAGGAGGCCTTTGTTCTTCCTCCCCGAGACAGGTTGCGTAGCTGTACTTGAATTCGGACGCAGGTGTCCGGAGACATAGTGGCGAGATTTGTTGCCCATTCTATCCAAAAACGCCACTACGGAGTGAAGCGAGATGTCCATCAAGGATGCTTTGAAGCGGAGTTTTGATTCGCCCTCCGAAGGGACCCGATCGGTCGGGTACAGACGACCGAGTTGATGAATATCTTACCGTCTTACGTGGAAGGCCTACTACTTTTGAGCTGCTTTTAGAAGAACAGCATGTTGCCTCGGTTCGGGGCACTTGCTTATATAGTGACGCGCAGCCTGCGACAAGCCAGCGGTCGTTTGACCGTGTGTCGAGCCTAAGATTCAGATGATGATGGCCATATACGACCGAGCCCCAGATTAATTGGACGGAGTTCTTTCTCCGAGAATTCATGGCTCAGTCGCTAAGTTCGACAAGGCATCGAACATGCGAGCGCAAAGGGCAAATTGCTTGTATGGACTCAAACTGCCCATCATGATCGAAGATTTATGTGGATCGAGCTATCACCTACGGTGACAAGGAGTACTTCAATGTGAAGAAGGTCAGATTTCACAACAAGACAAACGGCGTCAGCGAATAGGGTCGGGACCCTCGGCAGTCTCTCCGCAATCAAAGTCTCGGCGAGGCTACGCCTACAAAGAAAAGAACCCCTCCCGCTAAAACTCCTAAGGCAGCGTAAAGAAACCGAAGAAAGCCGTTGAGGTGCCAGCCTGCGAGGAGGTTCCGAGTGCTGCCGAACAGGGCTCCTGAGAAGATTACTCGGCCCATGCAGCTGGTTGATGAGTCCGAGTCTTCGAGAAGACTCGGTCAGTGGAGAAGATCGTTTCAACCGAAAGGGACCAAGGGGATGCTTACGAAGCTCGGAGCGCGGATATTCGCGCTAGACGGCCCCCTTTACGTCCCTCCCACTCGGCCACAGTCCCTCCAATCGAAGAAGCGAGACTTCACACATAGACTTGGAGTCGAGAGCGCATCCGAAGGTGAATCAATCGGGATGGAAGCTTCAATGATCTTATCTCGAGCCTCCCGTGAGATCCTTCAACAGATTCCAGAGCTTGCTGACCATTCAGATTTGCTCGTCCTAGCCAAGTCAGCAAGGCTTCATATGATCCTACGCTTTCAGGAGTGGCCTCAGCTTCAACGCCTTGTTCTACACTACTCCTGTCAGCAGCTACACTTGGAAGAACTGAGATTGCGTGAGGAAATAGGCTATTCAGAGCCTGAGAACCTCAACACGCTGGAGAATCTAAGGGCAGCCATGCTTGCTGACTTGGCTAGGACGATAGGCTATTCAAGAGTACTGAGAAGCTGACTCCCACCAAAAGTCCAAAATCTAAGGGGGAAGCTACACTGAAGTCATCCCAGACTCAAACTCAGTCTCAGAAGGGTGAGGCCCAGGGTGTTTCGGCTGCGAGCACAGCTGAAACCGGCCCAAGTGGCTCAGGACCCCACGCAGACTACTCGAGCAACCCAGGACTCCCAAAGACATTATTAAGGAGGTTGCTGAGTACGCTGAACAGGCGGTGGAGGACTCAAAAGAAGAAGAGGCTCCTCTTCCACCACCAGTTCAAGAAGGCAAGGGCAAACAAAAGCTTAAAATTCCAACCCCTCCAGCAAAGCGACTAAGGTACATATCTGCTGAGGAGGAAGCCCAAATAGCTGCGGATGAGAGGGCGCGAGAGAAATTGCGAGAGGCCGAGGCAAAGCTAACAAGCCAAAGTCCGAGTCGCCAAAGGAAATACTAAAGCCCCATCCCAGGAGGAAAGAGAAGCTGCTAGGCTTGCCTCAGAAAGCTCATCATAACAGATGAAGAGGACAGAGAAAAAGAAAAGGAGCAAGCAGGAAGAGTACGAAGGCGGGGGTACATCCAAATCTAGATCTAGTACCCCTGCTGAATCAGAACAAGCTCCTCAGAAGCCTCAAGAGCAAGATGCAGAAATTGAAGAAATCTTTGCTCAGATGGATAGATATCTCTACAGAGGAGAGGAAGCTAGACAGATAGAGGCTGCCAGACAGAGGATACATTTGGCAGACCTTGAGGCACTCAGGAAGCGTACTGAACAAGAGGCCAGGCTGAGAGTTCCTTCGAAAGCTGACATTCCTTATCGATACAGAAGGTTCAGGAAGCCAAACGATCTGAAAACACATAGATGGCCGAGATCAGACGAATGGATGCCTATTCAGTTCAATCAGAGATGGGAATCGGCCAAGATAGAGTTTATCAAGAGAAATTATTTCTGGCGATTCTGGCCTGAAATGTCTAAGGCTGATGCCTATGTCGAGTGGATGACCATTACTGAACCTGATCTTTACCTATATATGCACAGAGCAGTAACTGAAGGGGTAGTAGTCAGCGTTCCTGAAGCAAGGATCATTCCTCCACCCAGAAGACAAGACGACTCAGTACATCTCGGAATGATTGAACAAGAAGTGAAGAATCTTTGCGTTGAGCAGGTGCAGAACAAGATGATCCAAACAGACTTCGCCGAATACCGAAGGCGAGGAAGAACACGTTCAGAATGTATGGAGTCCCACTGCCTGAAGATAAATCCCAAGGTTTCATGAATAGGATTCAGCAGTTTAAGGGTTCTCCCTCTTAGTTCTCCTTTTAGCTTAGCAAGATTTGTAATATACTAAACTATTTATCACATATATACAAATCTTCTTTTGGCTCTGACAACTACTTGTTGTCTAAATAGCCGTGTTTGCTTTATGCTTTAACACTGGAATCTGAAGTGATTACTTGACACACACACACACTTTGTTTATTTACTTGTCGGTTTTGCTCGGTTAGATCTCTGATAGACTAGACTTTCGAAGAGTTATTTTTTTTCTTTTAGGGGAAATTGTTGCATGGGGGAAATTATTGTAAAGGGGGAAATTGTTACGCCCTGTCTCCCTCGAGTCTAGCACTTACCGCACAACTCCACCGATCCTACTTGTAATATTTGTAAGGAGCTCCGTTTTCGAGTAAGTTAGTGTTTAGCATAGTTGATAGGACATAGATGATAGGTTTTGGCATCATCAAATAGGGGGAAATTGTTGGGTGATGATTCAATCCTCAGCATGATCATACTTGTGGGAAATGACTCTATCTTCTATACTGAATCACGCTCAGTAGCCTCGTGCTCCGAACGTTGAGAAGATTTGAAGATCCCAAAACCCTATCGATTGGTGAACCATTCCTTTGTATTCGTATTTGTCTCGAGGTTTCGGACTCGGTAGACACTCTGCTCCGTCAAGGCGCTCGGTAGCTCATCGGCCTCAGCACCGGTGTAGAAGACTCGGTGAATACTTGGACTCGGCGGAGAGCGATATGCGAGAGAGTCGGTTGGACCGAACTTCCGGGAGTAGTTCTCCGAACTCGGAGGCGATCTTCGAGACTTATCTCGGCGAGCCTATCTACGAATACAAGGTCGGACTCGGCAACGGCGAGATAGTCTTCGGGGATCTGTCGAGAATCTTTTGAAAGGCAATCGGCATTGTCATGTACGAGGAAGAGAGAAGTCGGCTTGGTGCATGTCTCGAAGTCCGTCTTTGTCTCAACCACTCCATCCACCTCGACGAATGACAAGCATACACGTGTCTTCTCACTGCTAAAGCTGCAGTCAACCTTTTTACCTAAAAAAGGTGGGAAAGTACATTGTTACCTACACCCAAAAGAGCCGTTTGCTACCAAAAAGAGAGAGAGAGAAGAAGATCGTCTCCAACGGATCTATTTTCAATCTCTGCTCTATAAATAGAGGGATCACTCAAGACGCCAAGAACACGAGAGAGCGCGAAAAGAGCGAATTCCAAAGAACAAAGTCTTAGCAAGAACTCGAAGAACAATCTCCGGTGAAAGACTACATTCTAGCTCATAGGGAATCAAGCTAAACCCAACATATAAAGCCTCTAGTATCCAATCGACGTTACACGAACTTATAGCTTACCTTCAGCTGTTCGTCGATCTAGAAGCTACTCTCATATTCCCTATCCCTCTAACCCTAAGCTCAACCGTTCTTATCTATAGCTTAGACGAAGGAGTTCACATTTGAACCCAATCCCTTATTGTATAAGGACTCCTTCACTTGTTGGAGAAGTTTGTCGAAACACTTTAAGTTTGATAGTGTTGTAAGCGAGACTTGGATCGATATAAAAACCAAGACGCGGCTTTGCCCGGGTGTGCAAGCGGCGAGACTAACTTCGAGGATAATAAATAGCCTCCCGATCATTTGGGACGAGTGGACGTAGGATTTGAGCGATATCAGAACCACTTTAAAAATCTGTGTCTCTTCTTGCTTTCTTAAGCTGTTGCATTGATTTTACTATTCATCACCGAACATCATATTTAAAATCAATCAACTGTCTCAGCATTCTGAACTTCATATCTACTGAACTGAGACTTAAAACGTTTTCTCACAAAAACTGATTTGGGCCTACACAATTCCGCACACTGAACTCTCACTGATCGATACTGAATTTTGACCTAGTCAGTTAGCAGATCTCAGCTGAGTCAGTACTCTTTTAGCCTTTAACACGATTCGAACGGTTATGCAGTCTGGTTGAACTATTCGATGCGGCACCTTCCCGAATAGGGTCCGTTCGTGTTCGAAAGTTGAGAAATTTGGATTCAGGTGTATTCACCCCCCCCCTCTACACCTGAACTCACTCACGGGACCAACATTGGATTTATTTACCTAACTTCTTCTCCACTTCTGCCTTGAATTCCTTAAAGGTTTCAAAGCAATCCGACTTGTGGTGAAGAAGGTAAAAATATCCATACCTCGAGTAATCGTCAGTAAATGTGACGAAGTACTCATACCCTCCACGAGCTTGTGTAGACATAGGTCCACACAAGTCAGAATGTATCAAACTTAATGCTTCTGTGGCTCTATAACCTTTTGCCTTAAAAGGCCTAGTCACCATCTTACCTTCTAAGCAGGATTCGCAAGTTGGAAATGGTTCAACTTGGAGAGACTCCAATGATCCATATTTCACCAACCTTTGGATCCTATTTAGATTGATGTGACCTAGTCTTCAGTGCCATAGATAAGTTTGATTTACCTTAGAAGATTCTTTCCTCTTCTTAGGATTTAATGATGAGGAAGTAACATTAACAGATGTACATGGATTAAACGTAATAGTATATAGAGATACTTTTAAAGTCCCATTGCAGATAAGATCTTTCCCTTTTGAAATAGAAATTTGATCATCAAAAACAGATCTATAACCATCCACAATAAAAAGTTTTGAAACGGAAATAATGTTTCGCCTAAACTCAGGCACCAATAAAACATCTCTTAATACTAAAATAGAGTCTAAAACAGATAAATGTAAATCTCCTATGGCGATACATTTGGAACTCGCGATCCATTGCCCATGGAAACCACTACCTCGCCATCAGCCAGAACCCTTTTCTAGCAAAAACCCCTGCAAGGTGTAACAAACATGATCAGTTGCTCCGGAATCTACTACCCATTCATGGGTAGATGCGGAAACAAGCACAGTTTCAGTTACTAAGGCGATGCGTGTACCTTTCTGTTTCGCCTTGAAGTTGGGACATTCAGTCTTCCAATGTCCAACCTTACCACACTTGAAACACTTTCCCTTAGGTTTTTGAACCCCTGCGGTGGGTGCTAACTTCGTGCTCCCACTATTCATCTTGACATTCGTAGCCTTCTTGCTCTTTTTCTGGAATCTACCCTTAGGAGGGTTCCTTGAGCTGCTAGTAGTGTTCAAGATTTGGGTTCCTTTACCTTTAGTCTGACCCATGATTCCTTCTACAGTAATTAACTCACTCGAAAGTTCATTCAGAGTGTAGTCTTTCCTTGACATCACTACATTTAGGCGGAAATTCTCATATGACTTAGGTAGTGAAAGTAGAATGACGTCTATCTTGATACCAAGATCCAAGACACCACCAACCTTTGCAAGCCGATCTAGCAGCTCGATCATATGTAAAACATGATCCTGCACGGACGCACCTTCAGCCATTTTGCAGGTAGTAACCTGCCTCAGAAGATGAAATCTCTGAGATCTGTCGGTCTCACCGAACTTTTCAGCCATGGAATCCCATATCACTCCCGCATGAGGCGTATTTTCATACTGTGAAGCTAGAGAATCAACCATAGTGGATAGAATGACAAAAGCGAGTCTTGTCATTATCCTCTATCCACTTTTGATTCCCTTATGCGCTCCTCGGTCGCCTCTTCTTGGGGGAGTTCAGGGTTCGAGTGCGAGAACATACAAGATCTTCTCATTTTGGAACATTAGTGTAAGGTTTCTCCTCCACTCTTTAAAATTGTCAACACCCTTTAAGGGTCGGCTCATAAGACCATTAACAACAGCTTGAACAGATATATCTGAAAAATAATTTAAAATAAAGCATGTAAGAAGAAAAATTATTTGCACATAATTAAGTAATTAACGATCATTGTAACCTTTTGAAAAAATAATGATGTTAAAAATCTCGAACCGCTCCAGGAATTCCACTAGCAAGTCACACGGTGGACGTTTACTAGCGTAACCACTAAACCAAGCTATTTACCTAGCTCTTTAATTCCAATCCACGTCCAGGTTCTTAAGACGAATGGAATTAATAGTTCGATATCTTTGGATCATGTCACTATTAAAACGCGGAAAGGGACTTCGAGGGAAGTGAATTGTACATGCGGTGACATCTAAGCATTGACCATTAATTTGACCAAAGTAGAATCAAAATCTCGAAATTGACATAATTACTCGAACCATGCCGCATTCAATTTGATCTAATTAGCCATCCTATTCAATTATTATCTTCTAGAGTACTCGTGTTTACTAGGCACCCAAGCCACGCAGGTGGACGTTTACGGCTTCGCTCCCACTACTAAATAATAATCAAATATTGTTTTTGGAAAACTCATCTCACAAAACTTGTAGCTCATAATTCCCACATAATTCGCTCCCACTACTTAATAACGAATCATCCATTCCCACATAATTCCTAAAGCATGCAATTTCTAAGCGCACATAATAAAACGTGCTCGTGAAAAATAAAACATGCTTTAAAAACGATATAAATCCTATTTACATGCTTTTCTAAGCGCAATTATTCACATAATCGCATGCTAAAGCATAATTAAAAATAAATACGTAAATAGGAAATTTAAAATCGTTATCGGGCCTTAAAACACGTATCCCTAACTATTATATTGCCCGATCAAAATACAGATCTTTGAAATCTTCAAAATCTTCGAATCTGGAAACTGCGTCGAAAAGCGCCGAAAAGCTGTGCGCCACGTCATCGGGGTCGTCGCCACATGGCGGACAGCTGCGCAGACACCGATCGGCAAGAGGCCGCGTGACGCGCCACGTCGGCATCGTCTCCACCCTTCGCCGCCGCCGCCGCCGCTGCTGCCGAGGCGGTTCTGTGCCGCGGCGGCACCGAGGGTGCGCCGGGCGATGGCGAACCGAGAACCGTCGTCGCATCCGCGGCGGGCGCGAATCGGCGCTGCGTTGCGGCGCAGCTGCCGCCGCGCAGCGCGTGCCGCCGCGCCTTCCCGGCCGTTTCAGGCCTCCTCCGCCCTCTACACACCTCCCCAACGTCGCCTAGACGTCGGATTCGTGCGGCGCCGCCGGAGTCGCCGCAACGAAGATTACTGCGCAAGAAATCGCGCCTCCGCCGCCGCCGCCTTCCACACCCGAATTCTTCCTTTCCGAGCTGCGATTCGATCAATTGGAAGAGGGGAAATGATATTGGAACACTCACGACCACCGGGTAACGGATTACGGCCGAGATTAGTTCCTCAATTTCCCGAATTTCAAGCGATTCACCGGAGCAATTCATAACGAACAACCTATTTCAGACGTCAATTTCGATCGTATCCGGGATCGGATGATCCCTTATGACCTATCAACACGAATCTTGTAAGATGAGGATTCCATAGGTTCAAGCCGATCGTCGATCCGACATCGGACGCGCCAGGAATCTCCGCCGCAAGATGCGGCGGAACCCCAGAAAACTAGGGTTTTCGCTGCGAAAATCAGATTTTCGTCGTCTCATTTTTTGTGTCTCCCGGACCAATTACAGTACAACAAATAGTACAATCACATAACAAATAGGTCCTATAATCTACTCGTGGATTTTCTCACGAGAAAAAGCGTTACATCGGGGTCAAAACAGTGGCTCGCGGTCGCCTCAAACACGAAAATAGCCCAGATAACGACGAAATAAAACCTAATCATACATCTAACAGCAACAATCAGAGCCTAAACCAGGCTCTGATACCAATTGAAGGAATAATTTAGGTTAGGAACGCTACCTTCCTCCTGGTGTGTTGTCGCGACTTTGATTGTAGCTCCTGTGTTAGACCTTCGATCCGTATCCCGGCCTTTTCTTCCTACGGGTGGTCGAGAAGGCGAAGAAAATAAATTTTTGTCTCTCCCTTACTCACGGTATGCGTGTGTAATTATGTGTATGTGTGTGTGTTCTATTTCTGAACAGAATACTGATATATATAGGCTTCAAAAGCCAATATAATATTAATATATTTGTAACCCATTAATTTAATTATATTTCTAATGTGCTTCCACATAACCAGCCCATAATATAATTAATTAATTTACTGGGCTAATAATATTTATCAATTAATTGGCCCAGCCAATTAATTCCAGATAAGTAACATTATTAAATAATGTAAAAATACATTAATCCATTAATAATGATTTCTGAGAGACAATAAATAACCAGACAACTAATTGGGCCAGATCAGGGATCCAATACAAGAAATAAAGCTGGGCCTCAAATTAATTAATTATCCATGCTCAGTCCACAACAAAATTAATTAATAAACACAGATTCATTCTACTAGAGAATCCGTGCTTACTTACCCCTTTATCCCAATTTGAGCAAGGGCTTGTATTTTAGACTTAATCGATCTCCGTATTTAAGATAGAAATATCTGTTAATTAATTAAGCTCACTGACAGCTTAAATTAATTAACATCTTATATTCTTGAGTAGTACCACTCGACCTTGTTAACACACATGAACTTAATCAACCGGCCGGGTTTAGTGTGCTAATCCTTTCGAGTTCCTCAGGGGATATTATCAACCCATTTTACTAAGATACGGATGCAAGATACAGACAACCAGCCTGAGCCACAAATAACTACTAACACCCAAGATACGTAGATCCAGTCTCGATGACGTTCACCATAGTAGGTCAAAGTGATAGATAGCCAAATGCACTCAGCTGAAGTCTTACCAAGCTTAAGACCAGCAAAGTCACCGAGATCTTGGTTTTCCACTAAGGTCAGTTAAGAAAACACATCTCACTGTGATCCGTCAATACACCACCTTAAGTGTACCAGTAAAGACAAGCAGCTAAGACAAGCCACTTCTTATCTAAAGCTGCAACTTAAACCGACAACTTATCCTTAAGTTGTCTCGATTGTGATAGCTTGTTTATATCTTGTCAATTCAACCAATTTGTGTTGTCTTACGTGATACGACACACCACACAAATCTAACTTTTATACAAGATAAAGGATAACATGTGCAAATATACATATTTATCAGATAGGATAATAAAACAGTGGTAAGGACAAAAACACATTGTATACAAGCATAAAAAGTGCTTCCATTATACAAAATCCCAACAATTATGTGGTATAGGAGTTACATCCCGTACAAAAGTTAATAGTATACCACTTCTACGAATAGCTCGTAATGCGGCGTCTCGGAAACCTTGATTAAATTTTCAGCGAGTGCATGTGCCCATACATCACTTTGACCTAAAATGGTGAACGTCATCGCGATCGGTTTACGTATCTTAGGTGATAGTAGTTACTTATAGCTCAGATTGGTTATATGTATCTTGGATATGTATCCACGATAATTGGGTTTATTATATCCACGATGAGCTCAAAAGAATTATCATAGTACTAAACCATACACGTTGGTTAAGTTCAAGTGTGTTAATAAGGTCGAGTGGTACTACTCATGGAATAGATGTTAATTAAATTAAGTTGTCAATAAGCTTAATTAATGAGTGAATATTTCCATCTTAGATACATGGATCAATTAAAGCTAATATACAAGTCGTGTCTCAAATTGGGATAAAGGGGGTAAGTTAGCATCAATCATCTAATGGAATGAATCCGTGTACTATTAATTAATTTTGCTCTAGGTGAGCATTGAGAATTAATGAATTTGAGGCAATGTTTCATTTCTTGTATTATATCCCTGATCTGTTCACATAAATGTCAAGTATTTATTTCACGCTATATCAGAATTATTAAGGGATTAACGCATTTTATTCATTACTTAATAACGTGGGTATTATTTATCTGGAATTATATGATTGACCCAATTAATTGACAAATAATAAGAAGCCCAAATATTATTTAATTAATCAATGGGCTTGGTGATTATAATAACGTGTCTTACGGTATTATTAATATAGTTCTCATAGCCCACAAGAAAAGACACAAGCACACACGTATGAAAAACGTGAGCGAGAGAGAGGAGATGTGATTATTTAGAGTTCTATAGTTGTTCTTTCACCTGAAGGAAGAACTTGGCATGAGGACACTGCCTAGAAGATCAATTACGCGAGTCTGCAAATCAAAGTCGGGTATAAGACGCAGATATTGAATTTCTAACTCCTTCATTCTCCACTTAGGTTAGTTAGAAAAACACGTCTCACTAAGATCCTTAATACACTTTACGTGTACCGGAATGAGACAAGTATCCTAGACAAATTACTTCTTATCTAGATTGCGACTTAAATCGACAACTTGTCCTAAAGTATCTCAATTGTGATATTTGTTTGTATCTCGTTAGCTCAACCAATTATGGAATCTTCTGTGATCTACAACACACTACATAATGTTACTATATACGAGAATAAGATTAAAACTAGTGCAAACATAAGAATCAGATAGAAGAACAAAATAGTGAAAATGAAAAACATAGTATACAAGCAAAAAAATTGCTTTCAGTATACAAAACCCCAACAATAATCACTTGAGATCTAACAAGTGAGCAGGTCAAGGGTTCGAACCCTTGGGCATGTTGTGTGCAGCAGCCAATAGCCCGGTGCGAGGGAGTGACTGTTGGGTTGTGTGATGCCCAACAAGTCACCTATGTGTGGCGAGCATCATTTTGGAATATGGTGCTAGCTGCTACGCTCAATGAATAGAGTTATGTCACCACTAGCAAGCACTTGAAGTTCAACAAGTGGTATTAGAGCAGGTCATGATGTTGGTCCAGAGACAAGCCTTCATGTGTGGGGGGACGGGGGGTGAATACACCTGAGTACAAATTTCAACTCAAACGCGAAAGTTAGTGCTACTGAATATTGCTACCGAACTATAGTCAGTTGGCCAAGTAAGTTTTCTAGATCGCGTGGGCAGATTATCTGTCTACTGAGTTCTATCTACTGACTTATGTTAGTGAACAATAATTCAGTTTAAGATATGGTATGCGGAAGTTTACGCCCAAAATATTTTCGTCTCAGTTTGAAAATATGTTTTTATCCTGAGTGATTTAAAGTCAGTTTTATGCAGTATGGACAGTTAATCAATGCAACAGTAAATCAACACAATCAATTTTTAAAGTGGTTTGAATATGCTAGATCCTACATCCACTGTCCTGAATAAAACAGGAGTTCTTGATTGCTTTTACTGAGCAAGTCTCAGCCGATCTATGCACTGGACAAATACTCTAGTTATAGTCTTAGCGACTTTACAAGGTTCAAATACGGAGTTTGAAATTCTCCAACTATGAAGGAGTTCTTACAATAAGAACAGTTCAGAAACCTGAACTTCTTCGAGGTTTTTCTAAGCTTAAGATATTACAATAAATCTGCTTAGAATATAGAAAAGAGAACTAATGAACCTCTAGAGTGAAGAACCTAGATGATCTCTTTATATACGAGTTCTTCGCTTTGATATATTTTAAGTTCGCTAGAGTGTTTGTGAGCTTGAATGCTTTGGTTCCCTCGTTGCTTATCTTCTCTACATAAAAACTATTATCTATTTATAGTCTCGACTCATGAATAAATCCGTTGGAGGGAGTCTAGACACGTGTCGAAAACGACAAGAAAAGCGGTAATATCAATTTGAATGTCACTGTAGGAATTTCCTCTTTTTCAGTCTATGAGACAACTTAATTTATGGTAGAAGCGAGGTGCAGTCTTTGGTAGCTTCTCATTGGTCAAAGTTAGAGATCGGTTTGTTCAGACTCCAAAAGCATACTGAGTTGACTTCATGTGATTCCTCATATCTTCTACTGAATCGTCTTCTTCTGACATTCTTATGAGATACTCCCTCTGTCCCAACGAGCTGTGCTCGTTTTTCTTTTTAGTTTGTCCCACTCATCTGTTCCTGTTTCCAAAAAAGGCAAATTTTTACACACAATTACTCACTCTCTTTTTATGGGACCCACCACTTCACTCACATCCAACAACTCTCCTTAATCTACGTGCAAAAAGAAATGAGCACGGCTCCAATGGGACGGAGGGAGTATTCAATACGGGCTCGAATTCCTTTGTAGATTCAGTGGGTTCTAACATTCCTGACTGAGTTCCTAGATGCTGAGTATTCTACTGAACCTATCAGCTATTGAGCTCTGGCTAGCCTTTGAACTCAACTAAGCTATTACATTATATAAGGTTCATCATTCGGCTAGGGTTTTGGGATGCTTGAAATCTTATCATCTTGAATCTCATACCCAACACATGACATCGAATCCCCTTGGGCACTACCTATTCAATAGCAAGGTGCCGGCGGAGGATAGTTGGGTTGAGTGATGTCCGACACCACACCCTTGGTATGCAAGAGCAGTGTTCGAACCATGATGATGGTTACTACGCTCAAGGAATAAATTGTGTCCTCACCACCAACAATTGATTTTTACGTAGTTGCGTATATATGTTTGAGTTTCATCACCTTCTTTCTTATACCCTTAATATTTTCTTTTCGAAGTAAGAATTTCCAATGAATTAACTATCCTCATCCAAAACATGAATTCATTTTCGGATTCTCATATACATGATGGCATACACGTGAAATTTCAGTTCTCGAGTCGTAATATTGTCGATTCTGGTATATACGACAAATACGTTGAAGAATTAGTGACATTAAAAAGTTAGAACTGAACTGCCCATGGATTTACAGTGATTCAATCATTCTTCTTGAACATATGAAAGTTGGAAGACTTTTTTTCTTAAATACACTGGAGTCCTTTTTTGTAATTGACCCTACTTAAGTCTTCATTTTTAATTTGAAATAATTAAATGTCACAAGTATATATATATATATTTTTTTGTATGATCCATAAGAGTACATATTGTTGAATTTATGTATAACTTCGGTGGCCTTGGAATCTACATTTTGTGTTGATTAATATGGTGGGTTTAATAGTTCAAATTCATATTGGACTGAATGAATAATTAATGCACAAATGGTTGTGAAACTATCACACTTATCACATTGTCGTGAGGAGCTATGTGGAGGCAAATGTTTTAATATCTTTGTCACACACAACGACGACGTGGCAGCACGGTTAAGCATGAGTTACCTTGCTTCATCCACATGCTAGAACGGTAAAGCGTGTGGCCGGCTCACGCAACGGTTTGTTGCAGCAGTTGAACTTTGCACCCCTTCATGAATGGACACTATTATGTTATGTATAGAGGACGAATTCAACCAATTCAGTTCTAGAATACATACTTGTTTAGTCAATTTCTTCTTCATATTCTTTGTCCCAAATATCAAATAGTTCATTTGGAAATACGATAAGTAATGCAACTTTTCTTATTCCTCAAAGCTTTTGTATCTTGGGAATAAATATTATACTCCGTGTGCACAAGTGCGGAGCATACTTTTTTTTGATACGTGGAGCCGCGTCCATACTTTCGGTGCGTCTTGGAGTACCCGCTCCTTGTGCGGTAGGCTTGCAAACCCACGGGGAGAGTTCAAGCCACCCTAAGTTAGCCATAGGTGATAGACACATGAAATGCGGAGCATACTTGTCTAGGAGAGAAAGAGTCTTACTCTTCTTTCGTTTTGTATTTTGTTGTTCTGTTTCCCTATATTGGTTATGTTGTTGTAGCATTTCTATGTACATTTGTATGTCGGTTATGTTGTCATAACATTTCTACATACATACCCCACTTAACATATACTCCCTCCTCCGTCCCACATGAATAATGGCCTTATCTTTCGATATGGGATTTAAAGAAAATTAGGTTGTGAGTAAAGATGGTGGATTAAAAAAAAAAGTGATTGATTATGTGTAATAATTTAGTATTTTTGAAAAGGAATATTATTTATGAAACGTCCCATAAAAGAAATAGAAATATTATTTATAGGACGGAGATAGTATATTAATATAAGATAAATCAAAACATTCTTTTTTAGGTAAGAGGATTTGGGTCATTGGATGTGCTTCGAGGGAACGGAAATTGTGTTACCATTTGATTATGTGATCGGAACATGGATTATCTAAATTAAGTATTCAATCAATTATAAATGAATAATGCACATTTTAAAATTATTTTTCTCTTATTTGTCCCACGAAGATAAATGGTACCGTTATTCTATTCTATATAAAGTTGTGTGATGATCCTTGTTGATGTGATTAAGTTGATATTTAAATACAATTAATAATTTAAATCAAAATCACATAAAGAAGAGATCCTGATATTTCCCGATTCATGACTTTATTGAATAAAATTTATATATAATTTATATTCCTGCATTGCATTGCTACTTTACCAATTGCCACACCAACCACAGTTGTGAAGTCACCATCAAATGGTGCATGTGATCATGTCTCATTAATTTGATAATTTCCCATATATAAGTAAAAATAATACTTTACTTGGTATTTTATTATTTGTTTGTGTAAAACTAAAACAAACAAACAATCATCCGAGCATTTCTCAATATATAAAATAAAACGGTATATATATTAAAAAAAAAAAAAAACATACTCCCAAACACAATTTTTTTTTCAGTGATCGGTTAGATTTATTGATATCAAATTAATAACACATCGTAATTTATTGGCTAGTTGTTGTACAATAAGTTCGATGTATATCTGGTGCAATTATTAGCCCTTAACTAATTCATGCTCATGCATCATTTTGAACTTGAAATTTGAAAATTTAAATTGAATAAGTTAAGGTAGTAAATAGGAAAGTATTCTACAACACTTATTTATACGCATATCACCCGGTAAAATATTCGTCATTTATCGTCAAACACGTTCAATTACATTCCAGATGATGTTTGTGGGTCACTGTTCTTTCCGAATTATAAAAATTAAAAAAAAAATCCTTTATTTTAATATCGACATGTACTTCGAAATTATAAATTTAAATTCCGTGTCCCTAGATTAGAAACTGAGTTGTAATATATTTAAATTTAAATACTAGTACTAAAAAATGGTAAGGGTATGCATGGAATTTAAAAAAAGTTTTGGCCTAAGTGACGTCGCATTCTCATCTGTCAAAAGGCCCACGTGGGGCTTCTATATATACTATATCTGGTCTTGGTGGACCAGTTTATACAGTACAACCTTTTCTCATCAAAGTCCACATATACATACATTATTTATATTATGCATATACAGATATTTAATTATTTGAAAACTGTACCAACAAAGATCTGTCATCGAGTATCTACCACAAAATTTAAGGCCCATTCATGAGATATGGGGACTCATTGGCCACGAAATCCCCCCTCATTATTTGCATGGTGATCCTTTGAAATTGAGATTTCTTTATTGGCCCACATCGATCAATTTACTGTTTGCTAATTATTACTCCCTCTGTGCATCGCATTTAAAAACTTGTATTATGTAGTGTTTACTGTTTAATTGTTTTGATTTTTTAGTAGTTAAATTTAATCTATACAATATTTGTTTTTTTATAATGATCACTTATACTAGAATGTCACAAATAAAAAAATAAGTCACTAATAACAGGACATATGAAGTATTAATCTACAAAATCCATTTCAAATATAAAATATAATCTTAAATGAAGCGATAATGTTAATAACCCATAACTTTTTTATTACAACATCACACTCTTGTCTGGTCATTTTGCTATTTATGAGTCTTTTATATCCTCTGGCTCATACAAAGTATTTCTCTTTCTTTTTTGGACCGTCACATAGAAAATATCATATTTTTTATTTTAGCAAATTATTACACACTTTATTTAAGGGATTAATAACTTGCCCACACCTAACAACTCTTCTAAATAACCGTGTCGAAAAAAAATGAGACACTTTCTATAGACATAGGAAATATATGATTTGCATCTTCTGTATGAATATCTAGGGTAGTCTGTATCTTTCTGCGTGATTTACATGATATAATATGAATAAAATTTATTCAAAAATAATTATGTCCTATCCATATAAAGCCGTAATAGGGCTAGAATTGATAGTAATTCATATTTATATTCACAGTGTCATTTGTTTGGTGACTAAATGTCGATCCTTTACTTGATTTTCGAAAATCTTATAGTAGAAAAGTGTTTACAAGATGTTACTTAGGGATCATAATTCAGACACAACAATGTACATTAGCTTAATTGCCATTCACATTCTTATATTAGTGAGACAATTTAGAATAGATTTATAGTTTCTGTAAAAATATCCTAATTCAAACACAAAACACAAACACTGGGGACCCAGGCAAGTACTTAATGCTCCAAGAAACAATAAATGTTATATTGATAGAAAAATGTAAACAAAAAAATCAAAACCACCACATAATTAATATCATATCCTCATCCAACTGAAAAGGTGAAAGTACAATTAATACCATCCCAACGCACATGCAAGATTCTTTTGTAAACTACAAATTAAATAATTAAACAACAAAATTATCAAGATCCAAAATACTAGTTTTATTATATATTATTATACCATTTTGATTCTTAGATTTTAGAATTTTGATCAATTTATTCTAATTGACAATAGCATGAAATCAAATCATGGCATTTCACAAATAAAACATGGTTTCCATCTATTAAATATGTATTCACAAATCACAACTTGAGTATTTTCCGTATAACTTCTGTAACTACATCTATTAATATAAAAGAATTGTTAAAAATAATAGTACTATATATTTTTTTGGTTTTTTTTTTATACGTGTAATGGTACACTGCATATGGTCAGAGTCTCGAAGCAATATAATATAATATAAAAATAAAAACAAATACTGTCAAGAGTAAATATTTTAATTTTTCTTCGCGAGTCAAACAAGGAGAAAATTCCAAACCCACATCAAGAATCCATAATTAAGTTAATATTAATCAGCAAAATATGTTAATTTCTACATCAAACAACACCAAATCTAATTTCTTTTTTGATTTATAAAACAAATTCAAAGTTTTTTTCCCTCTCAAATATCATTACTGACCAGATTCTTACTCTGAAGCATGGAGTTCTTGCAATGCGTAATCGCACCCTGAATCGCATTCTGCAGCTCTTCCATTGATGACGAATCCGTGCCGTAGATTCCGGATCCGGACCGACCCGTTTGAGCATACCCGTACCCGACCTCGTTTCTGCCGTGGCTCGGCGAAGACCCTATCGACGAGGGGGCAGCTCGAGAAGCAGCTTCTTCCTCGATTGTACAACCTCAAATTCCCAGAAAATGAATGCGTGATGGTTGTGTCAATTTCTTGGCTCGTGTTTGTATTTGTTGATCTTGAAATTCTTGAATACGCGGAGGAAGAGGTTGTGGTAGGCGGCGGCGTTTTCTGCTGTTGCTTCTGGGAGAGCTTTCCGTACAAAGGTTTCACTTTTTTTTCAAGTACTTACGTATTACTTCCCTCGCGCTAGAGCTTGCACGCTTGACGGCTGCGCCGCCGCCGGATATCTGGTCCTTGCGGAAGACGGAGGAGAGTTTGGGGAGGGAGAAGTATTTGGATGGCTTTATTTGCATGTTGGTGTTGTGCGTGAGGCGTTTGAGCTCGTCGTCGGTGGCGGAGCTAGGGCGGGCGGAATCGCAGTCGAGGTGGTGGTGGTGGAGGAGGAGGTCTGCGGAGGAGGAATCCGTGGAGGCTGTGGAGTCGCGGGAGGTGGTGGTGGTGGTGTCGGAGGAGGAGGAGGTGGAGGTGGAGGAGAGAAGGAGGGTGCGGACCATGGACAGGCGGGGGGAGAGGTGGAGGGGAGGAGCTGCCCCTTGTAGAAAAGGTCGTCGGCGGGGCAGAGGTCGGCGGCGGAGGATTTCCGAGGGGAGAGGGAGATGGTGAACTCGAAGTCGGAGGAGGAGGCGGAGGAAAATGAGTGAGTCGGGGGAGGAGGGGAGGGTCTGCGACTTGGTGGTTAGACGGTGGCGGCGGTGGCCCATCGCGGCTGCTGTGGTGGTGGCCGGCTGCTACATCATCAGAGATTTTTTCTATAGTAGAGAGAGTTTTATATTCTGATGAAAGATGGGCTGCATGAATTTATGGGTGTTGAGAGTGAAAATAGTTTGTTAATTAAATAAATAACCAACCCTAGCAATTTGAGGTACTCAATTATTTAAATAGTAGTAATAATGTCTCATTATAGCTGAAGATCTTTAATTAGTTGAGGTAGTTGCTATGAGTTAGTAACATGGGTACAGACACAAACATTGAAATCAAATTCATACCATTTACAAAATTCTTTTTTATTTTTTTAATTACTAAATTAGGCGAATCAAATAATTAATTTATCAAATGAAATTAGAGTACAAAACTATATATATATATATATATATATATATATATATATATATATATATATATATATATAATCGGATTCTCTCACTTACTACTAATTAAGGTTTGGGTCTAACGTTGAACTACAGAATGTTAGTATATATCTTATGAATATATTTTATAGTATCATCTAGAATTTAAAGTCAAATAGTTTAATTAACAGATCCGGAAATATAGGGTTAGACGTTGAAAAATAAGTAATCAATTACATATATATTTTTTCAATTATTTTATCTTTTGCTAATTCATGAACTCTCTAGGGCATTAGAGAAAATAATTGCTAAGAATATAAGATATTGATTTAAGAGGTTATATTTTCTTTATTACAGTTAATGGTGTTACGTTTAGTAATTTGTTGATGCAAATATAGATAGTATTACTGAAAAAAATCATGGTATTTTGTTTTTTATATAATGAGAAAAATATGTAAATATCAAAGTTTAGATTAAATAAATTTTACTCTTTATATATGACATGACTCACACCTCGAAATTTATAATATTCAATCACAAGACAACCAAACCACTTCAACCATTGGCAAATTTAGGGGCAGAGAGCTTCCCTTCGAATCGCGAGAAGATCAAGTTTAATGTGTATTTTTTAAAAAATTATTATTTTGTCCTCATCGAAATTTTTTTATGTTTCCCTAACTTAACGAGTTCATGATATTTATCAATATATGTGATGTGAGTGGTCCAAGTAAATAAATTTCAAAAAAAATACTTAACATATAATTTCATGGAAGTTAAAGGCACTTCAAGTTATTCATTCCAAATTATGTCTCATATTCTATTTTTCGTACAAACACATTTCACTAATAAGCCCCACTATTAAAATTATTTAACTATACAATAGTCAAGTTTTATTTTACATGATTCAGTAATTGGAGTCTATTATATAAATAAAAAATGTTTGAAATGTCAATGTGTGTTGATGGGATTATGCAGATCATGCATACTTACTTATCTAATCATTATTAAATTATTGATTTAGTTAGTAAAAAAATATTCATAATTTAATTAAAAAAAAGTTTCGATGCCAGTAATAAAGGCATTGCATGTAATTAGTATCTGCACAAACATAGTTTTTATGCTCTAAAATTGGATGTGGGCCTATTTCACAGCTGCTTTAAGCTCAAAAGCCTGCCTTCTTTTTGTTGAATTGCATGCTTATATATTTAATAAGTAATTAAATATAAAGGCATTATGATACCGTCTAATATGTTCTACGAGTGATAACGAATAGTTGGAACTGGGACGAGCCTCGTTTAGATCTTGTGTGTTATTTTATAGAGGAGCAAGATTTATCTGCTATTCACATCGGATAGCGATAACAGATTTTCTCTTTATATATAAAATAGTTGAAATATGAGTGAATAAGTAATTAAGTATGAATAAGGGAAAATATATTATACGAAAAAAGTTACCATATTGAATGAGTCGGTTCAACCTGATTAATTTTGAGCTTTCTCGAACTCTTGTATTTCGTTAATTTGTAAAATCTGCAACTTAGATTCTCTCCTACCTAGAGATATAGTATATGTTATGAATTATTCGTTGGTTTGAATTTTGTGAATTTGTGTATAAAAATTATTTGACCGTTTGTTATTTAATTGCTACTTTATCAAATTAAAATATAGTAAAAGTATTAAGTAACTGTGTATTATGATTTATTAAATCCCCTTAAGTGACTTTAATTAGAAATTTGATCTCATCATGTACAAGTATTTAAGTATAATGTGCCATTAGAACTTTGAAATGTATATAAATCATTTCAAGTGTGCTTTATCAAATCGTTCACTGAGTCGAACAATATAAACTAATTTCTTGTGTCGATCTCTTCGCTGGTTGTAATGCATTGACTTGGAACTTGATCCTACGATTTTTTTCATATGAGCAATAATACATACACTGTATATATATAAGTATATATCTTAATATATTATATACAAAACAATGTAGTTGCATTAATCATAAAGAATACATATTATACAAATTTAATTGAATTGGGAAAGAAAGTAATACCTTTTGGCATTTAGTGATAAAATTTCAATTTTAGTTCATTATGTTGATTCATGTTCGATTTTAATCTGTTATGTTGTTAGGGCCAATTTTAGTCAGTTTTATTGTGAAATAGTCTAATTTTAGTATGTTCGGATGCATGTACACACGCTTTATGATTAGGTTAATTTTCATTTAGCTCATTATGTTGGGATATATCTATATCAACTTTAATTGGTCCATTACATTGATCATGTCCAATTTTAACCTACTAGATTGCTAAAATGTTCAATGTTGATCCGTTTTATAAAATTAACAATTTATGTCTAACAATCATCGAAAAAGATTTACCAAATATATGTTTTTAAATGATTGATTGTAGCATAGTTTACAATTAATTATGAAGTTGTGAAATTTGACTCATTTTATAAAATTAACAATATTAATGTCTAAAAAAAAAATTTATGTTTTACCAAATATACATGTTTTAAATGGTCAATTGTAGCAACTTTCATAAATTTTTTTCGATGTTTACAATTTTCACACTTATCATAAAATTACAAAATTTGCTATAATTAACCATTTAAAACATGTAATTGGTAAAATAATCAAGTTTTTTATATATATAAAAATTGTTAATTTTATAAAATGAGTCAAAATTGGACACTTTTGCAACATGGTGGGTTAAATTTGGACATGGTCAATATAACGGACCAAAATTGCCATAGATGCTAAAGCAATGGACCAAAGCGAAAATTAACCTGATCACAAGTGCGTGTATCTTGAACGGACTAAAATTTGACAACTTTGTTTGAATTGGTAAAATGGGCCAAAATTGGACTATTTAATAAAATAACAAACTAAATTGGTTTTGACCAACATAACGGACTAAATCGGATAAAAACCAACATAATGGACTAAAATTTATATTTTCCTCATTTTACAGATTTTTCAAGCGAGGTAAAACAATATTCAAACTGAGGGGTCAAATTGAGGGGAGGGTTTCTTTGTCTCGTCTCAGACTAATATTTCTTTCTTTGTTTTTTAAATGTAATTTATATTTAAATTTAAATAAATCTCCACAAATAATCTAATGTTAAACGACTTCTTTTATTGCAATTTGTAATCTTGATTTGGTTTCATTGGTATGTCACGACAAAAGGTAGATAAAAGAGTTTACGTTATATGGAATACTGCAGTAATTATACTCTTTGAATTATTATACTAAACAAGTTTTAACTACGATTGGTTCACTTTAATTATAGTTTAATACAACCTTGATTATAGATAGTGGTGTCACGTGTAACTGAAGCCTGATTTTAAGGTAATTTCTTGTCCCCAGTTTAATGATTTTGCAAGGAAATGGTTTATGGTGCGGCCCCTTGTATGTGCAATCGGGTCGCACAAAGATTCTCGCACCCCATTTCTGCTACTGAATCGATTCGCGCCTCATTCATTTTATTAAATCTTTTTTTTTTTAATAATTTAAATCGGCAAAATCAATGGTGATACCTGCAGCTCATTGGCAGTGCAAATCATCGACGGCGGCACAGTTAGTATTAGGTGGCTACATACGAAGGCGGTGAAGTAGTAGTTTCGTTGATTTCATAGGGTCGCGAAGAAGCAGTAGCTCAATGCACACGGCGGGGCAATTGCTTGAGATTAGATTGATACGATGATTTCACTAAATTTCACCTCAAATTTCCCCTGAAAATTCAACACGAATTTCATTGTAATTGTTCGGTATGGAAACAACAACATGAGATTGGAAAAATAAAGCACAAAACACAATGAACATTGAAGAACAAATTCCACCAGTGTTGTAGGTAATCTATTCCCATAATTTTTAATCTTCTACTTCAAAATTCGATTTTAGGTATAATTTCAGTAATTGAAACTTGTGTTATCTGCAATTGTACGTTTATCAGTAACAATTATTACTTGTTACGGAATTGATAATTTTATCTAAAATAGGTAGTGAAGACTTGAAGAAAAAACCAAAAAAGCATTGATGAAAAACCAAACAAACATTGATGAAGGGCGTTTACTATCAGTTGTTATTAATGACAATAGTGATGAACTCATGCTACAAATGAACAAAGAATGTTTGGCTATGCAGCAGAACGTAAAAACATATGTGAACACCTGTCATATAATGAGGAGTGTCGTTTCATGTGAACGAAGTATCATTTTTTGTGGACAAGAGTGTCGATTAATACTCTGTTACAAAATTATTAATATTATCTACAACACGTAGTGAATCTAGACTTAAAGAAAATAAAACAAACATTGATGAAGGGTGCATACTATCAATTGTTATTAATGATAGTAGTGATATATTCATGTTGCAAATGAACAAACAATATATCGCCATGCAGCAGAAGGTAAAATACATGTGAATATCAGTCATATAATGAGGAGTGTCATTTCATCTTAACAGAATGTCATTTGTTATGGACAAGAGTGTTGGCTTATACTTTGTTTCAAAATTGATAATTTTATCTACAACAAGTAGTGAATCTGGGTTTGATGATAATCAACCAAACCCAAGAAACTCAAGAAGATCAATGAAGATTGCAAGGAGAATTGCTTGAAGAAGGGGGAGATCCAATCAGTTCTTGGAAGCTCGACTCCATCTTCCCCATCCTTTTGTGATTTAGGAATTAGCTTGTCCACAATGGGTTGTAAACTCTATACTCTTCCGTTTCTTCCCTTTTCATGAGTAGCTAATCCCCAAGTGTATGGATCTACCTAGTTCTATGGTTTTTGTTGCTTTCCTTTGGTACTCTTGAGATTATAAGTATGACTATGTTTTTGGGTTTCAATCATTGTGCTTTAATTCTATCTTCACTTATGAATCTTGATGATTGACAACCATTGACCTAATTTGAGTAGATTAGGGAAGCGGACGTCCCTACCGCCCTCTTGAATGTTTGTTTAGTGCGATTGCCAAGAAATTGGAATTATGATTGGATGGTTCCAGTGGCCCTTGATCTTTTCTATGGGATGTATTGTACCTAATTAGGCACGGTCTATTTAGGGACTTGACCATAAATAGCAAGGAGTAAGCGACCGACACTTGCTAGAGAGCGACGAGGATGGTGGACATTGTAGAGCACCAAATAAAGTTTCTACCCAAACACTCGAGAAAATTTGATTAGTATAGAAACGGGGTTGTACTCAATAAATAGTGAAAACCAATTAGAAATTATCCACCTGATCAAGGTCTTGGTGATGCCACCACCCATAAATTTGGATTTACAATCTAGGCAAGGAAATATAAATAGCAGAAAGAAATCGAGAAGAAAACAGGTAGAGAAAGGCGGACTCGGCTCGAAGTAACTTCATGTATAATCACTACTCACGATCATAGATGTGCGGGTTTAACCTATTCTTAGGATCAATCGGTTATAGGATACATTATTGAACGTGTACATGCCCCCGATTCCTTCTTTTACTTGGTCGGTAATAGGTTGTTGAACAATCATTCGGTTACTTCCCTAGCATATTCACAACCTAGTTTGTTGGACAATCATAGATTTAATGTCTAGAGCACTTTTAGATGAACTAACCAAATTATGATTAACGTCCATTGTTGAACAAACCACATAGACAATCAACTTAATCCGACTAGAGATGCGATAGCTTTGTCACCTAAGTTGTTGAACAATCGACACTAATTTTCTTAATCTAAAGTGACCGGATTTAAGTTAATCCAATTAAGTCTTTTTACTCGAATTAAGCGAAACCCTAGTCTTTAATTACTATCTTCAATTAGATCTCACGGAGGTTGGATTATGCACTTATTAATCTCGCCGAACCCCAATAATTTTGCTATGCATAATTAACTTGGACAAGCAAATAGCATAAACGAACATGATTAATACTTGAACTTTGAACTAAAAGACAAACAAATAAAAAGTGTATAACAAGAATCAAAAGACAAGAAATAAAAACTAGAGAATACCGTAAAGAAATAATGAATATATTTCTGCAAGAGGAAGTTCCTCTCCCTCTGGAGGATATTTCTGCAAAATTCATTGAATATATTCACGTGTTAAGAAATCATGGAGATTATTTTCTTCCCCTTTCTTATATATAATTTCAAAATCAAATGGGGCTAAATGAGCCTGCAACCTAGCAAATATTTGTTTAGAAACATCAGGTTTAAAATCTTTATTAAACATAAATTTTGCAGATTTGCAATCACTTTTTATAATAAATTTTTGATTATATAAATCATTTTGAAATTTTAAAACACATTTGACTATAGTTAAATTTCCTCTAGCTATAGCATGTGAAAAAAACTTAAGGTAACTTCTAGAATGATGTTCATCCGGGATGTGATATTGCCTGAATGTTCTCTTTGCAATCAACTTACTTTTTACATAGCTTACTGGCGTCAAAATTATTTGCGTAAGAGAAGGAATCATGTAAAAGTAAGTTCCTGAAGTAATTTTTGACAAAAACTAAGATCTGGATTTGAATTGTAGACGAAAATTGAAGGAATTTTATTTCTCAAAAACTAACTGAAGAGAACAGAGCTCTCTCCTTATTTATACAGTCGACTCACAGTACTCACAGTACAACAGCTTAACTAACACAGAAACGTAATCAAATTGAACACGACTCTATTATTATTATTTCTGTCCATCCGATCAAAACACGCGGTATCGGACGATCCAGATTCAGTCTACTATTTGGAGCGGTTATAACTGTCTTCCTCTTCAAGAACAACTACATCACCAGAATTAGCTTCTCGACCATGCTCGTTACTTCGGGAGAAGGATCCACTCGACCATGCTCGTTGCTTCGGGAAGGATCCACATCCGAACACCCCCCTCGCAAGAGAGACTACATGAAGATCATAGAGGCTCATCTTGGATAACAGAAAAGCGAAGCGGGGGCCAGGCAAAATTTTGGTAAGTAAATCGGCAATTTGATCCGAAGTGGAAATTGTAGTAGGAGAAATGAAACCGGCCTTATATCGCTCATGAACCACATGACAATCCGTATCCAAGTGCTTGAGTACGTTCATGAAAAACCTTATTTTTAGTAATATGTAAGGTAGCATTGTTATCACAATGAAGAGGTATAGGTGTAGGAACAGCAATCCGCAAATATGAGAGTAGATAAGAGATCCGCTACTGACTCCACTTACAACACGCCCATGGCCCTGTATTCGGCCTGCTGTAGACCTTTGAAACTATAGTTTGCTTCTTACATTTCCAAGAGATTAGGCAACTACCAAAGAACACACAATATCCGATCAATGATTTTCTAGTTGTAGGGCAAGTGCCCCAATCCGCATCCGAGTAGCCATGTAAGGAAATCGAAGAAGAACGTTCAAAAAACAAGCCCGATGATGGTGTCCCTTTAAGATACACGAGAACGTGCATAGCCGCATCCCAATGATGCTCGCTGGAGCGGAAATAAAGCGAGGCGAGTTCTTTGAGTAGCAAAACCCAATGTCAGGTCTAGTTAAGCAAGATAAAGGAGTTGGCCAACCAAGCGCCGGTATGCATGCGGATCTTCTAACAAATTGGACGAAGTGCTATGTAAGTTAAGCCCAACGGGAAAAGGAGTAGATACGGACTTACAACCAAGTTAACTCAACCCCATCCAAGATTTCAAGAGTATACTTCCTTTGAGTCAAATAAGTACTTTGCCTCACCTCCGGCGAGTTCCGTCCCTAAGAAATATCTTGCGGCTCCTAAATCCTTGATAGTGAATTTCTCATGCAAGAACAGCTTGAGAGCTTCGATCCCAACTAAATCGGGCCCGGCAATCAAGATATCATCAACATAAACCAATAAGGCGATAAAACTAGAACCAGAACCCGAGTGAACAAGCAATGGTCATGCCCGCTTTGATGAAAACCATAAGAAATGAGAGTTTTACAAAGTTCATTGTTCCAATCTCTGGATGCTTGCTTGAGTCCATACAAACTCTTGTCAAGCTTGCGGGACTTTCCCCTTCTTAGCCTTTGTGTAACCTTACCAGGGGCAACATATAAATTTCATATGAAAGATACCCATGCAAGAAGGCGTTATTAATGTCAATTTGATGGAGAAACCCAATCATTAGAAGCGGCTAAAGCAATCAACAAACGGATGGTCACAGAGCAGCTACGGGAAAAGACCTCTTCATAATCAATCCCATGTTCTTGCTATACCCCTTGGCCACTAATCTAGCTTTATACCGCTCAATACTCCCATCGAAATTTAATTTGACCTTATATACCCATTTTGACCCAATTGCTCTTTTACACGGAGGTAACTGCGTTAATGACCAAGTCGATTTCGTTCGAGCATCCGGTTACGTATTCATGGCCTCTCTCCATTCCTCATGTTGTTGGCTTCTTTGTAAGAAGAAGGTTCTTGAAAACCGGTAATATTAGCCAAAAAATGCGTATAGTACGAAGAAAACAAAGGGGAAGGTATATAAGGAAAAGTAGGAGTAAGTGTAGCACTACCTTCGAGGTGGCAAAGAATAATGAACATGGTGACAAAGTCATTGAGCCAGCGACGGGAGCTTTGATTTGTCTTTTGGGCCTTGAATTGGAACTAGAAGGTAGGCATCTTGCATTTTCGGAGGAAGCGAGAGGAAATGGGAAGAGAGGAAGAGGACAAAGGTTCTAGGCCGAGGGGGATGAAGATAATGACTGCGCTCCCGAGCCGGGGAGTTGAGATAGGAGGCAAATTAGAACCCTCATCTGTCCCGAAAAACCTCGGGAGGAATGAGGATCAAAATGCTGCTAAGCTTGTGCACGAGTTATAATATGCGAAAGGAAAAAAGGAAATACATGAGGAAATGATTTCATGATGATCTAAATCATAGAAGCAAGTAGGCTTTATGATTAGGAGAAAAACCTATAAGAACACATTTGGCACTTCGGCGTCAAATTTATGCTTATGTGGCTTTACAAGCTAGCTTGCATAAGGCTAGACACCCAAAAGGCTTTGCAAAAGACAACTCGGCCTTAGAACCGGTAAGCAAGAACGGCGGAGAAGACCGGTTCAAAACCTTGCTTTGGGCAATGCTTTAGAATCCAGTGGCCGTTAGAATGGAGTAAGGCCAAAACTTATCGAGGCATCTTGCTATGAAACATCACGGCTCGAGCTATTTCGAAGAGAGATGCGTGTTTTCTCTCTGATCCCATTTTGTTGGGGACTATAAGGACAACTCTTCAAGTGAGTAATTCCATGATCTATGAATATATTCTTCGCGGTGATTGATGAACTCGACCCATTATCCGTCTTAAACTTCGAATTGAGCATCCGTATTGAGTCTTAACCATTCTAATATACTTGATTAAGAATTCCCCTTGACTTGAAACTTTGAGGATAAGAGAAAAGTCCACGTACTCCCGGAGAAATATTCTACCAAAGTGAGTACATAGGAAGCGTTAGCAATATTGTCAACACTATAAGGTCCCCATACGTCAACATGTACCAACTCAAATTTGACCTTGCTCCTGTGGTTGAGTGGGAAAAGGATTGCGGCCCTGTTTGGCTTTATGGCGGATCTCACATGTGGCAAGAGATGCTTTATTTCTGCTTGTTACCCGAGATTTAGGCTGCGGGAATATGTTGAAGGGTGGGAATGAAGCATGCCCAAGCCTTAAATGCCCGATCGACCAATTCATGACCATGTGGTGAGGTATCACATTGATCCCTCTCGATAAGAAGAAAAATCCACTACATACGAGATGCCCAACTACCTTGCCCATACACAAAATATGATTCTTGTCTAGTTTTTGTATCGGGCGATGGCCGGGAAGAATGTACATCTCACCTTTAAAGCAATAGATAATTGAAACGTAGAGATCAGATTATGAGTGAAGCTTGGAACAAAAAACACATCTGATAGAACCACCTCTGGTGCAATCTGCACGGTTCCAACTTCGAAGATTTGCTGAGTAGCACCATTAGGTAGAAATATACTTTGAGGATACTCCAGTTGTTTTACATTAGTCATCAAAGCCTTATTGCAGCATATGTGTACAGTGGCTCCTGAGTCCATTATCCATACATCCTTACCTTTGAGATCCCCAAAAAGACTAAAAAGTATAGTGCTTATCCAAAGAATTCAGTGGAGTGCAGTCAGAAGCAGCTGTCACATTATTGATACTCCCCGATATCCCTGCAGTTCCACTCCCTCTTAATTGTCCAATAGCCTTTTCAATCTCCTGTTGTATGTAATGAGATATTTGATTAACTTCAGTAGGGAATGAAGAGGTAGATATATTGCTTTTCTGCTCAACTGGTTGAGATTGAGTCACACAGTTTACAGTTCTCTGTCCTCTGTCTTCTTTCAACTTCTTGTACCAATTAGGCACACCATTTAATTTGAAACATTCTCCTCTTTCATGTCCCTTTCCCTCACAGTATGTGCATTTCAACCGTTTCCTTTCTTCCTTACTAAGTCTAGGTTTGTGAGACCCTACACGTCCCTTAAAGCCTTGATTATATCCTCCTTTTTGGTTAACATTCATCACAGGCTGGTTCGGACTCATGTCCAGATCTTACACCAATGTTTTACGTAATATCCAGAGTTTTCATAGGAAATAAAATTAGTTGAGATTAGCCCATTGTAAAATTATTAATTTCAACCCTCCACCTAAGAATACAAAGGGAATTGCATTTAGTAATGTATATATATGGTTTACATACAACATAGTGAAGCTTGGTAAGAGGGAGAAACTTCATTGGTAAGTTAACTAGTGTGCAAAAGATATGTCTATTATTTTTATTTTACGGATGAGATAAACCTAACAAATAAGTTGATATATCCATTCCATGAAGATATTTAGGAGAATAAGGAATTCTAGAGGTTTACTAAAAATAGTAAATAGGGAAAAATAAAATAATTGAAAAAAAAGGGAGTAGATGTTGCTGGGCTTACTTACACCGCCATTTCTCTCTCTCATTCTTAATCCTTTTATTTCATCTTGCACTCATTTCAACCATCTCACTTCCTCTCTTTTCTCGTAAACCTTCTCTCCAGAAATCAGAGGTAAGGTTCGTTTATAGTCTTTCCAACTATTTCCTTCTTTGTCGAATCATTGATGTAGTTAGTGTTTTTCTTCAATTGCTGCTTTTTGAGTTAAATTCTTAGAGCCTTGTGCGGTAATGGGGTCGTGCTACTTGTGGGCTTGTTAGTTGGCAAAGGGTGAACGAAGGGGGGAGTTGGAGGTGGCAGCATGGCTGCCGTCACGATTTTGGCGTCAATAGATGATCATGTGTCTATGTTTTCTCTTGTGTTAGAGCAGTAGATTACAACTTAGTTTCTGTTTGATTCTATTGTTTGTAAGCCATAAAATTATATATCATTGGAATGCTCTCGTTTCTGGCTTTCCAACGCCATCTTTTAATCGTAATTCCGGGTTCAAACTTGAAAGTTATGGCTCTCGAAAGTTGAGGTGGTAGTAGACTATTACGGGTTACGTTTTTCCGTGAATAGAACCGCATATTTGAATTCAGATTCTGCTCGTTTCCTTAATCCAAAATCCAACATATTATATATCGTCGGAAAGATCTTTTCGTTGTCTTTCCAACGCCACCTTCGGTTTGTAAATTAGAGATCGTACCTGAAAGTTATAGGTCCTAGAAGTTGGGGTGGCGGTTGCGTTCTCTATTCTCGCTGAAACAGGGCAGCGAATTCCAGCTTGAATTCTACTCGGTTTTGTTCACCAAATCCCGGTATATAAGATACCGTTGGAAACCTCTCATCGTGAGCTTTCTATGAACACCTTCGGTTTGTAAAACCGAGTTCGGAGGTGAAAGATATAAGTTCTACAAGTTGTGGGTTTGTCGATGAAACTCAATTTTCCTTTGAATGTATCACCTCGATTTCTGATCTATTCTTTTGTCCAAACCTGATTATGTTATATATGGTTGGAAAGTTCTGATTGTTGGCTTTACAACGCTATTCTCGAATTTCAAATTGGAGCTCAAATCTAAAAGTTATGAGCCCTTGGAACCCTATGGCGTAATTGCACGAATAGTTTTCGATGCAAGTTCGGATCGACATTCGAGCATCAAATCGATGCCGGATCAATGAGTCAGTTGACAAGTGTTATAATCTAAATAGCGTATATTCCAACCATAATCTTGTTTCCATAAACCGACGGTCGGATGGGCTAGAATTAGCGTGGGAAGTAGCGGTGTTGGTTTCAAATTCAAATTAAATCATATCTTATATTAGCTAAAGTTTTGGGATTACAATTAAGCACAGGGTTTTCTTGTAGGCTCTATTGAAGAAGAGAAGTAGCATCTGGTTTTACAATAAATTAATATTGTTGCAGCTTCGAGGTGGGTTTTTCTTTCTCAAAACTATTTTGAGTTATTAAGCTCTATGAAATGTCATGTTTATCCATGAAAATATTTTTGTGCGTTCTACTTGTTTAATGCTCTGAATTAATCGATCGAGATTATTGACTGGCCTAACACGCTAGTGAGAATTGTGTACACATATGTTAGTAGTGCAATGGGGTTGATCGTCATTGTGTGCTAACCAGTTGGAGAGGACCTATGAGCTTCGGCTTTAAGTCTAACGGTTGGAATCTCTGGGTCAAGACCCGAGATCAGATTTTTATGGGACTCACTGGGTTGTAGCCCAAAGTCCGAAAGGAAGGAGATATAGAGTAAGAGTAACAGTAAAACGTGACAGCGCGCGCACATAAAGAAGTGAATATTGTATGTTTGGAAGCGGCTTTTATATTTTTAAACCTTAGAATCATATGGTTTATGCATGGATAAACTTATTGTGAAATATTTATAAACCGTTTCACCACTTGAGTACACTAGTGCTCATTCCCAAACTATTTTCAAAATGTTTTCGGGTTGGGCGGACGGCGGTGACGAGCAAAGGCGAGGCGAGGATTTCTGTCGTATATCTATATTATATATTGCTTCGCTTAAGTTCAAATACTTTTATTTAGAACTCGATGGGCTTATCTTGTGTATTATTTTTGGGCCTGTAATACTTGTTTTGATGCTTAATTGCTTAAGGACTCAATTTGAGTCAAGTCTTTGAATATAAAATTCTTGAGTCTTTGTTGTCATCTTTGTTTTAGCAATGAGTCACCATTGAAAGATTTGTACACAATTTATTGGCCTTTTCGCTTGATTTATTCCAGATAATACAAACCCTATTTCTTTCCCCGCTTCTTTTCTCCAACCCAAGTCGCACCCTGATGATCGTGTCCTTCTTCGAAAATCGGGGCATGACAGTTTCCAACTACATTCATTCTTTGATTGATTAGAAGGAATCTGTTGAGATGAAGTAATGCATCTCTGTTCTTCATCTTGACAGACTATACTATAAGCTCGATTAACAGTAGGTAAAGGTTCACACATCAACAAATTACTTCGGACTGTATCATATGTATCACTTAGTCCTAGTAAAAATTGCATTAACCTCTCATTTTCACACATGCTCAAAGTACTAACAGCAGCTTCACAAACACAGTTAGGTGCAGGTAACAATAGCCTCAATTCATCCCAATATGCGGTCAGTTGACTGTAATATGCTGTGACAGATTGGTTTCCTTGCTCATAACCAGACAATTCTTTCTTAATCTTAAAAATCTTTGGACCATTGCTTAGATCAAAGCGTTGCTTAAGTTCTACCCATAGCAGATGAGCATTATCCTTTAATTGAAATGATTGGCATAATTTCTCCGAAATACAGTTCATTATCCAAGTGAACACCAAATAATCACACTGCATCCAGTCATTATACGACGTGTGATTTTGAGGAGGTTTTGGAAGAGTACCTTCAATGAAGCCTAGTTTGTTTCTTCCTGCCAGCGCACGGTAGATCGCCTTGCTCCAAGTGTAGTAATTTGGTCCAGTAAGTGTCACGTTTATTATCTTCAATCCAGCATGATCATGCGGATTAAGGTAATAAGCATCTGTCCTTCGCGGGACCTTGTTTCTCCTTGCGTTCCCATAGGCGTTGTTGAGATGAATCGGTAGGTTTTGAAGTGGTTGAATTGCACCTTACACGATGAGGTGAGTTCTCGGCGAGATCGCGAGATGATTCGTTTGATGATCCTGCTTCCTCCTCAACTAATAACTTCCATGGAATCCGTCTTTGCTTTGGCATCGCATCAAATTTGGCTCTGATACCATGTTGAGATCTAGATTTAGATCTAAATTTTTTGACAAAACGAAGATCCGGATTTGAATTGTAGACGAAAATTGAAGGAATTTTATTTCTCAAAAACTAAGCGAAGAGAACAGAGCTCTCTCCTTATTTATACGGTCGACTCACGAGTACTCACGGTACAACAGCTTAACTAACACGAAGCGTAATCAAATTGAACACGACTCTATTATTATTATTTCGTCCATCCGATCAAAACACGCGGTATCGGACGATCCAGATTCAGTCCACTATTTGGAGCGGTTATAACTGTCTTCCTCTTCAAGAACAACTACATCACCAGAATTAGCTTCTCGACCATGCTCGTTACTTCCAGAAGGATCCACTAGACCATGCTCGTTGCTTCCAGAAGGATCCACATCCGAACAGTAAGATTATTAGGCTTTAGCATTTTCTTTGTGTAGTATAAATTGATCTTATCCTTTTTACCATTTTATTGTAGGTTATCGAACTAAGCATTATCTCGGTCATAACTTCTGTTGTTTCATTTGGATTCCCACTTTTTGCCCTGAAGCAGATGCTAATTCTGGTATCGAATGCCAAGGGATGTATGGAAATTATGTCAATGTAGGATCTCTAGGGTAGTGTGTGAAATGTAAATTGACGAACCGTTGCTGCTTGGTCTTATACTTTAGTTGCAGCACGGCCCCGATCGTGATGGTTCGTTCGTTACATCTGACATTCAAACACAAGGTTCTTTTAACGAGAGATTCATTTCTTAGTATAGGATAGAATTATGTGTTGGTCTACTTCTGGGTGGCTTTGTAATGTGGTGAGTAGTGATAAGTTTTAGTCCTTTCTACATGTGAGGTGATTTCTACCAGAAAAGGTAAACGGAAAGTTCGATTACATTTATATTTATGTGTTTGATTATATGTTATTAAATGCTAAGCAATCATTTATGTAACTATTTTTGTAATAAGATAACAGAGATCTGAATTATGTTTGTGATATTCTATTGTCCATCATTGGAAAAACTAATAATAAGCAGTATTTTCTGGTCTGAAATTTGATTAGTCCTAAAGATGGAATTCATTTGCAACTAAGATTAGCTAGATTCAGTTGCCACGTCTCTTGCTCCCAATTTTCGTTAAATTCCAAGTTTCGATCAGTTGTGATAGTATTCTAGTGTATTCCAATATTATGTAAGTGTAAAACTAAAATACGAAATGAAATATCTTAAGCATATTTATGAGTCACTTTCAGTATTATTCACACATATAAACACTGAACGATCTGTATTGATTTACCTACTGATTGAGAATCCACCTAACTTCTCGGTTTTGATGGGAAAAAACCAAAAAACTGACGTTTGCTGCTTTTAGAGTAACAACAAATGTGTATACCGGAGGATGTTCTTTTCCAATCCACATTCGGATAGACTTTCGCGTTCATATTCATACTTCCTTCTATATCACTTTCATACTTCCTTCTATGTCACTTCCTTCATATGTACAATATGTCAACACATTTATAGAGTATGACATATAATGGAGTATAAAAGTGTGACACTAAAGTCTTTGTCATGCGCAACTAATTAAGTTAAACACTAGATTTAGCTGTCTTACAAATCTTGACCCGTGAAACAATCATACTCAAGATTTTAGTGCCAAATTACTTAGTTGGAGTAAAGTACAAGTTTCAACCAAATTGTTTGTTGAACTTCTGGTTGAGTCTCATCAACTAACGTTTGAGATAGAAATTACAATTTTGTAGTAACAGTTATCACCTAATGGTTCATGAAAACGAATCAGTCCCAAACAAATCCAGATAAATTTCTCAATGAAGTATATATATTATCATAATAAGATATGGCAGCAACTCTTTAAAATAAGAAGCAACAAACTGTCCATCAAGAGAAGATGATAAAAAAGATTCCAAAGAATATGAAAACCAGTAGTACCTATTCATTCTTCCAAGCATATAAGACTAAGGAAAAACCAGTTCCCATGAATGAATCAGAGGCCTTCTCTGCAGATAAACTAGTTTGAAACATGAAAACTGCACTCCCCTACACCAAATAACCAGCTGTGGACATCCCAAAACACTTCAACCGGGACCTCATCCACACGGATTGTGCAGTTCCAACGGAACTTCCAACGCAAGTGTTGAACCTGCATTACTGTTTTTGCATCAATACGAACCACAAGGAATGGATCGCCGCATTTGGTGTCACATTCGATCTTAACGTCGTGTACCGCCCCTTTATCACAGAATCTTGCCTTGGTACCAAAAACCCTCTTCCCTGAAAGATGTTCCCTCTTGGCAATTAGCATTGCGCTACACACTGAAGGGATTGCTCCAGTTTTCTTGAATGCCTCTTCTGTCAGATCCCCAATCATCAAACTCATCTCCCCTTTACACACAACTCCTACATAATACATCTCCAATGGCTCCGGCCCCGGTCCGAATCTTGCCAAGGAAAGATCCCAAACCACTTCAATTTTACAATAACTCAGCTCTAAAGACTTGGACCCTTTATTCTTTGAGAACAAGGAAGGCTTGATATCCATTTTACATATAAATTGATGAGATAAATCATCTATTTCAACACTAAGGCATTGTCCCATCATATTCTTGTTCCAAACAATGCTAATCAAGCAAGATTTGTCAAACAGTTTACACCTATACGTACAAGTTACAGAATTCTGAGAGGATTTACTCACAATTAGATTCGAACACGAAGCATCAGCAACTTGAACTCCACTCTCGCCGAAACAAGAAGGAAAATCCCTCATTTTCACCAAATTGCAGATAGATTCCTAAAAAGGCAGGAAAAAAAAAACCAAAATTTCTACCTCTTCTTGCGCTAAAACGCAATAAAAATCTGATCTTTAAACCCCCTTTTGAAGAGCAAGAAAGCGAAGTTCGAGAAATCGAAAAGGGCAGGCAAAATCATACCAAAAAATTCAATCAGATTCAAGATTCTGTTTATCTCACCTGCAGCAAAATGAGTTGTTTTGCGGGTGGGGATTTGAATTGAAGGAAAATGCAAGTGCTTTAAGGAGTCGGAGGCAGTGATGTAAGGAATTTGGAGTTAAATGCGGAAGAGGTATTGTTTTTTGAGGTACAAGGAATAAGCCTTTTAAAGAAAGGACAAATGAAGTCTGGATTAGGACCAAATTTTGCGGAGCGGGACTCTAAATTCACCGTCTACACAAATAAAACATTTGAATTTGAATTAGAAGAGCAGAAGAAAAAAAGGAAAAAGATAAATCCATGTTCGATCAATCTTCTTAAAAAGGAAATAAAGTTGAATGTATGCGATCCATTTCAGCTGTATGGTTTCCCAAGATTCTTGACAATTTTCTAAATCCTGTTAGTTATTTCCTAAATCTGTAATTGCCTTTAATTACCGAATCATCAACTAACAATAACTTGATAAGAAATTACGATGATTGGATTACATCAACCGGCTTACATATTCTTTAAAAATTGAGTTGATAATACATATGAGTTGGCAAAGAAAGTGGTTGACACAATGAAAAAACTATGGTGTTAAGCTATGAATTAGTTAGGTTATAAGCTGAAATTATTAAAATAAATTATATATTATAAAAACCAACCAAAAACAAATCATTGATTAATTTATCGTTTGGATATTATTCCAAAAAAATCGTTTGTTAAAAGTATTTTGTCAAAATTATAAAAAAGAAGGAAAAAGACAAAGTGTTATAAACTAGAGAGAATGTAGAGAATAAATAGAGAGAGCGAATGTAGAGAATAAATAGAGAGAGCGAAAATGAGATGTATCTTATTATGAGGGTGGAGATCTCTATTTATAGAGTACAAGATGGGCTCATGGGCTTTCAGAGTTTATATGGTCATCACAATATATGGTAAGTATATAAAAAAATATATTTCCAACACTACCCTTGATTGACCATCCCCTAAAAAGAACTGTCGCCCCGTTAAAACCTTGCCGGAAGAAAAACCGTCGAAGGAAAAAGAGTACGTTGCTCCACCTCAATATAGTCATTCTTGTCCTTGAGTCGGGGCATATCGATCTTGTGTACCAATTTCTTGAATGTTGGCGTTGGTAATGCCTTTGTAAAAGAATCCGCTAGATTGTCACTTGAGCAAATTTCTTGGATGTTGATGCCGCCACTCTTTTGGAGATCATGTGTTGCATTGGCTCTTTTATGAATCAATCTCAATGACTCATTTTACTGGTGTGTTGCGTTGGATCGCCTCGTTAAAAACCTTAACTAAGAAAACCTTTTGGGAAAAAAACTTTAGAATGAAAAAAGAGTACAACCATTTGACCATCATGGTCATTTGACCTTTAGGTAGGGGTGTAAGTGGTTCGGTCCGAACCGCGAAAGTGCGGAACGGAACCGAACCAAGCCGCAAATGCGGTACGGTTCGGTTTCGTGGTTCGATTTGGTTTATATTTTTCGAAACCGTTTACAATCGGTTCGGTTCACGGTTCCAAGGTTTAGAAACCGCTCAAGCCGAACCGAACCAATGGAAGCCGAATGAAATATAAAGATTTTTGTTAATACTACCTACTACTTACTTACTAGGTAGTATACTAATATGTGATTACTAGGGGTATAGTAGGTAATTGATACAAATGTAAATATGTAATTAAAAAAATTAAAAAAAGAGATGCTAATACTACTATTACACTAGGGGGCGTAGGGCGCGCCGCCAGCCGAGTCCGACTACACCACTCTTCTCTCTTCTCAATTCTCATTTCCATCTTCTTTCTCATTTCTCAATTCATTCTTAATACTATTTTCACTTTTTCTACCAAAATGTAAAAAGTTGAACATCTCAAGCCATCCGTAGGAATTTTTTCTCAGGAGTTCTTAGTTCATCCGTTTACGTGGAGTCATGAAGTTGTTTCATTTTGCTACTGTCCATGTGGATTGTGGAGTACGAATTTGTTTCCCCTAGTTGGAGATTAACTATTGTAGTTATGTTAAGTATATTTATATTTTGTTAATATTTTGGAGCCCTAGTTGAAGATTAACTTTTGTAGTTATGTTTAGTATATTTATATTTTGTTAAAATTTTGGAGTTGTCGTGCTTGGATTTCATTCACGTTAAGCATGTATGAAATATTATGGTTTAAAAAAAAATCTATTTAGGATTTAAAAAAAGGTAGAACAGATGAACCGAACCGAACCATTTCTAAGCGGTTCGGTTCGGTTATTCCAAAAGTAAAGTACACCTTAAGCCGAACCGAACCAAACCACTTTTATATGTTTGGTTCGCTTCCTAAATTGTACTAAAAACCGAGCCGAACCGTTACACCCCTACCTTTAGGAGTCGGTCTAATCTTCAAGATTATTTACAATTTGTTACTCCCCCTCAAGATAACAATCTTCAAGGTTATCTTTAAGGTCTACACTAATATGTGCAACATAAGTTTAATTATCTTCATAGATAATAGCATGGAATATGTCGATATATCATTACTCTCATAAATAGACCAATATCATATTTGTCTCGAAAATAACAAAAGATTGTCAATACCATTTAAAATTCTCCAATTGCACATAATTAAGGAACTTTGGTCCTCATCTTTGTTATCTTCTATGGAGTCCAAATGAGTCTCTATCCACTTTAAGTGATGGAATCAACCATTATATAGGCATGTGGATGCGATACAATAAAATCTCTTTAAAGACCTTTCGGATAGGTCGACTAGCGTAACTCCGTCGGGGAGAAGCTCGATCTGCAGTCGAGACAATTATTAGTTCAACCCGAGTCTTTTGATTCTAACTCCGTCTTTAGGCATGGGTTGATTTCATCAAGTACTTTTGTACATAATGATTCACTTATCCTCTTCGGGAAGAATTTGGAGTGATGTGTTCTAATTTTGTATTCCACGGACTTCTTATTTCTTAGCACCAATAAATCTCTCACGCTTAAGGCGTCAGTGAGAATTAATTGATTTATTTTGCCTATGAGAAACTTCGGTTCTTTCATGGTGCATATACAAGCGGTATATGAGATTTTAGTCACTCCTTTTGCACTAAATAATTTGATGAACTTCTAGTTCGTAGTGCGTGAATCTAAATAATTAATCCGATGAGATATTTGCGGCATTCTATCATTTATGTTTCATATCTCCCCTAATGCCGACAAGGATGTGAGTCGGATTATAAAATCAATATATCAATGAATAAAATAATCCGTAATGATTTGCTCGATGTAAGTCGTTTGGATGGAGTATACATATAAGTATTATGTTATGCGGGAGTTTCAATCAAACTCAAGTCATCATTTTTGTACCCTTCTGTTAAGGGATACTCGTCTTTCATATGCGTTCGTACTATTTCGGCCCTCACAATTACTTTTGCGGTCTAAGTGAAAATATCTTTTCACTTACATGCTTTGAGCAAGTTAAATACTTTGGGGATCTTCATATATATGTCACTATCCCAGTGAATCATATTGATAAATATTTACTACATCCATAAGGTGCATAGCAAGCCTTTTGTGACATAAGCAGATTAATCAAATTCTAAAATACAACGGCGTCTATTATGGGAGAGTACATAATTAATTCCCGGTCTTTGAGAAAAACATTGTGTTACGAGTATTGCCCTATATCTCGTAATTTTTCATTTCTCTTTGTAACAAAGACACATTTGTATCCTTCGGGGATATACTTTCCGGATTTTGGAACTACAGGTCCAAATATTTCCGACTTTCTAGGGAATATTAATTCACCTTATATGACTTCATTCCTCTTTGGCCAATTATTTCAATCTTGACAATCTCTTATAGATCGTCATTGAGGATCCTTTTTTTTCATTTCGAGAGTCATATTAAAGGCGAATATATCGTCATGCGTCCACGACGATACTTGATCTCTCCAATATATTGAGATCTCATTAATTAGACGCTGGCAGTTCTTCAGGAACTTTTATTTGATTGATTAATCATTATCGTCATTTTTTGGTTCATATGTTATGCCCCTTTTCTTAGACACAAAATTTATTTTAGAACCAATTGGTCGACCACATTTTTGACGAACTTTATATTCATTTGCTATCATTTGTACTTGTCCTTCAGGGATATTTATTATTGCGGGGGTATTTGCAGCAAATGTATGGCATTGTCACTTCTTATATATACAAAACTTAAAAGCATCAAGAAGTTGGTTTGCAATCTTTTGCAAGTGAACCTTTCGACTTCTTGTTCACATTGATTACTCTAGGAATCCAAATGTTGCTATTTTGTTCTTGTGTTTTTTTTTTGGATGTAGATTTCACATTGATTACTTCAGGAATCCAAATGTGACATATGTTCCACATAATGTTGGGAACGTTATTTCATCATAATAACAATCTTCTTGTGAGACTCATATACGTACGAACAAAAACCATTTTTAGTATGGTCATGAATAACTAATTGTTTAATCTCAATCCCAAAACCAAATAACATTAAATCCTCTTAAAGAGGAACTTAGAGTTTAATAAACTCACTAGTTTTATCAAGATAAATGCCTTAGGGGAATTGAGCTCATTGTTTTTGAACTTGTAGTACTAACAAGTTCTACGTTTCTTCTAGAAATCGAACATGCATGGAAATTAAAAGATTCTTGGGGATCTCTCTGCGGCGCCCATATAAATTTTTAATTATGTTGTGCATCAAAGTTGCTTGCGAGATATCCAAACTTATCATGTTAAAGCATAGATGTCTTTTGAACTTCGGGTTCGTGGCATGTTTTGTCTCACTTATTTTTATGAATGTGTAATACATTCAAGGTGGTAGTGTGATAACTTTTTCTTTTGTTAGCTTACGGCTAAATACAAAGAATCACTACCTTCTAATTTCAATATGGTATCCGTTGTAACGGATATCCTTAAAACTTATTATGTTTCTTCTAGACTTACTAGAGTAAGGGCAAACTCGATAATTGATTTAGTATCATTTGATAGAATGATACAAGCTCTTCGAGGAGCCTTTAATGATATTCGATGCACTAGATTTTAAAATCTCGCAATTTAGGACACTACAAAAAGGCGTGTTTTACCAACGGAAAATTTCGTCGGTATATTATCATTTTCCGTAGCTAAAGATGATACTCGACGGAAACTACGTAGTCGTTGTTGGCCTTGTCGGTAAGTACATGCAGAGCGGAATTAGGTCCGTCGGTAATAGATACTGACGAATACCGACGGAAAAGCCGTCGGTAAAATTTAACTTTGGCAATCACCGGTGACGAACTCATTTCGGCAGCGTACCGACGAAATTTTCCATCGGTAAAATAGCCAGGCGGAACATTCCGTCGGTAAACTCCCGTTTGCAATTGCCTGTTAAAAGTGGTTGATTGCAGGCGGAAATTTCCGTCGGTAATAACCGTTCAATATACCGAGCGGAAATTTTAGTAGGTTTTCAGTCAGTAAGATTTTTTTTTCTGACACTGACTTTGTATTGTTTTTCGTTACCCGGTTACGACAACCTGTAATATTTTTCTTCATAACAAACAAAACCAACATTCAACTATCTAGTAATAAGCACAAATATATTGAAAGACTTAAACAATTAACTAAGACGAAGTAGTAATCACAAATAAACACAAATATATCTCAAGTTATAACATAGCAAGTGTGTTCAAAAGTTGTTGTTAATATCAAACATCTTGAAAGGCTTGGAATGTCAGTCAAGCAGGAGGTGAGGAATGTTGTGAGTTAGAGTCCTCATCGCGTACCGCTCGAGGGACCCTGCGAAGCGGCGGCCCATCGCGAGATGAGCCTCTCCAAGCCATCGACCTTGGACTCCAATGCCGTCTCGGCCTCTCGCTCCGACTCAACAATAGCCTGAAGCTCATGCACAGAAGGTTGAGCTGTATCGTCTGTGTCGGTCGTATGGCTCGAGGTCGCATGAGGGTTCCCATAAAGGCGCCGCTTCTTATCCTTGGCCCCGTCTACCCTCAAAAATATATCATTCGAATCCGCACTTGGTCCCTCAAGAGCTGCAATACGCTTAACTTCTTCCTAAAGTTCAAACCACATAAAAAAACATAATCTTAATTATAGGAAAATATAATTAGCAATTTGCAATAGATTTTATATTTTCGGAAACTTACATGAATCTTCAAAGCCTTCATGTTAGAGGATTTTCCATCTTTAAAGTGAATTGCCATGAAGGTGTCATAGTGTGCCTTATGAAGCGGAATGCCTTTCTCGAGCGCCTATTCACAATTAATACAATCATTAAAGTTATTACCGAATAATAAATTTATAATATATCCGAAACAAGTTAATTAATTAAAACTTACAATCTTACGCCCATATTGGTTAGAAGACACGGACCCTCCCTTATGCTTGCTAATGCCGCAACCAGGCTCAGACTCAGAGCAATCTATTTCGACTTGCTTTTCGACTTCTCTCGTGCCTCCGGAGAATCCCAATATGCACACAAAGCGGTCTACCTCTCCTCGGTCATACCATCCGGCTTCCCTTTAGCTTTTCTTTTTTTTTTTTGAGGCCGTTATTCCGGTTAGAAAATCTCTTTGAAGCCCTCTTCTACCACATGGCATGCACACTGCTTCTCCCATTGAGGGAGGCCAATAGAAGTATTTACGAAAAAATAGTGGTTAATTATTTTAGGGTAAAAGTGTATATATAGTTTTATTCAAATAAAGAAAAATAAAGAAAACTGACCGAATTCTTGAAATACTTCTCCCTTCACTTCGTTTGGAGTTTTAGCCCAAGTAAAACCGGTAGGATTGGGTATATCATTGAAAGTGCGAAGATTGCGTGTCAAACCCCGGGGGCTCAAACAAAGTCCTTTGAAAAATCAATTTGAATAATAAGGAATGTAAATCAATTAATCAATAGTAAGAAACTAAAATCATAAATAAAGTAATTACTCATGGAACACCTGCGGAACGGTGTCCTGGTATCCCGGTGCATTTGGACCCTTCGGATGAAGGGTATGCCCTCCTAAAGACTCCATGTTTATATCAATGGGCCGACCCACGGCCCCTAGTCGAAGATCCGGAAATACGTCGTCCTCCTTTCCCTCTAGTTGTAGCCATTTACCTGAAGTATTAAAAGCGTTTAATAAACATCATATAAAAAATAATGAACATAAATTTGACAAAGTATGATATAAAAATAACATGCAAGTTTAAAAGCCTTGTTACTATTCATATTCATCACTATTAACCTCCTCTTCCGAAGATAATTCATATGTATCTTGTTCACCAACATCATCGTCTATTACTATCGTTTGATCTTGTTGTTGGACTAGTGGAATGTCATCTTCATTAGGAACGTTGACTGACAAGCTGGGTTACCTAACACCTCCCTCCTCTTGAAATGCGTCATCTAATGACGAACTAGGTGGCGTCATTGACATTTCGACCTTGTGTCTAGGCTTCACTTTGCATGCTTCCCACCAATCCTTTTTGGTTTTGTTCAAGCTAGGATAAGAACAATAGTATACTTGATAGTGCTTGGTCTGCTAGAACAAATATATCGGAGTTGGTCAGCACCTGCTTGTAATTTATGGAGACCAACTTGAAGTCTCGGTGTACTACAGTCCCCTTAGCTTGTGGGTCAAACCACCTACAGTTAAACAAAACCGTTCTTTTAATTGGTAGCACAGAATACTCAACCTCGCACACTTCTAGTAGTTGCCCGTAATAATCCATCCCCCCAGAAACCATAATTCTGTCCATTTATGTAAACTCCACTATTCATAATTGATTTTCCTTCTCCGTGTGACCATGTGTGAAACTTGTAGCCGTTAACAACATATCCAGGATAGGTCTTCACCTTCATCAAAGGCCCTTTTGAAAGATCAAGAATATACTTGTTCGATTCATTGCGTGCGAAGAGGAGACCTAATAATAAGTTAGCGAGATAAAACAACTAAAAGTATTACTTCTATATCATAATTAATTTAGTGGAGAAATGGGTTTTATAGAGTCATACATATGCTTTGAACCATGAAGCAAATTCTGAAGTGAACTTCTTTCCCAAATTTGTACTTGATATATTTGGAAACTCATCTCGTACTTGCTCCCTCAAATATGCTGGGAAAGTTGAGTATCAAACATTAGAATAAAACCATTAGTTTTATTTCTAACAAATATAAAAAATAAATACACTTTTGATATGGTATGACCTCTTCACGGTTTAGCGAATGTATAAATGGGCCGCGTCGTACTCTTTCGTGTTGAAATACCGCCACTGACCGCGCACCAAATAGGTAGCCCTTTGGTTTTAGAAAATATTGAGTCTATGTGGATCATCATCATACATACTCCCTTGAGGCATGTCCAGTCCGCGTCCCTGAATCCTTCTATCTTGTATTTATATGATCTTCAAAATAGTATGAGCAAAAATTGGAAGCTTCTTACGCTAAGTAAGCACAACATATGGAACCTCGACTTGTGCCTTATTCCTCACATATTTTTTAGCTTCCCTAAATACCTACGAAATTAGGTGTAATCAAAATATTTAGACTATATAGATTATGAAAAATTAAATACACAGGTAGATGCCTGATAGGTCACATTTTGTACTATCCATATTCCATCTATTTTGGCATATTTTGTGGCGTTTGGATTTGTTTTGGTGTTTGTTTTGCGGGTTCTTATTGATGATGTGGCATTGACGAGTCGTTGAGGTGGCGGTTGCGAGATTAAGAAATATATGCTCCAATTTGGTAGAAATCAAGAAGGGAACTAAGTGTAGAAAGAAAATAATATAATTTATCATCTTTCTATACTTGATTAACCTAATTGAGGAGGCTAAAAGAGGGAGTATATATATTAACATGGGAACGAGCCGAATGAGGGGGAATTAATAATCGAGGATTGATTATAAATCTTGAGAGATTAACGCCAAAGGGAGAAAATTTTGGAAGGGAATTCCCATTCTACATCATCATCATAAGGATCTTACGCCGTCATGAGAGGAAGGAGTTCGAGAAGAATATTTAATTTATTATTCATCATCCACCGCCATTCTGTCATATTCATCATCTATCCCAACGTCAATGCGTTTTGTCTTACGGCACCGGGAGAGAACTTCAGACTGCGCGAAGGAGAGATCGAGGATCACGAAGTTCATAGCCGCCGAGAGAGACCCGACCGAAGGGCGGTTTGAATTTAAGTTTGCATTCTCTACTTTTGTTTCACGATTTGTAGTTTGATTTGGAAGAAACAACATGTTATCACTTTAGTTTTGAATTCCCGAATTTGGTTTGTCTCAGTTCTATTAGCCTATGGATGATTTCTTAGTTGTTAATTTATGAAATTCGTACTTTTAGGATATTATTTCCCGTGTTTCTTGGTATTCTGATTTCTAGTAATTAGTTAGAAATTTCGTTGCATTTTTAGTTATTGAATTTCATCATGTTTTGTATGTACAGTAATCCTGATGTGGTGTGCATCTGTCTAGTCAAAGCGAGCCCATTATGTGCCACGGGCTAGAATCTTTTAAGGGGCCGGCGAGATGTGAAACACTGACGCCTTTACCTTAAATTCGTGAGGCCTAGAGGCTTTAAAATTAATCAGCTTGAGGTTACTGAATTAATCTAGGTTTAATTAATTGAATTAATTGATTTAGGATTAGATCACCCTAATTAATTTAATTCACTAAGCTATATTTGAGTACACTTTACATCGTTTCTCGTGGGATTAGGCTAAATAAGTAGCAAATTGTCTTAGAGGCGGTTGGATTAATTTGGTAGAGGAGACGCTATTAGATGCCTGGCCATACGAAGTGAAGCTCTAAATTGGGTTGCCCTTAGATTCTTAAAGGCTGATTAGGTGTTAAATCTATTGATTGCCCACCAACGTGTAGGTTGCATCTAATTTAGAGAAGTAGTCGTTTCAATGCCCGCCCCGCCAGCGATTACCGAATAATTAAGGGGGAATAAGGGGTATGTCGGTTTAATTGCGGTATCCTATAACTCAATTGATTTAGCGGATTAATTAATTATTAGTGGACGTGAGTAGATACGATTGTGTGTGTATGTGTGAATCATCTTGCTTGAACGGCTTTTTATTTGCATTAGATCAATTTCGTGTTTAAATCTTGCTTTATTTTCATTGTCTTTAGGTTAGATAATTCCCAAACTTGCGTGGATTGCTAACCAACCTCCGATTGATAGGATTTTTAAGTTTTAAGGTCTCCGTTCCCATGTTCGATATACATGTTACGCATACTAATTCTGAATTACTAGCTTGTGAATTTTGCGGGATTATTTGGTGTAAACAAGCGATCACCAAAGTGGCGCCGTTGCCGAGGAACGGTGTTAACTTTAAGCAATTTTTCTACTAATCTTTTTGTGCTTTTTAGATGTTGCTTGAGCGGATCTTCCCGCCCTTTCTCTACATTTGAATCGAGAAATAGAAAGAGACTTTGCGAAAAAGGAATAGGGAAAGGCTAACAAAGGCTGCCGAAGCAACCAGTGCTTTGGCAGACAGCTAGAAACAGGTCCGACTGACCGGACAGGAGACGAGAACCCGGTGCGTCGAGAATGTGAAATCGGTCTCGACGAGTCGGACCCGGGCCCATATTACTGAAGACAACAATTCTGAATCCGAAAAAGAAAGTATGGGCGAAGAAGAAGGAGCCCAGTCGAGAAGATGAACTTCGGGTTCGAGGAACTTGGGAGAGGACTTGCCCGGACCAATCCAGGATAACTACCACTGAGCGGATAGATGTGAAGCTGAATTTAGTCAGCGGCATGTCAAAGTTTTACGGGAAGGTGAATGAGAATCCCTTTTCTTTTACTGGAGGGATTTCATGCAGTGTCAGCGATCTCTGCACGAGGACAAGGACGAATTGGATGCTTTCAAGCTTTAAACATTCCCTTTTACTCTACAAGATGGTGCTCGTGCTTGGTTTTCCCAGGATTGAGACCTAGGTCGATCACTACACGATGCTCAAAATGCGCCAAAGCTATTCTTGGGCGAATACTTTCCCTCAGTCCAAGGAACAAATGTATTCAAGGAGATTTCCGGGATTACTCAAGAGGTTTGACGAATCTTTTGGAGCTTATTAGGGAAGCGATTTGGGAAGCTATGTGATAATTGCCCAAACCATGGTTTTTTGAAGTTGATACTGCTTCAAATTTTCTACCAAGGAATGACGAGATGAATCCAAAGCCGTAGGTGAATGTTGGATTGAAAGGTAGCTTTGCTAACTAGACTACTTTACTTGATGCAAAGGCAATCATCGAGGGAGGACTTGCCGAATCCACATCTCCAATACAAAAGGACCAAGAATGCAAGGGAAGTACTGTTAATTTTTCAAGCGGAGACTTCCTAGATGATCTAGATATGAAGGTTGGCATGAAGATGGAGGAGAAGTTCGAGTCTAACTTGAAGATAAATTGGATAGAGGCTATTCAAGGAGAGGAATCTTTGCTCCCTCTTCCTCCTCCTCATGCTCCCCGATCAATGGCGGATCCATACATGTGGAGCATGTGGTCAAATAGGGTACACATCTCTTGAGTGCCAAGGCGAGGATGTTAATGCAGCCGGCAATTGGAATGGACCAAAGCAAGGTTCATCCCGAACCTAGGCAGGAAACAGAAGATAATCCAGTGCCTGGTACAGCATAAAGAATCTTCCACAACGGTCATTCCAACGGCTACGTATCAACATCAAGCAATATCATCCACCTCGGCCCAACAAGGGTTTCCAACAATCCTACAGACCTCCACATCAAAGGCAATTCTCGTAGCCAGTTTCATTGACTGCAGGGGCAGTACCAGTCCCCGGCCCGGATGGACCCGAGCGAGCCAGAATAAGAAAATGATGGCTAAAATGATTACTTCTCGGAGAAAAGTACCGGCTGTCTATCAACAAGCGAGATGCAAGAGGAGTTTAATGTCAGACCAAGAGGGATAATCAAAGCTTTACCGTCGAGAATTTATCAAAGCAGATTTCCAAGTTGGGAATTCTTCAATTCAAGAGATGAAAGGCAAGTCGAGGGCAATTACTCGTCGCAAGTCCGGCCCAATCCGAATGCTGGAGTGCTAATGTAAGGCAAATTAGCTTGGACGGTAAAAGAAAGCCCCGAGCTCAAGCGGGGAAATTGATGGAGAGCAAGGTGCCCCGAACACACAAGCACGTGGAACACTTCAGAGTCCAAGTGCAACGACTCAAATCCACGCGCTATGACAAATTATATCGGACACTTACCCCCGGTATAGAGCAACCTTACCGAGCTTCGCATCTAAATGGCATTGAAGCCGAAAATGTCAATCATGCCTCCGCCCGACCAAGCCGATCAAGGATCCTCTATGCTTGAAGAATTGATGTGCGAGATTATTGTTTCTCAAAAAGATGTCATTGCATATCAGAAGCAGATGCAGAATGAAATAACTTCAAATCATGATGAGCTCAAAGCCGTGAAGAGAGAAGTGCAACAATTGAAGTGGGAGCAACAAGATGTCTTGGAAAATCATTAAGCAAATGTCTATGATGACCACTTCGCTAGATGAAATGAGAAGGCAAATCAGGCATTACCTTCTCAGACTCTTAATTGTCTTACCGTTGCGTGCATCATGAGGTGGAAAAGAGAGTTGTCGAACCAACACACACCAGCGAGTCCCAAAAGATTAGATCTGCAGCAGAACAGACCGCTGAGCTGACCAGACCGAGCATTCTGACAGACAGAGAAGGTCGAACTGCCCAGACAGACCCGACAGAATTGCAGAATCTGGCTGATGGAGAGCTGACTGACAGAGAAGGTCAGACTGCCCAGAAAGACCTGACAGAGTTGCAGAATTTTACTGATGAAGTTCTGCCAAGCAGAGAAGGCCGATCTGTCCAGACAGACCCTAAAACTGCTATACCTCCACCGTTTCCTGAGGCATTGGAGAGGAAACGGACACTGAACAAGGAATACATGGATTATGTGAAGTTGTTCG